>CM077665.1:250131849-251398992 GCA_039707655.1 Elymus sibiricus
CTTGGAGAAATTTGGCCTTGCGTTTCACTTATTGCCCCAGAATTGCCTAGACGCTAGAGCCATATGCTCATGGTAAGCATATTTGGTGTCCTCGGGGCAACCCTCCTCTTCTTCTTCTTCTTCTTCCTCTTGACTGACCTTGGCCTTCAAAGCACGGTTGGGAGATGATTTCTTTGACCGTTGCACACGAGCAAGAGCATTGTCTGCGGTCGTGTTCAAGATGTTCATTGCAATAAATTCATCCAACACATCACTAGAGGACAGGTTGTGAAAATCCGGTCTTTGGCGGATGACGGCGGACATGGCCTTGTTGAAGGGCATGATGGCCTTCAGAAACTTACGCTTGACCCAGGTGTCATCCACATCTTTGCTTCCATGATCTCGGAGGGAAACGGCAAGCGTAGTTACCCTCCTATAGAGCTCACGTGGTTCCTCATCTTCTATCATTACAAACTCATCTGACTGATCAAGCACAACCTCGTAGTTCGACCGTTGAATGCTTGAGCTCCCCTTGTACATGGAGACAATGTGTTCCCAACACTCTTTAGCAACAGTGAAGGGTCGCAGGTGAGCTAGGTCTTCGGTAGGAACTGCAGCTTGGAGTATGAACAAGGCGGAGGAATTTAGCTGTTTATTAGCCTCTTCTCTTGGGGTGAGGTTGCGTGGATCATGAGGGTAGTATCCTTCTTCAATGACTCTCATGAGTTGAATTGAGATGTGATCCAAATGAGACTTGATACGAAAAACCCAATTAGCAAAATCATTCTTAACAAGTTTAGGAGGAGGACCGAGATTTACTATATGAGGTGGGTGCACCGGTCCTCCATAGACCAAGGGAGGGGGAACTAAGGCAAAGGTCCCCGACCCATTAATTCCTTGAGGACGAGTGTCCTTATCGGCACTAGCCCCCTCCTTATCGGAGTTGACATCTGATGTCGAGTTAGTGGGATTAGCCACTTGCACCGCATCGGTGGAAAGTTTAAGAGTATCAAGGAATTCTTTAAATATGGATTTGACCTCGGTCGTCATGGAGGATTTAAGCGAGGACATGACCTTGTTTAAATCCTCACGAGAGACCGTTTTCACACACATGGCCTCGGGGAGTTCAACCGGCCGGTCCCCGTCGTCAACCATACTCTTCGGGTGGTGAAACCCTTAATAAAGAGACGAGGCTCTCATACCAATTGAAAGGATCGATATGGTTGACTAGAGGGGGGGTGAATAGGCAACTACTAATTTTCGTTAATCTTTAACAAATTAGGTATAGCAAAAAAATAGGTTGTCTAGACATGCAACTAGGTGAGCAACCTAAATGATGCTAACAACAATAACTACACAAGTAAGCAAATAAAGGACGATAGGTATAGCTTGCTTAAAGTAAAGGTAAGAAGTAACCACGAGTGAAACCGATGGAGACGACGATGTGTTCTCGAAGTTCCTTCCCTTTGAGGGGAAGTACGTCTCTGTTGGAGCGGTGTGGAGGCACAATGCTCCCCAAGAAGCCACTAGGGCCACCGTATTCTCCTCACGCTCTCACACAATGCGAGATGTCGTGATTCCACTAGTGGTGCACTTGAAGGCGGCAACTGGACCTTTACAAACAAGGTTGGGGCAATCTCCACAACTTAATTGGAGGCTCCCAACACCACCACGAAGCTTCACCACAATGGAGTATGGCTTCACGGTGACCTCTTCCGTCTAGGGTGCTCAAACACCCAAGAGTAACAAGATCCGCAAGGGATTAGTGGGGGAATCAAATTTCTCTTGGTGGAAGTGTAGATCAAGGCCTTCTCCTCCAAACCCTAGAGCATCAACAAAAATCGATGGCTATGGAGAGAGATCGGGCAAGAGTAAGCTTTAGGAGCAACAATGGAGGTTTTTGGGGAAAGAGGCAACTCTCACTAGAGAAGAAGACCCCTTTATATAGAGGGTGGGAATCTGACCGTTTTCTGCCCACAGGTCGTGCATGAGTAGTAGTACCACCCTGGGGAGCGGTACTTCCGCTTGCACGGAAGTACCGGGCATCACACACAGCTGACGGCAGTCAAGGAGACGGTAGTTCCGCCGGAGCGGTACTACCGCTCCCGCAAGCGGTACTTCCGCTTAGCACTGTAGGATGCCCAGACTTAGTGAATAGGAGGAAGGCAGTGAGTCAGTACCGCTCAGAGCGGTACTTCTGCTTACAACTGCCGCTCAAAATTCACTCAAGTGACCATGAAGCCAGAGAGCCAAAAATAAGCGGAAGTGGCCAGTACCGCATAAGCGGTACTACCGCGCGCTCCCAAGCAGTACTTCCGCTCAAAATAGACAAGCCCGCCCGAGGAACCCAGGGAGCAAAAAATAAGCGGAAGTAGCCCGGTACTGCAGGGCAGTACTACCGCCGGAGCGGTACTACCGCTCACTGGAGTGGTACTTCCGCTTAACTTATTACTCAAGGCCCTGAAGACAAGGGCAACTCCATCGTGCCGGGAAAGGGGGAAGAAGCGGATGCGTACGTGATTGAGTCTCCCAAGCTTTCCAAGTGCGGACCCCCTCTTGATACTACGGATTTTCCTATGACTCAAGTCCACCAACACTAAATCAATAGGAAAACGTCGTCTTCTCTTTTTACAACTGAGGGGCTCACACACCATCTCATGCCACCTGATAATCTTTGAAAACTCAATGCACACGATTAGTCCGCAAGGGTATTGTCATCAACCACCAAAACTACTTAGGGAGAAATATGCACTTACACATTGCAATCATAAAAAAAATGCGTAATGAGCATGTAAAGATGATGATATGATGCAATGCCTAGCTTTATTATTGTTGCACAGGGTCTGCGCCTGGCTTTGTACAAAGGGTTACATGCAACATCGGCAAGGCTTGTACAAAAGGTGGCTGCCGGGGATAGAACCCGGCAGCCGCGCCTTACGGGTAGAACTTACGAAGATGCTCAATGTTCCATGAGTTAAGCACCTTGGTGCCATCTTCGGTCTCCAGATGGACTGTGCCAGGTCTGGTGACTCGTACTACCCAGTAAGGGCCTTCCCACTTCGGCGTCAACTTGTTAGCACCCTTGGCGGTCTGAACACGCCTAAGGACAAGGTCGCCTTCCTCAAGGCTCCGGGCGTGGACCCTACGGCTATGGTAGCGGCGCAGGGCTTGCTGGTATTGTGTAGCACGCATCGCAGCCCGGAGACGGTCTTTCTCGAGGAACATGGCATCGTCATGCCGTAGCTGCTGTTGCTCTACTTCATCGTAGGCAAGCACTCGAGGTGACCCGTATATGAGTTCTGTGGGAAGTACTGCTTCCACCCCGTACACTAGGGAGAAGGGCGTCTGGCCAGTAGCTCGATTTGGTGTCGTCCTGAGGGACCAAAGAACCATCGGCAACTCATCTATCCAGCGTCTACCGCTCTTCCGCAGCTTATCAAAAGTTCTTGTCTTGACCCCTCGCAGCACTTCAGCATTCATCCTCTCGACTTGCCCGTTGCTTCTCGGGTGAGCAACAGAGGCGACGGAGACCTTGCTTCCAAGGTTTTGGATATATTGCATGAAGGCGTGGCTCGTGAATTGGGTGCCGTTGTCAGTGATCACTCTGTTAGGCACTCCAAAGCGGCACACCAGTCCTTTCATGAACTTGATAGCTGACTGCGCGGTCACCTTTCTCACTGGTCCCACCTCAGACCACTTTGTGAACTTGTCAGTTGCCACGAACAAGAACTCAAAGCCCCCGACAGCACGGGGGAAGGGGACCAAGATATCGAGCCCCCAGACCGAGAATGGCCAGGATAGAGGGATTGTTTGCATGGCTTGTGCTGGTTGATGGATGTTCTTGGAATGGAACTGGCAGGCTTCACACTTGGTGACCAGCTCAGTAGTGTCTTGGAGAGCAGCGGGCCAATAGAAACCCTGTCGGAAAGCTTTCCCGGCAAGGGCCCTTGATCCAATGTGGGAATCACATACTCCTCCATGAATCTCCGCCAATAGCTTTAGTCCATCCTCCCGGCAGATACACCTCAATTTCACACCGTTCGGTCGTCTTTTGTACAGGGTGTCATCGACAAACTTATACATACTTGACCGACGGGCTACTCTTTCGGCTTCCTCTTGCTCTTCGGGAGTTATCCTATTTGAAGGAAATGGACTATGTGTTGCGCCCAGGTTGGAGCCTGCGGCTCGACAACAAGGACTAAAGGCGTCTCCTCGTCTCCAGGAGCACTTGCCTCAACCGCGAGAACCTGAGGCCCTGCAGGAGGGAGCTGCTCGTCAACCGGAACGGGGTTTCCGCCGGCAGCCTCTCTACCAGCGGCTTCGGGAAGCTCTGCCGGGAAATGCTTGCCGGATTTCAGCTTCCTTCTTTTCTTGGACATCGCTGATGGGGATACTGATGGTTGAGTGAGGCGGAGAACGAAAGTCCCTGGTTCCAGAGGAAGCTTCTGCGTAGCGCACTTCGATAGATGGTCAGCAATGCAGTTCTGCTCGTGACACGTGCTCTGTTTGCAGTCCATCAAAATGCTCCTCCAATTTCCTCACTTCTTCCACATATGCTTCCATCAGCGGGCTCTGATAATCCTTGTTGACTTGCTTCACCACAAGCTGAGAATCTCCTCGGACGATCAGCCTTTTTATTCCCAACTCTAACGTGATTCTGAGTCCGGCAAGGAGCCTCTCGTACTCAGCGGTATTGTTGGTGGCTTCCTGCCGGGGAAAGTGCATTTGGATAACGTACTTGAGGTGATCTCCGGTGGGGGCAACGAGGAGCACGCCTGCTCTAGCGCCCTGGAGTGAGAAAGCGCCGTCAAAGTACATGATCCAATCCTTGGGTGCTTCTTTGCTGGGGAGGATTGTCTCCGGAGCTTCATCATCTGGCGTGGGTGTCCATTCTGCAATAAACTCCGCCAGCGCCCTGCTCTGAATGGTGGAAGTGCTTTCATACTTCAATCCAAAACTTGACAACTCTAATGCCCACTGTCGGTGCACTAATACAGGGGTACCCAGTGCCCCTGACTTATGCACAGGCGGTAGTGGCTGAGCCCTTCAACGTTCGTTCAATCCCAGCGAATGATCAAGACCAGACACCAACAAGCCCGACGCGGCAGCCCAAGCCTGGATTGCAGTGCGCCAAGCACGTCTCCGACGCTTTCTGGGGACCAAGACATGCGTGCCTTTCTGAAGACCCGTTAAGCCATTTCCCGGCAGGCACGAGCTAACCAGCCACCGCTCCACCGCATCGCTACGTCAGTCACTTATCAATTCGGTGTCGAGCCCTCAAGCAGCTAATCAGCTCTCGCTAAGCACGTGGGGGAACGCCAGAAGACAAGTTACGCCCAGTTGACACCCGCCCTGCGGCGTGTCAAGACCATAAGCAACGACCGGCCTAGCGGTGGCAAGAGCTTGCCGAGGATGCACCCCCGAGCGCCACCTAGGCTGCTAATCATGGTATTTTGTCCTAAATGCCAGAGTTAGGTATGATAGCTCTTGTAGGCAATCTAATCGATAGATAATGATTGTTTTGCCATTGTGGTAACCCCTTGCACTATAAAAGGAGGTCCAAGGCTACCTAGCTAAGGATTCGCACCCCCGGACATTTGTACTCACCTAGCAGCTCTTTCCCCGAAGGCAACTCTTGCCGGGACAGAGCGTGAGGCACCACTTGTGTTCTTCCGATCAAATCCACCAAAAGCAGGAGTAGGGTTTTATGCTTAGCAGCGGCCCGAACCTGGGTAAAATGCTCGTGTCCTGATCATCGCAAGGGGCCTCTGGCCCAATAGGCGATTGCGAGCATCCGTGCCCCGACATCTTTGGCGTGCCAGATAGGGGGGCGTGCATCATTTGCGTGAACCCGAGTTCGTGAACGGCGAACTAGTCTCCATCATCATCTTCTTCGACAATGGCTCCCAAGAAGAAATTCGGTGCGGCCACACATCCTTCCACTTTGAAAGCCCCTTCACACGCGGCCGCCGGCACCGTCGACGCTGCGGCAGCTGTGGGTGAGGCGGGCACCGTAGATGACGCAGCCGGCGCAGGCGGCGCCCCCGTACAGTCTTTCACGGCTGGGGATGGAGCAGGAGGCGCCGGAGGGGAGCGACTACAACAATAACTTGGCGAGCTTGGCCCCGATGCCACGGGCGAGGGAAACAACCGTTCATCAACTCCCCGTCGCGCGGACGGCCACGGCCGCCTCGGCGACGCCCGGTCCGATGCGAGCCGTGACCCTCCGGCCATACCCGCCCCTAGCAAGACTACCGGGCATGCACCTCGTGTGGAACGAGACGGAGCGCCGAGCGGAGCCGCAGCTCTGTAGGATCGGCCCCCTGCACGCCAGACAGCCCTGGCGAGTGGCACACGGCATCAAGAATGTGGCGCCACTTCTCTTGGTCCTACCAGGAGTCGAGCGACGTCACGGTCCGCCTCTTTCGCCATGCCGGGCACTGCAGAGGAAGCCATGGCGGGAGTCCAGATGCGCGAGTCCAGATGGATGAATGGAGAGCCACCATTCAGAGTTTGATTTCTTTCATCGAAGCCAACAAGCCCCAGCATGCAGAGCCATCGCGACGTACACGGACAGCAGCAACCCGGGGCGACGAGCGCGTCGAAGGGGCCACCCCAACGGTGCAGTCCCCTCCGCGACAACAGGCCCAGAGGCAGCCGTAGCAAACTTCGCATGCTGATGAACACGACGAGGCGTCCATAGTCTCGTCTGGCCCGTGCGACCACCGGGATCAATGGCGCGTCCTTGAAGACCGGCGGAAAGAAGATTTGCGCATCACCATCGAGCGACGCCAGGAAGCACACCGTCAATCTGACAGGCGCAACGGTCCAGACATCGGCGACCCCGTGCCCAGTGCTGGCGGGTACCTTCCTTATGAGGTTGGTTGCCCTGCCTTCACTAGCGAGCTGCGACGGGTCCGCTGGCCGTTGACCCGAGCTTTCAAACTTGAGCTGCCTAAGAAATATGACGGGAAGCTGAACCCGGCAGAGTTCTTGGGCATATACACGATAGTTGTTCAAGCTGCCGGAGGAAGAGATGAAAAGGTGCTCGCCAACTATTTCCCTTTGGCACTTAAGCCAAACGTGAGATCGTGGCGGATGCATCTGCCGGAAAATTCAATTTCGTCTTGTGCCGATCTATGCAACGAGTTCGTTGGGTCATCAAGAACCAGGCCAGCCTAGTGATCTTCAAGTCCTCCCGCAAAAGGAGGGATAAACCATGAGGAAGTACATCCAGAGATTCAGCCGCGTGCACCGCAACATCCCAGAGATCCACCCCGCAGCTGTGATTGCCGCGTTCCACTCAAACGTGCGCAACAGGAGGATGTCGGCGTCCTGGGAACGGGGGTACCCAGACTTGCCAGCCTGCGGCCCAGGGCGTGGCCCACTTCGACAGCCGAGTATGGCCCGGCGCGGCCTCACTCAGCACAAGGCCCTCACGAGAGCCCCGAGCTCGCGAGGGAAGCAGCGCCAAGACCCGCGGGGGAGTAGGCCTCCCCAGGCCCCCTCCCGAGGGGTGGAGATCTCTATGCAACGTTCGACCTCAGGAGGCCAAGGATGACGCAAGGCGGGCCAGGCAAGCACCAGCGTGCAAGAGGAGACAGTTTCCCCTTTCATGCAAAGGAGGCAGGAACGCACACAGGTTCCCAAAGCGCCCCCAAATGTTTCTACTCCGGTGCAACAAGACCAAAACCCCGAGCCCCGCAGGATGGACGTCATCGCCGAGCTCACCTCTGCATCACCACCGACTACTTTGCAGGCGAAGACCACCTTTCGTCAGGATAAGATGTACCTCCTGTCCCCTTTCAAATTTGGCCGTTGTGGGACCCCTTCCTGCCATTGCGATAAGGGAAGAGGACCCGGGCCGCTATAAATAGAGGCTAGGCTGCTCTGTAGGGGGGGCATCCAACGCCGCCCAAACGCACTCGCGAGGCAACTCACCACTGTACTAGTTCATCCACAAACCTCCTCGTGAGGCAATCCACCAAAAGCAGGAGTAGGGTTTTACGCTTCGCAGCGGCCCGAACCTGGGTAAACTGTCGTGTGTTATCTTCTTCCTCGCCATCGAGTGAGGTTATCGTGTTGTGAGCTTAGAGGGAGCGAAGCTATTGGGGATCTTCACACATGCCCCTGGGTTAGAACTTCTTAGGGTTTCTGCGGAGCCCGAAATCTGACATTTGGCGCGCCAGGTAGGGGGCGTGTCGGGATCCGCACCCACGCTTCGCCTCGCCTCCGCTCGCCATTTCCATGGCCAAGGGACGCCGAGCCCGCGCTGAACGACGGGCTGCTCGCGTTGCTCGGGCGACGCCTGCAGACCTCGGCATCCCGCATCGCCTTGCTCCTCCGTCGGAGGACGCCGTCCCCGGCCCGGCCTTGGACAGGCACCGGGGGCTGTCGCGCCCCTCAACCGCGCAGCGCGCACTCGTCGCCCTAACCCTTCCCCGCATCCGCGTCGCGGCATCATCCCCCCGGGCTCGCCGCAACCTGGTACGCGGGCGAATCGCGCTCCCCGTGGCCCGTGAACTGCAGTGTTTCCCCGGTGCTCGTGGATGCTACGACGGCTGGATATGTCGCGTGGCCAGGCGGGCCACCGCGGCAGGCAAGGTCCAGGCGTTTCCCTATGGGATGGGCCTGGGGGCTCGCGTCCATGGGGTCACTCAACCGACCGCCGAGACTCTGACGATGTGCGGACGCACGGGAGAAACGTGTCAAGACCCGTACCCGCTAGGGGCGCGGCCCGGCTCATCGGGCACGCAGGAGTTAACCCCTGGTGCAGACGGGGGCCGATGGGAGCTGCCGGCCGCGCGGGGTAGGTGCCGCAACGCGCCTCCCAGCACACCCGGCGCGTCAGGGGAGGACGCCCGGCGACTCGTCTACACCAGCACCCGGGGGCTCGCACAACTCTACAACAACCATGTTGACGAGCGCCCAGGCCATAATGGGAGCAGCGTCGGCCACCACGACAACAGGAGGAGCATATGCGACCTCGCGAGCGGCTTTCGTCGGGGCTGGTATGAACAGCCTCATGAGGGCAGCTGGCGGGGCCGGTCTCATGAGGACGCCTGGCACTGGTAGCCTCGTGAAGCACGCCCGCTGGTCGGGAGCTACCCTTGGCAAATGCCTGGGTCCGCGGACCGGGGGTCGCCTGCCTGGAGACGGAGGGTGGAACACACGCCCATGTCCCCAGGCAGGGCGACCCCAGCCTGGAGACGGAGGGTGGAACACACGCCCATGTCCTCAGGCCAGGTGCTTCCAACCTGGAGACGGAGGGTGGAACACACGCCCATGTCCTCAGGCCGGGTGCTCCCAGCCTGGAGACGGAGGGTGGAACTTATGACCATGTCTCCAGGACGGGCATCGCCTACCCAGAGACGGAGGGTGGAACACACGCCCATGTCTTCGGGCCAGGCCTCGCTCAACCAGCGGCGGGAGATCATGTACTCACCCATGTCTCTGGGTCCGGCTCGGTCCACCTGGGCATGGGCGGTTGGGTACCCGTGCGGGGCTCCCGGGCACCCCAGCGAGGTGCGCTGGGGTACCGCCTTGGGCGTCAGCCTCGCGCGCGACGGAGGGCCCCTACGCCGAGCCCCGCCCGCAGTGCAGGGGGCTGCGGCGCCACTACAATGACGACATCCGTCCCCGGGCTTTGGAGAACCCGAGGCCCTGTTCCAGGGCGGGCTCTCCCTGCGAAGAGCGCGGGGGGCTCACCCCGCGCTCGAGTGCCCGTCCGGGGCCAACCCCACGACGCCACATCATGCTTGGGGATTGAAGTGGGCTTCATGTCAAGGAGGCATGGAGCCCTCAGCGCACCCCAGGCTCAACCCGTGACACTCTCATGTAATAATGAGTGGGCTGTATACGCCCGGAGCCCCCCGAGGACGCGGAGGGGTTCCATCCCATGCCCAAGTGGAAGCCCCATGCTCCATGCTGGCGGACAACACTGCCCCCAATGGCTATGCCCACGCAACGTGGAAGCCCTACGCTTCGCGCTGGGGAGAAGACGAAGACGAAGATTAGCCTAGGTGCCGGACGTGGCTGTTCTTTGCCCATTTTGTATTCGAATTTGCCATCTTTTGGAATAACACTTGAAGTTCTTGTGGTTTTGTTCTGGAAATAAAAGGGGGGTCATTCTTTTGGTAACAATTTCCGTTTGGCATCTCGCTTTCTTTGGGAAATTCAGCAGCTGCCGGACCCTTCCTCTTTCACGCGCGACCCGAAGCGGAAGCTGGGCGCAGTGGGCGCACTACCGCGCATACCCTGCCAAGGCATAAATGCTCGGACGCTCGCGCAGCATGATCATCCAGACCGGCAAGAATTTTTGGCAAAAGATATACAACGATATGCATCACGTCACACGGGGGCATCCCCGAATGTCTTTCCTAAAATACGCTCAAGCTGCTACAGGGCTGCACTCATAACCCTGGCAGGCAAACGCGAAGACTACTTATGAGGACATGCCACCATCATCGCCCTCATCATCACCGCCACTGCCGGGATCGCGCTCCCTGGCTCCGTCATGGTCCTCTGGTTCATCAGAAGGAAATCCCGTGATCAAGTCCTCCACATGGTCCTCCACCCACTCGGCAAGGGCGCCTTGGATCACTTCAGGCACGGGGGAAAGCACCGCCCTGAAGTCGAAGTGCGGATCGAGGCGAAGGAGGTGACTGAAGACGTGCGAGGCCGCCCGCGCAAGGAGGTCGCGGCGCTTCTCCTCCACGAGCTCGCGGATCTTCTCCGCACCCCCTCAAGGTGCTCCACGACCCTGGAAAAGAAGCCCAGGTACCCGGCATCGTCAAGGACCATAGGGCTCGAGATGCTCGCGTCGCAGATGTTGCTTAATGCCCGGTGGGCCCTCTTCTCGAGGGATTTGAACATCTTGGAGCACGTGTGCTGAAGGCCGCGGGCACGATCCGCCTCGTCCGAAGCCTTCTCCGCGAGGGAAGTGACGCCCTTCACCTGCTTGTAGAGAAAAGATAGCTCGGCCTCGGCGGCAGCCTAGGCATCCATTGCGGCTTGCTGGCGTCGCTCCGCTTGATCTAACCTTCTCCTGAGGACATCGACCTCGCTTTTCAGGTGGTCGCGTCACTTGCAGAAACGAGACTCCTGGAGCTTCAACTTCGTGCGGTAGTCCTGGAGGAGGGAACACCAAACCTCCGCCACCCTGTCGTCGACCTCCTCCTGAAACTTTGCCTCGCGGGAGGTGAGAGAGTCCTCGGCGAGGGACACCTGGTGCTCCCTCACCTCCAGCCTCTCGTGCTCCAGGCTTTGCTCCAGCTCTTCCATCGTCAGCGCATCTTCGGGTATGCGGGGCCCCGCACCACTGACGGGCGGCTCGGTCGTCAGGTCGTCAAGAGCGGCCGTGTGTACCTGGATTCGCCTTTCAAGGGCGGCGTTGGAGGCTTCAAGCTCCTCCGAGCGTTACTCCGAGGCCTTGCGCCGGCAGTCCGCGGTGTGGGCCTCCGCGAGGGTGCGGTCGCGGGCCTCCCTCGCCGCGGCAAGGGACTTCTTGGCGACGGTGTGGGCGCGCTCGCGTTGCAGGCGGCCGAGGCTGACGGCAACCTCAAGACGATGCCACTCACGCGCAAGGCGTTGGCGCTCTGCCTCAAGACGGGTGTCGGTGGTGACGAGCTCCGCCCCTAGGCGCCCCAGCGCGTTCGCCGCGGTCTGGAGCAAACCGTGCCACACGGCGCTCCGATCGCATGAGGGCTCGAGGGCCCAACCAGGATCTCCGCCTTCCCTTGGATCAGTAGGAAGGACATGCGAGTGGCCGCCCCACCCCGGTGCACGCCCAGGGGCTGGGGGCTCCCCCTCTCTCTCCTCGGGCGGAGGCCGCACCCCGCGGAAATCCACGCCGCCGCTCAAGGAGGGCCCTAGGGAATGGCGCAGCTGACTCCCGGGGAAGACCATTAGCGGAGGATGTAGCCCCGCCCCTGCAAGATGGGGGCCAAGCATGAAGAAGTTCGCGGGAAACTCGCGCTCAAGACCCCGTGAGGGCCGCATGAGCTCGGGTACGGGTGCCCTCCTGAGAGGAGCCTGGAAGGCCGCAGGAGCCAAGGCCACGATGGGCCGGGTGGCCTCAGGAGGCGGTGGTGAGGTCGCACCTTTCTCTTCATCGGAGGGGAACCTGCGGAACAGAGATTTAGAAGGGGCACACCAAGGAAGACTGAGGGGACTCGGACACTTACTCATCCAAGGCGACCCACTTCCTCTTCATCGGCACCCACGGCGATGGGCGGTAGCTGCCCCCAGGCCCCTTCCTCTTCCGGCGAGAGCGGGGGCCCGGGGACGATGTGTCGGCGTCTGACCCCAGACACCCAACAGCGGAGACGGCGGCCGCCTCCACCGGCGGGGCGTAACCTTCACTCCCGGGCAGGGCAGCGGCGGTAGCCCGAGGAATGGGCGGCATGGGGCGCCTCGCCATGGCCGAAGGGGGAGCCACAGCCCCAGGATCTTCAGGACCCCCAGGCCTCGAAGCCATTGCGGGGGGGTCGTCCCGGGGACCCGCTCCCACCGAAGGGAGGGGCCCCTACTCGTCGAAGAGCGGCATCTTCCCTGTGAGAGCCTCCCCGCCCGGACGGTTGTACAACGGAAGGCCGCTCCATGGGAGCTCATCCGGTTCCCCGCCGGTCAGGCGACGGAGCAGCTCGCGCAGCGCACTGGGAAGAAGAGAAGGAACTTGGAGCCTCATGGAGTCGCAAGGGCCCACGAAGGTCCACATCGGGCGAGAATGGTGCTGGAGAGGAGCAATTAGCTGGCGGGAGAACTCCCGCACCACCATCGCCATTGTCACACCAGACTTCTTCAGTTCTGCCAGCCTGACCAAAACAGGCGCGAGCCGCGGGTCGACAAGCTCCTCGTGTTCCCACCTGGGATTTGGTTCTGCAGAAACCGATGGGGGTTGGAGCAGGGAGCCGGCGTCAGCAGCGTCGACATGCACCAACTGCCTCCGGAAACCTTCTGCGTTTGGTGAAAGCCGGGCGTCGAGGGCCCCGCTGGCCGTCGCATCGGCAGCCCACAGGGACACACATCCTGAACAGTGTTCCCCGGGGTTCAACCGGAGGGAGAAGAAGTGACGAAGCAGGGCCACAGAAGAGGGGACACCGATGAAGGCCTCACACAGGAACGCGAAGGCAGAAAGGAGGACGATGGAGCCAGGGTCAAGATGAAGCGCATAAACCTGATAATTCCTGAGCACGGCAGAAAAGAAGTCTGAGAACGGCGGCAACAAGCCGGATAGGAGGGCGTGGAGATGAAGGGGAATGCAGGTGGCCTCCATCTCGGCCTGAGGCCGCGAGCCCAGCCAGATCTTGGTCGCCCCCCACTCGTTGGAGCCGGCGGTGACCGCCAGTCGGACCTTCTCCAACCCCTCAAGATTGACCACCAAGGATCGGCCTAACGCGGGCTCGGGCGTCGGTGAAGGTTTCGGCGCCTTCAAGGCCTCACCCCCTCTCTTCTTGGGAGCCATGGCGGACGGTCGAGCCGAACGAACGCAGGATTTGGTGGAAAAGGCGTGAGCCGCGGAAGAAGGGAGAACGGCGACCAGATTGACGGGGAACAGTGACGGCTCGGAGGAGTGCGCCAGACGGTTTGTCAGCCGGGGCAGTCGCCGAGGCAGCACAAAGGAGCCAAGACGCCCACGTCTCATTGTGCGCCACGCGTCAAGTTGGGCCCGCAGGCGGTTGGGGCCCGCGGCGCTTTGGGTCATCTTCTATGGCTTCGGCCAGAAGCCAACCCGAGCGCGCCTTGGGCCCGGGGGCTACCGTCGGCGTCCTGGGAATGGGGGTACCCAGACTTGCCAGCCTACGGCCCAGGGCGTGGCCTACTTGGACAGCCGAGTACGGCCCGACGTGGCCTCACTCAGCACAAGGCCCTCGCGAGAGCCGCGAGCTTGCGAAGGAAGCAGCACCAAGACCCGCGAGGGAGTAGTCCTCCCCAGGCCCCCTCCCGAGCGGCGGAGATCTCTATCCAACGCTCGACCTCAGGAGGCCAAGGATGACGCAAGGCGGGCCAGGCAAGCACCATCGCGCCAGAGGAGACAGTTTCCCCTTTCGTGCAAAGGAGGCAGGAACGCACGCAGGTTCCCAAAGCGCCCCCAAAGGTTTCTATTCCGGTGCAACAAGACCAAAACCCCGAGCCCCACAGGATGGACGTCATCGCCGAGCCCACCTCTGCATCACCACCGACTAGTTTGCAGGCGAAGACCGCCTTTTGTCAGGATAAGATGTACCTCCTATCCCCTTTCGAATTTGGCCGTTGTGGGATCCTTTCCCGCCATTGCGATAAGGGAAGAGGACCCGGGCCGCTATAAATAGAGGCTAGGCTGCTCTGTAGGGGGGGATCCAACGCCTCCCAAACGCATTCGCGAGGCAACTCACCACTGTACTAGTTCATCCACGAACCTCCTCGTGAGGCAATCCACCAAAAGCATGAGTAGCGTTTTACGCTTCGCAGCGGCCCAAACCTAGGTAAACTCTCGTGTGCTATCTTCTTCCTCGCCATCGAGCGAGGTTATCGTGTTGTGAGCTTAGAGGGAGCGAAGCTGTTGGGGATCTTCGCACACGCCCCTGGGTTCAAACTTCTTAGGGTTTTTGCGGAGCCCGAAATCCGACAGAGGATGCGAGCCAAGATGAATGTCAAGCTCCCCAAGACTGCCATTGAGCTTTACACCTTGGCGGATAAATGTGCTCAAGCTGAATAAGGAAGGCGACTTCCCGAAGAGGAGGCGGGCGTCGAAGTGGATTCCGATGATGACGACGATGCCCCCGACCCGAAGGGAAGAAGCAGGAAGCGCAACAAGAAGAGTAAGGGAAATGCAGTATTGGCTGTCCAGAGCTCCGGATACCTCAGTGCAAGCAAAAACGCAAAAGCTGAAACCCCCGGCAAGGGAGGTGCCTCGTGCGCTGATTGCCGGGAGGCTGCTGCCGATGAGAAGAACGGGAAGTCCGACGGACCGTACTGCAAAATTCACCGCACCAAAGGCCATGATCTCCAAGAATGCCGACAGGTCGAGCAACTTGTCGAGAAGCAGAGGGCCGAGTACGAGAAGCGCGACAAGGAAAAAGGCCAGGACGATGCTGCCGGGAAAGGCCGTGGCGGCAGTGGGGGTCACCGCGGCAAAACCACGCAGCAAAAGGAAAACCCCGCCAGAGGCCGAGAGAACAAGGAAACATACAATATGAGTGAGGATGAGGATGATGATGAGGATTCCAGCGACAGGGAGTTTCAGAAAGCAACCGAAGCCATGTGCATTGATGGGGGTGCATCCCTGCATTCCCTTCACCGCCAGCTCAAGCAGTGGGCACGTGAGGTCAATGCTGTGGAACCAACTGTAGAATCAAGGAAGCCACTCAAATGGTCCCGCATGCCTATCATATTCGACGAAGAGGATCATCCAGACCGTACCCGTACGGTCGGTTGTTTGCCGTTGTTGGTTTCTCCAACAATCCGTGACCTCAAAGTGTCCAAGATGTTAGTTGACGGTGGGGCGGGATTGAACTTAATATCCCCTAAAGTGGCCAAGAAACTGCAGATCCTTGAAGAAGAGCTCGAAGCCACGGGTACATTCCAAGGAATCAACCCCGGGAGGAGCCGTCCCAAGGGAAAGATCACTCTGTCGGTGACGTTTGGCGAAGAACTGAACTTCCGGACAGAGAGGATAGTGTTTTACGTCGCCGAGATCCCGCTGCCCTACAACGGAATCCTCGGTCGCCCAGCTCTGGCAAAGTTCATGGCGGCATCCCACTATGCCTACAATAACTTGAAGATGCCAGGGCCCATTGGAATCATTTCCATCCCATCCGACAAGAAGAACGCAGTTATCTGCGTGGACCAGATGTACCATGACGCGGTAGCAGCTAAAGCCACAGAAATCCCAGCTCCCGCCAAGGACACAGAGAAATTGAAGAAGGCTAGCAAGAACACCGGCAAGGACTCCTAGAAGTGCGCCTCTTTGGAGTGCGCCGCACCCGACGATGACCTGCCGGGGAGCTCCGCTAGCAAGAAAACCAAGGCCACCTATCTTGAGACGAAGAAAATCCCGGCAGGACTGCACGGCACTGGTGGCACGTTCACCATCAGTCCTACCCTTACCGACAAATACGAAAGCGCGCTCGTTACCTTCCCACGGGAGAATGTCGATGTGTTTGCCTGGCAACCATCTGACATCCCCGGTGTTCCCAGGGAGGTAATTGAGCACTACCTTGCTGTCTGTCCTCATGCCCGGCCCGTCAAGCAAAAGGTTAGGAAGCAAGCCCTGGAGCGGCAGCAGTTCATTGCCAAGGAATTCAAGAAGCTTGAAGCAGCTGGTTTGGTCAGAGGGGTACTGCATCCAACTTGGCTGGCAAACCCGGTGGTGGTACGTAAGGCAAATGGTAAATGGAGGCTTTGCATAGACTTCACTGACTTGAACAAAGCTTGCCCGAAGGACCGTTTCCCCTTGCCGCGCATAGATCAGATTGTTGATTCCACCTCCAGATGTGACTTGCTCTCATTTTTGGATGCCTACTCCGGATACCACCAGATATTTATGACTAAAGAAGATGAGGAGAATAACGCATTCATAACTCCCTGTGGCACGTACTGTTTCGTGCGTATGCCCTTCGGGGTTAAAGAGTGCTGGTTCAACCTTCGTCAGAGCAGTTCAGATTGGTTTTGGACCTCAGCTGCACAGGAATGTGGAAGCCTACATGGATGACATCATGGTCAAGACCAAGGATGAAGCCACTCTCATACAAGATCTGGAAGAAACTTTTGCGAACTTGCGCAAGATCAACCTGAAGCTCAACCCTAAAAAGTGCCTGTTCAGTGTCCCATCCGGCAAGCTGCTTGGGTTCTTTGTATCTCAGCGAGGAATAGAAGCCAATCCCAACAAGATCAAGGCGATTGAACAGATACAGGCACCCAAGACTATCAAGGATATCAGACGCTTGACCGAATGTGTTGCCGCGTTGAGTAGGTTCATCTCCAAGTCTGCTGAGCGCGCCTTGCCGTTCTTCAAGATCTTGAAGAAGGCCGGCCCAATGAAGTGGACCCCGGAGGAAGATGCAGCAATGCAAGACCTGAAGAATTACCTATCCTCTGCTCCCATCTTGGTCACTCCTAAACCGCAAGAGCCGTTGCTGCTGTATTTGGCAGCGACGAATCAAGTGGTTAGTGCAGCGTTGGTGGCGCAGCGGGAAGTGGATGGATATTCAGCAGCTGCTGCCGATGCTACTCGGAATGAGAAAGAAACATCTGCGGCAAGAATCGATGCAGAGCAAGGGGGACCTCAGCAAATGATCGACAACAGATCCAAGGAGGTGGAGAAGAAGAAAATGGTGCAGCGGCCCGTGTACTTTGTCAGTTCCCTGCTGCAGGGGGCTAGATCAATGTACTCTGGGGTACAAATGCTGATCTTCGGCCTCATCATGGCCTCGAGGAAGCTACACACTACTTCCAGGCCCATGAGATAACGGTTGTCACCCGTTTCCCGTTGCAACGCATATTGAGGAACCCCGAAGCCACTGTCAGGATAGTTGAGTGGGCATTAGAACTGTCAAGTTTCGGATTGAAGTATGAGAGCACTTCCACCATTCAGAGCAAGGCGTTGGCAGAGTTTATTGCAGAATGGACACCCACGCCAGATGATGAAACTCCGGAGGCAATCCTCCCCTGAAAAGAAGCACCCAAGGATTAGATCATGTACTTCGACGGTATTTTCTCGCTCCAAGGTGCTGGAGCAGGCGTGCTTCTCATTGCCCTCACCGGAGAGCACCTCAAGTACGTCGCCCAAATGCACTTTCCCTAGGAGGAAGCCACCAACAATACCGCTGAGTACGAGGGGCTCCTTGCCAGACTCACAATCACGGTAGAGTTGGGTATAAAAAGGTTGATCATCCGAGGAGATTCTCAGCTTGTGGTGAAGCAAGTCAACAAGGATTACCAGAGCCTGCTGATGGAAGCATACGTGGAAGAAGTGAGGAAATTGGAGGAGCATTTTGATGGACTGCAAACAGAGCACGTGCCACGAGCAAAAAACTGCATTGCCGACCATCTATCAAAGTGCGCTGCGCAGAAGCTTCCTGTGGAACCAAGGACTTTTGTTCTCCGCCTCACTCAACCATCAGTATCCCCATCAGCGATGTCCAAGAAGAGAAGGAAGCTGAACTCTGGCAAGCATTTCCCGGCAGAGCTTCCCGAAGCCGATGATAGAGAAGCTGCCGGGGAAACTCCGTTCTGGTTGACGAGCAGCTCCCTCCCGCAGGACCTCAAGTTCTCGCGGTTGAGGCAAGCGCTTCTGGAGACAAGGACATGCCTTTAGTCCTTGTTATCGAGCCGCAGGCTCCAACCTGGGCACATCACATAGTCCATTTTCTTCAAACAGGAGAACTCCCCGAAGAGCAAGAGGAAGCCTAAAGAGTAGCCCGTCGGTCAAGTATGTACCGGTTTGTCGATGACACCCTGTACAGAAGACGACCGAATGGTGTGAAATTAAGGTGTATCTGCCGGGAGGATGGACTGAAGCTGTTGGCAGAGATTCATGGAGGAGTATGTGGTTCCCACACTGGATCAAGGTCCCTTGCCGGGAAAGCTTTCCGACAGGGTTGCAATTGGCCCACTGCTCTCCAGGACGCTACTGAACTGGTTACCAAGTGTGAAGCCTGCCAGTTCCATTCCAAGAGCATCCATCAACCAGCACAAGCCCTGCAAACAATCCCTCTATCCTGGCCATTCTCGGTCTGGGGGCCTAATATCCTGGGCCCCTTCCCCCGCGCTGTCGGGGGCTTTGAGTTCTTGTTCATGGCAACCAACAAGTTCACAAAGTGGCCTGAGGTGGAATCAGTGAGAAAGGTGACCACGCAGTTAGCTATCAAGTTCATGAAAGGACTGGTGTGCCGCTTTGGAGTGCCTAACAGAGTGATCACCGACAACGGCACCCAGTTCATGAGCCGCGCCTTCATGAAATATATACAAAGCCTTGGAAGCAAGGTCTCTTTCGCCTCTGTTGCTCACCCTAGAAGTAACGGGCAAGTCAAGAGGATGAATGCTGAAGTGCTGCGAGGGCTCAAGACAAGAACTTTCGATAAGCTGCGGAAGAGCGGCAGACGCTGGATAGATGAGCTGCCCGTGGTTCTTTGGTCCCTCAGGATGACACCAAATCGAGCTACCGGTTAAATGCCCTTCTCCCTGGTGTACGGGGTGGAAGTAGTACTCCCCACGGAACTCATATATGGGTCACCTCGAGTGCTTGCCTACAATGAAGTAGAGCAACAGTAGCTACGGCATGACGATGCCAAGCTCCTCGAGGAAGACCGTCTCCGGGCTGCGGTGCATGCTGCACGCTACCAGCAAGCCCTGCGTCGCTACCATAGCCACAGGGTCCATGCCCAGAGCCTTGAGGAAGGCAACCTTGTCCTTAGGCATGTTAAGTCCGCCAAGGGTGCAAACAAGTTGACGCCAAAGTGGGAAGGCCCTTATCGGGTAGTACGAGTCACCAGACCTGGCGCAGTCCGTCTGGAGACCGAAGATGGCACCAAGGGAAGGGGAACAAAGAAACAAGGATGGCGGCTCATCACACTCGAAAAGGAGATACTACTTGGAAAAGATAAGTATATGGCATATCTCCAGTTCAATACTTCTCGATTTCTCAAGGAAACCCTTAGTATCTTCCTTACTGCAGGTTGTGGAGTCATCCACGTGGTGAAAACCCTTGTCGGGACGAGCCGTCCCCCTGTCTTTGTTTATAGGGGTGGCAGCGCCAATACCGACAAGGAGCTCTGCCGGGGAACAAAGCCAACCTGTTGCCGGGGGCTCGTTCCCCCTCTTTGGCACTCGTGGTTTGAATGATGACCCGGCAAGTAGCTCTGTGCAGCAAAGACAAAACATACTGATGCAGTATAAATAAAGAAAGGAAAGGGATAGTACTTGCGAAAGAAAGACAACACTTTTTCTCATTCATTTTCGATACAAAGAGGATAAGAAAGTACATGCTGATCAGCTAAAAAATTTGGCAAACGCCTACATTTTTGGCTTACAAAAAGATAAATGCCCCGTAATGCCTTTCTTGTCCCTCTCCTCTTAGGGATTAGGTGAAGAAGGGACACAGGGCAAAAGGAGCACCTGGCCTGGATTCGAAGCTTCCCAGCCAGGACCAGAGGGGGAACTCAGCTCAAGACGAGGAAGCAGAAGGGCAAGCTCTGTGGATTCGAACTCAAGGAGGAAGAAAGGATGGATGAGCATCGCCCCTCGCGACCCCCAATTTATCGGGGAGGGCGCGGGGGCTGGCTCTCCTCCACTCCATGGGTCGCCGCCCATCTCCACCAATTCCATCGCCCACGATCATGGGAGAACAGGTAACTGCCCCATTGTTCGAATCCATGGCGCTGCGGTTTCTGTCACGATTAGGACTTTAAGTCACGCGCACCCGTCGCTAAATCCTCGCTATGCATGCGGCGCGCGTGGCGGAAACAGCCTAAAGTGGTGGGTCAGTGCTGACCAATAAATTGGCAGTTACTCCCTCCCATTGCGCGCCTGTGCATAGATTTTGGACCTGACCCAACGGCACTTGGCGAGCGCGTGTGGGCCAGACCCGGGGGCTCCTGTCAGTGCACTAATACAGGGGTACCCAGTGCCCCTGACTTATGCATAGGCGGTAGTAGCTGAGCCTTTCAACGTTCGTTCAATCCCAGTGAATGATCAAGACCAGACTCCAACAAGCCCGACGCGGTAGCCCAAGCCTGGACTGCAGCGCGCCAAGCACGTCCCCGGCGCTTGCCGGGGACCAAGACATGCGTGCCTTTCTGAAGACCCGGCAAGCCATTTCCCAGCAGGCGGGAGCTAACCAGCCACCGCTCCACCGCATCGCTACGTCAGTCACTTATCAATGCGGTGTTGAGCCCTCAAGTGGCTAATCAGCTCTCGCTAAGCACGTGGCGACGCACCAGAAGACAAGTTACACCCAGTTGACACCCGCCCTGCAGCGTGTCAAGACCATAAGCAACGACCGGCCAAGCGGTGGCAAGAGCTTGCCAAGGATGCACCCCCAAGCGCCACCTAGGCTGGTAATCATGGTATTTTGTCCTAAATGCCAGAGTTAGGTATGATAGCTCTGCTAAGCTATCTAATCGATAGATAATGACTATTTTGCCATTGTGGTAACCCATTGCACTATAAAAGGAGGCCCAAGGCTACCTAGCTCAGGATTCGCACCCCCGGACATTTGTACTCACCTAGCAGCTCTTTCCCCATAGGAAACCCTTGCCGGGACAGAGCGCGAGGCACCACTTGTGTTCTTCCGATCAAATCCACCAAAAGCAGGAGTAGGGTTTTACGCTTAGCAGTGGCCCGAACCTGGGTAAAATGCTCGTGTCCTGATCGTCGCGCCGTCTCACGCTCTCTGCTCTTCGTGCAACGTGACCCCCCTGCCGAACCACAAGGGGCCTCTGGCCCCATAGGTGATCACGAGCATCCGTGCCCCGACACCCACTCAACTATCCTGCCAGTGGCTTCGGGGTTCCTCAGTATGCGTTGCAACGGGAAACGGGTAACAACTGTTATCTCATGGGCTTGGAAGTAGTGGCGCAGCTTCCTCGAGGCCATGATGAGGCCGAAGATGAGTTTTTTTTTACTCCGGAGTACCTTGATCTAGCCCCCTGTAGCAGGGAACTAACAAAGTACACGAGCCGCTCAACCATTTTCTTCCTTGCCACCTCTTTGGATCTGTTGTCGATCATTTGCTGAGGTCCCCCTTGATCTGTATCGAGTCCTGCCGCGGATGTTTCTTTCTCGTCCCCGGTAGCATCAACACCAGCTGTTGAATCTCCATCCACTTCTCGCTGCGCCACCAGCGCTGCACTAACCACTTGATTTGTCGCTTCCAAATATAGCAGCAACGACTCTTGCGGTTTAGGAGCGACCAAGGTGGGAGCGGAGGATAGGTAATTCTTCTGGTCTTGCAGCGCTGCATCTGGCTCCGGGGTCCACTTCATCGGGCCGGCCTTCTTCAAGATCTTGAAGAACGGCAAGACGCGCTCAACAGACTTGGAGATTAACCTACTTAACTCGGAAACACATCCGGTCAAGTGCCTGATATCCTTGATAGTCTTGGGTGCCTGTATCTGTTCAATCACCTTGATCTTGTCGGGATTGCCTTCTATTCCTCGCTGAGATATGAAGAACCCAAGCAGCTTGCCGGATGGGACACCGACCACGCACTTTTCAGGGTTGAGCTTCAGGTTGATTTTGCGCAAGTTTGCAAAAGTTTCTTCCAGATCTTCTATGAGAGTGGCTTCATCCTTGGTCTTGACCACGATGTCATCCATGTAAGCTTCCACATTTCTGTGCAGCTGAGGTCCAAAACCAATCTGAATAGCTCTGGCGAAGGTTGAACCATCACTCTTTAACCCGAAGGGCATACACACAAAACAGTACGTGCCACAGGGAGTTATGAATGCGGTCTTCTCCTCATCTTCTTTAGTCATAAATATCTGGTGGTATCCGTAGTAGGCATCCAAAAAGGAGAGCAAGTCACATCCGGAGGTGGAATCAACAATCTGATCTATGCGTGGCAAGGGGAAAGGGTCTTACGGGCAAGCTTTGTTCAAGTCAGTGAAGTCTATGCAAAGCCTCCATTTCCCATTTGCCTTACATACCACCACCGGTTTGCCAACCAAGTTGGATGCAGCTCCCCTTTGACCAAACCTGCTGCTTCAAGCTTCTTGATTTCCTCGGCAATGAACTGCTGCCGCTCCGGGGCTTGCTTTCTAACCTTTTGCTTGACGGGCCGGGCATGAGGACAGACAGCAAGGTGGTGCTCAATTACCTCCCTGGGAACACCAGGGATGTCAGATGGTTGCCAGGCAAACAGATCGACATTCTCCCGCGGGAAGGTAACGAGCGCGCTTTCCTATTTGTCAGTAAGGGTAGCACTGATGGTGAACGTGCCACCAGTGCCGTCCAGCCTTGCCCGGATTTTCTTCGTCTCAGGATAGGTGTCCTTGGTCTTCTTGCTAGCGGAACTCCCCGGTAGGTCATCGTCGGGTGCAGCTAACGCCGAAGAGGCGCGCTTCCCGGAGTCCTTGCCGGTGTTCCGGCTAGCCTTCTTCAATTTCTTTGTGTCCTTGGCGGGAGCTGGGATTTCTGTGGATTCAGCTGCTACCGCTTCACGGTACATCTGGTCCACGCAGATCTGCGTTCTTCTTGTCGGATGGGATGGAAATGACCCCAATGGGCCCTGACATCTTCAATGTATTGTAGGCATAGTGGGATGCCGCCATGAACTTTGCCAGACCTGGGCGACCGAGGATTCTGTTGTAAGGCAGCGGGATCTCGGCGACGTCGAACACTATCCTCTTTGTCCGGAAGTTCAGTTCCCCGCCAAATGTCACAGGCACAGTGATCTTTCCCTTGTGGCGGCTCCTGCCGGGGTTGATTCCTTGGAATGTACCCATAGCCTCGAGCTCTTCATCAAGGATCTGCACTTTCTTAGCCACTTTAGGGGAGATTAAGTTCAATCCCGCCCCGCCGTCAACTGACATCTTGGACACCTTGAGGTTGCGGATTGTCGGAGGAACCAACAATGGCAAACACCCGACCGTAGTGGTATGGTCAGGATGATCCTCTTAGTCAAAGATGATAGGCGTGCGGGACCATTTGAGTGGCTTCCTAGATTCTGCAATTGGTTCCACAACATTATCCTCGCATGCCCACTGCTTGGGCTGGCAGCGAGAGGAATGCAAGGATGCACCCCCGTCAAACACTATCCTCTTTGTCCGGAAGTTCAGTTCTTCGCCAAACGTCACCGGCAGAGTGATCGTTCCCTTGGGATGGCTCCTGTCGGGGTTTATTTCCTTGGAATGTACCCGTGGCTTCGAGCTCTTCACATAGGATCTGCAGTTTCTCGGCCACTTTAGGGGAGATTAAGTTCAATCCCGCTCCACCATCAACTAACATCTTGGACACTTTGAGGTTGCGGATTGTTGGAGAAACCAACAACAGCAAACACTCAACCCTAGTGGTACGGTCTGGATGATCCTCTTCATTGAAGATGATAGGCGTGCGGGACCAATTGATTGGCTTCATAGATTCTGCAGTTGGTTCCACAGCATTGACCTCGCGTGCCCACTGCTTGAGCTAGCGGTGAGAGGAATGCAAGGATGCACCCCCGTCAACGCACATGGCTTCGGTTGCTTTCTGAAACTCCCTCTCGCTGGAATCATCATCATCATCCTCATCTTCACTCATATCGTCTGTTTCCTTCTTCTCTCGGCCTCCGGCCGGTTTTTCCTTTTGCTGCGGGGTTTTACTGCGGCGACCTCCTTTGCCGCCACGGCCTTTCCTGGCAGCGCCGTCCTGGTCTTTTTCTTTGTCGCGCTTCTCATACTCGGCCCTCTGTTTCTCAACAAGTTGCTCGACTTGTCGGCATTCTTGGAGATCATGGCCCTTGGTGCGGTGGATTTTGCAGTACGGCCCGTCGGACTTCCCGGTCTTCTCAGCGGCAGCACCCTCCCGGCAATCAGCGCACGCGGAAGCTCCCTTGCCGGGGGGTTTCGTCTTCTTGCCTGTACTGAGGTCTCCGGAGCTCTTGATAGCCAGTACTGCTTTTTCCTTTTGCTTCTTTTTGCGCTTCCTGCTTTCTTCCCTTCGGGTCGGGGCGTCATCGTCGTCATCGGTTTCCACTTCGACGTTCGCCTCCTCCCTGGCAAGTCGCCTTCCTTGTTCAGCTCGACCACATTTATCCGCCAAGGTGTAAAGCTCATTAACAGTCTTGGGGAGCTTGACATTCATCTTGGCTCGCATCCTCCTATTGCGCATGTTCGAATGGAATGCGGCAATCACCACTGCGGGATGTATCTCTGGGATGTTGCGGTGCACTCGGCTGAACCTCTGGATGTACTTCCTCAAGGTTTCTCCCTCCTTTTGCAGGAGGACTTGGAGATCGCTGAGCTGGCCTGGTTCTTGATGACCACCGGTGAAGGCGCCAACGAACTCGTTGCATAGATCAGCCCATGACGAAATTGAATTTTTCGGCAGATGCATCAGCCACGATCTCACGTTTGGCTTAAGTGCCAAAGGGAAATAGTTGGCGAGCACCTTTTCCTCTCTTCCCCCCGCAGCTTGAACAGCTATGGTGTATATGCCCAAGAACTCTGTCGGGTTCAGCTTCCCGTCGTATTTCTTAGTCAGCTCAGGTTTGAAAGCTCGGGTCGACGGCCAGCGGACCCGTCGCAGCTCGCTAGTGAAGGCAGGGCAACCAACCTCGTAAGGAAGGTACCAGCCAGCACTAGGCGCGGGGTCGCCGACGTCTGGACCGTTGCGCTTGTCAGATTGACGGTGTGCCTCCCGGCGTCGCTCGATAGTGATGCACGCGTCTTCTTTCCGCCGGTCTTCAAGGACACGCCGTTGATCCCGATGGTCATGCGGGCCAGGCGAGACTATGGAGGCCTCATCGTGCTCATCAGCATGCGAAGCTTGCTGTGGCTGCCTCTGGGCCTATTGTCGCGAAGGGGACTGCACCGTTGGGGTGGCCCCTTCGACGCGCTCGCCGGCCCGAGCTGCTGCTGCTATCCGCGTACGTCGTGACGGCTCCGCATGCTGGGGCTTGTTGGCTTCGATGAAAGAAACCAAACTCTGAATGGTGGCTCTCCATTCATCCAACTTATCAGCTGCTGGCATGAAGTTAAGCAGCATCTGGACTCGCGCCATGGCTTCCTCTGCGGTGCTCGGCATTGCGAAGAGGCGGACCGCGATGTCGCTCGACTCCTGGTGGGGCCAAGAGAAACGTCGCCGCGTTCTTGATGCCATGCGCCACTCGCCGGAGCTTTCTGGCATGAAGGGGGCCGAACCTGCGGGGCTGCGGCTCCGCTCGACGCTCCGTCTTGTTCCGCACGAGGTGCATGCTCAGTAGTTTCGCCGGCGACGGGTGCGTCCGGAGGGTCACCGGTCGCACCAGACGGGGCGCCGCTGAGGCGGCCACGGCCATTCGTGCAGCGGGGAGGTGACAGATGGTTGTTTCCCTCGCCCGTGGCGTCGGGGCCGAGCTCGCCAAGTTGTTGATGTAGTTGCTCCTCTCCGGCGCCTCCTGCGTTATCTCCGGCCGTGAAGGACTGGGCGGGGGCGCCGCCTGCGCCGACCGCATCGTCCACGATGCCCGCCTCACCCGTAGCCGCCGCGTGTGAGGGAGCCTTCAAAGTGGAGGGATGCGTGGCTGTTGGAGATATGCCCTAGAGCAATCATGGATGATGATATTTCCTATGTGTTTATGCATAAAGATAGTCCTTGGACATTATCAATGATGTGTATTGACAAGTATGTGACTTGTTTGTGAGACTATGCATTGTATGATGACTGTCCTAAATGGTCCCTAGTCGTAAAGGATGTGTGGACGCTCGGCCAGTTAGACTAGCATATGACACGGTGGATGGTCCGGTCTCACTGGCCTTGTAGCATTGGATGCTAGCCGGATAATATGGACTCGGAAAGATCTGGTCGGATCGACCCAACTATGAGACGCAGCGATAGGTCATCTGTGAGTCTCTAGTACAACATACGTTCTGTGTCCTAAGACCTGAGGTGGCGCATGTACTCGGGATGGTGACAGACTTGCTTTGGGCCGACCAAACGCTACTCCTTGACAGGGTAGTTATAAAGGTAGGTTTCGGGCTTGTCCAGACCCATGCTGCGAGACGTGGTCGAGCAAGATGGGATTTGCCCCTCCAATGAGGAGAGATATACTCTGGGCCCCTCGGGTAATCTGACCTAGATAAGCATGGCCATGCAATGAGGATTATGAGATAATCCGAAGTGTTGGTCAGATTCACCGGAATGAGAAAGAGGTCGTGCGGCAACAAGGATGACCATGTCGCCTTGAGCACGACAACATATATTGTGTGGCAAAGGGAACGGAAGTGTGATGTACAGGTTCGCCTAACCAGCTTCATCGGACACTTAGAGTCGGCACGCTTTGCTAGAGGCCGCTACCGACTAGTCGAGTCGGAGGTGATCTGACTCGCGACCAAGTGAACGAGAACCTAAGGGGTCGCACACTTAAGGGAGGGAACACGTGGGCTTTAGGATCCGTGCGAGGCCCAAGAGTTGAGCCCGCGCCGCATGCCTATATATAGTGGAGATGCGGCACACCCATCTGGTTGATCGCTTCGGCGCCATCATTAGGGTTTTGCATGTGTTGCAACTAGCCACCTCCACTTCCCGCCGCCGACTGTGTGATCGGACCTAGCAGTCCGCCGCACGGTGTTCCTCCCGCACGCGCGGATACCGTTATAAGCGGTGCACTTGCGCCTCTCAGGCGAACCTGTATGTGGGATCCGGCGACCGGCTATTCGAGGGAGATCGGACCGACTGTTCGAGGGAGATCGGACGAGGAGGAGACGGACCACGTGAACGTGCTGCCCCAACTCTACTTCCGCTGCACGGCACTGTGCGTCTAGTGGTAACAAACTGTGATCCATCTCCGTAGCATGTTCTTGGTTGTTCGGCGCGTAGGAAAATTTTAATTGGCATGCGATGAACCTACAGTAGAACCCAATAGTGGTCGCACTGGATTTCTTCTTGGGAGCCATTGTTGAAGAAGATGATGATGAAGATTGATTCACCATTCACGAACTCGGGTTCGCGCAAATGATGCACGCCCCCTACCTGGCGCGCCAAAGATGTCGGGGCACGGATGCTCACGATCACCTATGGGACCAGAGGCCCCTTTGTGGTTCGGCAAGGGGGGTCACGTTGCACGAAGAGCGGAGAGCATGAGACGTCACGACGATCAGGACTCAGGCATTTTACCCAGGTTTGGGCCGCTGCTAAGCGTAAAACCCTACTCCTGCTTTTGGTGGATTGATCAGAGGAACACGAAGAACACGCAGCCGCCTAACCCCGGCAAGAGCTGCTCTCTGGGTGAGCTACTACGCGAGTACAAGTGTCCAAAGGTCCGAATCGCGAATCTTGAGCTAGGTAGCCTTGGGCCTCCTTTTATAGTGCAATGGGTTACCACAATGGCAAAACAGTCATTATCTATCGATTAGAAAGCTTAGCAGAGCTATCATACCTAACTCTGGCATTTAGGACAAAATACCATGATTACTATCCTAGGTAGCGCTCGGGGGTGCATCCCCGGCAAGCTCTTGCCACCGCTTGGCCGGTCGTTGCTTACGGTCTTGACATGCTACAGGGCGGGTGTCAACTGAGTATAACTTGTCTGCCGGCATGTCGCCACGTGCTTAGCGAGAGCTGATTAGCCGCTTGAGGGCTCGACACCGCATCGACAAGTGACTGGCGTAGCGATGCGGTGGAGCGGTGGCTGGTTAGCTTGCGCCTGCCGGGGGATGGCTTGCCGGGTCTTCAGAAAGGTGCGCACGTCTTGGTCCCCGGCAAGCGCCGGGGACGTGCTTGGCACGTTGCAGTCCAGGCTTGGGCTGCCGCACCGGGCTTGTTGGATTCCGGTCTTGATCATTCGTCGGGCTTGTACGAACGTTGAGGGGTTCAGCTACTACCGCCTGTGCATTAGTCAGGGGCACTGGGTACCCCTGTACTAGTGCACCGACATTCGGTATGTGCGAAGGGAAATTAAACAATGTATGAGTTGAAGAGTTACTTTCATTAGAAGGTGGGCACGGGTAGCTAATCCGCTCTTGCTCCTTTTGTTCTTCGCTCTCCTCCTCATTTTTTTCATCTAATGAGCTCACAGTTTCAACAATTTCTTCTTCCATAGATTCCTGCAAAATATTAGTCTCTTCCAAGGCAGCGGTCATTCTTTCAATAAATTCTTTCACATAAGCATGAGAAGCATAGTTTTCATAGCAATATTTAAGTATGGCAAAAAATTTAGATTCGTAAAGAGTAGCATCATACTTTTCAATCAAAGAAGCAATTTCATAGGCACCCTTAAAAGCAAAAAATTCTTCAATTTGTTCAACATCATAATAACAATAGGCCTCCTTGGCATAAGAGGGTAGTATTTCATTATTATTAAACACACATTGGTAAGGAAGGTGTTTTTTAGTTTCTTCAGAACAACAAGTAAAATCATGTAATTCACATAAATTCCAAGCATAGCAACACAAAGTATTAATTTGATGCCACAAGAGTTTCCCTTTTTGAGATATGCGGTGTCTCACATAATAAGCATGCTCGTTTAATGATTTTCCCTCAACTAAACTAGTTGGGTTTTCAGCACGAGCACAAATGGATCGAAGATGATCCAAATAATATTCTTCGGTAGTACGGAATACTAGTGGTTCCTCAACTTTTGGAGCAGGAAGTACAACTATTTTTTTTGATATGTTTCCTACCCATAGCTAAAGATAGAAAACAAGAGCACAAAATAAAAACTACTTAGTGATAAAGCGAACAAGCACACACGAGAATATTCACCCCACGCTATTGCTCCCCGGCAACATCGCTAGAAAAAGGTCTTGATAACCCACAAGTGTAGGGGATCGTTGCCTTTTTCGATAAGTAAGAGTGTCGAACCCAACGAGGAGGTAAAGGTAGAACAAATATTCCCTCAAGTTCTATCGACCACCGATACAACTCTACGCACGCTAATGCTTGCTTTACCTAGAACAAGTATGAAACTACTTTGCGGGAATAATACTAGAAGTACTTTGCAAGATAATAAAGAACGTCAAATAAAAGTTAGGTGCTGCTTTAATAAAATAACAATAAAAGTAAATAACTTAGTAGAAAGCTTTTTGTGTAATGCAAGAGAAAGATTGTCCCTAGGCAATTGAATATAATATGATAGATACTTGTTATATGCAATGAGGGAGAGGCATACGCTAACACACTTTCCGTACCTAGATCATATGCACTCATGATTGGAACTCTAGCAAGCATCCGCAACTACCAAAGTTCATTAAGTTAAAACCCAACCACAGCATTAAGTGTCAAGTTCCCGTTACTCCCATACACAACAACCCACCTACTCGGGTTTATGTTTCTGTCACTCAAGCAACCCACCATAGGAAAATCATGAACATATTGCAACACTCTACAGGGGGAATCCCTCATGTTTGCGCGACACGGAGGGCACCATAGGACAGCACCATATCAACATACAACTCACATCCATAACATCATACGACAATTAACCCATCGGGCAAAAGAGATCTACACAAACATCATAGGATAGCCAAAATCATTGGTAAATAATATATGGAGTTGAGCACCATGTTTAAGTAGAGATTACAGCGGGGAAGAGAGGTGTTACACCGCTGCATAGAGGGGGAGAGAGTTGGTGTTGACGGCGGCGAAGTTGTTGGTGTAGATCGACGTCACGATGATTGCCCCGGCGGCGTTTCAGCGCCATCGGGAGAGAGGGGGGAGAGCCCCCCTCCTTCTTCTTCTTCCTTGGCCTCCCCCTAGATGGGAGGAGAGTTCCCCCTCTGGTCTTCATTTGATATGGATATTCTGCGAAACAAAAAACATGCAACAAACAAGAACTGGCACTGGGCACTGGATCAATATGTTAGTCCAATAAATCATATAAAATGTTGCCAAAAATATGTGAAAGTTGTATAATATTGGCATGAAACAACCAAAAATTATAGATGCGACGGAGACGTATCAGCGGGATAGAAGCCAACCCCACCAAGATTGAAGCGGTCGAGCAGTTGGAGGCACCAAAGTGCGTCAAGGACATATGACGGATAGCGGGTTGCGTTGCCGCCCTCAGCAGATTCATCTTCAAGTCCGCAGAGCATGCCCTGCCATTCTTCAAGGTCCTGAAGAAGGCAGGCCCGATAACGTGGGCCCCAGAAGCGGAGGCAGCATTGCAAGACCTGAAGAAATACCTGTCTTCGGCCCCCGTCCTAGTTGCGCCCAAGCCTGAGGAACCGTTGCTGTTATATCTGGCAGCGACGAACCAGGTGGTCAGCGCCGCGCTAGTAACGGAGAGGGAAGCCGAGGATGGCAAACCAGCAGCCTCCGAACCAACAGCCGGCGGACAAGAGCCGGCACGGGTGAGCCAAGAAGTCGATGCAAAGACAACACGGGAAGCGGAACAGAGAGCGCTGCAGAAGACAAAGGTGGTACAACGACTGGTGTACTTTGTCAGCTCCCTCTTGCAGGGGGCGCGGTCAAGGTACTCTGGGATTCGAAGCCGCTCTTAGGCCTCCTCACGGCCTCCCAGAAGCTGCACCACTACTTCCAAGCGCACCGCATTACAGTCGTCATCCGCTTCCCGTTGCAGCGGATCTTGAGGAACCCGGAAGCAACTGGCAGGATTGTTGAATGGGCCTTAGAGCTGGGCAGCTTTGACTTGAGTTTCAAAAGCACAGCGACCATCAAAAGTCGAGCACTGCTGAGTTCATTGCTGAATGGACGCCGACCCCAGATGAGGAAACCCGGAGACAACCCTTCACGGCAAGGAAACACCTCAGGAATGGATCATGTACTTTGACGGGGCTTTCTTGCTGCAAGGCACCGGTGCCAGAGTGCTGCTCATAGATGTGGTCCAGATGGACTTCCCTCGGGAGGTGTCGACCAACAACACAACTAAGTATGAGGGCTTATTTGCCGGGCTACGGATAACGGTGGATTTGGGAATCAAGAAATTGATAGTCCGGGGAGACTCGCAGCTGGTCGTGCACCAAGTCAACAAGGATTACCAGAGCCCGCTGATGGAAGCATATGTTGATGAAGTGAGGAATTTGGAAGCACGCTTCGACGGTCTGCAGATGGAACATGTCCCCAGGGCAGAGAACGGCATCGCTGATGACCTGTCGAAGCGGGCAGCTCAGAAGTCGCCTGTGGAACCAGGCACCTTCGTGCTCCGACTCACTCAACCACCAATTACACCATCAGGGCGGCAGACGAAGAAGAGGAAGATCAGCACCGGCAACTACTTCCCGGTAGAGCCACCAGTGGCCGCCAAGAAGGTTGCCGGAGGTGACGAAATACTTGACGGTGAGGGCCGAGCCCTGGAGGGAAAGGCGGTCCCCGCTGACGAAGCTAGCACTCCCGCGGCAGAAGAAACACCTTTAGTCCTTGTCGTCGATCCACAGGCTCCGACATGGTCGCAGCAGATTGTCCAGTACCTCCAGACAGGAGGCCTCCCCGAAGAGCAAGAAGAGGCCGAGAAAGTAGACCGGCAGTCGAGCATGTACCAGTTCATGGACAACGATATGTATAGGAGGAGACCGAACGGGGTGAAATTGAGGTGCATTGTTTGGGAGGAAGGATGAAAACTGCTGGCAGAGATACACGAGGGGATATGTGGTTCCCACATAGGATCAAGAGCCCTCGTCGGGAAGGCATTCTGGCAAGGCTTTTACCGGCCCACAGCCCTTCAAGACGCCTTGGCAGTGGTAACAAGGTGTGAAGCATGCCAATACCACGCCAAGCAAATACACCAACTAGCACAAGCCCTTCAAACCGTGCCACTCTCCTGGCCATTCTTGGTCTAGGGGCTCGACATCGTCAGCCCTCTCCCCCGTGCTACCGAGGGCTTCGAGTTCTTGTTCGTCGCTATCGACAAGTTCATGAAGTGGACCAAGGTTGAGCCAGTGAGAAAGGTAACGGCGCAGATGGCGATCAAGTTCCTCAGAGGTATCGTTTGTCGTTTCGGGGTCCCCAACAGGATCATCACCGATAACGGCACACAATTCACCAGTAGCACCTTTATGCAATACTGTCAAGACATCGGCTCCCGGATCAGCTTCGCCTAGGTTGCTCACCCCAGGAGCAACGGGCAAGTAGAGAGGGCAAATGCTGAAGTGATGCGGGCACTCAAGACGAGGACTTTCGACAAGCTGCGCAGGCATAGAAGGCGCTGGATTGATGAACTACCGACGGTTCTTTGGTCGATCAGGACGACGCCAAATCGAGCCACCGACGAAACCCTTTATGCCCTGGTCTACGGGGCAGAGGCAGTTCTCCCCACGGAACTCACGTACGGGTCACTGAGAGTGCAGGCCTTTGACGAGGACCAGCAAGAGCGGCTACGACATGAGGATGCCATGCTCCTCGAGGAAGATCGTCTCCAGGCCGCACTGGGCGCTGCTAGGTATCAGCAGGCCTTGCGCCGTTACCATAGCCGCAAAGTGCATGCCAGGATTGTTAAGGAAGGCGACCTTGTCCTTCGACGGATTCAGTCCGCGAAGGGGACGGACAAGTTGACGCCGAAGTGGGAAGGCCCTTACCAGGTAGTACGAGTCACCAGGCCTGGCGCAGTCCGCCTGGAGACCAAAGATGGCACCCCGGTGCAGAATTCGTGGAATCTCGAGCATCTTCGCAAGTTCTACCCGTAAGGCGTAGTTGTCGGGCTCCCCGGCAACCACTTTTGTGCAAGTCTCGCAGCAATGCCTGTAATCCTTTGTACAAAGCCAGGTGATGACCTTGTGCGCAGTCAGTAAAGCTAGTTATCGCGCAACTTTTTTTCTTCCTGCTTAGATACATATTCACATTATGTTTCGCTATGTGGGTTATTGCGGTAGCTCATTGCTAGCATAAGGTTGTTATTGAAACATCTAAAGGCCCATAGCGCACCCTATTTCCTCTTCTTTCTTTTTCTCGAAAGGAAGCAGGATTATTCCCCCCACGCGCAACTCATCCCGGAGGAAGAAGGGGATAGCGAGGGCGGAAGCGTTCGGAGTGACAACCTATCGGCAAGAAAAAGATAAGTAAAACCCTTACTTTTTCCCTGCTACGAACTATGGCCTAAAGAAAGACCTGCGCACGGGAGGACCCTTATCAAAATCATTGCGCATCGGGGGGTGGAAGCATGCCCAACCCCCCGGAAAGATGTGACGAGGACGATAAGGGGACCTTGCCGAAAGTGGCACTACGAGGGAGTGCTCGGGATTTATCCTTAGAAGCGCCCCTCGGTAAGACGACACATCGGCAAGGGTCCCCGGCAAGCGTAATGGTCGAAAAGGCATCGCAACGTAGTTTTTCGCAAAGAAGGGAAGAACAAAAGGGGGATTGACAAACGAACATACAAGACAAATCCTCGATATATCAGTGGTACCCAACGTTTTCTTTGATTTTCTTTTAGGACTTCGTCGGGTACAACCTGGATACAAGAGGTGAGCCCCGAGCTCAGCGGCGGCGGTAGCGAGGTCAAGTCGAACTACGATTTCCTCTAACGCCGCCGCCGCCGTCCGGAGGGAGATCGACCACTACGACGTGGCGATTGATCCGGAAACAAGGCCCCACAAGCGGGGCCTTGCCTTCCGAATCTCTCTAGGGCACCGAAGCGCCCTCCGAATCCCTCCAGGACGCCTGTGCGCATGCTACTAGAAGCAATCGCCCTCGATCTGGACACTGATGTCTACTACGCAACCTTCTTCTTGTAGACTCGTGTTGGGCCTCCAAGCGCAGAGTTTTGTAGGACAGTAGCAAATTTCCCTCAAGTGGATGACCTAAGGTTTATCAATCCGTGGGAGGTGTAGGATGAAGATGGTCTCTCTCAAGCAACCCTGCAACCAAATAACAAAGTGTCCCTTGTGTCCCCAACACACCCAATACAATGGTAAATTGTATAGGTGCACTAGTTCGGCAAAGAGATGGTGATACAAGTGCAATATGGATGGTAGATATAGGTTTTTGTAATCTGCAAATATAAAAACAGCAAGGTAACTAATGATAAAAGTGAGCACAAACGGTATTGCAATGCTTAGAAACAAGGCCTAGGGTTCATACTTTCACTAGTGCAAGTTCTCTCAACAATACTAACATAGTTGAATCATATATAAATCCCTCACGTGCGACAAAGAGTTCACGCCAAAGCCACAAATAGCGGAGAACAAACGAAGAAATTATTGTAGGGTACGAAACCACCTCAAAGTTATCCTTTCCGATCAATCATATGAGCTATTCCTATAAGTGTCACAAACAGCCCTAGAGTTCGTACTAAAATAACACCTTAAGATACATATCAACCAAAACCCTAATGTCACCTAGATACTCCAATGTCACCACAAGTATCCATGGGCTTGATTATACGATATGCATCACATAATTTCAGATTCATCATATTCAATCCAACACAAAGAACTTCAAAGAGTGCCCCAAAGTTTCTACCGGAGAGTCAAGACGAAAACGTGTGCCAACCCCTATGCATAGATTCCCAAGGTCACGGAACCCGCAAGTTGATCACCAAAACATACATCAAGTAGATCAATAGAACATCCCATTGTCACCACAGATATCCCATCGCAAGACATACATCAAGTGTTCTCAAATCCTTAAAGACTCAATCCGATAGTAAACTTCAAAGGGAAAACTCAATTCATCACAAGAAGATAGAGAGGGGAAACCTCCATATGATTCATCTATATCAATAAAGCTCGCGGTACATCAAGATCGTGCCATCTCAAGAACACGAGAGAGAGAGATCAAACACATAGCTATTGGTACATACCCTCAGCCCCGAGGGTGAACTACTCCCTCCTCGTCATGGAGAGCGTCGGGATGATGAATATGGCCTCCGGTGATGGTTTCCCCCTCCGGCAGGGTGCCGGAACGGGCTCCCGATTGGTTTTTCGTGGCTCTGGAGGCTTGCGGCGGGCGGAACTCCCGATCTAGGTTTATTTTTGGAGGTTTCTGTATTTATAGGAGTTTGTGGCGGCGGAAACAAGTCCAGGTGGGCCACGAGGAAGTCACAAGCCAGGTGGGCGCGCCCTAGGGGGGCGCCCCCCAGGCTTGTGGCCTCCTCGGTCACTTCCTGGCCCAGCTTTTTGCTCCAGTATTTTTTATATTTTCCAAAAATATTCTCCGTAAATTTTCAGCTCATTCCGAGAACTTTTATTTCTGCACAAAAACAACACCACGGTAGTTCTGCTGAAAACAGCGTCAGTCCGGGTTAGTTCTAATAAAATCATACCAAAATCATATAAGATTATTGCAAACATGGCATGAATACTTCATAAATTATAGATACGTTGGAGACGTATCAGCATCCCCAAGCTTAATTCCTGCTCGTCCTCGAGTAGGTAAATGATAAAAGAAATAATTTATGAAGTGTGAATGCTACCCAACATGTTCATCATATTCTTTCCTTTTTCATATAGCATGGACATTTGGACTTGTAAATGATTCAAAGCAATAGTCTAATTTTAACATAATGGCTTCAATACTCAAGCATGTTAACAAGCAACCATGTCTTTCAAAATATCAACACTAAAGAAAGTTATCCCTAGCCCATCATGCTCAATCATTGATCCATTCATGAAACACACTCAAATATTAGCTATGCCCAATGCTCAAGTACGATCATAGTGCCCCCTAGTTGGTGCTTATAAGAGAAGATGGAGACTCAAAGAAAAAATATTTTTTTTTTGCATAAAGTAAATAGATAGGCCCTTCGCAGAGGGAAGTAGGGATTTGTAGAGGTGCCAGAGCTCAAGGTTTAAATTGAGAGAGAAAAATATTTTGAGTGGCATGCTTTTCCTGTCAACGAAAACGACGAAGTAGCTCACAACACTTTCCATGCTAGATACATTATAGGCGGTTCCCAAACAGAATAGTAAAGTTTTTACTCCCCCTCCACCAATCAATCACACTCCGCGGCGAGCCGAATCCACGGGTACCGTCCATACCAACAACATTCCTGGGGGAGTTTTGTTTCATTATTTTTTTTGATTTGATTTTGAGCATGGGACTGGGCATCCCGAATACCAGCCATTTTCTCGTGAATGATAGTGAATCAACACATATCATGAGAATAACACACCTAGCATAGAAAAATATTGGATACTCCCCACCGTTTCATGAGCGGTACGGGCACACAAAAGAGAAAATTTATTTTGAAGAGTTAGAGATGGCACATACAAATTTGCTTGGAATGCTTGGAAATACCGCATATAGGTAGGTATGGTGGACTCATAAGGCAAAACTTGGTTTAAGGATTTTGGATGCACAAGTAGTATTTCTACTTAGTACAAATTAAGGCTAGCAAATAGATTGGGAAGCAACCAAACCGAGGAACGAAAAATCACATAAGTGAGCATTGAGTCATAACTAACACCGAATAATGCACCACAAGTAGGATGTAACTTCATTGCATAACTATTGACTTTCGTGCATGCATAGGGAATCACAAACCTTAACACCAATATTCCTACTAAGCATAATTACTCACTAACATGACTCACATATTACTATCATCATGTTTCAAAACTATTACAAATAATCAAGTTTAATTTGTCCCATGATCTGCATGAAAGTTTTTTATTATATCCTCCTTGGATATCTATCACTTTGGGACTAGTTTCATATATTTCTATTGCTTTTTGACAAGCTCAAACAAATTTAAGTGAAGCACATGAGCAAATGACAAGCTACTCTCAAAAGATATAAGTGAAGATCAATGAGTAGTCAAACAATTAAGTAGCTATGTGAGGACTCTCTCTCTCTCAATAAATATTTTCAGATCTGAATACTTTATTCAAACAGCAAACTAAACAAAAAATAGAACTCCAAGAATAGCACGCATCATGTGAACGAATAAAAATTTAGGCTCAACATAGGCTAACCGATAATTGTTGATGAAGAGAGGTGGGATGCGTAGCATCCCCAAGCTTAGATGCTTGAGACTTCTTGAAATATTTACTTGGGGTGCCTTGGGCATCCCCAAGCTTGAGCTTTTGTATCTCATTCAATCCTCTCATATCCCGGTTTCACCTACTCTCAAAAACTTCATCCACACAAAACTCGAAAAGAACTCGTGAGATAGGTTAGTACACATAATAATAAATCAACTCTTTATGTACTGCCAAGACAAGTTGCACAATAATTTTCAAACATAATATACTGTTTACTATCATTTCCACAATTTATATCTACCAATATAGGCTATGGAAACTATAGGATAAGTAGATAACAAAACTATGACAGCAATCTGTCCAAACAGAACAGTCTGTAGCAATTTATGAAAACATTGTAGTTATGTAACTCAAAAAATTATGAAAATTTAGGACATGCTATAAAATTTATATGAAAACACTGTGTAAAAATTTCAGAAACTTTCCACGTTTCAGTAAAATATGAAAATTCAAACACTACAGCCAAAGTTTCTGTTTTTACACAGCATTCATCAAAACATGCAATGCAAGCATCCTAAGGCAATTCTTGGAACTTTTTATTGAAAAACAAGATTATAAATAACTCCTAACAGAGAACAACAAGATAATATGACGCTCCAAGCAAAACTCATATTATGTGACGAATAAAAATATAGCTCTAAGTAAGATATACCGATAGTGTTGAAGACGAAAGAGGGGATGCTTCCGGGGCATCCCCAAGCTTGGGCACTTGAGTCTTCCTTGGATATTGCCTTGGGGGTGCCTTGGGAATCCCCAAGCTTAGGTTCTTGTCACTCCTTATTCTCCTCATATCGGTGTCTCACCCAAAACTTGAAAACTTCAATGATACAAAACTTAACGGAACTTCGTGAGATGGGTTAGTATAATAAAGATAAATCATTCACTTAGGTACTGTCAAGACAAGATTCATAATTGTTTCCACATCATACCTACTGTATTATATCATTCCCATAATTTATATCACTCAATATAAGCTATGGGAACACTAAAACAAGCAAACTATGCATGCAAAACAGAATCTGTCAAAAACAGAACAGTCTGTGAAGATCTGTAGTGTGACCATACTTACCTGTCTCTAAAAATTCTAAAAAATTAGGACAACCTAGGAAATTTGTATATAAATCATGTGTAAAAAATTCAGATCAAAATCAAGTTCCAGTGAATTTACAAAATTCTTGGACTGAGAGAAAAAGTTTCTGTTTTTGCACAGAATCAAGTCAACTATCATCCACACTATCCCAAAGGCTTTACTTGGCACTTTATTGAAATAAAAGACACAAAACATGATTACTACAGTAGCTTAATCATGTGAACACACTAAAACAGAAAGTAAAAGTGTTGGGTTGCCTCCCAACAAGCGCTTTTCTTTAATGCCTTTTAGCTAGGCATGATAATTTCAATGATGCTCACATAGGAATAATAATTGAAACATGCAAAAGAGCATCATGAATCTCATGACAAGCACATTTAAGTCTAACCCACTTCCTATGCATCGGGATTTTGCGAGCAAACAATTTATGGGAGCAAGAATCAACTAGCATAGGAAGGCAAAACAAGCATAACTTCAAAACTTTGAACACATAGAGAGGAAACTTGATATTATTGCAATTCCTACAAGCATATGTTCCTCCCTCATAATAATTTTCAGTAGCATCATGAACGAATTTCACAATATAACCAGCACATAAAGCTTTATTTTTATGATCTACAAGCATAGAAATTTTACTACTCACCACATAAGCAAATTTATTCTCATCAATAGTAGTGGGAGCAAACTCAACAAAATAACTATCATGTGAAGCATAATCCAATTGAAAATTAAAATCATGATGACAAGTTTCATGGTTATCATTATTCTTTATAGCATACGTGTCATCACAATAATCATCATAGATAGGAGGCATGCTTTCATCATAATAAATTTGCTCATCAAAACTTGGGGGACTAAAAATATCATCGTCATCAAACGTAGCATCCCCAAGCTTGTGGCTTTGCATATCATTAGCATCATGGATATTCAAGGAATTCATACTAACAACATTGCAATCATGCTCATCACTCAAAGATTTAGTGCCAAACATTTTAATAACTTCTTCTTCTAACACTTGGGCACAATTTTCCTTTCCATCATTTTCACGAAAGACATTAAAAAGATGAAGCATATGAGGCAACCTCAATTCCATTTTTTTGTAGTTTTATTTTATAGACTAAACTAGTGATAAAACAAGAAACTAAAAGATTCAATTGCAAGATCTAAAGATATACCTTCAAGCACTCACCTCCCCGGCAACGGCGCCAGAAAAGAGCTTGATGTCTACTACGCAACCTTCTTCTTGTAGACTCGTGTTGGGCCTCCAAGCGCAGAGTTTTGTAGGACAGTAGCAAATTCCCCTCAAGTGGATGACCTAAGGTTTATCAATCCATGGGAGGTGTAGGATGAAGATGGTCTCTCTCAAGCAACCCTGCAACCAAATAACAAAGAGTCCCTTGTGTCCCCAACACACCCAATACAATGGTAAATTGTATAGGTGCACTAGTTCGGCGAAGAGATGGTGATACAAGTGCAATATGGATGGTAGATATAGGTTTTTGTAATCTGAATATATAAAAACATCAAGGTAACTAATGATAAAAGTGAGCACAAACGGTATTGCAATGCTTAGAAACAAGGCCTAGGGTTCATACTTTCACTAGTGCAAGTTCTCTCAACAATACTAACATAGTTGAATCATATATAAACCCCTCACGTGCGACAAAGAGTTCACTCCAAAGCCACAAATAGAGGAGAACAAACGAAGAAATTATTGTAGGGTACGAAACCACCTCAAAGTTATCCTTTCTGATCAATCATATGAGCTATTCCTTTAAGTGTCACAAACAACCCTAGAGTTCGTACTAAAATAACACCTTAAGATACATATCAACCAAAACCCTAATGTCACCTAGATACTCCAATGTCACCACAAGTACCCATGGGATTGATTATACGATATGCATCACATAATTTCAGATTCATCATATTCAATCCAACACAAAGAACTTCAAAGAGTGCCCCAAAGTTTCTACCGGAGAGTCAAGACGAAAACGTGTGCCAACCCCTATGCATAGATTCCCAAGGTCACGGAACCCGCAAGTTGATCACCAAAACATACATCAAGTAGATCAATAGAACATCCCATTGTCACCACAGATATCCCATCGCAAGACATACATCAAGTGTTCTCAAATCCTTAAAGACTCAATTCGATAAGTAAACTTCAAAGGGAAAACTCAATTCATCACAAGAAGATAGAGAGGGGAAACCTCCATATGATTCATCTATATCAATAAAGCTCGCGGTACATCAAGATCGTGTCATCTCAAGAACACGAGAGAGAGAGATCAAACACATAGCTACTAGTACATACCCTCAGCCCCGAGGGTGAACTACTCCCTCCTCGTCATGGAGAGCGTCTGGATGATGAAGATGGCCTCCGGTGATGGTTTCCCCCTCCGGCAGGGTGCCGGAACGGGCTCCCGGTTGGTTTTTCGTGGCTCTGGAGGCTTGCGGTGGCGGAACTCCCGATCTAGGTTTATTTTCGGAGGTTTCTGTATTTATAGGAGTTTGTGGCGGCGGAAACAAGTCCAGGTGGGCCACGAGGAAGTCACAAGCCAGGGGGGCACGCCCTAGGGGGGGGCCCAGGCTTGTGGCCTCCTCGGTCACTTCCTGGCCCAGCTTTTTGCTCCGGTATTTTTTATATTTTCCAAAAATATTCTCCGTAAATTTTCAGCTCATTCCGAGAACTTTTATTTGTGCACAAACACAACACCACGGTAGTTCTGCTGAAAACAGCGTCAGTCCGGGTTAGTACTAATAAAATCATACCAAAATCATATAAGATTATTGCAAACATGGCATGAATACTTCATAAATTATAGATACGTTGGAGACGTATCAGACACCGAGGACGCCGTCGTAGTCGTGACTACCTCCGGAGGGTCTAGAGTCGCTGCCCCTCGAGCCTCCCACGCAGCACTCCGGGCGGGCCCCCAGGGGCATGAAGGACTTCACAGCGAGGGTGCCGGAGCCGTCAAACTCGAAGTGAAGAAGATGCCCAAGGCCGAACACCCAAGAACGGGCTAAAGACCTCCACCCTCGCGCCAAAAACATGGCGCCTCCAGCGGAGAGGTCGACCACCACCCATGCAGGCCCATCGAGGCAGCCGTCGGCACGGAGCTACAAGCCCGGAGGGCGGCGAGCCTCCATGGTCCTCGTGAATAGATCAGGGAGATGCAGCTAGCTCCGGTGCCATCGGGGGACCACCACACGGAACTCTTGCACCTCGACCCCCGTGAGGGCCCCCACAGGGAGCCGCGAGGAAGGCACACCTCCACGATCGCCACGGTTCGGCGGAACCGCGCTGGACGCCGACCGGCCACGAGAGTTGGACCCAACCTCCGCCGCCGTCACCATGATGTGCACCGGGCTCCGGGGGCTGCCCCTCCCGGCGCCCCTAGGACCTCGAGCGCGGCCGCGGCCCCTCACCATCACAGAGGGAGCGCACTGGAAACTGTGGCGAGAGAAAGAGGGAAGAAGCACCAAGCAGCCAAGGAAGGACTCGGAGTCGCGGATGTTTGGCACCCTCTCTAAACCCTCCCTATTTATAGGGGCAAGGGGAAGAAGAGGGGGCGACTCTCCGCAGAACATAACGAGCGTGCGCTCATACACCCATGGCTTGAACGGCCGCCCTACCCAGTCAATGGCGAGCGCCGCGCGTGCCACGTGTCGCCCAAGGCGTAGTCAAGGCGGAAGGAGGAGCGACACCAATTAAATGGCGAGGAGCGGGTGGACGACACATCGTTTCTCCCATTGCTTACCCCAAGAGAGGCCAGGGGATGGCCGCCCATGCCCCAATGTTACCACTCACTGTCAAGCGTGCCGTTTCGGCGACCACCCTTCTCCACCAATGCCATTACCCGCGGTAAGTGTGCATCGTGGAAAGGTCAGTAAAAGGTCATCATGACTGCAGGGATGCACGGCTATGCATGCCCGTGCACTGTTTTGGTCCTAGCCCAACAATGGCGCGCACGTGTATGGCCTACGTGCCCAAGCCGAGCCATATGCTCCGGGTTGAGTTTGGTAAAGCGGGTCTTAACCATGGCCCACGCCTCTCGGGCTCCCTCTCGGCAGGCGGAGGTCTTCCATAGCTCAAAACAACCTCGAGCTCCCTTGAACTTCTCGGCCAGCTCTGCCATCCCTTCCGGAGGCGTCTGAGCCGGCCATAAGGCTTTAACCATACTCTTCATAGCCTTCCGAGCCCGCTCATGCACAACGGAGAGTTCCTTTAACAGATCTCCTCCATGCGAGCTGACTTCTTCTTCGGGACACCCGGTCAGGAGACCTGGTCAGGAAATAAACAATGCTCCTTACACTCAATACAGAGAACTTGGTGGGTCAAAGGTTAGATTTTCACTTACAATACATGCCACCCTTCAATCTTTGGTTTTCTTCGCAGGAGTGTTCCTATTGAGCTCTCAAGCTCTTAATCTCTTCCACCTGTCGCTGATTTTCTGCTTTGAGCTGGTTTTTATCCTCAAGACTTCGAGTCAATACACTGTGCCCGGCCTCCAGCTGGGATTCAACATACCTTTGGGATTGTCGGGAAGCATCCAAATCCTTCTGCAATTTCCCTATGGACTCGGCTGCTACAAAACAATCTTTCGTCAGAAGAGATGTCCTTTAAATAACTCCAGCACAAGAAGCAATACTTTGTACTCACCGTGCGCCTCCCGAGTGAATTTCTTCACCTGTTCGAGTTTGGTCCTAACATCCTGCAGCTCTGCTCAATTTGACTCGAGATCCGAAGACAGCTTCTCATTCTGTTGCTTTGAAACCTACACGCGCATGAGCATAGTTGTCAGACCCTTGAATTCGGACGTTTCGACCAAATTAAGGCTCGGGGGCTACTGGGTTATGGATTATGATCGGCCTTCCGAGCCGACCATTTACCTACAGGAAGGCGGATATTATTTTAGCGGCTCCATCACGTCCAGCTCGAGCGGCCCCGAGGTATGAGTTCACGAAATTGAGAGCATTTAACTCCTGATCGGAAAATATGGGGTGACGCAGTGCCTCCCTCCGTCGTCGGTGATTCATCACACTTTCAACCTCGGAGTTGGTAGCCGAGATATCCCCTGTATCCTCGGGATGTTGGCCCGCGGTAGGAGTTCTCGCATTCACTTCGGCATGTACCAGAGACCTTGGTTGAGGAATGCCCGGTGCTTTCTCAGCGTCTTCGGACGGAGGTGGTTCTACTCGTCTCCTGAGTATGTTAGTTAAAAAAGCATGAATATTCGGAACAAGCAAAAAAAGAGACCGAAGTGTAAGGTTGAATAACTTTTGGTAGGGGAGCGGTCGATAAAACTTCCTCCGCAGTCGTTGGCTCAGGAGTCCGGCCATTGTTGAGCGCAGACCCTGATGGAGTAGTTTCCAAGGGTGACCAACATGTAGACCGGCGGCCCTTGGGGACAGTGGTCGATAAGATCGGGATTACGGGAGATGAACGTCTCTTTCGAGAGGAAGCTTTCTTCTTGCTCGTTGTAGAGGAAGGGAGTGATCCAGGGTGATCAGCTTGGAGGGCCACCTTGGACCCATCAACGCTCCTTTGATAGAAGGTCCCGTCCTCGAACTCGATTGAAGTCTCTGGATCATCGTGGAATCCGGGATCGTCGTTGCGGGAGTAATCCTCCGGCTGTGGGGCGGGACATTTAACTATCTCGACCTGACGCCTCCATTGCTGTTCAGGGAAAAACTCACTTTCGGTCAGCAAAATCAAGAATTGATAACCCGAGGGAGGGGAGTATTAATGGACTTACCCATTCAATGGGGTTATGAGTCGAGTAGCCTTCCCAGGTCGTCAGACGAATGAAATCTTCCTTTTCTCCTTTGAAGAGGTCAGCTAACATGACCGCCAATGTCGTCCGATCGCTAGGCCCTTGTCCCATTATAGCACCATAGGGGGTGGATCCTCTGTTGCAGGGGCTGAATGCAACGGGTGATAGCGGTGGCCATCACATCGATAATGGTCAGTTTGCTGTAACCGAGCATCTTCACTTTGGTGGATAGGCACTTTACTTTGGCGCTTTCCTCTTGATAAACGCTCCTCGGACGCCAGTTGAATCTCTTCTTTAGAGGGGCCTCGGAGTATTCGGGTAGACCCCTTCCAGCCGGGTAGAATAAGGGGACATCTTCAATATAGAACCACTCCGAAGCCCACTCTTCGGATTCCTTTTTCGGAGTTCCGATAAGGTACCCCGTGCTGGCTATGCGACAGACCTCGGCTCCACCCACTTTCCAGATTGTTCCTCCCCAAGTTCGGGGGATGAGGCAGAAATATTTTCTCCATAGATCGAAGTGGGGCTCGCAGCTAAGAAACATCTCGCAAAGGGCGACAAAGCCCGAGATATGCATGATGCACCCGGGAGTAAGGTTGTGGAGCTAGATCCCATAGAACTCCAATAGGCCCCTCAAGAAGGGGTGAATGTGAAAACCTGGGCCTCGTAGGAGGAAGGAGGTAAAGCATACCCTCTTGTCTAGGCGGGGGGCGGGGAAGTTCTCAGCGGAAGCCACACCAGTTTGCAGAGGTAAGCCCTGCGTGAGTGGGTGCTAGATCCGAAGCAGGGAGATATCCCTGCGTCTCAAGACTGCGCACCCGGAGGAGAGACACAAAGAAGCTAGCCCAGTCGCCGGGAAGGGGGCCGTGAGGACACGAGGAAGAACCTAGGGCGCTCGCCATACCTCCAGAATTTGTTGATGCTAGAGCTTCTTGGAGACGAAAGTGGGGGGAAGAGTTGCCTACGACAAGTTCGACTTGCTATAAATAGGCGCTTATCCCTCGGCCTGTGGAGGGTATTTCTATAAAAGGACTGTTGGGATGCCTGCCTTTTATTGGAGCACACGGATCGAGGAGTTTCATTGAGCCTCGGACAAGAAAAGCAATGTTGTGGGCCCGTGCCTCTTTCTGCAGTCGGGGATTCTCAGCGTGGTCAGTTTATCGTTTGACGAATCGGAAAAGAGAAGAACTCACCTCGCAAGCCGAAGACCCTTGGTGAACGAAGCTGCTAAACATGGAGTGCCTTGGCATTGGAGGCAAGTTCGGGGGCTACTGAGGGAGTCCGGGACTAAGGGGTCCTCGGGCCGATGGTATGGGCCGAACGAGAGGAGCTACTAGAGCGCCTGGTTCCCAGATGATCCCGTGTTCGGAAAGAGGAGTCCTCCAAGTAAGAATGGGCGTATCTATGCCCGGATGGAAACCGACCATGTGTAACCCTAGGTACCCATGGTGTCTATATAAACCAGGGGGCTTAGTTCGTAGAAGAACAACTATTAGGGTTTTGCTCGTTTGATCTCGAGGTAGACCTACTCTATAACCTCCATACTCAGCAATACAATCAAGCAGGACGTAGGGTTTTACCTCTTTACGAGGGCCCAAACCTGGGTAAACACCGTCTCCTTCGTCCCTTGGTACCATCGCTCCTAGACTCACAGTTCGGGACCCCCTACCCGAGATCCGCCGGTTTCGACACCGACACCAAGCCCGGGGGCTACTGTCGGTGTACTAAGAACTAGGGGTCCCTAGTACCCAGACTTGTGCACGAGCAGTTGCCTCAGGACGGTAACCTCTTGTCAGGCTCGCACTAGCCCCCAAGGCGAACTAGACTCAAGACCAGAGCAAGACATCCAGACCCTTCGCCAAGCGGACTAGCCCATCCGCGAGCGTCCCCGGCAAGGATTCCAACCCGCCAGGCCGCCGCTCCACCTCACCAGGGATGATAGTCTACATCGGCTGAGGTGTCGAGCGGGCAGGCAGACAGGCGTAGCTGGTCGGGGCACGTGGCTACAATGGCGGGCCTATTGCAGCTTTAATGCCACCCGTCCCGCGGCTTGGCAGAAGAATAAGAGGTAGCTTGGCGGACGGCCCATAAGGAGAGGTAAACCCTTCCCGGGGGCCGAGGACAGCGCGCCACATCACGACACATTCAATGCGCCTGTCCTAGTCCGTCAGAGTTAGGTGATTCCCACTACCACTCTGACGACAACCCCTGTAGCTGTAAGAACGCACTTTACACCTAGTGAAAGACCATTGTAGCCCTTGTGGGAACCCCTTGAACTATAAAAGTAGGCCCATGGCTACCTTAACAAAGGTTGACACTCAGTCCATTTGCATGCGTAGCAGTGCCTCTCGAGCATCCTTGCCGGGTAGCTGCTCCCTTGTGTTTGGACCCAGATATACAACACACAGACATGACGTAGGGTTTTACGCTCCCGAGCGGCCCAAACCTGTATAAACCCCGCGCGTCGTCATGGCCGACTTATGCTCTTTGTGCACTCGACGCCCCTGCCAAACCGTAAAGGGACCCCGCTGGTCCCATAGATCGTCGTGACCACACCCCGACAATCTCCTTCCTCTACCTATGGGACTCCTAAGATGGTAGCCCACCCATCCACTGTAAACTAATATCTGACTCCCTCAGTCATCCATATGATACGACCATTTGGGTAGAAATGAGCTATGGAGTAGAACTGCATGATCATCTCGTCATTCCAAGCTGTGAACTCTCTCCCAACAAAGTTCTCAATGTCTATGCAGCTGAAGTTGTCCTGCACATTGGGGAAGTAGCCCTCATTTTCCTTGATGTAGGCCCAGTCAACATATCTCATGTCACTGACTGTTGGGCTCTTGTCCAATAGGACAATCTCATAGAAATCATGTTGTTCCTTAGTATAGAACCTGTCATGAACAACAGTCTTCCTCCTGGAGGCATATGGGTCATTTGCTCTCTATTTCCCTAGCCCTTAATCTCTCCTCTTCTTCATGTCCTCAGAAACTAGATGAGCATCATTGCGTTCAGGCATGTGAGGTCTCAGCTTCCTCAAAACTGTCACATTTCCTTCCTCGTCATCTCTGGAAGTAGAACCCTTGCTTTGCAGCAAGAGGAATATCTCTGGTTGTCTTCTTGGATTTGGGTGCAGCAGGCTTCTTTCGAGCAGATGGATTGGCCTTAGATGCAGCCTGACTGGTCATTGCATCAGCCATCAGCTTCTTCTTGGAAGGAGGAGGTTTTACAACTGGTTCTATCTCTTCCTCTTTTTCCCAATCAAGGTACTCTAGAGTAGAGTGGTGCACAACTGGCTTCACAAATCTTGTTCTTTCCCTCTTCTTTTCTCCTGCCTTCTTGGGCAAAGATTTCTTTGGAGGCTCAACAGAAATAGTCACATTTGCCTTAGCACTCTCAGGTGCTCTCATTGTCTTAGGATTGGCATACTCTTTCCTCACTGGCCTCTTAGCAGAAGTGGCTTCAGTGGTAGATTTCTTAGCAGCCTTCTCCTTCTTGTCTTGCAGCTTCTTGGAGGTGACCTCATCAGGAATAAAATCCGAGTCCTCTTCATTTGAGTTGAGTTTCCTCCTTGCCCTGGTGGCAGCCTTGGACAATCCATGAGAGCCGGGGGTGCCTAGATCCTCTGAAGATGAGGAACTAGCTTCAGGGCTAGTGCCAACATCCATGTCCACACTTGGATCATTAAAATCATTGTCACTATCTGACCCTGAGCCTGACATCCTGATTCTGTGAATAGATATAGATGAGTAGAAGGGATGAGCATCACAAAACATAGAGGGTTTTTGCAAATTTGAACTCAAATTCTTAAGTTTAACTTTCTGCAAAGTGGTTCGGTTCCACTAAGTGAAAACTTTTGGAGCCACTGAGACAAACAAACTCATTAACAGAAACTTGGCAGCTCTTTTGGTTTCATCGAAAGGAGCTACTCAGTTTCACCGAGATTGATCTCTGTAGCCCAAAAACACAAATTGGTGAGACCGATTTATCTGACTCGGTGACACCGAGATTCACTTGCCAGACGGTTAAACCTAAAAAAAATTTGTTCTCTAATCTAATGGAATTTTCTTCTGGATAGGAGCATTCCAAAATGTGGATTGTAGATGAACTTAGCCCATTGCGCGCGAATCAGATTTGGGAGCGCAAGTAGGGGCCGAAACCTTAGCCTAGTTTGGTCAAGGTTCCGCTCTGGCAGCGACGGCGGTGGAGATTGCCATCGACGGCGGAGGAATCCTGCGGCGAGGGCACACGGGATGCAAGGGCGACGTCCGGAGACTCGAGCTCGGTAGTGAGGGGGTGCGGGAGGCGACGTTTGAGGATTGAATTTCAAAAGTCGGGTCCTCTGGGAATATATACCCCCTAGCTGTCTGTGAAACCGAGTTGAACCTTTTGGTGCCACCGAGTTTCTGAACTATCAGGTGACAGTGAAACTCGGTGATGCCAAAAATTTCAGATCGGTGGTACCGAGATACTAAGACCAGATCAACCCTAGGCCTCGGTGGAACCAAAATTTTGAAGCCGGTTACACTGAGTTGCACTTGGGAGGTTTTGGAAGTCAGCACTTGTCGAAATGGAACTCTGAGTGCTTCTCACACAGAGGGTTCGAAAAGTGCTTGCTCAAATTTTGTGATGAAGCATTACTAGAATTTGAGACAAGAAAGCATAGATAGCTAGAGGAGGGTACTTAGGCATTCTTGTATATCCAATTGGCCAAAGAAAAATGACAGTATCTACCAAGCACTTTAGCGATGACGTAGTCATCTATATATGAGTATACTGACTCAGGAGCCAAGTAAGAATACAAGATCATAGGTCATACTCATCGTTTGAGCACAAGTGGGGTTACCACTTTTACATAAAGCATTTAATGTGTTCACATCTTTAAGAGATGCTTTAACTCAAGTCTTAGAGTAAAGCTCCCCCTTGATGTGACATCCCACCTAAGAGGGATAAACTAACCTTGGGTTTTGTCGATGAACACTTCATGTTGGTGAGGTAGTGGTGGATGCTCAAGGTTGATGAAGATTATCTTGAGTATAATGTCCACGGATTCATTAATTACCTTGTCCCTTTCTTAACTTTAAGGGAATGTGTGACTCCTTGAACTATTTCATGAAGTTGACGTTGATTGCAAATAGTTCTTACCAAATATGAATGTGAGTGAATTTTGTTGGCAGAGTCACCCCTCAAGAACTTCTCTAGTTCTTCTTCTTGGGGACCCACATCAAGTTGATGGGGATCCTTGGAGTTGAGATAGCATTTGATGATGTAGAGCTAGTAGTAGCTTTGGGAACCCACTTGACCATGGCTTTGGACTCATCTTCATATGTGTCAATCTCTCCTTGAAGCTTGTCCTTGCCCTTGAGCTTGCGGTCTTGTGGTGGAAGGTCATCTCTAGCTTTTGTTTCCTTGGGGAGAGTATGTTCATACTTCTCCTTTTGAGGAACAAACTTCAGCTTGGGGTATTGATTTTCTTCCCATTCAACTCCATTGGCGTTGAAGTAGCCAATGCCTTGGTTCTTCCGGTATCCTCCATGCTTGCGTACAATCTCCTCGAATTGCTTACATCCGGCAAGACTTTTGTAGATACCTTTTTCTATAATCCTTTTCAAAAGATCATTTTCTTGCTCAATTGTAACTTGGCTAAGAGAATCATTAGTGGAATCAATAGAACTACTAGAAGCATTATCATTGGATTTATCATTTTTATTGTTGCTACTAGACTAAGAACCTTTCTTGCCTTTGTTACTAGTTTGCTTAGTTTTAACTTGTGGAATGAATGTAGACAAGAGTATTCATTTGGCTAGATAAGAGGAAGTCTTCTTTTGAAGATCTTCATTGATAGCTTTAAGAAATTCATGCTCTTGCTCCAAATTGAGCTCGCGAAGCGTAGCTTCTCATGAGTTCTTACAAGCTCTCTATGATCTTCTAGAGTAGATTCATGGGCTAACTTAAGAGTGTTTAATTCTTTAGTTAGTCGCTTTATTTCCCTCTTATAATCATCACACGACTTATCTTGACTAACATGATTATTATCAAGTTCATTTTCACTAATATCACTAGTTTTGACAAATAACAAGTCATCATCTCCAAGTAAGTCATCCTCATCACTATTATAGTCAATGTATTTGGGGTGTGATACCTTGGGGCCTTTAGCCATGAAGCAACTTCCACTCCCTTCATTTGATGAATCAAATATGTCATCGGAGTTGGAGGAAACGAGTGCAAGTCCGGTAACACCTTCATCTTGAATATAGTCGGAGTCGAAGTGATAGCTTCTCTCGGAGTGGTTATCAGATTCGGAGCCGGAAACCCATTCACCAACACGAGCTTGATGTCTTCTTCTTGTGTAGCTCTTGGTGTACTTGTCCTTCTTCTCCAAGTCTTTACTTCTCCGGGAGGGTCTTCTTTCATAACGATCATCTCTACTCCTTCTCTCTCTTTGAGGTGACTCATCTCTTGAGCTCTTTCTTCTAGGTGACTCTTCTTTTATGGGGGGGACATGCACTCATTGGAGTAGTGTCCGGGCCTTCCAGAATTGTAACAATTCCAGTCATGACTAGATGAACGCTTCTCTTCATATCTTGAGTTGGAGCTTCTCTCTTTGCCTCTACTCTTGTAGAACTTGTTGAATTTCTTGACCATGAGGCTTATCTCTTCATTGGTTACAAGGTTCTCATTTGATGTAGTGGGAGTGTCACTTGAAGCTTTGTAAGCAACACTTGACTTGTTATGAAGCTCTTCCTTATCTTTGAGTGACATCTCATGAGCGACAATCCTTGCAATGACTTCCATGGGCTTGAGATCTTTGTAGTTTAGCATCATTTGGAACAATGTGCACACGGTGTCGTACTTCCCATCCAAGGCTCTAAGTATCTTCTTGATGATTAATTTGTTGGTCATCTCTTCGCTTCCTAAGCCGGCAATCTCATTTGTGATGAGAGCAAGCCTAGAGTACATTTCGGCGACTCCTTCACCATCCTTCATGTTGAACTTGTCAAGTTGACTTTGTAGCACATCCAACTTAGATTCCCTGACGGGCTTGGTACCTTCGTGCATATCAACCAAATTATCCCAAATTTCCTTTGCATTCTCAAGACGGCTAATCTTGTTGAATTCTTCGGGGCATAGGTAGTTGAATAGAATGTCACGTGCGCGTTGTATTGAAACATCTTCAATTATTCCGCGGTCTCTTCACGATCCGGTTCCTTTCCATCACCAAAGAATTCAGCTTGCAAGCCAACACGAACAACAACCCACACGGCGGGGTTATGACCAAGAATATGCATTTTCATCTTATGCTTCCAACTAGCAAAGTTTGTACCATCGAAATATGGACCTCTACGGTGATAATTGCCCTCACTAGACGCCATACTCTCCTAGGTTGTGAGACCAATGCAATGGAGACCAAAGCTCTGATACCACTTGTAGGATCCGAAGTAGGTCTAGATGGGTGTGATTAGACTACTTGACAAATAAAAACCTACCTTTTTTCCCAATTTTAGTTCTAGGCAAGTTTGAGCAATTGTTGCAAATCAAGTTCACCCTACACATGCATGTCTACGAGTATAGCAGCGGAGAGTAAAGACAAGCACATGTAATTAGAGGATAGGGATAGGAAGATCAATCGCAATTTGGAGACATGAAGATTTTTCCCGTGGTTTCGATAGGTGGTGCTATCGTACGTCCACGTATATGGAGACTTCAACCCACGGAGGGTAACGGTCACGAGAGTCCACGAAGGGCTCCACCCACAAAGGGTCCACGAAGTAGCAACCTTGTCTATTCCATGATGGCCTACGTCCACGGAGGACTAGCCTTACTCGGGGTAGATCTTCACGAAGTAGGCGATCTCCTTGCCCTTACAAACTTCTTGGTTCAACTCCACAACACGAAGAAGGAGGCTCCCAAGCGACACTTAACCAATCTAGGAGGCACCACCCTCCAAAAGGTAATATATGTGGTAGTATGATGAACTCTTTGCTCTGGTGCTTCAAAAGATAGTCTCCTCAACACTCAATCACTCTCTCACAGGTTTGACATGGGTAGAAGATATTGATTGGATGGAAAGCAACTTGGGGAGGCTAGAAATCAAGATCCATATGGTTGGACTGGATGATCTTGATCTCAACACATGAGTAGGTAGCTCTCTCTCAGAAAAATGGATAGGACAAGTGTTTGTGTGTTTTGAGTGTGATGCGGAGCATCCCATCATCAACCCCATGGACCCATCACCAACACCTTAGGCTATACAAGGACCCATGACAAGAGCTCGTGCACGCGCTATTGGAAACGAGGTGACATCTCTCCTTTGCAACTCTTCCTTTGATACTCTCGGAACTTCGACGCTACCTCAAGCCGAGACTCAGTGTATACTCAGGTACATAGACCCCAACCAGAGCTCGGAGGCGAAAGGAGAACTGCTTGAAGAAGAGGAATCAAGCACCAAGTGGAACACTCTGGCTAGCCCGGAACTTCCAGCCAGCCCAGAACCTCCGGCCCACCATCGACCCAAGGCCAAGTCCAGGAGTGCAAACTCTTTGGATAGTCTGGAACCGGCCCAGACCCTCGCCAGGAACTTCCGTCCCCTGCACAACCTAGCCAATGCAAAGTGTGCCAACTCTCTGTTCAGTCTGGAACCTGGCCGGACCCTGCCCGGAACTTCCGGCGCCCGAAACTTCCGTCCTAGCCCGGAGCTTCCGGCCTACCGGCGCGACACTACTCAGGCCCAAGGCCCATGTACCCTTTCGCTAGTCTCTTTCATCCCAGACTATAAATACTCTTCTCCTAGCATTTTAGGGTTAGCTTATGTTTAGGACTTGACTTTGTTGAGCATAGCTCCATGTACTTCCTTCTCCACTGAGTTGACTACCTCTTTGAGAGAAGATCCGAAGTGGATGCCAAGGCCCCTATCAATGGAAGATCCCACGGGATATCAAGGCCTCACCTCTTCCGGAGTGAGACAACTATCGGTTACTTGTATCTCCTTGTGTCGGTGTCAAAACCGGCAGATCTCGGGTAGGGGGTCCCGAGCTGTGAGACTTGGATCGATGGTAACGAGAGACGAAGGGGACAAGGTTTTACCCAGGTTCGGGCCCTCCTATGGAGGTAATACCCTACGTCTTGCTTGATTATATTGATAGTATGGGGATTACAGAGTTGATCTACCTCGAGATCAAGTAGCTAAAACCCTAGATGAGTTCTGTTGGCCTACAACCTAAAACCCTCCGGCTTATATAGACGCCAGGGGTCCCTAGGGTTTACACATGGTCGGTTACACGTCGAAGGGAAAAATATGCCTATTTACTACTTTAAACGTGGAGGATACGCCACGATTCTAGAAGCTTCCTTTCTAGAGTCTGGGTCTTCCATCAGTCCAATGTCCGGCGAACGGCCCATACAGTCCGGCCTATAGTAGATAGGTCGGCCTCCCGAGGACCCCTTAAACCAGGACTCCCTCAGTAGCCCCCGAACTAGCCTCCAACGCCGAGAGTCTTAGCTTTGGCTGCTTCATGTGATCAAAGTCTTCGGCTTGCGAGGCGAGTTCCTCCTTTCCAAATAATGATCGGCCAGGATAGTTCGGCCTCCGACGACGTGTAGTTTTTCCGATCATGAATCGTCCGAACACCATGAGTAACCGGCCCTGAAGGCCGAACGTCAGGGAGTAAATAGTGATTTCTGACAACCTTTCAGACGAAAGGTCACGGCCCACCACGACTACTGAACCAGTCATAAATACTTGATTCGCGGTTCGAGGCCGTTTCCACTAGCACGATCCATTAATGCACAGATCGTGCCCCATTTTACACGGGATATCTTTAATCATGTGCGTCTAACGGCACGCACGCCTTGGGAAGCGGAGAGATTCACGGTGCCATGAAGGGAGGCTAACCGGCAGTAAGCTCAATAAAAGGGGAAGAAAACCCCAAGGCTTATCCGCACTTCCCATTCGCATCCCTGCTTCGCCAATCTCCCGAGCTTCCAGAGCCCAGATCTAGGTTTTCCAACCCCTTCCTCCTCCGAGCTCAGCCATGGCCGGCTCAGGTTCTAGTGGCAAGTGGGAGGCTTCCTCAGTCACCGACCAGGACATCCGGGATCTCAAGGAGGCCGGGTACCTCCCCGCCAACGTCTTCCATCGCGCCGCCGAGGAGGGCCAGGTGATCCCCACCCCCAAACCAGGCGAGAGGGTGGTCTTCATCCCTCATTTCATCCGAGGACTAAGCTTCCCGCTCCACCCCTTCGTGAGGGGCCTCATGTACTTCTACGGGCTCGACTTCCACGACCTCCCGCCGAACTCGTTTATGCATATATCGGCCTTCATCATAGTCTGCGAGGCTTTCTTGCGGGTCGAGCCACACTTCGGACTGTGGCTTAAGATTTTCAACATCAAGCCGAAGTGTGTCACAGGCGCCCATGCGGACTGCGGCAGGGCGGTCATCGGCAAGCTTCCGTGCGTGGTCTGTCCATCCGGCACCTTCATCGACACCATCAAGACCTGGCAAAAAGAGTGGTTCTACATCACCGAGCCAAGGGAGGAGGGCGGAACTGTTCCTGCCGAATTCAGATCCGCCCCCCCGGCCAGATTGACCTCATGGGTCCGAAAGGGCCTTGACTGGGGGTCGGACACAGAGGTGGATGACCTGCAGAGGGGCATCACCTCCATGATCAAGGAGGGAGTCGGGCTGACCAACGTGGTCCAGGTTATGCTTCGGCGGCGCATCCTTCCCTGCCAGCGCCGGGGTTCTCCCATGTGGACTTATCGGACTGACGACGATCCTACGATTCGTCGGCTCTTCCGTACCACACGGGAGAAATTGTGGAAGGCGTTGTTCAAGGCGTAGGAGAATTGGCCGGTCAAGAAGGAGGACCAGGGCTTATGCGCCGATAAGCTCCCTTCCAAGGTATGATATAGTTCTATTAGATCGGCTTTTGCCTTCTCGAAGAAAAACTAAGTGCTTTCCGATCACCAACGCAGGAATGGCTGAGCAAGGCCACGGGCATCAAGTGTCCGGCTCCACAGCCCGAAGACCCCCAGTCTCCGCTGCTGTTGGAGATGCTCGTCGTGGCGCCTTACAAGGCGCCAGAGAAGAAGGAAAAGAAAAAGCTAGGCCGAGCAGGCCTGCGCAACAGGGACCAGCCAGGGGCTGTGTCCGAAGAAACCCATGCCTCCTCGAATCAAGAGGAGGAGCATGAGGCTGAGGGGGGAGGCGATTCCCCCCTCACAGGAAAGAGGGTGGCGTCATCGGATGCTTCAGAGGATGTACTTCCTCCTGCCCAGAAGAAAGTGCGCCGGACACAGGTAACCCTGTCCGGTGACAGCTCGGACTCGGATACTGAGTCCGAGGACTTCGAGAGGGTTCCACGAAGGAACCTCAGGGTCAAGCCCCGACCTCGAAGGTAAAGATCCGAAGACCTTTCCGAGCTATTAATGCTAAGTTTCAAGTGTTACTGACATGTAAATGCTTGTTGACCTACAGCCCACCACAAGTCCTCCCCACCGATCAAGTCTCGGACGGGGAGACCCCGCCCGCCGAGCTAGTGGAGAGCGGGACAGCGTCGCACCCCTCTCCCCCGGGCACCGCGAACGATGCCGCGGAGGTGTCCTCCCAACAGGCTCCTCTGGAGCCGGACACTGGAGGTAGGGGTGATGAAGTCATGGCCGAAGCTAACACCTCGGCCGCCGAAGACCCGGGGGAGGGGCTTCTCCCGGATATGGAGGAGACCGGACGAGGAGACGTCCAGTCACCTCCAAGGCGGTCTCCGGAGCGCACCATGCCTCCGGAGGTACCGGCTCAATCTCCGATTGGAGATCGGGTCAACCGATCCCCACCGGCGCCACCGACCAATGGGTGGCCGGCTATGGGGGAGGCTCTGTCAAGCGCCTCCATCTCCGAGGAGCACCGCACTCTTATGGGTGCGGTATTGCAGAGCATTCAGTCCGTAGACCACAGACTGAAGGAGGCCTTCAATGGTCTCCTGACGGGCTTCCAGGTAAGCCATGTAATGCTCTATTTTGTGAAATATTATTTTCTATGAGTTATGATTATATACATGGCAGCCCCCGAGCCCTAGGTGAGTTGGAAAAAACTTACCTTGGGGTCAAATATAGTCCCTTATCCGAACTATGCATAGGACAATATGTGTTCGGATCGTTCTAACAGCCATTAAGAGGACCGGATATAGGATCATTGTAGTGACAGTTCGGAGGTTGTAAACCTCTGTAATGTTATATGATTTTGTTTGTTACAGGCTTCGTCGACGGCAGCGGCTATTAACGCTGCCGAGCTAGAGGAGCTAAATCGGAAGCTCAAGAACTCCGGATTAGTGTATCGAAACTCTTCTTTACCGTACTATCAACACAGTTTCTTGATATAAATCGATGCTTACGCAGCCTCGGCGGAGGAGATTGAGAAGCTCAAGGCCGAGCTTGAGAAGGCGAAGCAGGAGGCTGCGGTGGAGAAAGCGGCGGCCAAGGAAGCAGTTACTGCGCTCTCCGCCCTAAGAGCCACCAGTGACAAGCACGAGGCTTGGGTGGAGGAAATCCAACAGGAGCTCAAGGACGCCGGGCAGAAATGCGAGGACCTGGAGCGGAAGGGCAAGGAGCAGGCCGCCGAACTATCCACCCTGAAAACCAATCTCCAAAAGGAGCGGGTGGATAGGCGGTCTTTTGAAGAGGAAGTTAGCCAGGCCAAGGCTATAATGGATGGTAAGCCGTATTCATTGAAGTGTATCTTCGGGGATAGCAAGTTCGAGTTGCTTACCCAAGTATGGCGTTCCTCAGGCGCCTGCTCGGACCTCCAGAAGAGCACAGCAGACGCGAAGCAGTTCTATGCTTCGCGGGGAGAAGGAGATGAAGCTCGGCTTTTCTGGGCGCAGTTTGTAGCCCCCGAGCGCTCTCCTCTCCTTATCGAGCAGCTGAAACAGCTGATGGAGCTACACCGGACGGCGGAGCCGGCCATGAAGGATCTCTTCATCCGGCTATGGCCCAACGAGCCACTGCCGGGCAGCTACTTCGGCCTGGTGCAGAAGCTGAGCGACGCCTCGCCCCGGATCGACGCGCTAAGGCGATCTTCCTATATCGAGGGAGCTCGGATGACCTTTGCGAAGGCCAAGGTGCACTGGCCGGGGCTGGATCCGATGAAGATTGCCACCGCCCCTCCGCCTACTGGGAAGGGGCATAGACGCCCCGAGCTGTACTTCTCTGGAGTAATGGAGGGTGCTTGGGCAATAGAGGCGCAATGTTCGAGAGAGAACATGTATGAGTAAAGTGTTGTAATGTGTCCGAAGACTTTTCAATGCGTATATACTTAAGATGCATGGTTTATCATGTCTTGTACGTTTTGCATCCTTTATAACTCCTTTGTGGCCGTTAAACCTGAAAGCTGCGAGTCGTCGGCTTCAGCCCCCATGTAGATACTACGCGGGGTGTCTCTGGCAACGCACTGTGACCCTTAGCCGAACTATCGGTACCCGAGGGCAGTAGCATGGGGCGGACAAGGCAATCGGACCATAATGCTTTATTGCTTTCACTTAGCCGCAGGGGCGCGAGAAAGGAGTGCCGGAGGCTGATGACTAGCCCCCAGGGTTCGTGATGTTCGGAATAACCGTGGCCGAAGCCTATATCACATGGTTTGTACGAATACAAAACCCATCGTATGACACGGAGTAACCTCTGACGAGATTTATTTAAGCTCGGATTCTCAAACTAGTTCTCGCATACCATGACAGTCAGTTTTTGGCTTTATCCGCTGAGGTGCTTGACCAGACTAGCTGGAAACACAATCGCATCGGTTCTCCCTTTGCCCTTTTAGCCGGACGAGCGGAACATAAAGGGGCAAGCACAGGAGCCGGGCAACCCAACTATTGACCCAAGACATAGTACGGAACCAATGCATATAAAGCGGAATTCCAAGACGCCGAACGCAAAAATCAGTTGGCGATTTTCTTTAATTCGAGCCTCCAGTTTATTAGCCGGTTGCATCGCGTAATGTACCAAACAGGTTCACAAAAAGAGAGGGAAAATAAAGAAGGCGCCAAAAATAGCGAAACGAATCATGCATGATACATCTGTATTTTGCTCAACAACTCTTATTATTCAAATTGGCGGTACAATTGTTTTACAGGTATTAAAAATATAAATCTTACAGGAGGGGCTGTATCAAGGGTCTTCGATAGGTGACCTGACGTCCTTGATGTGCCCTGTCGCTTATCCGCTCCTGCTTCTCCCGAAGAGTTGTACACCGTTATGGGTGTAGTATTCGGCAAACGGACTCTGGAGAAAAAGTCTTGAGAAGTCGCCGAAATGTGAACGAGCTTTTATGCCGTAGCGGGTACTTTATGGTACCCGTAGTGTGTCCGAAGACATGTTGATGGTGATAGTTCGGTCCAGCCGAACACTTTATCCTTTTAATAGTTTTTCCCCACCGCTGCCCATGGAATTTTGAGCGCGAAGTTATGCCTTCTTGGCACGTACTTTGCCGGTTCTAGGGTCGTGCGATGGGGGGCGAGTCCCTATTTATGGGGAGGGGAAGGTTCTGGTACTTTGGATTGAGACCGGGCTCGCTTCCTAGCCTTAGGTGCCTTGACGGCAGATGTCGGCGCTTGCCAATCATCGGTGTAATGGAATTCAGCCGCCAGGGCCAACGCATGTTCCTCAGTTCGGAGGGAGCGCTCTGTGTTGCCATTGACAGTAATGACCCCCCTAGGGCCGGGCATCTTGAGCTTGAGGTATGCGTAGTGTGGGACGGCGTTAAAGCGAGCGAACGCTATACGGCCGAGCAGGGCGTGATAGCCGCTGCGGAAAGGTACGATGTCGAAGATCAAGTCCTCGCTTTGAAAGTTATCGGGCGAGCCGAACACTACTTCCAGGCTTACAGAGCCTGTGCACCGGGCTTCAACGCCTGGGATCACTCCTTTGAAGGTAGTGTTACTAGGCTTGATCCTTGACGGATCTATGCCCATCTTTTTCACCGTATCTGAGTAAATCAGATTGAGGCTACTTCCACCGTCCATTAGGACTTTAGTGAGGTGGTACCCGTCTATGATCGGGTCTAGGACGAGCGCGGCCGAACCCCCATGACGGATACTGGTCGGATGGTAGCGTCGATCGAAGGTGATCGGGTATGCCGACCATGGGTTATACTTTGGGGCAACGAGCTCTATGGCGTAGACATCTCGAAGAGTGCGCTTCCTCTCCTTTTTGGGTATATGGGTGGCGTATATCATGTTTACTGTTTTTACCTCTGGAGGAAATTTCTTTAGTCCGCCACCGATCGGACCACGGGGTTCATCCTCGTCCTCGCTGCGTGGACTCTTGCCTTGGTCCTCGGATGCGAGCTTGTCGGCCTGTTTGAAGACCCAACAGTTACGGTTGGTGTGATTAGCGGGCTTCTCCTGAGTGCCGTGAATCTGGCAAGGCCTCTCCAGGATCTTGTCCAGCGGGGTGGGTCCGTCGTGTTTGCCTTTAGGAGGCTTCTTCCGCTGCCCAGGCCGGGAATTGCGGAAGCCGGCGTTAACAGCCGTGTCATCGGCATCACTATTATTGTGCCGGCGCTTGTTCTTGTTGCGCTTTGGTTTCCCGTTTCCATCCCGAACTTCGGAGGTTCCGGGGTCTTCGGGGAGCCCGCGCAGAAGCGGGTCATGAGTGATGTGAGGGCAGACATTGTCCTGGGTTTGTCCTGGCTGAGCTGTCGAGCCAACCATTCATCCCGAATATTATGCCAGAAGGAGGCTATGGCTTCGGCGTCCGGGCAGTCTACGATCTGGTTTTTCTTGGTCAAGAAACGATTCCAGAATAGCCGCGTGGACTCTCCTAGCTTCTGAACGACGTTGCTTAGATCGGAGGAGTCCGGCGGCCGAACATAAGTGCCCTGGAAGTTAGATCGGAATGCCTCTTCTAGGTCCTCCCAACACCCAATAGAGTTTTTAGGGAGGCTATTTAACCAGTGCCGAGCTGGCCCCTTGAGCTTTAGGGGTAAGTATTTGATGGCATGGAGGTCATCTCCTCGTGCCATGTGGATGTGGAGGAGAAAATCCTCGATCCATACGGTTGGGTCAGTTGTCCCATCGTATTGCTCTTTGTTTACGGGTTTAAACCCTTCCGGGAACTGGTGCCGCATCACCTCGTCCGTGAAGCACAGTGGGTGGGCGGCGCCTCTTACCCGAGCTGTGACGCGCCGGTGATCGGTGTCTGTCCTAGCTCGGGTTCATTCCCGATCTTCATTGTTGCGGTCGAACCAAGGCCGGTACCCTTCCCGTCTATCGGGTGAGTACCCTCTGGATCCGTAGATGGATCGCGTACGACCTGCTCTATGGTCCAGGTCGTGTCGTAGGTCGAACTTGTCATTGGGCTCTAGTGGCTCCTTTCCTCGTCTACGGGGTATCGTCGGCCTATAGCCGGTATCGTCAGCCGTCCTGTCTCGTCCTCGAGGAGGGCGGTCTGGCTTGTCGTATGGGGTATCCTTGGGAGACGGCGTATCAGTGAGTTCGTCATCGAATTGTGGCAGTAGCCTTCTGCGTGGATAGCTCTTAGGTTGGTCCGATAGACCGGTGCCGTATCCTTCCTCAGCTGAGAGGACTCTCGTCCATCGGTCGTTGAGGTCATCTTGTTCGACTCTGAGCTACCGTTCTTTTGCTTTCAGGCTGCGAGCCGTGGATAAGAGCTGTTGCCTGGACAATTCCTGATCTGCAGGATTGTCGGGAATGGCGAAGTCATCGGCTTCCGCATTGTCCTCCCCCTCGATAGAGTGGAGGTAGTCGTCGTCCTCGGGATTATCTGGATCATCGGGGTTGCGACGGTCTTCGGGCATCTCCTGACCCTCTAACGGGTGTTCGGGGATTTCGGGGCCGCCGATGTCTTCCGGGGTATCTCTGTCCCCGGTGCCATCAATGGATTTTCGCCCTTTTTTCCTTTTGACCGTTTATGCGGCTTTCGGCGTCTTGACGGCGCTTCATCCGATTTGTCGCCGTCGTTTTTCAGAGTGTCCACCATGTAGACGTCGTATGTAGAGCTGGCAGTCCACTGCCCGGTCTTAGCGGGGGTGAGGGTGTGATCCTCCTCATCCATGTATCCTGCTTCCTCGGAAGCATAGTCTAGCATGTCGGTTAAATCTTCGACAGTGGCTATCAAGTGGGTGTTGGGTGGGACGAAAAATCTGTCCTGACCCGTCTGACGCCCGATCTGAGAACAGATCGGGTTTGGGTCGTCGGTAATCCTCATCGACGAGATCCGATCTAGAGCCTCGTCGAGTATCGAGAACTCGATCGGGCCGGTCTGCCCAGAGCTTCCGGAGCGAACCTCCGATGCGTCCGTGCAGGGAGAGTGTTCGGCATGAATAGATGTCCGGGCATCAGGCACTATGACCCGATCCGGACTGAAAGTCGGGCCCTCGCCGGGGTAGATCCCGTGGGCAGGGCCGAAAGATGGATCTGGGGTTAAAACCTCAGAGTCTTCGGGCGTGACAGGCGAGACTGCGAGCCCGGTTAGTGATAGATCGCCTCAAGAATCTACGGAGAACTCGAAGTTCCCGAATCTGACCTCTTGATCAGGGGCGAAACTTCCGACGCGGCCCAGATGGCCGGTCGGGTCGGCGTGCAGCACAATGCTGCCGAAAGCGAAGATCTGTCCAGGGACAAAAGTGCCCGTGTTGCGGACCTCTTCGTTGATGACTAGGCGAGCCATCGATTTTCCCGACCCCCGGAACTTCCGGCCGCACCCGGACCTTCTGGCCCCCGGACCCTCCGGCCTCCCCGGACCTTCCGGCCTCCGGAACATCCGGCCTGCCCAGACCTTCCGGTCTTAGCAGAAATTTGCTTCAACCATTTTGGGGTTTCTTTTCACCTTATTTTTCCACAATTTCTTCTGCAACCACCGCCATTTCTTCCGCAACCCATTTGCATTTGAGATTTTGAGTCGTGAGCATTGCCACTTCCTAAGGTGATTCAGCTAATTAGGAGTGGTTCTTCATTGACATCGCCGCTCATCATTGCCCGGATCGTTGCTTACCACCTCTACATTGACACTACGCGTAAGCAAGGACGGTAACCGCGACGACACTATACACTTGCCATTGCATTGTCACACCGAGCCTATTTGCGTTACTTGCCTATCGAGACTAGCCATTGAGTATTGCCGGGCTACGCTACTTGTGCACTTTAGTGATACATACTCCACATGGCTACAATTGCGTGCATCTATCATAGTATCATCTTTTGTGTTCTCATAGTACCCGCATACATAATTGCTATCTTGCTGTGCACATACCGCATTGTGACCATACAAAGCATCATCGCAAAAGAAAGAGAAGCAAAGCTTTTAAGCAAGTGAAAAAGAGCAAAAGAGCAAAAGCATTGCCAATTTTGCATATCATACTTGATTATCTTGGATCACTTGGGCGAGTGACACGTGCCTCATACATACATAGCAAGTCGGGAATAGGAATATGACACGTTTTGTTTCTTATAGGTTGTGCACAAGTTCGTATCACGCCCATTTGAGCAATCGTGCTAGCGTCTCTCTAGTGTTATGCAACGCAAGCGTTTTCCATGGATTCCAGATTTTGGCTCATCCTTGGTTGCACGACCCCACTTTTCTATCCGTGTGTGTGTTTCCGTGTATACTCATTGCTATTGATCTACATTGTCTTAATTGCGAAATTGCGAATCTTTTTCAACATTATTGAATCTTATCTTTTGGATTGCTTGAAATTTGTGCCACTATCCTAACGAAGCTACTCCATAAGCCTTAACTTTGTAGGTGTGAGAAGGACGATATTCGGTACCAATTCTACTACTTCCACATTTGCATATTGAGTGACCTTTGATCCATTTTCAACTTGTGGAATGGTAATTGATATTGTCGTCTCATTCTTCCACTTATATCTACTTGAGTGCTATGGATAGGTCAAGCATCCACAACCCGACATTTGAGGAGCAAGAGGACGACACAAAGGCAATGCGCCAATCGCATGACGTCTTGAACGACCACATCAAGCAACTCGCCACCGACGTATGTGAATCCGAAGTACGAACAAGGGACTACCTCGGCTCCAAGCTCTCAAGCCAAATGGAGGAATTTCGTGCCTTGATGATAAAGCGTGCTTCTTCTACATCTACATCGTCAAGAAGGCACCACTCAAGTCGCCACTCATCGGAGTACTCTTCCGGCGAGAGTCCACATCGAGCACGACCTCATCACCGAGATGACTGCCCTGGTCCAAGTTCACACCAAGACCGCCAACGTCAAGCTTCGGAGAGTCCATTCCATGGCAATGGACTACAAGATCGACTTCGCGAGCGTGCTCGTCGTCACCAACAAGAGCAAGAAGCATTGGAACAAGAACGCCAACAACAACGCCATGAAGAAGAAATATGTCACTGCGAAGAACAAGCGCTAGAAGCCCAACGTGCACCCCGTGATGCAACTCGTGCTTTGGAGGAATGTAACCGTCAAGCACGTCAAGAACAAGATGAACTTCGCCGTGAACGACAAGAAGAAGCCAATCGCCAAGAGGAGCACCAAGAAATGCGAAACCAAGCGCGTCCACCTCGTCGCCGTCCTCAAGCTCATCAAGATGAATCCGAGGGCGAAGGCGAACAAGGACAAGAAGATCGTCAACAAGCCCACGACAGCGAGGTTCCACATCCAAGACATAGACTTCGGCATCACCACCACAACGATGAACAACGCTTTGGCATGCTCAAGTTCACAATGCCAAAGTTCTCCGGAAGCAATGATCCCGAAGATTACCTCTCATGGGCACTCAAAGTTGACAAGTGTCGGCATCCTGGGAACGGGGGTACCCAGGCTTGCCTGCCAGCGGCCCTGGGCGTGGCCCACTTCGACAGCCAGTACGGCCTGGCATGGCTTCACTCAAGACAAGGCCCTCGCGAGTGGGACGACGCCAAGACCCCTGGAGGGAGGAGGCCACCCCAGGTTGCCTCTCGAGGGGCGGAGATCTCTATGTAGTGCCCGGACTCGCGAGGTCGGGGGTGACGCAAGCCAGGCCAGACGGGCACCAGTGCGCACAGGGAAGACAGTTTCCTCATTGGTGCAAAAGAGGCAAGGGCGTACGCGGGTTCCCGAGGCGTCCCACCAAAGGTTTCCATTCTGGTGTATGAAGACCAGGCCAACGGGCTCGGCAGGATGGGTGTCACGGCCGAGCCCACCTCCACGTCACTGCCAGCTACTTTGCAGGCGAAGACCGCCTTTCGTCACGATAAGATGTACCTCCTGTCCCCTTTCGAATTTGGCCGTTGTGGGATCCCTTCCCGCCAGTGCGATAAGGGAAGAGGACCAGGGCTATTATAAATAGAGACTAGGCTGTGCCGTAGAAGGGGAGGAAAAACCACCCGAGCGCCCTCGCAAGGTTGCTCACCACTGTACCAGTTCATCCACAAACCTCCTCGTGAGGCAATCCACCAAAAGCAGGAGTAGGGTTTCACGCTTCGCAGCGGCCCGAACGTGGATAAATCCGCGTGTTAGCCTTCTCCTCTGTGATTGAGTTAGTCGATTGGGCTAGGCTGTGGAGCTGTGAGCTTGAGGCCGAAGCTGGTGGGGATCTTTGCACACGCCCCTGAGTTTGAACCTCTTTGGGTTTTGCGGATCCCGAAATCTGACATTTGGCGCGCCAGGTAGGGGGCGTGTCGAAGCCGCTTCCTCCGCCGCAGTGACCCAGCTCGACTCATCGGCTCCATGGCCGGTGTCGCCCCTGAGGTTGGGCAGCCCATGGCGTACTGGAGCGCCGTGGCTTGCCTGGCCAACTCTGCGGTCGCATGCATCCTTGGCGGATCGCAGGCACCTATTTCCGACCGCCATATCAAGCAGTTCCTCCGCCAGGTGGGCACGGTTCAGCCATGGCTTGAAGCCCTGCAGCCTCGGGCGTGGCCGGAGGTCGACATCACCTTCGACTCCGGCGACCACCCCAGGACGACGGTCGCCGCCGGTACGCTCCCCCTGCTGTGCACGCCGAACATAAGCACTGTGGCGGTAACCAAGACCCTCATCGACGGCGGCGCCGGCATCAACGTCCTCTCCATGGAGACCTTCAACACGCTTCAGGTGCCCCACGACCAGCTCGCACCTTCGAGGCCCTTCTCTGGGGTGGCCAGGGGCTCCGTCGCCTCGCTGGGGTGGGTGCGCCTCCCCGTCACCTTCGGCACCCGCTACAACTACCACACCGAGCAGATCGACTTCGACGTCGCTCACATCCACCTCCCTTACAACGTGAACCTCGGGTACCCCGCCCTCGCCAAGTTCATGGCGGCAACACACCCAGGCTACAACATCATCAAGATGCCTGGGAGAAGCGGCATCATCTCTGTCGTCGAGGATACCAAGGACGCGGTCCAAGCACTCAAGCTCGCCTACAAGGCCATGGCTACAGCGCGCCACGACGCTGGGGACGCCGCGCAGGCTCCGGAGGCCACGCCAGTGAAGAAGAAGCAGATGTTCTCTCATGACCGGGCTGAGACGAAGCAGGTCCCCATAGACGCCAGGAACCCTGGCCCCACCTTCACCATCGGCGCTGGCCTTCCTCCGGAGCAGGAGGAGGCGCTGGTGGCCTTTTTCCGCGCGAACAAGGACGCATTTGCGTGGAAAGCATCCGACATGGTGAGGGATGTGATTGAGAACCACCTCATGGTGTGCCCCAACGCGCGTCCGGTGAAGCAAAAGGCGAGGAGACAGGCGCAGGAGAAGCAAGCGTTCATCACCCAAGAGGTCGGCAAGCTGAAGGAAGCCGGGGTTATTCGGGAGGTGCGATACCCTGATTGGCTGGCCAACCCGGTGGTCGTCCCAAAGAAGTGCGGGAAGGAGCGCATGTGCGTCGACTTCACGAACCTCAACAAGGCTTGCCCCCAATACCCGTTCCCGCTGCCGCGCATCGACCAGATCGTGGACTCCACCGTCGAGTGCGACCTCCTGTGCTTCCTGGATGCCTTCTTTGGGTACCATCATATCTAGAAGGCGGTGGAGGATGTCGAGAAGATGGCCTTCCTCACCACGTGCGGTGTGTTATGCTACACCTGCATGCCCTTCGGGCTGTGGAACGCTGGCGCAACCTTCCAGCGGTTGATGCACATCGCCCTGGGGCAGCAGCTCGGAAGGAACGCGGAGGCCTACGTCGACGACATCGTGGTCAAGTCGCGAGAGGCGAAGACCCTGATCGAGGACCTGGAGGAGACGTTCGCCAGCCTGCGGTGGGTGAACCTGAGGCTGAACCCCGAGAAGTGTTTCTTCGGGGTCCCGTCGGGTAAACTACTCGGTTTCCTGGTGTCACAATGGGGGATCGAGGCAAACCCAGAGAAAATCAAGGCTATAAGCAAAATGTGCCCGCCTCAGACCCTCAAGGAAATGCAGAAGCTGGCGGGTTGCGTGACCTCCTTGGGGCGTTTCATCTCCAAGCTTGGTGAGCGCGCCCTCCTGTTCTTCAAGCTCATGAAGAGGAAGGGCCCCTTCGAGTGGACTTCGGAGGCGGATGCGGCATTCGAAGACCTCAAACGGTACCTCGCAAGCCCACCGGTGATGGTGGAGCCCCGTCTTCGTGAGCCCCTGGTGCTATACCTGGCTGACACCTCGCACTCCGCCAGTGCTGCGTTCGTGGCAGTCAGGGATGAACGTGCCAGCGCACGCGCACCACCCCCAGGAGATGGCGGGTCCCCAGGCATGAAGCAAGGCGACTCACAGGATGCCCCGCAGCCTTCGCCCCCTCAAGATGGCACTCGTGAGGCATCAACTGCCTCGACGACCCATGAAACACCAGGATCCCGTGTGCCCGTTGCGGAGCGGGGCAGCGCGGATGGCTTGTCCCTCGTCGAGCACCCGATGTACTACGTCAGTACCGTACTGCGGGACGCGGGCTCGCGCTACCCTATGCAGCAGAAGCTCCTGCTCGCGCTCCTCGTCGCCTCAAGGAAACTGAACCATTACTTTCAGTGTCACCCCATCAAGCTCGTCTCTGCGTATCCCTTGGAAAACGTGTTGTGCAACCCCAACGCCGCGGGAAGGGTCGCAGAGTGGAACATCGAGCTGCAGGCTTTCGAGTTGGAGTTCAGTACAACCAGGGTCATCAAGGGGGCAGCCCTGGTGGACTTCGTTGCCGAATGAACGGACGCTCCCGACCGGGGGCTGGACAAGAGCCAGTCCCTCACCCCCAGCGACGAGGCGCCCGATGGCTGGGTCAGGCACTTCGACGGGGCCTTTGCGCGTCGGGGCGCGGGGGCTCGAGTTGTGCTCATCTCCTCGACCGGGGACAAGCTCTACTACGCCGTACAGCTTTGCTTCCAGCATGGCGAGAAGGTCTCCAACAACATCGTGGAGTACGAGGGCTTGATCGCCGGCCTCAAGGCCGTGGCAGCCTTGGGGGTTGAGCGCCTCACCATCAAGGGCGACTCCCAGCTCCTCGTGAACTTCTCCAACAAGGAATACAAGTCGAAGGACGAGCACATAGAGGCATACCTGGAAGAGGTACGTAAAATTGAGAAGCGTTTCCTGGGCTTGGAATTGCAGCACATCCTGCGTGGCGCGAACAAGGAGGCAGATGACATCACCAAGAGGGCATCGCCTCGCGAGCCTCAGGAGCCGGGCGTCTTTGAGGAAAGGCTCTTCAAGCCGTCCGAAGCACCTCCAGCCGAGGACCAGGCGCCACTGCATGAAGAACTGCCCCCAACGCCGCCCTCGGGAGCCCCAACTTGTGGCCCGGCCTCGGGAGCCCGACTGCTCCTAGCGCTGGAGCCTCAAGCCGATGGCTGGACATAGGAGTTCAAGGTGTACCTGCTCCACGGCACCTGCCAGGAAAGGAGGAAGATGCAGAGCGTGTGGTTCGCCAGGCCACAACCTATTGTTTGCAGGACGACGAACTATACCTAACGGCGTCGCGCTGCGGTGCATATCCGAAGAATAGGGGCGCGAGCTGCTGGCCGACATCCACGGAGGAGACTGCGGACACCACTCCTCGTCCGCACCCTTGTGGGGAAGGTGTTCCGCAGTGGTTTCTACTGGCCCACGGCGCTCAACGACGCCACCGAGCCGGTCCGGTCCTGCGAGGCTTGCCAGTGCCATGCCAAGCAGATTCATCAATCCGCGCAGGGCCTCCAGACTATCCCGCTCTCCTGGCCCTTCGCGGCTTGGGGGCTGGATATACTGGGGCCCTTTCCCGGAGCGGCCGGCGAATACCGCTACCTCTACGTCGCCATCGACAAGTTCACTAAGTCGGCGGAGGTGGAGCCCGTCCGCACCATCCCTACCGGTTCGGCCGTTAAATTCATCAAGGGCCTCTTGAGCCGCTTCGGCGTCCCCAACAGCATCATCACTAACAATGGTTCACAGTTCACAAGCAACCTTTTCAGGACATACGGTACTAACCTTGGAACGCAGATATGCTACGCTTCGGTGGCGCACCCACGAAGCAAGGGCCAGGCCGAGCGCGCCAACGCGGAGGTCCTGCGGGGTCTCAAGACAAGGAGTTGAAGAAGAAGCTTGAGGCCTGCAGCAGGGGTTGGCTCGATGAGCTTCAGTCCGTGCTGTGGTCCATCCGCACCACTGCGACTAAGCACACCGGCGAGACCCCGTTCTTCCTCGTCTACGGAGCCGAAGCCGTCCTCCCACATGAGGTCAAGCATCGATCCCCGCGAGTCATGGCATTCGATGAGGAGCGTCAGGATGCCTCGCGGGGGATAGACCTCGTGCTTGGGGAGGAGGCCCGTCGCCAAGCCTCGCTCCGAGCTGCGAGGTACCAGCAGGCGTTGCAGCGTTACCATTGCCACAGCGTCCGCTCCAGGACCCTCGAAGTCGGAGACCTCGTCCTGAGGTTGGTCCTTTCCAGGGAGGGCTTGCACAAGCTCTCGCCCATGTGGGAGGGCTCGTTCAGGGCCGCCCGTGTCTCCAGGCCTGGCGCCGTGCGCCTGGAGACTCGGGACGGGGTCCCCATCCAAAATGCCTGGAACATCCAGCATCTCCGCAAGTTCTACCCGTGACACTCTCATGTAATAATGAGTGGGTTGTATATGCCCGGAGCCCCCAGAGGACACAGAGGGGTTCCCACCCACGTCCAAGTGGAAGCTCCGTGCTCCGCGCTGGCGGACAACACTGTCCTCCAATGACTATGCCCACGCCTAGTGGAGGCCCTATGCTCCGCGGTGGGGGAAGACGAAGCCTAGCCTAGGGGCCGGACATAGCAGTTCCTTGCTTCTTTTTGTATTCGAATTTGCCATTTTCTAGAATGAAACCCGAAGTTTCGCAACTTTATTGCAAAAAGGGGTGTGAATTTTTCTCCTTGCAGTCTTTTCTGTCTTGAAGTTTTGTTTTCTGAATCGACACCTGTCGGTCTCCCCCTCACGCGCCCCGCGAGCGGGGGCTGGGCACGGTGTGCACACCTCGCCAAGACCTTGGCATCCTGGTCCTTGCGCGGCGCTCTCGAGTGAGCCAGCAGGCGCATGTTGCCTCACGGGCATCCATCTCTTGGCGGCCGACCCTTGCTCGGGGGCTCCAGCCGCAGCCTGGCGCGCCATCATGGAGCCTCGGGAGGCTCGGGCACCTCTCGAGGCAGGAACTGGCAAGGAAAGGTATGGGAGACGCTCAAACGTCAAGGGGGACTCCTGAGCAGCGCGACTCAGGAGCTTCACTGGTCACGTAGCCCCTCGCCCCTTGGTCTTGTCCTGGTGATCCGGACGGCCCAACGGCGGTCGATGTACGCGCGGGATTGGGCCCTGCCGACGTAGAGCGCCAAGAGGGCTCCCAAACCGCCTCGCTCGCAAGAAAGAAGACCCTCCTGGCAAGATCCCCAAGCTCCCCAGGTGCCACGGCCGACCCGCACGACGCAGAGGCCCACCGCGGACGCATCGAGCTAAGTACCCTAACCGCGATGGGTGGGAAGTCTCAATGGGCAGTAATACATGAATCAGGATGTGCGATGAAAATGCTAAAGTAAAGGCACAAGCGCCATAATTCATTACATGCCCCGCGGGGCCCTCCATGATTCTTGATTGCAGGTAAAGGAAAAGAAGAAGAAGGCGAAAGGTGGCCCCCTCAAGGGCTGCCACTCCTGAGGCCCAGGCTCCGGCACAACCGTGCCCAGTCGGAGTCCTCCTCCTCCTTGACGGGCCCGTGGCGGCGCGCCGGCGTGGCTACTTCTTGGGCAGAAGTACGGCGCCGTCGCGGTCGGCTACCCTCCAAGGTCCGAGCGCACCGACGCGGTGGCGCGTCGTAGGAGTCATCGCTCGGACTCTCCTCAGAGGGGGTGTCGCTGCCGCTGGAAGCATGACGGCCATCGCCAAGGGCAAGCTCACCTCCAAGGGCGCCGCCGCCGCAAAGGCTGCCAGTTGCCGGAGGGTGATCGTTGCCACCGCCATCACCCTCCGGGTAGCACCCCAAGCGCCTACCATCCTCCCCGATGATCCTGACGAAGAGCGTTGCCGCACCATCGTGCTTGAAGTGGAGCGTGAGCCTCCCCTCCAGGTCGTGGGCGCGGGCGAAGGTCTGCCACCTGCGGCTCAAGAAGGCATAACTTGCGGGGGTAACCTCGACCTCCACCCACAACGCGCCGCTACAACAATCATCGGCTTGCAGCCACAGGTCCGCGGGCACGCTGGCCCGCCACATCTCCGCGAAGAAGCGCGGGAGCTGCAGTCAGGTGATCGTCGGTCTCTCCACCCACAACACGAACTCCTGGCCCACATCGGCCGTGTGGGACCGCGGGCACGGTGGCCGGGCACCCGCTGCGGGCCTCCCTCCTTGGCCACGATCGCCACGCCCGCCGCCTCCGCCTGCGCCGGAGGGGGCGCCTGCCCTCTCGAGGGTGCGGCCGCGCCCCCGGGGCGCGCCATTGACACCACGGTATACTTACGGGGACGGCCCCGGCCCCTCTTGGGTGGCCGTGGGTCCGGCCCCTCCTGGCGGGCCTTCCCCTTCTCGGTAGCAGAAAACCTCCTCACCGGCATCATGGTTGAGGAGGCGGAGGCCTTGAGCGGGGAAGCGAGAAGTGGAGATGGGCTGGGGGCTCAGCCCCCTCCGCCTATTTATAGCCGGATGGAGGCCAACCGGCATCCCTCCACATTCCGGGTAACGATGGCCCTGCTTCACGTTGCCTCGCCTACGCTCGTCGGGTCACGTCCGCGTGGGTCGAGGGGAGAGAAGACACAAGAAGACGGCTACATTCAAGTAAGGGTAGTGATGGCCGGCGCTGCACGCAGGCTTCGCGTCAGCTTGACTCGGGGCGGTTCCCAAAGCCTTTGGGAAGTGGAGGCGTCCGCTTCTCGTTACGCGTCACGCGTCAGGCTGGGCCCGCAGGCGATTGGGGACCACGGCGCTTTGGGCCATCTTCTTCGGCTTCGCCCCGAAGCCAACTCGAGCGCGCCTTGGTCCCGGGGGCTACTGTCGGCGTCCTGGGAATGGGGGTACCCAGACTTGCCTGCCTGCGGAACAGGGCTTGGCCCACTTCGACAACCAGTACGGCCCGGCACGGCTTCACTCAAGACAAGGCCCTCGCGAGGGTCCCACCCTCGCGAGAGGGATGACGCCAAGACCCATGGAGGGAGGAGGCCACCCCAGGTTGCCTCCCGAGGGGCGGAGATCTCTATGTAGCGCCCGGCCTCGCGAGGTCGGGAGTGACGCAAGCCAGGACAGGCGGGCACCAGTGCACGCAAGGAAGACAGTTTCCTCTTTGGTGCAAAAGAGGCAAGGGCGTACGCGGGTTCCTGAGGCGTCCCACCAAAGGTTTCCATTCTGGTGTAACAAGACCAGGCCAACGGGCTTGGCAGGACGGGTGTCACCGCCGAGCCCACCTCCACGTCACTGCCATCTACTTTGCAGGCGAAGGCCACCTTTCCTCAGGATAAGATGTACCTCATGTCCCCTTTTGAATTTGGCCATTGTGGGATCCCTTCCCGCCAGTGCGATAAGGGAAGAGGACCCTGGCTATTATAAATCGAGACTAGGATGCGCCATAGAAGGAGAGGAAAAACCACCCGAGCGCCCTCGCGAGGTTGCTCACCACTGTACCAGTTCATCCACAAACCTCCTCATGAGGCAATCCACCAAAAGCAGGAGTAGGGTTTTACGCTTCGCACCGGCCCGAACCTTGGTAAATCCGCGTGTTATCCTTCTCCCCCGTGATTGAGTGAGTCGATTGGGCTAGGCTATGGAGCTGTGAGCTTGAGGTCGAAGCTGGTGGGGATCTTCGCACACGCCCCTGAGTTCGAACCTCTTTGGGTTTCGCGGAGCCCGAAATCCGACAACAAGATTTTCCGTCTCCACAACTATGACGAAGAGAAGAAGATAGCCATGGCTTCACTCGAGTTCCAAGACTACATTCTTATTTGGTGGGAACAAGTGATTGAGCGAACAAGAGAAAGAGGTGAACCCCCTATCACCACTTGGTCCCAAATGAAGGATCTTAGGAGAGCTCGCTTTGTGCCTACACACTACAACCGGGATCTCTTCAAGAAGTTACAACAACTCAAGCAAGGTACCAATTCGGTAGAAGAGTACTATCAAGAGATGGAAATCGCAATGATCCGCGCAAAGTCAAGGAAGATAACGAGCAAACAATGGCACGTTTCTTTAATGGTCTCAACTACCAAGTCAAGAAAATCGCGGACTTCCAACCATACTCCAACTTACTTGAACTAGTGCATCAAGCGACCAAGGCGGAACGACAAGTGCAAGATGACTACAAGTACTCCAAGTTCTCCTCCAAGACCTACGGTTCAAGTGCTCAAGCTTCTCCGACTACGACGACTTTGACCACAAAACCTACAACCACTACCGGCAAAAAGTCAAGCTACGAGGACAAGACGACTTCGTCAAGCCGACCTCCTACAAGCAACTACAAACCGAGAGCTTCATCCTCTACACCGACACCGGATGCTACCGCTAAATCAAGCTCCATCAAGTGTTTCACGTGCCAAGACCGAGGCCACAAGACTTACGAGTGTCCAACAAAATGCACCATGATCCTTCAAGACGATGGCACCTATGACTCTATGAGTGACGACGAGATGGAAGCATTGGAGCACGTGGCCATGCATCGTCAAGTCAATGAAGATGAAGATTCACAAATCTTTTGCGACAATGATCCAAGCCCCGCTCTCGTTGTCTCCAAGGTTTTGACGCTTCAACAACAATAAGACGAGGACCAACGTTGCCACATCTTCCATACCAGGGCGGGCATCCAAGGAAAATCCATCAAGGTCATCATCGACGGCGGAAGTTGCCACAATTTGGCAAGTGAGGACCTTTGTTCCAAGCTCCAATTGGTCAAGAAGAAGCACCCTCGCCCCTACAAGGTCCAATGGCTATGTGATTCCCACACCCTCCAAGTTGAACACACCGTGCAAGTTTCCTTCAAGATAGGCGCTTATGAAGACAGCTTGGAGTGTGATGTGGTTCCCATGTCCGTTTGCCACCTTCTTCTTAGTCGACATTGGCAATTCGACCGTGGCATCATCCACAACGGTCTGACTAACCACTATAGCTTCAAGATGAAGGGCAAGCAATATGTACTTCGACCAATGACTCCAAGTCAAGTCATTGCCGACTAACACCCTTCATCCCATCGTGGAGACAAAAGTGAGAGAGCGATACACCTAAAAGAGAGTGAGCGCCACAAGCCAAATTTGAGTGACTCCATGATGAGGGACATGATAGATATAGTGCTTTTGGCCACCAAAAGAGATTTGAGGGATGTGAGTGAGAGCCCATCGAACGTTCTTCACTATGTACTTGTCTGCAAAGATGACGTTGTACAGACTAACCCTTGACAACATCTTCCTCTTGTGTTATCACGTTTGTTGTAGGAATTCCAAGATGTTTTCCCCGATGAACTACCTTCAGGACGACAACCAAAACGAGGGATCGAACACCGCATCAACCTCATCCCCGGACCACCGCTTCCAAAAAAGGCACCCTACCACGTCAAACCCGAAGAAACAAATGAGATACAAAGGCAAGTCGAAAAACTCCTAGTAAAGGGCATGTGCGTGAGAGTTTGAGTGCTTGTGTGGTCCCGGTGATACTAGTACCTAAACAAGATGGTAATATGCGCATGTGTTCCGATTGCCGTCCTATCAACGCTATAACCATTAGATATCACCACCCCATTCCTCGCCTAGATGACATGCTAGATGAACTTAGTGGTGCCACTATATTCTCCAAGATTGACTTAAAAAGTGGTGACTACCAAATATGCATACAAGAGGGTGATGAGTGGAAACCGATATTCAAGATTAAGTTTGGTCTCTATGAATGGATAGTGAGGCCCATGGGCTTATCCAAAGCACCGGGTACATTTATGCGTGTCATGCATTATGTCTTATGACCCCTAATTGGATATTGTGTTGTGGTCTATTTTGATGACATTCTTGTCTTTAGCAAGTCTCTTGAGGAGCATGTTACTCACGCTAGAGAAGTCTTACAAATTCTTAGGAAAGAACAACTTTATGCAAACATGGAAAAAATGCACTTTTGGTGCTGACAAGGTCGATTTCCTAGGATTTGTGGTATCTTCTAAGGGTGTTCATGTTGATGAAACTAAAATTGATGCTATTAAAACTTGGCCTACACCCACAAATTTGCAACAAGTGCGTAGTTTCCTAGGTCTAGCCGGTTTCTACCGTCGTTTTGTCAAGAACTTTAGCACTATTGCATCTCCTCTACATGCTTTGAGCAAGAAGAATGCACCATTTGTTTGGGGACCTTCCCAAGACACCGCATTCCATGAGATTAAAAAATTTCTTATGCATGCACCTTTTCTTGCCTTACCCAACTTTGATAAACATTTGAAGTGCATTGTGACGCTAGTGGTAATGGAATAGGTTGCGTGCTAATGCAAGAAAAGCGCCCAATTGCGTATTTTAGTGAGAAACTCTCCTGCGATCAACTTAATTATCCAATATATGATAAAGAATTGTATGCTTTGGTGAGAGTTTTACATGTTTTGGAGCATTATTTACGACCACATGAATTTGTCATTCATACCGATCATGAAACTCTAAAGTACCTTAAGGGTAAACTAAGTTGAACAAACGGCATGCCAAATGGAGTGAGTTCATTGAGTCTTTTCCTTATGTCATCAAATACATTAAGGGTAAAGAAAACGTTGTGGCGGATGCTCTTTCCCGCAAATGCATGCTACTCAACTTGAATTGAATGTTATTGGTTTTGAGCATATCAAAGATTTGTATGAGCATGATGTTTCCTTTGCTACTCCATATGCTAAGTGCCAAGTGAGACCTTGTTGGGAGAACTACTACATGAAAGATGGCTATCTTATCCGTGCTAACAAACTTTGTATACCCGAGTCTTCTCTTTGTTTGTTGCTTTTGCAAGAGCACGGTGGAGGACTTATGGGTCACTTTGGACACGACAAGACTTATGCCACGTTATCCAACAAGTACTTTTGGCCAAAGATGTTCCGTGATGTCGCACACTTCACTAACCGATGCTCTACATACCGCAAAGTTAGTCTAAAGCTCAATCCCATAGTCTTTACATGCCTCTTCCTATACCTTTCCAACCTTGGGAAGACATTAGTATGGACTTTGTGCTTGGTTTGCCACGAACAAAAAATGGCCATGATTCCATTTTTGTAGTTGTGGATCGCTTTTCCAAGATGGCTCATTTCATTCCATGTCATAATATCGACGATGCTTCACATATTGCAAATCTATTTTGTAGGGACATCTTGCGACTACATGGCGTCCCCAAGACCATTGTTTCGGATCGTGAGGTCAAGTTCCTAAGCTACTTTTTGGAAGACTCTATGCGCCAAGCTCGGAATCAAACTACTATTCTCTTCGGCCTATCATCCATAAACCGATGGCCAAACGGAGGTGACGAACCGGACGCTATCGACTCTCCTACGCGTGTTAATCAATAAGAACATCAAGGAATGGGAAGAATGCCTCCCCATCGCCGAGTACGCCTACAATCACACGCGTCACTCCACCACCGACAAGTCTCCTTTCGAAGTGGTCTATGTCTTCAAACCTTTGTCCCCATTGGACATCCTTCCTCTACCACTCCAAGAGTGCGTCAACATGGACGCAAGTGCAAGGGCAAGCTACATCAAGAAGATGCATGAGGATACAAGGAGCACGATCGCACGTCAAGTAGAACGCGTCACCAACAAGTGCAACCTCAACAAGCACCCGATGGTGTTAAAGACCGGAGATCTTGTGTGGCTACACCTGCGCAAGGAACGCTTTCCCACTGAGCGCAAGTCCAAGTTACTTCCTCGAGCTGACGAACCTTTCAAGGTGTTGGCACGCTACAACAACAATGTCTACAAGATTGACATTCCACATGACAAGTACAATGTGAGCGACATCTTCAACATCAAGGACCTCTCCCCTTTCCATGGTGATGAAGATCTTGATCCAAGGACGGATCTTCCCCAAGGGGGGGAGATGATGCGGAGCATCCCATGATCACCCCCATGGACCCATCACCAACACCTCAAGCTATACAAGGACCCATGACAAGATCTCATGCACACGCTATTGGAAACAAGGTGAGATCTCTCCTTTGCAACTCTTCCTTTGATACTCTCGGAACTTCAACCCTACCTCAAGCAGAGACTCTGTGTATACTCAGGTACATCGACCCCAACCGGAGCTCGGAGGCGAAAGGAGAAGAGCTGCTTGAAGAAGAGGAATCAAGCACCAAGGGGAACACTTTGCCCAGCCCGGAACTTCTGGCCAGCCCGGAACATCCGGCCGACCATCGACCCAAGGCCAAGTTCAGGAGTGCAAACTCTCTAGATAGCCCGGAACCGGCCCGGACCCTCGCCCGGAACTTCTGGCCAGCCCAAAACTTCCGGCACCTGCACAGCCCAGCCGAAGCAAAGTGTGCCAACTCTCTATTCAGCCCGAACCCTGCCCGGAACTTCCGGCATAGCCCAAAACTTCCGGCCTACCTGCGCGACACCACTCGGGCCCGAGGCCCATGTACCCTTTCGCTAGTCTCTTTCATCCCAGACTATAAATACTCTTCTCCTAGCTTCGTTTCAGGGTTAGCTTATGTTTAGCACTTGACTTTGTTGACCATAGCTCCATCTACTTCCTTCTCCCTTGGAGTTGACTACCTCTTTGAGAGAAGATCCGAACTGGATGCCAAGGCCCCTATCAATGTAAGATCCCACGGGATATCAAGGCCTCACCTCCTCCGGAGTGAGACGACTATCGGTTACTTGTATCTCCTTGTTGACTTTGGATCTATGTACCTCTTGCGTTTGTGTGGATTTAGTGGATGTGTGATCGGAGATCTTTCTTGAGCTTCGTGTTTCTCTCTTGATTTTCTACATTTTCCCCTCCAAGTGTGAAAAGATCGGCCACACGAGTGTGCCCCGTAACAAAGTGTTTCCTCTACGCGTGAGAGGTGGTGGAGGGGTATATATATAAGCATCTCCAAAAATCCAACAGTTACAACATTATTGCCCAACTCGGTGAAACCGAAGTGAAAACTTGGTTGCACCGACTAGAGCAAAATGTGGCAACTTTTGCCTTTTCGGTGAGACCGATATATGTATCCCGGTGGTATCGATTCTTCAAATCAGCTAACCAGAGAGTTGTTCCAAAACCTCGGTTGGACCGATTCTCAAAACTCGGTGGTATCAATTCCTGAAAATGGCTAACCAGAGAGTTGGTCTAAAACTCGATTGGTCCGATTAACAAAACTTGGTGCTACCGAGATGCTAGGGTTTGGCATGGGAATCTGTCTAAGTGAAACTCGGTAGGGCCGAATGGAAATTATTGGTGGCACCGAATTCTAACTTAGGCTTTCGACAGAGAATATTTGTGGGAGAATGGATGAGTATTTTTGGTGGCCAATCTCTAAGCACCTGAGCAACCAAATCATCATAATTCCTCATCCCCTTTTAATAGTATTGGCTTTCCTATACACTCAAAAGTGATTACTCAAAAAAATATAAAATGTAGAGTCTTCAAGCTTGAATCATGGCCAATCCTATTCCTTTCCTTTCCTTGGGGAGGTTCTCCACACAATCCTTTAGCCATCCCATCATTGAACTTTTTCCTGAGATAAACTTGGTGGAAACATTAGTCCAATGAAATATATGTTGTTATTAAATACCAAAACCACCTAGGGAGAAGTTGTGCTTTCAACCGTTCACGACTATCTAGGTTATGGATATATTTCCGGACAAGCGTGTCACAAACATTGCACATGTGTTAAATGTATGGATGACACATCTTTTCGCCGGTAATCAAAAAAGGGCAGTTGCAGAACCGTGTTCATGGGCCATCGAAGGTGGCTTCACAAAGATGATGAGTCGAGAACTCGTGGAGATCTGTTCGACAATACGGATGAGGCCCGAGGGCCACCACGTAAGAGGAGTGGGGAAGAAATCCATGAGATGTTAAAGAATTGGAAAGATTTCCGAGAGCCAGGAAGGAAGATAAAGAAGGCCTCTGAGAAAATGTTGCTAAAAGTACGGAAAAGAAAGTCTGTTTTCTGGGGCTTGAAGTATTGGGAACTACTCAGTACATCGCATTCTCTTGATATGATGCATATCACGAAAAAAATGTGTGCGAGAGTTTGCTTGGCACACTGTTTGACATGCTAGAAAAAAGTAAAGATGGTCTGAGGAAAAGACAAGACTTGAAAGATATCGGTATTAGTGAAGAGATCCACCCCACATCCCTTAAAAGAACCAAGGAGACGACGAAGGGAAAAACATTGCCATATCCGACGAGACAAAGAAGGGCAAAACCATATCGAAAACCAAAGATGATTATTGCCACCAGCTTCGTTCACGTTCGACGAGGATGAGCTTTATCAACATTTCAAGTGCCTTGGTGGCATCAAAGTTCCTTCTGGTTACTCAGGGCTCATGCGTAGATATCTTACAAAAAAGCAAAGGTTTAGCAATAGGAAGTCCCATAATTGTCTTGTGATGATAATGTAATTACTTCCGATAGCTCTCAAAGGGATAATGGATGATCACGTCCGCAACACACTTGTTGACTTCTGCAACCGATGTTCTCTCTGAAAAGTCGATCAATGTGTGATGTCTCACGCGACTACAAGAGGAGATCATCACAATAATATGTGAGTTTGAGATATATTTCCCACCGTCATTCTTTCATGTGATTGTGCATCTCCTAGTTCATATTGTTTCTGAGGTTAAAGAACTTGAACCGACTTTCTTGCATACCATGTTCCCGTTTGAACGGGTGAATGGAACTGTGAAAGGTTACGTTCGTAACAGGGCCCGTCCAGATGGAAACATCGTCTAGGCCTACTGACCGTAGAGTGCGTATAATTTTGCAAGAAGTATATAGATGATGATTAATCTCTTGGTTTGCCCACGACAAAGCATGTCGATAGGGACGAAGGCGTAGGTAACTCACAGTTGAAGCGTCATTTAAATGTGGATATACAAAACCGCCGAGGCGACTTCGACAGAGCGCACACAGTGGTGCTACAACAAGAAGATCTAATCACTCCTGGCAGTAGACTCACAAGGACACCTTAAAGAGAGAGCATGAAATGGCAGGGAGGCAGAGGACCGGAGTCCAGATCATTAGAGATCACAACTCCAAATTTGCAGCTTTGTTAAAAGAGCAAATTCGGGAGAAAACATTGCCAACGGGTATTGCCAATGCAAATCTCATCTATGCATTAGCAGTAGGTCCCGCATGCACTGTCGCCACCTACCAATCATATGATAACAATCGATACACATTCTATACTAAGGCAAAATACAAAAACACTGATTAGCAGAACTCAGGCGACAATATACCTGCCTTCAGTGAGAATGAAAATAACAGATACTACAGAAGGATCGAAGAGATATGGGAACTTCAATACGCCGAAGATCACACAGTGCCACTGTTCCAGGTCAGATGGGCGAAGAATGTCGAGAAGGAAGAACGTAGTTTCATTACGATGTCTCTGCCCAAAGCACAACCTGCTGGTGCAAAGGGTGTGAAAGGAATTACCGCGAAATATGAGCCTTGGGTATTCTCTAAGGACTTGTCACAATGCTTCTACATAACTGACCCGTCAAAGCCAAGTCGTGTTGTCGTTAGGAGATCCAAGAGGAGCATCATTAGGATGGACAGAGTGGCCAACGAGGATGACTATGATCAGTTTGGCGTGGACCCAAAAGAAGAGGAGAACTATGAAGACGATCAAAACTACACCACCAGAAGGAGGAGAACTACATTGCCTGAGACATGGCGTCCCTTCTCATGAAAGAGTCATAACGCGGACCGGAAGTATTCAAGCAAGATTAAAAAGACCCAAATCGTCATTGAGAGGATTGTCAAACGACGTCGTACTTGATTTGTGTACTTCATTCGTGTACTTTTCATTGTTTAATACTTCACACATTTGTGTACTTCATTTGTGTGTACCTCCTAAATTGTATTATTATATACTTTGATGCACACTTTTTATGTAATATGCATTTTCACATGTCGTTTGTCAATTAGAGCAGCCCTAACACAACACGAAATACTGCTGGCGTTGGCCACATCATTGGCACCAACACTAACAACCAACCGGCACTTTAGCTATACTGCTATGAGAACCACTCATTTTCAGCCTCCTCTTCCGGCCCCCTTCTCCACCCTGCCGCTGGACACTGTTCTCCCGAATTCATCGTTCCCCGCCATGCCCCCACCTTGCGCCAGCCGTGCCCCCGCGCTGCCCAACCGTTCGCCCGGCCCACCCTCTCATCGAAGAGCCTCTCCCACGGGCGAGCTCGCCCTCGTCACGTCCGGGCACTCTCTCCCCCCGCTGTCCTGCCCGTCTGCCCCGCACCCCCACCCGCAGTCTTCACGGGTGCCCCCCTCTCGCGCCCTCCTGACTGCTGACCCCCCTCTCGATCCGAACAGTACAAAACTTCCTCTACCATTTGATATGCATTATATGTTTATTTGTGAATTGATGAAATGCATTATATATGTGTTGCATCGTGCGTTCTTGCGAATTGTTTCGCGCTTTGTTTCTTTTAGCAGGGAATATCGAGAGAGTTGCCAATGTTTTGGTGAAACATGGATTCATTTCCGTTTCATCAAATTTCTAGCACTCAATATGTCCATTTTTTACCAACGGCCATGTCGATTTTTTCCGTTGATTTTGTATTCTATGAATGCAGCACAAAATGGAAGAATTCTTGTAATGTTCCGACACAGGGGGTATGTGCGACGATCCTCACCTTGACAGCAATAAATGCTTCTCCATCATGCTACAATGTGACTGCAAAGATAATACGGTAATCAATCTTAACATTGCTGGCAAATATAATTTTTTGTTTCCTTCAAAGTGTAATTTTTGTTTCTTATTTGTCAACTAGTGTGTCCCTTGCTACGCAATAACTTTTCTTCCAGACAAGTTTTTTGTCCGCGACATGGAAGAGGTGACTCAGATGACTGCTTACCTCAAAACGAAAGATGGTTTGAATTTCAAATGTACGATATATAATGAGGTAGATCACAGATGTTTTGGTTGTGCTAATTGGAATGGATTGGCCAAAGCTTACGGATTTGAGCCTGGTATGAAAATAACATTTGATATCAGCACCTATTCTCTAAGTAATGAAGACATATGGGCGGATTTAGACTTTATTCCCATTCTTCCTCCGTGTAAGTTTTGTAAATAGACTTATTAAATAACATTTAGATTACACTCCAAAATAGATGTTATTCAACCATAACTTATCTTTTGTATTTAAAATTGACAGCTTTTTTTCTATCTCCAAGAAACATAGGGAACATAGTAGAGAACACCTACTACACTGCCCGCAGTATGCTTACTTTGCAGGAAAAATGTTACCTCGTGTTTTTTGTTGCTGACATTGAGTCCCTTAAGGGCATTTATGGAGCTGGTCCAAATGATGCACGATAGTGCCACTAGTCCATACCTTGAACAAAGGCAACATTTGCAGAAAATGCTGGGCAAGAGTTTCGACTATAGCATGTCTTTCACATATATACATTCTTCTTCCACAAGTCAAGTGTGGTTTACTATATTGCGTACTATGTTACTATTTCATTCTAGGACAGAAGCTCCCAAGATGTGTTGTGCCTCTGGTGATGGATGACCACGACGGTGATATGACAATTATTTCCGCTGACAAGATCTATTTCAGAGGTACATACTTGATTGTACCAGATGAACAACTCGAAATAAATGAATGGAGACAACTGGTACGTCTCCAACGTATCACTAGTGCACGCGCCTGCCATACAAACGGTTTTTAACCCCTTTCCGTGACGTAGTTTCAAACTGTCGCCTTGCATGTGTGGGCGATAGGGGGGCCCTATCGCACACGACACAAAAAACCCATTGGCGATGCCTGCTCCCGGTCACACACGATAGGATTATGTCATGTGCGATTGGAAGGACTATCACAAACAGGTATTTAGGAGAAATCGTGTGAGATGTGCATACCATCCCACACAGTGAATCCCAAACATACGTTTCCGTTTGTATTGTACATCACACACAATTTTCTGCTTAACATCGTCTGTGTTAGGGGTGGCCATCACGCACGGTGCCTAGAAGAAACTATTTGGCATAGGGCTGTCCATCACACACACATTTTATGTGAAAGCATTTGCGAATTGGTTTTCTAACACACATAGTTAGCGCCCGGAAATCGTGTGTGATTATTCACTGCTCCAACACAACAATTTTCCAGCAAGCGTGTGGGTTTGTTGAGGTCATCACTGACGGTGTTCTATGACAAACCGTCTGCAATATGAAACCCCAATAATCGGGCTAATTGCTCTATTATTTATAATCCAGCTAGTAAACAAATTGATACTTCAGATCAAGCACACAATATATTTTATTTCGTATTACGGCAACCAGGATTTCATAATTGAAATACGTTAGAGTATAACATCATATAGGCATATACTACCTACCTACCCAATTACACGACATGACCGAGTTTCACATGCAACATCTAAAACCTTTGGAAAATAGCATCATATACGGTAAATAGACAGATGAATCTCGTCTAGAAAACTGTTGAAATGGAAGGCAAATATTGAACCTTCACTGATGTCGAAGGTTCTTGCAATGTTATGCCAGTGCGTGTGGATGGTTGCCCGCCCATCCTTCATCCTCGGAAGACTTCAAGATTATACCGTGGGTGCTGTATGAATACCTTCCTCGCCTGTTGACCATACAGGTGGTTTGAGACGTACTCATCGATGAACTGCTTTGGAAAGGACTGGAAACAAAGATATGCGTAAATTTCGTTTCTAAAAATTGAAATGTAACAAAGGGAAAAAAGACAAGGTAAAAGAGATAGTACCATCCTATAGTTCACTGAAACAGCTTGTTGTTTTTCATCGCAAGTTTCTTTATCTTAACAATCTTTCTGAGTTTCTTGATTTGACTGATATTCATGAACACATCATTTCCCCACATGCAAAATGGGTCGAACAGTGGGTCTAAACCTCTTACGGCAGGACCTACATGTGCAAGACCAAATTATTGTTAGAAACCTACATATTAGAATGGTTCCTGCAATTGCACAATAATGTGCTATTAGCCAAAGGATCCTGAAAGTGCAAACCTCGACGGTAAACCTCAGTGTCTCCCATTGTTCCCCCTGTAACGTGTTTAAGAATAGATATTGATCGGTAAAATCTGTTAATGAAACATAAACGCATTGCATATCCAACATATGAATTCAAGCCACATCGAAAAGACAAGTGTGCTAAGAACTATGAAATATAGCAATTGTAGGTTTCACGTGCTTAACAAAACAAAATTGTACCAACAATAATTGAACATGACATTGCAGATGATCACCAAAACAACTGAACCAAACAGTTAACTGAGCATCACATTGCACAATACAACATAGTAGTAGTCGCTGCACTAGGACAGGGGTACCCAGTGCCCCTGACTTGTGCACAGGCAGTAGTAGCGAAGCCCGTTGGGAAGGCTACCGCGCCAACAAGCAAGCATTCAAGAACCGGCACCCGGCAACAACAACCTGCCGGAAACCAAGAAAACGTCGGCCACACCAGCACAACGGCCCAAGAGGGGCTCGAAGTGCGCCAGCTACGTCCCCGCAGCCTGCCGGGGATCAAGACGCGCACATCTCAGGAAGACCCGGCAAGCTCGAGCCAACTAGCCACCGCTCCACCGCATCGCTACGCCAGTCACTTATCGATGCGGTGTCGAGCCCTCAAATGGCTAAGTGGCTCTCGCTAAGCATATGGCGACACACCGGAAGGCAGATTATACCCTCTTGACACCCGTCCAGTAGCGTGTCAAGACCTTAAGCAACCGCTAGCTAGGCGGCAAGAGCTTGCCGGGAATGCATCCCCGAGCGCCACCTAGTCTAGTAATCATGGTATTTTGTCCTAAATGCCAGAGTTAGGTATGATAGCTCTGCTAAGCTATCTAATCAATAGATAATGAATGTTTTGCCATTGTGGTTGCCCCTTGCACTATAAAAGGACGCCCGAGGCGACCTAGCTCAAGATTCGGACCTTTGGACACTTGTACTCGCGTAGTAGCTCACCCCGACAGCAACCCTTGCCAGGAGTTGGGCGCTGCGTGTTCGTCGTGTTCCTTCGATCAATCCACCAAAAGCAGGAGTTGGGTTTTACGCTTCATAGCAGCCTGAACCTGGGTAAAAATGCCGGCGACCTGATTGTTGCGCTATCTCATGGCCTCCGCTCTTCGTGCAAAGTGACCCCACTGCCGCACCACAAGGGGCCTCTGGTCCCATACGTGATCGCGAACATCCATGCCCCGACATCTTTGGCGCGCCAGGTAGGGGGCGTGCATCGTTTGCGCGAACCCGAGCTCGTGAACAACGGGTCGATCTTCATCATCATCTTCTTCATCCATGGCTCCTAAGAAGAAGCTCGCCACGGCCACGCATCCCTCCACCTCAAAGGCCCCCTCGCATGCAACCGTAGGGACAGAGGGCGTTACGGCAGCTACAGGTGAGGAGGGCATCATGGGCGACACGGTCGGCGCAGGCGGCGCCATCGTCGTGTCCCCTGCGACCGAGGTTGCGGCCGGAAACGCTGGAGAGGAGCAACAGCAACAATGCCCTGGCGAACGCGCCCCTGGTGCCGCGGACGGAGGAGATGATCGATCACCGGCTCCCTGCCATACGGGTGGCCGTGATTGTCATGGCGGCACACGATCTGGAGCAAGCCGCGACCCCCCCGTCTGCACCCGTCACCAGCGCGGCCACTGGACGCACGACTCGTCCAGAACAAGACGGAGTGCCGAGCGGAGCCGCAAACCCGTGGGCTCGGCCTCCCCCACGTTATACCGCCCCGGCGAGTGGCGCATGGCGTCAAGAACGCGGCAACGCCCCTCTTGGTTCCACCAGGAGCTGGGCTATGTCGTGGTCTGCCTCGTTCGCCATGCCGGACATGGCGTCGGAAGCGATGGCACGAGCGCAGCTTCTGCTTAACTTCCCGCCGGCGGACGACAAAATGGATGAGTGGAGAGATACCATCCAGAGCTTGATATCTTTCGTTGAAGCCAATAAGTCTCAGCATGCGGAGCCATTGCGGCACACGCGTACGGCTACGGCAGCAGGGGCCTGCAATCGCGTCGAGGGGGCCATGCCGACGGTACAGTCCCCACCGCGACAGCAACCCCAGGAGCAACCGCGACGAGCTTCACGTGCTGACGAGTTCGACGAGGCATCCATGGCCTCGTCTGGCCTATGTGATCGCCAGGACCAGCGGTGTGTCCTGAAGGATCGGCGGAAGGAAGACGTGCACGTCACCATCGAGCACCGTCGAGAAGCACACCGTCAGTCTGACAAGCGCAACGGCCCAAGTGTTGGCGACCTCGCGCCCAGTGCTGGCGGGTACCTGCCTTACGAGGTTGGGTGCCCTGCCTTCACTCGCGATCTGCGGCAGGTCCGCTGGCCATCGGCTCGAGCTTTCAAACCAGAGTTGACGGAGAAGTATGACGGGAAGCTAAACCCGACGGAGTTTCTAGGCATCTACACAATCGCCGTTCAAGCTGCCGGAGGAAGGGATGAGAAAGTGCTCGCGAACTATTTCCCTTTGGCACTCAAGCCAAATGTGAGATCATGGCTGATGCACCTGCCAGAAAACTCAATCTCATCCTGGGCTGATCTATGCAACGAATTTGTCGGTGCCTTCACGGGCGGCCATAAGGAGCCAGGACAGCCTAACAATCTGCAAGTCTTGCTGCAAAAGGAGGGAGAAACCTTGCGGAAGTACATTCAGAGATTCAGTCGTGTGTACCGCAACATCCCAGAAATACACCCTGCAGCCGTGATTGCCACGTTCCACTCAAACGTGCGCAACAGGAGGATGCGGGCAAGTGTGCCCTTGCTGAAGTGTGCCCGTGCTGAAGAAGGAAGGCGACTCCCTGGAGAGGAGGTTGGCGTCGAAGTCGATTCGGAAGACGACGACGACGCTCCCGGCTCGAAGGGGAGGAACTGAAAGCGCCATAATAAGCGCAAAGGAAAGGCAGTATTGGCTATGGAGGGCTCTGGTAATCTCGCTGCCGGCAAGAAGGCCAAGGCCGAGACCCCCGGCAAGGAAGCTGCCGCGTGCGCTGATTGCCAGGAGGCCGCAGCAGCAGAGAAAACCGGGAAGTCCGACGGGCCGTACTGCAAGATCCACCGCACCAAGGGCCACGATCTTCAAAAGTGCCGCCAAGTTGAGCAGCTTGTCGAGAAGCAGAAGGCAGAGTATGAGAAGCGTGACAAGGAGAAGGACCAAGACGCTGCTGCCGGGAAGGGCCGTGGCGGCAGAGGAGGCCGCCGCGGCAAGACCCCACAACAGAAGGAAAAGCCAGCCAGGGGCCGTGAGAAGAAAGAAACAGAGGATATGAGTGAGGATGAGGATGACGCGGAGGATTCCAGTGATCGAGAATTCCATAGGGCAACCGAGGCCATGTGTGTTGACGGAGGTGCATCTTTGCACTCCTCTCACCGACAGCTCAAGCAATGGGCGCGTGAGGTCAACGCAGTGGAGCTTGCCGCAGAGTCTAAGAGGCCACTCGGATGGTCACGCACGCCTATCATCTTTGATGAAGAGGACCCTCCTGACCGCACCACGACGGTCGGATGTTTGCCATTGTTGATTTCTCCAACAATCCACAACCTCAAGGTCACCAAGATGTTAGTTGATGGCGGGGCGGGGTTGAACTTAATCTCCCCGAAGGTGGTCGAGAGGCTGCAGATCCCTAACGAAGAGCTCAAGGCTACGGGTACTTTCCAAGGAGTTAACCCCGGAAGGAGCCGACCCAAAGGGAGGATCACTTTGCCTGTGACTTTTGGCGGGGAGCTGAACTACCGAACCGAGAGGGTGGTGTTCGATGTGGTTGAGCTTCCCCTGCCTTACAACGGGATTATTGGTCGCCCAGCCCTGGAGAAATTCATGGCGGCATGCCACTATGCTTACAACACTTTGAAGATGCCGGGGGCCATTGGAATTATCTCCATCCCGTCCGACAAGAAGGATGCAGTCATATGTGTGGATAGGATGTATCGAGACGCGGTAGCAGCTGAAGTCGTGGAAGCGCCAGCTCCCGCCAAGGAATCCAAGAAAGAGAAAAAGTCTAGCAGAGACACCGGCAAGGACTCTGGGAAGCGCGCCTCTTCGGAGTGCGCTAATCCCGTCGAGGACCTGCCGGAGAGTTCCACTAGCAAGAAAGCCAAGGTCACCTACCCTAAGACGAAGAAGGTCCCGGCAGGGCAGGATGGCGCTGGTGGCACATTCACCATCATTGCCACCCTTCCTTTTTTTTGACTATAAACAGTAGGGTAAACCCCACTGCAATTTTTATAAAAAAATCAAGTAAACTACAAATTGTCTGCAGGCTTGAGATAAGCCCTGAAGAAAGAAAGGGAAAAGAAAGCAAAAACAAGAACTAAAACCTAGAGAAGAGAAAACAGAAAACAAGGGAAGAAAAGGAAAAAAAGATAAAAAAAGAGAAGGAAAAAACTAGTCTACTCCTAAAGAATCTGTTAGAATAAGTTTTCCAACCAAGCAGCAAATAGGTGTGCATGCTTTCTTTTCATCCTGTATTGTAGTAGCTTGAGTTCTTCCAGGAAGATGAATTTCCAGCCTCGGAAAGAAGGAGTTATGTTCTGAAAAAATTTATTGTTTCTTGAAATCCAGATGGCCCATGACCCAAGTATGATAATTTCCATAAAGAAAGGGTAGTTGAGTTTGTCCTTTAGGTGTTGATATGCTTCTAGCGCTGACAGGTTATGTGTTCTTGTGGGACAAATGAAATCCTAGCATTGAGTGGCAAAAGGACATCCCCAGAAGAGGTGATGTAATTTTTCTTCCCGTTGACAATCTCTCACTGCACAGTTGTATGCCTCAAGCTGAAAACTTTTCCTTCTCAACAGATTTCTAGTATTAACTCTATCATGTAGCAGCATCCAGAAGAAAACTTTATGCTTGGGTTGACAAGAGCTAATCCAGATCCAATTGAAATGTGGTGGAGTTTGTTTGTGCCCAATTAATACCTTGTAGGCTTTTATGGAGGAGTAGAATTCATTTCCCCATATGTAACTCCATGTGTCCACAGCATCCAGATATTCAGATTGCCTTAAAGTGATACAGATGTTTTCCAGTTCCAAAAATTCTTCATAGGCTTGTGTGGTCAATGGCAGGTAGAAAAGGTCTTGGAGATATTCTGAGTTGATGACTTGTTGAACATTTAAACTTGTATTCTTGGCAAAAGAGTGAAGGTGGTGAAATTTGTGCTTCAAAACAGACTGGTGCCACATATCATCCCAGAACACTGCACTTTTACCATCTCCTACATTGCATCTTGCAATTGCCTTGAAATGATCCAGGAGTGCCAAGTTTGATTTCCACCAAAAGGAGCCCACTTTATTATCTCCTGGGAGTTGCCCATTGCTATAGTATGACTCCCAAATTAGATTCACCCATGGAATGTCATGTCTATTGAAAAATTTATGCAGATTTTTCATGAGCAGGGTCTTGTTTTGTAAATAAATATCCATGACTCCCAGGCCTCCTTGATTTTTTGGTCTGCAAACTATGTGCCATGCCACTAAAGCTGGTCTGTGGTCTTCCAAATCTGGGCTTCTCCAGAGGCAATGCCTCAAATATTTGTTGATCTGTTTCTTGATAGTGATAGGTATGTCCAAACAGCACATGAAGAATATTGCCAGTGATGCCAGTACTGACTTGACCAACAGTAGTCTACCAGCCTGTGTCATAAAGGTAGAAAGACCAGCCAATCATTTAGCAACCCTGTTGACTAGGGGCATACATTGTTCCACAGTTAGTTTATAGATTCCCAGAGGTAACCCTACGTATATAAAAGGGAATTGCCCTCTAGCACATTGTAGGGTATTGGTAAATATGCTTATTCTATCTTCTGCAATGTTAATTGGTACCATGATTGATTTTCCATAATTTACTTTGAGCCCAGTGGCTGATGCAAATGTATTTAATAAAGCTTTGAGACATATCAATTGCCTGGCATTAGCTTGCATAAGGACCAGTGTGTCGTCAACATATTGCACTATTGGAAAAGCTGGGCAAGAGTTCACATGCAGAGGTGGGGCAATTAAATTCAGTCTCATGGCCTTATTGAGTATTGATTGCAACAGATCAGCTACCAAGACAAAAATGAATGGAGACAATGGGTCACCCTATCTAACTCCCCTTCTGCAGTAGAATTCTTTCACAGGAACTCCATTCAACATTACAGCAGAAGATGCAGATATGAAGAGTAATTGCATCCATGATATCCATTTTTCTCCAAAACCCTTTACTCTGAGAATATCAATAATAGCCTGATGCTCAATAGTATCAAAAGCTTTCTCAAAGTCCAGCTTAATCACTAGAATCTCCTCTTTGGATTTGTGGCATTTGTGTATGTATGTATTCAAATGCCCAGCCAAGGCAGTCTTGTATCACTCTATCTTTGAGAAACCCATATTGATTAATATGAACCATCCTGAGGATCACTTTTTGCAATCTGTTAGCCAGCAACTTAGTGATTATTTTTAAAACCCCATTGAGTAGTGAGATTGGTCTGAAGTCATTAGGGGAAACTGGAACTTCCTTCTTTGGTATCAAGGTAATGAAAGAAGTATTGATGCTGTCTAGATTTACATTACCACTATGAAAGGCCATGACAAGTTCAGTGATATCCACTTTAATGATGTCCCAACAAGCTTTGATGAATTCATTATTAAAACCATCAGGACCTGGAGATTTATCTGTGGGAAGCTGTTTAACCACTGAATCAATTTCATCCTAAGTAAAAGGCTTTTCAAGGTCCTGGAAAACCTCAGGTTCCACATTATGATCCTGCAAATCATTTAAATCAAAGTGCATTGTGTGGCCAGTCGATTGACCTAATCTTTTCCTGAATGCTTCCCAAACTATAGCTGCCTTGCCCTCATGATCAGTAATTTCCACTTGGTCCTCATTCAGTAACATGGCAATTTTGTTGTGTCTATGATTAATTGAGGCTTTAGTGTGGAAGAACTTTGTATTTTCATCTCCAAACTTGACTCCTTTTATTCTTCCTCTCTGCTTCCAATATATCTTTTGATTTTGAAGCACTGTCAGCAAGAGTTCTTTTAACATGGATCTGCAATTACCTTCAAATAAAGATAGATTTATGTATTCCTCAATCAAATCCCAGAGGAAAATGCAGGCATTTAAATCTTCAATCTATTTCTTGAGACATGACAGGTCCTTGGCCCATAATTTCAAAGCCCTTCTCAGATTTTTAAACTTAGCATTAACTTTCTTGGCAGGATCAGCGAAGCCCACAGGAATATTGCAAGTTGTTTGAACTACCTCTTTGAATGTACTGTGTTTTAACCAGTAATTCTCAAACCTGAAAACCTTTGACATGGGAATTTGTGTTCCAATTTTAATCACACAAGGGATATGATCATAAACTGGTTTTGCTAAAGGAAGAGCTGCGATATCAGGGTAGGTAGTCATCCAAGCTACAGAGGTGAAGAACCAATCAAGTTTCTCAAGTAATGGGCTGTCCTGCATATTGCTCCAACTGTATTGCCTTCCTTTCAGGGGTAATTCTACCAGTCCTAAGTTGCTAATAGCCTCATTGAACAACAACATTTGATTAACATCCCCTCCAGGTTTATTTCTGTTTTCAGGAGATCTGATGAAGTTGAAATCACCCATGATGATCCAGTCTACTTCATTTGGCATTTGAACATTACTAAACCACTCAATGAATTCAATCTTCTCTTCAGCATTGCAAGGGCCATAAATATTTGTCAGAATCCAAGATGTGGCAGATGTGTTGCAAGTGAATTGTAAGGAGATAGAAAATTTGTTTTAGAAAATCATTTCTCCAGAAAAGAGAGCTCCATTCCAAGCAGTAAGGATACCTCCAAAAGCCCCAATGGAAGGTAAGTATTCAAATTTATTGAATCTTTGAGGATAGAATTGGTTGATGTAGGCTAGATCAAAATTTTCTCTCTTTGTTTCCTGTATGCAGAGAATACCAGCAGCACTTTCTTCCACTTTTGGCTTGATGGCCAACCATTTTTCTGGAGCATTCAACCCTCTAATATTCCAGTTCAAAATGTTCCATGATCTTTTATTGTTCATTAAAACCAATATTTTTCTTTATTTGAGATACCAAGGACCATCCCTTGATATAAAACCTTGATTGAGCAATTTTAGAGTAACTAGAGCTATCCTTAAGCAGGCTTTTGTGGCATAAAGTCATCCCAACAGAATCTATAATGCAGGATCTATCTCTGAGTATATTAATTGGAGGAGACAACTAAGTATCCATATTAACCATAGTAATGAAATTTTTTCTCATTCCAATACCATATCCATGTCTTTTGAACAAAGAACAAAAGGATTTCATACAAAAGGTGCCATACAGTGCCATATGCAGTCATATTACAAGTACTGAAGTTGATAAACCCAGCATACATAAAGAAACTATCTCCCCAGCTAAGCAACTGAAACCACCATCCCCTGTGCTGGCTTTTATGAGGAAGTTTGATCATTACACATGCTTGGGGTTTTGTGCAGCTCCTATGGCTTTGGACACCTTGGCCACATCATTCTGTCCCTTTTTCTTGGATCTTTTGGACAGCTTCTCCTGAAGTTCTTCCTCAGCCACCTTGCAGAAAGAAGTTGTAAAATTTTTAACCACTCTGTTCTGAATGATTGGTGGTATGGCATTACATGGCAGGCAAGATTTAGTATCAAATGATTTTCTCCTATAACCATTGTTATCTTTCTTAATTCTACCACTTCTCCTTACCTCAGTCTCCACCAAAGGCTCTTTGTCTCTTCTTTTCTTTGAGATAGCTTCTCTTAATGGCAGTATAATCACCTTGTTAGGAGAAACTTGCTTTAAGGGGCTTCCAGTCCCACTGGAAGAATGAGTAGCTGGACTAATTCCCTCATTTTCCTTGTCCTGCCCTTTCATAATCTCGTTGCAGCAGGGTGCCTAGGTAGTAGAGCAACCATCAGGAATGTGGAACAAAATAGTTTCTTCAGAGGAACAATTTTTAGTCAACAGATTCCACAACTCAGATTTCAATAAATGCATGGTCCATCCAAATTTATTAGGAGTCGATAGTAAGTGGATAATGAAGTTAAACCAACTTACTGGAATCTCAATTTAAAGGAATTTGTAGCCACCTGAGTAGCTGGAGCAAAATGTTGAATCCAGAGTTCCATTCCTTCTTCAGAAATTAAATGAGAACCATCAATAATATCCAGTGTATGAGATTCAGCAATGCTCTGAAAGTCAAATGAAGGTAAAGGGCTAGAGAACAGAGGAGGTGCTTCAGTACCTATCTTGGTAGCCTCTGAAGATCCAGCCTGTAAAGCAGTATCAGATTGAACATCCTCTCTTCATGAAGACATTGTCCTGCCTGTTGCTGGCTGAATATTGATAGTCTCCTTAGTGGTGGCCTTTTTACTAGACTCTTTTATATTCTCCTCTGAAATATTGTTATTGATTCCCGCATTTTCACTGCCAGCTGCCTCCTCAATAAAATTCACTTGTGCTGAAGAACTCCCTGCCTTGTCAGTCTCAGCATCCTTGGGAATGACATCTGAATAAGGAAGTTGTTGGGTCATGGTTTGCACTGGCAAAGGTAATGGCACAACAGCCACTGGCTGTTCAACAATGATCTGAACATCTGCAGCTGCAGCTTGAGGCTCCTCCTCTTCATCAACTGCTTGATAGGCCAAAGCTATGTTGTGTAGCACCAGTCCCATAGGGGGTGCCTGTATTCCTTGGTTAACTTCCTCACTAGCAGTGTGGGTATTAGAGGCCATACCATCAGACAAGGAGACAGTTGTAGTAATGCTACTGTTGGGAGCTCCATCATTAGGAAGAATTGGGATTTCTGCCTGTGGTTGCACTTGTTCAATGGGATTTGGCTGACGGAAAGCCCAGTGCTCTTCCTCCTGTTCATCCCACTCATCCCAATCATCATTTTGGGTAGATAAATTGTTCAGTGGCATTGGTTGGAACCCTGGGAAGTCATTCGCATGCTGTGGGATAGGGTGTGGGTCCACACCAGGGGGTGGCATAGGGTCCTCATCAGCAGGCCCTCCACCCAGCATCTCTTCAAGCAAAATCTCAACAGAGCTAGTCCATGATTCCTCTTCAAAACTCTCTCCCTCAGACCATCTGATACTCTTAGGGACATCAGTGAGATCTATGACTCTGGCTTTAACTAAAATCTTTCCTCTTAAGGCATCTTCTCTTTCCCAGCTAATGATTCTTCCCCATTTGGAAATTGCAGCATAAATGTCCTTTGTATTACAGTAATCAAAAGGGACACCAATGAACTGTAACTAACAAGTTCTATTAAAATGCATCTGGCGCCAGTTTCTGCCTTCATTATGTTTAGTGAAAGAGATAAAGACATCACCAAAAGGATGAGGGCTCTGCCTAATAAGCCTATCTCTATCTCTAACATGCCTGAACTGCACATAAGCTTCTCCAAATGGGCAGGGTTGTATCTCTCTGAACTCTACTTGCTCAACTCCTTGAAAGAACTCCTCAAGAACCTCTCGGACGTTGGGAAAAAATACCTCATTGGGGTGGGGATTGATGGAAGCAATCACCCAGTCCTCATGCCTTCTTGGACGGTGGGCAAGAATTGCTCTAGAAACCCCCATTCTTCCATCGACTGCAAGAATCTGAAAACCCTGAGGGACAAAGGGGTTTGGGTCGATTGGAATATTCGCCATCGGCGGAGCTTCAGCAGAATGTTGGACCAGAACCCTCCCCGGCGATGAGCCCGAGATTGACGAGCAGGACGAGGTGGAGGCAAAGTTGGCAGGATTATAGGAATGCGAGGAGGCAGGCAGTGGTTTCGGCTGAAAGTTTGGAAAAAAAATCTCTAACCAGCTCCTTAAATGACGATACCTGCCTTAACGGGAACGTCGGCCCGGTGCACCTGAACCAGGCGTCCACTTCGCCATCAGCCCAAGCTTGTTCCGGTGGGCTTGGGAAAGAGCCCAAACGGATGAAAGGCCAGAGCCCAGGAAGTTTTACATTCGGGCAGTTTCGCGCGTAATGACCGCGCTCACCACAGGCGAAGCATGCAGTGTACATGCCAGCATGCACACGTTGATAGCTCATGGAATCATTTTGAAGAGTATTGAAAACAACAAAGTTATTGTTAGCAATGAAACCACCCCCTTGATTGATATCCTCATGAATGCGGCCTAACAATTGCTCAAAGACTGATCTACTTGCCGTCGCCGCCGTATTGTTACTCCGGTGATCACCGGAGTGGGGCACTATGGCTTTGCCATTTCTACCAACCACTGTCCACTCTTTGTCTAGTTCATCATAATAAGCCGCTTCTTCCCTATGCCAATTAGGGCCACCAAAGTTCCACAAACTAAAAACCATCTCAAAATCTTGTTCAACAATTTTGCCCGCGTTGTAAATTTCCAAGCCAACCGATTTTGAAGCCACCGAAAACTTGAAAGACCTATCCCTCAAGAGACGAACTCGAAAACCTTGTGGATAACCACCAAACATAGCATTGAGGGAGACACTCACCGTATGCACATCAAGCTTGAAAGATGATCTGCAAAAGGAGACCACCATGGTGAATTCTCGTTGTCGGAAGCCTGGAGAGAAAACCACTGGTCCAAACTTGCTCTTCATGTCTGCTTGAAACTTCTTGCCATGATCAAAGTTGAGGGCAAACGGAACCATCTATGATGGAGGGTGGCTACCGAGGCCGGAGTGGCCACCGGCAGGGAAGGGGGGGTGTGGCTGCCGAGGCTGGAGTGGCCACCGACAAGGGAAGGGAGGGTGGCCACCGGGGGCGGAGTGGCCACCGGCGCAAAATCGCCTAGGAGTCGCCTAGGAGTCGCCTGAACTACTACCCGCCGAACTCTTGACCTATTCGTTCACATGTGCCGGTTATTGTTAAAGATGCTCTAATTTGCGGATATTGCCACTCTTCCTGACAAATAGGAAAGTGCGCTCATTGCCTTCCTGCGGGCGAATGTCAATGTGTTTGCCTGGCAACCATCTGACATCCCCGGTGTTCCTAGCGAGGTAATCGAGCACCACCTTGCTATCTGCCCCCACGCCAGGCCTGTCAAACAGAAGGTTAGGAAGCAAGCCTTGGAGCGGCAACAGTTCATCGCCAAAGAGATCGAGAAACTTGAAGCGGCTAGTTTGGTCAGAGGAGTTTTGCACCCAACTTGGTTAGCCAACCCGGTGGTAGTGCGTAAGGCGAATGGGAAATGGAGGCTCTGCATAGATTTCACTGACCTGAACAAAGCATGCCTGAAGGACCCTTTCCCCTTGCCGTGCATCGACCAGCTTGTTGATTCCACCTCCGGGTGTGACCTGCTTTCTTTCTTGGATGCTTACTCCGGATACCACCAGATCTTCATGGCTAAGGAAGATGAGGGAAAGACCGCGGTCATAACTCCGTGCGGCACGTACTACTTTGTACGGATTCCCTTCGGGTTAAAAAGCACCGGGTCTACCTTTGCCAGAGCCGTGCAAACTGGATTTGGACTGCAGTTACACAAGAATGTAGAAGCCTACATGGATGATATAGTTGTCAAGACCAAGAATGAAGCAACTCTCATACAAGACCTGGAGGAAACCTTTGCGAACCTGCGCAAGATCAACCTGAAGCTCAACCCTGAAAAGTGTGTATTTGGCATCCCATTCGGCAAGCTACTTGGGTTCTTTGTATCTCAGCAGGGGATAGAAGCAAATCCCGACAAGATCAAGGCAATTGAGCAGATACAGGCACCCAAGACCATCAAGGACATCAGACGTTTGACCGGATGCGTTGCCACGCTCAGTAGATTCATCTCCAAATCCGCCGAACACGCCCTGCCATTCTTCAAGATCCTGAAGAAGGCAGGCCCGGTAAGGTGGACCCCAGAAGCAGAAGTAGCGCTACAAGATCTAAAGACTTACCTTTCTTCTGCTCCCACCTTGGTCGCTCCTAAACCACAAGAACCGTTGCTGCTATACTTGGCGGCAACAAATCAAGTGGTTAGTGCAGCACTGGTGGCGTAGCGTGAAGTGGATAAAGATGCAGCTGCTGCGACTAATGCTGCCGGGGGAGAGACCGAAGCATCCGCGGCAGGACCCAATGCAAACTTGGAGGAACCTCAGCAAGCTGGCGAGGGCAATTCCAGGGAAGTGGTGAAGAAGAAAGTGGTATGGCAGCCAGTTTACTTTGTCAACTCCTTGTTGCAGGGGGCTAGATCAAGGTACTCTGGAGTGCAAAAGCTGATCTTCGGCCTCATCATGGCCTCAAGGAAGCTGCGCCACTACTTCCCAGCCCATGAGATCACAGTTGTCACTTGCTTTCCGCTGCAACGCATACTGAGGAACCCCAAAGCCACTGGCAGGATAGTTCAGTGGGCCCTTGAGCTATCAAGTTTTGGTTTGAAGTATGAGAGCACTTCCACAGTCCAGAGCAGGGCATTGGCAGAGTTCATTGCGGAATGGACGCCTACGCCGGATGAAGAAATTCCAGAAACAGTCCTCCCCGGCAAAGAAGCACCTAAGGATTGTATCATGTACTTCGACGGTGCTTTCTCGCTCCAGGGTGCCGGAGCAGGTGTGCTCCTCGTCGCCCCCATTGGAGAGCACCTCAAGTATGTGGTTCACATGCACTTCCCCTGGGAGGTGGCTACCAACAACACCGCTGGATATGAAGGGCTCCTTGCCGGGCTCAGAATTGCGGTGGAGCTGGGAATCAAGAGATTGATCATCCGAGGGGACTCACAACTCATGGTGAAACAGATCAACAAAGACTATCAGAGCCCATTGATGGAGGCATACGTGGAAGAAGTGAGAAAACTGGAGGAGCGCTTTGATGGGTTGCAAGCAGAGCATGTACCCTGTGCGGAAAACACCATCGTTGATCATCTATCAAAGTGCGCTGAGCAAAAGCTGCCTGTGGAACCAGGAACCTTTATCCTTCGCCTCACTCAACCTTCAGTATCCCCATCAACCATGGCCACGAAAAGAAGAAAGTTGAACTCCGACAAGCATTTCCCAGCAGAGCTTCCCGAAGCCGCTGGTAGAGAAGCTGCTGAAGATAGTCCCGCTCCGCATTGTGAGCAGCTCTCTCCTACGGAACCCCGGGTTCTTGTGGTCGAGACAAGCGCTCCCACGGACGAGGAGATGCCTTTAGTCTTAGTTGTTGAGCCTCAAGCTCCAACTTGGGCACAGCACATAGTCTGTTTCCTTCAAATAGGAGAACTCCCCGAAGAGCAAGAAGAGGCCGAAAAAGTAGCCCGTCGGTCAAGTACGTACCAGTTTGCGATGACACTCTGTACAGAAGAAGACCCAACGGCGTGAAATTGAGGTGCATTTGCCGGGAGGACGGACTAAGGCTATCGGCGGAGATTCACGGAGGTGTATGTGGCTCACACATTGGATCCAGAGCCCTTGCCGGGAAAGCCTTCCGGTAGGGTTTCTACTGGCCCACTGCCCTCCAAGATGCAACTGAATTGGTCACCAAGTGTGAAGCCTGTTAGTTCCATTCCAAGAACATCCATCAGCCAGCGCACGCTCTCCAGACGATCCCTTTGTCCTGGCCCTTCTCTGTCTGGGGGCTCGATATTTTGGGCCCCTTCCCCTGCACTGTCGGGGGCTTTGAGTTCTTGTTCGTGGCAACCGACAAGTTCACCAAGTGGCCTGAGGTGGAGCCTGTACGGAAGGTGACCGCGCAGTCAGCTATCAAGTTCATGAAAGGACTGGTGTGCCGTTTTGCAGCACCCAATAGAGAGATCACCGACAATGGCACCCAGTTCACGAGCCGCGCCTTCATGCAATACATCCAAAACCTTGGGAGCAAGGTCTCCTTCGCCTCTGTTGCCCATCCAAGGAGCAACGGGCAAGTTGAGAGGATGAATGCTGAAGTGCTGCGAGGCCTCAAGACAAGGACTTTTGATAGACCGCGGAAGAGCGGCAATCGCTAGATAGATGAGCCGCCGGTGGTTCTTTGGTCCCTCAGAATGACACTGAATCAAGCTACCGTATAGACTGCCTTCTCCCTGGTATACGGGGAGGAAGCAGTGCTCCCGAGGGATCTCATATACGGGTCACCTCGAGTACTTGCCTATGACGAAGTAGAGCAAGAGCAGCTACGGCATGACGATGCCATGCTCCTCGAGGAAGATCGTCTCCATGCTGTTGTACGTGCTGCACGATACCAGTAAGCCCTGCGCCACTATCTAGGGTACATGCCCGGAGCCTTGAGGAAGGCGACCTTGTCCTTAGGCGCATTCAGTCCGCCAAGGGTACCAACAAGTTGACGCCGAAGTGGGAAGGCCGTTACCGGGTAGCACGAGTCACCAGACCCGGCGCAGTCCATCTGGAGACCAAAGATGGCACCCAAGTGCTTAACTCATGGAATATTGAGCATCTTCGTAAGTTCTACCCGTAAGGCGCGGCTGCCGGGCGTAGTCCTAGGCAGCCACCTTTTGTACAAGCCTTGCCAAAGTTGCATGTAACCCTTTGTACAAAGCCAGGCGCAGACCCTGAGCAACAGTAATAAAGCTAGGCATGGCATCATATCATTGCATTGCACGTTCGTTATGCATCTTTTATGATTGCAATATCATCGCCTGTTTTCTAAAGATTTGCTAGAGTACTCATTGAGCCTATAATCCTTGTTACCGCACTCTCTCCTCAAAGAGTGGGGGCCTCTTGCCCTGTGTGTTTTGTCACGAGGTAAACATAGAAGGAGGGCGAAGGAACAAGGACAACGGCCCAGCATACTCCGGAAAGGGATACGGCCTAAAAAGAGATAAGTCTAATCGCGTATCCCAAGTTTTATACTCCCTAAAGGAAACATTTACCCTCTGTTCGAACGTGTTCGATGGAGCTCCCTCACGTGGTAGAAACCTTTGTCGGGACGAGCTGTTCCTCAGCTTTTGGTACTTATCAGCTCTGAGGGGCCGCGCCGATACCGACAAGGACCCCTGCTGGGGAACAACGCCAGCCTACTGCCGGGAGCTCGTTCCCCTTTTCGACGCTCGCGGTTAAAGCGACCCGGCAGGCGGTCCCGTGCGGTGAGAGCAAACACATTGACACAATAGAAACAAAAAGAGAAAATGATAGTACTCAGGGGAACAAAACAACATTCATTCATTCGTTTGTTGATACAAATCGGATAAGAATTACATTACAATTAGCTAAAAATTGGCGAACGCCTACATCTTTTGACTTGTAAAAAGATAAGTGCCCCGAAATGCCTTTCTTGTCCCTCTACTCCTAGGAGCTAAGTGGAGAAGAAGTAGAGGGCAAAAGGAGCGCCTGGCTAGGATTCGGCGCCTCCCCACCAGGACCATAGGGACGCGCCCGAAGAGCGGAAGGGCCCAATCCCCAGGCTGGGCGGACGAAGCCAACGGAGCGGACAAGACCGACAAGGGGAAAGAAGGCGGAGGGCAGGTGCAGATGGTGGCGCTGCCGGAGCCCAGCTGGTGATGATGGTGCTGCCGGGGAGCACGACGCGTCGGAGCCCTCATCAGTGCTCCTGATGCGTCGTGGTTCCCCGACCGCCATCGTCTTCCTCATCGCCACCGCTCGAGGGAACGCCTCTGCCGTTGTCCAAGATCCCGACGCGGCAACCAGGGGACCCCACAGAGAGCATGGTCGTCCCCGCTGGCCAAAGGCGGGGAATTCCTCCCGCCCTTAATAAGCAAGCACGGGCGAAGAACTCCCACTCATACACGCCATCCAGGGCGATGTTGGTGGGGACCTTCACCGCAATAGATGGCGAACCACGGCTGCGACCGCGCACATGCAATCGGCGGCCGTGCAAACGATCTTCCTCCATAACCGTGAAGAAGGAGTGCGGGAACCACGGTCCACTGCAACGCCGCGTCTCCATTATGGACTCTGTCATAGTACCGACCGCACGGCGCTCCATCGAACTAAAGAAGGAGGCAACGCGGCAGCAGACGTGCCGCCGCGACCGTCCTAGCCACGCCGCCCGCTCCCCCATCTGAGACTCCTTCGGCTAACTTTCAGCTCGAAGACATCGGTCCAGAATGGAGACTGGGCGTGGACGCAAGGGGAGGCCCCTATGAACACACTCGCCAGGCCTTTCCCCCTGACCATCAGGGGGGAGGGGGCGGCTCAAAGGCGAACCAAATGTAAAGGACGAGCAATGTGGACTTGGGAGAAAGGAGGGGATGGAGTTGGATGAGCATCTCCGCCGTGACCCCCAATTTATAGGGGAGAGCACGGGGGCTGGCCCTCCCCTGCTCCAGAGCGGCCGCCCATCTCCACCAATCCGACTACCCACGACTCACGGGCGAACAGGTAACCGCCCCATTGCTCCAATCCATGGCGCTGCGGTTTCTGCCACTGTCGGGCCTTTAAGTCACGAGCGCCCACCGCAAGCTCCTCGCTATGCATGTGGCGCGCGTGGTGGAAACGTCCCGAGGTGGTGGAACAGTGCTGACCAGTAAATTGGCAGTTACCCCCTCACATTGCGTGCCTATGCACAATTTTTGGGCCTGACCCAACAGCACTAGGCGAGTGCGTGTGGGCCAGACCCGGGGGCTCCTGTCGGTGCACTAGGACAGGGGTACCCAGTGCCCCTGACTTATGCACAGGCGGTAGTAGCGAAGCCCGTTGGGAAGGCTACCGCGCCACCAAGCAAGCATTCAAGAACCGACACCCGGCAGCAACGACCGGCCGGAAACCAAGCAAACGCCGGCAGCACCAGCACAACGGCCCAGGAGGGGCCCAACGCATGCCAGCCGTGTCTCCGGAGCCTGCCGGGGACCAAGACACGCACATCTCAGGAAGACCCGGCAAGCCATCCCCCGGCAAGCTCGAGCCAACCAGCCACCGCTCCACCGCTCCAACGCCAGTCACTTATCGATGCGGTGTCGAGCCCTCAAATGGCTAAGTGGCTCTCGCTAAGCTCGTGGCGATACACCGGAAGGCAGATTATACCCTCTTGACACCCGTCCAGCAGCGTGTCAAGACCTTAAGCAACGGCTAGCTAGGCGGTGGCAAGAGCTTGCCGAGAATGCATCCCTGGGTGCCACCTAGTCTAGTAATCATGGTATTTTGTCCTAAATGCCAGAGTTAAGTATGTTAGCTCTGCTAAGCTATCTAATCAATAGATAATGACTGTTTTGCCATTGTGGTTGCCCCTTGCACTATAAAAGGAGGCACGAGGCGACCTAGCTCAAGATTCGGACCTTTGGACACTTGTACTCGCGTAGTAGCTCACCCCGACAGCAACCCTTGCCGGAAGTTGGGCGATGCGTGTTTGTCGTGTTCCTTTGATCAATCCACCAAAAGAAAGAGTAGGGTTTTACGCTTCATAGTGGCCCAAAACTGGGTAAAAATGCCAGTGACCTGATCGTCGCGCTGTCTCATGGCCTCCGCTCTTCGTGTAAAGTGGCCCCCCTGCCGAACCACAAGGGGCCTCTGGTCCCATAGGTGATCGCGAGCATCCGTGCCCTGATAGTAGTAGAAGGTCAGATTGCATAGTAGCATTACATTGCATATTTCACTAGAGTTTCTTAAGGAAAGGCAGGAGCAGCACATGCAGCAGGTAAAACAAACATGCGTAACAGGCGTAGCTAGCTGAACACGGGTCATTAGTAATTAAGCTTAAAAACAAGATATTCCTCGTCGTTGGAGATATCGATAATGATGGGCTTGAACGAGGGCGAGGCCTCCACATCGTGGGTGCCCTCCTCGTAGTGATGAGTTGCCTCAACCTATCTGAGCACCAACCTGCCTGCTATGGAGTTGAGGAAAGCACGGCCACGCTGAGAAAACAACTCGGAGTCGTCGTCGAAGGCAACAGCGGAGCCCTGGAGAAAACACAACGAGCTGTTGTTCAAAGCAGCCAACCGCGTGGCAGCGTTCGCGCGCGAGGCGTCGACGGTGGCCTCGACGTCTAGATGCTGCTCCAAGATCTGGGGGTCAGCATGCATGGCAGCCGTCGGGGACTCATTCGCGCGTGCGGTCGCGATTTGCTTCTCTGCTGCCAGGTGCTCCTTGAGATCCTGGCTATACTGCGTGCACCATGTCTTTCGGCTGCGATTATGTGGGGGGTGGGCCGGTAATTTTGGTGGAATGTGTCGCGCCGGCGGTCGGGCCATGTGGAATGGAGGAGGAGGGGTGGAGGGGGGAGGGGGTATGGGGAAGGTTTGGATTACCTGAGTATGACTAGATGGATGAGGCCGAGCAGCAGGAAGGAGCGTCGCTGGCGAGGAGGCGGCGCTGCAAGCAAGCATAGAAGGTTTGAACTTAGGAAATGAAGTGGGGAGCAGGGGGAATGGGAAATGTGGCTTTTGGTTGGTACAAGGGGCGGGGGAGGTAGATATTTGCGCGGAACCTCAAAATTTCGTTCGGTGCGGTGAAAAAGTAGCGCGCACAGTCACATCGGACACAGTACCTTTACCATAACTGTGTGCGATATTCAACAACACAAACGTATGCTATAGTTTATCCCGTGTGTGATGAGACTAAACGTGGAAATTTTGGTCTCCAAGCTTCTGGCGTAAGATATCGGATAGTACATTGCACACGGTACTTGCATTTCATGTTCATTTGGAAGAGAAAATGGGGATACGGCGGCAAATTTTGGTCTGAATTTCCCTCGTTACATTGGTCATTGTTTAGTTTAACAGCACTTGCAAATTTGAGTAGTACTACACAAAAGAGCCTACAGCACTGCCCGTACTTACTTAATCGAGCAACTAATAAACGTTAGTTAATTGACTTAAACATTACTCTAACAAAACACCATCGCTCTAGACAGAGACTAATATTCCGCCAGGCATTCGTCGATCTCCGCTGCCTCCTCAATGACCAGTTCCCGCTCGATGAACTCCGGGGAAAGGAGATCCATCGCCACATACTCCAGCTTCTCGCAGTCTTCGTCCACCATATCTGTGGATAAGGCCGCCATGAGCCGGGCGTGGGAGGCCTTGCTCCGGGCATGGACGGCCACAATCTTGGCTAGGGAGGCCGCCGACGAACGGACGCCTGCTCGAGCACACTCAGTGATTACCAACTCAATGGAGGTGGGTTGTCGACCGGTGTCGGAGAAGGCAGATGTGATTTGTGCAGCGATCGATACGAGATGGGCGTGGGCGGCCTCGAGATGGGACTGGGTGTCCGCCATCAGGGCTACTGCGACCGCCGAGGAACTCACAGCTGATGTGCCATTCTCGCCATTTGCTACCCCCGTCGCGGTTGTTGCTGCCGCCCTATCAGCTGTAGCGGCTGCCCTTTCGGTTGCCGCAGCCGCTCTGTCGGAGGTAGCGGCCGCGTTCAAGCATGTTGAGAGCGCGCTCATGGCTGATGCGTCCGTGCTCGGGCTGAAGTCGGTTGCCGAAGTTGCCCTCACGATGGGGATCCACATCCCCATCTTTCACCTGCGACGATTGAAAAGTAAAATGGTCTGAGGAGTCAGTGCGGTAAACTGGCCGGCGGTGTACTGCAGCCGACGAAGCTTCCGGGCTAAGCCATGCATTACGAGGATTGGCCCAAGATATTTTGTACTGCATCACACACGATTCATGAACGTCAACTGTTTGTGAAAGAATTAATTTTCAAAATGTTTTTAAAACAAAAAATGAGGTTAATTCGACAAAGGACAGTGTTTGGATTGCAATAAGATTTATGTGCAGTGAACACTGACCAATAGCTGTGTCATGCTAAAATATGGAATTATTCTGGTTCTGTTTGCCATTTTTATAAATTAATTGAGTTTTCTAGACATTTAATGTGTATAATTCAAATTTGAACTATCCTCCCAATGTCCATGCATCAAAATGGGATGAAAATCATATTAGTGTCCATGGCTTCATCTTTAGGTCACGGGCAATAAATGCGAATGAACTTCAAACATCTCGGCATCTTGGCTCGGCCACAAACATTGAGAAACTTGGTTTTTAAATTACTGTAAATCCAAAACGCGTCAGAAATTCTAAAAATTTGGCATGTTGTCATGACATGGCACATATGTGCCATGGTAAAATAATTGTACAACATGGGACAATTTTAACCACAAGTCCCTTACAAAGCAGAGCTTCTCACTTCAATCTTTGAGGTCCCGATAAGGAAAACGTCACCTTACGTAGGCAAAATGACATCCACTCATCTTCTCGCCATGAACTTTCATTAGAGGCAACTCGCACCAGTAAGAGTGTCTTGCTAAAATATGGAATTATTCAGGGTTGTTTTCTCATTTTCATACGTTAATTGAGTTCTCTAGGCATACAATGTGGATAATTAAAATTTGAACTAAAATCACAAGGTCCGGTGCATCAAAATGGGTTGAAAAATCATATAAGTGTCCATGGCTACTTTTGGCCCCATTCAAGATATGGGAGTGGATTTCAAACATCTTGGGGTCTTGGCTCAGCCACATACATTGAGAAACTTGGTTTTACATTCATGTATAAATCAAAAACTCGTCAGAAATTCAGGAAACTTGGCATGGTGTCATGGCATGGCACATATGTGTCCTGATGATAAATTGTCCGATTCGGGACAAGTTTTGTCAAAAGCCCTTACAAACCTCAGCTACTCACGGGGAGCTAGCTTTTGTGGTTTCGATAAGGAACGCGTCACTTTATGTGGGCGAATCGACATCCGCTACCTCTTCTCGTCTTGAACTATATATTTCTAGAGGCAACATATACCAAAATGAGTGTCGTTCCAAAATATGAAAGTATACATGGTTCGTTTGGGCTTTTTATACATTAATTGACTTTTATATGCATTATTTAACGTGCATAATTCAAATTTGACCTACATTCACAAGGTACGGTGCATCAAAATGGGTTGAAAACCGTATAAGTGTACATGCATCTTTAGGATCCCATGCAATATATGGGAATGAATTTCAAACATCTCACGGTCTTGGATCGGCCATACAAACATTGAGAAACACGGGTTTTAAATCATGTGTAAATCAAAAACTAGTCAAAAAATTCATGAAACTTGGCATGGTGTCATAACATGCATGGCTTATATGTGCCCTGGTAAAATAATGTCCAATTTGGGACAAGTTTTGGCACAAGCCCCGCAGAAACCAAAGATTAATTATCACGTGAAGCATTGTTGTTTCGATATGGAATGTGTCACCTTATGTGGGAGAATCGACATCCGCTGCCTCTTCTCATCTTGAACTATTTCTATAGGCAACATATAACAAAATGAGAGTGTCGTGCCAAAATATGAAATTATACATGGTTCGTTTGGCCTTTTTATACATTATTTGACTTTTATATGCATTATTTAACGTGCATAATTCAAATCCGAACTACAATCAGAAGGTCCGGCGCATCAAAATGGATTGAAAACCATATTAGTGTGCATGCATCTTTAGGTCCCATGCAAGACATGTGAATGAATTTCAAACATCTCGGGGTCTTGGCTCGTCCACAGAAACATTGAGAAACTATAGGGTTTTAAATCATGTAAATCAAAAACTCGTCAGGAGATTCATGAAACTTGGCATGGTTTCATGAACATGGCACATAAAGGCGTCATAGCATTTTGTTTTCCTATCTGAGACTCATTTTTTAATATATATTTTCTTTTAGAGCCAACATTGAGAATATTAGTTAAATTATAGTAAATCTAGAACTCACAAAAAATTCATGAAATTTGGCATGGCGTCATTATATAGCACAAATATGTTGTGGTATTTTTCGTGTCATTAATAGCAAACAAAAGCTTTTTGGAACAAAGAACTGTCACGTTCACACGCAAACGGTTGCATTATTTTCAAACCGTTGGCGTTCTACTGCCCTTTACGTGCTGCCAAGCATCGCAATCTTTTATTGGCTAGGGCTTAGGAGGTGCCGTGCGAGCAGCTGCTTGAGTTGACAGGAGGCGTGCGAGCTGGCATCCGCCGCGCAGGCTCACCGGGAGGCGTGCGGGTAGTACGCCGAAGACTCACCGGGAATCAAGAACTTTGACCTCTGTATCTGCCCTCCTCGCTTCCAACTTGTCCATCAATGGCGCCCGAGCCGCTGTTTAATAGGCAGCTTTACTGCCCACTCACTCACAATCCTCCATATATCTTTGCCTCACATTCCCCTCCATCTTCAGACCTCCACAACAACCTACGCTATGCTGCAGAAGGATCATATGCCACTAGTCTTCCGGTTTGGTGAACTTGACACCGAGACGGAAGAGATAGAACATGAAGACGAATGGGAGGCCATGGACATGGCCCTGGAAGAGCTGCATGCTGCAGCGGATGCTGCCCCAACGCACTCGCCATCAACCATCACCGTGCCCGGGCCAGCAACCATCCCCGTGGCATTGACGGGCTGGTCGCTCAGCATCATCGCAGCGCCGGAAACCGCGGGTGTCAGGGAGGTCCCCGCCGACCCGTGTGAGCTCGTGTACGTGCAAGCGCCAGCGCCTCCTCCTGCCCCCGTGCTCGTACGCGCCCTTTCACACGCCACGCCGGTCCCAGTGCGCGTGCCCGCACCGACGGCGCCCGACCTCTTGCGCGCGCCTGCACCCACCGCGCCCGTGCCCGTGCGCGCGCCTTCACCCATCACGGCCCCTGATACGTCCATTTTGCATCATGCTTTTATATCGATATTTATTGCATTATGGGCTGTTATTACACATTATGGTACAATACTTATGCCTTTTCTCTATTATTTTACAAGGTTTACATGAAGAGGGAGAATGTCGGCAGCTGGAATTCTGGACTGGAAAAGGAGCAAATCTGAGATACCTATTCTGCACAACTCCAAAAGTCCTGAAAATCTACGGAGAATTATTTTGGAATATATAAAAAATATTGGGCGAAAGAAATACCAGAGGGGACCCACCAGGGAGTCACAAGCCAGGGGGCGCGCCCTACTCCCCTGGGCGCACCCCTGTGGCTTGTGGCCCACCTGGCAGGCCTCCGGTGCCCATCTTCTGCTATATGGAGGGTTTTCACCTGGAAAAAAAATCAGAAGGGAGCTTTCGGGACGAAGCGCCGCCGTCTCGAGGCGGAACTTGGGCAGAACCAATCTAGGGCTCCGGCGGAGCTGTTCTGCCGGGGAAACTTCCCTCCCGGAGGGGGAAATCGAAGCCATCGTCATCACCAACGATCCTCTCATCGAGAGGGGGTCAATCTCCATCAACATCTTCACCAGCACCATCTCCTCTCAAACCCTAGTTCATCTCTTGTATCCGATCTTTGTCTCAAAACCTCAGATTGGTACCTGTGGGTTGCTAGTAGTGTTGATTACTCCTTGTAGTTGATGCTAGTTGGTTTACTTGGTGGAAGATCATATGTTCAGATCCTTAATGATAATTAATACTCCTCTGATTATGAACATCAATATGCTTTGTGAGTAGTTACGTTTGTTCCTGAGGACATGGGATAAGTCTTGTTATAAGTAATCATGTGAATTTGGTATTCGTTCGATATTTTGATGAGATGTATGTTGTCTCTCCTCTAGTGGTGTTATGTGAATGTCGACTACATGACACTTCACCATTGTTTGGGCCTAGAGGAAGGCATTGGGAAGTAATAAGTAGATGATGGGTTGCTAGAGTGACAGAAGCTTAAACCCTAGTTTATGCGTTGCTTTGTAAGGGGCTGATTTGGATCCACATGTTTCATGCTATGGTTAGATTTATCTTAATTCTTCTTTCGTAGTTGCGGATGCTTGCGAGAGGGGTTAATCATAAATGGGAGGCTTGTCCAAGTAAGGGCAGCACCCAAGCACCGGTCCACCCACATATCAAATTATCAAAGTAACGAACGCGAATCATATGAGCATGATGAAAACTAGCTTGATAGAAATTCCCATGTGTCCTCAGGAGCGCTTTGCTTTATATAAGAGTTTGTCCAGGCTTGTCCTTTGCTTGGGCCACCTTGATGCACCTTTGTTACATTTGTTACTTGCTATCCGTTACGAATTATCCTATTACAAAACTATCTGTTACTGATAATTTCAGTGCTTGCAGAGAATACCTTACTGAAAACCGCTTGTGATTTCCTTCTGCTCCTCGTTGGTTTAGACACTCTTACTTATCGAAAGGACTACGATATATCCCCTATACTTGTGGGTCATCAAGACTCTTTTCTGGCGCCGTTGCCGGGGAGTGAAGTGCCTTTGGTGAGTGGAACTTGGTAAGGAAAAAATTATATAGTGTGCTGAAATTTACTGTCACTTGTTACTATGGAAAATAATCCTTTGAGGGGCTTGTTCGGGGTATCTTCACCTCGACCGGAAGCACAAAGAGATGCTCCTCGACCTACTGCACCTACTGAAAATATTTATTATGAAATTCCTTCGGGTATGATAGAGAAACTGCTAGCTAATCCTTATGCAGGAGATGGAACACTACATCCTGATTTGCATCTAATCTATGTGGATGAAGTTTGTGGATTATTTAAGCTTGCAGGTTTGCCCGAGGATGATGTCAAGAAGAAGGTCTTTCCTTTATCTTTGAAGGAGAAGGCATTGACATGGTATAGGCTATGTGATGGTATTGGATCATGGAACTACAACCGATTGAAATTGGAATTGCATCAGAAGTTTTATCCTATGCATCTGGTTCATCGTGATCGGAATTATATTTATAATTTTTGGCCTCGTGAAGGAGAAAGTATCGCTCAAGCTTGGGGGAGGCTTAAGTCAATGTTATATTCATGCCCCAATCATGAGCTCTCAAGAGAAATTATTATTCAGAATTTTTATGCTCGGCTTTCTCATAATGATCGATCCATGCTCGATACTTCTTGTACTGGTTCCTTTATGAAGAAGGATATTGAATTCAAATGGGACTTATTTGAAAGAATTAAACGCAACTCTGAAGATTGGGAACTCGACGAAGGTAATGAGTCAGGTATAAACCTTAAGTTTGATTGTGTTAAATCCTTTATAGACACCGATGCCTTTCGTGAATTTAGCTCTAAATATGGACTTGACTCTGAGATAGTAGCTTCTTTCTATGAATCTTTTGCTACTCATGTTGATCTCCCCAAGGAGAAGTGGTTTAAATATCATCCTCCCATTGAAGTGAAAGTAGTTGAACCTATTAAAGTTGAAGAAGAAACCATTACTTATAATGTTGATCCTTTTATTCCTACTGCTTATTTTGAGAAACCACCCTTCCCTGTTAGGATAAAGGAACATGCTAAAGCTTCAACTGTGGTTCGTAAGAGTTGTACTAGAACACCTACGCCCCCTGAACAAATTAAAGTTGAACCTAGTATTTCTATGGTTAAAGATCTCTTGGTTGATAATATTGATGGGCATGTTATTCATTTCTGTGATGAAGCTGCTAGAATTGCTAGACCTGATACTAAAGCTAAACATAGACCTATTGTTGGCGTGCGTGTTGTTTCTGTTGAAATAGGAGATCATTGTTATCATGGCTTATGTGATGTGGGTGCTAGTGTGAGTGCAATTCCCTTTACCTTATACCAAGAAATTATGAATGACATTGCACTAGCTGAATTAGAGGAAATTGATGTTATCATTAAGCTTGCTAATAGAGATACTATTGCACCAATTGGGATTGTTAGAGATGCTGAAGCCTTGTGTGGGAAAATAAAATATCCTACTGATTTTCTTGTTCTTGGTTCCTCACAAGATGATTTTTGTCCCATTATATTTGGTAGACCCTTCTTGAATACTGTTAATGCTAGGATTGATTGTGAGAAAGAAACTATTACTGTAAGTTTTGGGGATGTGTCTCATGAGTTCAATTTCTCTAAATTTCGTAGACAACCCCATGACAAAGAAATGCCTAGTAAAGATGAAATTATTGGTCTTGCTGCTATTGCTGTGCCTCCTACTGATCCCTTAGAACAATATTTGCTAGACCATGTAAATGATATGCATATGAATGAAAGGAATGAAATAGATAAGATTTTCTTTGATCAGCAACCTATTTTGAAACACAACCTGCCTGTTGAAATACTTGGTGATCCTCCTCCACCCAAGGGTGACCCCGTGTTTGAGCTTAAACAATTACCGGATACTCTTAAATATGCTTATCTTGATGAAAAGGAGATATATCCTGTTATTATTAGTGCTAACCTTTCAGAGCATGAAGAAAAGAGATTATTGAAAACTTTGAGGAAGCACCGTGCTGCTATTGGATATACTCTTGATGATCTTAAGGGCATTAGTCCCACTCTATGTCAGCATAAAATTAATATGGAGCCTGATGCTAAACCAGTTGTTGATCACCAACGACGGTTAAATCCTAAGATGAAAGAAGTGGTAAGAAATGAAATATTAAAGCTTCTGGAGGCAGGTATAATTTATCCTATTGCTGATAGTAGATGGGTTAGTCCCGTTCATTGTGTTCCTAAGAAAGGAGGTATTACCGTTGTTCCTAATGATAAAAATGAATTGATCCCGCAAAGGATTGTTACGGGATATAGAATGGTAATTGATTTTAGGAAATTAAATAAAGCTACTAGGAAAGATCATTACCCTCTACCTTTTATTGATCAAATGCTAGAAAAACTATCCAAACACACACATTTTTGCTTTCTAGATGGTTATTCTGGTTTCTCTCAAATACCTGTGTCAAAAGAGGATCAAGAAAAGACCACTTTTACTTGCCCTTTCGGTACCTTTGCTTATAGACGTATGCCTTTTGGTTTATGCAATGCACCTGCTACCTTTCAAAGATGTATGATGGCTATATTCTCTGACTTTTGTGAAAAGATTGTTGAGGTTTTCATGGACGATTTTTCCGTTTACGGAACTTCTTTTGATGATTGCTTGAGCAACCTTGATCGAGTTTTGCAGAGATGTGAAGAAACTAATCTTGTCTTGAATTGGGAAAAGTGCCACTTTATGGTTAATGAAGGTATTGTCTTGGGGCACAAAATCTCCGAAAGAGGTATTGAAGTTGATAAAGCTAAAGTTGATGCTATTGAAAAAATGCCGTGTCCCACGGACGTAAGAGGTATAAGAAGTTTCCTTGGTCATGCTGGTTTCTATAGAAGGTTTATTAAAGACTTCTCTAAGATTTCTAGGACTCTCACTAATCTCTTGCAAAAAGATGTTCCATTCGTTTTTGATGATGATTGTGTAGAAGCATTTGAAATTCTTAAGAATGCCTTGATTTCCGCACCTATTGTTCAATTGCCTGATTGGAACCTACCCTTTGAAATTATGTGTGATGCTAGTGATTATGCTGTTGGTGCTGTTCTAGGACAAAGAGTTGATAAGAAATTAAATGTTATCCATTATGCTAGTAAAACTCTAGACAGTGCTCAAAGAAACTATGCTACCACTGAAAAGGAATTTTTAGCGGTTGTGTTTGCTTGTGATAAGTTCAGACCTTATATTGTTGATTCCAAAGTAACTGTTCACACCGATCATGCTGCTATTAAATACCTTATGGAAAAGAAAGATGCTAAACCTAGACTTATTAGATGGGTTCTTCTGCTACAAGAATTTGATTTGCATATTATTGATAGAAAGGGTGCTGACAACCCTGTAGCAGACAACTTGTCTAGCTTAGAAAATGTTCTTGATGACCCACTACCTATTGATGATTGCTTTCCTGATGAACAATTAGCTGTCATAAATGCTTCACGTAATGCTCCTTGGTATGCTGATTATGCTAATTACATTGTTGCTAAATTTATACCTCCTAGTTTCACATACCAACAAAAGAAAAAGTTCTTCTATGATTTAAGACATTACTTTTGGGATGATCCACACCTTTATAAAGAAGGCATAGATGGTGTTATTAGACGTTGTGTACCTGAGCATGAACAGGAACAGATCCTATGCAAGTGTCACTCCGAGGCCTATGGGGGACATCACGCTGGAGATAGAACTGCACACAAGGTATTACAATCTGGTTTTTATTGGCCTACTCTCTTCAAGGATGCTCGTAAGTTTGTCTTGTCTTGTGATGAATGTCAAAGAATTGGTAATATTAGTAGACGTCAGGAAATGCCTATGAATTACTCTCTTGTTATTGAACCATTTGATGTTTGGGGTTTTGATTATATGGGACCTTTTCCAGAATCTAACGGGTATACTCATATTCTAGTTGCTGTTGATTATGTTACTAAGTGGGTAGAAGCTATTCCAACTAGTAGCGCTGATCATAACACTTCCATTAAATTGCTTAAAGAAGTTATTTTCCCTAGATTTGGAGTCCCTCGATATTTAATGACTGATGGTGGTTCACACTTTATTCATGGTGCTTTCCGTAAATTGCTTCCTAAGTATGATGTTAATCATAGAATTGCATCTCCTTATCATCCTCAGTCTAGTGGTCAAGTAGAATTGAGCAATAGAGAAATTAAATTGATCTTGCAGAAGACTGTTAATAGATCCAGAAAGAATTGGTCTAAGAAACTTGATGATGCATTATGGGCTTATAGAACCGCTTACAAAAATCCTATGGGTATGTCTCCGTATAAGATGGTTTATGGTAAAGCATGTCACTTACCTCTAGAGCTAGAACATAAAGCTTATTGGGAAATTAAAGAGATCAACTATGATTTCAAACTTGCTGGTGAGAAGAGGTTATTTGACATTAGCTCACTTGATGAATGGAGAACCCATGCCTATGAGAATGCCAAGTTGTTTAAAGAAAAAGTCAAGAGATGGCATGATAAAAGGATACAAAAGCGTGAATTCAATGTAGGTGATTATGTCTTGCTATACAATTCTCGTTTAAGATTTTTTGCAGGAAAACTTCTCTCTAAATGGGAAGGGCCTTACATTATTGAGGAAGTATATCGTTCCGGTGCCATCAAGATCAACAATGCCGAAGGCACAAACCCGAAGGTGGTAAACGGGCAAAGAATCAAACATTATATCTCAGGTACTCCCATAAATGTTGAAACCAATATTATCAATACCATAACTCCGGAGGAGTACATTAGGGAGACCTACCAGAATGGTTCAGACTCCGAAAAGGAATAGGTATGTGGTACGGTAAGTAAACCGACTCCAAAACTTTTTCAACAGCAATTATTCTCTGTTTTGGAATATTTAGAAAATTAGGAAAATTTAAAGCTGTCCGAAGAGCGCACGAGGAGGCGACAAGTCAGGGGGGCGCGCCCTACCCCCCTGGGCGCGCCCCTGTGGCTTGTGGCCACCCCGTGTACCTTCCGGACTCCGTTTTCTTGTGGTGTACTCCTTCGGGTCGGTAAAAATTCATTATATAATCTCCCGAAGGTTTTGACCTTCATATCACGACAATATCTCCTGTTTTCGTTTTGATCTGTTTTTGCAGCAGATTTAGATCAACATGACGTCCCCAAGTGCTTCGAAGGACAAGTTCTTCGAGAAGGTCATCAACCCCTACCTTGCGGAGGTGTTGCGACACCCTCAAACCATTGAGATGCGTGAGGGGGTGCTGCACATCCGTGATGTTGAGGGGCCAAAGAAGACCGGAAGTGTGGAGACAAGGCTCGAAGCAATGGAGCAACAAGTCTTCAAGTGCCAAGGGATGGTGGAACGAGGACTCAATGCCAATCACATGATGATCGCGGAGTTTACCCATAAGCACAAGCTGGACGCCAAGGACATCGGGGAGCACATCTTCAAGCTTTACGAGAAAATCAAGCATCTCCTAGCCCAGATCTATGACCTGCAGAACCAAAACTGTGAGTATGAATACAGATTTAAGAGACTGAGTTTGGCTGCAGATTTGAGGATCCCGGAGACTCGTTCATCTTTTTACGATGGTGAGCCCATGCCTTGGAAGACGGAGGACAAACATCCAATCTCATCAACAACTCCAACATCACCACCTCCGAAGCAAGACAACTAAACACATGGGTATGGGCACTCCCTTTGGCTTGTGCCAAGCTTGGGGGAGGTGCCCCGGTATCGTATCACCTTGACATCTTTTACTTTTATCATTTTTCTTGGTTCCATCCTTTTGGTTACATCTTGATCTAGTAGAATAAAGTTTTTGTGTGATCTATTTTTGAGTTTTGCTTTATGTTCCCCCTATGTAAGCAAGTCCGAGAGTTATATAATAAAGAGTAGTTTTGAGTTGAGGGCTTTGCTTGTTTGCTATGATCTTGAGGAAAAGAAATAGAAAGAAATATAGAATAAAAGCAAAAAGTATATATGATTATCTTATGGGGAGTGATGACTTCACATATAAGAAGTATGTCGATTGAAATTTGTTGTGAGTTAACAAACTAGCTATTGGTCATTGTGACAATTAAAAGGAAGTAATAAAGAAAGAGAGGTTCACATATAAATATATTATCTTGGACATCTTTTGTGATTGTGAGCACTCATTAAAATATTTTATGCTAAGAAGTTGATGTTGGACAAGAAAGACAACATAATGAGTTATGTTTGCTTATTTCCGAATAGAAGTTATATGGTTATAGATCCTTCAACATGTGACACTTGTTTCCACCCCATATCAGCCAAAACTTCCGCACCAAGTAGAGATACTACTTGTGCATCCAAACACCCTTAACCCAGTTTTGCCATGAGAGTCCACCATACCTACCTATGGATTGAGTAAGATCCTTCAAGTAAGTTGTCATCGGTGCAAGCAATAAAGAATTGCTCTATAAATATGTGTGATCTATTACTGTGAGGAAAATAAACTTTATACGAACTTGTGATATGGAAGAAATAAAAGCGACAGACTGCATAATAAAGTTCTCTATCACAAGGGGCAATATAAAGTGACGTTCTTTTGCATTAAGGGATTGTGCATCCAACTATAAAAGCGCATGACAACCTCTGCTTCCCTCTGCGAAGGGCCTATCTATTACCTTTACTTTCTAGTACTTACCTTTATGCAAGAGTCGTGGTGATCTTCATCACTTCCTTTATTTCGCCTTTATCTCTTGGCAAGCGTCATGTGTTGGGGAATGATCTAGACACATATATCCACTCGGAAGTGGGTGCGCATGAGTTATTTCTGTTGACATTACCCTTGAGGTAAACAGTTGGGAGGCAAAACTATAAGCCCCTATCTTTCTCTGTGTCCGATTGAAGCTTTGACCTCATAGGTACCGCGTGAGTGTTAGCAATTATGAAAGACTAAAAGATGATTGAGTATGTGGATTTGCTTTACAAGCTCTTATATTGACTCTTTCCTACGTTATGATAAATTGGAATTGCTTCAATGACTGAGATCATAGTTTGTTGGTTCTCAATAGAGGTCTTGATTCATATTTTACCTTGTGAATGAATTGTTACTCTAGTATAAGAAATTATATGTCAATATAAGTTTTTGTTCTAAAGATGATCATGATGCCTTCATGCCCGTATTTTATTTTATCGACACCTCTATCTCTAAACATGTGGGCATATTTATCGATTTCGGCTTCCGCTTGAGGACAAGCGAGGTCTAAGCTTGGGGGAGTTGATACGTCCATTTTGCATCATGCTTTTATATCGATATTTATTGCATTATGGGCTGTTATTACACATTATGGTACAATACTTATGCCTTTTCTCTCTTATTTTACAAGGTTTACATGAAGAGAGAGAATGCCAGCAGCTGGAATTCTAGACTGGAAAAGGAGCAAATCTGAGATACCTATTCTACACAACTCCAAAAGTCCTGAAAATTTACGGAGAATTATTTTGGAATATATAAAAAATATTGGGCGAAAGAAATACCAGAGGGGACCCACCAGGGAGTCACAAGCCAGGGGGGCGCGCCCTACCCCCTGGGCGCGCCCCTGTGGCTTGTGGCCCACCTGGCAGGCCTCTGGTGCCCATCTTCTGCTATATGGAGGGTTTTGACCTGGAAAAAAAATCAAAAGGGAGCTTTCGGGACAAAGCGCCGCCGTCTCGAGGCGGAACTTGGGCAGAACCAATCTAGGGCTCCGGCGGAGCTGTTCTGCCGGGGAAACTTCCCTCCCGGAGGGGGAAATCGAAGCCATTGTCATCACCAACGATCCTCTCATCGAGAGGGGGTCAATCTCCATCAACATCTTCACCAGCATCATCTCCTCTCAAACCCTAGTTCATCTCATGTATGCGATCTTTGTCTCAAAACCTCAGATTGGTACCTGAGGGTTGCTAGTAGTGTTGATTACTCCTTGTAGTTGATGCTAGTTGGTTTACTTGGTGGAAGATCATATGTTCAGATCCTTAATGATAATTAATACTCCTCTAATTATGAACATTAATATGCTTTGTGAGTAGTTACGTTTGTTCCTGAGGACATGGGATAAGTCTTGTTATAAGTAATCATGTGAATTTGGTATTCGTTCGATATTTTGATGAGATGTATGTTGTCTCTCCTCTAGTGGTGTTATGTGAACGTCGACTACATGACACTTCACCATTGTTTGGGCCTAGAGGAAGGCATTGGGAAGTAATAAGTAGATGATGGGTTGCTAGAGTGACAGAAGTTTAAACCCTAGTTTATGCGTTGCTTCGTAAGGGGCTGATTTGGATCCACATGTTTCATGCTATGGTTAGATTTATCTTAATTCTTCTTTGGTAGTTGCGGATGCTTGCGAGAGGGGTTAATCATAAGTGGGAGGCTTGTCCAAGTAAGGGCAGCACCCAAGCACCGGTCCACCCACATATCAAATTATCAAAGTAACGAACGCGAATCATATGAGCATGATGAAAACTAGCTTGACAGAAATTCCCATGTGTCCTCGGGAGCGCTTTGCTTTATATAAGAGTTTGTCCAGGCTTGTCCTTTGCTACAAAAAGGATTGGGCCACCTTGCTGCACCTTTGTTACATTTGTTACTTGCTATCCATTACGAATTATCCTATTACAAAACTATCTGTTACCGATAATTTCAGTGCTTGCAGAGAATACCTTACTGAAAACCACTTGTCATTTCCTTCTGCTCCTCATTGGGTTCGACACTCTTACTTATCGAAAGGACTATGATAGATCCCCTATACTTGTGGGTCATCAGCCCCCTCAGCGGATTGGGTCGCCGCCGTCTATAGCTTTCTTGCAGCGGCGCTAGTCGCCGCCCCTGGCCCCGCACCCGTCGATCGCGCGACAACCGGCTCTTTGATTGTGAAGTCCATAACATTCTAGTCTCGGTTGAAGAACTGTACAACTGCGCTTCGGAGCACGAGAACGCCACCGCAGGAGGACGCCGCCACTGCCGCAACTAGTTTTCTTTATATTGTATCTCGATTGTATGAATGTAAAGTGAAAGCTTGACTGGATGAAATCTATGGTTTGATGAACTAACTATTTATCTCTGAATTCATGTAGCAAACAAAAAACCATCATAGTTTTATCTCAATGAACACACATCACAAACGGTTCAGGTTGAATACCCGTTTGAAGATCGACAACTATCTTTCCTTCGCCCGTAAGCCAAGTCAAAATATTGGCGCGAAGGATTGGTCCAATGCGTCATCGCAAAAGTTTCTCGAATATGATCCGTGTGCCTAGTACAAACAATCCGGGAAGATTTGCATATATCATAGTGGGTAAATTGTCATGTGTCAAATCAGAAACATTGGCATCTGTCGATCTAGTAACACTGGCATTTGTCAACATTGTAGCACTGGCATTTGGCAAGTATTGCAGAAACAAAATCACAATTAGGGTGTAATTTTGCAACTGAAATTCACTTTAAACCTGGATTTCATTCACACATTAAGCACTGGTCTTTGCACAATACAGTTCAACTCGACAGCAAAACCGAACAAACTTTTCCCCAATTGTTGCCAACCACGTACTGAATTAGCTAGTTCAACTATATACTAGTTAATTAAAGTACGTGGTACAGTTCAACCATATCTATAGTTAGATGAACTGAACAAAATAAGCCCTAAATACTAGTAGTACGGAGGGGCTTTGTACTACTTCCAGCTGAATCAAGCACGCTCAGTAAGAGCAAGTGGAGGAGAAGCCTGCCGACGAGTTGGTGGAGACATGTTGGTTGCCTGCCAGTGCTGCCCTCCGACGCTCAAGACGCCCCTCCTCGAAGTGACGGGACTCTGCGTAGATCTCCGCATTCCGCGCCGCAGTGGCAGCTTCTCCTCCGGCCGTGGCGTCGGTGAGCTTCTTCGCGTGCGCGACCAGGCGCTCCACCTCCTTCTCTAGGAAGTAGATGTAGCGCGCAAGGGTTGCGACGCAGAAGCCCAGCGGCGGGCCTTTGGCGGACTCCACCTCCCGCATTCGGGCCTTGGTGGTGGCGCGGGTTATGACCCCGCAGCCTAATGGCGGGGTCATGGCAAAGACGAACGACGGTGGGGCGGCGGCCCCGAAGCGGAAGGCGTGGTGGCGGCCATGGCTGCCACCGGCAGTAGCTGCCTTCGGGCAGCGGTGGTGGAGCGTGTAGTTGGTGGCGTGCGCACACCCACCAGGGATGCAATGTGCACTACACGCTTCAGAGGACTGCTGCGCCAATGCGGTGAAGCCTCCCAGCTGGAGCTGTCCTCTGGCAGAGTGGCTGGGCGACGACGAACGGCCGGTGCCATTGGCGATCGGGGGAGAATCAAACTAGACAAGCTAAGGGGAGGGGGGATGAAGGCAATGTGGAGTCACCGGTCGTGAGGGTTTATATTGCAGGCTGGCAAGCATTGGGGATTTCACCGAGCATGGCGGGAAGCTAGAGCCGTAGAATGGTTTTGCGCGTGGGAACCTGCACGGTTCTGAGCGGGAACGGGGTCATCGAGCAGGCGCGTGGCCAAAACCCAAAAGCGGTGCCGAAGCGTGCACTGGAATACTCGGGCCGCAACGCGGTGACAAGACGTGAGACAGGAGGACGGACTGATGCGGAGGCACACGCGTCAAAATAATAAAACGTCTGCGATATTAATACAGGCAAACGACACTTCCCAACATAGCATCTGTAATGATCTCATCTATCGCTGACAATTACTTGGCAGCAACCGTCTGCCCACAACACACACAACTTGTCAGTATGAATCGTCTGTCTTATTTCTGGTGTTCGCACACGATTCTCATTACTCACCTGTTTGCTGTATATCACACACATCGTGTTATGCCGAGTCGTTTGTGTTCTGCTGTATTAACGCACACAGTTTATCCGAGTGAACCGTATGCCGTACTTCGCACACGTATGTAGTTTTGGTAACCGTTTCTGTTATCTTATCTAATCACAAACGGTTCATAAGAACAAACTATCTGCTGTAGATTGCACACACAACTAGTTTCTGAATCGTATTTGATGGATCCACCTTCGCACACAGTTCGTGCCATTAGCGACGGAGCTTGCACTATACCGTTTGCAACTCATGCATCGCACATAGTTTCGTTGAAGGGTCTCTGATTGATGTATCGTGTTTGGACCATTCTGTAGTAGTGTATTTATAATTTTTGATTGTTCCATGCTATAATATTATCATTCTAGGATGCTTTTTGGGTATTTATTTACCAATTCATATTATTTTTCAGCACTAACCTATTAAACCATTGCCCAGTGCCAGTTGCTGTTTTGTGCATGTTTGTAGCCTTTTAGGTTTATAGTAGTAAACGAAGTCCAATTGCCACGAAACTTTTTTTTGATTTTTTTATGGACCAAAAGAAGACTTGGAAGCTTCGGGAGGAGACCGGAGGCTGGTCGAGGGAGGGACCACACATCAAGGCATGCCTAGGGGGGTGGTCGTGCCCTGTTGTGTGGTGGCTCCCCCTGGCGTCTCCTATGCCCCTCACTGGCCTATAAATTCTAATATTTCCCAAAAACCCTAGAGAGTAACCAGCAACACTTTTTCTGCTGCAGCAAGTCTCTATTCCGTTGTGTGCCCATCTGGAGCCCTGTTTCGGTGCCCTGCCGGAGGGGGGATCAATCACGGAGGGCCTCTAGATCAACCTTACTGCTCCCATGGTGATGTGTGACTAGTTCCCTACAGACCTACTGGTCCGTAGTTAGTACCTAGATGTCTCTCTCTCTTTCTCTCTCTCTCTCTCTCTCTCTCTCTCTCTCTCTTGATCTTCAATACAAAGTTCACCGCATCTTTGCGGTTATCTATTCGATGTAATCGCTTTGTGTGGTGCGTTTGTTGGGATCTGATGAATTGTGGGTTTATGTTCAGATTATTTATGAAAAATATTTGAGTCTTCTCTGAATTCTATTATGATTCTTACTTGCATGATTATTATAGCTTCGTAAATCTCTCCGATCTATTCAAATAGTTTGGCCAACTAGATTGATATTTCTTCAGTGAGAGGGGTGCGTTTTAGTGGGTTCTATCTGGCAGTGTTGTATATCCCAGTGAAAGAAAGGGGACACGTTTTTGTATTGTTGCCACTAAGGATAAAATGATGGGGTTAATTCATACTGATTGAGTTTTCTTTGTCTACATCATGTCATCGTTCTCCAAGCATTACTCTATTTGTCATGAACTTAATACTTAGAGAGGCAAGCATAGAAGCGCCCTCGACGTGGAGTACTAGTAATAGGTGTAGGCAAGACTCGACCTATTTGCTTATGGACGTGATGCATATATACACATGATCATTGTCGTGAATAAATATTGCATAACTATGCACTTTTCTATCAATTTCCCAATAGTAATTTGTTTACCCACGGTATGCCTACTACATCAGAGATGCCACTAGGGAAAACTATGGCCCCCGGGTCTATTCAAAGGTATATTTACAAATGCTTTCATTACCTTGCTGTCATTTATTTGTTTTCAATTTATTTTGAAATTTACAATATTCAACTATCATCTACACACTTCATTTGCTTGCAAATAACGAGTCCAACGGGATTGACAACCCTCTTGCCCACGTTGGGTGCAAGTGTTTGCCTCTTTGTGTGCATTCATTGAAGACAGGGGCTGCGTGCTACTCTTATTGGTTCGATAACCTTGGTTCTCGCTGAGGGAAATACTTATCTATACTGTGATGCATCATCCGCTCCTCTTCGCGGAAAACCCAACGCAGATCACAAGTATCAGGAAGGATTTCTAGCGCCGTTGCCGGGGAGTATCACCAACCTACTACCAAGTACCTTGGCACATATTATCATTCAATTATTCTACTTTTTATTTTCTGTTATATTTTGCTTGCTTCATAAAAATAAAAAATACAAAAATATTTATCTTTGCTAGTTTACTTGTTTGCTTGTTTCGCTTGCATGAAAGTTGCTATCATGTCTGATTTTATCATCGAGAAGGACAATAGAGGTCAAACCCCAAAGGAGGAAACTCCCCCGCAGCGAGATGTAAAAGTTTTTGTTGCGGGAAAGGGGAATATTATCAGGAAAAGAATTATCGAAGAGTTCTTTAATAGTACGAGTACTTTAGCCTGCAAGATACTCCAATCCTTGAAAGAACTAAAAGTTATGCCGATGCTATTTCCGCTCTTGTGCTTAAGCTTGAAAGAAGATTTATGCGTACTCACCCTACATTACAAAGGCTTTTCTATGAGTTGCCGGTCATAAAAGACCCTAGGGCTAAGAAAATGGTCACTCTTATTCTCATGCATGAATTTGACTATTTAGTTCGAGAGGCTCGGGATATTTTTGATCACTACAATATGAGCCGTGAACATCCTGTGATAGATGAAATTTTATATAATGAGGACTACATGATGAGTTATGTGTTTTGTGATAACCTTACTTTTGATGGAAATACTAAGAAAGAAGTTCCTCCCATATTATCCAACATGTTTTCAATGCTATCAATAAGCAATATTCTTGGATAGTAAGAGAGAATACGGGAGGCTTTAAGGAGAGTAGCATTGAGAATGCCAAGATATTACTGGATGATGTGTTTCCTATTGTCTTTGAAAATCCTCCTCCCCAAGATGAGAATATCAAGGACGACAACACTTGAAACTATGCTTTATGCCGAGCTAAGGGCGTAAAACAATAGCGCTAATTGGGAGGCAACCCAATAGTTATCTTTAAATTTTTGTTTTTACTTTCTATTTGTTTTTGATAACATGATTATTGCCTCTGTAATTATTGTGTTTTTTATTCTTAAATTAGTGTTTGTGCCAAATAAATCCTTTGGGATGACTTGCATGATGAGTAGAATTGATATGGTGCAAAAACAAAAACTTTGGCGCCCAATGCAGAATTTCTATGATTTTACTAGAATGTCTTTTTTGTCCGAAAGTTTTACAAAGTATTTCTATACAAATGCCCCAGGTTGTCCTAATTTTTCAGAATTTTTGGAGTTAAAGATTTATAGGTCCTCTATATATCATTAAAGACTATTCTGTTTTTGCTTGCATAGTTTGCTTGTTTTGATGATGCTACGCATTCTATTGGGGGGGGGTGGGGTATATTCCATGGATATTTTAGAATACAATACCTTATGCAATAATAAAATAGAATCAATTTATAACAGTACCTAAAGTATTTGATATGTTTCCTATACTAATGGATCTCACAAAGGTTTCTGTTGAGTTTTGTGTACTGAAGTTTTCAAGTTTTGCGTGCTATCAGGATGGATTAAGGAATAAGGAGCGGTAAGAGCCTAAGCTTGGGGATGCCCAAGGCACCCCAAGGTAATAATCTTGGAAGACTCAAGCGTCTAAGCTTGGGGATGCCCTAGAAGGCATCCCCTCTTTCGTCTCAATCCATCGGTATGTCACTTGGAGATATATTTTTATTCATCACATGATACGAGTTTTGCTTGGAGCATCATTTGATTTAGTATTACATAATCATAGTTTGCTGGACACACCCACTTTATAGAGACACAAGATCACCATGATTTATTAGAATACTCTTTGTGCTTCACTTATATCTTTTGAGCTAAGCAGTTGCTCTAGTACTTCACTTAGAGCATGGTGGCGTATAGATTTTAAAGAAATAATTTCACTCTGTCTATCTTCACTTATATTTGTTTGAGAGTTAATAAATAGCGACGGTAATTTGCATGGGTTATAAGACTAGTCCAAAAATAATAGGTATTCAATGAGTGCATAATCAAAACCACATGTAGCACATAAAAGAGAAATTGTGGGTTAATGATATTGATGTGGTAATGTGAAAGGGCATGAGTGCATGATCATTGGTTAGTAAGGATATTGTGAATTAGAGGGTGTTAAATTTTTTTTCATCTAAATATTTTTATGGCATTGTGATGATGTGTGGTCATTCTTATTCCTTGTTCAAATCATAGTGTTGTTTAAGTCGGAGACGCGCGATGGTTAAACTCCTCCCAACCTCCTCCCTAGGGGCATGCTAGCAGTACTTTGCTTGGAGAGAGCTAATAAAACCTTGCAATAAGTATGTGAGTTCTTTATGACTAATGTGAATCCATGGATGTACTCACTCTCACCACCTCATATTTGCTGGCCTCTTCGGTACTGTGCATTGCCCATTGTCACCTCGAGGATCGATGCAACCTTCGCCGGTGCATCCAAACCACGTGACATGATACGCTATGTTGCACATAAGCCTCATTATATCTTCCTCAAAACATCCACCATACCTACCTATTATGGCATTTCCATAGCCATTCAGAGATATATTGCCATGCAACTTCCACAATTACATCATATGACTAGAATTTTTGTTGGGGAACGTTGCATGGGAAACAAAAAATTTCCTACGCACACGCAAGATCTATCCATGGTGATGAGCATCTACGAAAGGGAGAGTGGATCTACATACCCTTGTAGATTGCTAAGCGGGAAGCGTTAAGAAACGCGGTTGATGTAGTCGAACGTCTTCGCGATCCAAATCGCCGAGCGTCCCACGATCCCATCACGATCCATCTCGCGATCCAATCTCGATCCGTCCCGCGATCCCATCACGATCCGTCCCGCGATCAAATCACGAATCGTCTCACGATCCTGATCACGGTCCTTCCGATCTAGCGCCGAATGGACGGCACCTCCGCGTTTAGCACACGTACAGCTCGATGACGATCTCCGCCTTCTTGATCCAGCAAGAGGGGGCGGAGAGGTAGATGAGTTCTCCAGAAGCGCGACAGCGCGGCGGCGATGGTGGTGGAACTATTCCGGCAGGGATTCGCCTAAGCACCGACGAAATTAGACTAGAGGAGAAAACGATCTAGAGGAAGTAGAGGGAGCATGTGGCAATTAGGGTTAGCTCTTCCCTCTAAATCCGCTAGTATATATAGGAGGGAGGGAGGGGAGGAGGCAGCCTCAAACCCTCAAGGGTTGGCCGAAATTGGAGGTGAAGGAGTCCAACTCCAATCCTACTAGGAGTAGGATTCCTCCTCTCCACTTGGAAACCCTTTCCACCTTTTCACCTTTGGGTTTTTCCCACCCCTAGCCGCATGGGCCTTAGTGGGGGGGTTCGGCCAGCCCACTAGGGGCTGGTTTGACTCCTCCCACAGCCCATGAGGTCCTTTGGGTCGAGACATCCCTCCCGATGGCCAACGGTACCCTCCCGGCACTCCCGGTACACTACCGAAGTATCCGAAACTTTTCCGGTGACCAAAACAGGACTTCCTATATATCAATCTTTACCTCCGGACCATTCCGGAGCTCCTCGTGACGTCCAGAATCTCATCCGGGACTCTGAACAACCTTCGGTCACCACCATACATAACTCTACTATACCGAAACGTCACCGAACCTTAAGTGTGCAGACCCTGCGGGTTCGAGAACTATGTAGACATGACCGAGACACCTCTACGGTCAATAACCAATAGCAGGACCTGGATGCCCATATTGATTCCTACATATTCCATGAAGATCTTTATCGGTTGAACCTCTATGTCAAGGATTCAGTTAATCCCGTACGCTGTTCCCTTTGTTCTTCGGTATGTTACTTGCCCGAGATTCGATTGTCGGTATCTCTATACCTAGTTCAATCTCATTACCGGCAAGTCTCTTTACTCGTTCTGTAATACAAGATCCCGTGGCTAACACTTAGTCACATTGCTTGCATGGCTTATTGTGATGTTGTATTACCGAGTGGGCCCTGAGATACCTCTCCGTCACACGGAGTAACAAATCCCAGTCTTGATCCATGCCCACTCAACAGACACCCTCGAAGATACCTGTAGAGCATCTTTATAGTCACCCAGTTACGTTGTGACATTTGATACACACAAGGTATTCCTCCGGTGTCAGTGAATTGCATGATCTCATGGTCATAGGAACAGATACTTGACATGCAGAAAACTATAGCAATAAACTGACATGATCATATGCTATGTTTATAGTTTGGGTCTTGTCCATCACATCATTCTCCTAATGATGTGATCCCGTTATCAAATGACATCTCATGTCTATGGCCAAGAAACCTTGACCATCTTTGATCAACGAACTAGTTAACTAGAGGCATACTAGGGACACGGTGTTGTCTATGTACCCACACATGTATTTGAGTTTCCAATCAATAAAATTATAGCATGGATAATAAACGATTATCACGAACAAGGAAATATAATAATAACCAATTTATTATTGCCTCTAGGGCATATTTCCAACAGTCTCCCACTTACACTAGAGTCAATAATCTAGTTCACATCACCATGTGATTTACATTGTTATGAATCAAACACCCAATGTGTTCTGGAGTTCGATCATGCTTTGCATGTGAGAGAGGTCTTTAGTCAACGGGTCTGCGACATTCAGATCCGTGTGTACTTTGCAAATCTCTATGTCATACTGTAGACACTGCTAGCACACTCCACTTGGAGCTATTCCAAATTGCTGCTCCACTATACGTATCCGGACTGCTACTCAGAGTCGTCCGGGTAGGTGTCAAAGCTTGCATCGACGTAACCCTTTACGACGAACTCTTTATCACCTCCATAATCGAGAAACATTTCCTTAGTCCTCTAGTTACTAAGGATAATCTTGACCGCTGTTCAGTGATCCACTCTTGGATCACTCTTGTACCCCTTGACAGACTCATGGCAAGGCACACACCAGGTGCGGTACACAGCATGGCATACTATACAGAGCCTATGGATAAGGCATAGGTGACGACCTTCATCCTTTCTCTTTCTTCTGCCGTGGTCGAGCTTTGAGTCTCACTCAACTCCACACCTTACAAATCAGGCAAGAACTCTTTCTTTGACTGATCCATTTTGAACTCTTTCAAAATCTTGTCAAGGTATGTACTCATTGAAAGTTTTATCAGACGTCTTGATCTATCTATATAGATCCTGATGCCCAATATTTAAGTAGCTTCTTTCCAGGTTTTCCTTTGAAGAACTCCTTTTCAAACAACCCTTTATGCTTTCCAGAAATTCTATATCATTTCCGATCAACAATATGTCATCCACATATACTTATCAGAAATTCTATAGTGCTCCCACTCACTTTATTGTAAATACAAGTTTCTCATAAACTTTGTATAGACCCAAAAACTTTGATCACCTCATCAAAGCGTATATTCCAACTCCGAGATGCTTGCTCCAGTCCATAGAAGGATCGATGGAGCTTGGATATATTTTAGCATCCTTAGAACTGACAAAACCTTCCGGTTGTATCACATACAACCTTTCCTCATGGATACCGTTAAGGAAACGATGTTTTGACATCCATCTGCCAGATTTCATAATCGAAAAATGCAGCAACTGCTAACATAATTCCAACAGACTTTAGCATCGCTACGGGTGAGAAAGTCTCATCGTAGTCAACTCCTTGAACTTGTGAAAAACCCTTTGCCACAAGTCGAGCTTTATAGACGGTGACATTACCGTCCGCATCCGTCTTCGTTTTAAAGATCCATTTGTTCTGAATGGCCTTTCGCCCTTCTGGTAATACTTCCAAAGCTCATACTTTGTTTTCTTACATGGATCCCATCTCGGATTGCATGGCCTCTAACCATTTCTCGGAATCCGGGCCCATCATCGCTTCTCCATAGCTCGTAGGTTCATCGTTGTCCAACAACATGACCTCTAAGACAGGGTTGCCGTACCACTCAGGAGCAGTACGCGTCCTTGTCGACCTACGAGGTTCGATAGCAACTTGATCCGAAGCTTTATGATCATCATCATTAACTTCCTCTTCAACTAACGTAGGCTCCACAGAAACAACTTTCTGCGCTGCGCTACTCTCTGGTTGAAACAAAGGTTCAACAACCTCATCAAGTTCTATCTTCCTCCCACTCAATTCTTTCGAGAGAAATTCTTTCTTGAGAAAGGACCCGTTTTAGCAACAAACACTTTGTGCTTGGATCTGAGATAGAAGGTTTACCCAACTGTTATGTTAGGATATTCTATGAAGATGCATTTGTCCGCTTTGGGTTCGAGCTCATCAGGTTGAAAACCTTTTCCACATAAGCGTCGCAGCCCCAAACATTAAGAAATGACAGCTTAGGTTTCTGCCAAACCAAAATTCATACGGTGTCATCTCAACAGACTTAGATGGTGCCCCTTTTTAAAGTGAATGTAGTTGTCTCTAATGCATAACCCCAAAACGATAGTGGCAAATCGATAAGAGACATCATAGTACGCACCATATCCAATAGAGCACGACTACGACGTTCGGACACACCATCACACTATGGTGTTCCAGGTGGCGTGAGTTGTGAAACAACTTCCACATTGTCTTAAGTTGTTTACCAAACTCGTAACTCAGATATTCACCTCCACGATCATATCGTAGACATTTTATCTTCTTGTCACGATGATCTCAAACTTCACTCTGAATTTGCTTGAACTTTTCAAACGATTCAGACTTGTGTTTCATTAAGTAAATATACCCTATATCTACTCAAATCATAAGTGAAGGTAAGAAAACAACGATATCCACCACACGCTACAACACTCATTGGACCGTATACATCAACATGTATCATTTCCAATAAGTCACTTGCCCGCTCCATCAAGCCGGAAAATGGGGTTTTAGTCATCTTGCCCATGAGGAATGGTCCGCATGTCTCAACCGATTCAAAATCGAAAGAGTCCAAAGATCCATCAACATGGAGTTTCTTCATGTGCTTTACACCAATATGACATTTAGCGACAGTGCCACAAGTATGTGGTACTATCATTATTAACTTTGTATCTTTTGGCATCAATATTATGAACATGTGTATCACTACGATCAAGATTCAATAAACCATTCTCATTGGGTGCATGACCATTGAAGGTATTATTTATGTAAACAGAATAACCATTATTCTCTAACTTAAATGAATAACCGTATTGCAATAAACATGATCTAATCACGTTCATGCTCAACGCAAACACCAAATAACATTTATTTAGGTTCATCACTAATCCCGAAGGTAGAGAGAGCGTGCGATGGTGATCACATCAACCTTGGAAACACTTCCAACACTCATCGTCACTTCACCCTTAGCTAGCCTACGTTTATTCCGTAGCTTATATTTCGAGTTACTAACATTTAGCAACCGAACCGGTATCCAATACCCAGGTGCTACTAGGAGTACTAGCAAGGTACACATCAATAACACGTATATCAAATATACTTCTGTCGACGTTGCCAGCCTTCTTATCTACCAAGTATCTAGGATTGTTCCGCTTCAGCGACCGTTCTCCTCATAATAGAAGCACTTAGTCTCGGGTTTGGGTTCAACCTTGGGTTTCTTCACTGGAGTAGCAACTGACTTGCCATCCATGAAGTTTCCCTCCTTGCCCTTGCCCTTCTCGAAACTAGTGGTTTCACTAACCATCAACACTTGATGCTCCTTCTTGATTTCTACCTTCGTGGTGTCAAACATCGCGAATAGCTCAGGGATCATTATTTCCATCCCTGGCATTTTATAGTTCATCATGAAGCTCTAGTAGCTTAGTGACAGTAACTTGGAGAACTATATCAATCACTATCTTATCTGGAAGATCAACTCCCACTCGATTCAAGCGATTGTAGCGCCCAGACAATCTGAGCACATGCTCAACGATTGAGCTATTCTCCTTCATCTTGCAGGCAAAGAATCTTGTTGGAGGTCTCATACCTCTCAACACAGGCACGAGCCTGAGATCCCAATTTCAGCTCTTAGAACATCTCATATGTTCCGTGACGTTCAAAACGTTTTGGAGCCTCAATTCTAAGCCGTAATGCATGACGCACTGAAATATCAAGTAGTCATCAGAACGTGCCTGTCAGATGTTCACAACATCTACAGACGACGCTTGAGGGGGTGGCGCACCGAGCGGTGCATTAAGGACATAAGCCTTCTGTGCAGCAATGAGGACAATCCTCAGATCACGGACCCAGTCCGCATTATTGCTACCATCATCTTTCAACTCTCTTTCTCTAGGAACATATAAAAATTCAAGGGAGCTACAGCGCGAGCTAGTAATCTACAACATAATTTGCAAAGACATTTTGACTATGTTCATGATAATGAGTTTAGTTAATCATATTACTTAAAAACTCCCACTCAAATTGACATCACTCCGGTCATTCGAGTGACACATGATCCAAATCCACCAACTCAAGTCCGATCATCATGTGAGTTGAGGTGGTTTCAATGGTGAACATCTTCATGTTGATCATATCTACTATATGACTCATGTTCGACCTTTCGGTCTCTTGTGTTCCGAGGCCATGTCTGTACATGCTAGGCTCGTCAAGTTTAACCCGAGTGTTCCGCATGTGCAACACTAGCTTGCACCCGTTGTATGCGAATGTAGAGTCTATCACACCCGATCATCACGTGGTGTCTCGAAACGACGAACTTTCGCAACGGTGCACACTCGGGGAGAACACAATTTATCTTGAAATTTAAGTGAGTGATCACCTTATAATGGTACCGTCGTCCTAAGCAAAATAAGATGCATAAAAGGATTAACATCACATGCAAATCATAAGTGACATGATATGGCCATGAACTTGTGCTTTTGATCTCCATCTTCAAAGCACCGGCATGATCTCCATCGTCACCGGCATAACACCATGATCTCCATCATCTTGATCTCCATCAATGTGTCGCCATGAGGTTGTCGCGCCGACTGTTGCTTCCACGACTATTGCTGACTCATAGCGATAAAGTAAAGCAAAAACGGCAAAAATAATTAAAGACAACCCTATGGCTCCTGCCGGTTGCCGTACTCATCGACATGCAAGTCGTGATATTCTATACAATACATGATCATCTCATACATCACATATATCTCATCATGTAATTGGCCATATCATATCACAACATACCCTGCAAAAACAAGTTAGACGTCCTCTAATTGTTGTTGCAAGTTTTACGTGGCTGCTACGGGTATCTAGCAAGAACAATTCTTACCTACGCAAAAACCACAATGGTGATACAAAAATTGCTATTCAACCTTCTCAAGGACCGCCTTTGTCAAATCCGATCCGACTAAAGTGGGAGAAACAGACACCCGCCAGCCATCTTTATGCAATGAAGTTACATGTCAGTTGATGGAACCGGTCTCTCGTAAGCATACGAGTAATGTTGGTCCGGGCCGCTTCATCCCACAATACCGCCGAATCAAGAAAAGACCAAGGGAGGAAGCAATCTGAATATCAACGCCCACAAACACCTTTGTGTTCTATTCGAGATCTCATCTACACATAGACCTAGCTCATGATGCCACTGTTGGGGAACGTTGCATGGGAAACAAAAAATTTCCTACGTACACGCAAGATCTATCCATGGTGATGAGCATCTACGAGAGGGAGAGTGGATCTACATACCATTGTAGATCGCTAAGAGGGAAGCGTTAAGAAACGCGGTTGATGTAGTCGAACATCTTCGCGATCCAAATCGCCGAGCGTCCCGCGATCCCATCATGATCCATCTCGCGATCCAATCTCGATTCGTCCCGCGATCCCATCACGATCCGTCCCGCGATCAAATCACGAATCGTCTCGCGATCCTGATCATGGTCCTTCCGATCTAGCGCCGAACGGACGGCACCTCCGCGTTCAGCACACGTACAGCTCGATGACGATCTTCGCCTTCTTGATCCAGCAAGAGGGGGCGGAGAGGTAGATGAGTTCTCCGGCAGCGTGACGGCGCGGCGGCGATGGTGGTGGAACTATTCCGGCAGGGCTTCGCCTAAGCACCGCCGAAATTAGACTAGAGGAGAAAACGATCTAGAGGAAGTAGAGGGAGCACGTGGCAATTAGGGTTAGCTCTTCCCTCTAAATCCTCTAGTATATATAGGAGGGAGGGAGGGGAGGAGGCAGCCTCAAACCCTCAAGGGTTGGACGAAATTGGAGGTGGAGGACTCCTACTCCAATCCTACTAGGAGTAGGATTCCTCCTCTCCACTTGGAAACCCTTTCCACCTTTTCACCTTTGGGTTTTTCCCACCCCTAGCCGCATGGGCCTTAGTGGGGGGGTTCGGCCAGCCCACTAGGGGCTGGTTTGACTCCTCCCACAGCCCATGAGGTCCTTTGGGTCGAGACACCCCTCCCGATGGCCAACGGTACCCTCCCGGCACTCCCGGTACACTACCGAAGTATCCGAAACTTTTCCGGTGACCAAAACAGGACTTCCTATATATCAATCTTTACCTCCGGACCATTCCGGAGCTCCTCGTGACATCCAGGATCTCATCCAGGACTCCGAACAACCTTCGGTCACCACTATACATAAATCTACTATACCGGAACGTGACCGAACCTTAAGTGTGCAGACCCTGCGGGTTCGAGAACTATGTAGACATGACCGAGACACCTCTATGGTCAATAACCAATAGCGGGACCTGGATGCCCATATTGGTTCCTACATATTCTACGAAGATCTTTATCGGTTGAACCTCTATGTCAAGATTCAGTTAATCCCGTACGATGTTCCCTTTGTTCTTCGGTATGTTACTTGCCCGAGATTCGATCGTCGGTATCTCTATACCTAGTACAATCTCATTACCAGCAAGTCTCTTTACTCATTCTGTAATACAAGATCCCGTGGCTAACACTTAGTCACATTGCTTGCAAGTCTTATTGTGATGTTGTATTACCGTGTGGGCCCTGAGATACCTCTCCGTCACACGGAGTAACAAATCCCAGTCTTGATCCATGCCCACTCAACAGACACCCTCGAAGATACCTGTAGAGCATCTTTATAGTCACCCAGTTATGTTGTGACGTTTGATACACACAAGGTATTCCTCCGGTGTCAGTGAGTTGCATGATCTCATGGTCATAGGAACAGATACTTGACATGCAGAAAACTATAGCAATAAACTGACACGATCATATGCTATGTTTATAGTTTGGGTCTTGTCCATCACATCATTCTCCCAATGATGCGATCCCGTTATCAAATGACATCTCATGTCTATGGCCAGGAAACCTTTACCATCTTTTATCAACGAACTAGTTAACTAGAGGCATACTAGGGACACGGTGTTGTCTATGTACCCACACATGTATTTGAGTTTCCAATCAATACAATTATAGCATGGATAATAAACGATTATCATGAACAAGGAAATATAATAATAACCAATTTATTATTGCCTCTAGGGCATATTTCCAACAACTTTCATTGTCATATTGCTTTGCAAGATCATATAAGCTGACATAGTATTTTTGGCAAAGCCACCGTTCATCATTTTTTAACATGTTGCGCTTGATCATTGCACATCCTGGTACACTTCCAGAGGCATTCATATAGAGTCATACTATAGTTTTTCATATTGAATTGTAAGTAAATAAAAGTGTGATGATCATTATTATTAGGGCACTGTCTCAGTGAGGAAAGGATGATGGAGACAATGATTCCCCCACAAGTCGGGATGAGACTCCAGACGAAAAATAAAGGAAAAGAAAGAACGAGAAAAAAGGAAAAAAAAGAGAATGAAACAAAGAAAAAAAGAAAATAAAATGAGAGAAAAGAGAGAAGGGACGGTGCTACTACCTCCTTTTCCACACTTGTGCCTCAAAGTGGCACCATGTTCTTCATATAGGAAGTCTCCTATTTTGTTACTTTCATATGCTGGTGGGAATTTTTCATTATATGACTTGGCTTGTATATTCCGATGACGGGCTTTCTCAAATTCCCGAGGTCTTCATGAGCAAGCAAGTTGGAAGCACACCCACTTAGCTTCAGTTGTGCTTTCATACACTTATAGCTCTAGTGCATCCGTTGCATGGCAATCCCTACTCCTCGCATTGATATCTATTGATGGGCATCTCCATAGCCCGTTGATACGCCTAGTTGATGCGTGACTTTCTTCTCCACTTTTACCCCTTTAAAACCTACCACCATATTATATTCCACCTTTATGCTATATCCATGGTTCACGCTCATATATTGCGTGAGTAATAAAAAGCTAAAGCGCGTTAAAAAGTATGATCCAATTGCCTGACTTGACACTGTGGTGCTTGAAATTTGTATTTATGTTGTGAAGACGGAGCCATGACATTCTAATATGATAAAATGAATGGGGGGTAAACAATCTTTAAGGATCGTATATTTTGAATATTGAGGATTATGTTACTTATGTTTATGTATATTACTATGTTGAAGTTTATTAATACATAGTTTCTCAATGATCATACCTACAATAGATTACATGTTGGGTAGCATGTCACATCAAAAAGTCTGTTTTTATCATTTATGTACTCAAGGACGAGCGGGAATTAAATTTGGGGATGCTGAAACGTCTCCAACATATCTATAATTTTTTATTGGTCCATGCTATAATATTATCATTCTAGGATGCTTTTTGGGTATTTATTTACCAATTCATATTAGTTTTGAGCACTAACCTATTAACCCAGTGCCCAGTGCCAGTTGATATTTTTTGCATGTTTTTAGCTTTTCAGGTTTGCAATACCAAACGAAGTCCAATTGCCACAAAACTTTTTTATGATTTTTTCAGGGCCAAAAGAAGACCTAGAAGCTTCGGGAGGAGACCAGAGGCTGTACGAGGGAGGGACCACACATCAAGGCGCGCCTAGCGGGGTGGCCGCGCCCTTTTGTGTGGTGGCTCCCCCTGGCATCTTCCGACACCCCTCTCTGGGCTGTAAATTCTCATATATCCCAAAAACCCTAGAGAGCAACCAGAAACACTTTTTCCGTCACCGCAAGTCTCTGCTTTGCCGTGTGCCCTGCTGGAGCCCTGTTCCGGGGCCCTGTCGGAGGGGCGATCGATCATGGTGGGACTCTACATCAACCTTGCTGCTCCCATGGTGATGTGTGAGTAGTTGCCTACAGACCTATGAGTCCGTAGTTACTATCTAGATGACTATCTCTCTCTCTCTCTCTCGATCTTCAATACAAAGTTCACCGCATCTTCGCGGTGATATATTCGATGTAATCACTTTGTGCGGTGCGTTTGTTGGGATCCGATGAATTGTGGGTTTATGTTCAGATTATTCAAGAAAACAATTTGAGTCTTCTCTGAATTGTATTATGATTCTTATTTGCATGATTATTATAGCTTCGTAAATCTCTCTGATCTATTGAAATAGTTTGGCCAACTGGATTGATATTCCTTCAGTGAGAGGGGTGTGTTGTAGTGGGTTCAATCTGGCGGTGTTGTATATCCCAGTGACAAAAAGGGACAATACACGTCTTTGTATCATTGCCACTAATGATAAAACGATGGGGTTAATTCATATTGATTGAGTTTTCTTTGTCTACATCATGTCATCGTTCTCCAAGCATTACTCTGTTTGTCATGAACTTAGTACTTAGAGAGGCAAGCATATAAGCGCTCTCGTCATGGAGTAATAGTAATAGGTGCAAGCAGGAGTTGGCCTATTTGCTTATGGACGTGATGCCTATATACACATGATCATTGCCGTGAATAAATATTCCATAACTGTGCGCTTTTCTATCAATTGCCCAACAGTAATTTGTTTACCCACCGTCTGCCTACTACATGAGAGATGCCACTAGGGAAAACTATGTCCCCCGGGTCTATTCACTTATATATTTACAAAAGGTTTCATTACCTTGCTGCCTTTTATTTGTTTTCTATTTACTGTGCAATTTACATTATTCAACTATCATATACACACTTCATTTGCTTGCAAATAATGAGTCCAAGGGGATTGACAACCCTCTTGCCCGCGTTGGTTGTAAGTGTTTGCTTCTTTGTGTGCAGTCGCTGTAGACGGGGGTTGTGTGCTACTCCTATTGGTTCGATAACCTTGGTTCTCACTAAGGGAAATACTTATCTATATTGTGTTGCATCACCCACTACTCTTCGTGGAAAACCCAACGCAGATCAATGTATCAACAACTATTGAGTGACTACAACTTGAAGATTGGAGATCGGTGGATCTATGTGCTCCACCATGGAGATGCAGGGGTTTTCCTAATCTTCAAGATTGTTCCTAAAGGAGAGGAGTATAGTACTAGTAGTTACGATGGTTGATATATAAATATAAATGATCTTTACCACAATATTAATTATGTTGTACGTGTTGTAAAATCTTATCGAAATCAATGTGGGACGCAAACGTCTTTATGTATATATTGATACAAAATTGCGCTGCCATTGTAGCATTTTTCGTTGCCGTGGCAACATTTTTTTGCTATGTTTTGTCAATCAGTAATGGCGTGCGAAAAAGGTACGATGCCCATAATGATCTCTCTAGTTTCCGACGTTGGGAAGGATCGCACGCCATAGATATGTATGATATTGCCGTCGTGGAGATATAACCCACGCCATAGGTATCTAAAATACTGCTGGTGTCGGCTTCAACGCCACCACTATTTTCTAACACTGGTGCCATATTGGTGGCGTCAGGTGTCCATGCTAGCAAGGACATTTTTTCCACGCCATAGCTAGGCTTTTCTGCACTAGTGATGGATATGGATGAGATTGATCATGTAATCGAGTCAATTTGTTAGGGCTTGATCCCTAGTAGACACTACGTTCTGAGATTGATGTCACGATGACTTTGTTATGTTTAATGCTTGTCACTAGGGCCCAAATGTCATGAGTTCATATGCGAACCTATTATATTTCCATGAATATAAGAGTGTTTTGGATCCTATCTTGCAAGTTATATGCACCTACTATCTAGTATGATCCACATACCTCAAGGTCATAAAAATTGGGATTCTTTCCGGTGAGGACCATAGTATGTGAAGTTCATGTATCACTATGTGTTAATGCTTTGTTCCTGTTCTCTATTAAACGGAGGCCTTAATTACACTTAGATTTCCATTAGGACCACGCAGTGTGGGGACCCCCACTCATAAGTCGAAGTCACCGAATGCATGTGGACAGTGATCCCAAGATCAATACTCGCTAAACACACAAAAACTGAGTAACAAGAGTCTAACATCAATTACATACAGTCTTACACAAATATGACAATTATGGTCAAGTCTTACACAGATAGGGCCATGAGGGCCTAACATCAAATAAGCACTTGCAGCGGAAATCTTCAACGATAACTTGGGCCCATGCCATCTGCCTTAACCATGCACACATTCTGACTGGGAAGCATCCTAATTTGCATGGTCGTCACCAAAGAATTCTTCCTCAAATTCATGTTCTTCCATGCCTGGCCAATTAAATAACCAGGGACAAGCGAGTGTGTACTTTTGAATGTACTCGTAAGCAACCCATGTTTTGGAACAAGGTAATCATGCATGGTATAACACTAAGTAGGTACTTCTACGGAAAGCTAATTTTGAGTGCAACATCATGTCCTAACATTTTGTAAAGCATGTATCATGAGGTTATAGATATCAACATAAACAGAGTTTGAATAACTCAAGTTTAATCATCTCATCAAGTCATCCGACATAGTTCCAGGGTTCCCTCTTCTCACACGCCAAGTTTTGTAAAACACTGGACATAGTTTAAGCAGCACCACCCAACTGTCCTTGACCGTGGACACGACTATTTGAATAGTTTGACACTCTGAAAAGGTTGCACACTTTATCCCTAAGACCCGGGGAACCTTCGTGTCAATCCATGACTCGTGGTACATTAAGTACCCAAGTTAATCACCCGAATGATACCTTTCCCTAGACGCTACTAGCATTGAGCCCACTCGTTGGTACCCGGCCCTCATGTCACAACCTCATACGATAGTACAAATACATGCCTCAAGTGAGAGGGTAAATACATTTGGTCAAGTCCAATACCACAACTGCACTAGGGGACTCAACGGTGTGCTTGGTGTCTGTAAAAACAGCCATAGTCGTTCATTCGGGCACGACCCCGTATCAAGAGTGATCACGCCACTCCGACAACTATTATTGTAGACACTTTGCCAGTAACGAGCAAGGTACTCAATAAAGACCCATCCCATAAGGGGTAGTGTGGTTGTACATATAAGTTTGGGGAAGTCGACAAATCTTAAATCTAATCCTTTTTTTGAAAACACACACTCGACATGCCTCGGTGCACCACTTCTTTATCAAGTGGTCACCTAGCTCAACTTCTCCCTCGGGCATTAGTGGCACCCGATGGGGTTTTCGAAAAGTCTTTGTTAAATCTTTTGCTTTCAATCATGATGCATATCCCCGTCCCACTTGAATAGCAACTACTTAGCATCCTATCTATTTCCCACCAACATAACTCAAGGCAGAAAAATAGAGACATGACAAAGCAAGAATCAACGAGGGAATGCAACGGAGACAAACCTAGCAAGGTTGTAACCTCATCATCATGCTTTTCAATGCAACTTGTAGAAAGTGCTATAATGACATGCATAAGGTGGTTTCATCAACATGGTCAAAGGGCTAGTTGCCTGGCTGAACAAAGTCTTCAAATGCTTCTGCTCCAACTTCTTCATCAACAATGTGATCTAGCTTCGCAAAATAACGGAATACAAATAAGGCCATAGCCATAACAGAAAAATAAAAGTACTCAGAAAAATCTCAACCTATTTTTTTTAAATACTAGAATTAAAAATAAAAATACTACTGGTGTTGGTTTTGGAGTTGGAGTGATCAAAACAGAGATATATATTTTAAGGTGTGGATTTAAATACCTAAGAATGGATTTAAATTTGGTCAGTGAAGAAAAAGTCGTCCAAATGGAGTGGGAGTGGTATCATTAAATAGGTGGGATTAATAGAAGAATTTAGAAATTTGAATCACTGGATTTGGACAAATATTTTGACCTGTGGAATTTTTGGAAAAACAATGAAAACAGAAAAAGGAATATGCCACAATGCATGGGCCTGAATAAACTCTTGCTGGGCTCGCGCAGGACCAAGCCAGGCCGGGCGAGCCGAAGTGCGTGCGCTCGCTAGGTTCAAACCTGACGGGAGGGGCTCGGTGGCTAGCGAGAGAGGGAGGGAGGGAGGGAGAGGGGCGGATGACAGGAGGGCCCCGCTTGTCATCCCTAACCTCGGGGCAGAGAGGGCGCGGGCTCACCGACAGCGACAGGAGGCACGACAGGGCACGAGGATGGTGGGGTTGGATTTAGGGGGCTCCTGTCGTTCGAGTGGTGGAGGAGATGGATGTCGAGGATGCCTGGATCGCCGGCAACGACCAATAGGGTGGCGTCGCTACAGGAGAGGGTTGCTTCGGCCGCCTAGAGCTACAAGGGAAGGGGAAACGTGACGGGAATGCATCAGTGCCCTGAAGTAGTTCTAGAGGAGGCGAAATGAGGGCCGGAGAAGCTCCCTACCTCGAGATTGACTGCGTGCTGAACCGGCGGAACTCCGGTCCAATCCGAGCGTAGGGTCTCAGGGAGCTCACGTGGGTGGTGAGGGAGGGCGATTAGGGACGAGAGGGGGATTCCAAAGGGGAGAGAGGGTCGCGTGGAGGGCTATTTGTAGGGGGTGGCGGTGCACCATGGGCAGGATGCATGGCAAGGCCGAGGACGTCGCCAGAGGCCATAGGGATGCGCTAGGGCATGGCCTTGGCGTTCGAGGACTCGGTTCGGATCAGGGGGAAGGAAGAAAGAGTGCGGGGGGGGGGGGGGGGGCGCCAGAATCCCGCACGTGTGAGGCCGTCCATTGGCCGAACGGGGTGGTGTGGGGCACACACGGCAGAGGGAGAGAGAGTGCGAGGAGGAGGGGCCTGACACTGCGGTGTCTTGTGCACGTCGAGACATGTCCCTTGGCGTGCAGGGAGGACCCGTGGTGGTCGGGAGGGGAGGCAGGGCACGAGGTCAACACTATGGAGCGGGGCTGTGCGCTCCAGAGCGCCTGTTTGGCCAGCATCGGTGTGTTCCCGCGCATCCCGGTTGTCTCTTTGTGTCTCGGGCCTTCTTGAGACGCACTGGGTGGCATAGGGACTAAGCAAAGTGTGTAGGAGAGAGGAAATGAGGAGGAAGTGCTGAGAGAGAGGGAGCTGCTGCTGTCCAAGGTTGAAAATGGGGGGTTTTACCCCTCCAATAATTGTGCAAAGTCCACGGTTTTTTTACTGGAGGTGGGGGAGGATCAGAGCAATGTGTGGTAAAAATCTCAGCTCAAGGAGAACACTTCTGGTCCTTCAATCATTGAGCACAAATGGTTGACAGAAGGTATTTGATGGGGATTTGAGCTGGCTAATGGATTCTCCTTGCCATGGGATTTAACAAGAGTGATGGCTAGGACCAAATGGGCATCTCCACAAATTTTCAGCTCATTAGGAGAAATTGGCCAATGCAATGTTTGCAAACCCTAGAAATTGGCAGAAATGGATTTGATTATATCTAGCTAAGCTACATTATTCTCCTTGATACACCACTGGGTGTAGATGCATAATTAGGGGATTAGAACATGTCCACAAAGTTTGAGCTCAATTGGATAGTTGGCAATACAAAGTTTTTCAACGTTGTATCTGGACAAAGAGGGTTTTGGGGCACTTTTGTGAACCAAACCTATTTGGATGGAGATGAAACTTGGCAAAATCATCACATCATGCATATGTGATTTGCTAGTTCCTGAATTTACTTGACAATATTTCTTATGGACTATTTCAAATACTTGAAATGTCCAGAAAGTGTTTTGGAGGGTTTTGTCCAATGTTTTGAACATGACAATGTGTTGGAACTCAGATATATGGAAAAGATATGTCCACTGAGCTTAATTTTCTCAAATATTTTTAAAAGATGAAAATAATTTTTCCCTACAAAAGACCATTTCTGGCCTTAAGAAAAAGCCTTAAATAAAATATGAAAATAACCTTTCAAAAAATTATTTTATAGTTTTGGGAAGACTTATATATAATAGGTTTCTAATATAATTTTTGAAAGAATTTAAAAGCCCTAATTTAAGGACTTGTAGTTCAAGTCTCAACTCACGGGTTTTTGAAAACCTAAATGAAGAAATGCCTTTTTGGTCAAAATATTTTTTTATAAAAATAGTTTTCGGTCCCATACACATGGCATGATAATTGGGGAAAGATTTGGATCAAGGAGAAGTGTTTTCAGAGTAGGGGATTATTTATGAATTAAAGCACATATAAGCAAACAAGCAAATGGAAAATCATATAAGCATCACATGCACACAAAAAAGTTTTTATTGGTCCAAAATTTAAACCTTATTAGCATGGTGATGTGATACAAAACACAGGTGTGACAGACCTACCTCCCTTACAAGAATCTCGTCCCCGAGATTCCTAAGCTAGGCGCTAAAGAGATAAAGAAATTTGAATCTTAGGTGGTCTTCACGCTCCCAGGTTGCTTCTACTTCGGTGTGGTTGCTCCACTGGACCTTGAAGTAATTGATGGTGCGGCTTCATCCAAGATGCAAAATGGTCTCTCACGATAAGTGAGGTCCGGTTGAAGGTCAATGGCTTGATGGTCAATGCCTTTGTAGAGATCGGGCCGGTTGGGAACTTGGAGACACTTCCGGAGTTGTGACATGTGGAAAACATTGTGCACATCGGCTAACTCGGAAGGTAGCTCTAGCTGATAAGCAACTTCTCCTCGTCTTGCGGTGATCTTGAAGGGGCCGATATCTTGGTGCAAGCTTTCCCCTGACGTTGAAATACTTGGTTTCTTTGAGAGGCGTGACTCGAAGATAAACGTGATCTCTGACGTTGAAGCTCACTTCTCGGTGGTGTGAGTCGGCATAGTTCTTCTGTCTTGACTTGGTGGTCTACCGACGTACTCTGACTAGTTGAATTTGCTCTTCTGCTTCGTGATACGTCTCCAACGTATCTATAATTTATGAAGTATTCATGCCATGTTTACAATAATTTCTTATGATTTTGGTATGATTTGATTAGAACTAACCCGGACTGACGCTGTTTTCAGCAGAACTACTGTGGTGTTGTTTTTGTGCAGAAATAAAGGTTCTCGGAATGGGCTGAAAATTTACGAAGAATATTTTTGGAAAATATAAAAAATACTGGAGCGAAAAGATACCGGAGAGGAAGCCCGAGGCAGCCACAAGGGTGGGGGCGCGCCCCCCTAGGGCGCCCCCCCCCCTAGGGCGCGCCCCCTAGCTTGTCACCTCCTCGGGAACCTTCTAGACGTGGGACCAATGCCAAATACTCCTATAAATACCCAAGTCCCCGTAAAGAACCCTAGATCAGAAGTTCCGCCGCCGCAGGTCTCTGTAGCCAAGAAAAATCAATTTTGGCCCTCTCCGGCACCCTGCCGGAGGGGGTCACCATCACCGGAGACCAGGGAGGAGGAAGACGGAGGGGCCATCATCACCATGGAGGCCAAGGACCAGAGGGAGAACCTCTCCCCACCTAGGGGGGAGGCCATGGAGGAGGAAGCACAAGCTGGAGACCCTTTCCCCCTCTCTCTCGGTGGCGCCGAAGTGCCATCAGGGGAACCATCGCCGCGGTGATCGTCTTCATCAACATCACCTTCTTCATCACCGTCCTCATATCTTTTCAGCGGTCCACTCTCCCGCATCCCGCTGTAATCCCCTACTTGAACATGGTGCTTTATGCCACATATTATGATCCAATGATGTGTTGCCATCCTATGATGTTTTGAGTAGATTTCTTTTGTCTTATGGGTTGATTGATGATCTAGATTGGTTTGAGTTGTATGTTTATTTTGGTGCTGTCCTATAGTGCCTTCCGTGCCGCGCACACGTGAAGGATTCCCGCTGTAGGGTGTTGCAATATGTTCATGATTTGCCTATGGTGGGTTGCTTGAGTGACAGAAGCATAAACCCGAGTAGGTGGGTTGTTGCGTATGGGATAAAGGGGACTTGATGCTTTAATGCTATGGTTGGGTTTTACCTTAATGATCTTTAGTAGTTGCGGATGCTTGCTAGAGTTCCAATCATAAGTGCATATGATCCAAGTAGAGAAACTATGTTAGCTTATGCCTCTCCCTCATATAAAATTGCAATAATGATTACCGATCTTGTTAACAATTGCCTAGGACAATTCCGCACACCGACCCATCATTATTCCACACTCGCTATTTGTAATATATTCTAACTTTATGATAACAGCACCTATTTTTATATTTTAGTTCTCCGATATCATGCAAAGCTATTCTCTTCATACCCACAACGTAGTTTTATTTCTCGTTTCTAGTTGGGAGCAAACGTTCGGCGTACGTAGAGTCGTATCAGTGGCAGATAGGACTTGAGAGAATATTGATCTTACCTTTAGCTCCTTGTGGGTTCGACACTCCATACTTATCACTTCCACCTTTGGAAATTGCTACGATGATTCCTTGCACTTGGGGATTATCACTTCGCAGAGAATATCCGGTCCAAAGAGTAGTCCTTCTCCGGTTTCTGACCAATTGAGGGGAGTCCGACATTTACATCCATACAACACCTCAAACGGTGCCATTTGAAGATTGGACTGATAACTGTTGTTGTAGGAGAACTCGACGAATGGTAAGAAATCTTCCCACTGGGCTCCATATGCCAAGACAGAAGCACGGAGCATGTCTTTGAGTATCTGGTTTACTCGCTCTGTGTAGCCTCTAGTCTGAGGGTGAAAAGCAGTGCTGAAAGATAGTTTGGTTCCCATAGCTTCTTGAAACTTCTTCCAGAACCTTGAGGTAAACTGAGTACCTCGGTCCGACACAATTTTCTTAGGAACTTAGTGGAGGCTAAAAATCCGGTTGATGTAGAGACTGGCTAGCTGGCTTCCATTGTAGGTTGTCTTGACGAGAATGAAGTGGGAAACCTTGGTCAAATGATCAACAATGACCCATATGGAGTCATGTCCTTTGTTCAACCTGGGCAATCCGGTGATGAAGTCCATCCCAATCGTGTTCCACTTCCACTCAGGTACCTTGAGGGGTTGAAGCAATCCAGCGGGTCACTGATGCTCAACTTTGACTCTATGGCATATGTCACATTTGGCGATAAAAGTGGCTATCTCTCTTTTCATACCATGTGATAGAGGCAAAGTTGTCCCTTACTTTTGATGAGATGTGGCTATCGTTTATGGTAGAGTCGACTTTGACGATCCGACTACAAACGTGCGAGGACGTCGCACCTTAGAAATCACTAAACCAACTCCGAGAGGTTATTGACCACGTCGGAGCACAATCAACCTGACCACGAGGGTCTGTTTCCTACACTCAAACAAAGAACAAGCAAGAAACTAAGATTGCAATCTGGATATTGTGAATATAAGAGGAAAGCTTTATTGATGAAAGTGGGGTTCTGTGACGTCTTGGTCTGGTTGTAGAACACACACGAAGGACGCGAAGTTGCAGCTATGGCGAACTTGTAATCTGAACAAAACCCAAGTGTAAACGGTGCCCTAAGGGCTGTATATATATGGGGGAATAGAGGGGAATTTCGTGGCCCCTTGGAGGAAGGGTCCGAAACCAACCCTAACCCAGTTTCCCAACACATACGGACTCTAAAAACAGCCTATGATAAGGTATTTCGAAATTACATGGGCCTGGCCCAAAAATAAGGTGGCGCAACACCTATAATAGCCTATGGACGAAATTTATAAAGTGGCATCTTGAATATTTCACCCAAGCCTTCATGCTCTCCTTATGGTGGTTTCAAAGTGCGAAAATCACCACTGAAAGCTCCATTGTTCTTTCCCGCGGGCGTACCTTCTTCTCCATGCTTGTTCCCGCTCCAATGGCCATCCTTTGTTGTCCATGCTAGGTCCTTCATTCATAAGTAAAACAAAAGTATCTAATTTAGGCAGCATCATATGTTCATGAACATTAGAAGGATTTCCAAGAAACGAAAGTACCTCGTAATTCAATTGGTGTGCGCGAGCTCTAGTAAGTGGTCCAGTATGTATAACAGCAGGGGCTGTGGGTGTAACAATGGTATTGATGTCCTCATCATCCTCCCCTTCTTGAACTGAAGTCGTCCTCGACGAAAGCTCATCATCCTCACCCAAATAAGGCTTCAAATCTGCAATGTTAAAAGTGGGACTAACCCAAAAATCTGCAGGCAGCTCAATTTTATATGCATTATCATTTATTTTCTCTAACACCTTTAAAGGACCATCAGCATGTGGCATTAGCTTTGACTTGCGCAATTCAGGAAACCTATCCTTACGCAAATGTAACCAAACAAGATCTCCAGGTGCAAAGATAACATGTTTTCTACCCCTATCTCCAGCAAGTTTATATTTAGCATTAATACGCTCGATGTTCTCCTTAGTTAATTCATGCATCTTTAATATCAATTCAACATGTTCTTTAGCATCAAAATTAACCTTCTCCGAAGATGGAAGAGGCAACAAATCAATAGGTGCACGAGGTAAGAAACCATACAAAACTTCAAAAGGGCACATCTTGGTAGTAGAATGCAGTGAACGATTATAAGCAAATTCAATATGAGGCAAGCATTCTTCCCACATTTGCAGGTTTTCTTCAAAACTACCCTAAGCATAGTAGACAATGATCTATTGACTACTTCAGTTTGTCCATCAGTTTGGGGGTGACATGTAGTACTAAAAAGTTGTTTAGTCCCCAACTTAGCCCATAAACATCTCCAAATTTGGCTAAGAAATTTAGCATCACGATCTGAAACAATTGTATTTGGCACACCATGCAAGCGAAAAAATTCACGAAAGAACAAATCAGCAACATTAGCAGCATCATCACTTTTATGACATGGTATAAAGTGTGCCATTTTCGAAAATCTATCCACGACAACAAATATGCTATCCCTCCCCCTTCTTTGTTCGAGGTAAACCTAAAACAAAGTCCAAAGAGATATCTTCCCAAGGAACACTAGGTACAGGCAAGGGCATATATAAGCTATGCGGATTGAGTCGTGACTTAGGTTTTTGACATGTAGTGCAGCAAGCAACAAAACGCTCAACTTCATGTCCCATCTTTGGCCAAAAGAAATGCGTAGCAAGTACGTCCTCCGTTTTCTTCACGCCAAAGTGTCCCATTAATCCTCCTCCATGCGCCTCCTGCAACTACAAAAGACGAACGAAGCTAGCTGGAATGCATAGCTTGTTAGCACGGAACACAAGTCCATCATTTATGACGAACTTGTTCCATGTTCTCCCTTCTTTACAATTCTCCAACACATCTTTAAATTCAGCATCATGCACATATTGATTTTTGATGGTCTTCAAACCAAATATTTTAAAGTCAAGTTGTGAAAGCATAGTATAACGACGAGACAACGCATCAGCAATAACATTTTCTTTACCCTTCTTGTGTTTAATGACATAAGGGAAAGTCAATGAATTCAACCCATTTAGCATGTCTATGGTTCAGTTTTGCTTGACTTTTTATATGTTTCAAAGATTCATGACCAGAATGTATGACAAATTCTTTAGGCCATAAATAATGTTGCCATGTTTCCAAAGTCTGAACAAGAGCATATAATTCCTTATCATAAGTAGAATAATTCAGACTAGGCCCACTCAATTTTTTAGAAAATTATGCAGCAAGTTTACCATCTTGTAATAACACACCTCCTAATCCAATTCCACTAGCATCACATTCAAGCTCAAAAGTCTTATTAAAATCAAGAAGTTGGAGTAAAGGAGCGTGTGTTAACTTATCTTTCAATACCGTGAAGGCTTGTTCATGTGCGGTACCCCAAACAAAAGGCACGTCCTTCTTTTTAAGCTCATCGAGAGGTGCGGCAATGGTGCTAAAATCCCTCACAAAACATCTATGAAAACCAGCGAGTCCTAGAAAACTCCTCACTTGTATAACCGTTTTGGGCTGCGGCCAACTCTCAATGGCTTCAATCTTGGCTTTATCAACTTCAATTCCCTGTGCAGTAACAACATAGCCAAGAAAAGATACTCGGTTGGTGCAAAAGGTGCACTTCCCAAGGTTACCAAACAAATGTGCATCACGTAGAGCAATAAAAACAGCACGCAAATGATCCAAGTGTTCCTCCAAAGATCTACTATAAATCAAAATATCATCAAAGTAGACTACCACAAATCGTCCAATGAAAGCACGTAAAACCTCGTCCATTAATCTGATGAAAGTGATAGGTGCATGTTAACCCAAAAGGCATGACTAACCACTCATATAATCCAAACTTAGTTTTAAATGTTGTTTTCCATTCATCTCCCAATTTCATACGAATTTGATGGTATCCACTACGTAAATCAACTTTGGGGAAAATTGTAGAGCCACTTAATTCATCAAGCATATCATCTAGCCTAGGAATAGGATGACGATAACGAAAAGTAATATTATTAATGCCTCTACAATCAACACACATACGCGATGTACCATCCTTTTTCGACACTAGAATAATAGGAACAACACAAGGACTAAGGGATTCGCAAATAACCTTTGTCGAGCAGCTCTTGTACTTGGTGCATAATCTCCTTTGTATCCTATGGATTGGTACGGTATGGCGCATGGTTGGGTAGCGATGCACCGGGAATTAAGTCAATCTGATGCTCAATCCCTCGAATAGGTGGTAATCCCGGTGGCATGTCTTGTGGAAAGACTTCAGCGAACTCCTTCAAAATGTGAGTGATAGTAGGAGGCAAAGAGGGAGGCATGTCCTCAAATGAAAATAACACCTCTTTGCATACAAAAGCATAGCAAACAGATGTAGTAACATCCAAATCAGTAATATCAGATTTAGTGGCAAGTAAACAACCACTCTGAAGTTTTATTTCAGATGCAACACTAGATGATGGTTTATTAGGCTTATTATGTTGCTCAAATTCCTTTGCCACAATCAGATTTTCACTCTCACTTTGCTCCTGTTTTGCTTTACTCGCTCTTGCAATGTCATCTTTCATAATATGTTCAGGAGACATAGGAAGCAAAGTTATATTTGTATCCTTATGAACAAGAGTATACTGATTTGTCCTACCATGGTGTACAATTTTTTTTATCAAATTGCCATGGTCTACCAACTAAAACAGAGCATTCTTGCATGGGTACCCCATCACAATCAACATAATAAGAATATGTAGCAAAGCTAAAGTGCACACGAACAGTACGTGTTACCTTAACCTTTCCACTGTTGTTGAACCATTGGATGTAATAAGGATGAGGATGGGGTCTGGTGGTTAGAGACAACTTCTCCACAATCTCCATGATAGCCAAGTTGTTGCAACTCCCTCCATCGATGATGACGCAAACAGAACGCTCCTTCACAACTCCCATAGTATGGAACAAGTTGTGCCTGTGATGTTGCTCAACCTGTGTAACCTGCATACTCAGAACACGTTGAGCAACTAAACTTTCATACCTGTCAGCATAGTCAGCAGCCATGTAGTGTGTCTCTTCTTCAGTATCCTCGGCACCCTGTTCTTCACTTGCAATAAGAGCCAAGTCTCCTCATCATAATCACTAGCGGACACATATCCACCATCCTCTGTAACAATCATCACACGCTTGGAAGGGAATTCTCTCGCATAGTGACCTCCACCCTTGCAACGATGACAAATAACCTCATGTGTTTTCCCTGTAGATGCCATGGATGAAGAAGAGCTCTGTGCAGGTCCGGAAGGTGTGCCCTTGCTGGAGGCTGGTGTTGGTGCCTGTTTTCTTATATCTCTGTTGCAGTTGCAGGTTGAAGGAAGTGGTGCTATAGTAGGACGTGTGGAAGTAGATGATGTACGTGGTGTTGTAGGACCCAAAGTATGTCTAGAGGGGGGTGATTTGACTACTTGACCAAATAAAAATCTAGCCTTTTCCAAATTTTAGTTGTTGGCCAATTTTAACAATTGTAGAAAGTCAAGTACACCCTACACATGCAAGTCTAAGAGTATAGCAGTGGAAAGTAAAGACATGAACATGAAAGTAAAGGTACGGAGAGGAGAATCAAATGCAATTGATGACACGAAGATTTTTCCCATGGTTCTGATAGGTTGTGCTATCGTATGTCCACGCTGATGGAGAGTTCAACCCACGGAGGGTAGCGGTCACGAGAGTCCACGGAGGGCTCCACCCGTTAGGGTCCACGAAGTAGCAACCTCATCTATTCCATCACGGCTTCCATCCACGAAGGACTAGCCTCACTATGGGTAGATCTTCACGAAGTAGGTGATCTCCTTGCCCATACAAACTTCTTGGTTCAACTCCACAATCACGAACAAGGAGGCTCCCAAGCGACACCTAACCAATCTAGGAGGCACCACCCTCCAAAAGGTAATAGATGTGGTAGTATGATGAACTCCTTGCTCTTGTGCTTCAAAAGATAGTCTCCTCAACACTCAATTACTCTCTCACAGATTTGACAAGGGTAGAAGGGATTGATTGGATGGAAAGCAACTCGGGGAGGCTAGAAATCAAGATTCATATGGTTGGAATGGAATATCTTGATCTCAACACATGAGTAGGTGGCTCTCTCTTAGAAAAATGAATGGGGCAAGTGTTTCCTCTGCGAATGAGAGGAGGTGGAGGGGTATATATAGGCATATCCAAAAATCCAACCGTTATAACATTATTGCCCAACTCGGTGAAACCGAAGTGAAAACCCGGTTGCACCGACTATTGTAAAATGTGCAACTTTGGCCTTTTCGGTGAGACCGATATATGAATCTCGGTGGTACCGATATGGGTGATCTAGGAAGTTACCAAGACTCGGTGTCACGGATTCTTAAAACTCAGAAGTTTCGATTTTAAAAATTGGTTAACAGAATGTTGGTCACTGGTTTCGGTTGCATCGAATGGAATGTTGGTAGTACTCAGATGCTAGGGTTTGGCTAGTGTTCTGTCTGGGTTAAAACACAGTAGATCTGAATGGGAAAGTTGGTGTCACCGAATTTTATCTTTTGGCTTGGGACAGAGGATATTTGTGGGAGAATGGGTGAGTGTTTGTGGTGGCTAATCTTTAAGCACTTGAGCAAGCTGATCATCATAATTACTCATCCCCCTTTAATAGTATTGGCTTTCCTATGGACTCAAAGTGATTTCTCACAAAATATAAAATGTAGAGTCTTGTTGCTTGAAGCATGGCCAATCCTATTCCTTCCTTTCCTTGGGGAGGTTCTCCACATAATCCTTTAGCCATCCCATCATTGAACTTTTTCCTGAGATAAACTTGGTAGAAACATTAGTCCAATGAAATATATGTTGTTGTTAATTACCAAAACCACCTAGGGAGAAGTTGTGCTTTCAATCTCCCCCTTTTTGGTAATTGATGACAACATATAGATCAAAGCATCGATAAGAGATATAATCAATGAATAGCATCATCGCTTTGAGAAGTATGTGATAAGCAAGAGCTCCCCCTAAATTTGTGCACTATTTAAAATTTGCATTTGAATGCAAATGCACAATCGATTAGGAGAGTGGGTAACTGTTCCATGTCACATACAACTTGGTGGTGTGCGAGAATTAATATGAATGGATTACAATGCACATAACACCAAACAAGTGAATGATCATCTCGTAGATATATCACAAAGATAAGAAATAGTAGCATCAACAAGCAAAGTATATATGATCAAACACAACTGAGTTTTAAACAAACTAACGATAAACCAAATGTTTTTATGAAGTACAGAGCAACCAAAATGCAAGACTCTCTCTCTCTAGAAGACATATGATCTATACCTTCTCCCCCTTTGGCAACAAGTTACCGAAATGATCAAAGCTATAGGGCTAATTGTCTCTCTGGGCATGGTCTCCTCCATGAGATGATGAAGCTGCTCCTGTAGTCGTCGACGGAGTCGAGAGAAGAGCATTCGCAAACGCTTCGTCAGACATCCTCTGAGGTGGTGGACTAGACACTAGAGGTGCTGAAGGAACTGATGGAGTCGTGGTAGGTGCTGATGAAGTAGGCCTCGTCTCTGGAGCTGGAACAGTAGGTGTCCTGGTGTGGGTCTTGAACTGAGTGCTAGTCCTGAGAGGTGGACTGTCATCATCATCATCATCAGTGGAATGAGGGCTAGGCACTTCATCCACTTCCTGTTTGAGCTCACTCATAGTCGTCGTCAGCTCATCCACCTTGTTGTTCAAAGTGGTAAACCTACCTTCGACAATCCTCTCAAGGCTTCCTTAGTTGAGCAAGATGTTCTTGATGTCCTTCTCCATCCCTTGGATGGTGTTGATAAGGTATGACATCTGCTCGTTCTTTGTCTTGGGGGCCTGAGCACTAGTGGCTCTAGCTACTTCTGCCTTTGCCTGTGCAGTAGATGAAGTGGGATGACTGGGGTCCATCACCACAACATTGTCTTAAAAATCTGGCTGAAGTGGCATATGAGGACGATCAAGTGCATATACATTCTTCTCCAACTTGGAGTTGATGAGCATATGAATGTAAGGTGCATATCCACATGATCGTTTCTGATCAGCAGTTGTCCTCTTGATTGTCTCTACAATCAAATCCATCACTCTGAATCTGGTGTGGGTGTCTATGTGATGCAGCATATTAATGGAGTAACCCCTGATCATCTTATCATCTCCAGACTTGGGCATCAAGGTATACCTCAAGATAGTGTTGGTAGTGGGTAAACCAGCTTGCAGATAGTAGACTGATCCAAACTTGTGTGTCTTGACATATTCATCAGGGATGGTGTTGTACATATTGGCCATGGTATTATGATTCATCTTGGCCTCCGAATAAAGGTCAAGATCTCCTTCTTGTACCTGTGGGGCTCCTAAGATGGTAGTCCACTCATCAATAGTTGATTGGTACCTGGTGCCTTCAGTCATCCAAACAATCTTGCCATCTGGGTAGAAGTGTGATGTGGAATAGAATTGCATCATCATCTCGTCATTCCAAGCTGTGAACTCTCTGCCAACAAAAGCATCTATGTCAATGGCCTTGAAGTTCTCCAGCACATGAGGAAAATAGTCTTCATTCTCCTTGATGTACTTCTAGTCGACATATCTCATGTCACTGACTACTGGGCTCTTGTCCAATAGGATAATCTCATAGAAATCCTATTGTTCCTTAGTGTGGAACCTGTCATCTACAGCAGTCTTTCTCCTGGAGACATATGGATCATTTTCTCTCCAAGTCCTCAGCCCTAAATCCTTCATCTTCTTCATATCCTCAGCAATTGGATGAGCATCATTTTCTACTAGCAAATGTGGTCTCAGCTTCCTCAAAACTGAAATGTCATCCTCTTCTTCCACGGTGGAAGATCTCTTATTCTTCTCAGAAGCTGGAATGTCTCTGGTTGTCTTCTTGGAGTTAGTGGCAACAGCTATCTTGGGTGCAGAGGGCTTCTTGGGAGCAGTTTGCTTGCTCTTGGATGCAGCTTGCTTGGGCATAGCATCTGCAAGCAATTTCTTCTTCTTGGAAGGAGGATCTTTGGCAGCTGGCTCTTCTTCCTCTTCCTCTTCCTCAGCCTCAGCTGGGTCTTCATACATAGAGGTGGGTCTGCCAACCACATGCACAATCCTCTTCCTAGCTCTTTTCTTGTCACCTGCCTTCGTAGGCAAAGATTTCTTGGAAGGCTCAGCAGAAACAGACATATTTGCCTTAGCACTCTCAGGTGCTCTCATGGCTTTAGAACTAGCATATTCTTTCCTCACTGGCCTCTTGGCAGAAGTGCCTTCAGTGGCAGATTTCTTGGCAGCCTTCTCTAATTTGTCCTACTGCTTCTTAGCAAGAATTTCCTCAGGCACAAAATCAGAGTCCTCTTCATATGAATTCAATTTCCTTCTTGCCCTGGAGGCAGCCTTGGGCAATCCATGGCAGCTGGGAGTGCCTGGGTCCTCCGAAGATGAGGAACTAGCATCTGGGCTAGTGCCACCTTCTATATCCACACTAGGCTCTCTGAAGTTGTTCTGGCTGTCATGTGACCCTGACATGTTGACCCTATGAATAGAGTATAGAGGAGTAGAGGGGATAAGCATCACAAAAATTCAAAAGGTTTTTGAAAAATTTGAACTCAAAACTTTAAGTTTAACTTTCTGCAAAAAGGATTTCGGTTCCACCGAGTCATAAATTTCAGAGCCACAAAGACAAACAATCTCCTTAACAGAAACTTGGCAGCTTCTTTGGTTTCACCGAAAAGAGCCACTCGGTTTCACCGAGATTGTTCTCTATATCCCTAAAATCCAAATTGGTAAAACCAATTTTTCTGACTTGGTGACACCGAGATTCGATTTGCGGACGGTTAAACCTACTCCTTCGTTCTCTAATCTAATGGAGTTTCTAGAGGATGGGACTTGCTCAATCAGTGGGAAGATAAGGAAATTGATCTATTACACAGGAATCGGATGGGGAGTGCAAAGATTTGAGGCTTTACCCTAATTCGGTGACGGCCGTCTACAGCGGCGATGGCGGGGACGATTGCTGTCGACGGCGGGGATCTCCTGTGGTGTAGACGCATGGGAGTAGAGAGAGAAGTCCAAAGACGCATGAGTGGCAGCTAGGGTTTTGCGGGGACCACGATTTTGAAGAAGTGATTTCAAAAATCGGGTCCGCTAAGTATATATACCCTTTCGCTGTCGGTGACACCGGTTCTAAAATATCGGTGCCACCGAGTTTCTCTACTGTCAGATGACAGGGAAACTCCATGAAGCCGAGATTATGGAATCGGTGCTACCGAGGTTCTTAAAACCAGATCAACCATAGGCTTGGGTGGAACCGAGTTTTTTAGGTTGGTTACACCGATGTGCACTAGGGAGGTTTTGGAAGTCAACTCTGAACGAAACGAAACTCCGAGTGCTCCTCACACAGAGGGTTCGAGAAGTGCTTGCTCAAATTTTTGTGATGAAGCATGAATAGAATTTGAGATGAGAAAGCATAGATAGCTAGAGGAGGCTACTTAGGCATTCTTGTATATTCAATTGGCCAAAGAAAAAATGAAAGCCAAATAATAACAATTGGATATCCTCGAATGAGAAAAGATATGCATACCAACATGCTCACACAATAAGATGTCAAATGAAATCATGGCAACCATGCAAAATCACTGTAGTATCTACCAAGCACTTTGGCGATGACGAAGTCATCTATATATGAGTATATTGACTTAGGAGCCAAGCAAGAATACTTGATCATAGGTCATACTCATCGTTTAAGCACAAGTGGGGTTACCACTTTTACATAAAGCAGTTAATGTGTTCACACCTTTAAGAGATGCTTTAACTCAAGTCTTAGAGTAAAGCTCCCCCTTGATGTGACATCCCCCTAAGAGGGATAAACTAACCTTGGGTTTTGTCGTAGAAGACTTCATGTGGGTGAGGTAGTAGTGGATGCTCGTTGATGAAGATCATCTTGAGTTGGGAGCAATCCTTGTTGTTGCTTACTCTTCTCACCTACATGGGTTAGTCCCACACAAGAGACAAATACAAGGATATCTATGGACATGGAGTGCAATGCATACATGATGATGTCCATGGATTCATTAATTACCGTGTCCCTTGCTTACCTTTGAGGGAATGTGTGACTCCTTGAACTATTGCATAAGGTTGGAGTTGATTGCAAATAGTCCTTGCCAATAATGAATGTGAGTGAATTTTATTGACGGAGTCACCCCTTAAGAACTTCTCTAGTTATTCTTTTTGGGGACCCACATCAAATTGATGGAAATCCTTGGATTTCAAGTAGCACTAGTTGAAGTAGAACTTGGAGTAGCCTTGGGAACCCACTTGATCATGGCTTGTGACTCATCTTGAAATGTGTTAATCTCCTCTTGAAGCTTGTCTTTGCCCTTGAGGTTGTGGTCTTGTGGTGGAATGTCATCTTCAGCTTTTGTTCCCTTGGGAATAGTATGATCATACTTCTCCCTTTGAGGAACAAACTTCAGCTTGGGGTATTGACCTTATTCCTATTCAACTCCATTGGCATTCAAGTAGCCAATGCCTTGGTTCTTCCGGTATCCTCCATGCTTGCGTACAATATCCTCGAATTGCTTACATTCGGCAAGAGTTTTGTAGATACTTTTTTCTATAATCCCTTTCAAAATATCATTTTCTTGCTCAAATGTAACTTGGCTAAGAGAATCATTAGTGGAATCGATATAACTACTAGAAGCAACATCATTAGGTTTAGCATTTTGATTGTTGCTACTAGATGAAGGACCTTTCTTGCCTTTGTTACTAGTTTGTTTAGTTTTAACTTGTGGCATGAATGTAGACAAGAGTAATCATTTGGCTATATAAGAAGAACTCTTCTTTCGAAGATCATCATTGATAGCTTTAAGAAACTCATGTTCTTGCTATAAATTTAGCTTCTCAAAGCGTAGCTTCTCATGAGTTCTTACAAGCTCTCTATGATCTTCTAGAGTAGATTGATGGGCTAACTTAAGAGTGTTTAATTATTTAGTTAGACGCTCAATCTCCTTCTTATCATCATCACATGACTTATCTTGATTAGCATGATTATAATCAAGTTCATTTTGACTAACATCACTAGTTTTATCAAAGAGCAAGTCATCATGTCCAAGTAAGTCATCCTCATCACTATTGAAGTCAATGTATTTGGGGTGTGATACCTTGGGGCCTTTAGTCATGAAGCAACTTCCACTCCCTTCATTTGGTGAATCAAATATGTCATAGGAGTAGGAGTAAATGAGTGCAAGTTTCGAAACACCTTCATCTTGACTATAGTCGGAGTCGGAGTGATAGCTTCTCTCGGAGTGGTTGTCGGATTCGAAGCCGAAAACCCATTCACCAACATGAGCTTGATGTCTTCTTCTTGAGTAGCTCTTGGTGTACTTGTTCTTCTTCTCTGAGTCTTTACTTCTCCGGGAGGGTCTTCGTTCATAACGATCATGTCTACTCCTTCTCTCTCTTCTAGGTGACTCTTCACTTCTTTTGTGGGGGGTCGTGCACTCATTGGAGTAGTTTCCAGGCCTTCCACAATTATAGCAATTCCGGTCATGACTAGATGAACGCTTCTCTTCATATCTTGAATTGGAGTTTCTCTCTTTGCCTCTACTTTTGTAGAAATTGTTGAATTTCTTGACCATGAGGCTTATCTCTTCATTGGTTAGAAGGTTGTCATTTGATGTAGCGGGAGTGTCACTTGAGGCTTTGTAAGCACCGCTTGACTTGTTATAAAGCTCTTCCTTGTCTTTGAGTGACATCTCATGAGCGACAATCCTTCCAATGACTTTCGTAGGCTTGAGATCTTTGTAGTTTGGCATCATTTGGATCAATGTGCACACGGTGTCATACTTTCCATCCAAGGCTCTAAGTATCTTCTTGATGATGAACTTGTCGGTCATTTCTTCGCTTCCTAAGCCGGCAATCTCTCAAAGCTTGGATAAAGCGATTGCCAGGTGGTGTCAAACACACGAAGTAGTAGTATGTGGAGCTGGGATGGCTTATAATATGGTAGCAAAAAGGGTCAGCAATAATCAGTTCAGAGATGCAAAGTTGAAAACACGCTCAACAACGGTACTGTGCTGGTCCTAGGCTAGACCGTACAAGAGACGCGAGGCTAGAACACCAACAAAATCACGACACGGAATCAAGGGAAGAGCCACTCTGAATTTTTTTGCACTTTGTTTTGCGCTCCTTTTTTCCAGAAAATCATGATAATGGCGAGTGTCTCAAAACTCTTCCCAAGGCCGTATAAGCAATATAGGCGCGAATTTTTTTGACTATTTTTTTCTGGACGATTCGGGGTTACGACGACCAAAAACTGCGACAAAAAATCACTATGGTGGCGAGTGTCTCAAAATGCTCTGCAAAGCCTAAAAACAAGATAGGGAAAAATAGTTTCACCCACCGAAAAAACTCTAAGTAGATATTTCGCGGAAAGCTAATTTTGTGTGCAATATCATGTCCTAACATTTCTAAAATCATGCATCATGAGGTTACAGATATCAATACAAACAGAGTATGAACAACTCCAGTTTAATCATCTCATCAAGTCATCCCACTTAGCTCATGTAACTCCTTTGTCACACACATGCCAAGTTTGTAGAACACTGGACATAGTTTAAGCAGCACCACCCAACTTTCCTTGACCGTGGACACGACTATTCGAATAGTTTGACACTCTGCAGAGGTTGCACACTTTACCAACAAGACTCGGTGAACTTCCGTATGATCCACGACTCGCAATACCTTAGGTACCCAAGGTAAGCACCCAAATAATGCCTTTCCATTGACAACACTAAAAAAAGAGACCACTCGTTGGTACACAACCCTCATGATGTACATCACAAGTACCATCCAAGAGGGGACACAACAGTGTGTCTGGTGTCTGTGAAAACAGCCATAGTCATCCATCGAGGCACGAACCTGTATCAAGGGAGTGACTCAGCTCTCTCGCCACTAGTAATGCAAGCTCTCTGCTAGCATCGACCAAAGTAACCAACAAAGCCGCTTCCCATAAAAAAGTAGTGTGGTCATACATGTACAGTTGGGAAGGTTGACAAATCTTAAGTCTAATCCGTTTTCAAAAACACACACACAACTTGCTTCGGTACACCACTTCTTTATCAAGTGGTTACTTAGCTCATCATCTTCTCCCTCGGGCATTAGTGGCACCCGATGGGGTTTTTGAAAAGTCTTTGGTAAAATACTTTGTTTTCATCTAAATGCATATCCCCGTCTGTTGGTGCACTAGGACTAGGGTACCCAGTGCCCCTGACCTATGCACAGGAAGTAGTAGCAAAACCCATCAAAATGCATATAGTCAAGACCAAGACCCCGGCAGAAGGAACCTACATTGGCCAAGAAATGCCGGCAAGGCCAATACAACGGCCCAGGGCAGGCCCAAGCCGCGCCGGCCGCGTCCCCGGTGCCTGCCGGGGACCGAGGCGCACGCATCTTCAGGAAGACCCGACAAGCCAGCCCCAGGCAGGCGCGAGCTAATCGGCCACCGCTCCACCGCACCGCAACAACAGTCACTTGTCGATGCGGTGTCGAGCCCTTAGGTGGCTAAGTGGCTCTCGCTAAGTACGTGGCGGCGCACCGGAAGGCAGATTACGCCCATTTGACACCCGTCCAGAGGCGTGTCAAGATAGTAAGCAACAGTTAGCCAAAGCGGTGGTAGAAGCTTGCCGGGGATGCATCCCCACACGCTACCTAGTATAGCATTTATGACATTTTGTCCTACGTGCCAGAGTTAGGTATGATAGCACTATTAGCTATCTAATCGCTAGATAATGTTTGTTTTGCCACTCTGGATGCCCCTTGAGCTATAAAAGGAGGCCCAAGGCAACCTAGCTAAAGATTCGGACTTTTGAGCACTTGTACTCGCGTAGTAGCCCTCCCGAAGGCGACCTTGCCGAGTTTGAGCTCTGTGTGTGCTTCGTGCTCCCCCGATCAATCCACCAAAGCAGGAGTAGGGTTTTATGCTTCCCAGCGGCCCGAACCTGGGTAAAACACCAGCGTCTCATCGTCGTGCTGTCTCACCACCTCTGCTCTTTGGGCAACGTGACCTCACCCCCGCCGAACCACAAAGGGGCCGATGTCCCCATAGGTGATCGTGTGCATCATGACCCGACATCTTTGGCGCACCAGGTAGGGGGTGGCATCATTTGTGCGAACCTGAGTTCGTGAGCAGCGCGTCGATCTTCATCACCATCTTCTTCATCTATGGCTCCCAAGAAGAAGAACTGTGCGACCGCGCATCCCTCCACTTCGAAGGGCCCCTCACACGCAGCCGCGGATGCCATTGGCACCACGGCGGCGGCGAGTGAGTTGGGCGTCATGGGCGAAGCGACTGGCGCAGGCGGCGCCACCGTTGTGTCCCCCGCGGCCGAAGCTGGAGCGAGGAACGCCAAAGAGGAGCAACAACAACAACATTTTGGCAAGCTCGGCCCTAGTGCCACGGGAGGATGAAATGTTCGGTCTCCACCACCCCGCTGCACCGGCGGCCGCGGCCACAACAGCGACACCCAATCTGGGGCAAGCCGTGATCATCCAACTGCACCCGTCGTATGCGCGGCTGCTGGACGCGCGCCTCGCCCGGAGCAAGATGGGGCGCCGAGCGGGGCCGTAGACACACAAGTTCGAACTCCTCCACGACAGACCGCATCGACAACTGGGGCACGGGGACAAGAACGCGGCGACGCTCCTCTTGGTTCCACCAGGAGTCAAGCGACGTCGCGGTCCGCCTATCTAGCCATGCCGGCCACGGCCGTGGAAGCAATGGCGCGGGCCCAGCTGCTGTTAAACTTCCCACCGGCGGCTGACAAGATGGACGAGTGGAGGGCCACCATCCAGAGTCAGATCGGCTTCGTTGAAGCCAGCAAATCGCAGCATGCGGAGCCATTGCGACGTCCGCGGACGGCTATGTCGGCCCAGGCTGATGCTCGTGTCGAGGGATCCGCACCAACGGTGGAATCCCCTCCGCGACAACAGACCCAGAGGCAGCCGCAACGAGCTTCACATGCCGACGTGTGTGATGAAGCGTCTATGGCTTCGTCTGGCCAACATGATCGCCGGGACCAGTGGCGTGTCCTGGAAGACCAGCGGAGGGAAGACGCGTGCATCACCATAGAGCAATGCCGGGAAGCACACCGCCAATCCGACAAACGCAACGGGCCAGATGTTGGCGACCCCGCGCCCAGTGCTGGCGGGTACCTGCCTTATGAGGTTGGGTGCCCTGCCTTCACTCGCGAACTGCGACATGTCTGCTGGCCATCGGCCTGAGCTTTCGAACCTGAACTGACGGAGAAATACGACGGGAAGCTAAACCCGGCGGAATTTTTGGGCATCTATACGATAGTCGTTCAAGCCGCCGGAGGAAGAGATGAGAAGGTGCTCGCCAACTATTTCCCTTTGGCACTCAAGCCAAATGTGAGATCGTGGCTGATGCACCTACCGGAGAACTCCATTTCATCATGGGTTGTCTTGTGCAATGAGTTTGTTGGCGCCTTCACGGGTGGCCACCAGGAGCCAGGACAGCCCAGCGGCCTGCAAGTCCTTCCGCAGAAGGAGGGAGAAACCTTGCGGAAATACATCCAGAGGTTCAGTCGAGTACACCGCAACATCCCAGAGATACACCCCACGGCTATGATTGCCGCGTTCCATTCGAACGTGCGCAACAGGAGGATGTGGGCTAAGATGAATGTTAGACTCCCCAAGACCGTCAATGATACACATTGGCGGACAAGTGTGCTTGTGCTGAAGAAGGAAGGCGACTCCCCGGAGAGGAGGCTGGCGTCGAAGTCGACTCAGACGACGACGACAGTGCCCCTGGCCCGAAGGGGAAAAGCCGAAGGCACAACAAAAAGCGAAAGGGAAAGGCAGTATTGGCGGTTGAGAGTTCTAGTGATCTTAGTGCCGGCAAGAAGGCCAAGGCCGAGCCCCCCAGCAAGGGAGCTTCCTCGTGCGCTGATTGCCGGGATGCCGCATCGGCGGAGAAAACCGGAAGGTCTGATGGCCCTTACTGCAAGACCCACCGCACCAAAGGTCATGATCTCCAAGAATGCCGCCAAGTTGAGCAACTTGCTGAGAAGCAGAGGGCCGAATATGAAAAGCGCGACAAGGAGAAAGGCCAAGATGGTGCTGCCGGGAAGGGCCGTGGTGGTAGAGGAGGCCGCCGCGGCAAGGTCCCTCAACAGAAGGAAAAACCTGCTAGAAGCTATGAGAATAGAGAAGGAGACGATATGAGTGATGATGAGGATGATGAAGAGTCCAGCGATCGAGAGTTCCATAAGGCAACTGAAGCTATGTGTGTTGACGGGGGTGCATCCTTGCATTCCTCTCATCGCCAGCTCAAGCAGTGGGTGCGTGAGATCAACGTCGTGGAGCCAGCTACAGAGTCCAGAAGGCCACTCAAATGGTCCCACACGCCTATCATCTTTGACGAAGAGGATCATCATCACAGCACCACTGCGGTCGGATGTTTGTCGTTGTTGGTCTCCCCAACAATCCGCAACCTCAAAGTAACCAAGATGTTAGTTGACGGCGGGGCAGAGTTGAGCTTAATCTCCCCTAAGGTGGTTGAAAGGCTGCAGATCCCTGACGGAGAGCTCCAAGCTACGGGTACGTTCCAAGGAATCAACCCCGGCAGGAGCCGACCCAAGGGAAAGATCACTTTGCCTCTGACGTTTGGCGGGGAATTGAACTACCGGACTGAGAAGGTGGTGTTTGACGTGGTCGAACTCCCCTTGCCTTACAATGGAATTCTTGGTCGCCCAGCTCTGGCAAAATTCATGGCAGCATCCCACTATGCTTACAACACTCTAAAGATGCCAGGGCCCATTGGAATCATCTCCATCCCATCTGACAAGAAAGATGTAGTTATCTGCGTGGACAAGATGTATCGAGACGTGGTAGTAGCTGAGGTCGCAGAAACCCCAGCTCCTGCCAAGGAATCAAAGGAGAGGAAGAAGTCTAGCAGGGACACCGGCAATGACTCCGGGAAGCGCACCTCTTCCGAGTGCGTTGCACCCATTGATGACCTACCGGAGAGTTCCACTAGCAAAAGATCCAAGGTTACCATTCCTGCGACGAAGAAAATCCCGACAGGGCAGGAGGGCACTGATGGGTTCACCATCAGTTCCACTCTTAATAACAAATAGGAAAGCGCGCTCGTTGCCTTCCCACGGGAGAATGTCGATGTGTTTGCTTGGCAACCATCTGACATCCCCGGTGTTCCCAGGAAGGTAATTGAGCACCACCTAGCTGTCTGCCGTCATGCCAGGCCCGTCAAGCAAAAAGTCAGGAACCAAGCCTTAGAGCGGCAGCAGTTCATTGCCGAGGAAACCAAGAAGCTCGAAGCAGCTGGTTTGGTCAGAGGAGTGCTGCATCCAACTTAGTTAGCCAACCCGGTAGTGGTGCACAAGGCACATGGGAAATGGAGGCTCTGCATTGATTTCACTGACTTGAATAAGGCATGCCCGAAGGTCCCTTTTCCCATGTCGCGCATCGACTAGATCATTGATTCCACTTCCGGGTGTGACTTGCTTTCCTTCTTTGACGCGTACTTTGGATACCACCAGATATTCATGGCCAAGGAAGACAAGGAAAAGACCGCGTTCATAACTCCATGTGGCACGTACTGCTTTGTACGTATGCCTTTTGGGTTAAAGAGCGCTAGTTCTACCTTTGCAAGGGCCATGCAGATTGGATTTGAACCTCAGTTGCACAGGAACGTGGAAGCTTACATGGATGACATAGTAGTCAAAACCAAGGATGAAGCAACCCTCATACAAGACTTGGAAGAAACTTTTATGAACTTGCGCAAGATCAATCTGAAGCTCAACCATGAGAAGTGTGTGTTTGGCGTCCCATCCGGCAAGTTGCTTGGGTTCTTTGTGTCTCGGCGAGGAATAGAAGCCAATCCTGACCAGATCAAAGCAATTGAGCAGATACAAGCGCCCAAGTCCGTCAAGGACTTAAGACGCTTGGCCAGGTGCATTGCCACGTTGAGTAGGTTCATCTCCAAGTCCGCCGAACGTGCCCTGCCATTTTTCAAGATTCTAAAAAAGGCCGGCCCGATGAAGTGGACCCCGGAAGCAGAAGCAGCGCTGCAAGATCTGAAAGCTTACCTTTCCTCCGCTCCCACCTTTGTCGTGCCTAAACCACAAGAACCGTTGCTGCTATACTTGGCGGCAACGAATCAAGTGGTTAGTGCAGCGCTGGTGGCATAACGAGAAGTGGATGAAGATGCAGCTGCCGCTACTAATTTTGCTAGGGGAGGAACCGAAGCATCTGCGGCAGGACCTGATACGGATCAAGGGGAACCTAAGCAAGCAAGTGAAGGCAGTTTCAAGGAAGTGGCAAAGAAGAAAGTGGTGCAGCGACTAGTGTACTTTGTCAGCTCCTTGTTACAGGGGGCTAGGTCAAGGTACTCTAGAGTGCAAAAGTTGATCTTCGGCCTTGTCATGGCCTCGAGGAAACTGCGCCACTACTTCCAAGGCCACGAGATTATAGTTGTCACCCGCTTTCCGCTGCAGCGTATACTAAGGAACCCCGAAGCCACTGGCAGGATAGTTGAGTGGGCGCTAGAGCTGTCGAGTTTTGGTTTGAAGTATGAAAGCACTTCCACAATTCAGAGCAGAGCGTTGGCAGAGTTCTGTCAGATTTCGGGCTCCGCAGAACCCCAAGAAGTTCGAACACAGGGGCGTGTGCGAAGATCCCCTGCAGCCTCGCCCTACCAAGATCGCTGCTCGATGGTTAGGATGATGAACTCGCACGATGACGAGGAAGAAGATGCACACGGTAATTTACCCAGGTCCGGGCCGCTGCAAAGTGTAATACCCTACTCCTGCTTTGGTGGATTGCCTCATGAGGAGGTATGGTGGATGAACTAGTACAGTGGTGAGGACTTTCGCCAGGGCACTCGAGTGGTGTTCTTGGCTCTCTGCCTTGTCTGTCGTCCCTCTTTCCTTTCGTCCTTCCCCACGGTGCAACCTAGCCTCTATATATAGCAGCGGCCTAGGTCCTCTTCCCTTATCGCAATGGCGGGAAGGGATCCCACAACGGCCAAATTCGAAGGGGGACAAGAGTACATCCCCGCCCTATCCAAAGGTGGTCTTCGCCTGCAAAGTGGCTGTCGATGATGCAGAGGTGGGCTCGGCGATGACATTCGCCCTGCGGGGCTCGTGGTCATGGTCTTGTTGCACCGGAATGGAAACCTTTGGGTGGCGCTTTGGGAACCCACGTACGTCCTTGCTCCCTTTGCACCAAAGGGGAAACTGTACCGCCTGGCGCGTTGGCGCCCGCCTGTCATTCCTTGCGTCATCCTTGACTCCTGAGGCCGGGTTCTGCATAGAGATCTCCGCCGCTCCGGAGGGGGCCAGAGGAGGCACATCCTTCACTGGTCTTGGTGCTGTTCTCCCTCACGAGCTTAGGGTCCTCGCGAGGGCTTTGTCTTGAGTGAAGTCGCGCCAGACCGTGCTTGGCTGACGAGGTGGGCCATGCCCTAGGCCGCAGGCAGGCAGGTCTGGGTACCCCCGTTCCCAGAACGCTGACAGTAGCCCCCAGGCCCAAGGCGCGCTTGAGCCGGCTTCCGGGCGAAGCCCTTGAGGATGGCCTGAAGCGATGCGGGCCCCAAACGCCTGCGGGCCAGGCTTTACATGCGTCGAGCGCCTTGGTGGTGACGCCCCCGCTCCCCGAGGGTGTCAGGAACCGTCCAAGTCAAACGGATGCGTCACCCATGTGCAGCGCCGGCCATCATTGCCCTTCCTTGAATGCTGCTGCTCCCTCGGGTTTCCACTCTTCGGGCCACGCGGATGTGACCCGACAATCGGCAGGCGAGGCGACGCGGATGGGACTGTGCCGACCGAACCGCCCCGCGGCGCCCGAGAGGCGCACGACGCCTGCCCTCCCACGACGCTTCGCGGCTATAGTTACGCCTATAAATCCGCCCCGCCCCTGGTGGGGGGGCATTGCAGTCTCGAGGTGTCTTCCCGCTCCCATTGTTTCACAGAAGAACCCTCTCTCCTTCCCAGCTTCTTCTCTCCCATGACGTCTGGAGGAGGTGCTGTGGGCACGGGGAAGTGCGCGGGACCGTCGGCTCCCTCGCCCTCTTCCGGAGGCAGCGGCGGTGGGCCCTCGCGGTCGGCGCAAGTTCGCCGGCGCTGGGCCATGGTCGATGAGTGAGTACTCTGCCGCCTCCTTATTTCTCAGTTGTCATGTTCGGTGCGCCGGACCTGATCCTCTCCTTCTTCCAGGGCGCATGCGGCCAAGAAACGCAGGCTCGGCGAACTCCAGGAGGAGGTGGACACGCTACGGGCCCAGCTGATGACCGCTGAGGTCGCCTTCCAAGCCGCCCTCAGGGGCGAAGCGGAGGTCAGGGCGGAGCTAGCGTCCCTCCAGGCCCAGGTGAAGGAGGCGGCCGACGCCGTGCAGGCCGCGCGGGACGGGGAGGCTTACGCCAAGATGCTTGAGTTCCAGCGCGCCAAGCAGTACCTCGACATCGCCCACCGTGTGGCCGGCGCGGTGAGTCGGTTCGTCGGGGAAGCCCCCGCGTTACCGTGTGTGCACGGCGACGGGGGCTACCTCGACTTCTTCCGCATGGTGGTGGAGACGCTGGAGACCGGTGTCTCCCGCATGAACGCGGACAGCGAGGCCGACGCGCGCGACCTCCTGGACCTCGCCTTGACGCGCGTCTTCTCCAACTTGTGCCGCCACGCCCCGGAGCTCGACCTTCAGCGCCTTGGGGGGCGGGTGCCTGCGGGGCTCCAGAGGCCCCTCCGGGACGAGGTGTGTCTGCACGTGGAGTCCCTGGTGGAGCGGTTCGTCCAGGTGCCCGCCTCCGGTGGGGAGGGCGGCTCCAGAGCCGAGGCGGACGGCGACTCGCACGGCGACAGCGACTCCTCCACCTAGGCCTCCCTTGTCTTCTTTTCCTGGTACCTATAATGTTTTAAGAAGAACTCGGCCCCTGTGGGCGTCAGCCTTTTACGTATTACCTTTGTCTCCATTTTTCCTTTTCTTAAATCGCCGGTCGCCTGCTTGCCGCGACGTGACCTAGTTTCTCTGCGCGGGGCTTGCCGTCGGCACCGCTGCGGCCTGGCGACGGCGGCCGGCTGGGCCCTCACGAGGTGTTCTCTCCTGAGGGGCTGTTCGTGGCCGCCACTCCCCGGGTTCGTGGCCTTGTTGCTCCTCGTGGCAGGGTCCCTCCCCTCGTGCCGTTTTTCCTGGCACCTCAGGCCTCGGGGGTCTCGGTAGACGCGCGTAGTGGCCCGCAGTACCTGCGTCCTCACATTAGTGCGCACAACCCTTATCCCGTCCTCAGGTCGTCATTAGATCAGGAGGCTCTTGCTCGGTTCGGTAGTGTACTTAGCTTGTAGGGCGGTGACGATCTCGTGCGTCGTGAGGCGCGGCCGGGCTGTCCAGATAGTTTGCGATTCCTCCTGGGACGCTTCCTCCTTGTTTGTGGGACGATTTGGGGGCCCTTTCGGCACTCTGTGTCTGCAGGCCCCAGTCCCGCACATTCCTCGACCACCGTAATGTACGTCCGGATCACCAGGACGCAACTACGAGGTGAGGCCTCGACACCCTTGATGCCGACCGGATCACCAAGGATGATATCAAGGGGCGAATGGCTATATGACCGGTAAGGCTCCTGAGGCGCGCTGCTCAGGAGCCCCCTTTGACGCTCAAGCAGCTCTACGTCGGCAGGTCCCAGTCCCGCACATTCCTGGACCACCGTAATGTACGTCCGGATCACCAGGACGCAACTACGAGGTGAGGCCTCGACACCCTTGATGCCGACCGGATGACCAAGGACGACATCAAGGGGGCGAGTGGCTATATGACCGGTAAGGCTCCTGAGGCGCGCTACTCAGGATCCCCCTTTGACGCTCGTGCGACCCCCATTCCGTCCTGCCGGCTGCCGCCTCGGGAGGCACTGGGACCTCCCGAGGCTCCATGCTGTGGTGCCGCGCTGTGGTCGGAGCCCCTGAGTGGGGGTCGACCGCCAAAAGTTGCAAGTCCCTGAGGCGACTGGGCCTTGCTATCCAGCTCCGAGGCACCTCGGGGAGGGCCGGAGCACACGGACCCTTGCGAAACACCAATTCAGAAAGAGACTCCAAGACCGGAAAAACGAGAGAACGATGAGAGAAAAGCCCCCGCCCCTTTTTCTTTTTTAAAAATTGAGTTCCGGAATTCTCAAACTTCATTCCAAAAAGTGGCAATTCGAACACCAAAAAGAAGCAACTGCCACGTCCGGCACCTAGGCTAGTATTCGTCTTCGTCTTCCCCCAGCGCGGAGCGTAGGGCATCCATGTTGCGTGGGCATAGCCATTGGTGGGCAGTGTTGTCCGCTAGCGCGGAGCATGGGGCTTCCACATTGCGTGGGAAGGAACCCCTCCACGTCCTCGGGGGGCTCCGGGCGTATACAGCCCACTCATTATTACGTGAGAGTGTCACGGCCATAGATAGCTGGGCAAGCCCCCAGGCGCACGGCCCGGTTGCTCCCAACTCCGTCAAGAGCCATCCCGTGCATTTCTGCTCGGCTGCGCGCTCTATGACCCAACCCCGAATGCATTGTTCCCCGTGTAACCGCGGGATTGCGCTCCCGCGGCCCAAACATGAGCACAACGCACCCGGCGCAGCCATAGAGGTGTTTTGTCGATGAAGCCACCTCGCGAGGCGTCGGGGCGCTGGCCGGACAGTGTCTTGAGGGACCTGGGGGTCCCGGAGGGCTTCTTCTTTTCATGAGCAAGGCGGGTTGGGAGCCCCTTTCGGCACTCTGCGTCTGCAGGCCCCAGTCCCGCACATTCCTCGACCACCGTAAGCGACGTCCGGATCACCAGGACGCGACTACGGGGTGAGGCCTCGACACCCCCGATGCCGACCGGATCACCAGGACGGCATTGAGGGGCGAGTGGCTATACGACCGGTAAGGCTCCTGAGGCGCATTGCTCAGGAGCCCCCTTTGACGTGCAAGCAGCTCTATGTCGGCAGGTCCCAGTCCCGCACATTCCTCGACCACCGTAAGCGGCGTCCGGATCACCAGGACGCGACTACGGGGTGAGGCCTCGACACCCTTGATGCCGACCAGATCGCCAGGACGACATCAAGGGGCGAGTGGCTATATGACCGGTGAGGCTCCTGAGGTGCATTGCTCAGGAGCCCCCCTTGACGCTCAAGCGGCTCCCCCCCACAAAAATTCTTTTCCTGCCTCAGGAGGGCGAATCTCCAGAGGCTCCGAGATGGCGCGTAGGGCCATGGGTGGAGCCCCCGAGGCCCAGCCTCCCGTGGCTGCGCCGGCGCTCCAGTTGCCGCGGGTGGCCCGCGCTACTTGTGCCTTGCTGTCCCCCCCCCCAGGCCGTCACTCCTGAAGCCTCGGGGCTTGGCTCGGTGTTGCTTGCTCGCGAGGGCGACGGCTTGCGCCATGCCCCCCGGGGCCGGGGCATCCTCCCTCTTTCTCCCGCTCGCGTTGTCCAGGCTAGGTGCTCCGTCGGTGGAAGCCCCCAGGCCCGGCTCGGGGAGGACGCCCAGGGTGCCCCCTTCTCACCGTCCGGAGGCACGACGTAGCTTGGTACATAGGGCTCTACGTAAGGACCCTTTCCTCCTCCTGAGCCGTCCGGGGACGGCCCCTCCAGTCGGCGGCGGGGCACCCCCTTGAGCGCGCAGCCCGCAGACCCTCCTGCGACCAGCCTCAGCCCGAAGTTGCTTACCTCTGCCACCGCGGTTGGGTGGGCCGCGCGTTTCCTGATGTGGATTGCTTCCTTGGCGATCCGATGCGCTTCGCCGTGGTTGCTTGCTTGCATGGACGCCTACGCTGCTTGCTCCCTGCGCAGGATGGCGCGCCCCCGCCTGGTCAACCCAGGTTGTTGACGGTCCACGGGGTCACGGGGGTGCGTGTCGGTGCGCGCGCGGGGCGCCCCATTGTTCCCTCCGTGGGCTCCATCGTCGGGGCCGGGCTGCGCCCCAAAACCTGTGACTGGAATTCGGAGGAGAAGAAACATGGCGTGCGGCGGGCCCCGCTCGGACTCGCCCAGGGCCTGAGGGGGCATGCTGCCGGTGGGTTGGGTGATAGGCGCGGCGAACAAGCCCCCGACGCCTGACGCCTGTGGCCTTGAAGAAGAGTGAGGAGCCATGGCCCTCCGCGCGACGTTGACCAGCTCTGCGATGTGGTCGGCCCACGTGTCGAAACCCCTGTGCATCGGGCGGTGGCCGAGCATCTCGCTTGCCATCAGCAGTGCATCGTGCACGTCGAGATCTCCCACGTAGGTGCAACGCGACGCCGGTGCCGAGGGCGCTGCCCGTCCGCCGTGTGCTTGGACGACGCGAGAAGCGACGACGGTGGAGACGACACTGGCGGCTTGATACTGACCGCCCAGCGCCGTGCCGCTGGGGCGTGGGTCTCGGTCAGCAGCGGCAGAATTGGTGAAGACGGATCCGCCGTGGCCGGAGGGAGCTTGTTGGGCGCTGGCCATCGGAGCGGTGAGGCGTGGGATGAGCGAGGCTTGAGGAAGACTTCGACACGCCCCCTACCTGGCGTGCCAAATGTCGGATTTCGGGCTCCGCAGAACCCCAAGAAGTTCGAACACAGGGGCGTGTGCGAAGATCCCCTGCAGTCTCGCCCTACCTAGCTCGCTGCTCGATGGTTAGGATGATGAACTCGCATGATGATGAGGAAGAAGATGCACACGGTGATTTACCCAGGTCCGGGCCGCTGCGAAGCGTAATACCCTACTCCTGCTTTGGTGGATTGCCTCACGAGGAGGTATGGTGGATGAACTAGTACAGTGGTGAGGAGTTTCGCCAGGGCACTCGAGTGGTGTTCTTGGCTATCTGCCTTGTCTGTCGTCCCTCTTTCCTTTCGTCCTTCCCCACGGTGCAACCTAGCCCCTATATATAGCAGCGGCCCGGGTCCTCTTCCCTTATCGAAATGGCGGGAAGGGATACCACAACGGCCAAATTCGAAGGGGGACAGGAGTACATTCCCGCCCTGTCCAAAGGTGGTCTTCGCCTGCAAAGTGGCTGTCGATGATGCAGAGGTGGGCTTGGCGATGACATCCGCCCTGCGGGCTCGTGGTCGTGGTCTTGTTGCACCGGAATGGAAACCTTTGGGTGGCGCTTTGGGAACCCGCGTACGTCCTTGCTCCCTTTGCACCAAAGGGGAAACTGTACCGCCTGGCACGCTGGCGCCCGCCTGTCCTTCCATGCGTCATCCTTGACTCCTGAGGCCGGGTTCTACATAGAGATCTCCGCCGCTCCGGAGGGGGCCTGAGGAGGCCCATCCTTCGCTGGTCTTGGTGATGTTCTCCCTCGCGAGCTTAGGGCCCTCGCGAGGGCCTTGTCTGGAGTGAAGTCGCGCCAGACCGTGCTTGGCTGACGAGGTGGGCCATGCCCTGGGCCGCAGGCAGGCAGGTCTGGGTACCCCCGTTCCCTGAACGCCGACAAGTTCGTTGCAGAATGGACGCCCACGCCAGACGAAGAGGTTCCAGAGACAATTCTCCCCGGCATAGAAGCGCCTAAAGAATGGATCATGTATTTTGACGGTGCTTTCACGCTTCACGGCGCCGGAGCGGGCGTGCTCCTCGTCGCCCCCATCTGGAGAAAATCTCAAGTATGTGGTCCAAATGCACTTTCCCCGGGAGGAGGCCACCAACAACACCGCTGAGTATGAGGGGCTCCTTGCCGGACTCAGAATCGCGGAGGAGTTGGGAATCAAGAAACTGATCATCCGAGGGAACTCCCAACTCGTGGTGAAGCAAGTCAACAAAGATTATCAGAGTCCGTTGATGGAAGCATATGTGGAAGAGGTGAGAAAGCTGGAGAAGCACTTTGATGGCTTGCAAGCAGAGCATGTACCCTGAGCAGAAAATAGTATCGCTGATCATCTATCAAAGTGCACAGTGCAGAAGCTTCGTATGGAACCAGGAACTTTTGTCCTCCATCTCACTCAACCATCTGTATCCCCGTCAACGATGACCAGAAAAAGAAGAAATCTGAACTTCGGCAAGCATTTCCCGGCAGAGCTTCCTGAAGCCGCTGGTAGAAAGGCTGCCGGGGACAGTCCCGTTTCAGTTGGTGAGCAGCTCCCTCCTGCGGAACCACGGGTTCCTGCGGTCGAGGTAAGCGCTCCCACGAACGAAGAGATGCCTTTAGTCCTCGTTGTCGAGCCACGGGCTCCAGCCTAGGCACAACATATAGTCCACTTCCTTCAAACAGGAGAACTTCTCGAAGAACAAGAAGAAGTCGAAAGAGTAGCCTGTCAGTCAAGTATGTACCAGTTTGTCGATGACACTCTGTACAGAAAAAGACCAAATGGTGTGAAATTGAGGTGCATTTGCCGGGAAGATGGACTGAAGCTGTTGGCAGAGATTCATGGAGGCATGTGTGGGTCCCACATTGGATCAAGGGCCCTTGCCGGGAAAGCCTTCCGGCAAGGTGTCTATTGGCCACTGCCCTCCAGGATGCAACTGAGCTGGTCACCAAATGTGAGGCCTGCCAGTTCCATTCCAAGAACATCCATCAACCAGCGCAAGCTCTTCAGACGATCCCTTTATCCTGGCCATTCTCGGTATGGGGGCTTGATATTTTGGGCCTATTTCCCCACACAGTCGGGGGCTTTGAATTGTTGTTCATAGCAATCTACAAGTTCACAAAGTGGCCTGAGGTGGAACCCGTGAGGAAGGTGACCGCGTAGTCAGCTGTCGAGTTCCTGAAAGGACTAGTGTGCCGTTTTGGAGTGCCCAACAGGGTGATCACCGATAATGGCACCCAGTTCACGGGCCGCAACTTTATGTAATACATCCTTAGCCTTGGAAGCAAGGTCTCCTTCGCCTCTGTTGCCCACCCGAGAAGCAACGGGCAAGTCGAGAGGATGAATGCTGAAGTGCTGCGAGGGCTCAAGACAAGAACTTTCGACAGACTGCGAAGAAGCGGCAAGCGCTAGATAGATGAGCTACCGGTGGTTCTTTGGTCCCTCAGAACGACACCAAATCGATCAACCGGCTAGACGCCCTTCTCCCTATTGTATGGGGCGGAAGCAGTTCTCCCCACGGAACTCATATACGGGTCACCTCGAGTACTTGCCTACGACTTAGTAGAGAAAGAGCAGCTACAGCATGACGATGCCATGCTCCTCGAGGAAGATCGTCTTCGGGCCGCTGTGTGTGCTGCACGCTACCAGCAGGCTCTGTGCCGCTATCATAGCCGCATGGTCCACGCCCGGAGCCTTGAGGAAGGCGACCTTGTCCTTAGGCGCGTTCAGTCCGCCAAGGGTACCAACAAGTTGACGCCGAAGTGGGAAGGCCCTTATCGGGTAGCACAAGTCACCAGACCTGGCGCAGTCCGTCTGTAGACTGAAGATGGCACCAAAATGCTTAACTCATGGAATATTTAGCATCTTTGTAAGTTCTACCCATAAGGCGCGGTTGCCGGGCTCAGTCCTCGGCAGCCAACTTTTGTACATGCCTTGCCACAGTTGCAAGTAACCCTTTGTACAAAGCCAGGCGCAGACCCTGTGCATGCAATAATAAAGCTAGGCATTGCATCATACCATTAAACTGCATGTTTTGCTATGCGTTTTTATATTGCAATGTTATCGCTTAAAGTTTTAGAAATTTGCTAGAGTACTTGATGAGCCTATTATCCTTGCTGCCACGTTCTCTCTTGCCAGAGGACAGAGGCCTCTTGCCTTACATGTTTGACCACCAGGAAAACGAGGAAGGAGGGCAGAGAAACAAGGATGGTGGCCCGTCGTACTCCAAAAAGGAATATTGCCTGAAAAGATAAGTATAAATTGCATATTCCAAGATCGAAGCCATTTGCTCCCTTAAGGAAACCCTTACTATCCTTACTAACTGTGTACAATGGAGTCCTTCACGCAATGGAAACCCTTGTCTGGACGAGCCTCCCCCCCCAGCTCCTGTCGCTTATCAGCTTTGAGGGACTGCGTCGATACCGACAAGGAGGCTTGCCGGGGAATGATACCAGCTTGCTGTCGGGGGCTCTCTCCCCCTTGGCGCTCGTGGTACATACTGACTTGACAAATAGTTCCATGCGGCAGAGACAAACATGCTAAACACAGTACAAACAAGAGGAGCAAGGGACAATACTTAAGGACGAGAAATAGCGTTCTTTCATTCATTTTTGATACAAGATGGATAAAGATACATTATAGGACGCCCCTTAACTAACTCCTTATTTGACTTTCTCCTCTAGGAGCAAGCTACAAAAAGAAGAAAGGATGGAAGGAGGGCCTAAGCAGAAGCCCAGCCTGACCCCGTCAGGTCAGGCAGGGAACGGCTCGGCAGGACCACCGGCAGGGAAGACGAAGCCAAAGTCCATGAGCCTGCCAAGGCCCAGCTGGGAGAGGAGACGGCGCACCGATCAAGAACCCCGGCAAATCGCTGTGCCGGGGAGGGGGAGACGGGGCTCGCTGACGGTGATGGTGCGACCGGCGGTTAGCTGGAGTCCAGGTCATTGTACTCCGACTTACGGCCTGGAGCTCACTGTCGCCGTCTTCACCGACACTGTCCTCCTCGTCACTGTTGCTCGAGGAGGAGCTTTCGTCATCGATCGAGCTCTCTTCACAGCAGCCAAGATGAGCGCCCGAACGCCCATAGACCTTGATGGAGAGGGTGTCGGCCTCCACCAACCTGAAGCGGAGGATGTACCCACTCATGAAGTTGTGGGCACGTGCAAAGGTTTTCCACCCACGCATGAGGAAAATGACGCAGGGCGCCGAAACTCGACGTCAGCCCGCGCGGCGCCATTACAGCAGCCGTGCACGCGCAACCACATTATATGCGGCTTGCTGGCCTCCACCACCCTAGCAAAAGGGCGAGGGAGCCGCAAACGGCTGCGAGGAGGGCTACTCAGCCTGACGACGACCTCCAGCGCCGTACCTTCAGTGTGTCCCATCGCTGGGGGAGGAACCGCCAATGGAGGAGGGTCGGGTGCGGCGCTCCGCCTCCCCCGGTCGCGAGCCTCGCTCCGGCCCCGACCTCTTCCAACGCTCCCACCTCGCGCGCTGGGACCACCTCCCGCCGCCATGGCTGAAGAAGCGGCATTATCCCAAGGGGAGACTCTCGTAGCCGCGGCGAAGCTGGAAGTCGTTTCCGCCCCCTTGTCATGGCGATGACTGGTGCATCCAAGGACGGAGAATAAGGGCAAGTGACGTGGCTTGAGACTGCGTCGGTATTTCCCCAAAGAGGAAGGGATGATGCAGCACAGCGACGGTAAGTATTTCCCTCAGTTATGAAACCAAGGTTATCGAACCAGTAGGAGGATCACCACCACCCAATAAGCAGCACCTGCACACAAACAACAAATACTTGCAACCCGACGCGAAAGAGAGGTTGTTAATCTCTCTACGGTAAAAAGACAGATTAGGTAGTGATAGATAGGAGAGATAGATCTCTCATGAACACAAATAAAAAGAGTAAATATGCAGCAATATGTTTTAGGGTTCTTGGTTTTGTAGATCTGAAACAAAGATTGCAAAAAGATAGATCGGAAAGCAATATGTTGGAAAAGTAGCCGCGAGGGCCGTAGGGTTCACTAGTGGCTTCTCTCATGAGTATAGCGCATGGTGGGTGAACAAATTACTGTTGGGCAATTGATAGAAAATCGAATAGTCATGATGATATCCAAGGCGATGATCATTATAGAGGCATCATGTCCAAGATAAGTAGACCGACTCCTGCCTGCATCTACCACTATTACTCCACACATCGACCGCTATCCAGCATGCATCTAGTCTATTAAGTTCATGGAAAAACGGAGTAATGCAATAAGAACGATGACATGATGTAGACAAGATCTATTCATGTAGGAATAGACCCCATCTTGTTATCCTTAATAGCAACGATACATGTGTGTCTTGCTGCCCCTTCTGTCACTGGGAAAGAACACCGCAAGATCGAACCCATCACAAAGCACCTCTTACCATGGCAAGAAAAATCGATCTAGTCGGCCTAACTAAACCAAAGATTCGGAGAAGAAATACGAGGCTATAAGTAATCATGCATATAAGAGATCAAAGAAGACTCAAATAATATTCATGGATAGAAACTGATCATGAACTCAAAATTCATCGCATCCCAACAAACACACCGCAAAAGTTTACATCAAATAGATCTTCAAGAGACCATTGTATGGAGAATCATAAGAGAGAGAGAGGAAGCCATCTAGCTACTGCCTACGGCCCCGTAGGTCTATGTGGGACTACTCACGCATCATCGGAGAGGCACCTATGAGGAAGATGAACCCCTCCGTGATGTTGTTTAGATTGGATCTGGAGGTTCTGGAACTTGCGGCGGCTGGAATTGTGTTTCGTCGACTCCCCTAGGGTTTTTGGAATATTTGGGAATTTATAGGCATCAGAGGTGGTTGAGAGGGGCCCAGAGGAGGGCACAACCCATCAGGGCGCGCTGGGGCCCCCTAGCTCGCCCTGGTGGGTTGTGGTCTCCTCGGCCCACTCCCCCGGCACTTCTTTGGCCCATTGGGTGTCTTCTGATCCAGAAAAAATCTCCAAAAAGTTTCGTCGCGATTGGACTCCGTTTGGTATTGATTTTCTGCGAAGTAAAAAATAAGCAAAAACAGCAACTGTCACTTTGGCACTATGTCAATAGGTTAGTCCCAAAAAATGATATAAAGTTGTTATAAAATGATTGTAAAACATCCAAGCATGATAATATAACAGCATGGAACAAGCAAAAATTATAGATACATTGGAGACGTATCAGCATCCCCAGCCTTAATTCCTACTCGTCCTCGAGTAGGTAAATGATAAAAACAGAATTTTTGATATGGAATGCTGCCTAACATGTTCATCACATTCTTTTCTTTTATATAGCATGGACATTTGGACTTGTAAATGATTCAAAGCAATAGTCTAGTTTTAACATAATGACTTCAATACTCAAGCATGTCAACAAGCAACCATGTCTTTCAAAATATCAACACTAAAGAAAGTTATCCCTAGCCCATCATGCTCAATCATTGATCCGTTCATGAAACACACTCAAATATTAGCTATGCCCAATGCTCAAGTACGATCATAGTGTCCCCCTAGTTGGTGCTTATAAGAGAAGATGGAGACTCAAAGCAAAAATAAAAATTGCATAAAGTAAAAGATAGGCCCTTCGCAGAGGGAAGTAGGCATTTGTAGAGGTGCCAGAGCTCAAGGTTTAAATTGAGAGAGAGAAAATATTTTGGGTGGCATGCTTTTCCTGTCAACAAAAACGACAAAGTAGCTCACAATACTTTCCAATGCTAGATATATCATAGGCGGTTCCCAAACAGAAAATAAAGTTTAATCCTTTTTCCACCAAACTTTCACTTTCCATGGCAGGCCATATCCACGGTTGCCTTCCATACCAACACTTTCCAAGGAATTTATTATTTGACAACATAAAGTAAATATTTTTTTCTTTTTCATTTCGGGAATGGACATCCCTATTACCGCCGCACTCTCGTGCAATGACAAGTGAATAAACACTCATCTTGAGAATAACACATGTAGCATGGAAAAATATTGCACACTCCCCACCATTTCATGAGCGGTACGAGCACACAAAAGAGAAAATTTATTTTGAAAATTTAGAGATGGCACATACAAATTTGCTTGGAATGGCATGGAAATACCGCATATAGGTAGGTATAGTGGACTCATAAGGCAAAACTTGGTTTAAGGATTTTGGATGCACAAGTAGTATTTCTACTCAGTACAAATGGAGGCTAGCAAATAGATTGGGAAGCAACCAAACCAAGAAACGAAAATTTACAGAAGCGAGCATTGAGCATAACTAACACCGAATAATGCAACACAAGTAGGATGTAACTTCATTGCTTAACTATTGACTTTCGTGCATGCATAGGGAATCACAAACCTTAACACCAATATTCCTACTAAGCATAATTACTCACTAACATGACTCACATATTACTATCATCATGTTTCAAAACTATTACAAGGAATCAAGTTTAATTTGTCCAATGATCTTCATGAAAGTTTTTATTATATCCTCCTTGGATATCTATCACTTTGGGACTAGTTTCATATATTGCCATTGCTTTTTGGCAAGCTCAAGCAAATTTAAGTGAAGCACATGAGCATAATGATTTCATCTCTCAAAAAGGTATAAGTGAATCATGAGAGGATTTCTTCAAAATTTACCTACTCTCAAATTAATCTAAGTGAAGCATGAGAGTATTTCTACAAAAATTTCCAAGCACACCGTGCTCAAAAAGAAATAAGTGAAGCACATAGAGCAATTCTAACAAATCATAGCATAATTTTGGCTTTCTCAAATAGGTGTGTCCAGCAAGGATAAAAGGGAAAAACTAACAAACAAAGCAAGCAAAGATACAAGATGCTCCAAGTAAAACTCATGATATGTGATGAATAAAAATATAGCTCCAAGTAAAATACCGGTGGTCGTTAGAAGAAAGAGGGGATGCCACTCGGGAGCATCCCCAAGCTTAGTTGCTTGTTACTCTTTGGCTATATCTTGGGGGTGCGGTAGCATACCCAAGCTTAGGCTTTTATCACTCCTTATTCCTTCATCCATCGTGATCTCACCCAAAACTTGAAAACTTCAATCACACAAAACTCAACAAAATCTTCGTGAGATCCGTTAGTATAATAAAGCAAATCAATACTTTAGGTACTTTTGCAAATCCATTCATATTTTATTATTGCATTATACCTACTGTATTTTAACTTTACCATGGCTCATACCCTTCAATATAACCCATAGATTCATCAAAACAAGCACACAATGCAACGAAAACAGAATCTGTCTTAAACAGAACAGTCTGTAGTAATCTGTACTCTACCCATACTTCTGTAACTCTAAAAATTCTGAAAAATTAGGACAACGTAAGGACTTTGTATAGGAACACTGTGTTAAAGTTACAGCTTAAGATCACGTTCCCGCAAAAAATAAAAATTCATATACTAGACGCAAAGTTTCTGTTTCAGATTCAGCATCGCTTCTACTCATCCTATGAATCATCCTAAAGGCTTTACTTGGAACAAACACTAAATAAATCATAAAAACACAATCATAACAGAGACATAATTGTATCAACACTCAAAAACAGAAAGTAAAAAGCAAAAATAAATCTATTCATTGGGTTTCCTCCCAACAAGTGCTATCGTTTTACGTCCCTAGCTAGGCATAACGCATAGATTCAAGTATTGTCATCCTTGGTTTTGGATCCATAGGATGCCCTCATGATTGATTCATATGGTGGCTTAAGTCTTGTCCTAGGGAAGTGTTCTTTCATATCAATCACGGCACCTATAGTGCGTAAAAACGGTCTACCAAGTATAATGGGACAAGACGGATTGCAATTAATATCAAGCACAATAAAATCAATAGGCACATAGTTCCTATTTGCAAGAATAAGAACATCATTAATTCTTCCCAAAGGCTTTTTAATAGTAGAATCCGCCAAGTGCAAATTAAGAGAACATTCTTCAATATTGGTAAGACCAAGCACATCACATAGAGATTTCGGAATCGTGGAAACATAGCACCCAAATCACACAAATCAAAGCACTCATAATTTTTAATCTTGACCTTAATGGTAGGTTCCCACTCATCATGTAATTTTCTAGGAATAGAAATCACCAACTCCAACATTTCTTCAAAAGATTTCATCATGGCATCAACGGTATGTTTAGTAAAAGCTTTATTTTTCTCATAAGCATGGGGTGAATTCAACATGGATTGCAGCAAAGAAATATATTCAACCAAAGAGCAACTATCATAATTAAAGTCTTTGCAATCCAAGATAGTGGGCACATCACTAGTTAAAGTTTTGACCTCTTCAAACCCACTTTTATCAAGATTTTCACCCTCCAAATTGGGACGCCTTCTAGATAAAGTTGACTCTACTTTAGTCCCTTCATTATCAATTTTAACATTACTAAACAAGGAATCAATAGAAGAAACACCAATCACTTTAAGATCTACATCTTTTTTATCCTCTAGAGAGATTGGTTTGGCGGCCATTTGATTTATCAAAGTAGCTTGCGCATCGGAGATTTTACCAAGCAAATTTTCAGCATGAGCATATTTAGATTGAAGATTACAAACTTCTCTACTGATATCATCAAGTTGTTTCGTTATGGCATCTAGCACGGTAGAGTGTTCTCTAAGCTCATCGGTAAAATACTTCTTATGCTCAAATTATGTAGTCATATATTCCATGGTACTTTTCTCAATTTCAAGCAAGATATTGGGATAAGGAACTTCATAATACTTTCATTGAGGCAACATGACTATGCAAACAAGATTGCAAGCAAGGAAGAGATCCGACAAGAAAAAGGGCAAACGAAAAAGAGGGCGAATAAAACGGCAAATTGGTGAAGTGGGGGAGAGGAAAACGAGAGGCAAATGGCAAATAATGTAATTGCAAGGAGATGAGATTTGTGATTAGGAACCTGGTAGATGATGATGGAGTCCCCTCGGCGCCTACGATAGGCACGTAGAAGAGACCGCTTCCTCCCCGGCAACGGCGCCAGAAATTCCTTTGACATGGCTTGAGACTGCGTCTGTATTTCCCCAAAGAGGAAGGGATGATGCAGCACAGCGACGGTAAGTATTTCCCTCACTTATGAAACCAAGGTTATCGAACCAGTAGGAGGATCACCACCACCCAATAAGCAGCACCTGCACACAAACAACAAATACTTGCAACCCAAGGCGAAAGAGAGGTTGTCAATCTCTCTACGGTAAAAAGATAGATTATGTAGTGATAGATAGGAGAGATAGATCTCTCAAGAACACAAATAAAAAGAGTAAATATGCAGCAATATGTTTTTGGGTTTTTGGTTTTGTAGATCTGAAAACAAAGATTGCAAAAAGATAGATCGGAAAGGAATATGTTGGAAAAGTAGACCCGAGGGCCATAAGGTTCACTAGTGGCTTCTCTCATGAGTATAGCGCACAGTGGGTGAACAAATTACTGTTGGGCAATTGATAGAAAATCGAATAGTCATGACGATATCCAAGTCGATGATCATTATATAGGCATCACGTCCAAGATAAGTAGACCGACTCCTGCTTGCATCTACCACTATTACTCCACACATCAACCGCTATCGAGCATGCATCTAGTGTATTAAGTTCATGGAAAAACGAAGTAATGCAATAAGAACGATGACATGATGTAGACAAGATCTATTCATGTAGGAATAGAACCCATCTTGTTATCCTTAATAGCAACGATACATGCGTGTCTTGCTGCCCCTTTTGTCACTACGAAAGAACACCGCAAGATCGAACCCATCACAAAGCACCTCTTCCCATGTTGGGGAACGTTGCATGGGAAACAAAAAATTTCCTACGCACACGCATGATCTATCCATGGTGATGAGCATCTACGAGAGGGAGAGTGGATCTACGTACCCTTGTAGATCGCTAAGCAGGAAGCGTTAAGAAACGCGGTTGATGTAGTCGAACGTCTTCGCGATCCAAATCGCAAGCCGTCCCGCGATCCAATCACGATCCATCCTGATCTAGCGCCGAACGGACGGCACCTCCGCATTCAGCACACGTACAGCTCGATGACAATCTCCGCCTTCTTGATCCAGCAAGAGGGATCGGAGAGGTTGATGAGTTCTTCGGTAGCACAACGGCGTGGTGGCGGTGGTGGTGAACTAATCCGGCAGGGCTTCGCCAAGCTCCGCCGAACTAATCTAGGGGAGAAAACGATCTAGAGGGAAAGAGAGGCAGTCGTGGCTTTTTTTGGGTTGAGGGCTGCCCTCTAAAACCTCTAGTATATATAGGAGGGAGGGAGGAGGAGGCAGCCCTAGGGTTCCCCTAGGGGTTCGGCCGAACCTCCACCAAGGGGGAGGAGTCCACCTCCCATAAGGGAGGTGGAATCCTAGTAGGACTCCTCCCCACTTGGCCTCCTCCCCCACCCATTGCGCAAGGGCCTCCAGGGGCTGGCCGGCCAGCCCACCAGGAGATGGTGCGTCACCTCCTAGGCCCATGTGACCCTTGGGGTGGGTGGGCCCCACTTGGTGGACCCCTCGGAACCCATTCGTCACTCCCGATACACTACCGGAAATGTCCGAAACTTTTTCGGAGACCAAAACGGGACTTCCTATATATCAATCTTCACCTCCGGACCATTCCGGAGGTCCTTGTGACGTCCGAGATCTCATCCGCGACTCCGAACAACCTTCGGTCACCAACATACATAACTCAATACTACCGAAACGTCACCGAACGTTTAGTGTGCAGACCTTGCGGGTTCGAGAACTATGTAGACATGACCGAGACACCTCTACGGTCAATAACCAATAGCAGGACCTGGATGCCCATATTGGTTCCTACATATTCTACAAAGATCTTTATCGGTTGAACCTCCATGTCAAGGATTCAGTTAATCCTGTATGATGTTCCCTTTGTTCTTCGGTATGTTACTTGCCCGAGATTCGATCGTCGATATCTCTATACCTAGTTCAATCTCGTTACCGGCAAGTCTCTTTACTCGTTCCGTAATACAAGATCCCGTGGCTAACTCTTTAGTCACTTTGCTTGCAAGGCATATTGTGATGTTGTATTACCGAGTGGGCCCTGAGATACCTCTCCGTCACACGGAGTAACAAAACCCAGTCTCGATCCATGACAGCTCAACAGACACCCTCGGAGATACCTGTAGAGCATATTTATAGTCACCTAGTTACGTTGCGACGTTTGATACACACAAGGTATTCCTCCGGTGTCAGTGAGTTGCATGATCTCATGGTCATAGGAACAGATACTAGACATGCAGAAAACTATAGCAATAAACTGACACGATCATATGCTACGTTCATAGTTTGGGTCTTGTCCATCACATCATTCTCCTAATGATGTGATCCCGTTATCAAATGACATCTCATGTCTATGGCTAGGAAAACTTGACCATCTTTGATCAACGAGCTAGTCTACTAGAGGCATACTAGGGACACAGTGTTGTCTATGTATCCAAACATGTATTTGTGTTTCCAATCAATACTATTATAGCATGGATAATAAACGATTATCATGAACAAGTAAATATAATAATAATCACTTTATTATTGCCTCTAGGGCATATTTCCAACAGTCTCCCACTTGCACTCGAGTCAATAATCTAGCTCATATCACTATGTGATTTACATTGTAATGAATCTAACACCCATACAGTTCTGGTGTTGATCATGTTTAGCCCTTGGAAGAGGTTTAGTCAACGGGTCTTGTCGGATTTTGGGCTCTGCAAAACCCAAAGAGGTTCGAACTCAGGGGCGTGTGTGAAGATCCCCACCAGCTTCGACCTCAAGCTCTCAGCTCGACAGCCTAGCCCGACGAAGTCACTCAATTGCGGGGAAGAACATTAGCACACGAGGATTTACCCAGGTTCGGGCCGCTGCAAAGCGTAAAACCCTACTCCTGCCTTTTGGTGGATTGCCTCACGAGGAGGTTTGTGGATGAACTAGTACGGTGGTGAGTACCCTCGCGAGGGTGCTCGGGTGGTGTTCTCCCCCTGCTCTATGGAGCAGTCTAGCCTCTATTTATAGCGACCCGGGTCCTCTTCCCTTATTGTAATGGCGGGAAGGGATCCCACAACGGCCAAATTCGAAGGGGGACAAGGAATACACCTTATCCTGACGAAAGGTGGTCTTCGCCTGCAAAGTAGCCAGTGGTGATGCAGAGGTGGGCTCGGTGATGACGTCTGTCCTGCGAGGCTCGTGGTCTTGGTCTTGTTGCATCGGAATGGAAACCTTTGGGGTGCCTTGGGAACCTGCGTACGTTCTTGCCTCCTTTGCACCAAAGTGGAAATTGTCTCTGCTGTGCGTGCTGGTGCCCGCCTGGCCCGGCTTGCGTCATCCTTGACCTCCCGAGGCCGAGTATTGCATAGAGATCTCCGCCACTCAGGAGGGGGCCTGGGGAGTCTTGGCGTCGTCCTCCTCGCTAGGGTAGGGCTCTCGCGAGGTCCTTGTCTTGAGTGAGGCCGCACTGGCCGCGCTTGGCTATTGAAGTGGGCCACGCCCTGGGCCGCAGGCTGGCAGGTCTGGGTACCCCCGTTCCCAGGACTCCGACAGTAGCCCCCGGGCCCAAGGCGCGCTCGAGCTGGCTTCTGGGCGAAGCCATAGAAGACGGCCCGAAGCGCCGTGGGCCCCAACCGTCTACGGGCCAGGCTTGACACACGGCGCCCGCCAAGACGCTGACGCCTCCATTTCTTCGCGCTGCATCGGCAACCGCCCGGGCCGACAAACAGCCTGGCACACGCCACCGAGTCGTCATTGTTCCCCATCAAACCTGCCGTCCGTTCTCCCTTCTCCCGCGGCTCGCGCCTCCTCCGCCAATCTTGCGTCCGCCCCAACCTGGCCGTCCGCCATGGCCCCCAAGAAGAGAGGGGGAGAGGCTCTGAAGGCGTCGGGACCTTCGTCGATGCCGGAGCCCGCGTTAGGTCGATCCTTGGTGGTCAATCTTGAAGGGTTGGAGAAGGTCCGACTGGCTGTCGCTGCCGGCTCTAACGAGTGGGTGGCGACCAAGATCTGGCTGGGCTCGCAGCCTCAGACCGAGCTAGAGGCCACCAATATTCCCCTTCATCTCCATGCCCTCCTCTTAGGCTTGCTGACGCCGTTCTCGGACTTCTTTTCCGCCGTGCTCACGCATTATCAGGTTCATGCGCTTCATCTTGACCCCGGCTCCATCGTCCTCCTTTCCGCTTTCGCATTCCTGTGCGAGGCCTTCGTCGGCATACCCCCTTCTGTGGCCCTGCTTCGCCACTTCTTCTCCCTCTGGTTGAACCCTAGGGGACACTGTTGAAGATGTGTGTCCCTGAGGGCAGTCGATGCGATGGCCAACGAGGCCCTCGACGCCCGGCTTTCCCCGAGCGCGGAAGGCTTCCGGAGGCAGTGGGTGTACGTCGATGCCGCTGAGGCTGGCCCCCTGCTCCAACTCCCGTCGGTTCCTGCAGAGCCGAGTCCCGGGTGGGAACACGAGGAGCTTGCCGACCCGCGGCTCGCGCATGTTTTGGTCAGGCTGGCAGAACTGAAGAAGGCGGGCGTGACAATGGCGATGGTGGTGCGGGAGTTCTCCTGCCAGCGAATTGGTCCACTTCAGTGCCATTCCCACCCGATGTGGACCTTTGCAGGCCCTCACGATTCCATGAGGCTCCAGGTCCCTTCTCTTCCTTCCAACGCGCTACGCGAACTGCTCCGTCGCCTGACCGGCGGGGAACCGGATGAGCTTCCCTGGGACGGCCTCCCCTTTACAACCACAAGGACGGGGAAACACTTGCCCGGAAGATGCCACGCTTCGACGCGTGGGGGTTTCTTCCTTCGGAGGGAGCGGGTCCCCGGGGCGATCCCCCCACGAGGGCCTCGGGTCCTAGGGGTCCCGAGGCCGTGGTTTCCCCTTTGGCCGAGGTGGGGCGTCCTGCATCGCCCATTTCCCGGGCTCTTGCCACGGTCCTGCCCGGGGGTGAGGATGACACCCTGTTGGTGAAGGTGGCCGCCGCCTCCGCTGCAGGGTGCTTGGCGTCAGACGCTGACGCGTCAGCCCCGGGCCCCCGTGCTCGCCAGAAGAGGAAGGGGCCCGGGAGCAGCTGCTGCCCGGCGCCGTGGGTGCCGATGAAGAGGAAGTGGATCGCCGTGGATGAGTAAGTGTCCGAGCCCCCTCAGTCTTCCCCTGGTGTGCTCCTTCTGAATCTCCGTTCTGCAGGTTCCCCCCCCCCCCCCCCGACGAAGGAAGAGATGCGCCGCCACCGCCGCCTCCTGAGGCCACCGGGCCCATCGTGGCCCTGTCTTCCGCGGGCCACGGGATTCCGTGCAGAAGGGCGCCCGCGCCCGAGCTCGTGCTGCCCTCGGGAGGTCCAGAGCGCGAGTTTCCTGCGATCTTCTCCATACGTGGCCTCCAACTTGCAAGGGAGGGGCTGCGTCCTCCTGATACGTCTCCAACGTATCTATAATTTTTGATTGTTCCATGCTATTATATTATCTGTTTTGGATGTTTTATATGCATTAATATGCTATTTTATATTATTTTTGGGACTAACCTATTAACCTAGTGCCTAGTGCCAGTTTCTGTTTTTCCTTGTTTTTGAGCATTGCAGATAAGGAATATTAAACGGAGTCCAAACGGAATAAAATCTTCAGAATGATTTTTCTTGGACCAGAAGAAACCTGTCAGACTTGGAGATGAAGGCAGGAGACTTGCCGGGAGGCGACAAGCCACCTGGGCGCGCCCTAGGGGGGCGTACCCCTGGCTTGTGGCCCCCCAGCAGGTCTTCTAACCCTATTCTTCGGCCTATAAATTCCAAAATATTCCCCCAATACCAAAAAGAGCCACGAAAATACTTTTCCGCCACCGGAACCCTCTGTTCCCATGAGATCCCATCTTGGAGCCTTTTCCTGTAATCTGCCGGAGGGGGATTCGATCACGGAGGGCATCTACATCAACTCCATTGCCCTTCCGATGATGCGTGAGTAGTTCACCACAGACCTTCGGGTCCATAGCTAGTAGCTAGATGGCTTCTTCTCTCTCTATGTTCTTCAATACCATGTTCTTCATGATCTTCATGGAGATCTATCTGATGTAATACTCTTTTGCGGTGTGTTTGTCGAGATCCGATGAATTGTGGGTTTATGATCAAATTATCTATGAATATTATTTGAATCTTCTCTGAATTCTTATATGCATGATTTCATATCCTTGCAAGTCTCTTCGAGTTATTGGTTTGGTTTGGCCAACTAGATTGGTAATTCTTTCAATGGGAGAAGTGCTTGGTTTTGGGTTCAATCTTGCGGTGTCCTCACCCAGTGACAAAGTAGGGGTAGCGAGGCACGTATTTGTATTGTTGCCATCAAGGATAAAAAGATGGGGTTTTCATCATATTGCTTGAGTTTATCCCTCTACATCATGTCATCTTACTTAATGCGTTACTCTGTTCTTCATGAACTTAATACTCTAGATGCAGGCAGGAGTCGGTCGATGTGTGGAGTAATAGTAGTAGATGCAGAATCGTTTCGGTCTAATTGACACGGACATGATGCCTATATGCATAATCATTGCCTTGGATATCGTCATAACTATGCGCTTTTCTATAAATTGCTCGACAGTAATTTGTTCACCCACCATATTATTTTCCTTCAAGAGAGAAGCCTCTAGTGAAACCTATGGCCCCGGGTCTATTTTCCATATTATATTTTCAGATCTATAAACCAAAAATACCAAAAATACTTTGCTGCAATCTTTTTACTTTTGTTTTAATTTTTTTTTAGTAATCTTCTAAATCTATCTCTATCAGATCTCATCCTTGCAAGTAACCGTGAAGGGATTGACAACCCCTTTGTAGCGTTGGGTGCAAGTGTTTGATTGTTTGTGTAGGTGCAAAGATTGGGGACTTGCTTGTATCTCCTACCGGATTGATACCTTGGTTCTCAACAACTGAGGGAAATACTTATCTACTTTGCTGCATCACCCTTTCCTCTTCAAGGGAAAACCAACGCAAGCTCAAGAAGTAGCAAGAAGGATTTCTGGCGCCGTTGCCGAGGAGATCTACATCAAGCCTACCAAGTACCCATCACAAACTCATCTCTTGCATTTACATTATTTGCCATTTGCCTCTTGTTTTCCTCTCCCCCACTTCTAAAACGATTTTCAGAAAGATTTGCCTTTTTATTCGCCCTTCTTCCGTTCGTCTTTTCGTTTGCTTTTTGTTTGCTCGTGTGTTAGAACGCTTAAACTCATGGCTAGCCTTACTACTATCGCTAGTACTCCCGAAAGTGAAGTCCTTAATTTTAAGCAAAGGGAGGGAGAAAACTTAAAAGATGCTTGGTATAGAATTTGCAATGCTCAAAGTAGATCTATTCGTAAGCAATCTACTACCGTTCTCCTTCGCAATTTTTATGTGGGTGTTTCTCCTTTGAATAGATATGTTCTGGATACCATTATGGGAGGAAATTTCTTGGGAAGCCATACCTTTGAATCTTATAATGCTATGACAAATTTGGGAGGTTCACCCCCACTCGTGGTTAATGAAACTATCTTAACTTTGGAACATGTGATGCGAAGGCTTGATGTTATCGAAAATAAAGTTGCTACTATAGAGCTCATTGAAAACTTGGATAAAAAGATTCATAATCATATTACTCAATATGGATCTAATGTAGGAGTTACTTTAACAAACCTAAGGGAAAAAGAACCCATAATTAATGAAAAATTGGATCAAGATTCCTCTAGAATTGGAAAGCTAGAGGACATTATTACCAACTTGGGTTCTGCTTTTGCCTCTGTTCAAACCACTCCAAAATTTTCTCCTTCTAAGACTGCCAAGTTTGTTTATGTTCCTAAAAATAAGGGTGAATCCTCCAGTAAAGAGGATGAAGATCTTAAGATGATAAGAGTTCACCCCAGCTTTATCAATATTGTTAAGGAACCTATTACCACAAGTGAATCTCTTTACTTCTTGCCTAGGAGCATTATTATTGATAAGAGCAAAGAACCTCCTAGGGTTTATAAGTGTGCAATTGAGGAGTTGCATACCAAATATGACAATACCTAGATCTATTGCGTTATGCCTAGCTAAGGGCGTTAAACAATAGCGCTTGTTGGGAGGCAACCCAATTTTATTTTATGTTTCTGTTTTTTGCTTATGTTCTTGAGTGTTTTGCACATTATTACCTCTGTAGTAATTGTGTTTTATTGTTTTAATTAGTGTTTGTGCCAAGTAAGACCTTTGGGATGGTTTACGGTGATTGTTGATTTGGTTTTTCTGAAAAACAGAAACTTTTGCGTTCAGTCCAGGAATTTTATAAATTCACCAGAGCGTCAATTGGATATGAATTTTTTACACAAGATTGATATACAAATTTACCTGATTGTACTAATTTTTCAGAATTTTTGGAGTTACAGAAGTATTCGAAGTTTACAGATTGCTACAGACTGTTCTGTTTTTGACAGATTCTGTTTTCTTTGTGTTGTTTGCTTATTTTGATGTATCTATGGGTTGTATCAGGGGGTATGAACCATGGAGAAGTTAGAATACAATAGATATTACACCAATATAAATAAAGAATGAGTTCACAACAGTACCTAAAGTGGTGATTTATTTTTCTTATACTAACTGATCTCACGAGTTTTCTGTTGAGTTTTGTGTTGTGAAGTTTTCAAGTTTTGGGTAAAGATTTGATGGACTATGGAATAAGGAGTGGCAAGAGCCTAAGCTTGGGTATGCCCAAGGCACCCCAAGCCATATTCAAGGATACCAAAGAGCCTAAGATTGGGGATGCCCTGGAAGGCATCCCCTCTTTCGTCTTCAATCCATCGGTAAATCTACTTGAGGTTATATTTTTATTCACCACATGATATGTGTTTTGCTTGGAGCGTCTTGTATGATATGAGTCTTTGCTTTTTAGTTTGCCACAATCATCCTTGCTGCACACATCTTTTGAGAGGGACACGCATAATCGTGAATTTATTAGAATACTCTATGTGCTTCACTTATATCTTTTGAGCTAGGCAATGTTGCTCTAGTGCTTCACTTATATCTTTTTAGAGCACGGTGGTGTTTTTTATTTTATAGAAATAATTGAACTCTCATACCTCACTTATATTATTTTGAGACTCTTTAAACAGCATGGTAATTGGTTTAGGTTATGAATTTAGTCCTAATATAATGGGCATCCAAGAGGGATATAATAAAAACTTTCATATAAAGTGCATTGAATACCATGAGAAGTTGGATTCCTTGCATATAGTTTTGAGATATAAAGATGGTGATGTTAGAGTCATGCTAGTGAGTAATTGTGGAATGGTAAAAATACTTGTGTTAAAGTTTGTGACTCCCGTAGCATGCACGTACGGTGAACCGTTATGTAACGAAGTCGGAGCATGATTTGTTTAATGATTGTCATCCTTTGTGTGAGGGTCGGGAGCGCGCAATGGTTAACTCCTACCAACCTCTCCCCTAGGAGCATGCGTCTAATACTTTGCTTTGATAACTAATAGATTTTTGCAATAAGTATGTGAGTTCTTTATGACTAATGTGAGTCCATGGATTATACGCACTCTCACCCTTCCACCATTGCTAGCCTCTCTAGTACCGCGCAACTTTCGCCGGTGCATTAAACCCACCTTCCTCAAAACAGCCACCATACACCTTCCTCAAAACAGCCACCATACCTACCTATTATGGCATTTCCATAGCCATTCCGAGATATATTGCCTTGCAACTTCCACCGTTCCGTTTTTTATGACACGCACCATCATTGTCATATTGCTTTGCATGATCGTAAGACAGCTAGCACGATGTTTTCATGGCTTGTCCGTTTTTTGATGTCATTTGCTATGCTAGATCGTTGCACATCCCGGTACACCACCGGAAGCATGCATATAGAGTCATATCTTGTTGTGGTATCGAGTTGTAAGTAAATAAAAGTGTGATGATCATCATTATTAGAGCATTGTCCCATGAGAGGAAAGGATGATGGAAGCTATGATTCCCTCACATGTAGGGATGAGTCTCCGGACTTTACAAATAATAAAAGAGGCCAATGAAGCCCAAATAAAAAAAAGAGGCCAAAGATGCCCAACAAAATAAAAAAATAAAAAAATGAGAGAAAAGAGAGAAGGGACAATGTTACTATCTTTTTTCCACACTTGTGCTTCAAAGTAGCACCTTGATCTTCATGATAGAGATTCTCCTATTCTTGTCACTTTCATATACTAGTGGGAATTTTTCATTATATAACTTGGCTTGTATATTCCAATGATGGGCTTCCTCAAATTGCCCTAGGTCTTCGTGAGCAAGCAAGTTGGATGCACACCCACTTAGTTTCTTTTTGAGCTTTCATACACTGATAGCTCTAGTGCATCCGTTGCATGGCAATCCCTACTCACTCACATTGATATCTATTGATGGGCATCTTCATAGCCCATTGATACGCCTAGTTGATGTGAGACTATCTTCTCCTTTTCCATACAACCTCCACCATATTCTATTCCACCTATAGTGCTATATCCATGGCTCACGCTCATGTATTGCGTGAAAGTTGAAAAGGTTTGAGAACATAAAAGGTGTGAAACAATTGCTTGACTTGTCATCGGGGGTGTGCATGATTTAGATACTTTGTGTGGGGAAGATGGAGCATAGCCAGACCATATGATTTTGTAGGGATAACTTCTAAGGCCATGTTATTTTGAAAGGACACAATTGGTTGTTAGTATGCTTGGAGTATTACTGTTTTTATGTCAATATTGAGCTTTTGTTTTGAATCTTATGGATCTGAACATTCATGCCATAATAAAGAATATTACATGGATAAATATGTTAGGTAGCATTCCACATCAAAAATTCTGTTTTTATCATTTACCTACTCGAGGACGAGCAGGAATTAAGCTTGGGGGTGCTTGATACGTCTCCAACGTATCTATAATTTTTGATTGTTCCATGCTATTATATTATCTGTTTTGGATGTTTTATATGCATTAATATGCTATTTTATATTATTTTTGGGACAAACCTATTAACCTAGTGCCTAGTGCCAGTTTCTGTTTTTCCTTGTTTTTGAGTATTGCAGATAAGGAATATTAAACGGAGTCCAAACGGAATAAAATCTTCAGAATGATTTTTCTTGGACCAGAAGAAACCTGTCAGACTTGGAGATGAAGGCAGGAGACTTGCCGGGAGGCGACAAGCTACCTGGGCGCTCCCTAGGGGGGCGTACCCCTGGCTTGTGGCCCCCCAGCAGGTCTTCTAACCCTATTCTTCGGCCTATAAATTCCGAAATATTCCCCCAATACCAAAAAGAGCCACGAAAATACTTTTCCGCCACCGAAACCCTCTGTTCCGGTGAGATCCCATCTTGGAGCCTTTTTCGGTAATCTGCCGGAGGGGGATTCGATCACGGAGGGCATCTACATCAACTCCATTGCCCTTCCGATGATGCGTGAGTAGTTCACCACAGACCTTCGGGTCCATAGCTAGTAGCTAGATGGCTTCTTCTCTCTCTATGTTCTTCAATACCATGTTCTTCATGATCTTCATGGAGATCTATCTGATGTAATACACTTTTGCGCAGTGTTTGTCGAGATCCGATGAATTGTGGGTTTATGATCAGATTATCTATGAATATTATTTGAATCTTCTCTGAATTCTTATATGCATGATTTCATATCCTTGCAAGTCTCTTCGAGTTATTGGTTTGGTTTGGCCAACTAGATTGGTAATTCTTGCAATGGGAGAAGTGCTTGGTTTTGGGTTCAATCTTGCGGTGTCCTCACCCAGTGACAAAGTAGGGGTAGCGAGGCACGTATTTGTATTGTTGCCATCAAGGATAAAAAGATGGGGTTTTCATCATATTGCTTGAGTTTATCCCTCTACATCATGTCATCTTACTTAATGCGTTACTCTGTTCTTCATGAACTTAATACTCTAGATGCAGGCAGGAGTCGGTCGATGTGTGGAGTAATAGTAGTAGATGCAGAATCGTTTCGGTCTACTTGACACGGACGTGATGCCTATATGCATAATCATTGCCTTGGATATCGTCATAACTATGCGCTTTTCTATCAATTGCTCGACAGTAATTTGTTCACCCATCGTATTATTTTCCTTCAAGAGAGAAGCCTCTAGTGAAACCTATGGCCCCCGGGTCTAGTTTCCATATTATATTTTCAGATCTATAAACCAAAAATACCAAAAATACTTTACTGCAATCTTTTTACTTTTGTTTTACTTTTCGTTTTAGTAATCTTCTATATCTATCTCTATCAGATCTTATCCTTGCAAGTAACCGTGAAGGGATTAACAACCCCTTTGTAGCATTGGGTGCAAGTGTTTGATTGTTTGTGTAGGTGCGAAGATTGGGGACTTGCTTGTATCTCCTACTGGATTGATACCTTGGTTCTCAACAACTGAGGGAAATACTTATCTACTTTGCTGCATCACCCTTTCCTCTTCAAGGGAAAACCAACACAAGCTCAAGAAGTAGCACCTCCGCTGATAGTCTTCCCTGGGAACCAGTCGCGCCATGTCCTAGGGCCCTCCTCGAGCGAAGACGTGGGTCCCCGCGGGGCGCGGCTTCCACCTGGGGAGAAAGAGGAGGAGCCTCCAGCCTCCGGGCACGCGCCGGGGTCATGCGGTCCCTCGCATGCCTTCCCTGCCGGTCCAGGGGAAGGCGGAGATCCTGGTTGTGCCCTCGAGCTCGCATGTGACCGAAGCGCCATGCGGCGTGGTTTGCTTCAAACCGCAGCGAACGCGCTGGGGCGCCTAGGGGCTGAGCTCGCCGACACCGACACCCGCCTTGAGGCGGAGCGCTAGCGCCTCGCGCGAGAATGGCACCGCCTTGGGGTTGTCGTCAACCTCAGCCATCTGCAACGCGAGCGCGCCCATGCAGATGCCGAGGGGTCCCTTGCCACGGCGATGGAGGCCCGCGATCGCGCCCTCGCAGAGGCCCAAGCCGCTGACAGCCAACGCAAGGCCTCAGAGAAACGCCTGGAGGAGCTTCAAGCCTCCAATGCCGCCCTTGAAAGGCAAATCCAGGTGCACAAGGCCGCACTTGACGATCTGACGATCGAGTTGCCCGCTGGCGGTGCGGGGCCCCGCACACATGAAGACGCGCTGACGATGGAGGCGCTGGAGCAGAGCCTAGAGCGCGAGAGGCTGGAGGTGAGGGAGCACCAAGCGTCCCTCGCCGAGGACTCCCTCGCCACCCACGAGGCGAGGGTTCAGGAGGAGATCGGCGACAAGGTGGCGGAGGTTCGGCGCACCCTCCTCCAGGATTATCGCGCAAAGTTGAAGCTCCAGGAGTCTCGTTTCTGTAGGCGACGCGACAACCTAAAAAGCGAGGTCGACGACCTCAGGAGAAGGTTAGATCAGGTGGGGCGACGCCAGAAAGCTGCGATGGATGCCCAGGCTGCTGCTGAACCCAGCTGTCTTTTCTCTATAAGCAGGTGAAGGGCGTCACTTCCCTCGTGGAGAAGGCTTCGGACGAGGCGGATCGTGCCCGCGGCCTTCAGTACATGCGCTCCAAGATGTTCCAATCCCTCGAGAAGAGAGCCCACCGGGCCTTGAGCAACATCTGCGGCAAGAGAGTCTCAAGCCCTCTCGTTCCTGATGATGTCGGGTACCTGGGCTTCTTTTCCAGGGTCGTGGAGCACCTTGAGGGGGGTGCGGAGAAGATCCGCGAGCTCGTGGAGGAGAAGCGCCGCGACCTCCTTGCGCGGGTGGCCTCGCGCATCTTCAGCCATCTCCTTCGCTTCGATCCGCACTTCGACTTCGAGGCTGTGCTCACCCCCGTGCCCGAAGTGATTCAAGGCACCCTTGTCGAGTGGGTGGAGGACCATGTGGAGGACTTGATAGCGGGGTTTTCCTCTGATGAACCGAAGGACCATGCCGAAGCTGGGGAGCACGAGACCGGCGGTGGTGGTGATGATCAGGCCGACGATGGCGGCATGTCTCCATAAGTAGTCTTCATGTTTACCTGTTAGGGTTATGAGTGTGGCCCCGTGGCGCCTTGAATGTATTTTTGCAAAGACCTTTGAGGATACTCCCGTGTGACGTGATGCATAGCATTGTACTCCTTTTTACCAAGAATTCCTGCCGATCCGAATGATCGTGTCGCACGAGCGTCCGAGCGTCTAGGCCTTGGCAGGGTGCGCGCAACAGCGCGTCCACCGCATCCAGCCCCCGCTTACGGGTCGCACGGGGGAGAGGAAAGGGCCGGCAACTGCCAAACTTCCCAGAGAAAGCGAGATGCAAAATGGAAATCGTTACCAAAAAGAATGACACTCCCCCTTTCCAGAAGAAAACCGCAAGAACTCCAAGTTTCATTCCAAAAGGTGGCAAATTCAAATACAAAAGGGGCAAAGAACAGCCGCGTCCGGCACCTAGGCTAATCTTCGTCTTCGTCTTCTCCCCAGCGCGGAGCGTAGGGCTTCCACTAGGCGTGGGCATAGTCATTGGAGGACAGTGTTGTCCGCCAGCGCGGAGCATGGGGCTTCCACTTGGGTGTCGGATGGAACCCCTCCGCGTCGTTGGGGGCTCCGGGCGTATACAGCCCACTCATTATTACGTGAGAGTGTCACGGGTTGAGCCCAGGGGTGCGCAGGGAGCTCCATGCCTCCTGGACATGGAGCCCACTTCCAGCCCCCAAGCATGATGCAGCGAAGTGGGGTTGGCTCCGGACGGGCCCTCGAGCACGGGGGGAGCCCCCCGCGCTCTCCGTAGGGAAGGCCCGCCTCGGAACAGGGCCTCGGGCACTCCGAAGCCCGAGGACGGATGTCGTCGTTGTAGTAGCGCCGCAGCCCCCTGCGCTGCGGGCGGGGCTCGGCGCAGGGCCCTTCCTTCACGCGCGAGGCCGACGCCCAAGGCGGTGCCCCAGCGCGCCTCGCTCGGGTGCCCAGGAGCGTCACACAGGTACTCAATCCCCCGTCCCCAGGCGGACCGAGCCGGACCCGGAGACATGTGTGAGTACGTGATCCCCTGCCGCTGGTCGAGCGAGGCCTGGCCCGGAGACATGGGCGTGTGTTCCACCCTCCGTCTCTGGGTAGGTGACGCCCGTCCTGGGGACATGGGCGTGTGTTCCACCCTCGGTCTCCAGGTTGGAAGCGCCTGGCCTGGGGACATGGGCGTGTGTTCCACCCTCCGTCTCCAGGCTGGGGGCGCCTCGCCTGCGGACATGGGCGTGTGTTCCACCCTCCGTCTCCAGGCAGGTGACCCCCGGTCCACGGACCCAGGCGCCTGCTCAGGGTACCTCCCCACCAGCGGGCGCTCCTCACGAGGCTGCCAGTGCCAGGCGCCCTCGCGAGACCGACCCCGCCAGGCGTCCTCGTGAGGCTGCGCATAGCAGCCCTGACAAAAGCCGCTCGCGAGGTCGCGTATGCTCCTCCTGTTGTCGTGATGGCCGGCGCTACTCTCTTCGCGGTCCGGGCGCTCGTCAACATGGTCGTTGTGGAGTTGCTCGAGCCCCCGGGCGCGGGCGTAGACGAGTCGCCGGGCGTCCGCCCCGGACGCGATGGGCGTGCTGGGAGGCGCGAGGCGACGGCCACCCCGCGCGGCCATCATCTCCCACCGGTCTTCGTCTGCGCCAGGGGTTAACTCCTGCGTGCCCGACGCCCTGGGCCGCACCCCCAGCGGGTGCGGGTCGCAACGCGCTTCCCAAGGGGATCCGCGTGTCCTCAGCGCCGTGCCGGTTGGTTGAGTGACTCTATGGACGCGAGCCCCCAGGCCCGTCCTGTAGGGAAGCGCCTGGACCTCGCCGGCTGTGGTGGCACACCTGGCCGCGCGACATACCCAGTCGTCGTAGCGACCGCGAGCAGCGTGGAAATGTTGCAGTTCGCGGGCCACAAGGAGCGCGACTCGCCCGCGCGTCAGGTCATGGTGGTCTCGGGAGCATGATGCCGTGACGCGGACGCGGGGGAGGGTCGGGGCGACGAGAACGTGCTGCACGGTTGATGAGGGCGGCAGCCAACGCGATGGGCGTGCTGGGAGGCGCGTGGCGGCGGCCACCCCGTGCGGCAAGCATCTCCCACCGGTCTTCGTCTGCGCCATGGGTTAACTCATGCGTGCCCGACGGGTGTGGGTCGCAACGCACTTCCCAAGGGGATCTGCGTGTCCTCAATGCCGTGCCGATTGGTTGAGTGACTCTATGGACGCGAGCCCCCAGGCCCGTTGATGTGATGGTTGCCCGATCTTTCGATGAGAGTGGGGATAACTATCGATTTGGTGGATTTTGACCTTGATGATCCGGCTATACCGTACCCGACGATATGCCTCGACAATCGCTAAACCAATCTCCGATGGTTATTGACCTTGCCAAAGGCACGATCAACCTGAACAACGAGGTTCGAGTTCCTGCGAGCAACCGAAGAACCAGCAAGAACAATGATAATTGCAATCTGAAATTGCGAATAATAAATTAAACACACGAACTAGATGAAAAGTTGGGGTTCCACTGTGGATCTGACAAGGCGGTAGTCCTACACGTCTCGTAGATACGATTTGTAGCAATAGCTAGACAATACAATAAAACCCAAGTCTAAACCCTGGAAAAACTGTCTATATATATTGTAGCTGTAGCAGGATGTGCGCCGCCTCGACGTGGTTGTTGCAGACATGTCACGCCCTTGCTTCCTGGTGATGGACTCGTAGTGGACATGACCCATGTATGCATAGTCAACTCATATGGGCTTGGGGCCCACCTCTCCTTGGATTAAAACGTAGCATGCATGGTGATCTCCATATGTAGTGCGTGACATGCATATGGGGTAATAAGGGTCCCACCAGATGCATGTTTGTTTGGTATAATATTTCAACGCAAATCTTCTGTACACATGCATATATATACACATATGTATGGATCAATTAGTCTTCGCATCTTCACCCGAGGTTTATGCATATCTTCTGTAATAACATATTGTGTTGTATTTTTATTCGGAGCAACAAAATAATAAATCATATAATTATTAATGGAAATCACCTGATAATTATCTTTGTGCATAATAATTGTGGTTATATCTGGACGGTCCATGTCCATATCATCCTCCCTTTCTTGAAAACAAAGCCGTCCTCGGCTTTGAAAAATCTGAAAATGGACTAACCCAAGAGATAAGGTGTATATGTGGTGCATGTATTTATCTGTTTTAATTTCTCTCCATTGTCGCACTATTATTATCTTGATATATGAGCAAGTAGCATATCCCATGAAATGAAAGTCCAAATAATTATCACAAACAATGTACCGACGTGAAGGATGACAACTTAAATTGCACATATAAGTGAAGCACATATTTATGTTATCTGATTTGTACATCCCATCATTAAACCATCCCAACATAGGTAGGAAACCATGGGGAATATCCAAATTAGCATGTGTAGAGAAGCAATCATGCAACATGCTATTCGACATGTAATCAACAATGACGTTGGAGGTCATATTAAAAAGATCAAGCAGTGGCATATTAATATTCTCCTTCAAAGTAGCAAAATCATCACATGTGATACAAATTCTATGCACCAAAAATTCATTTCCTATACAATCCTCACCAATCAAGTTAAATGTAATATTAGGTGCGTAAATACTTTTCAGGGAATGCAAACATGTGATTTCAGCTATTTTATTGTTCGCATGTGACAAAGGCATGGGTGGATCCATCAAAATAGAAGACAAACAATTCGCATGAGAAATTTTAGCTAAGACTTCATGATGTTTAACTAATTTTATGTGATCCAAACCAGATTGAACAATCAATTGACATAGGTCAGTTTTAGTTGCCTTTAATTCAGTCGGTGCACCCAAATCAATGAGGGAATCATATTTAACAATAGGTGCACTCAAAACAGTAACTACTTTAGTTGTTTGATCAAACGGTGAACTCAAATCAGCAACATAATCTTCTAAAACAGGTGTTTTGAGCAAATCTTTGGCAATTGCACTTGTCTCAACACATGGTGTATGTAAACCAACAAGCCATTTATCAATTTTATGTGTTGTAAGAAAATCATTACCATTATTATTACCTTGTAGTTCTGGCTCATAGGAAGTAAGTACGGTCGGTGGTGACACCGCATAAGCTCCGAGTGTCGCAATCATAGTTGGCGGCACTGCGGGAGAAGTAACCTTCTGTGATGGGGATTCCACTACACGCTTGTTCATCGTGCATACACGTCTTCTTATTTTCTGTTCAGCTTTAGAAGCAAGACAAAACAAATGGTCGACGGAATACATTTCTTCATGCCTTATTATGTCATGTATATCATGGTTTAAACCTTTCCAAAATCTATTCAGAAAATCTTCTTCATATTCTTCTAAGCCACAACGTAACAAAGCAATACACAAATTAGCATAATATTCTTCAACGGTGTTATTGCCTTGTGCTAAACGGTCCAATTTTCTAAGCAAATCACTAGTATGGTATGAAGGAACAAATCGGTTTCGCATAACAAGTTTTAGAGCTTTCCAAGTAGTAGGTCTATTATAAATATTTTCCCGGCAATAATTTCTCCACCAAACTGAAGCAAAACCGAAAAAGCTTTTAGTGACAGCATTTATTTTCTTATGCTCAAAAAAATCATGGCTACCAAATATTTCGTCTACCTCAATTTCCCAATCAATATATGAATCGGGGTCATATTTACCCTCGAACTGTGGCAAAGAGATAACCTGATCATGTGTGCTTTTACCATGATATAAATCTTGTGGCGGTCGTCGTACCTTCTGTGATAGAAAAGAGTGATTTGTATCAACATATGGCAAGTCATCTCCCAGAATAGATGCGACCCAACTATTTCCTGCTCGAGAATCTGCCATGGTTAGTACCATAGAAAAACAATCACAAGAATAATGTTCCTATAGTACTACTCGGATGTGGTGAGAATTGTTTTTCTCTCTCAACACTCTAGCAATAACCAAGCTCTTACCAGTTCTTACCGTGCTGCAGTGGTTGTCGGCTGTTGGCAATGTCAAAAGTGATCAAAAGATTGATATAGCGATTAACAAGTGACCGAACAAGGTACAATATAGGAAGTGGAGCTTGGTGAAGGTTTCCTCAACTCACAATATGTGGCACAATTAAGCAAAAAGTAATGCAAGCTGAATAATTGCTCAAACTCCTAACTAGTGCTGGCAGTCGACTAGTAAGAGATAAAATAATCTAAGCCCAGATACTGAATCAAGTGAGGAAAACCGATGAAAAATATGATAGCTCGAGATAGCTAGATATAAGTGAGGTACACGTCTGTATAATAAAGCTCAAAAGAGATGATAAATGATGCAGAAGCCCGTACCAACAATGGCAAACAGCTACTAGCCGGCCTAAATTGTGCAACTCTTTTTTTCTGCTTTTTTTTTCCTTTTTGCTCTTTTTTTTATCACTAGGCCGTTAGCAGATGGATACACACGGGGATGAGAACAAGAGATAAAATTGCTACCGAATCAAGTGGTACGTACTAGAAGCGACAACGACCAGAGCATGTACTACTGCATATTAGAAATAAAGGAATATGTGTGGCTGGGAAACTCCAAACGTGCAATGTGATGAGAAGCTCACAAGATTAGCAGCTACAACAGCGATGCGGGATGGCAGACAGCGCTGCCTCAATGTCTGGCGTCAGGCGTTTGAGTCCGTGGCGAGGAAGAGCAGACACCGCTGCTGTCTGATGTCTGGGAGAACGCGCGAGCTGAGCTTGGACGTATGCACGTGCCGGTTAATCTGGTCCGGAGTGCTGTTGTAAAGAAACGCGTGAGCGCATAGAAAACAGCGGAATTTAAACAGATGTGACTTCGGATTTCACGCAAGAATCGGTAAAGCTAGCCGATCCAATTTTGCCTTTTTTTTATGGATGAACAGGCGGTGGAAAATATGGTGGATAAAAAAACAAAGTTTGATCTAGTAGATGATTTTCTCCCAAACTAATCTAAACCAGCACTATTTCTAGGATGAATGCAACCAAAAGATTCAACAAAGCAAATACTAGATGCAAAAATTGCTAAATGCTAAAAAGATAGGCGTAAAGGATGAACTAATGTATTATTTTTTTGGCTTTTTCGTGGGTTATAGGACAGAAAAACAAACTAATCTATGAAAACTGTAAATCTCTCACCGATAAACCTGAAAACTGATACCACTTGATGTGACGGTTGCCTGATCTTTCGATGAGAGTGGGGATAACTATCGATTTGGTGGATTTTGACCTTGACGATCCGGCTATACCGTACCCGACGATATGCCTCGACAATCGCTAAACCAATCTCCGATGGTTATTGACCTTGCCAAAGGCACGATCAACCTGAACAACGAGGTTCGAGTTCCTGCAAGCAACCGAAGAACCAGCAAGAACAATGATAATTGCAATCTGAAATTGCGAATAATAAATTAAACACACGAACTAGATGAAAAGTTGGAGTTCCACTGTGGATCTGACAAGGCGGTAGTCCTACACGTCTCGTAGATACGATTTGTAGCAATAGCTAGACAATACAATAAAACCCAAGGCTAAACCCTGGAAAAACTATCTATATATATTGTAGCTGTAGCAGGATGTGCGCCGCCTCGACGTGGTTGTTGCAGACACGTCACGCCCTTGCTTCCTGGTGATGGACTCGTAGTGGACATGACCCATGTATGCATAGTCAACTCATATGGGCTTGGGGCCCACCTCTCCTTGGATTAAAACGTAGCATGCATGGTGATCTCCATATGTAGTGCGTGACATGCATGTGGGGTAATAAGGGTCCCACCAGATGCATGTTTATTTGGTATAATATTTCAACGCAAATCTTCTGTACACATCCATATATATACACATATGTATGGATCAATTAGTCTTCGCATCTTCACCCGAGGTTTATGCATGTCTTCTGTAATCCTGCATATAATAACATATTGTGTTGTATTTTTATTCGGAGCAACAAAATAATAAATCATATAATTATTAATGGAAATCACCTGATAATTATCTTTATGCATAATAATTGTGGTTATATCTGGACGGTCCATGTCCATATCACCTGTCCTGTAGGGAAGCGCCTGGACCTCGCCGGCTGTGGTGGCGCGCCTGGCCGTGCGACATACCCAGTCGTCGTAGCGACCGCGAGCGGCGTGGAAACGCTGTAGTTCGCGGGCCACAAGGAGCGCGACTCACCCGCGCGTCAGGTCGCGGCGGTCTCGGGAGGATGATGTCGTGACGCGGACGCGGGGGAGGGTCGGGCCGACGAGAACGTGATGCGCGGTTGATGAGGGCGGCAGCCCCCGGCGTCTGTCGAAGGCCGGGCTGGCGATGGCGTCCGCCAACTGGGGGGCAAGGCGACGCGAGATGCCGAGGTCTGCAGGCGTCGCCCGAGCGACGCTAGCAGCCCTTCGTTCGGCACGGGCCGGGTGTCCCTTGGCCATGGAAATGGCTAACGGAGGCGAGGTGAAGCTTGTGTAAGGATTCCGACACGCCCCCTACCTGGCGCGCCAAATGTCGGATTTCGGGCTCCGCAAAACCCAAAGAGGTTCGAACTCAGGGGCGTGTGCGAAGATCCCCACCAGCTTCGACCTCACGCTCGCAGCTCGACAACCTAGCCTGACGAACTCACTCAATTGCGGGGAAGAAGATTAGCACACGAGGATTTACCCAGGTTCGGGCCGCTGCAAAGCGTAAAACCCTACTCCTGCCTTTTGGTGGATTGCCTCACGAGGAGGTTTGTGGATCAACTAGTACAGTGGTGAGTACCCTCACGAGGGTGCTCGGGTGGTGTTCTCCCCCTGCTCTATGGAGCAGCCTAGCCTCTATTTATAGCGACCCGGGTCCTCTTCCCTTATCGTAATGGCGGGAAGGGATCCCACAACGGCCAAATTCAAAGGGGGACAAGGAGTACACCTTATCCTGACAAAAGGTGGTCTTTGCCTGCAAAGTAGCCAGTGGTGATGCAGAGGTGGGCTCGGCGATGACGTCCGTCCTGCGGGGCTCATGGTCTTGGTCTTGTTGCACCGGAATGGAAACCTTTGGGGGGTGCCTTGGGAACCTGCGTACGTCTTTGCCTCCTTTGCACCAAAGAGGAAACCGTCTCTGCTCTGCGCGCTGGTGCCCGCCTGGCCCGGCTTGCGTCATCCTTGACCTTCCGAGGCCGAGTACTGCATAGAGATCTCCGCCACTCAGGAGGGGGCCTGGGGAGGCCTCCTCCTTCCGGGGGTCTTGGCGTCGTCCTCCGCGCTAGGGTAGGGCTCTCGGGAGGGCCTTGTCTTGAGTGAGGCCGCACTGGGCCGTGCTTGGCTATTGATGTGGGCCACGCCCTGGGCCGCAGGCTGGCAGGTCTGGGTACCCCCGTTCCCAGGACGCCGATAGGTCTGCGACATTCAGATGTGTGTGCACTTTGCAAATATTTATGTCCCCCTCCTTGATGTAATCGCGGATGGAATTGAAGCGTCGCTTTATGTGTCTGGTCCTCTTGTGAAACCTTGGTTCCTTGGCCAGAGCAATGGCACCAGTGTTGTCACAGAACAGAGTCATTGGGTTCAGTGCACTGGGCACTACCCCAAGATCTGTCATGAACTCCTTCATCCAGACACCTTCCTTCGCCGCCTCCGAGGCAGCGATGTACTCCGCTTCGCATGTAGAATCAGCTACCACGCTCCGGTTGGAATTGCACCAGCTTACCGCACCCCCATTGAGAATAAATACGTATCCGGTTTGAGACTTAGAGTCATCCGGATCAGTGTCAAAGCTTGCATCGACGTAACCCTTTACGACGAGCTCTTGATCACCTCCATAAACGAGAAACATGTCCTTAGTCCTTTTCAGGTACTTCAGGATATTCTTGACCGCCGTCCAGTGTTCCACTCCTAGATCACTTTGAAACCTTCCGGCCATACTTATGGCAAGGCTGGCATCAGGTCTTGTGCACAGCATTGCATACATGATAGAGCCTATGGCTGAAGCATAGGGGATGACACACATCTTTTCTCTATCTTCTGCAGTAACTGGGCATTGAGTCTTACTCAACTTCACACCTTGCAATATAGGCAAGAACGCCTTCTTGGACTGATCCATTTTGAACTTCTTCAAAACTTTGTCAAGGTATGTGCTCTGTGAAAGTCCTATTAAGCGTCTCGATCTATCTCTATAGATCTTGATGCCTAATATGAAAGCAACTTCTCCTAGGTCCTTCATTGAAAAACTCTTGTTCAAATATTCCTTCACGCTTTCCAACATTTCTATATTGTTTCCAATGAGCAATATGGCATCCACATATAATATTAGAAACGCTATAGAGCTCCCACTCACTTTCTTGTTAATACAAGCTTCTCCGTAAACTTGTATAAACCCGAACGCTTTGATCACCTCATTAAAGCGAAGATTCTAACTCCGAGATGCTTGCACCAGTCCATAAATGGATCGCTGGAGCTTGCAAACTTTGTCAACATTCTATGGATCGACAAAACCTTCTGGTTGCATCATATACAACTCTTCCTTAAGGAAACCGTTAGGGAACGCTGTTTTGACATCCATCTGCCAAATTTCATAATCGAAAAATGCAGCTATTGCTAACATGATTTTGACGGACTTAAAGCATCGCTACGGGTGAGAAGGTCTCATCATAGTCAACTCCTTGAACTTGTGAAAAACCCGTTGCCACAAGTCGAGCTTTATAGACGGTGACATTACAGTCCGCGTCCGTCTTCCTCTTAAAGATCCATTTGTTCTGAATGGCCTTTCGCCCTTCAGGTAATACTTCCAAAGTCCATACTTTGTTTTCATACATGGATCCCATCTCGGATTTCATGGACTCTAACCATTTCTCTGAATCCGGGCCCACCATTGCTTCTCCATAGCTCGTAGGTTCATAGTTGTCCAACAACATGACCTCTAAGACAGGGTTACCATACCACTCAAGAGCAGTACGTGCCCTTGTCGACCTACGAGGTTCGATAGCAATTTGATCCAAAGCCTCATGATCACCATCATCAGCTTCCTCTTCAACTGATGCAGGCTCTATAGAAACATCTTTCTGCGCTGCGCTACTCTCTGGTTGAAGTAAAGGTTCAACAACCTCATCAAGTTCTATTTTCCTCCCACTCAATTCTTTCGAGAGGAACTCTTTCTCGAGAAATGACCCGTTCTTAGCGACAAACACTTTGCCCTCGGATCTGAGATAGAAGGTATACCCAACCGTCTCTTTTGGGTATCCTATGAAGACGCATTTCTCCGCTTTGGGTTCCGGCTTTTCAGGCTGAAGCTTTTTGACACAAGCATCACATCCTCAAACTTTAAGAAACGACAACTTTAGTTTCTTACCAAACAACAGCTCATAAGGCGTCGTCTCAACGGATTTCGATGGTGCCCTATTTAAAGTGAATGCAGCTGTCTCTAACGCATAACCCCAAAACGATAGTGGCAAATCGGCAAGAGACATCATAGACCGCACCATATCCAATAAGGTTCGATTACGATGTTCAGACACACCATTGCGCTGTGGTGTTCCAGGCGGTGTCAATTGTGAAACAACTCCACATTGTCTTAAGTGATTGCCAAACTCATAACTCAGATATTCTCCTCCTTGATCAGATCGCTGGAATTTAATCTTCTTGTTACGATGATTCTCAACTTCACTCTGAAATTGCTTGAACTTTTCAAATGTTTCAGACTTATGTTTCATTAAGTAAATATACCCATATCTACTTAAGTCATCGGTGAAGGTCAAAAAATAACGATATCCACTGCGCGCCTCAATGCTAATCGGACCGCACACATCAGTATGTATGATTTCCAACAAGTCACTTGCCCGTTCCATTGTTCCAGAGAACGGGGTCTTACTCATCTTGCCCATGAGGCATGGTTCACATGTGTCAAGTGATTCAAAATCAAGTGACTCCAAAAGTCCATCAGCATGGAGTTCCTTCATGCGTTTTACACCAATATGACCTAAGCGGTAGTGCCACAAGAAAGTGGTGCTATCATTATCAACTCTACATCTTTTGGCATCAATGTTATGAACGTGTGTATCATCACTATCGAGATTCAATAAGAATAAACCCCTCATGATGGGTGCATGACCATAAAAGATATTACTCATATAAATAGAACAACCATTATTCTCTGATTTAAATGAGTAACCGTCTCGCAATAAACAAGATCCAGATATAATGTTCATGCTTAACGCAGGCACTAAATAACAATTATTCAGGTTCATCACTAATCCCGATGGTAATCAAAGAGCGAGCGTGCTGACGGCGATCACATCAACCTTGGAACCATTTCCCACGCGCATCGTCACTTCGTCCTTTGCCAGCCTCCATCTATTCCGTAGTTCCTGTTTTGAGTTGCAAATGTGAGCAACCGAACCGGTATGAAATACCCAGGCACTACAACGAGAGTTGGTAAGGTACACATCAATAACATGTATATCATATATACATTGTTTGGTGTTGGCCGCCTTCTTGTCAGCCAGATACTTGGGGCAGTTCCGCTTCCAGTGACCAGTTCCCTTGCGATGAAAGCACTCAGTTTCTGGCATGGGTCCAGCCTTGGGTTTCTTCACGGGAGGGGCAACTGCTTTGCCACTCTTCTTGGAGTTACCCTTCTTCCCTTGCCATTCTTCTTGAAACTAGTGGTTTTATTGACCATCAACACTTGATGCTCCTTCTGAATCTCAGACTTAGCGACTTTCAACATCGCAAACAGCTCGGCGACTGACTTATTCATCCCTTGCATGTTATAGTTCAAAACGAAGCTTTTGTAGCTAGGTGGTAGTGATTGAAGAACTCTGTCAGTGATCGCTGTCAGATTTCGGGCTCAGCAAAACCCTCAAGATTCGAACACAAGGGCGTGTGCGAAGATCCCCTGCAGCCTCGCCCTACCTAGCTCGCTACTCGATGGTTAGGATGATGAACTCGCACGATGACGAGGAAGAAGATGCACACGATGATTTACCCAGGTTCGGGCCGCTGCGAAGCGTAATACCCTACTCCTGCTTTGGTGGATTGCCTCACAAGGAGGTATGGTGGATGAACTAGTACAGTGGTGAGGAGCCTCGCGAAGGCGCTCGAGTGGTGTTCTTGGCTATCTGCCTTGTTTGTTGTCTCTCTTTTCTCTCGTCCCCCGTGTACGGTGCAAACTAGCCTCTATATATAGTAGCGGCCCGGGTCCTCTTCCCTTATCGCAATGGCGGGAAGGGATCCCACAACGGCCAAATTCGAAGGGGGACAGGAGTACATCCCCGCCCTGTCCAAAGGTGGTCTTCGCCTGCAAAGTGGCTGTCGATGATGCAGAGGTGGGCTCGGCGATGACATACGCCCTGCGGGGCTCGTGGTCGTGGTCTTGTTGCACCGGAATGGAAACCTTTGGATGGCGCTTTGGGAACCCACATACGTCCTTGCTCCCTTTGCACTAAAGGGGGAACTGCACCGCCTGTCGTGCTGGTGCTCGCCTGTCCTTCCTTGCGTCATCCTTGACTTCTGAGGCCGGGTTCTGCATAGAGATCTCCGCCGCTCCAGAGGGGGCCTGAGGAGGCCCATCCTTCGCTGGTCTTGGTGCTGTTCTTCCTCGCGAGCTTAGGGTCCTCGCGAGGGCCTTGTCTTGAGCGAAGTCGCGCCAGGCCGTGCTTGGCTGACGAGGTGGGCCATGCCCTGGGCTGCAGGCAGGCAGGTTTGGGTACCCCCGTTCCCAGAACGCCGACAGTAGCCCCCGGGCCCAAGGCGCGCTCGAGCTGGCTTCCGGGCGAAGCCCTTGAGGACGGCCCGAAGCACCGCGGGCCCCAAACGCCTGTGGGCCAGGACTGGCGCGCGTCGTGTGGTTGATGTCGGGCGTCCAACGCCCCTTCGGCCACCGCTCAAATCGACAAAAGCCTGACTTCTAGCGCCGAGCCATTACTGCTTTCCTCTTCTGCGCACCTGCTCTTACTCCCAGATCCCCGGCCTTAGCATAGGCCTCTCCAGATCCCGGCGCCTCTCCGTCCTCCTCCTTGCCGTGTCGGCCCCCGAACTTCCCGATGGCTCCCGCCGGCAAGTCAAAGCCAGAGGCCCAGAGCTCAGCCTCCGCTCCCATCTCACCGGCGCTCTCGGAGTCCACTATTGCCAAGGACGGAGACCTCGTCCCAGTGCCCCCGTCGACGGCAAACGGGACCAACGAGTGGGGGCGGACCTTGATATGGGGAGGATCCTCGGAGAAGCGGCCCTCATCTAGGTCGGCCTATCCTTTCTTTCTCCATAGCGTCTTCGCCGGGCTCGTCCCGCCTTTCTCCGCGTTCTTCACCGCCATCCTCGACCACTACGGGATTCAAGCCCTTCATCTCTAGCCCAACTCCATCCTGCTCTTGTCCGTCTTTGCCTTCTACTGCGAGGCTTTCATAGGGGTGAAGCCTTCGGTGGCCCTCTTCCGCCATTTCTTCAGCTTGCGCGTGCACAACGGTGCTCAGCGGTCGGCATCCGTCTCCTTCATCGCGGTCCAGAGCGGTAACATGCTCTTAAAGGCCGGGAAGAAGGTGGAGAACTTCAGGCACCGCTGGGTCTTCATGGATCTCAAGAGCACCAACCCCCGCTTGGATCTGCCGAAGGGGCTGCCGGAGAAGACCCCCGCGTGGAGCTCCACGAAGCTTTCCGACCCTCGGGCCAGGCCCGTCCTGGAGCGGATTTCTCGCGATATCAGTGCCATGAAGCTGACTGGGGGCATGATAGTGAAGGAGTTCTTGAAGCAGCGCCTGGCACCCCTCCAGTCGCATTCGAGGCCCTTGTGTGAATACCGGGGCAGCGGCGACGACCTCAGGCTTCGGTCTACCCCAATGCCTTCCGGGGAGCTGAGCAGAGTTGTAACAACCCTGCTCAACGGTGACCCTGGAGATTTTCCCAATGACTGCGCCCCGTTGTACTGCCGCGACGACGGAGCCGATATGGTCACCGCGATGCCTGTCTTCAACGAAGTAGGGCTCTCCCCAGCTGAGGGCCTTGGCTCCCCGGTGATGGGTTCCTCCGGCGACACCACGGGCGGGGAGGATTCAGAGAAGACAGCGGACGATGACCTGGCGGAGGCGTCTCCCCCGTCGCAGAGCATGCTCTTGCGTGACCTTGAGGACGATGATGATGTTGGTGAAGCTTCTGCTGCAGGTTCTCCGCATCCCGCCAAGGTCCTCAGGGGGCCAGGACCGGCCCCTCGTGCCACACGGTCCGCCTGCCTGGCGACCCCCAGGAAGAGCGGGGCAGAGCCTCCTCTGGTGGGTCCTGCTTATACCGGCAAGGCGGTTGAAGTGCCGGCCTCGCCCCCGCCCGAATCATGGCTCGCGGGCAAGGCGGACGAGGCCGGGGCCATGGTGATCCCTCCAGCTGCCGCCCTCATGGACAGTGCTCCCGCTCCCCTGCGTGGTGGTGCCCTCCCGGAGAAAGGCGAGGGCGCCCCCGTCGTCGTCGAAGCGGAGAGGAAGAGGAAGTGGGTCGATGTTGAAGAGTGAGTAATCCGGCTCGGCCTTGGTCGCCTGCCGGTAGCTTGCGTGCTAATGATTTTTCCTTTGCTTGGTGACCAGGAATGCCGCTATGCTGAAGATGAGGAAGAACAAGGTGGGCGTCAAGCCGAAGGCGCCTTCCGATGCACCGCCCGCTCCTGTCGTCCTGCCGTCGCCTGACGAGGCGCCTGACGCTGCGGGTGTGGGGGCTCACGAGGCGACCCTCCCGGCCGCTTCCGCGGAGCCCCCTAAGCCCCCGATGCCTGTTGGCATGGCTGCTCCTGCCCTCGGGGGCGCGTCGGCATTGCTGCCCCGGGGGCCAGCCCCCGAAGGCCAGCTACCCTTGGACTCGTCTGCATCCACCTTACCTGTGGTCATGGCGGAGCCTCCGGTGCCTCCTGCTCCTCGTGCTCCTGCCGCCCCAGGGGTGTCTCCTGTGATGGCGCAGGCGACTCCTCCTGACGAGGCATTGGTGTCCGCATTGCGCAGCCCCAGTGTCCTGGACGGGGCCTACACCGCTCTGGGTTAGGTTCGGGACGCCCTCGGGGGCGCCGACGATCGCCTCGCGAGTGGGCGCCTGGGGCTCCTCTCCGGGTGGCTCTAGGCCGACGGCTCTGTCGTGGCGATTTGGGGCTAGGCCAAGGCCACCACGGCAGAGAGCGAGAAGGAGGCCGCGTCAGCCAAGGCAGCCCGCGAGGCGGCACTGACCGACGCGGCGTCTGCTGCAAGGCGCTGTGACAAAGTGGAGGCCCGCTTGAAGGTTCTTCGGGAGGAGAAGTCCGCTCTTGCGGAGCAGCTGCGTCAGCAGGAGGAAGCCTTCGAGACTCGCGAGGCCAAGCTTGCTGCTCGGGACTCGAAGCTGTCCCAGGCGGCGGCCAGCCAGGCCACGGAGCGAGAGCGCCTGGACGCGTGGGAGGGAGAAGCTGCCGCGGAGAAGGCCCGACTCGACACCAGGGAGAAGGCTCTCGCCGCGGACGAGGAGAAGAAGGCTGCGGAGCTCGACGCCTTTCCCTCCATCGAGCTCAGGCTTCGCCAAGCGCTCCACTCCCTCTGCCGGGATGGGTTTTCAGAGCCCCTGGCGGCTCCGGAGAGCGGCTTCGCGGAGCTCGCTTTGAGGCTCATCAAGGCGCTGGAGGGCGCCGTTGCCAAGGTGGAGGGGGTCTTGGAGAGCGAGTGTCGCGACCTCTTTTCTGAGGCCACGACGCGCATCTTTTCAGCCATCTTCATCTTCTCAAGCCGGGGTTTGACTTCGACTTCGTGATCCACCCGGTCGCCCCCCGAGGTCCGCACCAGTGCTGTGGCGGCAGTGAAGGGCGCCGTGGAGGCGCTGGTGAAGAAGTTCACCTGCATCACCGTTCCTCCGCCTCCTGAAGCTGCAAGGGTTAGCGGCGAAGAAGACGATGCCAGCAATGTCGATGACGAGTTCCCCGCGGCTGGAACGAGTGGTGGTGGCGGCTCCTCCTAATTCCTCTTCCTTGTTTCTTTCCTGCAACGTTCATTGTGCCTCGCGGAGGCGTTAAACTTGTTTGTATTTGCGAAAACTTTTGACGCTTGTAATAACTGTTGAACTGTGTTATTGCTTTCTTCGCCTTGTTTCCTTCTTGCTTGCTGTGATGCTCTGCGTCGGCAGGGCCCGGCCCCGCGCATACCTCAGCCGCTGTTGGGCCGTCCGGATCACCAGGATGGTGCCAATTGGTGAGGGGCTACAGGACCAGTGAGGCTCCTGAGTCGCGATGCTCAGGAGTCCCCCTTGACGTGCGAGCAGCCCTCATGAAGGGAACATGGTGAAGATTGGGTTAACTTGGAAATTTCGAACACCTTGCACTCTGCGTCGGCAGGGCCCGGCCCCGCGCATACCTCAGCCGCCGTTGGGCCGTCCGGATCACCAGGACGATTCCAAGGGGTGAGGGGCTACGTGGCCAGTGAGGCTCCTAAGTCGCGATGCTCAGGAGTCCCCCTTGACGTACGAGCTCCAGCGTCCTCCTTAGGGGTTTTGAGCGCTTTGAGCTCCGCGTCGGCAGGGCCCGGCCCCGCGCATACCTCAGCCGCCGTTGGGCCGTCTGGATCACCAGGACGGTTCCAAGGGGTGAGAGGCTACGTGGCCAGTGAGGCTCCTGAGTCGCGATGCTCAGGAGTCCCCCTTGACGTACGAGCTCCAGCGTCCTCCTTAGGGGTTTTGAGCGCTTTGAGCTCTGCGTCAGCAGGGCCCGGCCCCGCGCATACCTCAGCCGCCGTTGGGCCGTCCGGATCACCAGGACGGTTCCAAGGGGTGAGGGGCTATGTGGCAAGTGAGCCTCCTGAGTCACGATGCTCAGGAGTCCCCCTTGACGTACGAGCGGCTCCCATACCTTTCCTCGCTAGCTTTTCCTGAGAGGGGCACATGAAGACCAAGTTTGGCAGACTTGGGGAGGTGGCGTGTACCAGGCTTGGCCCGGTAGTAGCCCCCATGTAGCCCCCTCACGCGTACATCCTAGGGGAACGCAGCGAGACGGGGCCGCGAGGGGCCTTCCTGAGGTTGGATGCAGCCGCTGGGGCGCCCACAGTTGTTTATCCCCAGCACGGAGCGAAGGGCTTCCACATTGCGTGGGCATAGTCATTGGTGGACCGTGTTGTCCGCCAGCACGGGGCATGGGGCTTCCACCTTGCGTGGGAATAGTCATTGGTGGACCGTGTTGTCCGCCAACACGGAGCATGGGGCTTCCACATTGCGTGGGAAGGAACCCCTCCGCGTCCTCGGGGGGCTCCGAGCGTGTACAGCCCATTGAGTTCATACGCGTGGCTTGCACGGTAGAACTGGGAGGTGTATCTGGGAGCTCGCGAGGGCGCTCTGGCCTCGCGAGGACCCTATCTCAAAGGAGGTTTGCGCCTGGATCTTCTTGTAGATAGCGCCGTCCGAGGTCCTGCAAATTTTTGGAGAAGCTTGCGCCGAATGTGCTCCCGAGGGCCATCGCATGAGAGGGCCAAGCACCAGTGACCCCAGGAGGTGACGTGAACGGGGCCGGCCAGTCAGACAGAGCTCAGCCACTAGATTTATCGACGCTGCAGGGACGGACCCGAGCACAGACGCCATGCCCAGTTCTCTCATGAGGCGGTCAAAGGTAGGATCATCTGGGTAAGGCCACATTCACGCCGTCAAAGAGCCATGCAGGCAAGGTGAAACGTTAGGAAATAGATCACATGTATAGATAGTTGCTGAAATATGCGTAAATGAGGCGGCCGCAGGGGTGTGCCCTGGTCGCCTGAGGATAATGCGGCCCGGTGGGCGCCCTCAAACGGAGTAAACCAAAAAGTTACCTGGCACAAACCAAAGAATCACCTGGCGGCCGCGCCGCTGAAGAGTCGAAGCTGTCGCCGTAGCCTGATCTTGCACCTCCGTGAGCGTGACCCTCACGAGCCCGTCGTCTCCCGGGGCTCGGGACCCCTGCTCAGTCCGAGCATCTCCTCCAATCCCTCATCGCGCCTCACCAGGCAAGGTACGAGCATGGCCCGGGCAAGGCGCTGGAACGTGGCGCCTGCGTTCGCCAGGCCGAAGGGCATGCAGACGTAGTTGCGCGGGTAGACCCATCCACGATCGGCGCGCGTCGACCAGAAGAAGTCCTAGGACGCGGCCCCGTTGATCGCAAGCACGTCGACGCAGATGCGTGGCTTGTCGATCGGGCCGACGATGGCGGCTGCGCTTGGTTGTGCAGGGCAGTTCCCGCCTTGTATGGCATGTGCCTCCTGAAGCTCCTCGATCGCTCTGATGACGGACTCTTGCGAGCTCGGCGCCTCGCGCCGTGCTCCTGGCTCAGGCAGACGCGTGTCAGGGCGCGCCTTCAGGTTGTGCCCGAGCGCCTCCTTTGTCTCACCGGCCAGGCCGGGAGCTCCCCGGATGGAAGCCCCCGAGCCCGACCAAAGGGGGGCGCCGAGCGCGCTTTCCTATGCGATGGAGGGTGGGGCCTCGTCCCGGGGCGCAGAGCCTGAGGCGCTGTCCTTGGAGGTTCCAGCCCCCTGGCGCCCTGCGGGGAGGAGCTGCTTCTTCTTCTTGCGTGCATCCTCACGAGGCAGGGCATCTTCCTCATCGTCCGAGCGCTCGGCCGCCGCGGCGCGGTAAGCACGCTCGATGGAGCAGACGGCATCCTTCTCATCGCAGGTGACGGTGATGACGCGGCCACTCCCTGGCATCTTGAGGACGTTGTAGCCATGATGAGTCACTGCCATGAACTTGGCGAGGGCCGGGTACCCAAGGATCGCGTTGTACGGGAGGTGGATGTGTGCGACGTCGAAGACGATGATCTCAGTGTGGTAGTTCTTGCGTCCGCCAAAGGTGACGGGCAGGCGCACTTGCCCAATGGGGACGGTGGACCCATCAGTGACTCCTGAGAAGGGTTTGGTCGGCATGAGCTGGTCGTACGGTACTTGGAGCATCTCGAAGGTCTCAATGGAGAGGACATTGAGCCCTGCTCCACTGTCGATAAGGATCTTGGTGACGAGGACGTTGCTGATGGTCGGAGTGCACAGCATGGGGAGCGTGCCGGCCATGGCCGAGCACCTAAGCTGATCCCTTGAGTCTGAGTCGAAGGTGATTGCGGTCTGGGACCACTTGAGGGGGCGCATGGCCTCGGGCTTCGGGAGAGCTGCATTCACCTCCCGCGTGACCTGCTTGAAGATGCGGTTCGACGCTGGGGCTTGGGCGTCGCCCAGGATACAGGCTATCGCCCTGACCTCCTGGAAGCCCCCAGCCCCACCGTCTTGCCTGTCCTCCTCCTTCCTTCTGGGTGGCGGCGGTAGTGGTGGTAGGCCGGCCTCACGAGGACGTGCCCCACGAGGCTGGCCACGGCGTGACCCCTCCGGAGGGTCGTCACGCCAGCAGTCCTCCCGAGCTTGGTCGTGCCAGCGGTCCTCCCGAGGCCGGTCTCGCCACTCCTGACGCGGCTCCCGGTTGTCCCAACGGCCTCCGCCGCGGCCTCCTCCGCGTCCGAAGCCACGGTCCACGCGTCCAGGGCGCCGGCTGAAGTGCTCGTCGCGGACCAGCCTGAGCTCCTGGCAGTCAATGGTGTCGTGGTTGTTGGTGCCGTGGAAGATGCAGGACGGCCGCCCTCCTGCGGGGGGTTCTTCGCCTCGGCTGCGCTTCGCCTCAGGTTCGGCCGCAAGCACCGCGGGGGCCTTGCGCTTCGCCTCCTTGGCCTTGGTCTTCTTGTCTTCTGGCTCTGCCGCCGGAGGCTCGCGGAGCGATAGGCGGCCCTCTTCGGCCTTGGCGCACCTGTTCGCCAGGTTGAACATCTCTAGGGCTTAGCATAGTTCATCGTTCATGGCGAGCTCCTCCATCATCTTGAGGTCCGTGACGCCGTCGGTGAACGTGGAGATGATAGCCTCGTCCGACGCCCTCGGGATCTTCAGGCGGGTGGTTGTGAAGCGTTGTATGAACTTGTGCAGGGTCTCTCCCTCTTGCTGCTTCACACGTCGCAGATCGTTCACAGTGAGCGCTCGGTCGCGGGTACCTTGGAAGTTGGCGATGAAGCGCTTGCGCAGGTCGTCCGAGGAGGTGATGGACCCCTCCGGGAGGTTGAGGAGCCAGGAGAGCGTGCCGCCCTTGAGTGCCATGGGGAACCAGCACGCCATGACCTTGTCGTCTCCACCGGCCGCCCGGATGCTCAGCAAGTAGAGCTGTAGGAACTCGGCGGGGTCCGGGGTGCCGTCATAGCGAGGGGGTAGGTCAGGCTTGAACTTGCAAGGCCACGTGGTTGGATGGAGCTCTGGGGCGATGGCGAGGCACCCCACCGTTTCGACGGGTGCCGCTCGTGCGGGAGGGACCCGGTCTTGACGCTCCTGGGGGCCGCCTCGAGCGGTGCCCGATCGAGACGCTGGTTCGGTAGCGCGGGGAGCACACGCGCGTCGACGTGCGGCTGGGGCACCACCTGGCAGCTTACTTCATCTCTCTCCCTTGCCCGCGGTTCGCGGGGCTAGTCGCATGGGCGCGCTTCACGCTTGGGCTCGGGGTCGACGTGGCATTGTGGAGGAGGTGGCGGCGCATCGTGGGCCACGTCGTCTACCAGGGAAGGCCGGGGTCGAAACGAGTAGGAGAGCGCTGAAGGGTCGCCGGCAGCACTGACGAGCTCCGCGATGCGCCGAAGCCAGCCGTCATGGCGGTCGGGGGCAGGGCGGTAGCAGAGCAGCTCGTGCACCATGGCGAGTGCACCCGAGCCGCGCGGCGGCCCGGGTCGAGCATGGGAGGACGACCCGGTAGCCGGGACGATCGACGGAGTGGCGGTGTGGCCGTCGCGCCGCGCGGTGACCGGCTGGGAGGAGTCCTATTGTTCATGGGCCTCCGGGCCCGTGGCGGCGTTGGCCACAGGTGAATGGGACCGGCACGCGGCGGCCCGGCCCAAGGGTGCCGTCTGTGCGACGTGGGCAGCTCGGCGCTCGGCGCGGGCTCGGCGAGTGTCAGACATCGGAGAGGCGTGGCGGAGGAAGAGCTTGGCTTGAGGAAGACTCCGACACGCCCCTACCTGGCGCAAGAAAGTGGTGCTATCATTATCAACTCTACATCTTTTGGCATCAATGTTATGAACGTGTGTATCATCACTATCGAGATTCAATAAGAATAAACCCCTCATGATGGGTGCATGACCATAAAAGATATTACTCATATAAATTGAACAACCATTATTCTCCGATTTAAATGAGTAACCATCTCACAATAAACAAGATCCAGATATAATGTTCATGCTTAACGCAGGCACTAAATAACAATTATTCAGGTTCATCACTAATCCCGATGGTAATCGAAGAGCGAGCGTGCCGACGGCGATCACATCAACCTTGGAACCATTTCCCATGCGGATCGTCACTTCGTAATTTGCCAGTCTCCGTCTATTCCGTAGTTCCTATTTTGAGTTGCAAATGTGAGCAACCGAACCGGTATGAAATACCCAGGCACTACAACGAGAGTTGGTAAGGTACACATCAATAACATGTATATCATATATACATTGTTTGGTGTTGGCCGCCTTCTTGTCAGCCAGATACTTGGGGCAGTTCCGCTTCCATTGACCAGTTCCCTTGCAATGAAAGCACTCAGTTTCTGGCTTGGGTCCAGCCTTGGGTTTCTTCACGGGAGGGGCAACTGCTTTGCCACTCTTCTTGGAGTTACCCTTCTTGCCCTTGCCATTCTTCTTGAAACTAGTGGTTTTATTGACCATCAACACTTGATGCTCCTTCTGAATCTCAGACTCAGCGACTTTCAACATTGCAAACAGCTCGGCGACTGACTTATTCATCCCTTGCATGTTATAGTTCAACACGAAGCTTTTGTACCGAGGTGGCAGTGATTGAAGAACTCTGTCAGTGATCGCTATCGGATTTCGGGCTCCGCAAAACCCTCAAGATTCGAACACAGGGGCGTGTGCAAAGATCCCATGCAGCCTCGCCCTACCTAGCTCGCTACTTGATGGTTAGGATGATGAACTCGCACGATGACAAGGAAGAAGAAGATGCACACGGTGATTTACCCAGGTTCGGGCCGCTGCGAAGCGTAATACCCTACTCCTGCTTTTGTGGATTGCCTCACGAGGAGGTATGGTGGATGAACTAGTACAGTGGTGAGGAGCCTCGCGAAGGCGCTCGAGTGGTGTTCTTGGCTATCTGCCTTGTTTGTTGTCTCTCTTTTCTCTCGTCCCCCATCTACGGTGCAACCTAGCCTCTATATATAGCAGCGGCCCGGGTCCTCTTCCCTTATCACAATGGCGGGAAGGGATCCCACAATGGCCAAATTCGAAGGGGGACAGGAGTACATCCCCGCCCTGTCCAAAGGTGGTCTTTGCCTGCAAAGTGGCTGTCGATGATGCAGAGGTGGGCTCGGCGATGACATCCGCCCTGCGGGGCTCGTGGTTGTGGTCTTGTTGCACCGGAATGGAAACCTTTGGGTGGCGCTTTGGGAACCCGCGTACGTCCTTGCTCCCTTTGCACTAAAGGGGGAACTACACCGCCTGGCGCGCTGGCGCACGCGTGTCCTTCCTTGTGTCATCCTTGACTCCTCAGGCCGGGGTCTGCATAGATATCTCGGACGCTCCGGAGGGGGCCTGAGGAGGCCCATCCTTCGCTGGTCTTGGTGATGTTCTTCCTCACGAGCTTAGGGTCCTTGCGAGGGCCTTGTCTTGAGCGAAGTCGCGCCAGGCATGCTTGGCTGACGAGGTGGGCCATGCCCTGGTCCGCAGGCAGGCAGGTCTGGGTACCCCCATTCCTAGAACGCTGACAATCGCCTCTGGCGGGAGAACAATTCCCAACTCTGCCAGACGGTTGGAATACCCAGACATTCTGAGCACATGTTCACTGACAGACCCGTTCTCGTCCATCTTGCAAGCATAGAACTTATCGGAGGTCTCATACCTCTCGATTCGGGCATTCTTCTCAAAGATAAACTTCAACTCCTGGAACATCTCATATGCTCCATGACATTCGAAACGCCTTTGAAGTCCCGGTTCTAAGCCATACAACATTGCACATTGAACTATTGAGTAATCATCAGAACGTGCCTGCCAAGCGTTCGCAACGTCTGCAGCCTCAACTAGAGCAGGTGGTTCACCGAGCGGTGCATCAAGGACATAAGCCTTTTCGGAAGCCATGAGGATAATCCTCAGATTACGGGCCCAGTCTACAAAGTTACTTCCATCATCTTTCGACTTAGCTTTCTCTAGGAACGCATTGAAATTCAGGGGTGCTACTGCGCGAGTCATTGATCTACAACATAAATTTTGCAAAGACAACTTAGACTATAGTTCAAGATAATGAGTTTAGTTAATCATATTACTTAAAAAACTCCCACTCAAATTGACATCCCTCAAGTCATTCGAGTGTCACATGATCCAAATTCACCAACCCAAGTCCGATCATCACGTGAGATGAGGTGGTTTCAATGGTGAACATCTCCATGCTGATCATATCTACTATATGACTCATGTTCGACCTTTCGGTCTCTTGTGTTCCGAGGCCATGTCTGTACATGCTAGGCTCGTCAAGTTTAACCCGAGTGTTCCGCATGTGCAACACTGGCTTGCACCCGTTGTATCTGAACGTAGAGTCTATCACACCCGATCATCACGTGGTGTCTCGAAACGACAAAATTTCGCAACGTATGAGAACACAATTTTATATTGAAATTGTCGGGACCCCGATCCTAAGCCATAAGAATCTAGCATGTAACACTTCACATTACTTTGCGGCCTCACGCACGGTTATCACCACGGCTGCCACCTTACCTGGGCCGGGACCATTTGCGCTTTTTGGCTCACGAATGTGAATATGTCGCTAGCATTCAAATGTCAAAGAACCCGGGTCGACATGACTAGTCATAGAACCCAAGTAGCACATCCGTACAGGGACAGGCATACGTAACCCAGCAATGCAGGTGTCGGTCTCTAGCGTGTGTAGACGAGTCATAGCAAGCTACAGGGACTCCATTACGCCGTGGGACATAAATGTCATCAACTGCGCGTAGACGAGTCATAGCAGGCTACATGGACTCCATTACACTGCGAGACATTTCCCCGAAGGAACAGACACAGCAGCAAAGAAGGATACATGCCGGTCAATCAATGTGTCCGGAGCAGTAGCAAGCTACCAAGGCTCGGTGGAAGCACAAAGAGGCATTTCCCCGTAAAGAGTACTACTAGAGGCACACAACTAGGTGTCGAATCCCATACATACCGTACACGTCACACGTACGCACGACATGTCCGATATGCATAGATACAACTACGGCATCACAACATAACCATACAGCAACACAACATTTATTTAGAAGGCTCAGAAGAGCCTTACATAATATGTGCATACAGATAGGGGTCACATGACCCGACACTCAAGTCATACAAACATGTTCATACAAACCAAGCGGAAGCTTAAAGCTGTCTGAGTACAGACAGTTGAAAGGTAAAAAGGCATTAAGCCTGACTATCTACAACCCATCACAGGGCATCAGATCGTAGCTATGATACCAGCTACTCGGCGTCGTCGACGTCTAGATAGAACCCACCAGATGGGTCCATATTCTCATCTGCAACAGTTATTAAGCAAACATGAGTACAATCGTACTCAGCAAGTCTTTAAAGCAGACCTAAGCTATTCATGCTTATGTTTCAACAAGGGGAGTAGTGTGGTTTATGCAGCAAGCCAGCTTTGACTCTTGGCTAGCCTATACTACGACTACCAGTTCTTTGAACAAGTTTTGAGATGGCGCACACGAGTCCACTAACACCACATCAATACCCCACCATGGATCCGCTCCCGTCACCCACGAGAGTGCCATCCATGGTACTCACACTTGTCTTGAGTGTTTTATGAGTAACCATAAAGTTATCTATGAACAACATAAGTTCTCCAAGTAGTCCAAATCCGAGGACGCGGCTATTCGAATAGATTCATTACCCTGCAGGGGTGCACTTCTTCACACACGCTCTCGCCACTTATCGCTGTGTGCTCATAAAACCAGGCACCTTAGCAACCTTCAAGCGGAAGCCCAGCGAGGGAGTCGGCCACGACCGTCAATCACACAAGACCCTAGTCCAGGCTATCGCCTATTTGAGACTAAACCCGCACGGAAGTCCGGCCAAAGTTTCCGCTACGGCCTCAAACGATGTGCGCAGGGTTCCCAAGCCCACCGTTCGGATGCCACTTGGTACACCGTGCCACTGCCTACCGCACCGTAGCCCACCCCTAGGGTCAGCGCTACGCACGGCCTCCAGCATGGCTACAAACACCAGAAACTACTTGCAACTCCTGGACAGAGGACTAGGCGGTTGATAAGTCGAGCGGGGTCATATTTCAGGGCCCAGCATGTGGTAGTAAGTATTCTTGGATCACAAACACGGAACTCAGTTCCTAAGAACGGTCCCAATGAGACAACCCGCTATGTACTCCTACATAGCCTCGCATAGCTACCTTTACCAAATCGAGTTCATCTTATAGCGCATCACATCAGAACAACACTGTTTCACTCTGCTTCATCACCCAGATGAATCAGACCTGACACAACTCTAAGCATAGCAAGCATAGCAAGCAAAGCAGGTAAGCGCATCAAGGCTCAAGCATCTACCAGGTATGCTAGGTTGAATGGTTTAGCTATTTACTGTGACAATGATAGGTCATGCAGACGAATGGGTTCAACTACCGCAACAGATAGACAGTAGAAGCGTTTGTCCTAATGCAATAAACAAGAGCAGGAGCGAGAGAGTGGGATGTTATCGGTATGATCAAAGGGGTTGCTTGCCTTGCAGGTTGGCTGGGAGGTACTCTCCTTCAGGGGGATACTCGAGGGTATCTGATGGAGCAGAACCTACCGCGACAAAAACAGAGTAACAATCAATACACGGCAAGTGCAACAATATGATGCATGATCATGACATGGCAACATGCTATAGATGAGCTAATGCATCTATCATTAGAGTTAAATGGAGTAAGTTTGAATATAGGTTCAAAATTGTTCTCCATATAATATTCCACATATTGCATTATTGCAAAATGTCAATGTTCAACTATCTAGGTTGCTCTAACATGCATGATGATAGCACCAATGGATTCCTTGGATTTTTCTGATACTTTTTCATATATAAATTATTTCAATCTGAGCTACAGATTATTTTCTATGATTTTCTAAAGTTTTCAGTATTTTCTAGAATTATTTTAAATCAGAAAGTCATTACTGCGTCAGCTCTGCGTCAGCACTGCGTCAGTAGTCAACTAGCCATTGCCAGGTCAAACCTGACATGTGGGCCTGCTCGTCAGCGACTCAGGCACTTAATCAGTGGTTTAAAATTAATCTTTAGCTGTTAACAGCACTAGGCCCACTGGTCAGTGACTATTTAGGTTAATTAACATATTAATTATTTTATTAACCTAATTCAAATTAATCCAGAGACTGGCCCCACCTGCCAGTGACCCAGGGGGTCAAACCCCGTGGTCAAACTGGGCAGGGCCACCGGCGTTGAGCCGCCAGCGACACCAGGGACGGCGGAGGGGGTCGGGATTCCACCTCCGGCGACCATTTCGTCGGCGGAAGGCGCCAGTCGAACCTACACTTAAGCGCGCGCCGATCTGGACCCGTCCCAGAGGCTGAGGTGGTCGGAATCGACGCCGGCGACGAGCTCGGCGGCTGCCGGAGCTCGGGCAAGCTCGAGGTCGACGCTACAAGGGCAAACACGCTCGAACTAGGCACCTACAGCATCTATGCGAGTACCCGAAGCCAACGGAAGCATTGGCTGGACCTAAGAGGCACCGGAGCTTCACCGGCGATGAGGTCCGCGGCGGGGCTCCTCGGGTCTCGGCGCAATCGGGGCATCCAGGGCGCAATCGAGCAGGAGAAAGGGGGGAATGGAACCGGGAGCTCACGGGGATCTCTTCCTGATGGTCGGCGAGCTCGGGGGCGCTTCAAGGACGGCGAATCGACGGCGGCGATGCTCGGGACCGAGGAGGAAGAAGAGGTCGGGGTCGACGCTGGGGGGCCTCCGGGCTCGATTCCTTTGGCGAAGGGCTTCAGCAAGACACGGCGGAGCTTTTGGGGGGCTCAGGGGCGAGAGGGAGGCGCGGAGGCGACGGTGCTACGGCGGCGAGGCATCGGCCATGGCGGAACAGAGCGAGGAGAGGCAGAGGGGAGCGAGAGGGGCGACTAAGCGAGGGGAGAGCGGTCGGGGGAACCTCGTGGCCCTTCGGGCGTTCTCCAGCAGCAGGCAGAAGGGCAGGAGGTGGCCATGCATCGTCGGCGCCGCGCCATGCAGCTGCCTGTCCTCCTGGCAGAGGAGGAAGAAGACCCCCCTGCCCATGGTGGGCTGGGCCGGCTTCCCTCCTGGGCCAGGCACAGGTTAGCTCTGTTTCTTTCTATTTATTTCTGTTTTCTGTTTTCTGACATTTGTTTTGTTATTTTGTCAGGGCTCAAACCTAGCTCCAAATATAGCAATACATTTTCTGGAGTGTAGTTTGAATATTGCAAACCTCCTCAAAATGTTTCAGCATTTTTGAAAGTCTAAAATATTTGTAATGCTTTACTTAGCAATTTTAGTAGCATTAAAGGCTTATTTTAAAATGTTAAACTTGTTGTGAAAATTCAAATGTCACCTAAAATGTTGTTTCCAACATTTTGGATTCATCGAAAATTCAAACCATTTGAATTGGTTTAATTCAGGTGAGGTGCTAGGGTTTCTGTTAATCCCCATTTCATGTTGATGCAAAATTGAAACATGATGCACATACATGCCAGCGCAAAGCAAGGCTAAATAGGGATGTGACAACTCACCCCCACTGAAAAGAATCTCGTCCCGAGATTTGGAAGTCGTCGGAAAGAGCGCGGGGTACTCTAGTCGAAGACGGTCCTCCCTTTACCATGTGGCTTCCTTCTCCTAATGGTGTGACCACTGAACCTTGAGAAACTTGATGTTTCGACGTCGAGTGGTACGCTCATCTTGATCGAGGATACGAACAGGGTATTCTCGATATGTAAGGTTATCTTGGAGATCAAGCGTTTCGTGGTCCACTTCGCGGACAGGGTCCGAGAAGCAACGCCTGAGTTGCGAGACGTGGAAAACATCATGAACCTTGGAAAGATGCGGTGGAAGTTCCAATTGGTAGGCAACCTCTCCTCGTTTGGCAAGAATGCGAAAAGGACCAATGTAATGAGGAGCCAACTTGCCCTTGATACCGAATCGTTGGGTACCCTTCAAAGGTGTAACCCGAAGGTAAGCCTTCTCGTCAACCTCAAAGGTCACAACCTTATGATGACGATCATATTGGCTCTTTTGACGAGATTGGGCTGTTTTCAACTTTTCACGAATAATGCGAACTTGCTCTTCTGCATCCTGGATCATATCCGGGCCAAAGAGTTGCCTCTCTCCGGTTTTTGACCAGTTAAGAGGTGTTTGACACCTTCGTCCATAGAGAACTTCAAAAGGGGCTTTGCCTAAGCTTGACTGATAACTATTGTTATAAGCAAATTCGGCAAACGGAAGACATTTCTCCCAATTCATGCTGAAAGAGATAACACAAGCTCTAAGCATGTCTTCTAGGATTTGATTGACTCGCTCTACTTGACCACTTGACTGCGGATGGAAAGCAGTGCTAAAAGATAGATGAGTCCCCATAGCATTTTGGAAACTTTCCCAGAATCGGGAAGTAAAGATACTTCCACGGTCTGAGTTGATCTCCAAAGGAACACCATGAAGAGATACTATTCGGGAAATATATAGATCTGCTAGCTGACTAGCAGTTATACTCTCTCGAACAGGAAGGAAGTGAGCCACTTTGGAAAGACGGTCAATGACCACAAAGATAGCATTATTCCCTCTCTTGGTCCTGAGAAAACCGGTGATGAAATCCATACCGACCTTGTCCCATTTCCATTCAGGAATAACTAAGGGTTGAAGGGTGCCAGCAGGCCTTTGATGTTCTGCCTTAATGCGACGACAGACGTCGTAGTTAGCAACGAACTGAGCAATTTTTCTCTTCATTCTGGTCCACTAGAACCTCTGGCATAGGTCCTGATACATCTTGGTACTACCAGGATGAATTGTGAGAGGAGAATCATGAGCCTCCTTAAGGATCAGCTGCCGGAGATGTTGGTTCTTGGGAACCACCAAGCGGTTCTGGAAGAACACCACACCTTGATCATTGATGGAGAAATCCTTAGTGTTTCCGCTAACGATGTTCTCCTTGATCCGGGATATACCCTTATCACGCTTTTGGCCAGCTATGATTTGATCCCTAAGAGTAGGTTTCGCCACCAAGGTGGAAAGGAATCCTTGAGGAACAATGTGAAGATTTAACTTCCGGAATTCCTCATAGAGAAGTGGTTGACCTTGTTGTAACATCAGGTTGTTACAATAAGACTTACGACTTAGTGCATCAGCCATGACATTGGCTTTCCCCGGGGTGTAAGTTATCCCTAAGTCGTAATCTGTGATCAACTCAACCCAACGTCTTTGCCTGAGATTCAAATCCGGTTGGGTGAAGATATATTTCAGACTTTGGTGATCAGTGTATATCTCACAACGATTACCCAGAAGGTAATGTCGCCATGTTTTAAGTGCATGGACTACAGCTGCAAGCTCAAGATCATGTGTTGGATAATTATCCTCATGTGGACGCAACTGTCGAGATGCGTAGGCAATCACATGATGATCTTGCATGAGAATGCAACCTAATACTTGTCGCGAGGCGTCGCAATAGATAACAAAGTCCTTAGAAAAATCTGGTGGCACCAATACGGGTGCAGAAGTCAGGCGTCTTTTCAGTTCCTGAAAGCTATACTCGCCTTGTGGGGTCCACTCGAACTTTTTATCCTTCTTGAGGAGTTCAGTAAGAGGTTTCGCAACCTTGGAGAAGTTCTCGACAAAGCGGCGACAATAGCTCGCTAAGCCCAGGAAACTCCGAACTTGCTTAACCGATTCAGGTTGAGTCCAATCAAGGACGGCCTGAACTCACTCGGGATTGACAGCAATGCCTTTGCCAGAGATTACATGGCCTAGGTAGGTCACTTCTGGTAGCCAGAATTCACACTTGGAGAATTTGGCATACAGGCTATGCTCTCGAAGTTTCGTCAATACCAGCATAAGATGCTCGGCATGATCTCGTTCGTTCTTCGAGTAGATGAGAATATCGTCGAGGTAAACCACGACAAATTTATCCAGATACTCCATGAAGATCGAATTCATCAAACGAGAGAAGGTGGCTGGAGCATTGGTTAATCTGAAGGACATGACGGTGTACTCGTATTGGCCATAACGAGTAACAAAAGCCGTCTTTGGGATGTCCCCGTTCCTGATTCTGATTTGATGGTATCCCAACCTCAAATCCATTTTGGAGAAGACTGAGGATCCAGCGAGTTGATCATACAAGTCGTTGATCCTGGGAAGCGGATACTTGTTCTTGATTCTGACCAGGTTCACTGGTCGGTAATCTACAACCATCCGGTCTGTTCCATCCTTCTTCTTGACGAAGAGGACGGGGCAAGCCCAAGGAGAAGAACTAGGGCGGATGAATCCCTTTTTCAAGGCCTCATCGAGTTGTTTCTTTAGCTCGGCTAGTTCTAAGGGTGCCATATTATAGGGTCTTCTGGCAATTGGGACAGTCCTGGAATGAGGTCTGTCACAAACTCTACATCTTTGACAGGTGGAATACCTGGCAGTTCCTCTAGAAAGACATCCGGGAAGTCACGGACCACCGGAATATCCTCAAGTTCTGGAAGAGGGTTAGCATTGAGAGAATAGAGTTGGCACTGAGCCACTCGAGTTGAAAAGGTGACTATCTCACCTGAAGGATGTGTAAGTTGAACATTCCTAGAATGAGTATCAATCTTGGCATAATGAGCTGACATCCAGTCCATACCCAAGATTATATTGATGTCCGAAGACTTCAGAGCTATCAGGGAAGCCAAGAAGACTAACCTATCCACAAGAATCTCATTGTCATGGCTCACTCTAGAAGTTTGCCATTTTGATCCAGGAGTCTGAACTACTAATGGAGTGGGCATCTCACAAAAAGACATGTTATGCAACTGTGCATAACTTTCTGAGATGAATGAATGAGATGCACCAATATCAAAAAGAACAGATGCTGGATGACTATTGACAAGGAGCATACCAAGAACAACGTCGGAGTCATCATGGGCCTTTTCAAGGGTGACATTGTTCACACGGCCACGAGCAGGAGTTGGTTTCACGTAATAAGCCTTGCCTGGCTTACCACGTCCAGCTGGCTTGGCGTTGTGCTGGGGACACTCACGAGAATAGTGACCAGGTTCTCCGTATTTGTAGCAGATCACAGTTGAAGACCTCGGAGCAGCATTAGCAGCATTTCCACCATAGGGCTTGGTTGGAGGGTTGTCCTGATTTGGGCTAGGCGCCGTATAGGATGGCCTCGCAGTGTACCTTGATGGCAGAGCGGTGTTAGGCACCCACACACGGCGCTTGTTGGAACCTGAGCCAGATGAGGAGCTGAAGTCACGAGAGTGCTTCTTGGTTGCCTCGTAGTCGGTCTGTCCAGTCTCGGCATTGATAGCCTTGTTGACTAGAGCCTGGAAGGTAGCGCACTCATGCAGGCGCAAATCACGACGGAGCTCGGGGTTAAGTCCCTTACGGAACCTAGCTTGCTTCTTGGCGTCGGTTGACACTTCCTCCAATGCATAGCGTGCTAAGTTACCGAACTCACGGCTGTAAGCATCCACTGCCATCAAACCCTGGGTGAGGGCACAGAACTCCTCTCTCTTACGATCCATCAGACCTTCAGGGATATGGTGGGTACGGAAAGCACTGCAAAAGTCTGTCCATGTAGTAGCGGGGCCCTCTGGGCGCATAGCCTCATAGTTCTCCCACCACTGACTGGCGGGTCCTTCAAGAAAGTACGCGGCAAAGTTAACCTTGTCTGCTTCAGCCACATCCGCAGAGCGAATCTTGCGGGTCATGCTGGAAAGCCAATCATCCGCATCAAGGGGGTCGATGGAATGATGAAACTTTGGTGGATACAGCTTCACGAAGTCATTGAGGGACATTGCATCATTACGCTCATTGCGGGGAGGGCGTGATGTATTCTGTTCAATACGCTCTAGCAGCCTGTTGGTCTCTCTCTTGTTGCGTTCTGCCTCAAGCATCACCTTCGCCAAAGATGGCGGGTGAGGCAGGTTCTCTTGCCTTGCTCCACTGCCCTCGCCCTGCTCATAAGCAGGAGCGGGGTTGTTCCTGGTGGAAACCATCCTGGGAAAAACAAAACCCACATCTTAGCCAGGGGAGACAACAACTCAAGGATAAGAGATACGGAATATACTGAACAACATGGAATGCAGGGGTAAACACCCGAACAACATGGTACAAGCAAACTACCATATATACACCATGATTCATACACACCATGATATAGTTCAGTACAAACCCAAGCTGAAGTACAAGCTAGTGAGAAGATAAAGCAACTCATCGGAGGCATTACAAGCTTCCTATACATTATTTTTCTACACCTCCGGAACTCAACTCACACCTCAGTCATAATCCACAAGACACGCAGGACTGTGGAAATACAACTGCTACCAAACTACTACCTCCACCCACGAACTCAGGCATCGGCGTAGAACATCTCATACAGGTTACCTCCGTGACCTGGAAGCTGAACCTGAGGGTCTGGAAACAACCTAGCCTGAGATCCCTGAGAACCATAAGGGCACGGATGTGGCCTAGGTCCTCTCGCTGGCGGCAGCAACGGTCCTCGAAGAGGAGTGATGCCTCCAACATCGGGCCAGTCTACGCGAGCGGGCAGATGAGTCCGAAGCGGGCTCAGCATACTCATATCTTCATAACCTGTCTGAACGACTGGAGCTAACTGCGTCAAGGCTGTCCAAAGACGTCCACGGGTAGCATAAAGCTCCGCACGAAGGGCACGTGCATCACGATCCCTGTTCTCTAACAACTTAGCAGTCACCTGAAGCCTAGGATCCTCATGAGAGTGATCGTAGTAGGCTGCAGCAAGATAACCATCCTCTCCTCCTAGTGTCGCTGGAATATAGCAGAACTCAGTGTTCTGAAGTAGACCATGGCGAGCTCTCATAATGGTCAGCATCGTGTAGGCGGCCTCCTGAACTGCCATATCAATGGTGACACCTAATCCATAAGCCCAATGAAGCGGCTCCTCAGCTCCAAGGTATGATGGATAAATCCTAACAGGGAACAGATACTGGCTCTGGTTGAAGTCGCGATACTGTTCCTCCACGGTATACTCCGGGTACCAACGATAACCGGTCTTCATCATGACTCTGACCAACATGGCCGTGTGACCCAGTACATCGATGCACCTGGTCAAACGGACCACCTGACGAAAAGGACGAGAAGGCATCTGAAACAGAGGATAATGCAATGTGCATTAGAGATCCTAGCAGAAATCGGACAGCATAACGGCTGAAAATGCTCAAAAACAATTTTGAGACATTCATAAAAGATTGGACAGCATAGCCACTCAACTTGCTAGCATCAAGCTTCTAGCCAATAGATTGTCACATCGAAGCAATACTTGAAAACTGGAATTGACTCTCAAGCAATTTAATCTACAAGTCAATGGTTAGTAACTCGTCATCCTGAGAGGTAGATAAGAAGCCTAGTTCTTACACCCGTAGAATAAAGAAGAGGGTGACTCAGAATAGAATGACTCGGGAAGTAAAAAGAGCCTTACGTTCCCTTTCACAATCAATTCCCATACATAACTAAAGCATTTCTAGACTCAACTTCGACCAGTTTGGCTTGGTAATCCTACAGTCAGCCAGGCTCTGATACCAACGCTGTCGGGACCCCGATCCTAAGCCATAAGAATCTAGCATGTAACACTTCACATTACTTTGCGGCCTCACGCACGGTTATCACCACGGCTACCACCTTACCTGGGCCGGGACCGTTTGCGCCTTTTGGCTCACGAATGTGAATATATCGCTAGCATTCAAATGTCAAAGAACCCGGGTCGACATGACTAGTCATAGAACCCAAGTAGCACATCCGTACAGGGACAGGCATACGTAACCCAGCAATGCAGGTGTCGGTCTCTAGCGTGTGTAGACGAGTCATAGCAAGCTATAGGGACTCCATTACGCCGTGGGACATAAATGTCATCAACTGCGCGTAGACGAGTCATAGCAGGCTACATGGACTCCATTACACTGCGAGACATTTCCCCGAAGGGACAGACACAACAGCAAAGAAGGATACATGTCGGTCAATCAATGTGTCCGGAGCAGTAGCAAGCTACCAAGGCTCGGTGGAAGCAGAAAGAGGCATTTCCCCGTAAAGAGTACTACTAGAGGCACACAACTAGGTGTCGAATCCCATACATACCGTACACGTCACACGTACGCACGACATGTCCGATATGCATAGATACAACTATGGCATCACAACATAACCATACAGCAACACAACATTTATTTAGAAGGCTCAGAAGAGCCTTACATAATATGTGCATACAGATAGGGGTCACATGACCCGACACTCAAGTCATACAAACATGTTCATACAAACCAAGCAGAAGCTTAAAGCTGTCTGAGTACAGACAGTTGAAAGGTAAAAAAGGCATTAAGCCTGACTATCTACAACCCATCTCAGGGCATCAGATCGTAGCTGGGATACCAGCTACTCGGCGTCGTCGACGTCTAGATAGAACCCACCAGATGGGTCCATATTCTCATCTGCAACAGTTATTAAACAAACATGAGTACAATCGTACTCAGCAAGTCTTTAAAGCAGACCTAAGCTATTCATGCTTATGTTTCAACAAGGGGAGTAGTGTGGTTTATGCAGCAAGCCAGCTTTGACTCTTGGCTAGCCTATACTACGACTACCAGTTCTTTGAACAAGTTTTGAGATGGCGCACACGAGTCCACTAACACCACATCAATACACCACCATGGATCCGCTCCCGTCACCCACGAGAGTGCCATCCATGGTACTCACACTTGTCTTGAGTCTTTTATGAGTAACCATCAAGTTATCTATGAATAGCATAAGTTCTCCAAGTAGTCCATATCCGAGGACGCGGCTATTCGAACAGATTCATTACCCTGCAGGGGTGCACTTCTTCACACACGCTCTCGCCACTTATCGCTGTGTGCTCATAAAACCAGGCACCTCAGCAACCTTCAAGCGGAAGCCCAGCGAGGGAGTCGGCCACGACCGTCAATCACACAAGACCCTAGTCCAGGCTATCGCCTATTTGAGACTAAACCCGCACGGAAGTCCGGCCGAAGTTTCCGCTACGGCCTCAAACGATGTGCGCAGGGTTCCCAAGCCCACCGTTCGGGTGCCACTTGGTACACCGTGCCACTGCCTACCGCACCGTAGCCCACCCCTAGGGTCAGCGCTACGCACGGCCTCCAGCATGGCTACAAACACCAGAAACTACTTGCAACTCCTGGACAGAGGACTAGGCGGTTGATAAGTCGAGCGGGGTCATATTTCAGGGCCCAGCATGTGGTAGTAACTATTCTTGGATCACAAACACGGAACTCAATTCCTAAGAACGGTCCCAATGAGACAACCCGCTATGTACTCCTACATAGCCTCTCATCGCTACCTTTACCAAATCGAGTTCATCTTATAGCGCATCACATCAGAACAACATTGTTTCACTCTGCTTCATCACCCAGATGAATCAGACCTGACACAACTCTAAGCATAGCAAGCAAAGCAGGTAAGCACATCAAGGCTCAAGCATCTACCAGGTATGCTACGTTGAATGGTTTAGCTATTTACTGTGACAATGATAGGTCATGCAGACGAATGGGTTCAACTACCGCAACAGATAGACTGTAGAAGCGTTTGTCCTAATGCAATAAACAAGAGCAGGAGCGAGAGAGTGGGATGTTATCGGTATGATCAAAGGGGTTGCTTGCCTTGCAGGTTGGCTGGGAGGTACTCTCCTTCAGGGGGATACTCGAGGGTATCTGATGGAGCAGAACCTACCGCGACAAATACGTAGTAACAATCAATACACGACAAGTGCAACAATATGATGCATGATCATGACATGGCAACATGCTATAGATGAGCTAATGCATCTATCATTAGAGTTAAATGGAGTAAGTTTGAATATAGGTTCAAAATTGTTCTCCATATAATATTCCACATATTGCATTATTGCAAAATGTCAATGTTCAACTATCTAGGTTGCACTAACATGCATGATGATAGCACCAATGGATTCCTTGGATTTTTCTGATACTTTTTCATATATAAATTATTTCAATCTGAGCTACAGATTATTTTCTATGATTTTCTAAAGTTTTCAGTATTTTCTAGAATTATTTTAAATCAGAAAGTCAGTACTGCGTCAGCTCTGCGTCAGCAGTCAACTGGTCGTTGCCAGGTCAAACCTGACATGTGGGGCCTGCTCGTCAGCGACTCAGGCACTTAATCAGTGGTTTAAAATTAATCTTTAGCTATTAACAGCACTGGGCCCACTGGTCAGTGACTATTTAGGTTAATTAGCATATTAATTATTTTTATTAACCTAATTCAAATTAATCCAGAGGCTGGCCCCACCTGCTAGTGACCCAGGGGGTCAAACCCCGTGGTTAAACTGGGCAGGGCCACCGGCGTTGAGCCGCCGACGACACCAGGGACGGCGGAGGGGGTCGGGATTCCTCCTCCGGCGACCATTTCGTCGGCGGAAAGCATCAGTCAAACCTACACTTAAGCGCGCGTCGATCTGGACCCATCCCAGAGGTTGAGGTGGTCGGAATCGACACCGGCGACGAGCTCGGCGGCTGTCGGAGCTCGGGCAAGCTCGAGGTCGACGCTACAGGGGCAAACGCGCTCTAACTAGGCACCTACAGCATCTACGCGAGTACCCGAAGCCAACGGAAGCATTGGCTGGACCTGAGAGGCACCGGAGCTTCACCGGCGATGAGGTCCGCGGCGGAGCTCCTCGGGTCTCGGCGCAATCGGGGCATCCAGGGCGCAATCGAGCAGGAGAAAGGGGGGAATGGAATCGGGAGCTCACGGGGATCTCTTCTTGATGGTCGGTGAGCTCAGGGGCGCTTCGAGGACGGCGAATTGACGGCGGTGACGCTCGGGACCGAGGAGGAAGAAGAGGTCGGGGTCGACGCTGGGGGGCCTCCGGGCTTGATTCCTTTGGCGATGGGCTTCAGCAAGACACGGTGGAGCTTTTGGGGGGCTCAGGGGCGAGAGGGAGGCGCGGAGGCGACGGTGCTACGGTGGCGAGGCATCGGCCATGGCGGAACAGAGCGAGGAGAGGCAGAGGGGAGCGAGAGGGGCGACTGAGCGAGGGGAGAGCGGTCGGGGGAACCTCGTGGCGCTTCAGGCGTTCTCCAGCAGCAGGCAGACGGGCAGGAGGTAGCCATGCATCATCGGCGCTGCGCCACGCAGCTGCCTGTCCTCCTGGCAGAGGAGGAAGAAGACCCCCCTGCCCCTGGTGGGCTGGGCCGGCTTCCCTCCTGGGCCAGGCACATGTTAGCTCTCTTTCTTTCTATTTATTTCTGTTTTCTGTTTTTTGACATTTGTTTTGTTATTTTGTCAGGGCTTAAACCTAGCTCCAAATATACCAATACATTTTCTGGAGTGTAGTTTGAATATTGCAAACCTCCTCAAAATGTTTCAGCATTTTTGAAAGTCTAAAATATTTGTAATGCTTTACTTAGCAATTTCAGTAGCATTAAAGGCTTATTTTAAAATGTTAAACTTGTTGTGAAAATTCAAATGTCACCTGAAATGTTGTTTCCAACATTTTTCAATAATAGTGAACATTTTTAATGGCCCTATGATGGGCATTTTGGATTCATTGAAAATTCAAACCATTTGAATTGGTTTAATTCAGGTGAGGTGCTAGGGTTTCTGTTAATCCCCATTTCATATTGATGCAAAATTGAAACATGATGCACATACATGCCAGCACAAAGCAAGGCTAACTAGGGATGTGACAGAAATTTTAGTGAGGGGTCACCTTATAATGCTACCGTCGTCCTAAGCATAATAAGATGCATAAAAGGATTAACATCACATGCAAATCATAAGTGACATGATATGGCCATGATCTTGTGCTTTTGATCTCCATCTCCAAAGCACCGGCATGATCTCCATCGTCACAGGCATGACACCATGATCTCCATCATCTTGATCTCCATCAACGTGTCGCCATGAGGTCGTCGCACTAACTATTGCTTCTACAACTATTGCTAACTCATAGCGATAAAGTAAAGCAAAAATGGCAAAAATAATTAAAGACAACACTATGGCTCCTGCCGGTTGCCGTACTCATCGACATGCAAGTCGTGATAATCTATACAAAACATGATCATCTCATACACACATATATATCATCATGTTTCTGGCCATATCATATCACATCATACCCTGCAAAAACAAGTTAGACGTCCTCTAATTTGTTGTTGCATGTTTTACGTGGCTGCTATGGGTATCTAGCAAGAACGATTCTTACCTACGCAAAACCACAATGGTGATACACAAGTTGCTATTTCACCTTCTACAAGGACCGCCTCTGTCGAATCCGATTCAACTAAAGTGGGAGAGACAGACACCCGCCAGCCATCTTATGCAACAAAGTTACAAAGTTACATCTTATGCAACAAAGTTACATGGTCCGAGCCGCTTCATCCCACAATACCGCTGAATTAAGAAAAGACTAAGGAGGGAAGCAATCTGAATATCAATGCCCACAAACTCCTTTGTGTTCTACACGAGATCTCATCTACGCATAGACCTAGCTCATGATGCCACTGTTGGGGAACGTTGCATGGGAAACAAAAAAATTCCTACGCACACGCAAGATCTATCCATGGTGATGAGCATCTACGAGAGGGAGAGTGGATCTATGATCCCTTGTAGATCGCTAAGTGGGAAGCGTTAAGAAACGCGGTTGATGTAGTCGAACGTCTTCGTGATCCAAATCGCAAGCCGTCCCGCGATCCAATCACGATCCGTCCCGATCTAGCGCCGAACGGACGGCACCTCCGTGTTTAGCACACATACAGCTCAATGAAGATCTCCGCCTTCTTGATCCAGCAAGAGGGAGCAGAGAGGTAGATGAGTTCTCCGGCAGCATAACGGCGTGATGGCGGTGGTGGTGAACTAATCCGGCAGGGCTTCGCCGAGCTCCGCCGAACTAATCTAGGGGAGAAAACGATCTAAAGGGAAAGAGAGGAAGCTGTGGCTTTTTTTGGGTTGAGGGCTGCCCTATAAAACCTCTAGTATATATAGGAGGGAGGGAGGAGGAGGCATCCCTAGGGTTCCCCTAGGGGTTCGGCCGAACCTCCACCAAGGGGAGGAGTCCACCTCCCACAAGGGAGGTGGAATCCTAGTAGGACTCCTCCCCACTTGGCCTCCTCCCCCACCCCTTTCGCAAGGGCCCCTAGGGGCTGGCCGGCCAGCCCACCAGGTGCTGGTGCGCCACCTCCTAGGCCCATGTGACCCTTGGGGTGGGTGGGACCCACTTGGTGGACCCCCCGGAACCCATTCGTCACTCCCGATACACTACCGGAAATGTCCGAAACTTTTCCGGAGACCAAAACGGGACTTCCTATATATCAATCTTTACCTCCGGACCATTCCGGAGCTCCTCATGACGTCCGGGATCTCATCCAGGACTCCGAACAACCTTCGGTCACCAACATACATAACTCAGTGAACGTTAAGTGTGCAGACCCTGCGGGTTCGAGAACTATGTAGACATGACCGAGACACCTCTACGGTCAATAACCAATAGCGGGACCTGGATGCCCATATTGGTTCCTACATATTCTATGAAGATATTTATCGGTTGAACCTCTATGTCAAGGATTTAGTTAATCCCGTATGCTGTTCCCTTTGTTCTTCGGTATGTTACTTGCCCGAGATTCGATCGTCGGTATCTCTATACCTAGTTCAATCTCGTTACCGGCAAGTCTCTTTACTTGTTCCGTAATACAAGCCCGTGGCTAACTCTTTAGTCACTTTGCTTGCAAGGCTTGTTGTGATGTTGTATTACCGAGTGGGCCCTGAGATACCTCTCCGTCACACGGAGTAGCAAAACCCAGTATCGACACATGCCAGCTGAACAGACACCCTCGGAGATACCTGTAGAGCATCTTTATAGTCACCCAGTTACGTTGCGACGTTTGATACACACAAGGTATTCCTCCGGTGTCAGTGAGTTGCATGATCTCATGGTCATAGGAACAGATACTTGACATGCAGAAAACTATAGCAATAAACTGACACGATCATATGCTACGTTCATAGTTTGGGTCTTGTCCATCACATCATCCTCCTAATGATGTGATCCCGTTATCAAATGACATCTCATGTCTATGGATAGGAAACCTTGACCATCTTTGATCAACGAGCTAGTCTACTAGAGGCATACTAGGGACACAGTGTTGTCTATGTATCCAAACATGTATTTGTGTTTCCAATCAATACAATTATAGCATGGATAATAAACGATTATCATGAACAAGGAAATATAATAATAATCACTTTATTATTGCCTCTAGGGCATATTTCCAACATCCCATGGCAAGAAAAATTGATCTAGTCGGCCTAACTAAACCAAAGATTCGGAGAAGAAATACGAGGCTATAAGCAATCATGTATATAAGAGATCAAAGAAGAATCGAATAATATTCATGGATAGAAACTGATCATGAACTCAAAATTCATCGGATCCCAACAAACACACCGCAAAAGTTTACATCAAATCATTGTATTGAGAATCATAAGAGAGAGAGAGAGAGGAAGCCATCTAGCTACTACCTACGGACCCGTAGGTCTATGTGGGACTACTCACGCATCATCGGAGAGGCACCTATCAGGAAGATGAACCCCTCCATGATGGTGTTTAGATTGGATCTCGAGGTTCTGGAACTTGCGGCGGCTGGAATCGTGTTTCGTCGACTCCCCTAAAGTTTTTCGAATATTTGGGAATTTATAGGCATCAGAGGCGGTGGAGAGGGGCCCCGAGGAGGGCACAACCCATCAGGGCGCGCCGGGCCCCCCTGGTGCGCCCTGGTGGGTTGTGGTCTCCTCGGCCCACTCCCCCGGCACTTCTTTGGCCCATTGGGTGTCTTCTGATCCAGAAAAAATCTCCAAAAAGCATCGTCGCGATGGGACTCCGTTTGGTATTGATTTTCTACGAAGTAAAAAACAAGCAAAAATAGAAACTGGCACTTTGGCACTATGTCAATAGGTTAGTCCCAAAAAATGATATAAAGTTGTTATAAAATGATTGTAAAACATCCAAGAATGATAATATAATATCATGGAACAAGAAAAAATTATAGATACGTTGGAGACGTATTAGCAAGCTATGTGGATTTGAGATTGAGGAGGAGAAGGGGATCGATGAGCATCGCCCGCTGTGGCCCCCCAATATATAGGCAGGAGCACGGGGGCTGGCTCTTCTTCGCTCCAAGGCAGCCGCCCATCTCCACCAATCCCGCTACCCACAATCACGGGCGAACAGGTAACCGCCCCATTACTCCAATCCCAGGCGCTGCAGTTCCTGCCACGCCCACACCTTTTGAGCCATGCGCACCCACCGCAAACTCCCCGCAATGCATGCAGCGCGCGTGGCGGAAACGGCCTGAGGTAGTAGTAAGTGCTGGCTTAAAAGTCAGCAGTTACTCCCTCACATTGCGCGCCTGTGCATAAATTTTGGGCCTGACCCAACAGCGATGGGCAAGCACATTTGGGCCAGACCCGGGGGCTCCTGTTGGTGCACTAGGACTAGGGTACCCAGTGCCCCTAACCTATGCACAGGCAGTAGTAGTAGAACCCATCAAAATGCATATAGTCAAGACCAAGACTCCGGCAGAAGCAACCTACGTTGGCCAAGCAACGCCGGCAAGGCCAATACAACATCCTAGGGCAGGCCCTAGCCGCACCAGCCGCGTCCCCGGTGCCTGCCGGGGACCGAGGCGCACGCATCTTCAGGAAGACCCGACAAGCCATCCCCCGGCAGGCGCGAGCCGATCGACCACCGCTCCACCGCATCGCAACACCAGTCACTTGTCGATGCGATGTCGAGCTCTCAGGTGGCTAAGTGGCTCTCGCTAAGTACGTGGCGGCGCACCGAAAGGCAGATTACGCCCATTTGACACCCGTCCAGAGGCGTGTCAAGATACTAAGCAACAGTTAGCCAAAGCGGTGGTAGAAGCTTGCCGGGGATGCGTCCCCGAACGCCACCTAGTATAGCATTTATGACATTTTGTCCTAAGTGCCAGAGTTAGGTATGATAGCACTGTTAGCTATCTAATCCCTGGATAATGTCTGTTTTGCCACTGTGGTTGCCCCTTCAGCTATAAAAGGAGGCCCAAGGCAACCAAGCTAAAGATTCGGACTTTTGAGCACTTGTACTCGCGTAGTAGTTCTCCCGAAGGCGACCTTGCCGGGTTTGAGCTCTGCGTGTGCATCGTGCTCCCCCAATCAATCCACCAAAATAGGAGTAGGGTTTTACGCTTCCCAGCGGCCCGAACCTGGGTAAAACACCAGCGTCTCATCGTCGTGCTGTCTCACCACCTCTGCTCTTTGTGCAACGTGACCTCACCCCTCCGAACCACAAAGGGGACGATGTCCCCATAGGTGATCATGTGCATCTTGACCCGACACCGTCCCACTTGCGTAGCAAACTATATAGCATCTTAACTACTTCCCACCCACATAACTCTCGACGGAAAATAGAGTCATGCATAATGCAAGTATCAATGAAAATGCATTGGAGACAACCCAACAAGGTGGTTACCATATCATCATGCTTTTTCATGCAACAAGTAAAATGCTATAACGACATGCATAAAAAGGATTCATCAACATGGTCAAAGGGCTGCTTGCCTTGGCTTGGCACGAGTCTCCTGGTCTTCAACTTCTTCTCCTTCTCATTCCTTGTTAAGAACGCAATCTAACATTGTAAAGTAACGAGAACCGAATAAGCAATAGCACAAATAGAAAAATCAAATTGCTCAAGAAAATGTAAACTCATTTTTATTAAATACTGGGGTGGAAACTAAAAATACCATAATTCTTGGTTTTTTATTTGGAGTAGCAGAAACCAAGATTTGGATTTATCAAGTGAATTTTAAAATGCCCTAAATAGGATTTAATTAGGACAGTCAATAAGAGTGTGAGAGACATATATGAAAACTACACCATTAAATGGGTGAGATTTTTATAGGAATTTAGGAGTTGGAATCATGTCATTTGGATGCATATCTAATCTTGTGGAGGTTTGCAAATTTTCTGGTAATTGGAAAAAGAAGAAGGAGGAACCCACCCGTCAGTGGAATAGAGGGAAGGGGGAGGATGACAGGTGAGGGCCACCTGTCAGCACTAACCTTCGGTCAGAGCAAGGAGGAGCTCATCGCGAGCGTTTCCGGCGGCGGTGAGACGAACAGGTGGCACAATTTTGCTCAGGGGGGCTGCCACAGGTCGGGTGGTAGGGGAGTTGGTCACTGGCGGTGACGGAATCGACAACGGCGATCGAGGGCAACCACGATGATCTACACGAATTTCCCTACAGATTATCAAATTGAGGGCGGGGTTAGATTCCTAGAGATCACAAAGAGTCAAGGGAGTAGAAACAGAGGCCAGAGGTGCTCTTTACCATCGGATTGGCACTGACCCGAGTCGGTGGATCTCTTGCTCGAACTCGAGCTCCCGAGCACCAAAACGAGAGGATCAGGGTGCGGCGTGGAATTGAGAGTGGGAGGGAGCTGCTGCAGGAGGATATGGGGCACAGTGATCGGTATTTGTAGTAGAGCCATGCTGCTTGATGGACAGCGTCCGCAGCGAGCTCGTGCAGCTCGAGCGAGGGAGCTATGGGCACGACAGCGACCAGAAAATTATGGGCGCAACCTCGGGGAGTCCATGGGTAGGGTAGGCAGGGTAGGCGCGGAGCTTGGGCACCGCCACCTGCTCGACCGCGGTTCTGCGGTTCGTGTTGGGTGGGAGGAGTGGGATGCGCTTCGGGAAGAAGGCTCGGGCGACAGGGGTCAGGTTACACTACACTTGCTCGCCACACTCGACCGGAACGACCGGGGGGGGGGGGGTTTACACGTGCGAGTTCGACCATTGGTCATGGCGGGCGGCAGAGAGCACGCCCGGCGTGGGCAGGATGGAAAGGCAAAGGAGGGGCAACCTGGTTTCATGTTGTGGACGTCGGGGAGAACCTCATGGCATGCTCACCTGGCCTTAGGTGGTCGGCGCACGGGGATGGATACCACTACAGTGCCGGAGCGCACTATAGCGTGCTCCACAGCGCCCAAATTGCTGTCCTGGCATTTTTTAAGAGGGGGAGCGTGTCCACTTGTGTCCAGTAGGTCTAGGAGGGTATAAACAAAGTTCAACTGGCCTTGGATGCCCTGGGGGTTCCTTAGGAGAGAAGGAAATTTGACAGAAGGAAAGAACTGTTGTCCCGAGGGGGTAAATGGAGGTTTTACCCTCCTCAATGATTGATCTAGGGCCTGAAATCCTCACTGGAGGTAGAGGGTAACTAGGTGGAGTTGTTGTAAAAGGTGGAACTCAAGGAGAAGAGTAGAAGCGCTCAAAATAGTGAATACTAGATTTTACCAGAAGGTGTTTGTGCTGGTTTTGAGCTAGATAGGTTGATCCCCTTGACATGAGATTAAGCAGGAATGACAACTAGGATAACATGGGCATGTCCACAAATTTGTAGCTCATTTGAATGAAGTAGCCAATGAAAAAGTTTCAAACCCTAGAAGTGGGCAGAAATGGATTTGGATAGATTTAGCTAAGCTACACTATTCTCCTTGATGCACCACTTGGTGTAGATGCATCATTAGGGGATTTGAACATGTCCACAAAATTTGAGATCAATAGGTGATACTTGGCAATGCAAAGTTGTTCAAAGTTGGATGTGAACAGGAAGGGTTTTGGAGAACTTTTGTGAACCAAAACAATTTGGATTGGGATGAAACTTGGCAAGATCATCTTATGAGGCATATGTGACTTGCTAGAATTTTGCTGGATTTATTTGACAATATTTATTATAGAAATATTTCACATACTTGAAATATCCAGAAAGGTTTTGGATGGGTTTGTCCAATATTTTGAACATGACCATGTGTTGAAACTCATAAATATGGTAAATATATATCCACTGAGTTTCACTAAATTTTCTCAAATATTTTGAATCGTTAAAATAATTTTTTCCAATAAAAGACCATTTCTGGCCTTAAGAAAAAGCCTTTAAATAAAAAATGAAAATAACCATTAAAATAATATTTTGTGGTTTTGGGAAGTCTTTTATATAATAGGTCTCAAATATAATTTTTAAAGAATTTAAATACTGTAATTTAAGGACTTGTAGTTCAAGTCTCAAGTTAGGGTTTTTTGAAAACCTCAATTGATAAATGTTTTTGGCCAAAATAAATTTGTATATAAAATAGTTTTAGCTCCTACACACATGGAATCATCATTGGGCATGGATTTGGATCAAGGAGATGAGTTTTGAGAGTAGGAGGATTTTTATAATTTATAGCACAAACAAGCAAGCAAGCAAATAGCAAACAAGTCAAGCATCACAAGCACACAATTTTTTTTTGGTCCTAATTTTTAAGCTTTATTAACATAGTGATGTGACACAAAATACAAGGTGTTACAGATCCACTCACAATCCTTCTGCAGTCAACACCTGACCAAGAATCCATCTTCGTGCAGCCAGAATTCGCATTTGCTGAACCTGGCATAAAGCTGGTGCTCTCGAAGCAGTTCTAGGACCATCCTTAAGTGTTGCTCATGCTCTTCTTTAGACTTGGAAAATATGAGTATCTCATCAATGAAAACGACAATAAACTTGTCCAGGTACTCCATGAAGGCTTTGTTCATGAGGTACATGAAGTAAGTTGGGGCATTGGGTAATCTGAATGGCATGACTGTGTATTCATACATGCCATACCAGGTCACGAATGCCATCTTGGGGTCTGATCTTAAACTGATATTACCCAGACCTAAGATCAATCTAGGAAATCACTTTGGCTCCATTTAGCTGATCGAACAAGTCTTCTATCTTGGTAAGTGGGTACTTGTTCTTGATTGTGACTTCATTAAGAGATCAATAATTGACACAAAGTCGGATAGTACCGTCCCTCTTTTCCACAAACAAAACAAGTGATCCCCAAGGAGAGGCACTAGGGAGGATAAATCCTCCTTAGCTGCTCGGCATGTTGCTTCTTCAGTTCAGCCAACTCTTCCGATCCCATTCTATAGGGCTTCTTATAGATGGATTCTGCTCTGGGCATTAGCTCAATGATGAACTCAATGTCGCGGTCAAGAGGCATTCCGGGTATCTCATCAGGAAATACGTCTGGGTATTCACATACTACTGGCACTTGGTCCAACTCAATCTCTGACAGACAATTGACTTGAGGGGCTTGAGCGGAGGAAGGGTTGGGGACATACTTGACTTCAACTCCTTGGCTATTGTTCAGGGTAATGGTCCCCTTGGCACAGTCTAGCAAGCCTTGGTGCGTGGTTAACCAATTCATACCTAGGATCACACCCAAGCCTTGCGATCTCAAGATGATAAGGTCAACTAGGAATTCTACCCCGTTGATGATAATTTCAACTCCTCTACACCCTATCTTGGTTCTCAACTCCGATCCCGAGGTTTGCACCAACATGGGACTATCAAGGGTGTAATCTTCGTACCACTCTCTAATGCAAACCTTTGGATAACAAAAGAATACGAAGCTCCACATTCGAACATAATGGTTGCGGGTATCGAGTGGCCAAGAAACATACCCAGTATGACATCCGGTCCTTCCTGGGCTTCCTCAGCGGTGACGTGGTTCACACGACCCTTGCCATTGCCAGGCTGGTTCCGGGGAGCTTGATTCCTTGGTGGCGCTCCACGGCCTTGACCTTAGTTATGCGCATTGGGGCACGGGGCATTTGGCTTTTTGTTGGGGCACGACCTTGAGAAGTTCTGTGGCTGACCACATCCAAAGCAAGTGACTTAGCCCGGGTTGTTGTTCTTTCCGCCCTTGTTGTTGTTGAGGTTGTTGTAGGCAGGCCTGGGAGTGCCATACTGCTGAGGCTGGTAGCTCGGACGAGGTGCAGGAGGTCAGCCTTGCTGAGGCTGGTAGGTTGGCCTGGCTGGGGCTGGATGCCATGGGTGAGGATTCTCGTTGCTGGAACTACCCTTGCTGATCATCTTACGCTTGCGGGTATCTTCCATAGCATGACGTTTGTCCTCAAGCATGAGTGCCTTGTTCACCAGATTGAAGAAAGTTGGGCAGTCGCCGACAATGAGCTGATACTGCAGAGCTTGTGAAAGGCCTTCCACGAAGCGTTCCTTCTTGGCTGCCTCGGTGTTGACATCCTCAGGGGCGTATCTTGACAGGAGGTTGAACTTCTACATGTACTCCTTGACTGAGCCACTTCCTCGCTTCAGCACTCGGAATTCCCACTTCTTTATAGCCATAATCCGAGAAGGAATGTGGGCCTTGCAGAAACCGTCCTTGAAATCATCCCAAATGATCACATGGTCGCCTTGCATGACCTTGAATCCGTCCCACCAAGCTCCGGCGGTTCCTCCGAGACAGTGAGAGGCATAAAGCACCTTCTCACGATCCTCGTTGCACTTGACTAGTGCAAGAAGATCCTCGATGGTGCGGATCCAGTCATCAGCATCCAAAGGTTCAGCAGTCTCGGTGAAGGTTGGGGGCGAATTCCTCATGAAATCTGACAGAGTAGAGCAGGCATTGTAGTTCCTTCCTTGTTGTGGGTTGTTGACGAGGGTCTGAGCCAACTGTTGGATAGCAGTAGAGTTGGCTTGACATTCCTCCCGAAGAACTTGGAGAAACTGCGGTATGGTCATGTTCTCTGGTAGAGGTGGTGGTGGAGGAATGTATCCACATGGCTGCTCCTGGCGAGCTCCAGTTTCAGTGGATCTGCCAGCTCCCTGCTGCTGGCTGGCGTTTCCAGCATTGGAGTTGCCAAAGGTGTTGGTGCAAGTAGGGGTCACCATCCTGTTTGGAGCAGCCGAAGTCAAATGACTGGGATAGACGAGAGGGGAAAGCAATGATAGAGGAGATGCGCCTAAGGGGGTGGTATAGTGCAAGTGTGATCAAACAGAGGGCGAAAGGCCAAACACATTCATTAAAGTAAGATAAGCGATGTAGTCGCTTACATGTTACCTAATACAAAAGCGCGACTTGCATCGAAAGACAAACAACAAAAACAACAAGCACACATGGTTTCATTTTAACCATTACACGGACTCAACTTCGCATAGGGCATACACGACTTGTCCTACCCTAGGGGTGCTCGGATTCAGGTAGTGGATTGCTCAGTCTCGTACTCACGCACTTCTGGATCCTCCACCTTGTCATTATCCGTACGGGTGTCATCTCTGGTCGTAGGGGTCGGAGAACGAGGAGGTCCATTCTATTGACGCTTCGCCGGTGGCGCGGTGAAGAGCTCACGGTACTCCTTCACACTCATGCGACGACGTTGAGATGTTCCCTGAGAGGGTGCATCTCTGGCTGGGGGTACTCCTCCTTTGTAAGCGATAGCTGGTCATCCTCTGGGGCTTGTTCCTTCTTGATCCTGTCTGGCTTCTTCCTGGCTTGGCGTAGTAGCTCTCGGGTGTGGTAAAGTTCCTTGCGGAGCTTCACGGTTCCTTAATTAGGTTGTGAGCCAGACTGTTGGCGGAGTGGCTGCAGTTTCTCTGGAACCTGAGTGGTTCTCCATCGTTCATGGATGGGACTACTGTCCAACTCTCGCCAATATCATCCTTCCTGAAAGGTAGGTGGCGGGTAGCTGGCTTGTCAGCCATCTCTCGGAGAATGTCTCAAAGGTGGATAAGTGCCTTACGTGATACCGTCTCCGCTACGATCACCAGGGTCTCCATCTGTGGTCCTTCAAAGAACCAACTCCCATGTGAGTCGTTCACCATCATGACCACATCAACATGGTACTCCTTCGTGGTGGCATCAACCTAGTGCTCGTGGTAGAGGAAAACGGGAGGTCAGCTAAACTAACACTTCTTCAGGCTGTCTTCAAAGTAGGGGAAAACCGGTGGCTAGGAGGTCCTCCGGTACGATGGCCATCTACAAGGTTTAAGGGAGGGGAGTTAGTAAAGTTTTGAGAAGAGGCTAGAAGATATAAGAAGTGTAAAAGCTTTTGAATATGTGCTAGGTATAGCTTTTGAAAATAGTTTTATCCTACCTAACGTCCATGCTAACTAAGGCTTCCTACAGCCAGGATGGCTCTAATACTAGCTCTGTGGGGACCCCGAATCATAAACCGAAGTCACCGAATGCACTTGTACAGTAATCCCAAGATCAATGCTCACTGAACACACAGAAAGCGAGTAATAATAGTCTTACATCAATTACATACCGTCTTACACAAATATGACCATTATGGTCAAGTCTTACATAGATAAGGCCATGAGGGCCTAACATCAAGTAACATTCGCAGCTGAAATTTTCAATGATTACTTGGACCCATGCCATCTGCCTTAAGCCTACAGGCATTCTGACTGGGAAGCGTCCTAATTCGCATGGTCATCACCAAAGAATTTTTCCTCAAATTCCTGTTCTTCTATGCCTGGCCAAACCAGGGACAAGCTAGTGAGTACTTGTGAATGTACTCACAAGCAACGCATGTTTTCGAACAAGGTAATCATGCATGGTATAACTGTAAGTAGGTACTTTTGCGGAAAGCTAATTTTGAGTGCAACATCATGTCCTAACATTTTGTAAAGCATGCATCATGAGGTTACATATATCTACATAAACAGAGTTTGAACAACTAAAGTTTAATCATCTCATCAAGTCATCCGACATAGTTCCAAGGTTCCCTCTTCTCACACACCAAGTTTTGTAAAACACTGGACATAGTTTAAGCAGCACCACCCAACTGTCCTTGACCGTGGACACGGTTATTCGAATAGTTTGACACTCTGCAGAGGTTGCACACTTTACCCGCAATACTCGTGGAACCTTCGTGTCAATCCACGGCTCACGGTACATTAAGTACCCGAGGTAAGCACCCGAACGATACCTTTCTCAAACGATACTAGCATTGAGCCCAATCGTTGGTACCCGGCCCTCGTGTCACGGCCTCATACGAGAGGACAAATACATACCTAAAGTGAGAGGATAAATACATTTGGTCAAGACCAATACCACAACTACACAAGGGGGCTCAACGGTGTGCCCGGTGTCTGTAAGAACAGCCATAGTCGTCCATTCCGGCACGACCCCGTATATAGACTAACCACGCCACTCCCGCCACTAGTATTGCAGAATCTTTGCCAGTAATGAGCAAGGTACTCAATAAAGCCCCGTCCCATAAGGGGTAGTGTGGTTGTACATGTAAGGTTGGGACAGTCGACAAATCTTAAATCTAATCCGTTTTCGAAAACACACACTCGACTTGCCTCGATGCACCACTTCTTTATCAAGTGATCACCTAGCTCAACTTCTCCCTCAGGCATTAGTGGCATCCGATGGGGTTTTCGAATAGTCTTTGATAAATCTTTTGCTTTCCATCATGATGCATATCCTCCTCCCATTTGCATAGCAACTACTTAGCATCCTATCTACTTCCCACCCACATAATTTTAGGCAGAAAAATAGAGTCATGACAGTGCAAGTATCAACGAGGGAATGCAACAGAGACAAACCTAGCAAGGTTGTCACCACATCATCATGCTTATCAATGCAACGAGTAGAAAGTGGTATAATGACATGCATAAGATGGTTTCATCAACATGGTCAAAGGGTTGCTTCCCTGGCTCAACAATGTCCTCAAAGTCTTCAAAAGCTTTTGCACCAACTTCTTCGTCAACAACGTGATCTAACATTGCAAAATAACCAAACACTAAGGCCATAGCCATAATAGAAAAATAAAAGCACTAAGAAAAATGTCAACCTATTTTTATTAAATACTATATGTCTAGGATCGATAGAAGAGACGTCTAGAGGGGGGAGGGTGAACAGACTACTTGCAAGAATTAAAACCTAAACTTTTCCCAAGTTAATTGGTGGGCAGATTTTAGCAATTATAACAAGTCTAATGCACCCTACACATGCTAGTCAACAAGTATGGCAGCGGAATGTAAGACAAGCATATGTAAGAGAGTAGAGATAGGAAGATCAAACACAATTGGTGACACGAAGATTTTTCCCGTGGTTCCGATAGGTGGCGCTATCATACATCCACGTTTATGGAGTCTTCAACCCACGGAGGGTAGCAGTCGCGAGAGTCCACGGAGGGCTCCACCCATAAGGGTCCACGAAGTAGCAACCTTGACTGTCGGCATTCTAGGATCGGGGGTACCCAGACCTGCCTGCCTGCGGCCCAACGCATGGCCCACCGTGACGGCCAAGTACGGCCTGGCAACAGACTCCCCAAGACAAGACCCTCATGAGGGCCCCAGCCTCGCGAGGGGAATGACGCCAAGACCTCCAGAGGAGCGGCTTCCCCATGCTTCCTCCCGAGGAGCAAAGGTTCCTATGCAGCACTCGGCCTCATGAGGCTGGGATGACGTAAGCCATGACGACCAAGGCCAGGCGGGCGCTAGCGGGCGCAGAGGGAACAGTTTCCTCTTTTGTGCTAAGGAGGCAAGGACATACGTGGGTTCCCGAGGAATCCCCCAAAGGTTTCCTTTCCGGTGCAACAAGACCAAGACCACGGGCTCGGCAGGACAGATGTCATCACTGAGTCCACCTCTGTGTCATGCCCAGAAGCTTTGCAGGCGAAGACCACCTTTAGTCAGGATAAGATGTACCTCTTGTCCCCTTTCAAAATTGGCCGTTGTGGGATCCCTTTCCGCCTGCGCGATGAGGGAAGAGGACCAAGGCCACTATAAATAGGGACTAGCCAGGATAAGATGTACCTCTTGTCCCCTTTCAAAATTGGCCGTTGTGGGATCCCTTCCCGCCAGCGCGATGAGGGAAGAGGACCAAGGCCACTATAAATAGGGACTAGCCACCACCGTAGAAGGGGGGAGACCGATAGATCCTCACCCAAGAGCCCTCACGAGGCCGCTCAACCACTGTACTAGTTCATCCCCAAACCTCCTCATGAGGCCAATCCACCAAAAGCAGGAGTAGGGTTTTACACCGCAAGGTGGCCCGAACCTGGGTAAATCTCCGTGTCCATCATCTCGTTCGCTCGCGTGCATTCGGCGAAGCTTGGCTGTGGAGTGACGAGCTTGAGGCTTGTGCTGGTTGAGATCTTTGCACACGCCCCAGAGTTCGAACCTTTTTGGGTCTGCGGAGCCCCGATTACGACATTTGGCGCGCCAGGTAGGGGCGTGTCGAAGCTCCTTCCTAATCGATCGCGCTCCGCCCTCGCCTCGTCATCTCCATGGAAGATGCCACTCCCTAGGCTTGGCAGCCCGTGGCCTATGGGAACGCCGCGGGTTGCCCGGCCGATCCTGCCGTCGCTTGCATCCTTGGCGGATCGCAGGCGCCCACGTCCGGTCGCCACGTCAAGCAGCTTCTCTGCCAGGCGGGTGCAGCTCAGCCGCAGCCTGAGGCCCCGCGGAGCAGGGCAAGGCCGGAGACCGACTTCACCTTCGACTCCAGGGACCATCCCAGGACGAAGGTCGCTGCTGGTGCGCTCCCCATGTTGTGCACACCCACCATCAGTAACTTCGCGGTCACCAACACCCTCGTCGACGGCGGTGCCAGCCTCAACGTCCTTTCTGTGGAGGCCTTCGACATGCTCCAGGTGCCCTACGACCAGCTCGCGCCCTCCAGGCCCTTCTCAAGGATGGTCAGAGGCTCCACCACCCCCTTGGGGTAGGTGCGCCTCCCCGTCACCTTCAGCACTCGCGACAACTACCGCACCGAGCTGATCGACTTAGACGTGGCCCATATCGGCCTCCCATACAACGCCATCTTTGGATATCCGGACCTCGCCAAGTTCATGGCGGCGACGCACCCAGGCTACAACATCATCAAGATGCCTGGCAGCGGCGGCATCATCACTGTGGCCGAAGACACCAAGGACGTGGTCCGAGCCCTCAAGCTCGTCTACAAGTCCGCGGCGGCCTCACGCCCCGATGCCGAGAGCATCGTGCAGGCTCCGAAGGCCACACCCGCAAAGAAGGAACAACTGTTCTCTCAGGACCGGGCTGAGACGAAGCAGGTGCTTGTTGACGACGGGAGCCCGGGCCACACCATCACTATTGGCGCCAGCCTTCCCCAGGAGCAGGGGAAGGCGTTGGTCGACTTCCTCCACGCGAACAAGGACGTGTTTGCATGGGAGGCGTGCGACCTGGTAGGCGTCCCAAGAGAGGTGATCGAACACCACCTAATGGTATGCCCTGGTGCGCGCCCGGTGAAGCAAAAAGCAAGACGACAAGTGCAAGAGAAGCAAGTGTTCATCGTCCAAGAGATCAGCAATCTGCGGGAAGCGGGTGTTGTTCGGGAAGTACGGCACTCGGATTGTCCTCAAGAAGGGTGGGAAGGAGCGCATGTGCGTCGACTTCACGAGTCTCAACAAGGCTTGCCCTCAGGACCCCTTCCCGCTCCCGCGCATCGACCAGATCGTGGACTCCACCGCCGAGTGCGATCTGCTATGCTTTCTGGATGCTTTCTTAGGTTACCACCAAATCAAGATGGTAGTGGAGGACGTCGAGAAGACGGCCTTCCTCTCCCAGTGCGGCATGTACTGCTACATTTGCATGCCCTTCAGTTGCGGAACGCCATCGCGACCTTCCAGCGGTTGATCCGCATCGCCCTGGGGCAGCAGCTCAGGAGAAATGTGGAGGCGTACGTCGATGACATCATGGTCAAGTCGCGAGAGGCGAGGACCCTGTTCGAGGACCTGGAGGAGACGTTCGCCAGCCTGCGTCGAGTGAACCTGAAGCTCAACCCAGAAAAGTGCGTTTTCGGGGTCCCGTCCAGCAAGCTGCTTGGGTTCTTGGTGTCGCACCGAGGGATCGAGGCAAACCCAGAGAAGATTAAGGCAATCGGGAAAATGCGCCCGCCTCAGACCCTCAAGAAAATGCAGAAACTGGCGAGCTGCGTGACCTCCTTGGGATGCTTCATCTCCAAGCTTGGCAAGCGCACCCTCCCCTTCTTCAAGCTCATGAAGAGGAAGGGCCCCTTCGAGTGGACCCCTGAAGCGGAGGCGGCTTTCGAGGACCTCAAGCGGTACCTCACGAGCCCACCTGTTATGGTGGCGCCTCGTCCTCGTGAGCCCCTGGTGCTCTACTTGGCGGCCACCCCCCACTCGGCCAGCGCTGCGCTCATGGCAGTCCGAGAGGAGCGCGTCGGCGCAGGCGCGAAGCAAGGCGGCCCGTGCGGGGGCGCACAACGCTCGCCGCCTCAGGATGGCGCTCCTGAGGCCCTCGTCACTTCATCAACCCACGGGGCACCAGAGTCCCTCGTGCTAAATGCAGAGCAGGGCGACGCCAACACCTCGTCCCTCGTCTAGCAGTCGGTGTACTACGTCAGCACCGTGCTGCGGAACGCGCGCGCGCTACCCTATGTAGCAGAAGCTCCTGCTCGCACTCCTCGTCACCTCAAGGAAGCTGCAGCACTACTTCCAGGGCCACCCCATCAAGGTCGTCTCCGCATACCCCCTGGAGAAAGTGCTCCACAGCCCCAACGCTGCTGGAAGGGTTGCAGAGTGGAACATCGAGCTGCAGGCTTTCCACCTGGAGTTCAGCACAACCAGGGTCATCAAGGGCGCATCCCTCGCAGACTTCATGGCGGAGTTGACGGACGCTCCCGACCAGGGGTTGGACGAGGGCTAGTCCCTCGCTCCTGGCGATGAGGCGCCCAATGGCTGGGTCATGCACTTCGACGGAGCCTTCGCACGACGGGGCGCGGGGGCTAGAGTAGTGCTCATCTCCCTGACCCAGGATAAGCTTTACTACGCCGTGCAGCTCTACTTCCAACATGACGAGAAGATCTCCAACAACATCGCGGAATACGAGGGCTTGATCGCTGGTCTCAGGGCCGCCTCCGCCCTGGGGGTCAAGCGCCTCACCATCAAGGGCGACTCCTAGCTCCTCGTCAACTTTTCCAACAAGGAGTACAAGACGAAGGACGAGCACATGGAGGCATACTTGGAAGAGGTCCGTAAAATTGAAAAGCGTTTCCAGGGCTTGGAATTGCAGCACGTCCCACGCAGTGCGAACAAGGAAGCAGACGACATCGCCAAGAGGGCGTCGCGCTACGAGGCTCAGGAGCCTGGCGTCTTTGAGCAGAGGCTCTTCAAGCCATCGGTGGCGCCCCCGTCCGCAGGCCCGGCGCCGCTTCAGGAGGAGCTGCCACCGGCCCCGCCTTCAGGCGCCCCGGCCTGTGGTCTGGCCTCAGGAGCCCGACTGCTCCTAGCGTTGGATCCTCAGGCCGGCGACTGGACCGAGGAGTTCAAGGCATACCTGCTCCGCGGCGCCTTGCTGGAGAAGGAGGAGGACGCGGAGCGAGTGGTCTGCCAGGCCACTTCTTATTTTTTGCAGTATGGCGAGCTGTACCACAGGCGCCCCAATGATGTCTCGCTGCGGTGCATATCTGAGGAGCAGGGGCGCGAGCTGTTGGCCGACATCCACGGCGGCGATTGCGGGCACCACTCCTCGTCCCGCACCCTCGTGAGGAAGGTGTTCCAGAGCGTCTTCTACTGGCCCACGGTGCTCCGCGATGCCACCGTGTTGTTACGATCCTGCGATGCCTGCCAATTTCACGCCAAGCAGATTCATCAGCCCGCACAGGGCCTCCAAACTATCCCGCTCTCCTGGCCTTTCGCGGTCTGGGGACTGGATATACTGGGGCCTTTCCCTCGGGCAGCCGGCGGCTACCGCTACCTCTATGTCGCCATCGACAAGTTCACCAAGTGGGCGGAGGTGGAGCCCGTGCGCACCATCCCCGCCGGCTCGGCCGTCAAGTTCATCAAGGGCCTCATTAACCGCTTCGGTGTCCCCAATCGTATCATTACCGACAATGGCTCATAGTTTACAAGCAGCCTCTTTGGAACATATTGTGCTAACCTTGGAACGCAGATATGCTACGCTTCAATGGCGCACCCACGGAACAATGGCCAGGCTGAGCACGCCAACGCAGAGGTCCTGAGGGATCTCAAGACGAGGAGCTTCAAGAAGAAGCTTGAGGCCTGCGGCAGGGGTTGGCTCGGTGCGCTTCAGTCCGTGTTGTGGTCCATCCGCACCTCCGCAGCTAAGCCCACCAGCGAGACCCCATTCTTCCTCATCTACGGGGCTGAGGCGGTTCTCCCGCACGAGGTCAAGTATCGCTCCCCGCGGGTCTTGGCATTCGACGAGGAGTGTCAGGATGCCTCGCGGGGAACAGATCTCGTACTCGGGGAGGAGGCCCGCCGCCAAGCCTCGCTCCGTGCAGCGAGCTACCAGTAGGCACTACGGCGCTACCACTGTCGTAGCATCCGCTCCAGGACCCTCAAAGTTGGAGGCCTCATCCTGAGGCGGGTCCTCTCTAGGGAGGGCTTGCACAAGCTCTGGCCCGTGTGGGAGGGCCCGTTCAGGTTCGCCCGTGTCTCCAGGCCTGGCACCGTACGCTTGGAGACGCAGGACGGGATCCCCTTCCAGAATGCCTAGAACATCCAGCACCTCCAGAAGTTCTACTCGTGACACTCTCATGCAATAATGGGTGGGTTGTATACGCCCGGGGTCTCCCGAGGACGCGGAGGGCCCCCCACCCATGCCCAAGTGGAAGCCCCATGCTCCGCGTTGGCAGACGACATGGTCCTCCAATGACTATGCCCACGCCTAGTGGAAGCCCCATGCTCCGCGCTGGTGGGAAGACTAGCTTAGGTGTCGGACGCGGCTATTCTTTGCTCTCTTTTGTAACCCAATTTGCCACTTTTCGGAATGAAACTTGAAGTTTTCGCGTCTTTGTTCGAAAAAGGGGTGGGAACTTTTCTCCTTGCAGCATTTCCTGTTTTGATGTCTTGTTTTTAAGAGGTATGGCACCTGCCAGTTTCTCTCTCTCTCTCACACCCCGCGAGCGGGGGCTGGACACGGTGTGCACCTCGCCAAAGCTTTGGCGTCCTAATCCTCACGCAACGCTCTCGAGCGAGCCAGCAGGCGCATGTTGCCTTAGGCCCCCGGCCTCAGGAGCGCTCATCTCCTGGCCTTGCCGGGCATCGCGACCCGGCATACCAGCGACGATCGACCCTCGCTCGGGGGCTCCAACCAAAAATGGTCGCTGGGAGGAGGACGACCAAGGAAAGGGAAGTCACGATTTACCTCGTTATCAAGGAACCCTAACCCTATGTAAAGCACGTTTTCAACACCGCCGCAGGATGCGCTGCCTTGAGGAGGCACCTCCGGAGGCCCTGATTCCTCGCAAACCCACCAGGAACTTCGCGAGCAGTGGGCACCTCTCGAGGCCCTGAAGCCGTCTGATCCACAAGGAAGAAGCTGCCCCGGTGCCCCAGACGCACCTCACGACGCAGGAACCCGTCCCGAGTACACCAAGCTAAGTTATCCTAAATCGTGACAAGTAGGAACATTCAGTTGGTAGCAATACAAATACTATAGTACGAGACAAAATACACTAACATAAAGGCACAAGCACCTTAGTTCATTACACGCCCCCGCGGGGCCCTCCTTGGTTCTTGATGCGGGAAGGAAAAAAACAACAAAAGGCGGCCTCCCAAGGACCGCCACCCCTGAGGCCTTGCTTTGGCTCCCCCGCTCAATCAGAGTCCTCCTCCTCCTTGATGGGGGCACGGCGGCATGGTGGCTCGACGGCCTCCGGGGAAGGGGCACGGCGCCGCGGCGGCTCGCCACCCTCCTTGGTTCGGGCGCGACGACGTGGTGGCTCGTCGTAGTCGTAGTCGCTCGAGCTCCCCCCGGAGGAGGCGTCGCTGCTGCTGGAGGTGCTGCGGCCGTCACCAAGGGCAAGTTCACCACCGAGGACGCCGTCGCTGCGATGGCTGTAAAGTTGTTCAAACTTGACTCTGGTCTGGAATGGTTTTGGAATATTTTGGTGGAGCAAATCAATTGGGATTGAGATGAAACTTTGCAAGATCATCACATATAGCATGTGTGACTTGCTGGAATTTTCCTGGATTTTATTGAGAGGGTTTTGAAGGGTTTTGCCCATTATTTTGAACATGACCATGTGTTGAAACTCACATATATGGAAAATATATGTCCACTGAGTTTTCCTAAATTTTCTCAAATATTTTTAAAGCATTTAAATAATTTTTCCCTATAAGAGACCATTTGTGGCCTTAAGAAAAAGCCTTTAAATAAAATAGTAAAATAATCCTTAAAAATAATATTTGGTGGTTTTGGGAAGTCATATATATAGTGGGATTCAAATAAAGCCTTTGGGGTAAAATATTCCAACCAATTTGAGGACTTGTAGTACAAACCACAATTCAGGGGGTTTTGAAAACCTAATTTGAATAAATCCTTTTTGGCCAAAATAAATTTTGATAAAATAGTTTTAGGTACTATACACATGGTATGATCATTGGGCAACAAGTTTGGATCAAGGAAGATGAGTATGGAGAGGAGTAGAATCTATGAGTGCCAAACACAATCAACCAAGCAAGCAAGCATCAAACAAATCAAACAAGCTCATGCACTCAAAAATTTTAATTGGTTCCAAATTTTATAAATCCATAGCATAGCAAAGTATACAAACACAGGGTGTGACAGAACAATGGATAATGTCTTCTGCCAGAGTGTCAGCAGAGGTGGTAGCGGGAAATACCTAACTCTGATGGAGTAGGACAGGTCATTAATGCGACGTGAGGTGTCAAGCTGGTGGCGCCTCCCGACAAGGATTGCATCTCCTTCTGTGCCGTCCACCCAGCTACCTTCTATTCTTTTGCCACGCCATGGGACGGGTGTCGTTAAAGCTGTTGTAAATCCCTCCACGCTGCCACGTGCCCCGGCCGGTTCCACCTATCCACCTGCCCACTCGCCACCTGGTCGATGTAGACAACCAGCCTGGCGCCGTGGAGATGGGCCTTGGCAGGTGGAGTCCTTTGCGGGTCCGTGCGTCCTTGGGCCCCCGGCAAGGCATCTTGTCGGGTTTACTTGGCCTTTGCTCATTGCAGCTGGAGGAATGCTCATGCCTGGCAAGATCTTGCCGGGCTGGAGGCTGCGGCATCTGGTGCACAAGTCCGGGTGCTAAGGGCCACGTTTCTGACTACACCGATAGGAGCCCCCAGGCCTAGGCCACACATACGTCTGTGATGTTTGTTGAGCTAGGCCCAAAAGCAGTGCACAGGCGCACGCGGCCGCAATCTTCTGTGGTTATCATGACTTCTACTTACCTTTCCCACGATGCGCAGTAACTGCGGGTCGGGGGAGTGGAGGAGCGGGGCGGTTGCTTCGAGGGGTCGCGCCTGGGCAACCGCATTGCGCCGGGGGCGGAACAGGTGGCCCTTGCGTCTCCCGTCCCTATTAAGAGGGGGAGTTTTCGCAAGCGTGTCATCCATTCCAGTTGCAACCTTGCAGTGCCATCGCCCCTCCTAGTCTTTCCCCTTCCGCCACCGAAAGAGCTCGGAGTTCCTTCTCCACCTTTGATCACCGCCTTCTCCCAAGTTCGCCATGGCGCCCAAGAGAGCGGCCTCCTCCTCCGCCTCCGGCTCGGCGAAGAAAACGAAGAGGTTGGCGTTGGCAGAGGCGAAGGAAGCCTTGGCGTCAATGCGGAGGAAGTGCGCCGTCTTCTCCCCTCCCGCGCTAAAGGAGAGCGACCTCGTGTCGAGGTATGCTCCGATGTGGGGGAGGGAGACCAAGGCGCATCCGGCTCCGGTGGTGCTTCCGGGGGATAGCAAACCCAGCAGTTAGAAGTATTCGTTCTTCGCGGCATACTTCTACTGCGGGTTGGTCCCCCCTATTCCGCCTTCTTCACAGATCTGATGCTGACGTATGGGTTTTGTTTGCTGGATTTTACGCCCAATGCGGTAACGACCCTTTCCGTCTTCGCGCATCTGTGCGAAAACTTTGTATGGATCGTTCCCAATGTGTCCCTCTTTCGCCACTTCTTTTATCCGTGCATTGAGGGCGAGGGGGCTCTTTCCGGCATTCCCCGCGCTTCCCACAAGGAGGTGTACCCCACTGGCAATTTGCACAAAAGGTGGGAAGAATGGCGGGCAGATTGGTGCCTCATCGTCGATAAGGAGCCCCCGTCTTTCTACGAGGTCCGGACGTCTAAACCCGTTCGAGACGAGGGGTGGTGTGCTCTTGCCGACGACGATGAGAAGCTGGAGATCGCCATTGCCCGCATACTCCGGTTGAGGGCCGCCGGGCTCACCATAGAAATGATGGGCTCTGATTTCCTTGCCCGACAGATTGCTCCTCTCCAGGACCAGAAGCGCTTCACCTGGGAGTACACCGGACCTGCAACAACTCCTGCAACAACGCGCCGAAGGCAAGTTCATACTGCCAACGTCCGTCATCCCGCTCTGCAACAACTCCCGCAAAGATACGATCGTTGCGATGATGCCGACGTGTAAGGTGCACGGGGTGGAGCGCATGTGGCAAGCGCCAACGGAAGATGTGGTGCAGGCGTGGTTCGACGGCTTGTCGGAGGCATGCGTCAGGGACGAGGGGTCGCTGATCCTCTGAAGTAGAGCTTGAGTTTATCTGGCGGCGGGCTATGGAGGCAGCCCTCGGCGTGGGCGGCAGTAGCTCGGGGACCATCGCGTCTGACGATGATGAGGCTGGCCATGAAGAAGGGCACGAGGAGGAGCTGCTGGCGCAAGATCCGCCGAACGAGGTCGCCGGCGCCGGCACTGCGGCGGAATCGGGGCTCGAGGAGCCCTTGGCTCGCGGCGTCCCCATGAGGACGCGCGTGCTCCGCAAGGCCAGCAGCGGGGAGCCAGTCCGCCGCGTCGAAGTTCCTCCAGTCGCCGAGGGCGAGGAAGGGGAGGAAGAGGAGGATCCCGCCGCCAACGTCGGCCACCCGTGCCGATCAAGGTGAGTCACCGCACAAGGCCCGCCTGACGCGGCAGTGCGAAGGGAGGGGCCGGTCGTCCAAGTCGAGCCCCCAGTGTGTCCTGGCGCTCCCGCCCCACCCCCTGCCCCCGTCGCTCGCGGGGGAGGAATATGGGACTTCTCGGACTTCAGTTCGTCTGAGGAGGAGGAGGAGTAAGCGCCAATCCTCGGGCTTGGTTTTATCTTTGTCTTAAGCTTCTCTTATGTTCTTTTCCCTGGGTGTTGATGATTTTACAGGGAGGAAGAGACCCTGGCTCAGCGGATGGCCAGGAGGGCAAATCTCGAGTCCGTCGTACCTTCGGCGAGTGTTTCGCAGGAGCGTGAGGCAGTGGGGCCTGACGCCACCGCTAGCCCCCGGCAAGAGGTCCCGCTCTCATTTCCAACGGTGAGTGCAGACGCCAACATCGTCACCTCCGTCCCGATGGGCACGGAACGTCTAGAGGAGACTCCCGCACGCTCGACCCCAGAGGGGAGCTCCGCGATGAGGGCCTCCGTCGTCGAGCCGATCTTTGTGGAGGATGACTCGCCGGCGAACGAGGCGTCCGGTGATGCCATGGTAATGGAGGATACTGCTTGAGGAGGAGGAGCTCCACCTCAGCAAGAGCTCAAAGGTAAGTTCCTCGTGGCCGGATTGCATTTCTCCCCCCCCTCTTTTTTTGTCTTCTTGAACTTCTTGTTGTTCCTGATCTTCCCTCCCCCCTTTGCCGCCGTAGGCTCGCCCTTGCCAGGGGACCTTGACTTCAATGCTGGTGTCGAGGAGATCGCCAAGGAGGCTGCCGCGGAGGCCAATCGGACCGTGGGCGAGGGGGTGCCAGCCAGGTCATGGCCGAGGAGGAGGAGGATGCTCGTTACCGTGTCAGGGACACCGGCTAGCAGGTCGTCGACGGGCCGTACTCCGAGGCAGGGGCGAACGTTGGTGGCGTCCCGTTCGCCGAGGTGCCAGGGGGCGGCGTGTTCTTCACGGCGCCAGGAGCGCGGCCCTTCTTCGTGATGGGGACCGCCGGCGGGTCTGCCGCCGGTCCGTCCTCATCCAAGGAGCCGCCCCCGAGCCGCTATATAAGGGTCGGTGACTTCCAGTTCGTCCGCCTCCCCGGCGAGGCCAACCTTGGAGTTTTCTCCGAAGAGGCGGTGGTCGACGGGGCAATGGTCGCTCCTGGTGGAGGTGCAGCCGCCGACCCCCTGGGCGGAGGTGACGAGGCCAGTGAACACGTCATCATGTCCTCCCTCAGCAGAGTTTTCCGGCAGCTGCATGCGCTCTACGCCCACCGCTCGGAAAGGTCAGATCGTCGGGAGGCCCTTCTCGCGGCGGCGGAGGAGAGGTTCCAGGAGCTCCTTGCTGAGAAGCGGACTTGGTTTGACGATCAGTGCCAAGACCTCACCAACCAATGGGTCAAGCTCAGCAAAGCCAAGGCTTAGCCCATCAACCGGGAGGCCGAAGCGGAGAAGATCCGGAGGGATACAGAAAAGATCTTTTCCGCCACGGAGGCGGAGCAGACCTCTCGCAAGATCCAGCTCGACACCCATGAGGAAGAACTTGCGGCTCGGGAGAAGGATCTTGCTGACAAACTTGGCGTCGAGCTCGGGAAGCAAGTCCAGGCCCTGGAGGCAAAGCACAAGGAGTTCGTCGAGAGACAAGCCGCCGAGCATGCCGGCAAGCTCCAGGAGGCCGTCCAGGCCGCCGAGGCCGCTCGCTCCACCCAAGCCGAGCTTGGAGGCAAGGTACAGCAGCTGGAGTCAGACCTTGCCGCCTCCAACATGGAGATCCTGAGGCTGAAGAACGAGGCCCAGAAAGGGGCAAAAACCCTGATGGACCTCCAGCTGGAGCTCCGTGGCAGGACAGACGAGCTGAAGGCCGCCACAGATGCCAATGCTGATTTGCAGGTGAAGGTGAATACCCATGAGGATAGTCTCAGAGCCGCCCAGAACAGAGAGTGTGATCTACGCGAGGAGCTTCGCAAGGAAAAGGATATGTTTGCTTCCACCACGCGCGCATCCAACGAGCTCCAGACGAATGTCCAGCTGTGGACGGAGCAGCTCGTCGACATCACCGGCAAGCTTTCCATCCATTTCAGCGACATGGGTCTAGGGGGGTGTCTTCTCCAAGGACCCCGTGGCACAGCGAGCGCAAGGCTATCCATCTTCTTCGGGAGGCCCGTCGAGGTACTGGTGAAGTACGAGGCGGGGGAAGCCGACAAGTTCCTAGAGGGATGCCGCGAGCTATGTCGTGGCACCCTCCACAAGGTCCTCGTGAAGCTCGCCTACCAAAACCCTGGTCTTGACCTGAGCAAGGCCTTCGCCAAGCTACCCAAAGACTTCGACACCAACGAGCTCGACGCCCTCGTCGCTCCATTCTCCGACAAGGCCGGCTCCGTGACCCTGAAGCGTTAATTTATTTATTTTCTCTGCAACACATGTATAAAGAACCAGTTGCCTCAGATTAGCGTCACAACTTTGTTGCTTTTTAACTACAATGCACTTTAATTGCTGGGATGGAAGGCCCCCTCCTCTTGGCGTAGTTTATACTTGTGTGCTTTTGTTTATCCCTACACTTGCCGGAAATGCCTGTTGGTGCGCGCACCCATACCACAAGGGCTAGAAGGAGCGACTCCTTAGCAGCCTATTGGTGGAGTCGCTGCTGTCAGGCCTCCTTTTTGTCAATGCCGTAGCAGTTTGGAATGTTGAGCGGACTCGAAACATCCAAATGCACAAACAAATTCGACAAGGGTCCTCCGCGTGCAGGTTTTATCACACAAGCATTAACTCCGTTCGAGGAGACAGCTTCCTGAAATTGTTTTAAGGGCTTGTGCAACTTAGTTTTTCCCTGTTGCGTTATTTGTCGTCGAATGCTCCATAGGTGACTGCACCGTTACCCCCCCCCCCAGGAAGACATGCACGCGGGGTTCCTTTTGAGAAAAAGAAGAGAAAATAGAGTAGGCGAAGAACCTAGGTGGTCTTACGCAACATGTCATGAAAAATACACAAAATAACTATGTATTTTGACAAGAGGTTGCGGAGTACTTAGCTTTTCCTGCCTACGCACAGGGTCATCGCCTGGCCTTGTACAGAGGATTACATGCCCTTCCGGCATAACTTGCACAAAAGAAAAAAAGGGAGGGGGTGCTGCACCCTGCAGGTGGATCTTTGCGGAAGCGCCCAGTATGTACGCGAACCGCGCATTCTGGGTGTCGCTCCCGCGGTTCGCACCGCTTAGTGACTCGTTCCACCCGGCAAGGGTTTGGTCGCCCCGTCCTTCTTGCTCTTGGCGGCGGAGGTCTATGGTAAGTCCTCGACGGGCGTGCTGCACTCTGTTGTGCACTTCCCGGAGTTCTTACGAGACTTGCCAGAGATCTTATCCTTGTTCTTCTCCCCGAGAACTTTGCCGGCAGGAGTGAGTGCCTCGTCGGCAGACGCTGCCACTGCCTCCCAGAAGAGTTTGTCTACACAAAGGAATGCGTTCTTGTTGTCAGCCTTGATGGTGATGACGCTCATCGGCCCCGGCATTTTAAGCGTGTTGTAGGCGTGGTGGGACGCCGCCATGACCTTTGCCAGTGCCGGTCGGCCCAGGATTCCATTGTATGGCAGCGACATCTTCGCAACATCGAAGACAATCTTCTCCATCCTGAAGTTGAGCTCGCTGCCGAATGTGACCGACAGAGTTATCTTCCCCTTTGGCTAAGACCTTCCCTGGTTGACCTCTTGGAAAGATCCTGTCGGCTTAAGTTCTGAGTCGGGGATCTGCAGGCGCTTGATCACATCCGGTGAGATCAGGTTCAACCCGGCCCCACTATCGACCAGCATCTTAGTGACCTTGAGGTTGCAGATTGTTGGTGATACCAACAATGGCACACACCCGACGGCAGTGATGCGATCGGGGTGATCCTCGGCGTCAAAGATGATGGGAGTGTTGGACCACTTGAGGGGTTTTCTTGCTTCTGCCGCCGGTTCCGCCGCATTGATCTCACGGGCCCACTGCTTGAGTTCCCGGTAAGAGGAGTGCAAAGATGCGCCCCCGTCAACGCACATGACGTCCACAGCCTTTTAGAACTCCGGGTCCTTGGACTCTTCTTCGTCCGTGTCGCCATCGTTATCGGATTTGTTGTCTCGGCCTCTAGCAGGCTTCTCTTTCTGCTGCTTGGCCTTTGTCGGGGATATTACCTCGCGGTATAACCCGGCCTTAAGTATGACCCGGTCGGAGCTTGGCGGCTCATCGGTGACCCGGCAGGCGGGTCAGACGAACGACAAGACCCAACGGCCCAGAAGGCGGCTCATGGGAGGGCCGACTCATGTTATGGCGGGCCGGCTCACAGAGAAGGCCCAAGGAAAGGAAAGACTCCCTCACAAAGGAAACAAGACCCAGATTAGGATTCAAGAAAGACTAGTCCTAATCCTACTTTCAATAGGACTCTACATGTAAACTTACCCCTTCAACTTATATAAGGAGGGGTAAGGCGCCCCAAGAGGGACAACTTCAAGTCATTAGAGATAGACAGATTAGAGGCTCTCGAGATTAGAGGTAGCGAAATAACACCCTTGTAATCGAGATCATCCTCATCATTAATACACACAAAGTAGGACGTAGGCTTTTACCTCCATCGGAGGGGCCGAACCTGGGTAAACTCGCGTCTCTCGATTCCGACCAACCCCTCTAAAGCCGCCACATAGTTGTGATGGCCTCACACCTAAGTTCTCTCACGAGGAAATCAAGCCATCACAAAACCACGACAGTTGGCGCCCACCGTGGGGCACCGCACGGTGGTATTGTGTTTTTGGAGGGATCTATTCTAGGGATAGAGATGCTCGCTATCAGAAAGATGAAAGCAAAGCGGTTGCAGACGGATCTTCATCGACAACTCCAGATGAATTCGCCGTGGAATCTCGTTGGATAAACCGGCAGAACAATCCAACGAAACTTCAACAGAGACTGCTTCGATCTGATTTTGCACCGACGCTAGTACACGACATCAATCGACCTGTACAAGATATAGGGGATCCGTCATCCGCACGGCGCCCGCCTTTGCGTCATGCGTTATTGGAAACCCAGGAATCAATCAGATCCTCCAGAATATGTCACACCTTTCTATGCCATCTAGCAGCAAGTCGTCAGATCAGTTGGTCAAGGGAAAAATCCACGGAAGAGAGCCAGTGTGCGATGCAAAAATGTCGAGAAGAACGATTGCGTTTTGGTATCGTGTGCCGAAGCCAAATACTCCAGTATCAGTCAGCGAACAGAGCCACCACCGGTCATCTGAAATTTTCAGCGACCGTTTCTCCTCTGGACGAGACCTAATTAAGACCAGTACATGCATGCACACAGATCAATTATTTACTTACACAAGGAACAAGGGTTACTAACGGTTCTTCACCACGTCAACACAAAAAAAAGGACAAAGGAGGAGCAGAGAAGAAGTCACGCATCCATCCATCGCGCATGACCAGAGAAGGACCAATGCCCGCACCCGTCCATCGCGGCTTCTCTCCACTTCGCTTCGCCTCGCTGCACTCGGGCCGGCTCTACATCGCCTCGCCGCCGTGGCCGTACCTTGAGCCGGCCCTCTCCGAGGCCTCGCCCCGCTGCGCCGGTTCCACCCCCGCAGCTCCACCTCGCCTCGCCCCACTGAGCACGAGACAAAAAAAAACGAGAGGGAGTCAGATCCGAAGTGAAAATAGAAGAAGACAGAAAGATAAAACAGTCCGAACCGGACTCGATCCCCTCCACCATGGCTCCTCTCCGCCATGACTCGCCTCTCCGGCCATTGCCGCATCTGGGTGGCTCCACCACGGTGGGACTCTGACGTCGCCGGCGCTCACCACCGCCACTATGGCTCGCCTCCGACATGGATCGTCTCACCTCGAGCCGCCCCTCGGCCGTGGTTCGACCCGCCGCACTGGTCGTCTTGCCACCACGCCCGGTGGTTTCAGTCCGCCCCTGTCGGGCAGCGTCGCTTCTCCTCGCCTCCAGGTCTGCTGCCACAAGCTACCTCGCCCCACCGTGTCCTGCTCCGCCGCGCCTTGAGCCGTTGCCGCTCTGCCCGCCGGCTCGCCACCCTGCTGCGCAGGCTCTGCCGCCGCGATTCAACTCGCCGGCCAAGCTTCGCCTGCCTCCGCTGCGCGTGCGATCCGGCCTCCTACCGTTCCCCGCGCTTCCAAGCAGCCCTGCTCAAGCTCGCCACCGCCATGCTCCTGTGGCCGCCGGGGCGCCACGAGGGACTGCCGACGAGTTCCCCCTTCCAGCATGTCCCCAAGGCCGCCTCCCTCTTCATGACCCGCGGCAGATGCTCCCAGCTCCACCCGCCGGCTCGCTGCTCAGCTGCGCAAGCTCCACCGCTGCGCCTCAGCTAGCCGGCCTGCCTCCGCTCGCTCTGGAGTCGGCTCCGCCCCGTCTCGAGCCGGCCATGACTTGAGTCGTTCCCGCCTCCGCGCCATGACTCCCGGCTGCCGCCTTTGTGCGCTGGCACCCGCCGCCGTGGCCTCACTCCCGCCGCACCTGCCGCCGTTGCTACGGCCAGCCACCACCCCGCGCCAGACCCGCCGGCTTCTGTCGCCTCGCTGGCTTCGTCCAGCTCGACGCCCGTATCCACCCCGGGTGCTGCCCTTGTCGGTATCTGCCACAATCCAGCTCTGAAAAAAGGAAATAAAGGAGTGGCTGGCTGTGTAAAAAAATAAAAACTAAAAAAAGACCGCGTGGGCGCAATTATTATATTGGAAGTACATCTAAACCGGTCGTCTGACTATGACCAGCATTATCCCACGCCAGTACCCATATTCATCCGACAACAAAAACCAGGTGCTATCTATTCCATCTATTTATTCAGTATACATTAATTTCTTTAAGAACAATTACTTTGCCCTGTGATATTTTTACGCATGACAATTGTTTATTATAAAAGTGGTGTGGCATAAGACGCCAAATATGGAGATCGCGCAAATGACATTATGTGCCAGCCTCCGTCCATGCCACACTACCCGATGGACACGTGTGTAGGCCGTCGTTCATCTGATCTGGTCTACATCCACGCGCCGCGACCATCTCACGCGACCGCGCCGGCTTACAATGCCACGACCGACTCCCGTGTCCACGCCAGCTTACAACGTCGTGGCCGACTCACATCCGCACTGGTTTTCAATACCACGGTCGACTCTCACGCTTAGATCAACACGTCGGGGCCACATACACTCGTACGAGCCGTCCTACGGACTTACTCAAGCCGCCCCTGCGATCCAGTCTACATTGACACGCCGGTGTCGTGCCTGCTCGCTCAAACCGCCCAGCGAATACTCGTGAGTCGCCGCCCCCGCGATCCAGTCTACTCCGACAATAATGGAGTAGGGGAGAAATATATATATATTATCGAACCTCTAGCTGCGCAGGGTTGCGTAATGGGTAGGCACATTGGCTTGTTATCCCCGCGGTCCGGCCAGCTTCAGCACGTCGGAGAAATAAGAATCAGACATGGAGGAAGCGTCCCTGGAGAAGCTACAATTTGAGCCGGCCATTATGGAGCCCGCAATTCAAAATTTAGCGGCAAAGAAAAATGGCCCTGGAAGAGCCAGGAGAGCCGGACTACCCGAGGATAACAAAGCATGGGTCAAGAAGCATATGCACTCAATTTGACCATGATATTCGCCAAAGACATATGATGAGCATCACGAAGATCATCAGCTCACTACATCGTCTCCAGTTTGGAGAAAATCCATCATTCAGCCGCCAACCTTATGCCGGTTTATGCTACATCCAAGTATGAGGACTCTCAAGCCGCCTCCTTGAGTCGACTTAAGACTCGGGGGCTACACAGATATGGCTCGGCAGATTTGATGGGTTTCAACAAATACAATAACCCCGGGTTATCGCAAGGAAGACAACCCGGTCCCGGGGGCTGCTGCCTTATTGGCGAAAAATTATAACTTGCCCAAGAGGACGATCCGCCATGATGCGACCGTTCAAACATGGGTGCCCTACCTTATTGGCGGAAGATTTAAAGTCGCCCAAGAGGACGAGCCGTCATGATGCGACCGTTCAAACATGGGTGCCCTGCTTTATTGGTGAAAAATTAAAAGTTGCCCAAGAGGATGAGCCGCCATGATGCGCCGTACAAACATGGGTGCCCTGCTTTACTGGATCATCATATTATGATCAATGGAATAAAGCCGGCTTATCTGGACCCCAGATGTTTTGTAGTAGTAGCATTGTCTCCTGTATATTCTATGGCCGAGCTTTTCCATGATCATAGGTCACTTGGGGGCTTCCAACTCAATGAGTTTAGCTTTCATACCCTCTTGACCGGCTTCCGTGCCATATATGGGTTAAACCTGCCTGTTTGCAACTTGCTACTCTGCTAGGTGACCCGCCGTACTCTTGACAGTCAATCTTTCAATAAGACCCTGAACTTGTCAAGGTTAAAACGGTGGTTTATGTCACGAGAGAGCCGGCTTATAGAGAGCTAGGATAAACTCACATGTCCGCTGTAGTCTCTCCGCTATGTGGCCCGTTCGTACTCTTAACAGTCAATCTTTTTTAAGACCCTGAACTAGTTAAGGTTAAAACAACGGATTTATGTCACGTGAGATCTGGCTTACGGGATTAAAGGCGTTCATGCCAAGCTTCTTGGAAGCAAAAACCTTGAGTTTTTCAAAAAATAAGAACAAGAGTTGATCTCTTCTGGTTGTGCCTTCAAAGCCGACTTACAAAAAATTGAGATATATATGTATATATTCTCTGTCAGTTGTTTTTATCATATACATACATCATCCTGCATTGCATCATGCATCATACATGCATATCAAGCCGGTCATCAAACCGGGTTACATCGTAACCTCTGTAGGAACAAATAGATTGTTGATAGCCAAAATGGCTGGATCTTCATCATGGTTTATCATAACCAGTATTAAATGATTGGGTTTTTTTTCAAGCTAGCTCGGAAGAAATTATTATTCTCGAAGAGCCGCCTTATCACATATAATGCTGTGTCATCTAATTGACCGGCTCTTGGATTTTTTTCAACTTGTGCTCTGTAGTAAACTACAACATTATGGATTTCTCAAACATATATTTGCCGGGTTGCACCGCAACCATGAGCAGGGATTTCATTTCAAAGACGAAGGCGTTATTTCAGGATATTCATACCGGGCTACATTACTCAGATCAAATTTTCTACAGTCCCAAGTCGCTGCAGGCATGCGACCCGACACTTGGGGGCTACAGTATTCAGCTGTTCAAACATATTATAAGGTCTAAATTGAAGACCCGGCCCATCATATATTGATGAGCCGGCCCTTGGGGGCAACACATGTGAAATATAAGACACTCAGTCTATATCTGGTGACTCAGATGACAACCTAGATTTCTCAACATTCAACACCAAGTTCAAAGTCCCAGGTTGTTGCAGGCAAGACAACCCGGTACTTGGGGGCTACACTGGCTGAAGTTTTATAAAGTATAAAGACAATTGCAAGTCCCAGGCTGCTGCACGCAAGACAACCCGGCACTTGGGGGCTACACAATCAAAAGATATTATTGAAAAGCACCAAGTCATCATGGATAAACTCAGAGCTTGGGGGCTACAGGTAATATGGATATAAAAAATAGAAGAACACTTTTAAGATGTCAATTGTGAGAGAGACGGGTCTCATTTCTTCATGGAGCTGAAGCATTAAAAAACCAGCTCAATATCACACGGATTTCTTTATTCCCAATATTTTGCGAAGGACACGGACCTGCATGATGTTTGTGAAGATGGCTTGTTAATATAAAGAAGAAACCCGGATTTTCAAGGACCTACTTCTTTAAGCCGGCCAGTGGAGCAAGCTGGTCCCTTAACATATTTGTTATTCTTATTTCAGGAGTTTACCATGAATAAATTCAAGCTAACCTGGGGGGCTAATGTTGGGGATATTACCGCGCGGTATAACCCGGCCTGAAGTATGACCCGGTGGGAGCTTGGCGGCTCATCGGTGACCCGGCAGGCGGGTCAGACGAACGACAAGACCCAACGGCCCAGAAGGCGGCTCATGGGAGGGCCGACTCATGTTATGGCGGTCCGGCTCACAGAGAAGGCCCAAGGAAAGGAAAGTCTCCCTCACAAAGGAAACAAGACCCAGATTAGGATTCATGAGAGACTAGTCCTAATCCTACTTTCAGTAGGACTCTACATGTAAACTTACCCCTTCAACTTATATAAGGAGGGATAAGGCGCCCCAAGAGGGACAACTTCAAGTCATTAGAGATAGACAGATTAGAGGCTCTCGAGATTAGAGGTAGCGAAATAACACCCTTGTAATTGAGATCATCCTCATCATCAATACACACAAAGCTGGACGTAGGCTTTTACATCCATCGGAGGGGCCGAACCTGGGAAAACTCGCGTCTCTCGATTCCGACCAACCCCTCTCAAGCCACCACATAGTTGCGATGGCCTCACACCTAAGTTCTCTCACCAGGAAATCATGCCGTGACAAAACCACGACAGCCTTGTCACGGCGGCTACCACGGCCACCACTGCCTTTCTTGCCGGAGCCACCCGCACCGTGTTGACTGTTCTCCTTATCGTGCCTTTCGTACTCTTGCATCTGCTTCTCGGCAAGTTGTTCTACTTGGCGACAGTTGTTGATGTCGTGGCTCTTGGGGCGATGGATCTTACAGTATGGCCCACTAGTCTTTTCCCCCGCCGCGGCCTCGTCGTCTTCGGAGCACGCGGTGACGTTCTTGCCGGACCCCTTAGAGTTGGCCTTCTTGGCGGAGTCGGGGTTTCCGCCCCCTTCGACAGTCATCACTGCCTTTCCCTTGCACCTCTTGTTGTGCTTCCGGCCTTTCTTCTTGGCGGTTGACGCATCGTCGTTGTTGGAGTCGACCTCCGTGCCAGCGTCTTCTCTGGGGAGTCTCCTCCCCTCTTCAGCACGTGCGCACTTGTCAGCCAGAGCATAGAGCTCGGCGATGTCTCGCACCTTGTTGATGCTCATCTCTTCCCGCATCCACCGATTGTGCACGTTCGTGTGGAACGCGGTAATCACGGCAGCGGGGTGGATGTCTGGAATGTTGTGTTGCACGCGACTGAACCTCTAAATGTACTTGCGGAGGGTCTCACCGTCCCTCTTGGGAAGCACGTGCAAGTCGCTGGGCTGCCCTGGGAGCTGGTGGCCCCCATGGTACGCGCCAATGAACTAGTTACACAGATCCGCACAACATGAGATGGACCCCTCCGGCAAGTTCATCAGCCAACTCCTCACATTGGGCTTGAGCGCCAACGGGAAGTAGTGGGCGAGTATCTTCTCGTCCCGTCCCCCAGCAGCCTGCACGGCGATGGTGTAGATGTAGAGGAACTCCGAGGGGCTGATCTTGCCATCGTACTTGTTAGACACTGATACGTCCATTTTGCATCATGATTTCTTACTCATATTTACGTTCTTCTTAACCATTATTCCCTGTTATCATAAAATTATTATGTTCATTCTCTCTTAATATCCAAGGTACATCACAAAGAGGGAATTATCTGGAAACTGGGATTCTGGACCGGAAAACCGAGAAAAAGGCAGAACAATCACCAGTCTCCAAATGACTTGAAACTTCATGAGGAATTTTTATTGAATATATAAGAATTTCTTGGCCAAGAATATACCAGAGGGGGTCACTAGCCAGGCACAAGCCAACAGGGCGCCCCCAGGCCGCGCCCTGATGGCTTGTGTGGCCCTGGCTGGCCTCCCCATGCCCCTCTTCTCCTATATGGTGTGTTTTAATCTGGAAAAACTCATAAGCAACCTTTTGGGACGAAGCGCCGCCGTCTCGAGGCGGAAACCTGGGCAGAGGCCCTTTTGCACTCTGGCAGTCATATTCTGTCGGGGAAATTCCTCTCCGGGAGGGGAAGATCGAAGCCAACGTCATCACCAACGCTTCCTCCTTCGTGGGAGGACCAATCCTCATCAACATCTTCACCAACACCATCTCATCTTCAACCCTAGTTCATCTCTTGTATTCAATCTTTGTCGCAAAACCTCGGATTGGTACCTGTGGGTTACTAGTTGTGTTGATTACATCTTGTAGTTGATGCTTGTTGGATTACTTGGTGGAAGAAATTATGTTCAGATCCTTAATTATTATTATTGCACCTCTGATCTTGAGCATGTTGATGAGGTGTGAGTAGTTACTATTGTTCCTGAGGACATGGGAGAAGTCTGGTAATAAGTAATCATGTGAAGTTGGTATTCGTTCGATATTTTGATGATATGTATGTTGTTACTTCTCTTAGTGGTGTCATGTCAACGTCGACTACATGACACTTCACCATGCTATGGGCCTAAGGGAAGTCATTGTGGAGTAACAAGTAGATGATGGGTTGCTAGAGTGACAGAAGCTTAAACCCAAGTTTATGTGTTGCTTCATAAGGGGCTGATTTGGATCCACATGTTTCATGCTATGGTTAGATTTATCTTAATTCTTCTTTCGTAGTTGCGGATGCTTGTGAGAGGGGGTAATCATAAGTAGGTTGTTAGTTCAAGTAAGAACAGCACCTTAGCACCGGTCCACCCACGTATCAAATTGTCAAAGTAGCAAACGCGAATCAACTCAACATGATGAACATGACTAGATAGAAATTCCCATGTGTCCTTGGGAGCGCTTGCTTAATATAAGAGTACTTTCAGGCCTGTCCTTTGCTACAAAAAGGATTGGGCGACATTGCTGCACTTTTGTTACTATCATTACTTATCACTTGTTACAAATTATCTTGCTACAAAACTATCTACTATCGCTAATTACAACACTTGCAGAGAATACCTTGCTGAAAACCGCTTGTCATTTCCTTCTGCTCCTCATTGGGTTCGACACGCTTACTTATCGAAAGGACTACGATTGATCCCCTATACTTGTGGGCCATCAGGCAGCTCGGGCTTGAAGGCCCTGCTGGAAGGCCAGGGAACCTGCCGCAACTCACGGGTGAACGCTGGGCATCCCACCTCGTAAGGTAGGCTACCAGGCGCCCCCGGCGTGGGTTCATCGACGGCAGGGTCCGCGCGTCCGTCAAATCGACGGCGAGTCTCGCGCTGTCTTTCGATGGTCGTGCGGGTGTCCTCCTTGCGCATATCCTTTAGGATTTGGCGCTGACCTTGGTCCCGCCGCGGGTCTGGCGAGGCGTACGACACCTCATCTTGTACGTCTGTCCGGCGGGAAGTTGGTTGCGGAGGTGACTGGACCGTATGCGCTCCGCCAGCATCGTGCCCGATGGCTGGGCCTCTCGGTGCCGCTCGGAGTGTGTTCAATGGTCCTGCCCCCTCCGGCCTGTCGCGGTTTGCGAAGCTCAGTAGACTTTGTATGGTCGCTCCCCAGTCCTCCATCTTCTCCGGCGCAGGCAGGAAGTTCAGCAACAACTATGCCTGCGTCAGAGCCTCTTCCGCGGTTTTGGGCATGGAGCGGTGCGAGGCATGGGTGACGCTCTTGCTCCTAACAGTGTCAGGAAGAGTGTTTGCCCGCGCCGTCTTGCGCCACTCATCTGCCCCGGGAGGTTGTTGTCGAGCTTGGCCCTGCACGTCCTGGGAGGGACGCGCAGGGGTCTTGTCCGTGCGCCGCCCGGGCTTGCCGCCTCAGGGGTGTTGGTCGCGGTCGTCCTGCGAAGGGCGCGGCAGGGGCGCAGTCGCCTTCGTCGCTGCTGCAGCCGCCGCCGTGGTCACCGCTACTTCGACATCAGCCCCCGATGCGGCGCGTTCCATATCTCTACGATAGTGGGGTCCGAGTCATGGCTCGCGGAGCTTCGCGTGTTGTTGTGGTTGCGCTCACCAGCGTGGTGAGCGTGGTGGTCACCTCCGTCGGTGTTGCCGACGGCTGCCTGAGATGGTAGCTTGGATGTGGTCGCAGCAGGTGTCGCCGCGCCCTTGGCCTTCTTGGGGGCCATGGTCATCGATGAAGCTGCTGATAAAGGTGCGCAGAGACCAGCGAAGGTTCGTGCAAGAGATCCTCCCCCTACCTGTCACGCCAATGATGTCAGGGAAACAATGATCTATGGGTCCGGCAAGAACCATTTGTAATCAGGTGTGTAGGTCTCTAACACAAAGAGCATCACTGATTCCTGCACACGCGTGGGTTTAGACAGGTTCGGGCCGCCGGAGTGTAAAACCCTACGTCCTGTGTTCTTGTGGTTTATGGGTGTTCACAGTACAGGGCACAACAACCCTGGCAAGAGGTGCCTCGGGAGTGCAGCTACACGTGTAAAATGAACAGAGTGTTGACCTTTGTAAAGGTAGCCATGGGCCTCCTTTTATAGACAAGGGGTTACCACAATGACAAAATGGTCTGTCCATCTAGCGAACAGTGGATATTGTCTTCTGTCAGAGTGTCAACAGAGGTGGTAGTGGGAAATACCTAACTCTGGCGGACTAGGACACGCGCATTGAATGCGCCGTGAGGTGTCCAGCTGGCGACGTCTCCCGGCAAGGATTTCATCTCCTTTTGTGCCGTCCGCCCGCCTACCTTCTATTCTTTTGCCATGCCATGGGACGGGTCTCGTTAAAGCTGCTGTAAATCCCTCCACGCTGCCACGTGCCCCGGCCGGTTCCACCTATCCGCCTACCCGCTCGCCACTTGTTCGATGTCGACAACCAGCCTAGCGACGTGGAGCTGGGCCTTGGCGGGTGGAGTCCTTGGTGGGTGCGTGCTTCCTTGAGCCCCCGGCAAGGCGTCTTGCCGGGTTTACTTGGCCTTTGCTCGTTGTAGCTAGAGGAATGCTCATGCCTGGCAAGATCTTGCCGGGCTGGAGGCTGTGGCGTCTGGTGCACATGTCCGGGTGCTAAGGACCCCGTTTCTTGGTACACCGACATTTGGATTTACTGGAATTTAAAAACCTAGATTATTGATGTCTATGGTCGAGCCACGAAGCCGAGATGTTTAAAATTCATTCCCATTTCATGCATGGGACCTAAACATGCAGCCATGGACATTTATATGATTTTTCGATCCATTTTGGTGCAACGGACCTTGTGATTGTAGTTTAATTTTGAATTATGCTCACTAAATGCCTAGAAAAATTAATTAATGTATAAAAAGGCCAAACGGACCCTGAATAATTCCATATTTTAGCACGACACTCCTGTAGTTGCATGTTTATTGCAGATAAATGTTATTGCAATCCAAACACCTTCCTTCGTCGGTGTAACATCATTTTAAGTTTTAAAACAATATGAAAATTAAGTACATCACAAACAATTCAAGATCATGAATCGTGTGTGATGCAGTATAAAATATATTGGGGCAATCCTCATATATATATTAGCCAAAAGCTTAGTCGGCTACAGTCCATCATCGGCGCGTGAACCACACTTGCTCCCCAAGCCCATTATACGGTTCAAACATCGCCGGTGAAAGATGGGGACTTGGATCCGGGTCGTGAGGGAAACTTCGGCGACCCACTCTGGCCCGAGCGCTGTCGCATCAGCCATGAGCGCACTAACAACCTCCTTGAGCGCGGCCACAATCTCCAACAGGGGCACTGCAGCAAACGAAAGGGAAGCTTCTGCAGCTGAGATGGCGGCAGCAACATCCTTGACGGGGATAGAAAATGGCGAGAACAACACAGCAGCTGTCCGTTCCTCGATGGCTATCATAGCCCTGATGGTGGCTGCCCATGCCTATGCCGAGGCTGCCCATTCCCAACTCGTGTCGGTCACCGCACAAATAGCAGCGGACTACTCCGATACCGGTCGGCAACCCACGTCTAAAGAGTTAGCAATCGCCAAGAGCGCTTGAGCAGTAGTCCATTTGTCGGCGGCCTCCCTAGCTGAGATGGAGGCCGTCAACACCCAGACCACGGCATCCCATGCCCGGCTCATGGTGACCTTTTCCAAAGAGATGGCAGACGTGGACTGTGAGATGCTTGCGGAGTATGCGACGATGGACGCCATGGAGCCCCTTCCCCCGGAGGTCATCGAGCGCCGGGTGGTCATGGAGGAGGCGGCGCCGCCAGAGATCGACGACCGACAGGCGCAATATTAGTCTTTGTTTAGAGTACTAGTCTTTTGTTAGAGTAATGTTTAGGTCAACCAGCTCTGTTTAATTGCTCGATTAAGTATGGGCGGGCTGTGCTGTAGGCTCTTTTGTGTAGTACTCAAATTAGCAAGTGATGCTAAATTATGCAATGCCGTGGATGACCATTGTAACGAAGGAAATTCAGACCAAAATTTGCCGCTGTATCCCCATTTTGTCCTCCAAATGAAAATGAAATGCAAGTACATCACACACAATTTGTTAGCACAAACCGTGTGCAATGTAGTATCCAATATCTTATGCCGGAAGCTTGGAGACCAAAATTTTCACGTTCAAACTTATCACACACGGGGTAAACTATAGGACTCATTTATGATGTTTACATATCGCACACAGTTCTGAGTAAGGGACTGTGTCCGATGAGACTTTGGGCGCTAGTTTTTCTTTGCATCTAATGAAAATTTTGGGCTGCGGCGGAAATATATACCTCCCCCGCCCCTCGTACCAACCAAAAGCCACAGTTCCCTTGCTCCCCCTTCCTTTCCTAAGTTCAAACCTTCACTGGTAGCTTGCAGCGCCGCCTCCTCACCGGCGACGCTCCTTCCTACTGCTCGACCTCCTCCATCTAGTCAGGTAATCCACGCCTCCCCCATACCCCTCCCCCACCCCTCCTCCATTCCACATGCCCCGACCATCGGTATGACACCTTCCACCCAAATCACTGCGCCACCCCCCAAATAATCATCGCTGAAAGCCATGGTGCATGCGGTATAGCCAGGATCTCAGGGAACATTTGGATGCAGAGAAGCAAATCACGGCCGCACGCGCGGGTGAGGCCGCGATGGCTGCCATGCGTGCCCACCCCCAGATCTAGGAGTAGCACCTCGCCATCGAGGACACCGTCGACGCCTCATGTGAGGATGCCGCCACGCGGTTGGCTGCTTTAAATGACAGCTCATGGTGTTTTCTCTAGGGCACCGTCGGTGCCTCTGGCGAAGAGTAAGAGGTCTTTTCTCAGCGTCCCCATGCTTACCTCAGCTCCAGAGTCGGTAGGTTGGTGCCCGGATAGGCTCAGGTCGCTCGCCACTACGAGGAGGGCACCCACAATGTGGAGGCCTCGCCTCTTCCAAGTATAAGGAGCCCATCGTCATCGATATCTCCGACGGTGAGGAATAGCTTGTTTTTTAACTTAATTACTAAGGACCTATGTACAGGTAGCTACGCCGGTTAATCATGTTTGGTTTACCCGTTCCATGTGGTGCTCCTGCCTTTCCATTAGAATGAAATGTCCAATGTAATGCTACTATGCAATCTGATCTTCTAGTATGTTTATTGTGCAATGTGGTGCTCAGTTAACTGTTTGGTTCATTTCTTGTGATGCTCAATTAACTATTTGGTTTATTTCTTGTGGTGCTTAGTTAACTCTTTGGTTCATTTGTTGTGGTGATCATTTAACTGTTTTGTTCAATTGTGCAATGTGATGTTCGGTTATTGTTGGTACAATTTTGTATTGTTATGCATGTGAGAAATAAACTGAATTTGGATGTACTGGAACCTTGTGAAACATATACAATTGCTATATTTCCTAGTTCTTAGCACACTTGGTTTAGATAACTGGATTTTCCATGTGGCTCGAATTAATCTGTTGGATCTGCAATGTGTTTATTTTTCATCAGCATGTTTTACTGATAGTGTGCGAAATCTCACTTATAACCCGATCAATATCTATCTTATATATGTTGCAGGGCGAAACAATGGGAGACAGTGAAGTTTACCATCAGGGTTTGCACATGCATGTTCTTTTGGCTAATAGCACATTATTGTGCTATTGCAGTAACCATTCTAATATAAAGGATTTTTAACAATTTGTTCTTGCGCATGTAGGTCCTGTTGTAAGAGGTTTAGACCCACTGTTCGACCCATTTTGCACATGTAGGTCCTGTTGTAAGAGGTTTAGACCCACTGTGAGGAAATGAGGTGTCCATGAATATCAGTCAAATCAAGAAACTCAGAAAGATTGTTAAGATAAAGAAACTAGCGACGAAAAACAACAAGATATTTGTCTGCACAATGAAGAAGACATCAGTCGACTATAAGATGGTACTATCTCTTTCACCTTGTCTTTTTCCCTTTGCGCCATTTCAAATTTTAGAAAAGATATTTATGCATATCTTTTTTCAGTCCATTTCAAGGCGGTTCATCGATGATTATGTCTCAAACCACCTGTATGGTCAAGTGGCAAAGAAGGTATTCATACAACACCCACGGTATAATCTTGAAGTCTTCCTCAAGAGGACGAAGGATGGGCGGGCAATCATCCACATGCACTTGCCTAAAGTTGCAAGGACCTTCAACATCATTGAAGGCTCAATATTCACCTTCCGCTTCAACAATTTTCTAGACGAGACTCGTCTGTCTATTTACCATCTGTGATGCTACTTTCCAAAGGTTTTAGATGTTGCATGTGAAACTTGGTCCTATTGTGTAATCGGGTAGCTAGGTAGTATATGCTTATATGATGTTGTACTCTGATGTGATTTCAATTATGAAATCCTGGTTGGCGCAATACGAATATGAAATATATTGTGTGCTTGATATGAAATGTCAATTTGATTACTAAATGGATTATAAATAATAGGGCATTTAGGCTGCTTGTTGGGTTTTAATATTGCAGACGGTTTGGCAGGCATCACCGTGGGCAATGACCTCAATAAACCCACACGGTTTATAGAAAGTTGGCGTGTTGGATAATTGAACAATCACACACTACTTCATGTCAAGAACTCTGTGCATTAGGTCACCTTGCACAAACGATTCCACATAAAAAATTATGTGCGATGGCAGCCCTATGCCAAACAGTTTCTTCTAGGCACCGTGTGTGATGTATTGAATAACGCAAACGACGGAATTATATCTAGCGTGTGTGATGGCGACTTCTTGATACGTCTCCAACGTATCTATAATTTTTTATTGTTCCATGCTGACATATTATCATTCTAGGATACTTTTTGAGTAATAATTTACCAATTTATATTATTTTTGAGCACTAACTATTGACCCAGTGCCCAGTGCCAGTTGTTGTTTTCTGCGTGTTTTTACTTTCCAGGTTTACAGTACCAAACAAAGTCCGATTGCCCCGAAACTTTTTTATGATTTTTTCCAGACCAAAAGAAGACCTAGAAGCTTCGGGAGAAGACTGGTGGCTGCACGAGGGAGGCACAAGCCAACAGGGCGTGCCCAGGGGGGTCGGCAGGCCCTAATGGCTTGTCCCTCCCTGGTAGCCCTCCTAGCCCCCGTTCTCTGGCCTATAAATTCACATATATTCCAAAAACCCTAGGGGGCATCCCGAAACACTTTTTCCGCCGTCGCAAGTCTCTGTTCCGACGGGATCCCATTTAGAGCTCCATTCGGGCATCCTGCCAGAGGGTGGATCGGTCATGGAGGGCCTCTTCATCAACCTTGTTGCCCTCATGATGATGTGTGAGTAGTTCACCACAGACCTACGGGTCCGTAGTTAGTACCTAGATGGCTATCTCTCTCTCTCTCTTTTGATCTTCAATACAATGATCATCGCATCTTCGCTTTGATCTATCCGATGTAATTCTTTTGTACAGTGTGTTTGTTGGGATCCGATGAATTGTGGGTTTATGTTCAGATTATTCATGAAAAGTATTTGAGTCACCTTTGATATATATTAGGATTCTTAATTGCATGATCATTATAGCTTCATAATACTCTCCGATCTATTGAAATAGTTTGGCCAACTAGATTGATACTTCTTCGATGAGAGGGGTGCGTTGTAGTGGGTTCAATCTGGCGGTGCTCTATATCCCAGTGACAGAAGGGGACAAGACATGTATTTTTATTGTTGCCAATAAGGATAAAACGATGGGGTTAGTTCATATTAATTGAATTCTCTTTGTCTACATCATGCCAATGTTCTCCAAGCATTACTTTGTTTAACTTAATACTCTAGATGCATGCTGGATAGCGGTCGATGGGTGGAGTAATAGTAATAGGTGCAGGCAGGAGTCGTCCTATTTGCTTATGGATGTGATGCCTATGTACACATGATCATTGCCGTGAATATCACATAACTATGCGCTTTTTTATCAATTAACCAACAGTAATTTGTTTACCCACCGTATGTTGCCTACATGAGAGATGCCGCTAGGGAAAACTATGGCCCTCGGGTCTATTCACTTATATATTTACAAATCCTATCTTTACCTTGCTGCCATTTATTTGTTTTTATTTTATTTTCCAATTTAAAATTATCTACTATTATCTACACACTTCACTCGCTTGCAAATAACGAGATGAAGGGGATTGACAACCCTCTTGCAGCGTTGGGTGCAAGTTGTTTGCTCTTTTTTGTGGAGCCGCTGAAGACGGTTGTGGATTGATAGTCTATTGGTTCGATAAACCTTGGGTCTTAATTGAGGGAAATACTTATCCGTATTGTGCTGCAATTACCCGTTCCTCTTCACGGAAATCCCAACGCAGATCACAAGTATCAGGAAGGATTCCTGGCGCCGTTGCCGGGGAATATCATCACCAACTATCAAGTAACTTCACACAAATTATCATTCACTTGTTATTCTTTTTATTTGCTTTTATATTTAGGTTCCTTCATAAAAAACAAAAATACAAAAATATTTCTCTTTGCTTGTTACTAGTTTACTTCTTTGCTTGTTAGTTTACTTGCCATGCTTGTTACTTTGCTTGCTTGGTCACCATGTCTCAAGATACTACTAAGTTGTGTGACTTCTCAAATACTAATAACAATAATTTTATTAGTACTCTTATACCACCCTCCACTAGTGCGGAGGCTTTTGATATTAATGTTGCATTGCTGAATCATGTGATGAAAGATCAATTTTCGGGAAGTCTGTGATACTTTTGTTGAAGTTTGTGATATGCAAAAGAAAAAGGACATGGATAATGATGTTATGAAATTAAAATTATTTACCACTAAGATATAAAGCTAAGGCTTGGTTTTCATCTTTACCACGCAATAGTATTGGAACATGGGATAAGTGTAAAGATGCTTTTATTTCCAAGTAGTTTCCTCCTGCTAAGATCATCTCCCTTAGGAATCAAATTATGAATTTTAAATAGCATGATCAAGAATATGTTGCACAAGCTTGGGAGAGGATGAAATTGATGATTAGAAATTTCCCTACTCATGGTTTAAACGTGTGGATAATTATCCAAAACTTCTATGCTGGACTAAACTTTGTGTCTAGAAATCTTCTAGATTCTGCTGCAGGTGGTACCTTTATGGATGGACCTTAGGAGGGGCCACAAAACTTCTGCACAACATCATGACAAATTATTCTCAATGGCATACCGAATGAGCTCCAGCTGGTAAGAAGGTAAATTTTGTCGAAGAAATCGCTAGTTTGAGTGAAAAAGTGGATGCTCTTATGAATATGGTTGCTAGCAAAAAATACTCATGTTGATCCAAATGATATGCCTTTTTCTACTTTGGTTGAGCAAAATAATGTTGGTATTGATGTGAACTTTATCTCGCGAAATAATTTCAATAAAAATGCCTATAGAGGAAATTTCAAAGCTAGACCGTATACCGGTAACTCCTCTAATAATTATGGCAACTCTTATGGTAATTCTTATGGAAATTCTTCTAAAAATGATAATAGGATACCCTCTGATGTTGAGAACACAATTAAAGAATTTATTAGTTCTCAAAAGATTTTCAATACTATGGTAGAAGAAAAGTTGCATACGATTGATACTTTGGCTAAAAACATGGATAGAATTGCTCTTGGTGTAGAAACTATTAAAAGTAAAACTTTGCCACCCAAGCATGATTTTAATGAGACTATTAAATCTATCCAAATATCTATTAATGAAAGTAAGGAGAGTACTATCCGTGTACTAAATAACGGGGCGCTTAGTACCCTAACTTGTGCACCACACGACCGCGGCCTCCGGACCGGTAGGACCCTGCCGGGCTGGATCTGGACGCCAATCCCTTCACACAAGGACTCAAGCGAACCGGCAAGCCTTCCTTGCCGGGGGGCTCGGACGATAGTGTATCCGCCAAGGCCTTCGCCCGCCAAGCCATCGCTCCACGTAGCTGGGCTGGTTGTCTATATCGGCCAGGTGTCGAGCGGGTAGGTGACGCTGGTTGGGGCGCGTGGCTGCTTCCCTGGATTACAGCAGAGCTTTAATGACATCCGTCCCATGGCGTGGCGAAAGAATAAGAGGTAGCTGGGCGAACTGCATAGAAGGAGAGGCAATCCTTGCCGGGAGACGTCGCCAACGTGCACCCTCACGGCGCATTTAATGTGTCTGTCCTAATCCGTCAGAGTTAGGTATTTCCCACTACCGCAATTGCCAGCGGTTTTTGTAGGTAGATATACATTGTTTTATATGTGTAAAGACCAATTTAGCCACTTTGGTAACCCCTTGAGATATAAAAGGAGGTCCATGGCTACCTTTGGAAGGGTCAACTCCCTATTCATTTACACGCGTAGCGACGCCCCCGAAGCATCCTTGTCGGGCTGTGACACTCCTATACTGTGAACCTGAATAAATCACACCGCACAGGACGTAGGGTATTACGCATCGGTGGCCCGAACCTGTCTAAAACCCTCTAGCGTGCAGTGTCCGGTGATGCTCTTTGTGCTGGAGGATTCCCTCTCCCGAACCACGAAAGGGGCTTAGCCGGCCCCATAGATCGTCGTACCCCGACATCTTTGGCGTGCCAGGTAGGGAGATCTCCCTTGCGTGAACCTTCGCCGACTCATGCGCATCATCGCCGACAGCTTCTTCGACACCCATGCCTCCCAAGAAGGCTAAGGGCCTGGCGACGCCCGCCCTGTCCACGTCCAAGCTACACTCACAGGTGGTGGCCGGCGACGTGGACGGGGGCGGCTCTCACATTCGCCACGCCGGCAAACATGGCGACAACACTGTGCGAAGCTCCGTGAGCCGCGACTCGGACCCCGTCATCATGGAGATGCACAATGTGCCTGCGACAACCGGGACCAGTACAGTAGACGCAACGGCTGCAGCGACGGCGATGAAAGGACCCCCGCCGCAGCCTTCTCAAGACCATCGCGACCAACGCCCCCAGGGTGGCGACCCTGGGCGGCGCGCGGACAAGACCCCTGCGCGTCCTTCTCAGGACACGCAGGGCCGAGCTCGACAGCAGCCTCTTGGAGGGAACAAGCATCGCGCGGTGGCTCGGGGAGACGGTCCTCCTAGCGCCGCTAGGAGTAAGAACGCCTCCCACGCCTCGCACCGCTCCATGCCCAAAACTATGGAGGAAGCTCTGACGCAAGCCCAACTACTGCTGAACTTTCCGCCTGCGCCGGAGAAAATGGAAGAGAGCTACGATCCAGAGCGTGCTGAGCTTCGCAAACCGCGATAGGCCGAAGGGAGCGGGCCCGTCAGTCGCCCGTCAAGCGGCTCTGGGGGCTCCCACCGCCGGACGCGACGCTGGGGGCGCACACGGTGCAGTCTCCCCCTTAGCAGCAACATACCCGCCGGACCGACGTGCAAGACAAGGTATCGTACACCTTGATGGACCTGCGGATGAACAAGGACAAACGCTAGGTCTTTAAGGACAGGCGCAAGGAAGATGCCCGCACCACCATTGAGAGGCGGTATCAAACACACTAGCAGCCCGATGGATGTGCGGATCCAGCCGTCGACGCGCCCACGTCGGGGGCGCCCAGCAGCTTGCCTTACGAGGTAGGCTGCCCAGCGTTCACCCACGAGCTACGGCAAGTTCGCTGGCTCTCGCAGATCCTTCAAGCCTGAGTTGCCCGACAAGTACGACGGCAAGATTAGCCCTTCCGAGTTCCTCGGCATCCACACCATCGCCGTACAGGCTGTCGGGGGACACGACGAGAAAAGCCTAGCCAACTACTTTCCGTTGGCGCTCAAGCCCAATGTGAGGAGTTGGTTGATGAACTTGCCGGAGGGGTCCATTTCCTCATGGGCAGACCTGTGCAACAAGTTCATTGGCACATACCATGGAGGCCACAAGCTTCTAGGGCAGCCCAGCGATTTGCACATGCTCCCCCGGAGAGAAGGCAAGTCCCTCCACAAATATATCCAGGGGTTCAGCCATGTGCAGCACAACATCCCTGACATCCACCCAGCCGTTGTGATTGCCGCGTTCCACACGAACGGGCGCAACCGGCGAATGCGTGAGGAGATGAGCATCAACAAAGTGCAGGATGTCGCCGAGCTGTACGCCCTGGCCGACAAGTGCACATGGGCTAAAGAGGGAAGAAGGCTCCCTAGAGAGGACGCCGGCGCGGAGGTCGACTCGGATGACGACGAAGATGCGCCGATCTCCAAGAAAAAGGGGCGGAAGCGCAACAAGAAGAGAAAAGGAAAAGCGGTAATGGCTTTTGAGGAAATGGCAACTCCTACTCTGGCAAGAAGGCCAAGTCAGAGGGGTCCGGCAAGAGTGCTGTCGTGTGCTCCGTAGAAGACGAGGCCGCAACAGTAGAGAAGACCGGCATGCCGTACTGCAAGATCCACCTCACCCAGAGCCACGATACCACCGAGTGCCACCAAGTAGAGCAGCTTGCCGAGAACTAAAAGCAAGAGTACAAAAGGCGGGACAAGGAGAAAGGCCAAGATGGTGCAGGTGGTTCTGGCAAGAAAAGCAGTGGTAGCTATGGTGGCCGCCGCGGCAAGGCCAAGCAACGCAAAGAGAAACCTGCTAGAGGCCGAGACAAGAAGTCTAATGACAAAGACGATGATGATGATGGAGATGAAGAAGAATCTGAAGGCCAGGAATTCTAGAAGGCTGTCAATGCCATGTGCGTTGGCGGAGGCGCGTCTTTGGACTCCTCTCGCCGGCAGCTCAAGCAGTGGGCCTATGAGATCAACGCGGCAGAACCAGTGGCAGAGGTGAGGAAACCCCTCAAGTGGTCCAACACTCCCAACATCTTCGACGCTGAGACCACCCTGACCACATCACTGCCGTCGAGTGCGTTCCGTTGTTGATTTCGCCAACAATACGCAACCTCAAGGTCACGAAGATGTTGGTCGACAGTGGGGCTGGGTTGAACTTGATCTCTCCTGATGTGATCAAGCGGTTGCAGATTCTTGATACGGATCTTAAGCCGACGAGGTCCTTCCAAGGGGTCAACCCGGAAAGATTTCAGCCCAAGGGGAAGATCACTCTGCCGGTGACGTTCGGCAGCGAGCTCAACTTCAGGACCGAGAGGGTAACCTTCGACGTCGCGAAGATGTCGCTGTTGTACAATAGAATCCTGGGCCGACCAGCACTGGTGAAGTTCATGGCGGCAACGCACCATGCCTACAACACTCTCAAGATGCCAGGGCCAATGAGCGTCATCACCGTCCGCACTAACAACAAGGATGCAGTCCTCTGTGTTGATAAGCTCTTCCGGGAGGCAATGGCAGCGTCTGCCGACGAGGCACTCGCTCCTGCTGACAAAGCTCCTGAGGGGAAGAACAAGAACAAGAGCTCTGGCGAGTCTCGTAAGGACTCCTGGAAGCGCGCCAAGAGGTGCAGCACGCCCGTCGAGGACTTACCAGAGACCTCTGCCGCCAGGAGCAAGAAAGATAAGGTGACCATCCCCAAGACGAAGCAAGTGCCCGCGCGGGAGAATGGTGAGGGCGGCACTTTCACCATAAGTGCCACCCTCGACAGCAAATAGGAAAGCGCGCTCGTCATCTTCCTGCGGGCGAATGTTAATGTGTTTGCCTGGCAACCATCTGACATCCCCGGTGTTCCTAGGGAGGTGATTAAGCACCACCATGCCATTTGTCCCCATGCGCGCCCCGTCAAACAGAAGATCCGGAAACAAGCCCTAGAGCGGCAATAATTTATTGTCGAAGAAATCAAAAATTTAGAAGCAGCAGGTCTGATCAGGGGTGTAATCCACCCAACTTGGTTAGCAAATCTTATGGTGGTACGCAAGGCGAATGGGAAATGGAGGCTCTGCATCGACTTTACCGATGTCGACAAGGCTTGCCCTAAGGACCCATTCCCCTTGCCGCGCATTGACCAGATTGTGGACTCAACAGCTGGCTGTGATCTTCTGTCATTCCTTGATGCATACTCTGGATATAACCAGATCTTCATGGCCGAGGAGGACGAAGAGAAAATGGTGTTCATTACCCCCTATGGCACATACTGCGTCAGACGCATGACGTTCGGGTTGAAGAGTGCCGGATCAACATTCACGAGGGCAGTACAGATTGGTTTGGGACCACAGATTCACCGGAATGTGGAAGCATACATGGATGATATAGTGGTCAAGACCAAGAACAAGACACGATGGTGCAAAACCTGGAAGAAACCTTCACGAATCTGCAAAAAATCAATTTGAAGTTCAACCCGAGAAGTGCGTGTTTGGGATCCCCTCCGGCAAGCTCCTCGGGTGCTTCATATCACAGCGTGGGATTGAAGCCAACCCCGCCAAGATTGAGGCGATTGAACAGCTCGAGGCACCCAAGCGCATCAAGGACGTGCGCCGCTTGGTGGGTTGCATCACCTCCCTAAGCAAGTTCATTTCCAAGTCCGCCGAGTGCACCCTGCCGATTTTCAAGATCCTAAAGAAGGCAGGCCCAATGACATGGACCCCGGAAGCAGAGGCAGCGCTACAAGACTTGAAGAAATACCTGTCCTCAACGCCAACCCTAGTTGCGCCAAAACCAGAGGAACCGTTGTTGTTGTACTTGGCAGCGACGAACCACGTGGTGAGCGCTGCAGTGGTTGCAGAGAGGGAAGTTGAGGAAGATGAGGCATAATCTACCAAGCCGACGGCCCCGGCGGATCAAGTAGCGGGAGACACGAGTATGACGCAAGAGGCAGACCAGCGAATTGTGCAGCAAAAGATGGTGCAGCGACCCGTGTATTTTGTCAGCTCCCTTCTGCATGGGGCTAGGTCAAGATACTCTGGGATGCAGAAAATGATCTTTGGCCTCCTTATGGCCTCCCGGAAGCTACGCCACTACTTCCAGGCACATCATATCATCATTGTTACTCGGTTCCCGCTATAGAGTATCCTCAGAAATCTAGAGGCAACCGACAGGACCGTCGAGTGGGCATTGGAGCTGGCCAGCTTCGAAAGCATGACAACAACCAAGAGCAGGGCTTTGGTGTAATTCATAGCAGAATGGATGCCAACGCCAGACGAAGAAATCCCAGAGACAGCACTTCACGGCAAGGAGGCGCCTCAAGAGTGGATCATGTACTTTGATGGAGCTTTCTCGCTGCAAGGCGCCCATGCCGGAGTGCTACTCATAGCACCCACCGGAGAGCACCTCAAGTACGTGGTCAAGATGCACTTTCCCCGGGAAGAATCAACAAACAACACGGCTGGTTATGAAGGGTTGCTTACCGGACTATGGATAGCAGCCGATCTTGGCATCAGGAAGTTGATAGTCTGAGGGGATTCACAGCTTGTCGTGCGTCAAGTAAACAAGGATTACCATAGCCCCCTGATGGAAGCATGTGTTGACGAGGTATGGAGATTGGAGGAGCGCTTTGATGGTCTACAAATGGAGCACGTCCCCCATTCTGAAAATGACATTGCCGATGACCTGTCAAAGAGAGTGATGACCCACAAGTATAGGGGGTCAATCGTAGTTCTTTCGATAAGTAAGAGTGTCGAACCCAATGAGGAGCAGAAGGAAATGACAAGCAGTTTTCAGCAAGGTAATTTCTGCAAGCACCGAAATTGTAGGTAACAGATAGTTTGATAGCAAGATAATTGGTAACGAGCAAGTAACGGTAACGGTAAATAAAGTGCAGCAAGATAGCCCAATCCTTTTGTGGCAAAGGACAGGCCAAAACGGTCTCTTATAATAAGCAAGCGTTCTTGAGGGTACACGGGAATTTCATCTAGTCACTTTCATCATGTTGGTTTGATTTGCGTTCGCTACTTTGATAATTTGATATGTGGGTGGACTGGTGCTTGGGTGCTCTTCTTACTTGAACAAACCTCCCACTTATGATTAACCCCCTCGCAAACATCCGCAACTACGAGAAAAGTATTAAGATAAAATCTAACCATAGCATTAAACATTTGGATCCAAATCAGCCCCTTATGAAATAGCGCATAAACTAGGGTTTAAGCTTCTGTCACTCTAGCAACCCATCATCTAATAACTACTCCACAATGCATTCCCTTAGGCCCAAAGATGGTGAAGTGCCATGTAGTCGACGTTCACACAACACCACTAAGGGAATCACAACATTCATATCATCAAAATATCGAACACATATCAAATTCACATGATTACTTGCAACATGACTTCTCCCGTGACCTCAAAAACAAAGGTAACTACTCACAAATGATATTCAAGTTCAAGATCAGATGGGTATTAAATAGCATAATGGATCTGAACATATAATCTTCCACCAAATAAACCATATAGTAATCAACTACAAGATGTAATCAACACTACTAGTCACCCATAGGTACCATTCTGAGATTCCGGTTAAAAGATTGAACACAAAGGATGAACTAGGGTTTGAGAGGAGATGGTTCTGATGAAGATTGGCCTCCCAAAGACGAGAGGGTTGTTGGTGATGACGATGGCTTCGATTTCCCTCGGCAGGAGGGAAGTTCCGCCGGCGGAATCGCTCCACCGAAGGGCAAAAGTGCTCCCACCCGAGTTAAGCCTCGAGACGGCGGCGTTCCGTCCCGAAAGTCCCCCCTTTATTTTTCTAGGTCAAAAGATCTTAAGTGCCAGAAGATGGGCACCGGAGGTGGGCCGGGCTGGCCACAACCCACCAGGGCGCCTGGGGGGGGGGGGGGGGCTGGCGCGCCCTGGTGTCTTGTGGTCATCAGGTGCCCCCCTTCCGGTAGTTATTTGCTCTAGTATTTTTTATATTTTCCAAAATAATTCTCCGTGAAGTTTCAGCTTATTTGGAGATGTGCAGATTAGGTGTCTCTGATATGCTTTTTCAGGTCCAGAATTCCAGCTGCCGGCATTCTCCCTCTTTGTGTAAACCTTGCATATTATGAGAGAAAAGGCATTAGAATTACTCCATAAAGAATTATTATGTATGAAACATTATAAATAACAGTAGGAAATCATGATGCAAAATGGACGTATCAACTCCCCCAAGCTTAAACCTCGCTTGTCCTCAAGCGAAAGCCAATCTCGAAAAACATGTCCACGCGGTTTGAGAGAGAGGTGTCGATAAAAAAAATACGGACATAATAGCCTCATGCTTATTATCATAGCAGCAACAAACTTTATCATAGAACTTATTCATATAACTTTTATTATATAACTTCATCATATAACTTCTCATGAACAAGTAACAATTCATCACAACATAGAAGTATAAAGCATTAACCTTATTGTCGGGACTCGATGCACTCGATCACCTATGGGGCCGTCGGCCCCTTTGTGGTTCGGGGGGGGGAGATCACTTGCACAAAGAGCGGAGATGATGAGACAGCATGACGATCAGGACGCTGGTGTTTTACCCAGGTTCGGGCCGCTATGAAGCGTAAAACCCTACTCCTACTTTTGGTGGATTGATCGGAGGAACACGAAGAACACGTAGTGCTCAATCCCGACAAGGGTTGCCGTCGGGGAGAGCCGCTACGTGAGTACAAGTGTCCAAAAGTCCGAATCCTGAGCTAGGTTGCATTGGGCCTCCTTTTATAGGGCAAGGGGCAACCATAGTGGCAAAACAGTCATTGTGTGATGATTAGACAGCTAACAGAGCTATCATACCTAACTCTGGCACATAGGACAAATGCCATAAATGCAGTCTAGGTGGCATGCGGGGGTGCATCCCCGGCAAGCTTCTACCACCACTCTAGCTAACTATCGCACCACAGCGTGACACGCCTATGGACGGGTGTCAAGGGGTCATAATCTGTCTTCCGGCGTGCCGCCACGTGCTTAGCGAGAGCAACTTAGCCACCTGGGGGCTCGACACCGCATCGACAAGTGACTGGCGTTGTGATGTGGTGGAGTGGTGGCCGATCGGCTCGCGTGTCGAGGGATGGCTAGCCGGGTCTTCCTAAAGGTGTACGCGCCTCGGTCCCCGGCAGGCGCCGGGGACTATCTTGGCGCGCTCTGGGCCCATCCTGGGCTGCTGCGTTGGTCTTGCCGGCGTTGCTTGGCCTTTTGTAGGTTGCTGCTGCCGGAGTCTGGGTCTTGAACGCTTGCTAGGTGGTGTGCTAGCTTGTCTCGATGGGTTTTGCTACTACTGCCTGTGCATAAGTCAGGGGCACTGGATACCCCTGTCCTAGTGCACCGACAGGAGTCCCCGGGTCTGGCCCACACGCACTTGCCCGGTGCTGTTGGGTCAGGCCCAAAATTTATGCACAGGCGCGCAATGTGGGGGAGTAACCACCAATTTACTAGTCAGCGCTGACCCACTACCTCGGGCCGACTCCGCCACGCGCGCCGCATGCATTGCGGGGAGCTTGCGGTGGGTGCACGTGACTTAAAGGCCTGGGCGTGGCAAAAACTGTAATGCCATGGACTGGAGCAATGGGGCGGTAACCTGTTCGCCCATGAGTCGTGGGTAGTGGGATTGGTGGAGATGGGCGGGCGCTCTGGAGCGGAGGAGAGCCAGCCCCCGTGCCCTCCCCTATAAATTAGGGGGTCACGGCGGCGATGCTCATCCATTTCCATCTCCTCCTTATCCCCAAGTCCGCGTTGGTTGTCCTTCTCTTCTGGCTCGTCTTCGATCCGCCCCTTCTCTCCTGATGGTCAGGGAGAGGGGCCTAGCGAACGTGCTTGCCATCGCAAGGTCTTCTCCTTGTGTCCATGCTCAGCTCCCGCTCCTGATCGACGGCCTTGGGCTGAGAGCTGGACGGAGGAGTCTCGGATGGGGGAGCGGGCGGCGCGGCGGTCGCGCTAGGGACAGCTGCGACAGCACACCTGCCGCTGCGTCGCCCACTGCTTCAGTCTTGACGGAACGCCGCGCGGTCGTCACTGTGCTGGAGTCCATAATGGAAACGCAGTGCCGTGGTGGATCGCGGTCCCTGCGCTCCTTCTTCAAGGTGATGGAGAATAATCGACCGTACGGCCGTCGGTCGCGTGCGAGTGGTTGCAACCGCGGTTCGTCATTCATCGCGGTAGAGTTCTCCACCCATGGCGTTATGTATAGCGCACATGGGTGGGAGTCTTTCGCTCGCGTGTACTTCTTAAGGGTAGGGGGATTCCCCGCCTTTGGCCACCAGGGGCGACCATGCTCTCTGTGGGGTTCTTCAGCTGCCGCGTCGGGAGTTTGGATGATGGCGAAGGCGTTCCCTCGAGCGGTGGCGATGAGGAAGACGATGGCGGTTTGCGATCCACGACGCTTCAGGAGCGTGGGTGACGGCTCCGACGCGTCGCACTCGCCGGCAACACCATCATCACCAGCTGGGCTCCGGGAGCGCCACCATCTGCACCTGCCCTCCGCCTTCTTCCCCATTATCGGCCTTGTCCGCTCCGTCGGCTTCGTCCGCCCTGCCTGGGGACAGGGGCCTTCCACCCTTCGGACGCGTCCCTCTGGTCCTGGCGGGGAAGCGCCGAATCCCAGCCAGGCGCTCCTTTCGCCCTCTGTTTCTTTCCCACCTAATTCCTAGGAGGAGAGGGACAAGAAAGGAATTACGAGGCACTTATCTTTTTACAAGTCAAAAGATGTAGGCGCTTGCCAAGGTTTTAGCTAATCATAATGTAATTCTTATCAAATTTGTATCAACAAATGAATGATTGAATGTTATTTCTCTTCCCTGAGTACCATCCTTTTTCCCCTTTGTTTCTATTGTGTCAGTGTGTTTGTCCTTGCCGCACGGGACCGCTTGCCGGGTCACTATTAACCACGAGCGCCAAAAGGGGAGTGAGCCCCCGATAGCAGGATGGCATTGTTCCCCGGCAGGGCTCCTTGTCGGTATCGGTGTGGCCCCCCAGGGCTGATAAGTATCAGGAGCTGGGGAACGGCTAGTCCCAACAAGGGTTTTCACCACGTGGGGGACTCCACCACACATCCAAAAAGAGAGCAAGGGTTTCCTTTAAGGGAGCGAACAACATGAAACTTGGGATATGCGATTAGACTTATCTTTTTAAGCAGTATCCCTTTCTGGAGTACGCTGGGCCTCCGTCCTTGTTCCTTTGCCCTCCTTCTATATTTTCCTGGTGGTCAAACACGTAGGACAAGAGGCCTCTATCTCTTGAAGAGAGAGTGCGGCAACAAGGGTTATAGGTTCAAGAAGTACTCTAGCAAATCTCTAGAACTTAAAAAGGCGATGACATTGCAATCATAAAAATACATAATGAACATACAATGCAATGATATGATGCAGTGCCTAGCTTTATTATTGTTGCACAGGGTCTGCGTCTGGCTTTGTACAAAGGGTTACATGCAACTTTGGCAAAGCTTGTACAAAAGGTGGCTGTCGGGGACTGAGCCCGGCAGCCGCGCCTCATGGGTAGAACTTACGAAGATGCTCAATATTCCATGAGTTAAGCACCTTGGTGCCATCTTCGGTCTCCAGACGGACTGCGCCAGGTCTGGTGACTCGTGCTACCCGGTAAGGGCCTTCCCACTTCGGCGTCAACTTGTTGGTACCCTTGGCGGACTGAACGCGCCTAAGGACAAGGTCGCCTTCCTCAAGGCTCCGGGTGTGGACCCTGCGGCTATGATAGCGGCGCAGGGCTTGCTGGTAGTGTGTAGCTCGCACAGCAGCCTGGAGATGATCATCCTCGAGGAGCATGGCATCGTCATGCCATAGCTGCTCTTGCTCTACTTCATCGTAGGCAAGTACTCGAGGTGACACGTATATGAGTTCTGTGGGGAGCACTGCTTCTGCCCCATACACTAGGGAGAAGGGCGTCTGACCGGTAGCTCGATTCGGTGTCGTTCTGAGGGACCAAAGAACCACCGGCAGCTCATCTATCCAGCGCTTGCCACTTCTCCGCAGTCTATCGAAAGTCCTTGTCTTGAGTCCTCGTAGCACTTCAGCATTCATCCTCTTGACTTGCCAGTTGCTCCTTGGATGGGCAACAGAGGCGAAGGAGACCTTGCTCCCAAGGCTTTGGATGTATTGCATGAAGGCGCGGCTCATGAACTGGGTGCCGTTGTCGGTGATCACTCTATTGGGCACTCCAAAAGGGCACACCAGTCCTTTCATGAACTTGATAGCTGACTGCGCAGTCACCTTCCTCACTGGCTCTACCTCAGACCACTTTGTGAACTTGTCGATTGCTACGAACAAGAACTCAAAGCCCCCGACAACGCGCGGAAAGGGGCCCAAAATATTGAGCCCCCAGACCGAGAATGGCCAAAACAAAGGGATCGTCTGGAGAGCTTGCGCTGGTTGATGGATGTTCTTGAAATGAAACTGGCAGGCTTCACACTTGGTGACCAACTCAGTTGCATCTTGGAGGGCAGTGAGCCAATAGAAACCCTGTCGAAAGGCTTTTCCGGCAAGAGCCCTAGATCCAATGTGAGAGCCACATACACCTCCGTGAATCTCTGCCAATAGCTTCAGTCCATCCTCCCGGCAGATGCACCGCAATTTCACACCATTCGGTCATCTTCTGTACAAGGTGTCATTGACTAACTGGTACATACTTGACTGACGGGCTGCTTTTTCGGCCTCTTCTTGCTCTTCGGGAAGTTCTCCTGTTTGGAGGAAGTGGACTATATGATGTGCCCAGGTTGGAGCCTGCGGCTCAACAACGAGTACTAAAGGCATCTTCTTGTTCGTGGGAGCGCTTACCTCGACCGCAAGAGCCTGAGGTTCTACGGAAGGGAGCTGCTCACCAACCGAAACGGGACCTCCCCCGGCAGCATCTTTACCAGCGGCTTCGGGAAGCTCTGCTGGGAAATGCTTGTCGGAGTTTAGCTTTCTTCTTTTCCTGGCCATTGCTGACGGGGATACTGATGGTTGAGTGAGGCAGAGGACAAAAGTCCCTGGTTCCACAGGAAGCTTCTACGCGGTGCGCTTTGATAGGTGATCAGCGATGATGTTTTCTGCATGGGGCACATGCTCTGCTTGCAACCCATCAAAGCGCTCCTCCAGTTTCCTCACTTCTTCCACGTATGCTTCCATCAATGGGCTCTGATAATCTTTGTTGACTTGTTTCACCACGAGCTGAGAATCTCCTCGGATGATCAGTTTCTTGATTCCCAACTCCACCGCGATTCTGAGTCCGACAAGGAGTCCCTCATATTCAGCGGTGTTGTTGGTGGCTTCCTTCCGGGGAAAGTGCATCTGAACCACATACTTGAGGTGCTCTCCGGTGGGGGTGACAAGGAGAACGCCTGCTCCGGCAACCTGGAGCAAGAAAGCACCGTCAAAGTACATGATCCAATCCATGGGCGCTTCTTTGCCGGGGAGAATTGTCTCTGGAACCTCTTTGTCTGGCGTGGGTGTCCATTCTGCAATGAACTCTGCCAACGCCCTGCTCTGAACTGTGGAAGTGCTCTCATACTTCAATCCGAAACTTGACAGCTCAAGTGCCCACTCAACTATCCTGCCAGTGACTTCAGGGTTCCTCGATATGCGTTGCAGCGGAAAGCGACTGACAACTGTGATCTCATGGGCTTGGAAGTAGTGGGACAGCTTCCTCGAGGCCATGATGAGGCCGAAGATCAGCTTTTGCACTCCAGAGTACCTTGACCTAGCCCCCTACAACAAGGAGCTGACAAAGTACACTGGCCGCTTCACCACTTTCTTCTTCGTCACTTCCTTGGAACTGCCTTCGCTAGCTTGTTGAGGTTCCCCTGGGTCTGCATTGGGTCCTACCGCGGATGCTTTGGTTTTGTCCCCGGCAACATCAGCTGCAGCAGCAGCACCTTCATCCACTTCTCGCTGCGCCACCAGCGCTGCACTAACCACTTGATTCGTTGCCGCCAAGTATAGCAGCAACGGTTCTTGTGGTTTAGGAGCGACCAAGGTGGGAGCGGAAGAAAGGTAGGTTTTCAGATCCTGTAGTGATGCCTCTGCTTCCGGGGTCCACTTTATCGGGCCAGCCTTCTTTAGAATCTTGAAGAACGGCAGGGCGCGTTCAGCGGATTTGGAGATGAACCTACTCAACGTGGCAATGCATCCGGTCAGACGTCTGCTGTCCTTGATGGTCTTGGGTGCTTGTATCTGCTCAATTGCTTTGATCTTGTCGGGATTGGCTTCTCTTCCTTGCTAAGATACAAAGAACCCAAGTAGCTTGCCGGATGGGACGCCAAACACACACTTCTCAGGGTTGAGTTTCAAATTGATCTTGCGCAAGTTTGCAAAAGTTTCTTCCAAGTCTTGTATGAGAGTCGCTTCGTCCTTGGTCTTGACGACTATGTCATCCATGTAAGCTTCCACGTTTCTGTGCAACTGAGGCCCAAATCCAATATGCATGGCTCTGGCAAAGGTAGAACCAGCGCTCTTTAACCCGAACGGCATCCGTACAAAGCAGCACGTGTCGCACGGAGTTACGAACACGGTCTTTTCCTCCTCTTCCTTAGTCATGAAAATCTGGTGGTGTCCGGAGTATGCGTCCAAGAAGGAAAGCAAGTCGCACCCGGAAGTGGAATCAACAATCTGGTCGATGCACGGCAAGGGGAAAGGGTCCTTTGGGCATGATTTGTTCAAGTCAGTGAAATCTATGTAGAGCCTCCATTTCCCATTCGCCTTGCGCACCACTACCGGGTTGGCTAGCCAAGTTGGGTGCAACACTCCTCTGACCAAACCAGCTGCTTTGAGTTTCTTGATTTCTTCGGCAATGAACTGCTGCCGCTCCAAGGCTTGCTTCCTAACCTTGTGCTTGACGGGCCTGGCATGAGGGCAGACAGCAAGGTGGTGCTCAATCACCTCCCTGGGAACGTCGGGGATGTCAGATGGTTGCCAAGCAAACACATCGACATTCGCCCGCAGGAAGGCAATGAGTGCGCTTGCCTATTTGTCAGTAAGGGTGGCGCTGATGGTGAACGTGCCACCAGTGCCATCCAGCCCTGCCGGGATCTTCTTCGTCTCAGGATAGGTGACCTTGGACTTCTTACTAGCGGAGCTCTCCGGCAGGTCATCATCAGGTGCAGCGCACTCCGAAGAGGCGCGCTTCCCGGAGTCCTTGCCAGTGTTCACGCTAGGTTTCTTTGCTTTCTTTGATTCTTTGGCGGGAGCTGGGATTTCTTCTGCTTTAGCTGCTACCGCGTCCCGATACATCTTGTCCACGCTTATGACTGCATCCTTCTTATCAGATGGGATGGAGATGATTCCAATGGGGCCCGGCATTTTCAAAGTGTTGTAAGCATAGTGGGATGCTGCCATGAATTTTGCCAGGGCTGGGCGACCAAGAATTCCATTGTAAGACAGAGGGAGCTCAACCACGTCAAACACTACTTTCTCGGTCCGGTAATTCAACTCCCCGCCAAACGTCACAGGCAAGGTGATCTTTCCCTTAGGTCGGCTTCCGCCGGGGTTGATTCCTTGGAATGTACCCGTAGCCTTGAGCTCTCTGTTAGGGATCTGTAGCCTTTCAACCACTTTTTGGGAGATTAAGTTCAATCCCGCCCCGCCGTCAACTAACATCTTGGTGGCTTTGAGGTTGCGGATCGTTGGGGAGACCAACAACGGCAAACATCCGACCATAGTGGTCCGATCAGGATGGTCCTCTTCATCAAAGATGATAGGCGTGCAGGATCATTTGAGTGGCCTTTTGGACTCTGCAGCTGGTTCCACAGCGTTGACCTCGCGCGCCCACTGCTTGAGCTGTCAGTGAGAGGAATGCAAGGATGCACCCCCATCAACATACATGGATTCGGTTGCCTTCTGGAATTCTCGATCACTGGAATCCTCCTCGTCATCCTCATCCTCACTCATATCCTCTGCTTCTTTCTTCTCACGGCCTCTGGCTGGCCTTTCCTTCTGCTGCGGAGCTTTCCCGGGGCGGCCTCCTCTGACGCCACAGCCCTTCCCGGCAGCATCGTTTTGGCCTTTCTCTTTGTGACGCTTCTCATACTCGGCCTTCTGCGCTACTCAACTTGGCAACATTCTTGGAGATCATGGCCTTTAGTGCGGTGGATTTTGCAGTATGGTCCGTCAAACTTTCTAGTTTTCTCAGCAGCAGTGGCCTCCGCGCAATCAGCACACGCGGCAACTCCCTTGTCGGGGGCCTCGGCTTTGGCCTTCTTGCCGGTACTGAGATCACCGGAGCCCTCAACGGCCAACACTGCTTTTCCCTTACGCTTCTTGTTGCGCTTCCGGCTCTTTCCCTTATGGCCAGGGGCATCGGCGTCATCATCTGAATCGACTTCGACGCCAGCCTCTTCTCCGGGTAGTCGCCGTCCTTCCTCGGCACGAGCACACTTGTCCGCCAATGTGTACAGCTCATTGACGGTCTTGGGGAGTCTGACATTCATCTTGGCCCGCATTCTCCTGTTGCGCATGTTCGAATGGAACGCGGCGATCATGGCAGCGGGGTGTATCTCTGGAATGTTGCGGTGCACTCGACTGAATCTCTGGATGTACTTTCGCAAAGTCTCTCCCTCCTTTTGCGGAAGGACTTGCATGTCGCTGGGCTGCCCTGGCTCCTGGTGGCCACCTGTGAAGGCACCAACGAACTCGCTGCACAAGTCAGCCCATGATGAAATGGAGTTCTTCGACAGGTGCATCAGCCATGATCTCATGTTTGGCTTGAGTGCCAAAGGAAAGTAGTTGGCGAGCACTTTCTCATCTCTTCCTCCAGCGGCTTGAACGGCTATCGTGTAGAAGCCCAGGAATTCTGTCGGGTTCGGTTTTCCCTCGTACTTCTCCGTCAGCTCTGGCTTGAAAGCTCGGGCCGATGGCCAGCGGACCTGCCGCAGCTCGCGAGTGAAGGCAGGGCACCCAACCTCGTAAGGCAGGTACCCGCCAGCACTGGGCGCGAGGTCGCCAGCACCTGGGCCGTTGCGCCTGTCAGACTGACGGTGTGCTTCTCGGCATCGCTCTATGGTGATGCGTGGGTCTTCTTTCCGCCGATCTTCCAGGACATGCCGCTGGTCCCGGCGATCGCGCGGGCCGGATGAGGCCATAGATGCCTCGTCGAGCTCGTCAGCATGTGAAGCTCGCCGTGGCTGCTCCTGGGTCTATTGTCATGGAGGGGACTGCACCGTTGGTGTGGCCCCCTCTACACAATCGCCGGCCCGGGCCGCCGTTGCCGTGCGCATGCGTCTCGATGGCTCTGCATGCTGAGATTTGTTGGCTTCGACGAAGGATATCAAACTCTGGATGGTAGCTCTCCACTAGTCCATCTTGTCAGCCGCCGGCGGGAAGTTTAGCAGCAGTTGGGCTCGCGCCATTGCTTCCGATGCCGTGTCCGGCATGGCGAAAGGGGCGGACCGCGACGTCGCCCGGCTCCTGGTAGAACCAGGAGGGGCATCACCGCGTCCCCGTTGTCGTACGCTGCTCGCCGGGGCAGTCTGATGTGGGGGAGGCCGAGCCCGCGGGTTCGCGGCCCCGCTCGGCGCTCTGTCTTGTTCTGGACGAGGTGTGCGCCCAATAGCCGCGCTAGTGACGGGCGCAGATGGGGGATCACTGCTTGCTTCGGATTGAGCGCCGCGGTGGCAGCCACAGCCATCAGCGCGGCGGGGAGGTGGAGACTGGTCGTTTCCTCCGCCCGCGGTACCAGGGGCGTGCTCGCCAGGATGTTGCTGTTGTTGCTCCTCTCCGGCGTTCCCCGCTCCAACCTCGGCCGCGGGGGATACGACAGTGGCGCCGCCTGCGCCAGCCGCGTCGCCCACGATGCCCGCCTCACTCGCAGCCGCCGCGGTGCCAATGGCGCCCACGGCTGCATGCGAGGGAGCCTTTGAAGTGGAGGGATGCACGGTCGCGCCGGACTTCTTCTTGGGAGCCATGGATGAAGAAGACGATGATGACGATTGACTCACTGTTCACGAACTCAGGTTCGCACAAATGACACACCCCTACCTGGCCCGCTAAAGATGTGGGGACTCGATGCACTCGATCACCTATGGGGCCGTTGGCCCCTTTGTGGTTCGGCGGGGACGAGATCACATGCACAAAGAGCGGAGATAATGAGACAGCGCGACGATCGGGACCCTGGTGTTTTACCCACGTTCGGGCCGCTGTGAAGCGTCAAACCCTACTCCTGCTTTCGGTGGATTGATCAGAGGAACATGAAGAACACGCAGCGCTCAATCCCGGCAAGGGTTGCCGTCGGGGAGAGCCGCTACGTGAGTACAAGTGTCCAAAAGTCCGAATCCTGAGCTAGGTTGCCTTGGACCTCCTTTTATAGGGCAAGGGGCAACCACGGTGGCAAAACAGTCATTGTCTGATGATTAGACAGCTAATAGAGCTATCATACCTAACTCTGGCACTTAGGACAAAATGCCATAAATGCAGTCTAGGTGGCGTGCGGGGGTGCATCCCCGGCAAGCTTCTACCACCACTCTAGCAGACTATCGCACCACAGCTTGACACACCTATGGACGGGTGTCAAGGGGGTATAATCTGTCTTCCGGCATGCCGTCGCGTGCTTAGCGAGAGCCACTTAGCCACCTGGGGGCTCGACACTACATCAACAAGTGACTGGCGTTGTGATGCGGTGGAGCGGTGGCCGATCGGCTCGCGCTTGCCGGGGGATGGCTTGCCCGGTCTTCCTGAAGGTGTACGTGCCTCGGTCCCCGGTAGGCACCGGGGACGAGCTTGGCGTGCTCCGGGCCCATCCTGGGTTGTTGCGTTGGTCTTGTTGGTGTTGCTTGGCCTTTTGTAGGTTGCTGCTGCCGGAGTCTGGGTCTTGAACGCTTGCTTGGTGGTGTGGTAGCTTATGTCGATGGGTTTTGCTACTACTGCCTGTGCATAAGTCAGGGGCACTGGATACCCCTGTCCTAGTGCACCGACACTTATTGAAAACCAACAAACTATGTTCTCAGTCAACTTTGCACCTACAATTCATCATATTTTCAGGAAGGGTCTCGTGTCTGAGGCTTTTGGCAAGTCCACATATTCAACCATCATTTAATCTTCTATGATTGCTAACACTCACAGTATACCCATGAGCAAAAAGTTTCAACCGGACACATAGAAAGATAGGGGCTTATAGTTTCACCTCCCAACGTATTCGCCTCAAGGGTGATGTCAACAATAATAACTCATGCTCACTCATATCCAACTGGATATATGTGCCTAGATCTTTCCTCATCACATGATGCTTGCAAAAAGAAAAAGTAAAAAGGAATAGTGAAGAATACTTTGACTCTTGCATAAAAGTAAATACATAAAAGTAAAAGATAGGCCCTTCGCAGAGGGAATCAGAGGTTGTCATGCGTTTTTTGGTTTGTATGCCAAATCCCTTAATGCAAAAGAACGTCACGTTATATTGCCCCTTATGATAGCAACCTTTATTATGCAGTCTGTCGCTTTTATTACTTTGCCATCACAAGTTCGTACAACGCCCAATTTTCTCTTACACTAATTGATCAAACACATTTAGAAGCAATTTTTATTGCCTTAGTGCACCGATGACAACTTACTTGAAGGATCTTACTCAATCCATAGGTAGGTATGGTGGACTCTCAAAACATGAGTTTGGGTTTAGGGTTTTTGGATGCACAAGTAGTATCACTACTTAGTGCGGAATTTTTGGCTAGCAAAGATATTGAGCAAGCACCACATGTTGAAGGATCTATGACAATATAACTTTTATGTGAATATGAACAAACATAAATCATTACGTTGTCTTCCTTGTCCAACGTCAACAATTTTGGCATATAATATTTAATGGGGGCTCACAATCATAAAAGATGTCCAAGATAGTGTATTTGCATGTGAATCTTCTCTTCCCTTATTAATTCTTTCATGAATTGCATCATTGACCAAAGCTATGTTTTTCAATCTCCAATAAATTTTACCACTTATACTTTTCCTTATGTGATGTCATTACTTACCATAAGATTAGCATATGATCCTTTTCATTTATTTCCTTTTTATTTTGATTGCAACAAGAAAGTAAAGAAGCAAAAGCTCAAACTAAACTTTATTATATAACTCTCACTCGATTACGTAGATAGATAGATCATGCACCTAGCACTAGAAAATAGATTATACTAAACTTTTTATTCAACTAGATCACGAAAGAGCTAAGGATCGAACTAAAATAGGTAAAGGTAAATAAAAGTGATGGTGATACGATATCGGGGCATCTCCCCCAAGCTTGGCACAAGCCAAGGGGAGTGCCCATACCCGTGTACTCAAGTCTCCTTTGGTGGAGAAGATGATGAAGGTGATGGTGATGAAGTGTCACACTTTAGCCTCAATAGGTACTCCAATTTATGGATGACGCTCCGAAGGGTGGTGATGTGCTCCTCTAGCAAAATATTTTCATGAGTGAGAAATTTATTCTGAACACGAACAACTTCGAAAGCCCTAAAAGCTTCAATTTTAGTGGGGGTGAGATGATTGTAATAAGGTCGAAGGATATCTTCTTCCTCCTCCTCTTCTGTTGGCATGGATTGCCCTCCTTCTTGAGCTTGATCCCTCATAGCTTCCTTGCCCTTGTCTTCATTGTTGGCTTCTTTTGGCTCCTCCCTCTTCAGCTCCATCTTCATTAACCAAGCATCTTATTCTATGTTATTGGAGGAGGGAGAAGACATGATGCCTGGCTTAATAGATCTGATAGGAAAATATCACACAAAAAGAACAGGGGATTTTTCTGCGATGTGGTGGTCAAAACAATCGGGGGTATATATAAAGATTTTTTTTATCTTGGGAAGCAACAATATGGAAGGAAAACAAAGTCGGGAAGGTGCCCGAGGGGGGCACAACCCACCAGGGCACGCCAGGGAGGGCAGGCGCGCCCTGGTGTATCGTGCTCACCTCGATTGATTTTTCGGAGTCCGTTTACTTACCGTATCACGTACCTCCTCTCTTTCAGGATTCTGGAGTGTTTCGGAAGGTTTCTTTTATGTGTTCCTCCGGTGTCATGGTTTGGATAATATTGCTCTCAACATTAATAGGCGTACCTGAGATATAGTGTTTAATTATTTGTCCATTGACCACCTTCGGGTTAGTACCTTCGGCATTATTAATCTTGATAGCTCCAGAACGATAAACCTCTTCGATAATATATGGTCCTTCCCATTTGGAAAGAAGCTTTCCTGCAAAAAATATAAAATGAGAGTTGTACAAATGAACATATTCTCCAACTTTGAATTCCCGCTTTTGGATTGTTTTGTCATGCCATCTTTTAACTTTTTCTTTGAATAGTTTGGCATTTCCATAAGCTTGGGTTCTCCATTCATCTAGTGAGCTACTATCAAATAACCTCTTTTCACCGGCAAGTTTGAAATCATAATTGAGTTCTTTAATTTCCCAAAATGCTTTATGTTCTAACTCTAGAGGCAAATGACAAGCCTTTCCATATACCATTTTGTATGGAGACATACCCATAGGATTTTTGTAAGCTGTTCTATAGGCCCAAAGTGCATCATCTAGTTTCTTAGACCAATTCTTTCGGGACCTATTGACAGTTTTCTGTAATATTAATTTTATTTCTCTATTGCTAAGTTCAACTTGACCACTAGATTGAGGATGATAGGGTGATGCAATTCTATGGTTAACATCATATTTAGCAAGCATTTTACGGAAAGCACCATGAATAAAGTGTGAACCACCAGCAGTCATTAAATATCTAGGGACTCCAAACCACGGGAAAATAACTTCTTTAAGCATTTTAATGGAGGTGTTATGATCAGCACTACTAATTGGAATAGCTTCTACCCACTTAGTAACATAATCAACAGCAACCAAAATATGAGTATACCCATTAGAGGAAGGAAAAGGTCCCATATATTCAAAACCCCAAACATCAAATGGTTCAACAACAAGTGAATAATTCATAGGCATTTCCTGACGCTTACCGATATTACCAATTCTTTGACATTCATCACAACACAAGACAAACTTACGGGCATCCTTGAAGAGAGTAGGCTAATAAAAACCAGATTGCAATACCTTGTGAGCAGTTCTATCTCCCGCATGATGTCCTCCATAGGCTTCGGAATGACATTTCCTTAGGATTTGTTCCTGTTCATGCTCAGGTACACAATGTCTAATAATACCATCTACTTCTTTATAAAGATGTGGGTCATCCCAAAAGTAATGTCTTAAATCATAGAAGAATTTTTTCTTTTGTTGGTATGTGAAACTAGGTGGTATATATTTAGCAACAATGTAGTTAGCATAATCAGCATACCAAGGAGTGTTTTGAGAAACATTTATTGCAGCTAAATGTTCATTTGGAAAACTATCATCAATAGGTAGTGGGTCATCAAGAATATTTTCTAACCTAGACAAGTTATCAGCTACGGGGTTCTCAGCTCCTTTCCTATCGGTGATATGTAAATCAAATTCTTGAAGCAAGAGAACCCACCTAATGAGTCTAGGTTTAGCATCTTTCTTTTCCATAAGATATTTTATAGAAGCGTTATCAGTGTGAACAATAACTTTGGAATCAACAATGTAAGATCTAAATTTATCACAAGCAAACACAACTGCTAAAAATTATTTTTCAGTAGTAGCATAGTTTCTTTGGGCACTGTCTAGAGTTTTGCTAGCGTAATGGATAACATTTAATTTCTTATCAACTCTTTGTCCTAGAACAACACCAACAGCACAATCACTAGCATCACACATAACTTCAAAAGGCAAGTTCCAATTAGGTGGTTGAACAATAGGTGCAGAAGTTAAGGCTTTCTTGAGTGTTTCAAAGGCTTCTACACAATCATCATAAAAAACAAATGGAATATCCTTTTGTAAAAGATTAGTAAGAGGCCTAGAAATTTTAGAGAAGTCTTTGATAAACCTCCTATAGAAACCAGCATGACCAAGGAAACTCCGAATACATTTAATATCTTTAGGACATGGCATTTTCTCAATTGCATCAACTTTAGCTTTATCCACCTCAATACCTCGTTCAGATATTTTATGCCCCAAGACAATACCTTCATTAACCATAAAGTGGAACTTGTCCCAATTCAAGACGAGATTAGTTTGTTCACATCTCTGCAAAACTCGATCAAGGTTGCTTAAGCAATCATCAAAAGTAGTTCCGTAAATGAAAAAATCATCCATGAAAACCTCCACAATCTTTTCACAAAAATCAGAGAATATAGCAGTCATACATCTTTGAAAGGTAGCAGGTGCATTGCATAAACCAAAAGCCATACGTCTATAAGCATAGGTTCCAAAAGGACAAGTAAAGGTGGTTTTCTCTTGATCAGGTTGTGACACAGGTATATGAGAGAAACCAGAATATCCATCCAGAAAACAAAAGTTTGTGTGCTTAGATAATCTTTCTAGCATTTGATCAATGAAAGGCAAAGGGTAATGATCTTTTGTAGTAGCTTTATTTAATTTTCTAAAATCAATTACCATTCTATAGCCAGTGACAATTCTCTGTGGGATAATTTCATTTTTATCATTAGGAACAACAATAATACCTCCCTTCTTAGGGACACAATGAACAGGACTTACCCATCTACTATCAGCTATGGGATAAATTATACCTGCTTCCAGAAGCTTTAATATTTCAGTTCTTACCACTTCTTTCATCTTAGGATTCAATCGTCGTTGGTGATCAACAACGGGTTTAGCATCAGGTTCCATACTAATCTTGTGCTGACATAGAGTGGGACTAATGCCCTTAAGATCATCAAGAGTATATCCAATAGTAGCCCAGTGCTTCCTCAGAATTTTTTATAATCTTTCTTCATGTTCTGAAAGGTTAGCACTAATAATAACAGGATATATCTTTTTCTCATCAAGATAAGCATACTTCAAAGCGTCACGCAATTGTTTTAATTCAAACACAGGATCACCTTTAGGTGGAGCAGGACCTCCTAGAGTTTCAATAGGCAAATTGTGTTTTAGGAGAGGTTGTTGTTCAAAGAAAATTTTATTTGTTTCATTTCTTTCATGCAAGTGCATATCATTTTCATGGTCTAGCAAATATTGTTCTTGTGGATCAATAGGAGGAACGGCAATAGAAGCAAGACCAATTATTTCATCCTTATTAGATAATTCTTTATTACGGGGTTGTCTACTAAACTTGGAAAAGTTAAACTCATGAGACACATCACCAAAACTATCTTAGCATTAACAGTGTTCAAGAAAGGTCTACCAAAGATAATGGGACAAAAGTCATCTTGTGGGGAACCAAGAACTAGAAAATCAGTAGGATATTTTATTTTCCCACACAAGACTTCGACATCTCTAACAATCCCAAGTGGTGTGATGGTGTCTCTATTAGCAAGTTTAATAGTAACATCAATGTCTTCTATTTCGGCGGGTGCTATATCATTCATAATTTCTTGGTATAAGGTAAAAGGAATAGCACTCACACTAGCCCCATGTCACATAAACCATGATAGCAATGATCTCCTATTTTAACTGAGACAACAGGCATGCCAACTACGGGTCTATGTTTATCTTTTTTATCGGGTTTGGCAATTCTAGCAGCTTCATCACAGAAATAAATAACATGCCCATCAATATTTTCTACCAAGAGATCTTTAACCATAGCAACACTAGGTTCTACTTTAATTTGTTCAGAGGGCTTAGGCGCTTTAATATTACTTTTGCAAACCACAGTTGATACCTTAGCATGTTCCTTTATCCTGACAGGGAAAGGTGGTTTTTCAATATAAGCAGTAGGCACAACTGAATCAACATTGTAAATGATGGTTTCATTTTTAGCTTTTACCGGTTCTTTAATTTCTTCTTTAATAGGGGGGTGATATTTAAATCACTTCTCCTTAGGGATATCAACATGAGTAGCAAACGATTCACAAAAAGAGGCTACTATCTCAGAGTCAAGTCCATATTTAGTGCTAAACTTGTGAAAAGCATCGGTATTCATAAAAGATTTAACACAATCAAACTTAAGCTTAATACCTGACTCATTACCTTCGTCCAGTTCCCAATCTTCAGAATTGCATTTAATTCTTTCTAAGAGATCCCACTTGAATTCAATAGTCTTCTTCATAAAAGAACCAGTACAAGAAGTATCGAGCATGGATCGATCATTATGAGAAAGCTGAGCATAAAAATTCTGAATAATAATTTCTCTCAAGAGATCATGATTGGGGCATGAATATAACATTGACTTAAGCCTCCCACAAGCTAGAGCAATGCTTTCTCCTTCACGAGGCCAAAAAATATATATATAATTCTGATCACGATGAACTAGATGCATAGGATAAAACTTCTGGTGGAATTCTAATTTCAATTGATTCCAGTTCCATGTTCCAATATCATCACATAGCCTATACCATGTCAATGCTTTTCCCTTCAAAGATAAAGGGAAAACCTTCTTCTTAACTTCATCTCCGGGTAAACCTGCAAGCTTAAATAATCCACAAATTTCATCCACATGTATTAGATGCATATCAGGATGTTCAGTTCCGTCTCCTGCATAAGGATTAGCTAGCAGTTGTTCTATCATACCCGAAGGAATTTCATAACCAACATTTTTAGTAGGTGTAGTAGGTTGAGGGGCAACTAATTGTGGTTCCGGTCGAGGTGAAGATGCCCCGAACAAACCCCTCAAAGGATTGTTTTCCATGGTAGCAAGTGACAATAAATTTTAGCACGTAGTATAAATTTTTCCTTACCGATTTCCACTTACCAAGAGCGCTTCACTCCCCGGCAACGACGCCAGAAAAGAGCCTTGATGACCCACAAGTATAGGGGGTCAATCGTAGTCCTTTCGATAAGTAAGAGTATCGAACCCACCGAGCAGCAGAAGGAAATGACAAGCGGTTTTCAGCAAGGTAATTTCTGCAAGCACTGAAATTGTAGGTAACAGGTAGTTTGATAGCAAGATAATTGGTAACGAGCAAGTAACGGTAACGGTAAATAAAGTGCAGCAAGATAGCCCAATCCTTTTGTGGCAAAGGACAGGCCAAAACGGTCTCTTATAATAAGCAAGTGTTCTTGAGGGTACACGGGAATTTCATCTAGTCACTTTCATCATGTTGGTTTGATTTGCGTTCGCTACTTTGATAATTTGATATGTGGGTGGACCCGTGCTTGGGTGCTGTTCTTACTTGAACAAACCTACCACTTATGATTAACCCCCTCTCAAGCATCCACAACTACGAGAAAAGTATTAAGATAAAATCTAACCATAGCATTAAACATTTGGATCCAAATCAGCCCCTTACGAAATAGCGCATAAACTAGGGTTTAAGCTTCTGTCACTCTAGCAACCCATCATCTAATAACTACTCCACAATGCATCCCCTTAGGCCCAGAGATGGTGAAGTGCCATGTAGTCTACGTTCACATGACACCACTAAGGGAATCACAACATTCATATCATCAAAATATCGAACACATATCAAATTCACATGATTACTTGCAACATGACTTCTCCCGTGACCTCAAGAACAAAGGTAACTACTCATAAATGATATTCACGCTCAAGATCAAAGGGGTATTAAATAGCATAATGGATCTGAACATATAATCTTCCACCAAATAAACCATATAGTAATCAACTACAAGATGTAATCAACACTACTAGTCACCCACAGGTACCAATCTGAGGTTCCGGTACAAAGATTGAACACAAGAGATGAACTAGGGTTTGAGAGGAGATGGTGTTGTTGAAGATGTTGATGAAGATTGGCGTCCCAAAGATGAGAGGGTTGTTGGTGATGACGATGGCTTCGATTTCCCCCTCCGGGAGGGAAGTTCCCCCGGCGGAATCGCTCCGCCGGAGGGCAAAAGTGCTCATGCCCAAGTTCCGCCTCGAGACGGTGGCGTTCCATCCCGAAAGTCCCCTCTTTATTTTTTCTTGGTCAAAAGACCTTAAGTACCAGAAGATGGGCACCGAAGGTGGGCCGGGCTGGCCACAACCCACCAGGGTGCGCCTGGGGGGCCTGGCGCGCCCTGGTGTCTTGTGGTCACCAGGTGGCCCCCCCTCCGATAGTTATTTGCTCCAGTATTTTTTATATGTTCCAGAATAATTCTCCGTAAAGTTCAGCTTATTTGGAGATGTGCAGATTTGGTGTCTCTGATATGCTTTTTCAGGTCTAGAATTCCAGCTGCCGGCATTCTCCCTCTTTGTGTAAACCTTGCATATTATGAGAGAAAAGGCATTAGAATCACTCCATAGAGCATTATTATGCATAAAAACATTATAAATAATAGTAGGAAATCATGATGCAAAATGGGCGTATCAGAGAGCCACCCAAAAGCTGCTCGTGGAACCGGGCACTTTTGTCCTCCGATTAATTCAACCTTCAGCCACCTCGTCAGTGCGGCACAACATGAAGAGAAAGGTCAATTCCGGCGACTACTTTCCGACAGAGCCACCAGTGGCCACCAAGAAGGTTGTCGGGAATGACACCCCGCTTGCCGGAGGTCCCCAAGCACCAGCAGACCCAATGGTCTTTGCCATTGAAGCTAGAGCCCCGCGGCGAAAGAAATGCCTTTAGCCCTTGTCGTCGAGCCACAGGTTCCGGCATGGGCACAACAGATAGTCCAGTACCTTCAAACATGATATCTTCCGGAGGAACCAGAAGAAGACAAAAGAGTAGCCCGGCGATCGAGCACATACCAGTTTGTGGACAGCACCTTGTACAAAAGGAGGCCAAACGGCGTGAAATTGAAGTGCATGCCTCAGGAGGAAGGACGTCAGCCGTTGGCAGAGATACACGATGGGGTCTGCGGCTCCCACATCGGATCACGAGCCCTTGTCGGGAAAGCTTTCTGACAAGGTTTTTATTGGCGGACAGCCCTTCAAGACTCTATGGCAGTGGTGACAACGTGCAAAGCATGCCAATACCACGCCAAGCAGATACATCAACCAGCACAAGCCCTTCAAACCATACCGCTCTCCTGGCCCTTCTCAGTCTGGGGGCTCGAAATCCTCGGGCCCTTCCCCTGCTCTACCGGGGGCTTCGAGTTCTTGTTTGTTGCAATCGACAAGTTCACGAAGTGGACTGAGGTAGAACCAATGAGAAAGGTAACGACGCAGGCAGCAGTCATGTTCCTCAAAGGAATTGTTTGCCGTTTTGGTGTTCCCAGCAGGATCATCACCAACAACGGCACGCAATTCACCAGCAATAGCTTCATGCAATATTGCCAAGACATCAGCACAAAGATATGCTTTGCATCGGTCGGTCACCCAAGGAGCAACGGGCAAGTAGAGAGGGAAAATCTTGAAGGGTTGCGGGGACTCACGACGAGGACTTTCGACAAGCTGCACAAGCACGGAAGGCGCTGGATTGATGAACTCTCAGTGGTTCTTTGGTTGATCAGGATGACACCAAATCGAGCCACCGGCGAGACACGCTTCTCCCCAGTTTATGGTGCAGAAGCAGTTCTCCCCACCGAACTCACATACGGGTCACCGAGAGTGCAGGCCTTTGACAAGGACCGGCAAGAGCAAATGCAGCAAGATGATGCTATGCTCCTCGAGAAAGATCGTCTCCAGGTCGCGCTGCTTGCCCCAAGGTACCAACAATCCTTGCGCTGCTATTACAGCCACAGGGTGCGCACCATGAGCATTGAGGAAGGCGACCTTGTTCTTCAACGAATTCAGTCTGCGAAGGGATCAAACAAGTTGACGCCGAAGTGGGAAGGCCCTTACCGGGTAGTACGAGTCACCAGGCCTGGCGCAGTCCGCCTGGAGACCGAAGATGGCACCCCGGTGCAAAACTTGTGGAATATCGAGCATCTTCTCAAGTCCTACCCATGAGGTGCGGTTGCCGGGCCTCCCGGAAGCCCCTTTTGTACAAGTTCGCCTCCGAGGCGTGTAATCCTTTGTACAAAGTCAGGCGATGACCCTGAGCATAGTCAATAAAGCTAAGTGTTCTTCAACTCTCTGTCAAAGTACATATTTATTTTGTATCTTATGTGAGATGTTGTGATCACTTTTCAATTGCGTAGGGCGACTGGTGAACCACCTAGATTCCTAGCTTCTTTTATTTTCTCTTCTTTCTTTTTCTCAAAAAGGACAAGAGGGGCCCCCACGCGCAAGTCTTCCCGGGGGAGAGAGGCAGCACAGGCACCTGCAAATGCGTTCAAGAGTGGTTGCCTTACGGCAAGAAACGCAACAAAAAGAAGCTAAGTTGCAAAAACTTTTTCAAAATTCTCGAACATTTCTCTCCGATAAGCTGGTGCTTGTGCAAGAAAACCTGCGCGCTAAGGGCCCTTCTCGAAATCGTTGCGCGCTTAAGTGTTGGAAGCATGCCCAACATCTTAAGTAGCCGTGGCAGAGACGATGGGGTGGCCTTGCCGAGAGTTATGAAGCCAGAGGGTGCTCGGGATTCATCCTTAGAAGCGCCTGCAGTAGGAACGTACACGCCGGCAAGTGCCAAGAGTCAGGAAAACGCACAAGCGCAGTTACATCGCGTAAAGAGGAATAGACTCTCGTAGACACACGATGAAACTGTAACGTTTAAAAGATAACCAATATTTTCTTTTCATTTCCCCGCGGGTTACATTGGGTACGATCTAAGCACAAAAGGAGATCTACCACTACGATGTGGCGATTGATCCGGAAACGAGGTCTCGTGGATGGAGCCTCATTCCCAAATCTCTAAACCCTACCTACGACGCCACACGCGCCTAGTCTGACTCCTTCTGCATGGTGACGAAGGTGCCGCCGTCGTCGTCGTTGTCGCTGGAGGAGTCGTAGTCACTGCGGCTCGAGCTCTCCGCGCAGCACTCCAGGCGGACGCCGGACACCCTGAAGATCTTCATGAAGAGGGTGGCGGAGCCGTCGAACTTGAAGTGGAGGAGATGCCCGGGTCCCAGACCACGGGAGCGGGCGAACGACTTCCACCCCCGCGTCAGGAACATGGCGCTCCCGGCGGAGAGGTCGACCCCCACCCAAGCGGGCCCGTTACAGCAGCCGTCCGCCCGAAGCCAAAAGCCTCGGGGACAACTGCCCTCCATGGACCGCGCAAAGGGGTCGGGGAGGCGAAGCCAACTCCGATGTCGCTAAGGGATCGCAACGAGGAACTCCTTCACCTCCTCCTCCGCATGGATCCCCGTGTGGGGCTGCGGGAGAGGTGCGCTGCTACGACCGCCGCGGATGGACGGACCCGGCCCTCCACAGCCCCGGGACGCCGCCCCTCCGTGGCCCCTAGACATCGTCCTTCCACGGGAGCTGGAGCCAACCCCCGCCACCGTCACCACGATCCGCATTGGGCTCTCGGGGGCGCCCCTCACCGTGGCGCCGGACCCACGAGCACGTTCGCGACCCCTCGCCATGGCAGAATGGCACGCTGGAGAAGATGGTGGAGGAATAAAGGGGAAGGCATTGGACGGTATGCTGGAGCAGAAGGGCGCGGATGAGCAGCGCTCCACCTCGCCCCCTCCCTATTTATAGGAGTGGGGAAGAGGAGGGGTTGTCTCTTCGCGACCCGGGGCGAGCGCGCACTGGCACACGTCAAGTGCTAGCGACTGCCCTTCCCAACCAATGTCGGCCCTCGCGCGTGACATGGGTTGCGCGGGATGCAATTAAGAGAGGGAGGCAAAGTGAAAGGGGCAGGATACCCAAGCTGTCGGATATCGGCCTCCGCAAAACCCCAAGGGGTTCGAACCCAGGGGCGTGTGCGAAGATTCCCCAACAGCTTTGCCCCTTCCAAGCGCACAACACGATAACCCCGCTCGATGGCAAGGGAGACGATGGCACACAAGAGTTTTCCCAGGTTCGGGCCGCTGCGAAGCATAAAACCCTACTCCTGCCTTTGGTGGATTGCCTCACGAGGAGGTTGGTGGATGAACTAGTACAGTGGTGTCTTTGCGGGGTGGTTGCTTCGTCCTTCTCTACCGGGCTGCCTAGCCTCTATTTATAGCGGCCCGGGTCCTCTTCCCTTATCGTAATGGCGGGAAGGGATCCCACAATGGCCAAATTTGAAAGGGGACAGGAGGTGCATCTTATCCTGACGAAAGGCGGTCTTCGCCTGCAAAGTAGGTGATGGTGACGCGGTGGTGGGCTCGCTGGTGACATCCGTCTTGTCACGCTCGCTGGCCCGGTCTCGTTGCACCGGAATGGAAACCTTTGGCGGGGCTCCTTGGGAACCCGTGTTCGTCCTTGTCTCCTTTGCACCAAAGGGGAAAGTGTTCCCTCTGGCGCGCTGGCGCCCGCCTGGCCTGGCTGTCGTCACCCTTGACCTCCTGAGGCCTAGCGTTGCATAGAGATCTCCGCCGCTCGGGAGGAGGCCTCGGGTGGCCTTCCCCTTTCGCCTTGGCGCTGTCCTCCTCACGAGGATGGGCCCCTCGCGAGGGTCTTGTCTTGAGTGAGGCCGCGTGGGGTCGTACGGACCGCCAGGTGGGCCACGCCCTGGGCCGCAAGTAGGCAAGTCTGGGTACCCTGGTATCCAGAACACCGACAGTAGCCCCCGGGCCCAAGGCGCGCTCAAGTTGGCTTCGAGGGGAAAGTCGAAGGAGATGGCCCGGAGCGCCGTGGGCCCTTATTGCTTGCGGGCCAGTTTGGCGTGCGGTGCTTGGTTGGGCGCGGGCGTCCCCGCCCCCGTGTCTCCTCGGCAACTGCCGGAACTGACAAAAGCCTGACGTCCAGCGCTGAGCCATTATTGCTTTCCTCTTCCGCGCCCTTGCTCTTCTTTCCAGATCTCCATCCTTTGTGGGAACCTCTCCAGATCTCAACACCGCTTCATCCTCCTTCTTGCTCCCTCGGCCCCAAAGGCTTCTCGATGGCTCCCGTCGGCAAGTCGAGACCTGAAGCCCAGAGCTCGGCTTCTGCTCCCATCTCGCCGGCGCTCTCAGAGTCTACCATACCCAAGGACGGGGACCTCGCTCGGGTGCTTCCGTCGACGGCGGACGACACCAATGAGCGGGGGCGGACCCTGATATGGTGCGGCTCCACGGAGAGGCATCACCTGGCCAAGTCGGCCTATCCCTTCTTCCTTCACAGTGTCTTCTCCGCGTTCTTCACCGCCGTCCTTGAGCACTACGGGATCCAGACCCTCCATATTCAACACAACTCCATCCTGCTCCTGTCTGTGTTCGCCTTCTACTGCGAGGCTTTCGTGGGTGTGAAGCCTTCGGTGGCCCTGTTCCGCCATTTCTTCAGCTTGCGGCTTCACGACGGCGCCCGGCGGTCGGCATGCGTCTCCTTCGTCGCGGTCCAGAGCGGGAACATGCTCTTCAAGGCTGGGAAGAAGGTGGAGAATTTCAGGAACCGCTGGGTCTTCTTGGATCTCCAGAGCAGCAACCCTCGCCAGGAGGTCCCAAAAGGGCTGCCGGAGAAGATCCCGGCGTGGAGCTTCGCGAAGCTCTCCGACCCCCGGGCCAAGCCCGTTTTGGAGCGGGTCCTTCGAGACATCAGCGCCAGGAAGCTAACAGGGGGAATGATAGTGAAGGAGTTCCTGGTGCAGTGACTGGTGCGGCACCTGGCGCCCCTCCAGTCCCACTCGAGGCCCGTGTGGGACTACCAAGGTGGCGGCGACGACATGAGGCTCCGTTCTGCGCTCCTGGCCCCCGAGGAGTTGAACAGGGTTATGGCGACCCTGCTCAACGGCGACCCCGGGGACCTTCCTGAGGCCTACGCCCCGCTGTACTGTCGTGACGACAAGGCTGACCTGGTCGCCGCGATGCCCAGCTTGGACGAGTGGGGGCTCTCTCCGGCCGAGAGCCCCGGTGCCCCTGTGGCGGTGTCCTCCAACGACACTGTGGATGAAGAGGACTCGGAGGAGACGGCGGATGACGACCTGGAGGAAGTGTCCCCTCCGTCGCGGAGTGCACTTCTCCGCAGCTTCGATGACGACGACGCCGGCGAGCCCCCTGCTACAAGTCCTCCGCGACTTACCAGGATCCTCAGGGGGATGGGACTGACACCTCGGGCCGCTCGATCCGCCTGCCGGGCGACTCCGAGGAAACGCGAGGCTGGGCCTCCTCCGGAGCCCCCAGCTCGCTCCGGCAAGGTGGCCGAAGCGCCCGCCTCGCCCCTGCCCGAGCCGCAGCTTGTGGGCAAGGCGGCCACGTCCGGGGCTGGCATGTCCTTGCCGGTCGTGGCCCCTTCGAGCGGTTCCACTGCTTCTTCCCACGGGGGCGCCTCCCCAGAGAAGGGCGGGGGCATCCCCGCACCCGCCGAAGTGGAAAGAAGGAGGAAGTGGGTCGACGTCGAGGAGTAAGTAACTTCGCTTGATTTCTGGCCACCTTCCGATGGTTTATATGCTGATGATCTCCCCTTTGCTTGGTGATCAGGGGCGCCCCCTTGCCGAAGGCGAAGAAGAAGAAGGCCGGCGTCAAGCCTAGGGCGCCCTCCGACGTGATGCCCGTTCCTGGTGCCACGCTGATGCCGGATGAGTCGCTTGATGAGGGGGCCCGCGGGGCGACCCTCCTTGCCATGGCCGCGGAGCCCCCAATGCCCGTTGGAGTGGCCGCTTCCGTCCTTGGGGGCGCGCCTGCACCTCTGCCCGACGGGCCAGCCCTCGAGGGTCAGCTGGGTGCAGGGCCGTCCGCCCCCGCCTTGCCTGCAGTAGTGGCGCAGCCACCGGTGTCTTCCGCTCACCACGCCCTTGTGTCTCTGGAGGCAGCGGGCGCCACCTCCGGGCCGTGCCTTAGCGTCACCGGCTCGTGTTCCTCTAGCCGATTCGGGTGCTCTGGACGGGGCCTATGCCGTCTTGGATCAAGTCTGAGACGCCCTTGGGAGCGCTGACGGTCGCCTTGCAAGAGAGCGCTTAGGTCTTCTTTCTGGGTGGCTCCAGACTGACGGCTCAGCCGTGGCGGTCTGGGGCCAAGCCGAGGCCACCGCGGCTAAGAGTAGGGAGGAGGCCGCATCGGCCAAGGCAGCCCGGGACGCGGCACTGGCTGACGCGGCGTCTGTCGTGAAGCGCTACGACGAGGCGGAGGCCCTCCTGAAGGCTCTTCTAGAGGACAGGTCCGCGCTTGCGAAGAGGCTTCGCCAGCGGGAGGAGGACCTCAAGACCTGCGAGGCCAAGCTTGCCGACCGTGACTCCGCGCTGTCCAAGGCGGCGGCCGACGTAGCCGCTGAACGTGAGTGGCAGGACAGGTTGAAGGAGGAAGTGGCCGCGGAGAGGGCCCGGCTCGCCTCCAGGGAGGAGTCCCTTGCCGCGGCTGAGGAGAGGAAGGTTGCGGAGCTCGACGCCCTCCCCTCCGTCGAGTTCAGGCTCCGCCGGGCGTTGCAGTCCATCTGCCGAGGGGGATTCGCAGAGCCCCTAGCAGCTCCTGAGGGTGGCTTCGTTGGGCTCTCTTCAAAGCTCGCCGAAATGCTTGAGGGTGCCGTCGCCAGGGTGGAGAACGTCTTGGAGAGTGAGTGCCGTGACTTCTTCTCTGCGGCCGCGACGCGCGTCTTCGGCCACCTCTACCTTCGTGAGCCGGGTTTTTCGACTTCGGCTCCGTGATTCGCCCGGTCGATCCTGGGGTTCACGCCGCTATGGCGACAGCCGTGGAGGGCGCCGTGAATGCGCTGATGAAGAACTTCGCATGCGTCGCTGTTCCCTCACCTCCTCCTGCGGCTGCGGGGGTTGGCGATGATGATGGCAGCGGCAGTGATGTTGACGACAAGCTCCCCTCGGCTGGGGCGAGTGGCTGCGCCAGCTCCTCCTAGTTCTTCTTCTCGGGTCTTTTCCTGTAATCGTTCATCGTGCCTCGTGGAGGCGTTAGACTTATTTGCATTTTCGGAGACATTTTAATGTTTCTAATGACTGCTAAGCTGTGTGATTTTGTTTCCTCGCTTCATTTCCTTCCTGCTTGCTATAGCGCTCTGCGTCGGCAGGGCCCGGTCCTGCGCATACCTCGACCGCCGTTGGGGCGTCCGGATCACCAGGATGATGCCAAGGGGCGAGGGGCTACGAGACCAGTGAGGCTCCTGAGTCGCAATGCTCAGGGGTCCCCCTTGACGTACGAGCAGCCCTCACGAAGGGAACGCGGCGAAGACAGGGTTGACTTGGGGATTTGGAGGGCCTTGAGCTCTGCGTCGGCAGGGCCCGGTCCCGCGCATACCTCGACCGCCGTTGGGCGTCCGGATCACCAGGACGATGCCAAGGGGTGAGGGGCTACAAGACCAGTGAGGCTCCTGAGTCGCGATGCTCAGGAGTCCCCCTTGACGTACGAGCGGCTCCCATACCTTTCCTCGCCAGATTTCATCTGAGAGGGACGCGTGAAGACCAGGTGCCAGGCACCTGGTGAGGTGGTGTGCGCCAGGCCTGGCCTGAGCGTAGCCCCCACGCACCCCCCTCACGCGTGCATCCCGGGGGAATGCTCCGAGATGGAGCCGCGAGGGGTCATCCTGAGGTTGAATGCACCCGCTAAGGTACCCTCAGTTGTTTATCCCCAGCGCGGAGCATAGGGCTTCCACGTTGCGTGGGCATAGCCATTGGAGGGCCGTGTCATCCACCAGCGCGGAGCATGGGGCTTCCACTTGGCGTGGGAATGGGGGGCCCTGGCTCCTGAGCCCCCCGGGCGTGTACAGCCCATTAAGTTCGTACGCGTGGCCTACACGATAGAACTGGGAGGTGTATCTAGGCGTCGTGAGGCAGCTCAGGCCTCACGAGGCCCTACCTCAAAGGCGGGTTGCGCCTGAATCTTCCGGTGGGAATCGCCGCATCAAGTCCTGTACATTTTTGTGAAACCGACGCCGAATGGATTTCCAAGGGCCATCGCATGAGAAGGCCAAACACCAATGACCCCAGGAGGTGACGTGAACGGGGCCGGCCCGCCAGACAGAGCTCAGCCATTGGATTTATCGACGCTGCAGGGACGGACCCGAGCACAGACGTCGTGCCCAGTTGTGGGGACCCCGACTCATAAGTCGTGATCACCGAATGTACGTGCACAGTGATCCCAGAGATCAATGCTCACTGAACACACAGAAACTGAATAACAAGAGTCTTACATCCATTACATACCATTTTTCTCGAATATGGCCCTTAAGGCCTAGTCTTCATAAACTTGCAGCGGAAATCTTCAACGATAGCGTGAACCCATGTCATCTGCCTTAACCCTACAGGCATTCTGACTGGGAAGTGTCCTAGCTCACATGTCCTTCACCAAGATAATCTTCATCATAACCTGGTCTTTCATGCCTGGCCAATAAAATAACCAGTGGCAAGCCAATGAGTACTTTGAATGTACTCACAAGCAACCCATGTTTGGAACAAGGTTCAACGGAGCATGATATAGCACTAAGTAGGTAATTTTTGCAGAAAGCTAATTTTAAGTGCAATGATATGATCAAGTAACCTTAAGAAAACATGCATCAACTGTTGACAGGTATTCATGTGAACAAATCTCAGTTATCATCACAAGCAGGGGTTGAACATCTCATGTTCATCATCATGCCAAGTCATCGGACTTAGCTCAGGTATCACCTTTATCACCAACACACACACACACACACACACCAGTTTGTGACAACATTTGGACGTAGCACAAGAGCGGTCATCCAACTGTCCTTGACCGTGGACACGGCTATTCGAATAGTTTTACACTCTGCAGAGGTTGCACACTTTACCCACAAGACTCGGGGAACTTCCGTGTCATCCACGACTCGCAGTATATTACATACCCGAGGTAAGCACCCAAACAATGCCTTTCCTCTAGCGATACTAAACAAAGAGTCCACTCGTTGGTCCGTGTCTTCATGATGTACAAACACGAGCCTTGCTCTACACAGTACCATCCATGAAGGAACACAACGGTGTGCCCGGTGACTGTAAAGACAGCGCATGGTAGCCCTTCCACGCACGACCCCGTATCGAGAGTGACCACGCCACTCCCGCCACTAGTAATGCGGGCTCTATGCTAGTACCCACCAAGGTAATCAACAAAGCCCCTTCCCATATAGGGGTAGAGTGGTTGTACATGTAAGGTTGGAATAACGGTCGCAACTTACACCAATCTGTTTTCAAAAACCACACACACTCAATTACTCTGGTACACCACTTCTTTATCAAGTGGTTACCTAGCTCATCATCATCTCCCTCAGGCATTAGTGGCACCCGACGGGGTTTTCGAAAAGTCTTTGAAACCATTTTGTTTCCATCACCATGCATATTCCCATCCCAATTGCGTAGCAACTAGTAGCAACCTAACTACTCCCACCCACACAACCCTCATAAGAATGGTAGGGTCATGCACGATGCAAGTATCAATGGTAAAGTATCAGAGGCATCCCACCGAAGGGGGGGTGCCTCATCAACATGATCAATTCATCAGAACAACAAGTGCTATATGACATGCAATAAAAGGGGTTATAGTCATGGTCAAAGGGCTGCTTGCCTGGCTCAGCAAAGTCTTCGAGGTCTTCACACGCTTCTCGTCCACTCCGATCATTCCATCTACTTCGTCAACTATCGCCGGAAACAATCATAATAAGAAACACCACAAGCAGAAAAATAAAAGTGCTCTATAAATAGGAGTTTTATTTTTCTTGGACACCTCTGGTCACAAGAGAAATAGCCAAGGAGGTTTTATTGGATGTGGATCAAAGGGGATTTTTGAATGGTGGAAATGAAGGAAATGATGATACTATAAGATGTCCATAGATAATATTTTTGTAAAAATGAGTGGAGGCGCTCATCAAATAGGGCATGTTTTTAGAAGAATTTAGAAAGTAGTTTCACTGGATTTGGAATTGGGATGAATTTCCTAGGGATTTGCAAAGTGGATCACATAAGAAGAAATGTTTCAATATTTTACATAGCATAGGAAGTGTAAGGAAAAATGTTCATATCCTAAGACATGATTTTAGATGCATCTAGGAACTTGAATCACTTCATTTTGAGCTATCATGAATCCACTGAAGATTTTACAAGGTGGGTCTTTCATAGTTCAAATTCAAATTTGAATTTGAACTCTACAGAAAAGGTTGCAGGAAAAATGTGCAATGCACATATTGGGATAGGACTCGATTTTAAGGACACCTAGGATTTTTAATCTCCAAATTTGGAGCCATAATGAATTTACTGTGATTTATCTAGTCTCTGAAGAAAATAAAAACAATGAAAAAGGAAATATACCTAATGGGCCAAACAGGCGCACTGGGCGCATCATAGCGGCGAGCACAGTGGGACGGCCCAGCTGCTGGCTGCGCGCGTGCGAGGACTGCCACGCCGAAAGCGTACCCTGCGGAGTGCGCCTTCTCCGCGGGAACTCGGAGTCAGGGGAGGCGTTTCCACTTAAGCGCCGGGCCCGCCCGGTGAGCCACTTACAGGTGGGCCCACCCTGACAGGTCCATCCTCCTCCTCCCGCTCGAACGGTTCAGAGGCACGGGAGGCGGGCCGAGCGCTCGCCGTCGCTCGCTCCAGCGGCTCCGGCCACCTCCGGCGATGACCCGGCCACCGGAGGGCTCGGGATGGAGACCCGCACCCGCCTGGGTGCGCCATTTTCGCCGGGGAGCACCAGGGAGGATAGGCCTTGGTCGCGGCGGAGGCCGGCGACGGGCGGCCGTGGGAGCAGCGTTCCGGCCACCGGAAGGGATGAAAGGAGCGCGGTGAAGGCTTGCGGTGACGCAGGAGGATCTCCGGTGATGATCAGAGGGGCTGGAGGAGGCCACCATGGCCGAATTTAAGCGGAGGCCGCCGGTGGAGCTTCGGCCATGGGGGCAAATGGAGGGCAAAGGAGGAGCAATTGAGGGCTCCAGGAGGATGGAAGGGAGGGATAGAGAGCGAGAGAGGGATAGAAGGGGCTCGGGGAAGGCTTTCTATAGGGAGGGCGATGGTGCATCGTGCGCCCGTGCGCCGGCTCGGCCACTGCCGTTGCTGGAGGGCACGGGGGGACGCGGGAGCGTGTCCTGGGCGTTGGTGGAACTCGTCCACGACGCAGAGGAGTGAGAGAGGGAGCGGGGCATGCTCCAGGGCCTCGCGCGTGTGAAGTCGCACGTTGGCCGGCTCGGGCGGCCGCCGCGCGTGCGAGGTGGGGTGACAGGAGGGAGAAGGAGGAGGGGGCGATAGAGCGCCGTGTTGTGGACGTCGAGGGGGACACGGGGGACACGCTGGGAGGCCCGAGGCTGTCGGGGATGGGGGTTGGGCGGCGGCTACAGTGCTCGGGGGCATTGTAGCGCGCTCCAGAGCGCCCAAATGGCATGCCATGGCATGCCACTGGCCTCTTGGACGCGGCCATGCATGTCTAGGGGCTCCCTAGGGGGTTAAACAAGGGGGAGAGAGCATAGGATGCTCTGGGGGATGGCTGGAATGGAGTGGGGGAGGTAGAACAGGTGCTGCCATAGCTGTCCATATGGGTAAATGGGGGTTTTACCCCCATCAACCTTTGAGCAATGGCCATGCAAACTTTACTGGGGGTGCAAGGTATCTACAAGGGGCTGTGGTAAAAATTTGAGAGCAAGGAGAGTAGAGAAAGGGGGTCAAACAGGGCTCTTTACAGCATAAGCAGAAGTGTTTGATGATGGTTTGGCTAAGTAAATGGAGTTTGCTTGCCAAGAAATTTAACAGGGGCAAATGGCGATTAGAAATAGGGTTGATCACCAAGTTTGAGCTTGATTGAAGAAAGTTCACAATGTAACTTTGTGAAACCCTAGAAATCAACAGAATCAGATTTCTGTAGATCCAGGCATGCAATCATGTGCTCCCAAATACACAGCTTGGTGTGGTATCATTATTTGGGGTATAGAACATGCCCACAAATTTTGGGGTCAATAGGACAAACTTCACAATGTAAAGTTGCTCAAATTTGGCTCTGGACAGGAATGGTTTTGGAATATTTTGATGAAGCAAATCAATTGGGATTGAGATAAAACTTTGCAAGATCATCACATATGACATGTGTGACTTGATGGAATGCTCTTGGAATTTATTGAGAATATTTATTATAGAAATATTTCAAAAGCTTGATTTGGGCAGAAAGGGTTTTGAGGGGTTTTGTCTATGATTTTGAACATGACCATGTGTTGAAACTCACATATATGGAAAATATATGTCCACTGAGTTTCCCTAAATTTTCTCAAATATTTTTAAAGCATTTAAATATTTTTCCCTATAAAAGACCATTTCTGGACTTAAGAAAAAGCCTTTAAATAAAATAGCAAAATAATCTTTAAAATTTATATTTGGTGGTTTTGGAAAGTCTTATATATAGTAGGTTTCAAATAAAGCCTTTGTGGAAAAACAATCCATCCAATTTGAGGACTTGTAGTACAAACCTCAATTCAGGGGTTTTGGAAAGCCTAATTTGAATAAATCCATTTTGGCCAAAATAAAATTTTATAAAAATAGTTTTATGTCCTATACACATGGCATGATCATTGGGCAAATATTTGGAGCAAGGAGATGAGTTTTGAGAGTAGGAGGGATTTTATGAATATAGAGCACCAACAAGCAATCAAGCAATCATCAATCAAGTCAAGCATCACAAGCACAGAAAAAGTTTTAATTGGCCCTAATTTTTGAGTCAGGTTAACTTAGTCATGAGGCAAAACACAGGGTATGACAGACCTACCCCCCTTACAAGAATCTCGTCCCCGAGATTCCTAGGCTAGGCGTAGAAAAGGTGCGGGAATTCACAGGTGAGGTAGTCTTCACGTTCCATGTTGCTTCTGCTCCGGCGCGGTTGTCCTTCTGGATCTTGAAGCGCCTGATGATATGTCTTCGAGTGCATCGTTGACTTCGTCTAAGGGTGAACGGGGTTCTTGCAATATGCTAGGCTTGCCTAATGGTTAAGGGTTTGGTGGACGAGGTTCTGGCAAGGGCCTGGCTTGCGTGTGTATCCCAAAATCGGAGTACGTGGCCAAGTAGTGTGTCTGTGTGCTGGTCCTGGGGTTTCTCACGTTGGTTAGTGACATCTAGATGTCTCGCGTTAGAATAGGAGGGTCGAGTCTTGGTGTAGCTCCTCGTCGACGGGAAGGTCCTTATCTTCCCTAAAGAGAAGATCTTCAGTCGTAGGTGAACTTCATCCTTGATAGTGTCTAAGTGCGTCCTCGTAGGCTTCTCCTCGAGATCTTCTGCTTGAGTAAGTTGCCCAGGTAGATTCTTCATTCTTCTTTGGTCGTTTGGCTTCATCGTCATGGACGCACGTTTCTGGAAGGTCTTTGAGTGTTTGGTCTACTCGTCTCTCCGTGGCAAGGCATGTGCTGAATCTCGTCCCTAAGACTGAGCTTAGAGACTTGGTGTCAAAACGGGTCCTACCATGTGGGGAAGGTTTCTGAGGGGTTCTAAATAAGCTGACTATCCAGAGGTATGGAACAGCCATCTAGTCCCCAAGGTCTGAGGCTTGGCAAGCGGGGTGAACTACCTTTGTCAGGTGTTTCACCATGATCCGGTAAGGATCGCGTCCTTGATTGGACTAAAAAGGGGCTAATAATGAAGTCATGACAGTCGTTTCTCTCCATTCTAGATGTCTGAAGAGAGTAGGGACGTCATGCTTATCGCAAACCATCAAGGTGGTGGAGTGCGGGCGCTACCAACTTATCGTTTCCATCCTAGTCAGGAACTGATAGATGACCATATAAAGCAAGGGGCTCCATAATCCTCTTGATGTCCAAGGGCTTCATCGTGCTCGAGCGTCGATGCTTCTTGATATAGCCTAGTTGACGTAGTCGGCAGAGGATCGGTGGTTGACTTCGCTTGCTTCTTCTTCTTCGTCGTGGTTTCTCAACCGTAGTGGCTCTTCAACTTGCTTGGGCAGGAATGTCTTCGGCTGTAGGGTGGGTACATCAAGTAGTCCAACCCTTCTCAAGGTGGGGCCTTATACTTGAGAGGCATGGCAATTGGTGTTCCTGGGGCTGGTCCAAATAGGACTAAGGTGTTCCTTCCTCTCATTGGGTAGATGAGTGTGTCATTTGTGAGGACAACAACATATTCCCCCAAGTATCACATAAGCACATTGCTCGTGGGACATGCGAGAGGAGCGGGCATTTGCTTCGGAGGGTCACTAGTTCAGGGGTTCATGATCTAACGTAATCTAGTTCTTCGTGTCCACCTTCCTTATGAATAGGACTGGTGGTGGTCGAGGTGGAGTATCGACCATGGTCTAAGGACTTATAGTCCAAGGCCTATGGTCATAATCCGACCGTGTTACGGCTTGGCAAAGCTTAGGGGTTTTCAACGAGCTTAGGATGTGAGTGAACTTCTATTATCTTATCCTTGAGCACAGTTCTAAATGCCAATAGTCCTGCCTATTACTCCAGACAAAACCATCCTATATCACCGAGGGTACCATCTCTTATAATTCAACTCCAATGTCTCTCACGCTATTCAACTCCAAGGTTTGAGAGAAAGACTATACCCAAAATCTCATAGCTAACTCATATATATCCTTATGTAAAAATCCTCGGGAAAGCATACAAGCCGCTAAGCTTGAACATGACACTATAATCCAAGTGCCCCACTAACCTAACCAAGGTCCAAGGTATTGCATTACTATGCTAAGGAAACACGTAATAAACCACTCCAAGATCTTGTTTCCCTCCTACGAATCCAATTAATCGATCCACGAATATCATCCACTATTACATGACCTATTATTGCTACAAATCCAATACCGGTGTCGTCCCATATATCTCCAGATTTCCTAAATCCCCAAATTCCAGAAAGAACTATCTCATCACAGTATAACCATCAATTCCCATCATGATGATCTAGTGAACTCCGATGTTAGGTGCATATGGATCCTTGAATCGATTCTAACAACAATCCAATATTCCTGGTTTGTCTTCCACCAAGAAACATGGTATCAAGATCAAGATCATCGGACTAAATCCAAATTACACCGAACCATGTGGTTTGATTGATCTTGAGCACCTATTAGAATCACCTATTTAAATCGAAGGTTTACATCTAGTAAGAATTTCCTACTAGTTACTCTAGTTACTATTGTAACATCATCAATGCACTATCAATATTACTTGCCAAAGTCAAGTCATTTATCCACCCATAATTTCATCTTGTGATCACAATGGTCCTACTAAATCCAATTTGCTCAAGGGGGAAGTAAGTTATGCTACTCTATCAATCTTGATCCACCAAGTTCATTCACCAACATAAAAGTCTCGTAATCCACCAAAGGGTCTCAACTACTTCCTCAAGATATCCATTACAACCTTCTCAAATTATTAGCCTACTAGTTATACATCCTCAGAACAATCTTCCCTATGGCATCATCAGTTCAAGTGCTGGCTTAGGGATGTAATGTGTCTGTTCACTATGATCACTAGTCCCGTAATGAACGTAGTGGTAAGCAGGGGTTATTGATGCTCATCGGGTGATCTGGCAAATCCGTGTATTAAACACGTGATCAGAGGTTTGAGCTGGGGTAGCTTGTGAGGTCTAGGTTTGTCTAGGGAGGGTTTTCCAATCTTGAGGGAAAAGCATAACTCTACGGGGTTGCGTTTGGTTGAGTACGTTGTAGTCGAAGTCTTCGGTGTCAGTTGTTTGTCGAGGTGGATCCTTGGTGCATCTTGTCTTGCTGGTCTTCGGTAGACGAGATGGGGGAGAGAAAGTAGCATCGAGAGGAGTGCCTAAGGGGGTGGTATAGTGCAAGTGCAATCAAGCAAGTGCCGAAAAGGCCAAACACAAACATCAAGGTAAGGTAGGTGATATAGTCGCGCACTTGTTGCCTAGGGCAAAAGTGTGACTTACACCAAAGCACAAACAGGCAAAACAAACAACACACATCATGGTTCCATTTGAACCATCATACGGACTCGACTTCGCATAGGGGACACACGACCTATCCTACCCTAGGGGTTCTCGGACTCATTAGTCGTGCTTGCTTCGTGTCTTGGAGAGGAGTCCGCCCGGTCTTCTGGGTCTTCTTCATGTGTTGCTATGTCTCTTGTTGTTGTTTATCAAAACGATCCTGGTTGCGCCCGAAGAGTCCTTGATGACTTCGGGTTTGTTGAGTTGATGACGAAGGTGATTCTTCACAGTTGTCGTTAACAGGGTCTTCTGGTGTCTTTGTAATCATGACAATGCCTTCTTGTCTTCTAAGACGTCGAGGGTTCCAGGTAGGCAATCTCTTATGCAATGACATTAACAAGGCATGGTAGAGTTGTATCCTGCCGGTCTCGTTGACGATATCATTGGCACCAAGAGCGGGGGACGACGAGGACCGTTTTCCTGCTCACTATAGTGAGGCGGACCAAATGGCGAGGTCCTAATCCACCGGTGGTTGCCGACACGTCATTGGTAATGACAGGACTGCTCTATTAGCGTTGCATATAATGATCTTGCATATCTTACGCCCTGATCATCGCAAGTCAGGGTTGCATCAACCTGGGGCAATGTCGAGGGTGTCTCCATCTTCCTAGTCTTGATGCCTTCACCCTTCGAGAAGGTATCTTCTGCTGGTAGCTCCTTATCTAGTGTCGCCAACTTGTGTCCAGGATATGTGGGGAAATGTCTGGCAAGGTGGCTTCCTTCCGGTTTACCCACGAGGATCTCAAGGTATACAGTCGTCAGGGACTCAAGGGTACTATCGACCGTTTGCAAGGTTTTGAAAAGTAGATGAGGAGAGCCAGAAGAAAAATGGTGGAAGTGCTAAGGCAAAAACCTTCGATTCCTTTGAAATTTAGGAGAGGTGAGAATTATAGTGGTTTTGTAAGTAATTTTGAAAGGTCTGGAAAAATAGTTTTGTCCTAACTAACGTCCATGCTAACTAAGGTCTTCTTACAGTCGGGATGGCTCTGATACCAACTCTGTGGGGACCCCGACTCATAAGTCGTGATCACCGAATGTACATGCACAGTGATCCCAGAGATCAATGCTCACTGAACACACAGAAACTGAATAACAAGAGTCTTACATCCATTACATACCGTTTTTCTCGAATATGGCCCTTAAGGCCTAGTCTTCATAAACTTGCAGCGTAAATCTTCAACGATAGCGTGAACCCATGCCATCTGCCTTAACCCTACACGCATTCTGACTGGGAAGCGTCCTAGCTCGCATGTCCGTCACCAAGATAATCTTCATCATAACCTGGTCTTTCATGCCTGGCCAATAAAATAACCAGTGGCAATCCAATGAGTACTTTGAATGTACACGCAAGCAACCCATGTTTGGAACAAGGTTCAACGGAGCATGATATAGCACTAAGTAGGTAATTTTTGCAGAAAGCTAATTTTAAGTGCAATGATATGATCAAGTAACCATAAGAAAACATGCATCAACTGTTGACAGGTATTCATGTGAACAAATCTCAGTTATCATCACAAGCAGGGGTTGAACATCTCATGTTCATCATCATGCCAAGTCATCGGACTTAGCTCAAGTATCACCTTTATCACCAACACACACACACACACACACACACACACACACACACCAGTTTGTGACAACATTTGGACGTAGCACAAGAGCGGTCATCCAACTGTCCTTGACCGTGGACACGGCTATTCGAATAGTTTTACACTCTGCAGAGGTTGCACACTTTACCCACAAGACTCGGGGAACTTCCGTGTCATCCGCGACTCACGTTATATTACATACCCGAGGTAAGCACCCGAACAATGCCTTTCCCCTAGCGATACTAAACAAAGAGTCCACTCGTTGGTCCGTGTCTTCACGATGTACAAACACGAGCCTTGCTCTACACAGTACCATCCATGAAGGAACACAATGGTGTGCCCGGTGCCTGTAAAGACAGCGCATGGTCGCCCTTCCAGGCATGACCCCGTATCGAGAGTGACCACGCCACTCCCGCCACTAGTAATGCGGGCTCTATGCTAGTACCCACCAAGGTAATCAACAAAGCCCCTTCCCATATAGGGGTAGAGTGGTTGTACATGTAAGGTTGGAATAACGGTCGCAACTTACACCAATCCGTTTTCGAAAACCACACACACTCACTTACTCCGGTACACCACTTATTTATCAAGTGGTTACCTAGCTCATCATCATCTCCCTCAGGCATTAGTGGCACCCGACGAGGTTTTCGAAAAGTCTTTGAAACCATTTTGTTTCCAACACCATGCATATTCCCATCCCAATTGCGTAGCAACTAGTAGCAACCTAACTACTCCCACCCGCACAACCCTCATAAGAATGGTAGGGGCATGCACGATGCAAGTATCAATGGTAAAGTATCGGAGGCATCCCACCGAAGGGGGGGTGCCTCATCAACATGATCAATTCATCAGAACAACAAGTGCTATATGACATGCAATAAAAGGGGTTATAGTCATGGTCAAAGGGCTGCTTGCCTGGCTCAGCAAAGTCTTTGAGGTCTTCACACGCTTCTCGTCCACTCCGATCATTCCATCTACTTCGTCAACTATCGCCGGAAACAATCATAATAAGAAACACCACAAGCAGAAAAATAAAAGTGCTCTATAAATAGGAGTTTTATTTTTCTTGGACACCTCTGGTCACAAGAGAAATAGCAAAGGAGGTTTTATTGGATGTGGATCAAAGGGGATTTTTGAATGGTGGAAATGAAGGAAATGATGATCCTATAAGATGTCCATAGATAATATTTTTGTAAAAATGAGTGGAGGCACTCATCAAATAGGGCATGTTTTTAGAAGAATTTAGAAAGTAGTTTCACTGGATTTGGAATTGGGATGAATTTCCTAGGGATTTGCAAAGTGGATCACATAAGAAGAAATGGTTCAATATTTTACATAGCATAGGAAGTGTAAGGAAAAATGTTCATATCCTAAGACATGATTTTAGATGCATCTAGGAACTTGAATCACTTCATTTGGAGTTGTCATGAATCCACTGAAGATTTTACAAGGTGGGTCTTTCATAGTTCAAATTCAAATTTGAATTTGAACTCTACAAAAAAGGTTGCAGGAAAAATGTGCAATGCACGTACTGGGATAGGACTCGATTTTAAGGACACCTAGGATTTTTAATCTCCAAATTTGGAGCCATAATGAATTTACTGTGATTTATCTAGTCTCTGAAGAAAATAAAAACAATGAAAAAGGAAATATACCTAATGGGCCAAACAGGCGCACTGGGCGCATCATAGCGGCGAGCACAGTGGGCCGGCCCAGCTGCTGGCTGCGCACGTGCGAGGACTGCCACGCCGAAGGCGTAACCCACGGAGTGCGCCTTCTCCGCAGGAACACGGAGTCAGGGGGAGGCGTTTCCACTTAAGCGCCGGGCCCGCCCGGTGAGCCACTTACAGGTGGGCCCGCCGTGGCAGGTCCATCCTCCTCCTCCCGCTTGAACGGTTCAGAGGCAGGGGAGGCGGGTCGAGTGCTCGCCGGCGCTCGCTCCAGCGGCTCCGGCCACCTCCGTCGATGACCTGGCCACCGGAGGGCTCGGGATGGAGACCCGCACCCGCCTGGGTGCCCCATTTTGGTCGAGGAGCACCAGGGAGGATAGGCCTCGGTTGCGGTGGAGGCCGGCGACGGGCGGCCGTGGGAGCAGTGATCCGGCCACCGGAAGGGATGAAAGGAGCGCGGTGAAGGCTTGCGGTGACGCAGGAGGATCTCCGGTGATGATCAGAGGGGCTGGGGGAGGCCACCATGGCCGAATTTAAGCGGAGGCCGCCGGTGGAGCTTCCGCCATGGGGGCAAATGGAGGGCAAAGGAGGAGCAATTGAGGGATCCAGGAGGCTGAAGGGAGGGATAGAGAGCGAGAGAGGGATAGCAGGGGCTCGGGGAAGGCTTTCTATAGGGAGGGCGATGGTGCATCGTGCGGCCGTGCGCCGGCTCGGCCACTGTCATTGCTGTAGGGCACGGGGGGGCGCGGGAGCGTGTCCTGGGTGTTGGTGGAACTCGTCCACGACGCAGAGGAGTGAGAGAGGGAGCGGGGCGTGCTCCAGGGCCTCGTGCGTGTGAAGTCGCACATTGGCTGGCTCGGGCGGCCGCCGCGCGTGCGAGGTGGGGCGACAGGAGGGAGAAGGAGGAGGGGGGGCGACAGGGCGCCGTGTTGTGGACGTCGAGGGGGACACGGGGGACACGCTGGGAGGCCCGAGGCTGTCGGGGATGGGGTTGGGTGGCGGCTATAGTGCTCGGGGGCACCGTAGCGCGCTCCAGAGCGCCCAAATGGCATGCCATGGCATTCCACTGGCCTCTTGGACGTGGCCATGCATGTCTAGGGGTTCCCTAAGGGGTTAAACAAGGGGGAGAGAGCATAGGATGCTCTGGGGGATGGCTGGAATGGAGTGGGGGAGGTAGAACAGGTGCTGCCATAGCTGTCCAGATGGGTAAATGGGGGTTTTACCCCATCAAACTTTGAGCAATGGCCATGCAAACTTTACTGGGGGTGCAAGGTATCTACTAGGGGCTGTGGTAAAAATTTGAGAGCAAGGAGAGTAGAGAAAGGGGGTCAAACAGGGCTCTTTACAGCATAAGCAGAAGTGTTTGATGATGGTTTGGCTAAGTAAATGGAGTTTGCTTGCCAATAAATTTAACAGGGGAAAATTGTGATTAGAAATAGGGTTGATCACCAATTTTGAGCTTGATTGAAGAAAGTTCACAATGTAACTTTGTGAAACCCTAGAAATCAATAGAATCAGATTTCTGTAGATCCATGCATGCAATCCTGTGCTACCAAATACACAACTTGGTGTGCTATCATTATTTGGGGTATAGAACATGCCCACAAAGTTTGGGGTCAATAGGACAAACTTCACAATGTAAAGTTGCTCAAATTTGGCTCTGGACAGGAATGGTTTTGGAATATTTTGATGAAGCAAATCAATTGGGATTGAGATGAAACTTTGCAAGATCATCAAATATGACATGTGTGACTTTCTGGAATTTTCTTGGAATTTATTGAGAATATTTCTTATAGAAATATTTCAAAAGCTTGATTTGGGCAGAAAGGGTTTTGAGGGGTTTTGTCTATGATTTTGAACATGACCATGTGTTGAAACTCACATATATGGAACATATATGTCCACTGAGTTTCCCTAAATTTTCTCAAATATTTTTAAAGCATTTAAATAATTTTTCCCTATAAAAGACCATTTCTGGCCTTAAGAAAAAGCCTTTAAATAAAATAGCAAAATAATCTTTAAAATTTATATTTGGTGATTTTGGAAAGTATTATATACAGTAGGTTTCAAATAAAGCCTTTGTGGAAAAACAATCCACCCAATTTGAGGACTTGTAGTACAAACCTCAATTCAGGGGTTTTGGAAAACCTAATTTGAATAAATCCATTTTGGCCAAAATAAAATTTTATAAAAATAGTTTTATGTCCTATACACATGGCATGATCATTGGGCAAATATTTGGAGCAAGGAGATGAGTTTTGAGAGTAGGAGGGATTTTATGAATATAGAGCACCAACAAGCAATCAAGCAATCATCAATCAAGTCAAGCATCACAAGCACAGAAAAAGTTTTAATTGGCCCTAATTTTTGAGTCAGGTTAACTTAGTCATGAGGCAAAACACAGGGTGTGACACCAGTCTTCTCATGCGACAACTCCGAGGAGGAAACACCCGGCGCGCGGCTCCTAGGGCGGCGAAAGGCCGACCGGAACCGTGTCGGGCGCCCTGACTCACCCACTCCCGATTAGCTCATGCGAGGGCGAAGCACCGAGGGCCATGCGAGGTGACGTACACGGGTCTAGCCCGCGAGACAAAGCTCGACCACTTGGATTTGTTGACGCTGCAGGGACGGACCCGAGCACAGACGCCGTGCCAGCCCTTAATCATGAGGCGGTCGTGGGCAGGCTCATTAGGGCGCAGCGACATTCATGGTGGCGAAGCACCGAGCATGCAGGTTGGTATACTTAGGGAAATAGATCGAAAGCATGTAAAGGCCCAATTCATGCGGGAAAGACGCGGCCGGGATGAGCTCTAGCCGCTTGAGGATAATGCAGCCCGATGGGCGCCCTCAAACTGAGCAAACCAAAAAGTTACCTGGTACGGGCCAAAAGGATCACCTGGCGGCGATGCCGCTGAAGCATGGAGGTAGTCGCGGGAGCTTGGCCTTGTGCCTCCGCGAGCTTGGCCTTCACGAGCCCGTCGCCTCGGGATGCTCGGGGCACCCGCTCGGGCCTGGCACCTCCTCCCTCTCCACACGGTGCCTGGCCCGGTATGGCGCGAACATGGCCCGGGCAAGGCGCTGGAACGTGTCGGCCGCGTTCGCCAGCCCGAAGGGCATGGGGACATAGTTGCGCGAGTAAGCCCTGCCGTGACTGATGCGCGTCGGCCAGAAGGCGTCCGGCGATGCGGCCCTGTTGATGCCGGGTACGTTGACGCAGATGCACGGCGCGTCGCCCGGGTCGATGACGGCGACGGTGTTGGGTGGTGCAGGGCCGCACCCACGTCTCGCAGCTTGTGCTTCCTGAAGCTCCTCGATTGCTCTGATGACGAACTCCCGCGAACTTGGTGCCACGTGTCGTGCTCTCTGATTGGACAGGTGCGTGCCGACACACGCCCCCAAGTTGTGCCCGAGCGCCTCCCTTGTTTCACTGGTCAGGTCGGTAGTCCTCCGGGTGGAAGCCCCCAAGCCCGGTCCAAGGGAGGCGCCGGGCGCGCCTTCCTATGCGATGGAGGAAGGAGCCTGAGCCCCTGGCGCGGATCCTGAGGCACCGCCCTTATGGTTTTCAGCCCCCTGGCATCCCTTGGAAAGGAGCTGCTTCTTCTTCTTGGGGATGTCCTCGCGGGGCAGGACACCTCCTTCGTCGTCCTAGTGCTCGGCCGCCGAGGCACGGTAGGCGCGCTCGAGGGAGCAAACGACGTCCTTCTCGTCGCAGGCTATAGTGATGACGCCGCCACTCCCCGGCATCTTGAGGACGTTATAGCCGTGGTGGGTCACCGCCATGAACTTGGCGAGGGCTGGGTACCCAAGGATCGCGTTGTACGGGAGGTGGATGTGGGCGATGTCAAAGACGATGATCTCGGTGTGGTAATTGTTGCGCCCGCCGAAGGTGACGGGCTGGCGTACTTGCCCGATGGGGACCGTGGGGCCGTCAGTGACTCCTGAGAAAGGCTTGGTCGGCATGAGCTGGTCGTAAGGCACTTGGAGCATCTCGAACGTCTCGATGGAGAGGACATTGAGTCTGGCGCCGCCGTCGATGAGGGTCTTGGTGACGAGGACGTTGCTGATGGTGGGCGTGCACAGCATGGGGAGTGCGCCTGCCATAGCTGAACATTTGAGTTGATCCTTGGAGTCGAAGGTGATGGCGCACTGGGACCACTTGAGGGGGCGCGTGGCCTCAAGCTTTGGAAGGGCTGCGTTCACCTCCCGCGAAAACTGCTTGAAGACGCGGTTCGATGCCGGGGCTTGGGCACCGCCCAGTATGCAAGCTATTGCCCTGACCTCCTGGAAGCCCCCAGCCCCGTCATTCTGCCTGTCCTCTTCCTTCCTTCTGGGTGGCGGCGACAGTGGGGGAAGGCCGGCCTCGCGAGGGCGGACCTCACGAGGCTGGCCTCGACGTGACCCCTCAGGAGGTTCGTCGCGCCAGCGGTCCTCACGAGCCTGATCACGCCAGCGGTCCTCCCGATGCTGGTCTCGCCACTCCTGACGCGGGTCCCGATTTTCCCAGCGGCCTTCGCCGCGGCCTCCGCCACGTCCATAGCCTCGGTCGCTGCGCCCAGGGCGCCGGCCGAAATGCTCGTCACGGACCACCCTGAGCTCCTGGCAGTCGATGGTGTTGTGGTTGTTTGTGCCATGGAAGATGCAGAATGGTTGCCCTCCCGTGAGAGGTTCCTCGTCCCGGCCACGCTTTACCTCGGGCTCATCCGCCAGCACTGCGGGGGCCTTGCGCTTTGGCTCCTTGGCCTTGGTCTTCTTGTCTTCGGGTTCCGCCTCCGGAAGCTCGCGGAGGGAGAGGCAGCCCTCCTCGGCCTTCGCGCACTTGTTCGCCAAGTTGAACATCTCCAAGGCCGAGCTCAGGTCGTCGTGGATAGCCAGCTCCTCCCTCATCCTGAGATCCCTGACGCCGTCGGTGAACGCCGAGATGATGGCCTCATCTGACGCTCTCGGGATCTTGACGTGGGTAGTCGTGAAGCGTTGTATGAACTTGTGCAGGGTCTCTTCAGGTTGTTGCTTCACGCGACGGAGGTCACCCACTCCAAGCGCGCGGTCGCGGGTGCCTTGGAAGTTGGCGACGAAGCGCTCCCGCAGGTCTTCCCAGGAGGTGATTGACCCCTTTGGGAGGTTGAGGAGCCAGGAGAGCGCACCACCCTTGAGCGCCATGGGGAACCAGGTTACCATGACCTTGTCATCCCCGCCGGCTCCCTGGATGCTTAGCGAGTAGAGCTGTAAGAACTCGACGGGGTCTGGGGTGCCGTCGTAGCAAGGAGGCAGGTCAGGCTTGAACTTGCAGGGCCACACGGCCGGATGGAGCTCCGGGGCGATGGCACGGCAGCCCACCGGGCCCACGGGCGGTGCGCGCTCGGGAGGAACCTGGTCTTGATGCTCCTGTATGGCCGCCTCCAAGGGCGCCCGGTCACGCCGCTGGCGCACCAGCGCTGGGAGCGCACGCCCGTCAGCGCGCGGCCGTGGCACCACCTGGCAGCTTACTTCTTCTCTCACCCTCGCCGGGGGCCCGCGCGGCTGGTCGCGCGGGCGTTCTTCATGCCTGGGCTCGGGGTCGACGTCGCGCTGGGGAGGAGGAGGTGGCACATCATGAGTTTTGTCGCCTGCCAGGGAGGGTTGGGGCCGGAATGAGTAGGTGAACGCCGAAGCGTCGCCGGCTGTGCTGACGAGCTCCGCGATGCGCCCGAGCCAGTCGTCGAGGTGGTTGGGGGCGGGCGGTAGCGCAGCAGCTCGCGCGCCATGTTCAGTGCGCCCGATCCACGCGCCGGCCCTGGGCGGGCGTGGGAGGACGACCCAGTAGGTGGAACGATTGACAGAGTGGTGGTGCGGCCGTCGCGCCGCGCGGTGACCGGCTACGACGAATCCTGCTGCTCGTGGGCCTCCGGGCCCGTGGCGGCGTTGGCCACAGGGGAGGAGACCGGCGCATGGCGGTGCGGCCCACGGGCGCCGTTTGGGCGACACGAGCAGCACGGCGCTCGGCGCGGGCTCGGCGGGCGTCAGCCATCGGAGCGGTGAGGCGGAGGAAGAGCGAGGCTTGAGGAAGACTCCGACACGCCCCCTACCTGGCGCGCCAAATGTTGGATTTCGAGCTCCGCAAAACCCCAAGGGGTTCGAACCCAGGGGCGTGTGCGAAGATTCCCCAACAGCTTTGCCCCTTCCAAGCTCACAACACGATAACCCCGCTCAATGGCGAGGGAGACGATGGCACACAAGATTTTACCCAGGTTCGGGCCGCTGCGAAGCGTAAAACCCTACTCCTGCCTTTGGTGGATAGCCTCACGAGGAGGTTGGTGGATGAACTAGTACAGTGGTGTCTTTGCGGGGTGGTTGCTTCGTCCTTCTCTACCGGGCTGCCTAGCCTCTATTTATAGCGGCCCGGGTCCTCTTCCCTTATCGCAATGGTGGGAAGGGATCCCACAACGGCCAAATTTGAAAGGGGACAGGAGGTACATCTTATCCTGACGAAAGGCGGTCTTCGCCTGCAAAGTAGATGGTGGTGACGCGGTGGTGGGCTCGCTGGTGACATCCGTCCTTCCGCGCTCGCTGACCCGGTCTCGTTGCACCGGAATGGAAACCTTTGGCGGGGCTCCTTGGGAACCCGCGTTCGTCCTTGTCTCCTTTGCACCAAAGGGGAAACTGTTCCCTCTGGCGCGCTGGCGCCCGCCTGGCCTGGCTGTCGTCACCCTTGACCTCCTGAGGCCTAGCGTTGCATAGAGATCTCCGCCGCTCGGGAGGAGGCCTGGGGAGGCCTTCCCCTTTCGCCTTGGCGCTATCCTCCTCATGAGGATGGGCCCCTCGCGAGGGTCTTGTCTTGAGTGAGGCCGCGTGGGGCCGTACGGACCGCCAGGTGGGCCACGCCCTGGGCCGCAAGTAGGCAAGTCTGGGTACCCTGGTATCCAGAACACCGACACAAGCGACGCTGGACAACTCGGAGGTTGACCACCTGATGCCAGGCGCGCTGTTTGGGCGACCGCTCCTCTTCCCCAATAACAAAGCCTCATATGAGAATACGCGACGCAGGGAGCGCCCCTTTGGGTCGACGTGACGCGGTGTTTCAGGCATATCCTTTCATCGCCTTCTCGCCCCATTTCCCAGCAGTTCGCATTCAATGCATATCGCGGGAAGGAGCGGGGAGGAGAATTAAGTATAACCGCGGGTAATTGTGGTTGCATGTATCTGTGCACTGTTTTTTGGGCCTAGCCCAACAAACGTTACGGACGCAAGTGTAGCCCAGGCCCGGGAGCTCATGTCGGTGTACTAAATAACGGGGCCCTTAGTACCCTGACTTGTGCACTAGACGACCGCGGCCTCCGGACCAACAGGACCCTGTCGGGCTGGATGTGGACGCCAAGCCCTTCGTACAAGGACTCGAGCGAACCGGCAAGCCTTCCTTGCCGGGGGGCTCGGGCGATAGCGCACCCGCCAAGGCCTCCGCCCGCCAAGCCGTTGGTCCACTTAGCAGGGCTGGTTGTCTACATCAGCCAGGTGTCGAGCGGGCAAGCTGGTAGGTGAGGCTAGTCTGGGCGCGTGGCTGCTTCCCTGAATTACAGCAGAGCTTTAATGACACCCGTCCCATGGCGTGGCGAAAGAATAAGAGGTAGCTGGGCGAACGGCACAGAAGGAGAGGCAATCCTTGCCGGGAGACGTCGCCAGTGTGCCACTTCACGGCGCATTTAATTTGTCTGTCCTAATCCGTCGGAGTTAGGTATTTCCCACTACCGCAATTGCTAGCGGTTTTGGGAGGTAGATATACATTGTTTTATATGTCTAAAGACCATTTTAGCCACTGCGGTAACCCCTTGAGATATAAAAGGAGGTCCCTGGCTACCTTTAGAAGGGTCGACTCCCTGTCCATTTACACGCGTAGCGACGCACCCGAAGCATCCTTGCCGGGTTGCGACGCTCCTTTACTGTGAAGTAGTCATGTGAAGTGACGATGGAATTTGCATGGCAATATATCTCGGAATGGTTACGAAAATGCCATGATAGGTAGGTATGGTGACTATTTTGAGTAAGATATAATGAGGCTTATGTGCAACAGAGCGTATCATGTCACGGGGTTTGGATGCACCGGCGAAAGTTGCACCGATCCTCAAGCTGAGAATGGGCTATGCACGGTACCGAAGAGGCTAGCAAATATGAAAGGTGATATTGCGTATGTCCATGGTTTCACATTAGTCATAAATAACTCACATACTTATTGCAAAGTTTTAGTTTTGTCACAAATCAAAGTACTACTCGCATGCCCCGAGGGAAGAGGTTGGTAGGAGTTAACCATCGTGCGCTTCCGACCCGAAACAACACTAGGATTTCAACGAGGAATAGAAATGCTCACACAGCATCACCATGCCTCTTTAATTTTTAGACGAACAAGAAGTTAACCTCTCTTAATATCAACACTTCTACGAATCAACAATTATGAACATACACCTTTTCATATTACCACATCAATATCATTAACCCATAATTTATCTATATGTGCTACATGATGGTTTTGTTATCATTCATTGAATACCTAATATTTTTGGACTAGTCTTATGACCCATGCAAATTACCATCACTATTTATTAACTCTCAAACAAATATAACTGAAGAACAAGAGTTAAATCATTTCTATAAAATCTACACGCCACCGTGCTCAAAAAGGTATAAGTGAAGTACTAGAGCAACTGCTAAGCTCAAAAGATATAAATGAAGCACATAGAGTATTCTAACAAATTATGATGAAGGTGTGTCTCTCCTAAATAGGTGTGTCCAACAAACAATGATTGTGTCAAACTGAAAGTAAAACCAAACAAAAAAAACGACGCTCCAAGCAAAACTCATATCATGTGACGAATAAAAATATAGCTTCAAGTGACATGCCGATGGATTGAGACGAAAGGGGGGATGCCTTCCGGGGCATCCCCAAGCTTAGATGCTTGAGTCTTCCTTAAAATATTACCTTGGGGTGCCTTGGGCATCCCCAAGCTTAGGATCTTGCCAGTCCGTATTCCTTTGTCCATCGCGATAACACCCAAAACTTGAAAACTTCAATCACACAAAACTCAACAAAACTTCGTGAGATCCGTTAGTATAAGCAACATATTGAATACTTTAGGTACTGTTATAAATTGATTCTTATTTCATAAATGCATAATAGGTACTGTATTCTAACTTCTCCATGGCTTATACCCCCCGATACAATCCATAGCATAATCAAAATAAGCAACTATGCAAGCAAAAACAGAATCTGTCTAAAACAGAACAGTCTGTAGCAATCTGTAGAGAACATATACTTATGTAACTCTAAAAATTCTGAACAATTAGCACAAGCTCGAAAATTTGTATATCAATACTGTGTAAAAAATTCAGATCATTATCATGGTCCAGTAAAAAATTAAAATTCATGTACTGGAGTCAAAAGTTTCTATTTTGTTTCAGCATCGATTCTACTCATCTTGTGAGTCATCCCAGAGGCTTTACTTGGCACAAACACTAATTTAAACATAAAAACATAATAATTACAGAGGAAATAATCATGTTATCAAAAACAAACGGAAAGTTAAAAGCAAAAATAAAGATAAAGATAACCATTGGGTTGCCTCCCAACGAGCGCTATTGTTTTATGCCCCTAGCTAGGCATAATGCATCGTTTCAAGTATTGTCATCTTTGGCACTCCACCCATAAGTAGCTCTCATGATTGATTCATAAGGTGGTTTAATTCTCTTTCTAGGTAAGTGTTCCATCCCTTTCTTTAATGGGAATCGGAACCTTATTTTCCCTCTTTCATGTCAATAATTGCACCTATAGTTCGTAGGAAAGGTCTTCCAAGTATTATGGGACAAGTAGGATTGCAATCAATATCAAGCACAATGAAATCTACAGGCATATAATTTTTATTTGCAATAATAAGCACATCATTAATTCTACCTAGAGGTTCCTTAATGGTAGAATCCGCAAGATGCAAGTTAAGGGAACAATCTTCAATATTAGTGAGACCAAGCACATCACCAAGAGATTTAGGACTAGTTGAAACACTAGCACCAAGGTCACACAAAGCATTTCAATCACATTTATTTATCTTTATATTGATAGTAGGTTCCCACTCACCATGCAATTTTCTAGAAATATAAACTTCAAGCTCAAGTTTCTCATCATAAGCTTTTAGCATAGCTTCTACTATATGTTTGGTAAAAGCTTTATTTTGTTCATAAGCATTGGGTGAGCTAATAATGGATTGCAACAAGGAAATACATTCTACTAAAGATCAATTATCATAATTAAAGTCCTTGTAATCCAAAATAGTGGGCACATCACTAGTTAAAGTTTTGACCTCTCCAAACCCACGTTTTTCAGTTTTAGCATCAAAATCATCGCCCTCCAAGCAAACGGGACGCTTCTCAACTAGAGTTGACTCATCTCCAGTCCCTTTATCATTTATATTTAGATAAGTAAATAAAGATTCAATAGGAGAGGTACCAATCATTTTAAGATCTTCATCGTGATTTCGGTAAAAACCGGGTGGAAGAGCTTTTTCCAAGAATTCCCGCTTAGCTCTCAACTTAGCGGTCCTCTCCTTACTTTCATTAATAGATATCTGGATAGATTTAATAGCATCATTAAAATCATGCTTGGGTGGCAAAGCTTTACTTTTAAGAGTTTCTACATCAAGAGCAATTATATCCATGTTTTTAGCCAAAGCATCAACTACGTGCAATTTTTCTTCTACCATAGTGTTGAAAACCTTTTGAGAATTAATAAACTCTTTAATTGTGTTCTCAAGATCAGAGGGTATCCTATTATAATTTGTAGAAGAATATCCATAAGATTTTCCATAGTTGTTAGAGGAATTACCGGATACGGTCTAGAATTGAAGTTTCCTCAATTTGAGAATTAATAAACTCTTTAATTGTGTTCTCAAGATCAGAGGGTATCCTATTATAATTTGTAGAAGAATATCCATAAGATTTTCCATAGTTGTTAGAGGAATTACCGGATACGGTCTAGAATTGAAGTTTCCTCTATAGCATTATTGTTGAAATTATTTCGCGAGAAAAAGTTCACGTCAATAGCATCATTATTTTTCTCAATCAAAGTAGACAAGGGCATATCATTGGGATCAACATGAGCATTTTTACTAGCGACCATGTTCATAAGAGCATCCACTTTTTCACTCAAAGTAGTGATTTCTTCAACGGGATTTACCTTCTTACTAGTTGGAGCTCTTTCGGTATGCCATTGAGAATAATTTGTCATAACATTGTCTAGAAGTTTTGTGGCCTCTCCTAAGGTCACATCCATAAAGGTACCACCTGTAGAAGAATCTAGAAAATTTCTAGACACAAAGTTTAGTCCATCATAGAAGTTTTGGATAATCATCCACAAATTTAAACCATGAGTTGGACAATTTCTTATCATCAATTTCATTCTCTCCCAAGCTTGTGCAACATGATCTTGATCTTGTTGTTTAAAATTCATTATTTGATTTCTAAGGGAGATGATCTTAGCAGGAGGAAAATACTTGGCAATAAAAGCATCTTTACACTTATCCCATGTTCCAATACTATTACGAGGTAAAGATGAAAACCAAGCCTTAGCTTTATCTCTTAGTGAAAAAAGGGAATAATTTTAATTTCACAATATCATTATCCATATCCTTTTTATTTTGCATGTCACATAATTCAACAAAGGTATTAAGATGTGACGCGGGGTCCTCGTTAGGACTTCCCAAAAATTGATCCTTCATGACAAGATTTAGCAATGCAGCATTAATATCAAAAGCCTCCGCACTAGTGGCGGGCGGTATAGGAGTACTAATAAAATCATTGTTATTAGTATTTCAGAAGTCACACAACTTAGTAGTATCTTGAGACATGGTGACCGAACAAGCAAAGTAACAAGCAAGACAAGTAAACTAGCAAGCGAAGAAGTCAACTAGTAACAAGCAAAGATAAATATTTTTGTATTTTTTATTTTTATGAGACAAACTAAATATAACAGCAAATAAAAAGATAAACAAGTGAATGAAAATTTGTGTGAATTTACTTGATAGTTGATGATGATATTCCCTGACAACGGCGCCAGAAATCCTTCCTCATACTTGTGATCTGCGTTGGGTTTTCTGTGAAGAGGAATGGGTTATTGCAGCACAAAGTGGGTAAGTATTTCCCTCAGTTATGAAACCAAGGTTTATCGAACCAATAGGAATATCAATCCTCAATTGTCTTCAGCGGCTGCACACAAAAGAACAAACAACTTGCACCCAACGCAGGCAAGAGGGTTGTCAATCCCCTTGATCTCGGTATTTGCAAGCAAATGAGGTGTGTAGATAATTGTAAATTGCAGAATAAAATAAAAAATATATAAAGGCAGCAAGGTAATAGTAGCGTTTATGATTGTATAAGTGAATAGACCCGGGGGGCATAGTTTTCCCTAGCGGCATCTCTCATGCAGGCAGCATACGGTGGGTAACAAATTACTGTTGGACAATTGATAGAAAAGCGGATAGTTATGCGATTTTCACGGCAATGATCATGAATATAGAGGCATCATGTCCATAAAAAAATAGGACGACTCCTGCCTGCACCTATTACTATTACTCCACTTCAAGAGCGCTTCTATGCTTGCCTCTCTACGTATTAAGTTCATGACAAACAGAGTAATGCATGGAGAACGATGACATGATCTAGACAAAGTAAACTCAAGCAATGTGAATAAACCCCGTCGTGTTATCCTTAGTATCAACAACAAAAAGACGCATCTTGTCCCCTACTTTGTCACTTGGATAACTCGTCAGGTTGAACCTACCACAATGCACCACTTCCACTGAAGATAGATCAATCTACCTGGCCAAAGCACATCAATAAATCGGAGAGCATTACAAAGCTATAATGATCATGCAAATAAGAATCTTAATATTCAGAGGTGACTCAAATACTTTTCATGAATAATCTGAACATAAACCCACAATTCATCGGATCCCAACAAACACACCGCACAATAGGATTACATCGGATAGATCAAAGCGAAGATGCGATGATCATTGTATTGAAGATCAAGAGATAGAGAGATTGCCATCTAGGTACTAGCTATGGACCCGTAGGTCTGTGGTGAACTACTCACACATCATCATGAGGGCAGCAAGGTTGATGTATAGGCCCTCCGTGATCGAACCCCCCTCCGACAGGGTGCCGGAACGGAGCTCCAGAAGGCTTCGCGGATGGAGCAGAGACTTGCGGTGGCGTAAAAAGGGTTTTGGGACTGCCTCCTGGGTTTTTTGCAATATATGAGAATTTATAGGTCGGGAGGGCCGACAGGGAGGCACAAGCTATCAGGGCGCACCCTGTTGGCTTGTGCGGCCCTGGTGCGGCCCTCGCCCTTCTTCCGAATCTTCCAGGTCTTCTTTTGGTCCAGAAAAAATCATCAAAACGTTTCATGGCAATTGGACTTCGTTGGGTACTGTAAACCTGAGAAGTGAAAAACATGCATAAAACAGCAACTGGCACTTGGCACTGGGTCAATAGGTTAGTGCTCAAAAATATTATAAATTATTAAATAAAGACCCAAAAAGTATCCTAGAATGATAATATATCACCATGGAACAATCAAAAATTATAGATACATTGGAGACGTATCACTCTGTCACACATAAGCCTTCTTATATCTTCCTCAAAACAGCCACCATACCTACCTATTATGGCATTTCCATAGCCATTCCGAGATATATTGCCATGCAAATTCCACTGTTACATCATATGACTAGTTTGTTCATTATCATATTGCTTTGCATGATCATATAGAGCTGACATAGTATATGTGGCAAAGCCACCATTCATCATATTTTTGATACATGTCATGCTAGATCATTGCACATCCTGGTACACTGCCAGAGGCATTCATATTGAGTCATATTGCCTCATAGTTCTTCATTATTATTAGAGCATTTTCCCAATGAGTAAATAAAAATGGGGGAGGCCAAATGATCCCACCATAATAAAAAAATGAGAGAAAAGGAGAGAAAGGACTTTGCTACTATCCTTTACCACACTTGTGCCTCAAAGTGGCACCATGTTCTTCATATAGAGAGTCTCATGTTATGTCATTTTCATATGCTAGTGGGAATTACTTTTTCATAAACTTGGCATGCATATTCTGATGACGGGCTTCCTCAAATGCCCAAGGTCTTCATGAGCAAGCAAGTTGGATGCACACCCCCACTTAGCTTTAGTTGAGCTTTCATACACTTATAGCTCTTGTGCATCATTTGCATGGCAATCCCTACTCCTTGAATTGACATCTATCGATGGGCATCTACATAGCCCATTGATACGCCTAGTTGATGCAAGATTTTCTTCTCCACTCTTTACCCCTTTGATATCTACCACCATATTCTATTTCACCCTTATGCCATGTCCATGGTTCACGCTCACGTATTGCGTGAAGAATAAAAAGTTGATGCACATTGAAAAGGTACGATCCAATTGCCTGACTTGGACACTGTGGTACTTGAAATTTGTATTAATGTGGTGAAGACGGAGTCAGGCCTTACTAATATGATAAAATGAATGGGGGTGAATATTCTTTTAGGATCGTATACTTTGAAAGATTGATGATTTTGTTGCTTGTGCTTATAAATATTACTATGTTGATGTTCGTTAATTCATCGTTTCTCAATAAGCATGCATGCAAAATATTACATATTGGGTAGCATGTCACATCAAAAAATTCTATTTTTATCATTTACCCACTCCAGGACGAGCGGGAATTAAGCCTGGGGATGTTGATACGTCTCCAGCGTATCTATAATTTTTTACTGTTCCACGCTGACATATTATCATTCTAGAATACTTTTTGAGTAATAAGTTACCAATTTATATTATTTTTGAGCACTAACCTATTGACCCAGTGCCCAGTGCGAGTTGTTGTTTTCGGCGTGTTTTTTACTTTTTAGGTTTACACTACCAAACGAAGTCCAATTGCCCCGAAACTTTTTTATGATTTTTTCTAGACCGAAAGAAGACATGGAAGCTTCGGGAGAAGACCGGAGGCCGCACGAGGAAGGCACAAGCCAACAGGGCGCGCCCAGGGGGGTCGGCACACCCTGATGGCTTGTCCCTCCCTGGTGGCCCTCCTACCCCCATTCTCTGGCCTATAAATTCACATATATTCCAAAAACCCTAGGGGGCATCCCGAAACACTTTTTCCGCCACCGCAAGTCTCTGTTCCGATGGGATCCCGTCTGGAGCTCCGTTCCGGCACCCTGCCGGAGGGGGGATCGATCACAGAGGGCCTCTTCATCAACCTTGCTGCCCTCATGATGATGTGTGAGTAGTTCACCACAGACCTACGTGTCCGTAGTTAGTACCTAGATGGCTATCCCTCTCTCCTTTGATCTTCAATACAATGATCATCGCATCTTCGCTTTGATCTATCTAATGTAATTATTTTGTACGGTGCGTTTGTTGGGATCCAATGAAGTGTGGGTTTATGTTCAGATTATTCATGAAAAGTATTTGAGTCACCTATGATATATATTATGATTCTTAATTGCATGATCATTATAGCTTCGTAATCCTCTCTGATTTATTGAAATAGTTTGGCCAACTAGATTGATACTTCTTCGGTGAGAGGGGTGTGTTGTAGTGGGTTCAATCTGGCGGTGCTTTATATCCCAGTGATAGAAGGGGACAAGACACGTCTTTGTATTGTTGCCACTAAGGATAAAACGATGGGGTTAGTTCATATTAATTGAATTCTCTTTGTCTACGTCATGTCAATGTTCTCCAAGCATTACTCTGTTTTACTTAATACTCTAGATGCATGCTGGATAGCAGTCGATGGGTGGAGTAATAGTAATAGGTGTAGGCAGGAGTCGGCCTATTTGCTCATTGCCGTGAATATCACATAAGTATGCGCTTTTCTATCAATTGCCCAACGGTAATTCTTTTACCCATCGTATGTTGCCTACATGAGAGATGCCGCTAGGGAAAGCTATGCCCCCCGGGTCTATCCACTTATATATTTACAAATCCCATCTTTACCTTGCTGCCATTTATTTGTTTTTGTTTTTTTTGCAATTTACATGTATCTACTATTGTCTACACACTTCACTCGCTTGCAAATAACGAGATCAAGGGGATTGACAACCCTCTTGCTGCGTTGGGTGCAAGTTGTTTGCTCTTTTTTGTGCAGCCGCTGAAGACGGTTGTGGATTGATATTCCTATTGGTTCGATAAACCTTGGTTTCTTAACTAAGGGAAATACTTATCTGTATTGTGTTGCAATTACTAGTTCCTCTTCACGGAAAACCCAAGGCATATCACAAGTATCACCCCTATCACAAATGATGCTCTGACAAAAATTGTGTGTGATGTACCATACAAACGGAAATGTATCTTTGGGATTCACTGTGTGGGATGCCTGGTGCATTTCACATGACTCCTCCATTATACCTATTTGTGACGGGCCTCCCAATCGCACACGGCTCTATTTGCCCAGCATGTGTGACCTGAGGAGGCATCGTCGACGACTTATCTCTATCGTGTGGGATAGCCTCCCCCCCCCCCCGATCGCACACACATGCAAGGCGATGGTTTAAAACTACGTCACGGAAAGGGGGTACAAACCGTTTGTATATGACTCGGCTACACTAGCAAAGGTAATGGCTGCCGTGGAAATATTGTGTGTGAGGCTGCAAAGTGATATGATGTGTTACATGCTAGATCTATGTGACTTAGGATTGGGGGTCCCGACAGTTGTATTGCTTAGACCTTTGTTTCTGCAAGTACCTTTGACGGATGCAATGAAAATGCCTCCTTATGCTAAAATTGTCACTAATAAAAGAAAAATTCCCGAGGCTAAATTTTTCATATGCTTGCTAATTATTCTTCAAAGGAAAATTTCCTAAAATGCTAGGAGATCCAAGAATAGCTACTATACCATGCTCTAAGCCATGTCAGAACTGCTTTGTGTGATTTAGAGCTGGTGTTAGTGTTATGCCTCTTACTTTTTATAAAAGACTTGATTTGAATAAGTTGATACCTACTGAAATTTCTTTGCAAATGGCTGGCAAATCTACTACTATTCTTGTTGGAATCCATGAGGATGTTCCTGCTGTGGTTGCTAATGTTACTATCTTAACGGACTTTATTATTCTTGATATGCGCGAGGACGACAACATGTCGGTTATCCTTGGAAGACCTTTCATGAATACTACAAGAGATGTTATTGATTTTAATAAAAGCAAAGTGAAATTTCATGTCAATGGTAATGAGATTAATAAAATAAAAAATCTCAACTCTATTGAGAAAATTATGACTATCACTATTGAAGACTTTGAATTTCCTATTGTGGTTCCAGGAAAGAGATATCAAACTATTATGATTGGGAATATGCCTATCCGGGTTGAGGTACCTTAGTTCTTCACAAAAATTCCTCGGTTTTATGCCACTCGGAAATAGTTCGTTGATAGGACTTAATCAACCCTATTAATGGATTCTTTTTTAGGAGCATATGGTTGATGAATTCCGTAAGCACAACTTTGTGTAACTATAGTTTACTCTCTATTACTTTTGGATATAATAAATTACATGCCCTAGGATATCATGTTTATCCTGTTTTGTGAATCTCTAGGTAATAAAATGTCCTGAAAACAAAATTCTCATAATTGCCTGAAAAATTAACATGACTTTTTATAGAATAAGTAAGAATTTTTGGCATAAAAATTACCAGAGGAGGGGTCAACCCTTGGCCCACAAGCTCAGGGGCGCGCCCCCTAGGTGTCGGTGTCAAAACCGACACACCACGGATAGGGGGCCCGAGATGTGAGACCGGATCGATGGGTAACAGGAGACAAGGAACACGAGGTTTTTACCCAGGTTCAGTCCCTCTCTATGGAGGTAAAACCCTACGTCCTGCTCTTGTTGTATTTTTGGTGTAACGAGTACATAGTTGATCTGCCTCGAGATCGTATGTTTGTGGTCTAAACCCTAGGGGTGATGATGAAGTGTATGGGTATCCTCTACGGGCTAAACCCTCCGGCTTATATAGGCACCGGGGATATCTAGGGTTACATGAATGTCGGTTACCATCTACGGATTACATGTCGAATGAATCTTCCCTTCTTGGAGCACACCCCAAGTCTTCGGTAGAGTACGATATGCTCACGCCACATCCCAAGATCTCCAAAATCCTTCCTCCTTGGCAGCCCCCCAGCCCGACACGTGGACTAGACTAGCTCGGTTGGGACTCACTAGTCTAGAACACTGTTAGTAGCCCCCGAACTAGTCTTCGACGCCGAGGATGACAACATTTTTCCGGATAACCTTCTTCGGACGTATAACTTCGGATGATGGAATCTTCGGCACGACGGGCGAGTTCCTATCACCGTTTTAGAGCGCTCCAACATTTGAATATAGAAGTTCACTTCGGCCCTGGTCCCATCACGTGATGCGGGAGTCGAATCACCTTTATGACCAGGCGCTGAAGCGTCAGTTTCTCCTTCCTTTATTTAACCAATTCCAAATCCCCAGGACCGCATCCAAGCGCATCCTGGTCTTCCTCTTGTCGTCCAGCGACATTCCCCTCAGAGCTCTAGCCTCAAAAAAGCCTCCAACCATGGCTAACGGCACTGGGTCTTCCAAGCATTCCCATGGCCCCCTCAAGGGAGACTAGGGGAGTTGTGTCGTGACGAGCCACCAACTGCACTGCCTCGTAACCAAGGGCTACCTTTCGGACCCAGATTTCACTCCGATTCGTATTGGCTTGGTATCTGTCGACGGGCAAGCTCACACTGATAATTATCCCGCCCCTCATGCAGAAGAGCGAGTATGTTTCGTCCCCTTTCTCCTCCGTGGTTTGGGGTTTCCCATCCATCCATTCCTTCCGGGTCTGCTTGAATTTTACGGGATCCAACTCCACCATTTTACCCCCAACTCCATATTACACATCGCAGAGTTTGTTCCTTTCTACGAGATGTATCTCGACTACGAAGCACCCTTCGGATTGTGGAGGAAGTATTTATGTGTGATGTCATGTTCCCGAGATGGGAAGTTGCTTGAGGTCGGCGCCGCTGAGGTGTGTAGAATAGCCGAGACCGGCTACCCCGTCGGGACCCCACGAGAATATGACACATGGGCGTCCGAGTGGTTCTACATGGCCGATGTCCCTCTACACGACCCAGTTCAGCTCGGTCTTTCGACCTTTTCCTCGGATCTTCCGAAGAAACATTTCAGCTGGAGGCTGCGGAGCACTGCCCAAAAGGACGACCACGGCATGGCCTGTCTCGTAAAAAAGGTGAAGTGTTTGACCAGCACCGGCCTCACTATCACAGATGTGATGGCGACTGCCATCATCCAAAGAGTCCAACCTCTCCGGCAACGTCAGCACTTGCTATGCATGTGCAATGGCTCCAACGACGCCACCCAGTCGATCAAAAAGGAGTTAAAGACGACGCGGCCTTCGGGCTGACACTAGCCGACATATACAAAGGACACTTTGCCAAAAGAAGATATATCGACGGTCTGTCTAGCAATAACCCAAACGACATAGTAAGCTTTTTCTAAGCCTTCTTTATTATCCGAGCAACTCATTTTGTTGACTTGAAGCATTCATTGTATTAATCCAGAGATGAAGTTTATGCTTCTGCTTTTGTGGGTGAAACCGCATGACAAAGCCAGGTTCATTAAATGCTTTTGTCCGGACTTCCCTGCTCTGGTAACGCCGTGCTTGCTGTTGATAAAAGGTGGAACGCGCCCGAGCCACATTCCGCTCCTCCTCCAGTGCGTCAAGGTCGTCCTGCCTCGCTAGTCCATTTGAAATTCTTGGTCTGCTTCAAGACTTTATATAATGGCAGGGCCTTTTCCCCAGCTGAGATATGAATTGGTTGAGTGCAGCCACGCAGTCGAGCAATTTTTGGACGTGCTTGAGTTCGGTGGGTATTGCCAATGTGGCCAGAGCTTGGATTTTTGCTGGATTGGCCTCGATTCCTCTTTGGGAATGAACTCGAGCGGCTTTCCCGCTGGCACCCCGAAGACACACTTCTCCGGGTTAAGCTTAATATGATAGACCCGGAGACTGTTAAGAATGTCGCCGAGATCCTTTACCAGCTGTCGTACATCATTCGTTTCGACAACCACGTCGTCCATGTAAGTTTTGGCTGCTTTGCCGATGTGATCTTAAACATGTGTAACCTACGTAAACATGTGTATGATGATGATTAGAGTTCATAATTGCTCATGACATGCTTAAGTAGCTAGGAGTGGATAATATTTTATCTGGAGTGTCAACATGCATTAAATTGATTATGATGCAGTATGTTAGGATGGTATCCTCCTCTGAAGTATCCAGGTGGCTTTGACTTGGCACATGTTTACACATGATTATTGATTCAAAGCCAATCTTGCCTGCATGATATTTATCTTTAACATGTTCATATCCTCCTTATATAGTTGTTTAATGTTAATTATTCAAAATGCATGATTATGACTATTGTCGCTCTCTAGTTGGTCATTTCCCAGTCTATTGTTAGCCTTCGCCTGTACTAAACAGCAATGTTGCTTGTCCATCAAAAATCATGAAACCAAAGTTATGTCATAAGAGTACAATGTATCTACCTTTATGTGATATTACTCTGTCATTCCAAGTAAATTTGCACGTGCCATCTCTAAATACTCAAACGAACATTCTTTTTGTGTGCCCTAACAAGCTCATAGGAGCGGTGGGGTATTCAATATCTTCCATGTTAAGTGGGTTACCTCGCGAGAAAGTTTATTTAGTCGTCGATCTTGAGGGAGGCTGGTAATCAGGATGCCCCATCCCAAGTCAAAATAAACATAAACAAATTTTACATGGACAATGATTGATTGAAGGACATCTGTGAATTCGGCTAGCCATGATCTGTATTGGTATGGTGGAAGGAAAAAAATCTTTTCTGTTTGGGGATCGCCTCAAATGTGTTTAGCATGAAACAAGTTGGATACTCTAGTGTAACTGTTGACTCTAAAAGCACATCTATCAAAATCTAATTATCTTTGTTTTAAGCAATGAGAACTAGTACATAAAGAAAATCCCTGCTTTCCTCTACGAAGGTCTTATCCTTTTAGTTTATTGTTGAGTGATCGCTTTCTTACTTCAAGCACCAACTTTGAGAGCGCTATTGCCATTCTCAGTGTAACATGCATTTGGTCTAATTAATTTTGGATGACAGCATGACTGAATATTTTCTATGTTGAATTACAATGTTTAGTCGTTGCTTGAATTCATAGGTGCTTTGCATTTATGTTTTGCAGTCGCAGAAAGGGATAACGAGCTACCATCTCACATATTGTATCATGGTTATTTTGACAAAAGTGATGGTTTTCGAGATATAGTATTATTGCTCGCTAGTTGATTACGTCATTGACATGAGTAATTATTCATTCTAACTGTTATCATGTAGGTGGTTAGTTCATAATCTTAATTGAAAACCCGATTACTAGTTAAACTTATATACAACAACAAAAGCAAATGAGTTTGTAATTTTTTCCTTTATCACTTTCAATTTATTAATTGAATTGCTTGAGGATAAGCAATGGGTTAAGCTTCGGAGTTGATACGTCTCCACCGTATCTACTTTTCCAAACACTTTTAATCTTATTTTGAACTCTAATTTGTATAATTTGAATGAAACTAACCCGGACTAACGTTTTTTCAGCAAATTTACCACGGTGTTGTTTTGTGTAGAAATAAATGTTCTAGGAATTAGACGAAACTAAACGGATTTTTTATGGAATATAAAAAAATACTAGGACCAGAATATACCGGAGGGGAGCCACCCAGGAGCCACAAGCTCAGGGGCGCGCCGCCTAGCTCCCTTAGAGACCGTCCTGACCTAATTCCAACTCCATATACGTCTTCCCGAGAAAAAAAAAATAGAGAGAAATTTTTTATTGCGTTTTATGATACGAAGTCGCTGCCACCTCATGTTCTTCACCAGGAGCCCTAATCTGGAGTCCGTTCGTGACTCCGGAAAGAAGGATTCATCGTGGTCGTCTTCAACAACCCTTCTCCATCAACAATTTCATGATGCTCACAACCATATGTAAATAATTTCATTGTAGGCATACTAGAGGTAGATGGGTTGAATGAGATTTCTTATGTAATTGAGCCAATTTTGTTAGCGCTTGATCCCTAGTATCTACTATGTCAGTGCACTAAGAAATGGGGCCTTTAGTGCCCAGACTTGTGCACAGACGACCGCGGCCTCTAGACCGGCCAGACCTTGTCGGGTGAGGGCCAACCTCCAAACAACATCAAGCCAAGATCAAGGCGACCGGCAAGCCTTCTTGCCGGGAGAGGAGACCCAGTTGCGAGCGCCTTCCCACCAAGACCTCCGCCCGTCATGCCGTTGCCCCACGTCACCAGGCTGATTGTCTACATCAGTTAGGTGTCGAGCGGGCAGGCGGTTAGGTGGAGCTGGTCGGGGCGTGTGTCGGCCAGGCAGATTTACAGCAGCTTTAATGGCACTCATCATACGGCATGGCTCAAGAATAAGAGGTAGATGGGCGAACGACACAGAAGGAGAGGCAATCCTTGTCGGGAGACGTCGCCAGCGCGCCACCTCACGGCGCATTTAATGCGCCTGTCCTAATCTATCAGAGTAAGGTATTTCCCACTATAGCTCCTGCCAGTGTCTTGGGCAGCTATAGTGTCTACTATTTACCCCATGTAAAGACCATTTTAGCCACTGTGATAGCCCCTTGTATTATAAAAGGAGGTCCATGGCTACCTTTAGAAAGGTCGACACCCAGTTAATTCTACACGCGTAGCCGCACCCCCCTCGAGCATTCCTTGCCAGGGGGTGATGCTCCTGTACTTTGAACAAGCATATAATCCACCAAACACAGGACGTAGGGTTTTACGCTTCCGAGCAGCCCAAACCTGTCTAAACCATCATGCATGCATCAGTCGGTGATGCTCTTTGTGTGTCCAGGGTCCCCATAGCAGAACCGCAGAAAGGGGCCTTGCCGGTCCCATAGATCGTCGTACCCCGACATCTTTGGCACGCCAGGCAGGGGTCCTAGGTGCGTGAATCTTCATCGACACTGCATGTCTTCATCGACGCCCATGGCACCCAAAAAAGCTAAGGGAGTGTCATCAATCGTTCCGTCTTCGTCCAAGTTGCCTACGTCGGCAACTACGGGCGATGGAGGCAGAGGCGAACATCACGCTCACCGTGCCGATGAGCGCAGTCACAACACCACACGGAGCTCCTCAAGCCGCGATCTGGACCCAGCCGTCGTAGCGTTCCAGGACACACCGGTGGTGTCCGAAGGCAATGCTGCCACGGCGGCGACGGCCAACGCGACAGCGGCGAATACGACGACAACGACGAATGCAGCGGCGCCTCTGCCACGCGCTTCACAAGGCAACCACAACCAACACCACGGGGATGACAACCCCGGGCGACGTGCGGACAAGACCCTTGTGCGTCATTCATAGGACACGCCGGGCCAATCTCACCGACAACCCCCTGGTGAAAACGGGTGGCGGATGACAGTGTGGGAGAGCGTTCCCCTTGACACTGTCACGAGTAAGAGCGCCACCCACACATCGCACCGCTCCATGCCGAAGACCACAAGGGAAGCTCTGGCGCAGGCCCAGCTACTGTTGAACTTCCCACCTGCGCCGGAGAAGATGGAGGACTAGAGGACGACCATACAAAGCCTGCTGAGCTTCGCGAATCGCGACAGGCCAGATGCGGCGGAACTCTCGCACGCCCGTCAGGCGGCCCCGATGAGGCCTGCCACAGGACGTGACGCCGGTGGGGCCCCTACGATGCGATCGCCCCCACAACAACATTCCCGTCGGACCGACGTGCAAGACGAAGTGTCTTATGCCTTGACAGACCCGCGGCAGAAGAAAGACCAGCGATGTCTTGAAGGACAGGCGCAAGGAGGATGCGCGCACCACCATCGAGAGGCGACGGGAGACGCGTCGTCTATCGGATGGCCGCGCAGATCCAGCCATCGACGAGCCTGCGCTGGGAGTCCCGGGCAGCCTGCCTTACAAGGTTGGTTGTCCAGCGTTCACCCGCGAGCTACAGCAAGTTCGCTGGCCCTCTAGCAGAGCCTTCAAGCTAGAGCTGCCAGACAAATACGACAGCAAGATCAGTCCGTCAGAGTTCCTCGTTATCTATACCATAGCAGTGCAGGCTGCTGGGGGACGCGACAAGAAAGTACTCGCCAACTACTTCCCACTGGCGCTCAAGCCCAACATGAGGAGCTGGCTGATGAACTTGTCGGAGGGGTCTATTTATCCTGGGTGGATCTGTGCAACCAGTTCGTTGGTGCATACCACGGGGGACACAAGCTCCCGGGGCAGCCCAGCGATTTGCACGTGATCCCTCAGACCCTCCGCAAGTACATCCAGAGGTTCAGCCGTGTACATCACAATATACCAGACATCCACCCCGCCGCGGTGATCGCTGCGTTCCACATGAACGTACACAATCGCCGGATGCGCGAGGAGATGAGCATCAACAAGGTACGGGATGTCGTCGAGCTCTACGCTCCGGCTGACAAGTGTGCACAGGCTCAAGAAGGAAGAAGGCTCCCCGGGGAGGACGCTAGCACGGAAGTCAACTCAGACGACGACAGCGCACCCGCCTCCATGAAAAAGGGGCGGAAGCACAACCGGAAGTGCAAAGGCAAGGCAGTCATGGCCGTCGAAAGCGCCGGTAACACCAACACCGACAAGAAGGCCAAGTCCGAGGGGTCCAGCAAGGACGTTGCCGCCTTCTCCGGGGATTATGAGGCCGTGGCAGGAGAGAAGGCCGGTAGGCCATACTGCAAGATCCACCTCACCAAGGGCCATGACATCACCGAGTGCCGCCAAGTAGACCAACTTGATGAGAAGCAGAAGCAAGAGTACGAAAAGCGCGACAAGGAGAAGGGCCAGGATGGTGCTGGTGGATCCGGCAAGAAGAACCGTGGCGGCCGCCGCGGCAAGGCCAAGCAGCAAAAGGAGAAGCCTGCTCGAGGCCGAGACAAGAAATCTGACGATGAAGAAGCGGAGGATGACGAAGACGAAGAAGGATCTGATGACCAAGAGTTCCAGAAGTCTATGGATGCTATGTGTGTCGGCGGGGGCGCATCTTTGCACTCCTCCCACAGGCAGCTCAAGCAATGGGCCCGTGAAGTCAATGCGGCAGAACCAGCGGCAGAGGCAAGGAAACCCCTCAACTGGTCCAACACCCTCGTCACCTTCGACGCAGAGGATAACCCCGACCGCACCACTCCCGTCGGGTGTGTGCCATTGTTGGTCTCTCCAACAATTCGCAACCTCAAGGTCACGATGATGTTGGTCGATAATGGGGCTGGTTTGAACTTGATCTTGCCCGACGTGATCAAGCGGCTGCAGATTCCTGACACGGATCTCAAGCCAACGGGGTCCTTCCAGGGAGTCAACCCAAGAAGGTCACAACCCAAGGGGAAGATCACTCTGCTGGTGACATTCGGCGGCGAACTCAACTTCAGGACAGAAAGGGTTGTCTTTGACGTCGCCAAGATGTCACTGCCATACAATGGGATCTTGGGCCGTCCGGCACTAGCGAAGTTCATGGCGGCGTCCCACCACGCCAACAACACACACAAGATGCCAGGGCCGATGAGCATCATCACCATCCACGCTAACAACAAAGACGCAGTCCTCTACATCGACAAGCTTTACCGAGAGGCAGTAGCAGCGTCTTCCGACAGGGCACCCGCTCCTGCCGGCAAAACTCCCGGGGGGGAGAACAAGAACAAGACTTCTGGCAAGGCTCTAGAGGATTATGGAAAGCGCGCCACAAAGCGCAGCACGCCCATCGATGAATCACCTGAGACTTCTGCCGCCAGGAGCAAGAAAAACAAAGTGACCATTCCCAAGACGAAGCAAGTGGCTACGCGGGAGGACGGCGAGGGCGGCACCTTCACCATAAGTGCCACCCTCGACAAAAATAGCAAAGCGCGCTCGTCTCCTTCCTGTGGGTGAATGTTGATGTGTTTGCCTAGCAACCATCCGACATCCCTGGTGTTCCTAGGGAGGTGATCAAGTACTACCTTGTCGTCTGTCCCCACGCATGCCCCGTCAAGCAGAAGGTCTGGAAGCAAGCACTGGAACGGCAAGAGTGCATTGCCAAAGAGATTAAGAAGCTGGAACCAGCGGGCCTGATCAGAGGTGTGCTTCACCCAACATGGTTGGCGAATCCTGTGGTGGTGCGCAAGGCAAATGGGAAATGGAGACTTTGCATTGACTTCACTGATGTCAATAAGGCCTGCCCAAAGGACCATTTTCCCTTGCCGCGCATCGACCAGATAGTGGACTCAACTGTCGGCTGCAACCGTCTGTCTTTCCTTGATGCCTACTCCGGTTATCACCAGATTTTCATGGCCAAGAAAGACGAAGAGAAAACAACGTTCATCACTCCCTGCGGCACATACTGCTTCAAGCGCATGCCATTTGGACTAAAGAGTGTTGGTTCAACTTTTGCGAGGGCTGTCCAGATTTGTCTTGGTCCACAGATACACATAATTGTGGAGGCCTACATGGATGGCATTGTGGTCAAGACCAAGGACGCTGATCCAAGATCTAGAAGAAACCTTTGCGAACCTGCGCAAGATCAACTTGAAGCTCAACCCCGAGAAGTGCGTGTTCGGAGTCCCATCCAGCAAGCTCCTCGGGTTCTTCGTGTCACAACATGGGATAGAAGCCAAGCCCGCCAAGATTGAAGCAATCGAACAGTTGGAGGCACCGAAGCGTTGTTGGAAATATGCCCTAGAGGCAATAATAAATTGGTTATTATTATATTTCCTTGTTCGTGATAATCGTTTATTATCCATGCTATAATTGTATTGATTGGAAACTCAAATACATGTGTGGGTACATAGACAACACTGTGTCCCTAGTATGCCTTTAGTTAACTAGTTCGTTGATCAAAGATGGTCAAGGTTTCCTGGCCATAGACATGAGATGTCATTTGCTAATGGGATCACATCATTAGTAGAATGATGTGATGGACAAGACCCAAACTATAAACATAGCATATGATCGTGTCAGTTTATTGCTATAGTTTTCTGCATGTCAAGTATCTGTTCCTATGACCATGAGATCATGCAACTCACTGACACCGGAGGAATACCTTGTGTGTATCAAACATCACAACGTAACTGGGTGACTATAAATATGCTCTACAGGTATCTCCGAGGGTGTCTGTTGAGTGGGCATGGATCAAGACTGGGATTTGTTACTCCGTGTGACGGAGAGGTATCTCAGGGCCCACTCGGTAATACAACATCACAATAAGCCTTGCAAGCAATGTGACTAAGTGTTAGCCACGGGATCTTGTATTACAGAACGAGTAAAGAGACTTGCCGGTAACGAGATTGAACTAGGTATAGAGATACCGACGATCGAATCTCGGGCAAGTAACATACCGAAGAACAAAGGGAACAACGTACAGGATTAACTGAATCCTTGACATAGAGGTTCAACCGATAAAGATCTTCGTAGAATATGTAGGAACCAATATGGGCATCCAGGTCCCGCTATTGGTTATTGACCGTAGAGGTGTCTTGGTCATGTCTACATAGTTCTCGATCCCGCAAGGTCTGCACACTTAAGGTTCGGTGACGTTTTGGTATAGTAGAGTTATGTATGGTGGTGACCGAAGGTTGTTCGGAGTCCCGGCTGAGATCCTGGACGTCACGAGGAGCTCCGAAATGGTCCGGAGGTAAATATTGATATATAGGAAGTCCTGTTTTGGTCACCGGAAAAGTTTTGGGTATTTCGGTAGTGTACCGGGAGTGTCGGGAGAGGTACCGGGGACCATCGGGAGGGGTGTCTCGACCCAAAGGACCTCATGGGCTGTGGGAGGAGTCAAACCAGCCCCTAGTGGGCTGGCCTAACCCCCCCCCCCCCCCCCCCACTAAGGCCTATGTGGCTTTGGGTGGAAAAAATCCAAAGGAGGAAAGGTGGAAAGGGTTTCCAAGTGGAGAGGAGGAATCCTACTCCTAATAGGATTGGAGTAGGACTCCTCCACCTCCAATTTCGGCCAAACCTTGAGGGTTTGAGGCTGCCTCCTCCCCTCCCTCCCTCCTATATATACTAGAGGATTTAGAGGGAAGAGCTAACCCTAATTGTCACGTGCTCCCTCTACTTCATCTAGATCGGTTTCTCCTCTAGTCTAGTTTCAGCGGTGCTTAGGCGAAGCCCTGCCGGAATTGTTCCACCACCATCGCCGCCGCGCCGTCGCGCTGCCGGAGAACTCTTCTACCTCTCTGCTCCCTCTTGCTGGATCAAGAAGGCGGAGATCGTCATCGAGCTGTACGTGTGCTGAACGCGGAGGTGCCGTCCGTTCGGCGCTAGATCGGAAGGACCGTGATCAGGATCGCGAGACGATTCGTGATTTGATCGCGGGACGGATCGTGATGGGATCGCGGGACGGATCGAGATTGGATCGCGAGATGGATCGTGATGGGATCGCGGGACGCTCGGCGATTTGGATCGCGAAGACGTTCGACTACATCAACCGCGTTTCTTAACGCTTCCCGCTTAGCGATCTACAAGGGTATGTAGATCCACTCTCCCTCTCGTAGATGCTCATCACCATGGATAGATCTTGCGTGTGCGTAGGAAAATTTTTGTTTCCCATGCAACGTTCCCCAACAGTGGTATCAGAGCTAGGTCTATGTGTAGATGAGATCTCGAGTAGAACACAAAGGAGTTTGTGGGCGTTGATATTCAGATTGCTTCCTCCCTTGGTCTTTTCTTGATTCGGCGGTATTGTGGGATGAAGCGGCCCGGACCAACATTACTCGTACGCTTACGAGAGACCGGTTCCATCAACTGACATGTAACTTCCTTGCACAAAGATGGCTGGCGGGTGTCTGTTTCTCCCACTTTAGTCGGATCGGATTTGACAAAGGCAGTCCTTGAGAAGGTTGAATAGCAATTTTTTGTATCACCGTTGTGGTTTTTGCGTTGGTAAGAATTGTTCTTGCTAGATACCCGTAGCAGCCACGTAAAACTTGCAACAACAATTAGAGGATGTCTAACTTGTTTTTGCAGGGTATGTTGTGATGTGATATGGCCAATTACATGATGAGATATATGTGATGTATGAGATGATCATGTATTGTATAGAATATCATGACTTGCATGTCGATGAGTACGGCAACCGGCAGGAGCCATAGGGTTGTCTTTAATTATTTTCGCCGTTTTTGCTTTACTTTATCGCTATGAGTTAGCAATAGTCGTGGAAGCAACAGTCGGCGCGACAACCTCATGGCGACACATTGATGGAGATCAAGATGATGGAGATCATGGTGTTATGCCGGTGACAATGGAGATCATGCCGGTGCTTTGAAGATGGAGATCAAAAGCACAAGTTCATGGCCATATCATGTCACTTATGATTTGCATGTGATGTTAATCCTTTTATGCATCTTATTTTGCATAGGACGACGGTAGCATTATAAGGTGACCCCTCACTAAAATTTCAAGATAAAATTGTGTTCTCCCCGAGTGTGCACCGTTGCGAAAGTTCGTCGTTTTGAGAGACCACGTGATGATCGGATGTGATAGACTCTACGTTCACATACAACGGGTGCAAGCCAGTGTTGCACGTGCGGAACACTCGGGTTAAACTTGACGAGCCTAGCATGTACAGACATGGCCTCGGAACACAAGAGACCGAAAGGTCGAACATGAGTCATATAGTAGATATGATCAACATGAAGATGTTCACCATTGAAACCACCTCAACTCACGTGATGATCGGACTTGAGTTGGTGGATTTGGATCATGTGTCACTCGAATGACCGGAGGGATGTCAATTTGAGTGGGAGTTTTTAAGTAATATGATTAACTAAACTCATTATCATGAACATAGTCAAAATGTCTTTGCAAATTATGTTGTAGATTACTAGCTCGCGCTGTAGCTCCCTTGAATTTTTATATGTTCCTAGAGAAATAGAGTTGAAAGATGATGGTAGCAATAATGCGGACTGGGTCCGTGATCATAGGATTGTCCTCATTGCTGCACAGAAAGCTTATGTCCTTAATGCACCGCTCGGTGCGCCACCCCCTCAAGCGTCGTCTGTAGATGTTGTGAACATCTGACAGGCACGTTCTGATGACTACTTGATAGTTCAGTGCGTCATGCATTACGGCTTAGAATTGAGGCTCCAAAACGTTTTGAACGTCACGGAACATATGAGATGTTCTAAGAGCTGAAATTGGGATCTCAGGCTCGTGCCCGTGTTGAGAGGTATGAGACCTCCAACAAGATTCTTTGCCTGCAAGATGAAGGAGAATAGCTCAATCGGTGAGCATGTGCTCAGATTGTCTGGGTGCTGCAATCGCTTGAATCGAGTGGGAGTTGATCTTCCAGATAAGATAGTGATTGATATAGTTCTCCAAGTCACTGTCACTAAGCTACTAGAGCCTCGTGATGAACTATAAATGCCAGGGATAAAAATAATGATCCCTGAGCTATTCGCGATGTTTGACATCGCGAAGGTAGAAATCAAGAAGGAGCATCAAGTGTTGATGGTTAGTGAAACCACTAGTTTCGAGAAGGGCAAGGGCTAGGAGGGAAACTTCATGGATGGCAAGTCAGTTGCTGCTCCAGTGAAGAAACCCAAGGTTGAACCCAAACCCGAGACTAAGTGCTTCTATTATGAGGAGAACGGTCGCTGAAGCGGAACAACCCTAGATACTTGGTAGATAAGAAGGCTGGCAACGTCGATAGAAGTATATTTGATATATGTGTGTACCTTGCTAGTACTCCTAGTAGCACCTGGGTATTGGATACCGGTTCGGTTGCTAAATGTTAGTAACTCGAAATAAAAGCTACGGAATAAACGGAGGCTAGCTAAGGGTGAGGTGACGATGAGTGTTGGAAGTGTTTCCAAGGTTGATGTGATCACCATCGCATGCTCTCTCTACCTTCGGGATTAGTGATGAACCTAAATAAATGTTATTTGGTGTTTGCGTTGAGCATGAACGTGATTAGATCATGTTTATTGCAATACGGTTATTCATTCAAGTTAGAGAATAATGGTTATTCTGTTTACATGAATAATACCTTCAATGGTCATGCACCCAATGAGAATGGTTTATTGAATCTTGATCGTAGTGATACACATGTTCATAATATTGATGCCAAAAGATACAAAGTTAATAATGATAGTACCACATACTTGTGGCACTGCCGCTAAATGTCATATTGGTGTAAAACGCATGAAGAAACTCCATGCTGATGGATCTTTGGACTCATTCGATTTCGAATCGGTTGAGACATGCGGACCATGCCTCATGGGCAAGATGACTAAGACCCCGTTTTCCGGTATGATGGAGCGGGCAGGTGCCTTATTGGAAATGATACATGTTGATGTATTTGGTCCAATGAGTGTTGTAGCGTGCGGTGGATATCATTATTTTCCTACCTTCACTGATGATTTGAGTAGACATGGGGATATTTACTTAATGAAACACAAGTCTGAAACATTTGAAAAGTTCAAACAAATTTAGAGTGAAGTTTGAGATCATCGTGACAAGAAGATAAAATATCTACGATATGATCATAGAGGTAAATATCTGAGTTACGAGTTTGGTATACAACTTAAGACAATGTGGAAGTTGTTTCACAACTCACGCCACCTGGAACACCATAGTGTGATGGTGTGTCCGAACGTCGTAGTCGTGCTCTATTGGATATGGTGCGTACTATGATGTCTCTTATCGATTTGCCACTATCGTTTTGGGATTATGCATTAGAGACAACTACATTCACTTTAAAAAGGGGCACCATCTAAGTCCGTTGAGATGACACTGTATGAATTTTGGTTTGGCAGAAACCTAAGCTGTCATTTCTTAATGTTTGGGGCTGCGCCACTTATGTGGAAAAGGTTTTCAACCTGATGAGCTCGAACCCAAAGCGGACAAATGCATCTTCATAGAATACCCTAACGTAACAGTTGGGTAAACCTTCTATCTCAGATCCAAGCACAAAGTGTTTGTTGCTAAAACGGGTCCTTTCTCGAGAAATAGTTTCTCTCGAAAGAATTGAGTGGGAGGAAGATAGAACTTGATGAGGTTGTTGAACCTTTGTTTCAACCAGAGAGTAGCGCCACGCAGAAAGTTGTTTCTGTGGAGCCTACATTACTTGAAGAGGAAGTTAATGATGATGATCATAAAGCTTCGGATCAAGTTACTATCGAACCTCGTAGGTCGACAAGGACGCGTACTGCTCCTGAGTGGTACGGCAACCCTGTCTTAGAGGTCATGTTGTTGGACAACGATGAACCTACGAGCTATGGAGAAGCGATGATGGGCCCGGATTCCGAGAAATGGTTATAGGCCATGCAATCCGAGATGGGATCCATGTAAGAAAACAAAGTATGGGCTTTGGAAGTATTACCTGAAGGGTGAAAGGCCATTCAGAACAAATGGATCTTTAAAAGGAAGACGAACGCGGACGGTAATGTCACCGTCTATAAAGCTCGACTTGTGGCAAAGGGTTTTTCACAAGTTCAAGGAGTTGACTACGATGAGACTTTCTCACCCGTAGCGATGCTAAAGTCTGTTGGAATTATGTTAGCAGTTGCTGCATTTTTCGATTATGAAATCTGGCAGATGGATGTCAAAACATTATTTCCTTAACGGTATCCGTGAGGAAAGGTTGTATGTGATACAACCGGGAGGTTTTGTCAGTTCTAAGGATGCTAAAATATATGCAAGCTCCAGCGATCCTTCTATGGACTGGAGCAAGCATCTTAGAGTTGGAATATACGCTTTGATGAGGTGATCAAAGTTTTTGAGTCTATACAAAGTTTATGAGAAACTTGTATTTACAATAAAGTGAGTGGGAGCACTATAGAATTTCTGATAAGTATATGTGGATGACATATTGTTGATCAGAAATGATGTAGAATTTCTGGAAAGCATAAAGGGTTGTTTGAAAAGGAGTTTTTCAAAGGAAAACCTGGAATGAAGCTACTTAAATATTGGGCATCTTGATCTATAGAGGTAGATCAAGACGTCTGATAAAACTTTCAATGAGTACATACCTTGACAAGATTTTAAAAGAGTTCAAAATGGATCAGTCAAAGAAAGAGTTCTTGCCTGATTTGTAAGGTGTGGAGTTGAGTGAGACTCAAAGCTCGACCACGGTAGAAGAAAGAGAAAGGACAAAGGTCGTCCCCTATGCCTTATCCATAGGCTCTCTATAGTATGCCATGCTATGTACCGCACCTGTGTGTGCCTTGCCATGAGTCTGTCAAGGGGTACAAGAGTGATCCAGGAGTGGACCACTGGACAGCGGTCAAGATTATCCTTAGTAACTAGAGGACTAAGGAAATATTTCTCGATTATGGAGGTGATAAAGAGTTCGTCGTAAAGGGTTACGTCGATGCAAGCTTTAACACCAATCCGGATGACTCTGAGTAGCAATCCGGATACGTATAGTGGAGCAGCCATTTGGACTAGCTCCAAGTGGAGTGTGGTAGCAGTGTCTACAGTATGACATAGAGATTTGCAAAGTACACACGGATCTGAATGTCGCAGACCCGTTGACTAAAGACCTCTCTCACATGCAAAGCATGATCGAACCCCAGAACTCATTGGGTGTTAGATTCATAACAATGTAAAACACATGGTGATGTGAACTAGATTATTGACTCTAGTGCAAGTGGGAGACTGTTGGAAATATGCCCTAGAGGCAATAATAAATTGGTTATTATTATATTTCCTTGTTCGTGATAATCGTTTATTATCCATGCTATAATTGTATTGATTGGAAACTCAAATACATGTGTGGGTACATAGACAACACTGTGTCCCTAGTATGCCTCTAGTTAACTAGTTCGTTGATCAAAGATGGTCAAGGTTTCCTGGCCATAGACATGAGATATCATTTGATAACGGGATCACATCATTAGGAGAATGATGTGATGGACAAGACCCAAACTATAAACATAGCATATGATCGTGTCAGTTTATTGCTATAGTTTTCTGCATGTCAAGTATCTGTTCCTATGACCATGAGATCATGCAACTCACTGACACCGGAGGAATACCTTGTGTGTATCAAACATCACAACGTAACTGGGTGACTATAAAGATGCTCTACAGGTATCTCCGAGGGTGTCTGTTGAGTGGGCATGGATCAAGACTGGGATTTGTTACTCCGTGTGACGGAGAGGTATCTCAGGGCCCACTCGGTAATACAACATCACAATAAGCCTTGCAAGCAATGTGACTAAGTGTTAGCCACGGGATCTTGTATTACAGAATGAGTAAAGAGGCTTGCCGGTAACGAGATTGAACTAGGTATAGAGATATCGACGATCGAATCTCGGGCAAGTAACATACCGAAGAACAAAGGGAACAACGTACGGGATTAACTGAATCCTTGACATAGAGGTTCAACCGATAAAGATCTTCGTAGAATATGTAGGAACCAATATGGGCATCCAGGTCCCGCTATTGGTTATTGACCGTAGAGGTGTCTTGGTCATGTCTACATAGTTCTCGAACCCGCAGGGTCTGCACACTTAAGGTTCGGTGACATTTCGGTATAGTAGAGTTATGTATGGTGGTGACCGAAGGTTGTTCGGATTCCCGGATGAGATCCTGGACGTCACGAGGAGCTCCGGAATGGTCCGGAGGTAAAGATTTATATATAGGAAGTCCTGTTTTGGTCACCGGAAAAGTTTCGGGTATTTCGGTTGTGTACCGGGAGTGCCGGGAGAGGTACCGGGGACCATCGGGAGGGGTGTCTCGACCCAAAGGACCTCATGGGCTGTGGGAGGAGTCAAACCAGCCCCTAGTGGGATGGCCTAACCCCCCCCCCCCACTAAGGCCCATGTGGCTTTGGGTGGAAAAATCCAAAGGAGGAAAGGTGGAAAGGGTTTCCAAGTGGAGAGGAGGAATCCTACTCCTAATAGGATTGGAGTAGGACTCCTCCAACTCCAATTTCGGCCAAACCTTGAGGGTTTGAGGCTGCCTCCTCCCCTCCCTCCCTCCTATATATACTAGAGGATTTAGAGGGAAGAGCTAACCCTAATTGCCACGTGCTCCCTCTACTTCATCTAGATCGGTTTCTCCTCTAGTCTAGTTTCAGCGGTGCTTAGGCGAAGCCCTGCCAGAATTGTTCCACCACCATCGCCGCCGCGCCGTCGCGCTGCCGGAGAACTCTTCTACCTCTCTGCTCCCTCTTGCTAGATCAAGAAGGCGGAGATCGTCATCGAGCTGTATGTGTGCTGAACGCGGAGGTGCCGTCCGTTCGACGCTAGATCGGAAGGACCGTGATCAGGATCGCGAGATGATTCGTGATTTGATCGTGGGACGGATCGTGATGGGATCGCGGGACGGATCGAGATTGGATCGCGAGATGGATCGTGATGGGATCGCGGGACGCTCAGCGATTTGGATCGCGAAGACGTTTGACTACATCAACCGCGTTTCTTAACGCTTCCCGCTTAGCGATCTACAAGGGTATGTAGATCCACTCTCCCTCTCGTAGATGCTCATCACCATGGATAGATCTTGCGTGTGCGTAGGAAATTTTTTGTTTCCCATGCAACGTTCCCCAACAAGTGTGTCAAGGACGTACGCCGCTTAGCGGGCTGTGTTGCCACCTTCAACAGGTACATTTCCATGTCTGCAAAGCACACCCTGCCCTTTTTCAAGATCTTGAAGAAAGCGGGCCCAATGACGTGGACTCCAGAAGCGGAGGCAGCGTTGCAAGATTTGAAGAAATATCTGTTCTCGACACCGATTCTAGTCGCGCCTAAACCGGAAGAACCGTTGCTGCTATATTTGGCGGCAACGAACCAAGTGGTTAGTGATACGTCTCCGTCGTATCTATAATTTTCGATTGCTTCATGCCAATATTCTACAACTTTCATATACTTTTGGCAATGACGTGGCTTGAGACTGCGTCGGTATTTCCCCAAAGAGGAAGGGATGATGCAGCACAGCGACGGTAAGTATTTCCCTTAGTTATGAAACCAAGGTATCAAACCAGTAGGAGGATCACCAACACTACGTAAACAACACCTGCACACAAAGAACAAATACTTGCAACCCGACGCGAAAGAGAGGTTGTCAATCTCTCTATGGTAAAAAGATAGATCGGAAAGCAATATGTTGGAAAAGTAGACCCGGGGGGGGCGTAGGTTTCACTAGTGGCTTCTCTCATGAGTATAGCACACGGTGGGTGAACAAATTACTGTTGGGCAATTGATAGAAGATCAAATAATCATGACGATATCCAAGGCGATGATCATTATATAGGCATCACGTCCAAGATTAGTAGACCGAAACGATTCTGCATCTACTACTATTACTCCACACATTGACCGCTATCCATCATGCATCTAGTGTATTAAGTTCATGGAAAAATGGAGTAATGCAATAATAACGGTGACATGATGTAGACAAGATCTATTCATGTAGGAATAGACCCCATCTTGTTATCCTTAATAGCAAAGATACATGCGTGCCTCGCTGCCCCTTGTGTCACTGGGAGAGGACACCGCGAGATCGAACCCATCACAAAGCACCTCTTCCCATGGCAAGAAAAATCGATCTAGTTGGCCTAACTAAACCAAAGATTCGAAGAAGAAATACGAGGCTATAAGTAATCATGCATATAAGAGATCAAAGAAGACTCAAATAATATTCATGGATAGAAACTGATCATGAACTCTTCATCGGATCCCAACAAACATACCGCAAAAAGTTTACATCAAATAGATCTCCAAGACACCATTGTATTGAGAATCAAAAGAGAGAGAGAGGAAGCCATCTAGCTACTACCTACGGACCCGTAGGTCTATGGGACTACTCACACATCATCGAAGAGGCACCAATGAGGATGATGAATCCCTCCGTGATGGTGTTAGATTGGATGTCCCGGTTCTGGAACTTGCGGTGGCTGGATGTGTTTCTCATTGACTCCCCTAGGGTTTCTGGAATATTTGGGTATTTATAGGCATCAGAGGCGGTGGAGGGGGTTCCCGAGTGTAACACCCAAGATGCGATCATGTCCTTATTTTGGCACGAGGGCCTCGATTGGGATAGAAGCGCATCCCGTCGTTTCGCAAGAATGGATATCATTACAAGTACATGTAAAGAAGAGATGAGTATATGGAATTGGCTTACACTCGCCACAAGCTACATCAATATCACATCAATACAACAACATAACAATCATCATACAGAAGAGCAGGGTCCGACTACGTACGAAAACAAACGATAAAATGACATCCATCCTTGCTATCCCAGGCTGCCGGCCTGGAACCCATCCTAGATCGATGATGAAGAAGAAGAACTCCAAATCAAACAAGCAACACGCTCACGTCAAAGCATAGCATTAACTGCAACTATAGTTGTAGTAATCTGTGAGCCACAGGGACTCAACAATCTCATTTCGAAGGGTATCAAGACTAGCAAAGCTTAATGGGTAAGGTATGGTTAAGTGGTGAGGCTGCAGCAAGCACTAAGCATTAATTTGAGTGGCTAACTTACGAGTACAAGAATAAGGGGGATGATCGTCGCATAAACGATCGTGAACTAGTAATGATCACTAAGTGATCCTGAACACCTACTTACGGTCAAACATAACCCCACCGTGTTCTCTCTCGATTCATAAATTCACGAGAAGAGACAGTCACGGTTACGCACATAGTTGGTGTATTTTATTTGAGTTTACTTTAAGTTTGCTATGACTGGGTGTTAAACAAAGTTTCCAAGTTGCCACATAACCGTAGGCACGGCTTTCCAAAAGATTTAACCCTGCAGGGGTGCTCCAACTCATCCATCACAAACTAACCACAAGCTGCGTTGGAATTCCTCAACCGCGGGATAACCCGTAGTATTTGCGGAATCCCGATGGAAAATCTCAACTTCGAGATAGCCCGAAGTGTCGTTGAAATCCCGCGCACAAGACGTTCGAGAAAGGTAAAACAAATCCAGCAAGGCCGCCCGACGTGTCGACGAACCCGATAGGAGCCGCGTATCTCGTTCTCAGGACACGACCGGATTGTCCAAACTTCCGGTAGGCCAATCACAGAGTTGCCCCTGGCGGCCACCGGCGGTTGACAGGTTTGGACCAACACTCATGAGGAGCACTGGCCCGGGGGGTTGATTAAAGATCCGCGGGTGCCGGCGGGTCCCTATGCAAATTTATTAGTTATTAGGCAAATGGTAAAACCAATGTTGGGCCTTGCCAGAAGAGTTTTATCCCAAAACGAAAGTCAAGGGGGTCCCCATAACAACCCCGAGCATGTTAGGAGCGCTCAATATGGAACATAACACCGGTACATAAGTAACTAGGGCGGCAAAAGTGGAACAAAACACCGAGCAAAAGGCCAAGCCTTCCACCTTTTACCAAGTATATATGTGCATTAAATTAAATAGCAATAATATTGTGATATATCAAAAGGATATCCCTGTTGTCACATGGAAACAACTTGCACCTGCAACTAGCAACGCTATAAGAAGGGCTGAGCAAGCGGTAACATAGCCAAAACAATGGTTTGCTGGGATGTGGAGGGTTAGAGGATTTTCATGGCATTTTGAGAGGCTTGACAAACAAGTGATAGGTAGCGAGACATAGCGATAGAAACGAGACAACTAGCATGGCAATGATAGTAGTGGTATCCAGGGAAATAGTCATCTTGCCTGAGATCCCGCTTGGAAGAAGATCGAGTCCATGAAGAAGACGAGCCAGCGTAGTCGAACGAATCCTCACACTACGAACGCTTTCGGAGCTCTATCGAGAAGCAGCAATCCGAAAACAACAATCAACACATGATCAACACCACAACATATGCATGACATGATGCGCAAACAAACATGATGCATGTCATGCAAGGCATGGCAATCACAACAAACAAATACTACACATTAAGTGAAGCTCAATATGCAACGAGTTGCATATTGACGAAACTCCATATTCGAATTATTTAATTCACTCTCGTGAGGTACACGACAATATTAAATGTTATTTGTCATGGCAAGAGGTGAAGCATAATGAATCTACACTATCTAGGCATTTAAATGAGGCCGGAACAACGAATAACAATTCCGGAAAGTCCCCATATGTAATTTTCGAATTTGCTACTGTTCTGCCTAGAACACAATTTTAGAGTTGTTAAACAGCAAAATAAATGCCACCATGTTATTCTACCCATTTTTCTAGTCAAGTTGCATATGTGGATCATCTTAAACGGAGCTACGGTTAATTAGTTATGAAATAAATCATTTACACATGGCAAATATGCGAATTTAATGCAAACAACAAGTTTAAACATTTAAAACATGGATGAAAGTGGCATATTGTGAATCTACACAAAATTGTAAGCGGTTTACATATAGGACAAGTTTTATTTGGATGCATGGTTAATTAGTTATGAAAAACAAACGGTTGACGCCAAAATGGCCCTAAACAACTTCATATGCACTTCAACGAATCAAAACAACAGATTAATAATTTCCACATACGTGCAAAATGCATAATGGAAACTAGATGCAATCCTGAGCACCCTATATGTAACTTGTACACATGGGAAGAAAACATATAAAAGATGATCAAAGTAAAACGGTATTGAATCTGCCCAAACAGAACAAATAAAAAAAAAGGAACATATACAGGGGTTGGGCTCAAATTGCTGGAGGAGATTGGCCTAAGTGGCTGGTGTGTGAGAAAAGTAAAATGAAAAAGGAAGAACCTGAGATTTGAACCCTGGTCTCCTGAGTTTGGATATGCATGGTTGACCAGCTAGGCTATGATGCGACTTTGATGCAAGGTGGATATTTGCCTAAGATGAATCATACCGAGGCTCGGATCTGACGAGACTGAATGACAACACAGGTTGACAAAACAAAACAAGGTCGGCTGGGATTCGAACCCTAGACCCATGGGATTAATCTGCGCGACAATGGCCAGCTCGACTTGCAATGTTCTCGTGAACAGGGAGAGCTCCCTCTGTTCATAACCAAACAAAATAAAATGGCGAGCTTCAGCCATGGATGCGACGACGAAGCTTACGGACAAGGCGAGCAAACACAGCGGCGATCGCTGCTGTTAGGCGTCGGCATGCGTGCAGAAATGGTGTGCGTGCGCGTGAAGTGAGCGGCTGCTGTTGGGCATGCGCGTGCAAGCTGCGGGAGTGGGAGCTCGAGGACGAGCTCGTGTCCATGGCGGGGAGCATGGCGAGGCATGGGATGGCTGTGATGGGCGAAGCGGCGACATGGGCATGCTACAAGGGCCCGGGACGCGAGCTGCGGGTGCAGAGGCATGTGTGGTGGTGTGTGTGGGTGTGCGTGAGCGCTGTGGGGCACGGACAGGAGGGGCATGAGTTCCAATAACTCGGCCATAGCAAGAGCACGGTGGCCATGCCGCGGACATGACGGGACCTATGGCTACCGGAAGAAATCGGCGACGGGGAAGAGCTGAGAGAAGAAGGGGCTTACCGGGGGCTCGATGGCCTAAGTACGAGGTCGGAGAGACGGTGAAGACAACATGGGGGGAGCTGCTCGGCGGAGGTGTTCGGGAGCCTGACGAAGACGAAGCAGGGGAAGCAGCGAAGAGGACATCGATGAAGAAGCCTTCGAGGTCCTTGCGGAGGCATGCACGGGTGAGGAAGCCACGCGCCAGAGAGCTCGAGGTGGAGTGGATCTGGTGGAGCTCGAGCCCGAGCTCTCCCTGTTCGTGGCGATGGCTACGGCGGGGAGAGGCTTACCTCGATGGCAGGAGAGGGAGGAGAAGTGGGAAACGGAGCGAGTTGGGAACCCTAGGCGCAACAGTTGCCCTTACATGCCTCGAGGAGGAAGGGATGGCTGTCTGATCGAAGTTGCAAGCGATGGAGGGGGATGCCCTGGTTCGTACAGGGTGACGAACGCAGGAGGAAGATGGTAGAGGTGGGCTTGGGCTGAAATCGTAAGTGAACAGACACGTGCTGGGCCTCTCTCTCTCTAATGCTTCCTCTTACTGATTAATTAAACGAACAAAATCTTGAAGAAAGTTGATAGGAGTAGGAGTGGAAATGTGGAGAGAAAAAAATAGTTCTTGAGTCCTTGGAATATGCCCGATTTAAGAAAAATAGGTTGGTGATTTTACAGACAGTAAATTAAACAAGTTTGAATTTGAATTCAAATTGTTTAATTCGAAAAGTCAAACCAAACCAACTCTAAGAAAAGGATGAAATTATCAGGAGAGGGTTTTCACATGCTAAGTTAAATATGTTTGTATTTGAAAACCCGTTCAAATGAACTCTAAACAGGTTGAAAATTTAGATGATGGCTGGACACAAAATAGATGATTTATGGGCACGATTTGGACAAGAATTGAAGAAGCGAAAAAAATACACCTCGAAATAAATAAATGAATAGGGAAAAGAAGGAAGTTGCACTACATGGAGTTGGAAAGAAAACAACATGGACAAGATAATAGATGATCATGGGTTCAGGGTCATATGGAGGTTGAGCATGAACTTGGTGAAGGTGATCAAGGCATGAAGTGGAGCAGACGAGATGGAGGAATGAAACAAAGATGGCATGCATAAAAAAAAGAAACACAAGACAAGCTATGGGTTGAAGCCTTGATGAAACAAAAATAAAACACCCATCCAAGCATGCAAGAACTAAGATAACAAAATTAATAAATGAAGGTCTTGGTCTCGAAACAGTCAACGGCGACAACGGGAAGAAACGGCAACTACAGACGGATGCGAGTTTTCAAAAACGAGTGACGATGCTATGCAAATGATGCGAATGATGCGATGATGAATGCAACAACCAAATAAATCACATGACGACAATGAAATAAAACGGGAATCTTCTGGAGCGTCGGTCTCGGGCTGTTACAACTCTCCTCCACTAACAAGAGATCTCGCCCCGAGATCTTAGAATGAGAAGGGGAAGAGAAAGAGCAAGAGGAAGAGGTAAAACTTAGTTGCTTCTCTGACAACGAGTGAAACTAACAAGACTTGAAGGTTGCGAAGAGATGAATAATGGCATGAGGAACAAGCAAGAATTCAAAAGAAATTTGGGCAGGACTTGGATAGAAAAGAGAGGCAAAACTTGATAAGATGAAGAGAACTTGAGAAGAGGGCACAACACTCCGGCTAAATGAATGAGCAAGGAAGAACATGATCTTGATAAAACGAGATGATGGTTGAAGAGGGCAACATCACAATGCCTCCGGAACGAAGAATAGAAGCTAGATCGACGGAAGGAAAAAATGAAGAAGAAAATGACACTTCTACCACAATTGAATTGAAAAGCATAGATTGAACAGAGTTGTTGGAAAGTCAACAACGAAAAGAATAAGCTTGTTGTGGGCTTATGGAAACATCTCAAAATTAAGAGTTTACAACCAGCCACTAACGGAAACAAAGATTGGTTGGGAGCAAGAGTATATGCAAACTTCTTTCACAAGAGGATACATTGAGAACTTGAATCATTGATAAGCACCATAATTGCAACAATCCTTAGGAAATGCTATAGGTGAAATTCAATCCAAAACTCCGAGAAAGAAAAGATGGGTTTAAATATCTCATTCTTGACAAATTATCTTCGAGACTCCTCACAAATCAAGAATGCTATAACACCACCTCAAAAGATAAGGAGGAATGGATTGCACTTTGGAATGCAAGACAAAGAATACTTGAGGTACTACCACAAGAATCTTGAAGAACACTTCAAGAATGAATTAATCCTTGGAGGGCTACCATGAAGAACCTTTGAAAGAACTCCGGAATACAAGGATGATAGAAAAGAATTGAAGGTTTCAAAAGAACAAGATTGAGGCCTTGCAAAGATTTAGATGAAGCTTCGCGACGAGATACTTGAGAAAACTTGGAACTCCGGAAAAGAGAAGATGAACAACTTAGAACCAAGAATTGAGATCATGAAAAACTCCAAAAGAAGAATTGAAATCACCTTGATGAAACAAGAATAAGAATTATGTTATGCTTATCCTTCATCAAGTTAAATTGATGACAAGCAACGGATTTGGCATACTACTTATTCTTCTTGCAAAGATTGAAGAGAGATATCTCAAGCTTGAAGAGGTCTTCAACGAAACACCGGTAAGAATTCACAAATGCATGAAGATGCCACAAATGAATGGAGATAAATGAGAACGAAGAGACCAAGATCCGCCTAATAGAAAACTTTGACAAGGCACCGGAATACTTGACATACGAACGGAGGAACAACAATTGAGAAGAATTTGAGAACGAAAGCTGAAAGCTGAGGATGAAGAAATCTTCTGAAATGATGGCCTTCGGAGAATCGAGAAATGAAAACAACTCTTAAATGCTCCGGATAGATAAGAAAAGAATTCTGACGATCAGAGACAATTTAAGAGGAGAGAAACAAGCTGATATGACGAATCTTCAAAAGAACGGACAAGGATTTAAGAGAAACTCTCCTTCGGTCTTCAAAGATGAGAATGATGGTGAGAAACACCACCAAGAATTACTGAGATTCTCCGGAACAATGAATAAGGAAAGGTTGAAGCAGCGATGAAAAAGATTTAGAAGCGATCTTGGAGAAGGAATATGACTGATGGAATTCATTCTTACGTCATATTTGACAAGAACTTGAGGGCATCTCCGGAAAGATTAGAAGAGCCAGGTAAGATCCTGGGAAAAACCTGTGGGTTATGGGCCCACTCAAAAGAAACCACCGTTGAAACAATTGCTTAGGAAGAGAGATTGCACCGGTACAAATGAAAATTTGATGAGGTGAGACCCTCGAAATAATTTGGGAATATTTGAACAGAAACATGAATCTTCTAAGATATCTTCAGCACTCCGGATAGAATAGAGAGAGGTGAATAAACAAGAGAGGCTTGATAAGAATTTCCAACATGGGAAAACATTTAACGAATGAAAAACATATGATGAACACGAATGCTTGAATTGAATCCACCGGAAAGAAAATGGAGACGGAGAAATGATGAACTTAGCACTAGAGCATCTTCACAATGACTCACCGGATACGATACAGAAGAAAAGATAGCGGAAGCATCACATGAATAGAAAAGGCACTTGGATGAAAATTTAATTGTTGAAGAAAAGGGCGGGAGGGTGGGGAAAAACAAAGAAAACTTGGGACAGATGAGACAGACTCCGGAGAAGAATACGAGGATTGATCTTGCAAAAATTGGAGAGGATTGAATTAACTTGAAGAGAAGCACGCCGGTTGGAAAGAATTTCATGATAACTCCGGTCGATAAAAAGGATTAGCATTCTCATAGAAATATGAGAACACCACTTAGAAAAGATATGAAATCACCACTTGGCATCGAAGCAACTTGAATTACCATACTCCAAACAAAACAAAGGATGGGGCTTGCAAATTAAGCCGGAAACAAACACATAACCCATTTGCATTTGTTGGAAGGATAATCCTAGGTAACTACTTGAATTCCCACCTAAGAACTTCTGAAATCTTGGTTATGCAATCGGGTCCACGAATACACAGAGTTTTTATCCATCACTCAACTCCTAGCAGTAATACTACTCTCCAGTGTTTCACATCCCTCAACACACAACCACAGGTCTCGGAAACTCATCTACCTCAGACCCTCGTAATCACAACGATACCAAAGATGGCAGTACATGTGATCCCGCTCCCCGGTACTGGGTGCCGCCACACTCTTCGCACCACGAATAGTATTGAAGCAATTTCGAACATCCGCCTCCTGAGATACTAAGGAAACTAAACGACAACGATGTGTCAAGAACCCCTTGGAGCTCAACTCCCCGGGTCCAATCCATACGTACGGGAGGCACCAAGAACAGAGTTCCGATCACATCTACATCATAGAGGTTCCAAAATAACCGCATGATCCTAAAACAATTTGAGTGAGAAGAGTGGTAGAATTAAAAATTCCTATGTCACGATTCCTCACCAGAGCATAGAAGAGGAGTAAAAAGAATCCTACTCTCCGATATATAACTAGACTCAAAATAGTTTTTCACTAGACTCGACTCGGCCAAAGTTCGATCAATCAAGGGGGCTCCTAGGTCAGTACAGGCTCTGATACCAACTTGTAACACCCAAGATGCGATCCTATCCTTATTTTGGCACGAGGGCCTCGACAGGGATAGAAGCGCATCTCGTCGTTTCGCAAGAATGGATATCATTACAAGTACCTGTAAAGAAGAGATGAGTTTATGGAATTGGCTTACACTCGCCACAAGCTACATCAATATCACATCAATACAACAACATAACAATCATCATACAAAAGAGCAGGGTCCAACAAATAAATAAATGAATAGGGAAAAGAAGGAAGTTGCACTACATGGAGTTGGAAAGAAAACAACATGGACAAGATAAAAGATGATCATGGGTTCAGGGTCATATGGAGGATGAGCATGAACTTGGTGAAGGTGATCGAGGCATGAAGTGGAGCAGACGAGATGGAGGAATGAAACAAAGTTGGCATGCATAAAAAAAGAAACACAATACAAGCTATGGGTTGAAGCCTTGATGAAACAAAAATAAAACACCCATCCAAGCATGCAAGAACTAAGATAACAAAATTAATAAATGAAGGTCTTGGTCTCGAAATGGTCAATGGAAACAACAGAAAGAAACGGCAACTACAGACGGATGCGAGTTTTCAAAAACGAGTGACGATGCTATGCAAATGATGCGAATGATGCGATGATGAATGCAACAACCAAATAAATCACAAGACGACAATGACATAAAACGGGAATCTTCTGGAGCGTCGGTCTCGGGCTATTACAACTCTCCTCCACTAACAAGAGATCTCGCCCCGAGATCTTAGAATGAGAAGGGGAAGAGAAAGAGCAAGAGGAAGAGGTAAAACTTAGTTGCTTCTCTAACAACGAGTGAAACTAACAAGACTTGAAGGTTGCGAAGAGATGAATAATGGCATGAGGAACAAGCAAGAATTCAAAAGAAATCTGGGAAGGACTTCAATAGAAAAGAGAGGCAAAACTTGATAAGATGAAGAGAACTTGAGAAGAGGGCACAACACTCCGGCTAAATGAATGAGCAAGGAAGAACATTATCTTGATAAAACGAGATGATGGTTGAAGATGGCAACATCACAGTGCCTCCGGAACGAAGAATAGAAGCTAGATCGACGGAAGGAAAAAACGAAGAAGAAAATGACACTTCTACCACAATTGAATTGAAAAGCATAGATTGAACAGAGTTGTTGGAAAGTCAACAACGAAAAGAATAAGCTTGTTGTGGGCTTATGGAAACATCTCAAAATTAAGAGTTTACAACCAGCCACTAACGAAAACAAAGATTGGTTGGGAGCAATAGCATATGCAAACTTCTTTCACAAGAGGATACATTGAGAACTTGAATCATTGATAAGCACCATAATTGCAACAATCCTTAGGAAATGCTATATGATCCAACTATATTAACAAAGCCCGTGATACATCAAGATCATGACATCTCAAGAACACGAGAGAGAGAGATTGAACACATAGCTACTGGTACATACCCTCAGCCCCGAGGGTGGACTACTCCCTCCTCGTCATGGCCTCCGCCGGGATGATGAAGATGGCCACCGGAGATGGATTCGCCTCTCCGGCAGGGTACTGGAACGTCTCCAGATTGTTTTTCGTCGATACAGAGAGTTGCGGCGGCAGAACGAGGAGTCTGGGGTTATTTATGATTGTTTCTATATTTATAGGATTTTTGGGCATCGGTTTCACGCCAATATGGGCCACGGGAAGGGCACGATACACCAGGGCGCGCCTGGGCCCTCTGGCGCGCCCTGGTGGGTTGTGCCCACCTCATGGCTCTTCTCCGGTGATTCTTCGCTCCAATATTGCTTATTTGGCCCAGAACAAATCAGCAAAAAGTTTCGGGCGATTTCGAGAACTTTTATTTTCTGCACAAAAACCTCACCACGGTAATTCTTCTAAAAATAGCGTCAGTCCGGGTTAGTTCTAAATAAATCATATAAAGTGCATCAAAACCATATAAAAGTATTGTAAACATAGATGAATATGGCATGAATACTTCATAAATTATTGATATGTTGGAGACATGTCAGCATCCCCAAGCTTAATTCCTACTCGTCCTCGAGTAGGTAAATGATAAAAGAAATAATTTATGAAGTGTGAATGCTAGCGTAGTGCATAAGTTTGATCTATGATAATTTCAACAACTTTTCCTAGCATCATAACAGCAACTCTTTCTAATAAAACTCATAATGATAAAGTAGCAACCAATTCACATGTTATGGTTCAAACAATGAATCTCTTGAAACTTAACAACCTATGTTCTTAGTCACTAAGCAATTGCAATTCAACTTATTCTCAACAAAGTCTAAGTAAGAGCTCCACATACTCAATCATCATATAGTCTTCCATGATTGCTAGTACTCAAAGCATATTTTTAGAACAAATGGCATCCATCGAACACAGAGAAAGATAGGGGCTTAATGTTTCGCCTCCCAACTCATTTATCATAGGGATAATTGTCAACAATAATAAGTCATGATCAAATATATTTGACTGGCCATATGTGTTTGGATCTTTCCCCCACCACATGATGCTTGCCAACTAATAGATTGAGGTTGGAAAAAGAAGTTGACTCAACATGAAAAGTAAATAACATGAAAGTAAATAGATTGTCCCTTCGCAGAGGGAAGCAGGGATTTGCAAAGGTGCCAGAGCTCATTGTTTAAAAACAGATATAGATATAATTTTGGGAGGTGCTCCCTTCCTGTCAACGTTACGACCAAGAGTTATCAATATCTTCCATGCTAAACACATTAGCGGCGGTTCCCAAGCGGTAAAAGTAAAGGTTTACTCCCCCTCCACCAACAAACACACTCCACGGCTAGCCGAATCCACGGGTACCGTCCATACCAACAACATTCCTAGGGGAGTTTTGTTTAATTATTTGCATTTTTTTATTTCGGGACTGGGAATCCCTATTACCGCCCCTCTCGTGCAAGGACGAGTGAATAAACACTCATCTTGAGAATAACCCGCTTAACATGGAAGATATTGACCGCCCCCCGTCGCTCCATGAGCGGTCCAGGCACACAAAATAGATGTTTATTTGAATGTTTAGAGGTGGCACATGCAAATTTACTTGGAATGGCAGTGAAATACCATATATAGGTAGGTATGATGGACTCTTATGGAAGAAACTTGGCTCAAGGATTTGGATGCACAAGTAGTATCTCTACCTAGTACAAAGTGTTGGCTAGCAAAAGGTTCTAAACAAGCACCACATATTGGAGGATCCATAACAATATAACTTCTATGCAAATATACACAACCATAACTCATTACATTGTCTTCCTTGTCCAACTTCAACTAATTTTCTCAAGTTTGGAAATAATTAATGGGTATTCACAATCATAGAAGATGTCCAAGATAATATATTTGTATGTGAAAGTTCTCTTCCTTATCCTAATCATTCAAGAATTGCTTGTATGACCAATATTGTGATTGTCAAACTTCAATAGATTTTACTTTCTAAACCAGATGTAAAGCTACTACTAAGCATAAAGCACATTGATAATTTCATATTTATGATATTCAATCCATTCACAATTTACTCATAGGATATAAGTGAAGCACAAGAGTAAACATCAAACTACTCTCAAAAGATATAAGCGGAGATCAATGAGTACTCAAGCAATTAAGTAAATATGTGAGGACTCTCTCTCAATAAATATTTTCAGATCTGAGTATTTTATTCAAACAGCAAACTAAACAAAAATAGAACTCCAAGAATAGCAAAAATCATGTGAACGAATAAAAATTTAGGCTCAACATAGGCTAACTGATAGTTGACGAAGAGAGGTGGGATGTGTAGCATCCCCAAGCTTAGATGCTTGAGACTTCTTGAAATATTTACTTGGGGTGCCTTGGGCATCCCCAATCTTGAGCTTTTGTATCTCGTTCAATCCTCTCATATCTTGGTTTCACCTATTCTCAAAAACTTCATCCACACAAAACTCGAAAAGAACTTGTGAGATAGGTTAGTACACATAAAAACAAATCAACACATCATGTACTGCCTAGACAAGTTGCACAATAATTTTCATACATCATCTACTGTTTACTATCGTTTCCACAATTTATATCTACCAATATAGGCTATGGAAACTATAGAATAAGTAGATAACAAAACTATGACAGCAATCTGTCCAAACAGAACAGTCTGTAGCAATCTATTAAACCAGTGTACTTATGTAACTCAAAAAATTATGAAACTTTAGAACATACTAACGAATTTATATGACAACACTGTAAAAATTTCAGAAACTTTCCACGTTCCAGTAAAATATGAAAATTCAAACACTACAGAGAAAGTTTCTGTTTTTACACAGCAGACATCAAACATGCAATGCAAGCATCCTAAAGGCAATTCTTGGAACTTTTTATTGAAAAACAAGATTATAAATAACACCTAACAGAGACCAACAAAATAAAATGACGCTCCAAGCAAAACACATATTATGTGACGAATAAAAATATAGCTCTAAGTAAGATATACCGATAGTGTTGAAGACGAAAGAGGGGATGCCTTCCGGGGCATCCCCAAGCTTAGGCGCTTGAGTCTTCCTTGGATATTAACTTGGGGTGCCTTGGGCATCCCCAAGCTTAGGTTATTGTCACTCCTTATTCTCCTCATATCGGTGTATCACCCAAAACTTGAAAACTTCAATCACACAAAACTTAACGGAACTTCGTGAGAAGGGTTAGTGTAATAAAGATAAATCATTCACTTAGGTACTATCAAGACAATATTCATAATTGTTCCCACATTATACCTACTGTATTCTATCATTCCCATAATTTATACCACTAAATATAAGCTATGGAAACACTAAAACAAGCAAACTATGCATGCAAAACAGAATCTGTCAGAAACAGAATAGTCTGTGAAGATATGTAGTATAGCCATACTTCCCTGTCTCTAAAACTTCTGAAAAATTAGGACAACCTGAAACATTTGTATATTAAGACTGTGTAAAAATTTCAGAGCATTATAACGCTCCAGTAAAAAATGAAAATTCCTGTACTGGATTCAAAAGTTTCTGTTTTGGTTCAGCATCAATTCTACTCATCTTGTGAGTCATCCCAAAGGCTTTACTTGGCACTTTATTGAAATAAAAGACACAAAACATGATTAATATAGTACCTTAATCATGTGAACACACAAAAACAGAAAGGAAAAGTGTTGGGTTGTCTCACATAGGAATAGTATTTGAAACATGTAAGAGAGCATCATGAATCTCATGACAAGCATATTTAAGTCTAACCCACTTCATATGCATAGGGATTTTGTGAGCAAACAATTTATGGGAGCAAGAATCAACTAGCATAGGAAGGCAAAACAAGCATATCTTCAAAACTTTGAACACATAGAGAGGAAACTTGATATTATTGCAATTCCAACAAGCATATGTTCCTCCCTCATAATAATTTTCAGTAGCATCATGAAGGAATTCCACAATATAACTATCACATAAAGCATTCTTTTCATGATCTACAAGCATAGGAAATTTGTCACTCTCCACATAAGCAACTTTCTTCCCATTCATAATAGTGGGAGCAAACTCAACAAAATAACTATCACGTGACACTTGATTGACATAACCACATTGAATATTAAAATCATGATAACAAGTTTCATGGTTGTCATTACTCTTTATAGCATACATGTCATCATCATAATCATCATATATAGGAGGCATGCCATCATCACAATAAATTTGCTCATCAAAACTTGGGGGACAAAAAATATCATCTTCATCAAACATAGCATCCCCAAGCTTGTGGCTTTGCATATCATTAGCATCATGGATATTCAGAGAATTCATACTAGCAACATTGCAATCATGCTCATCATTCAAGGAATTCTCATTAAGTATTTTCATAATTTCTTCCTCTACCAATTGAGCACAATTTTCTAACTCCTTATTTTCACGAAAGACATTATAAAGACGATACAAATGATGCAACCTAAGCTCCATTTTTTTTGTAGTTTTCTTTTACAAAACCAAACTAGTGAAAAACAAGAAACTAAAAGATTTAATTGCAAGATCTAAAGATATACCTTCAAGCACTCACCTCCCCGGCAACGGCGCCAGAAACGAGCTTGATGTCTACTACACAACTTTATTCTTGTAGACTTTGTTGGGCCTCCAAGTGCAGAGTTTTGTAGGACAGTAGCAATTTTCCCTCAAGAAGATGACCTAAGGTTTATCAATCCGTGGGAGGTGTAGGATGAAGATGGTCTCTCTCAAACAACTCTGCAATCAAATACAAGAAATCTCTTGTGTCCCCAACACACCCAATACAATGGCAAATTGTATAGGTGCACTAGTTCGGCGAAGAGATGGTGATACAAGTGCAATATGCATGGTAGATATAGGTTTTTGTAATCTGAAAATATAAAAACAGCAAGGTAGCAAGTAACAAAAGTGAGCACAAACGGTATTGCCATGCTTGAAAACAAGGCCTAGGGTCCGTACTTTCGCTAGTGTAATCTCTCAACAATGCTAATATAATTAGATCACATAACCATCCCTCAATGTGCAATGAAGAATCACTCCAAAGTTCTTATCTAGCGGAGAACATAAGAAGAAATTGTTTGTAGGGTACGAAACCACCTTAAAGTTATCCTTTCCGATCGATCTATCCAAGAGTTCGTACTAAAATAACACCAAGTTATCATTTCCGATCGATCTATCTAAGAGTTCGTACTAGAATAACACCATATGATACGTATCAACCAACTCTATTGTCACCTAGATACTCCAATGTCACCACAAGTATCCATGAGTTAATTATACAATACGCATCAAACAATTTCAGATTCATAATACTCAATCCAACACAAAGAACCTCAAAGAGTGCCCCAAGATTTCTATTGGAGAACGTATGACAAGAACGTGCATCAACCCCTATGCATAGATTACCCCAATGTCACCTCGGGAATCCGCAAGTTGAGTACCAAAACATACATCAAGTGAATCAATAGAACACCCCATTGTCACCACGGGTATCCATATGCAAGACATATATCAAGTGTTCTCAAATCCAATGTTCAATCCAACATAACGATATCTCAAAGGGAAAGATTCAATTCATCACAACAAGATAGTAAGGGAAACACACCATATGATCCAACTATATTAACAAAGCCCGTGATACATCAAGATCATGACATCTCAAGAACACGAGAGAGAGAGAGAGACAGAGAGAGAGAGAGAGAGATTGAACACATAGCTACTGGTACATACCCTCAGCCCCGAGGGTGGACTACTCCCTCCTCGTCATGGCCTCCGCCGGGATGATGAAGATGGCCACCGGAGATGGATTCCCCTCTCCGACAGGGTACTAGAACGTCTCCAGATTGGTTTTTCATCGATAAAGAGAGTTGCAGTGGCGGAACGAGGAGTCTAGGGTTATTTCTGATGGTTTCTATATTTATAGGATTTTTGGGCGTCGGTTTCACGCCAAGATGGGCCACGAGGAGGGCACGATACACCAGGGCGCGCCTGGGCCCTCTGGCGCGCCCTGGTGGGTTGTGCCCACCTCGTGGTTCTTCTCCGGGGGTTCTTCGCTCCAATATTGCTTATTTGGTCCAGAAAAAATCACCAAAAAGTTTCGAGCGATTCCGAGAACTTTCATTTTCTGCACAAAAACAACACCACGGTAATTCTGCTGAAAACAGCGTCAGTCCGGATTAGTTCTAAATAAATCAAATAAAGTGCATCAAAATCATATAAAAGTATTGTAAACATAGATGAATATGGCATGAATACTTCATAAATTATCGATACGTTGGAGACGTATCAGTTTGCTGTCGGGGTGAGCTACTACGCGAGTACAAGTGTCCAAAGGTCTGAATCCTGAGCTAGGTTGCCTTGGGCCTCCTTTTATAGTGCAAGGGGCAACCACAATGGCAAAACAGTCATTATCTATCGATTAGATAGCTCAGCAGAGCTATCATACCTAACTCTGGCATTTAGGACAAAATACCATGATTACTAGACTAGGTGGCGCTCGGGGGTGCATCCCCGGCAAGCTCTTGCCACCGCCTAGCTAGTTGTTGCTTAAGGTCTTGACACGCTGCTGGACGGGTGTCAACTGTGTATAATCTGCCCCCCGGTGCTTCGCCACGTGCTTAGCGAGAGCCACTTAGCTGCTTGAGGGCTCGACACTGCATCGATAAGTAACTGGCGTAGCGATGCGGTGGAGTGGTGGCTGGTTGGCTCGTGCCTGCCGGGGGATGGCTTGCCAGGTCTTCGTGAGATGTGCGCGCCTTGGTTCCCGGCAGGCTCCGAGGACGCGGCTAGCATGCTTTGGGCCCCTCCTGGGCTGTTGTGCTGGTGTTGCCGGTGTTTGCTTGGCTTCCTGCAGGCCGTTGCTGTCGGGTGCTGGTTTTTGAATGCGTGCTTGGTGGTGTGGTAGCCTTCCCAACGGGTTTTGCTACTACCGCCTGTGCATAAGTCAGGGGCACTGGATACCCCTGTCCTAGTGCATCGATAGGAGCCCCCGGGTCTGGCCCACACGCGCCTGCCTAGTACCGTTGGGTCAGGCCCAAAAATTATGCACAAGTGCGCAATGTGAGGGGGTAACTGCCAATTTACTGGTCAGCACTGCCCCACCACCTCAGGCCGTTTCTGCCACGCGCGCCGCATGCATAGCGAGGAGCTTGCGGTGGGCGTTCGTGACTTAAAGGCCCGATCGTGGCAGAAACCGCAGCGCCATGGATTGGAGCAATGGGGCGGTTACCTGTTCGCCCGTGAGTCATGGGTAGTGGGATTGGTGGAGATGGGCGGACGCTCTGGAGCGGGGGAGAGCCAGCCCCTGTGCTCTCCCCTATAAATTAGGGGGTCACGGTGGCGATGCTCATCCAGCCCCATCTCATCCTTTCTCCCAAGTCCACATTGCTCGCCCTTCACTTCTGGCTCGCCCTTGAGCCGCCCCTTCCTTCCTGAAAGTCAGGGGGAAGGGCCTGGCGAGCGTGTTCGCAGGGGCTTCCCCTTGCGTCCACGCCCATTCCCCGCTCTGGACCGATGTCTTCGAGCTGAAAGTTAGCCGGAGGAGTCTTGGATGGGGGAGCGGGCGGCGTGGCGGTCGCGCTGGGGACGATTGCGGCGGCACGCTCGCCGCTGCGTTGCCCGCTTCGTTAGCTTTGATGGAGCGCCGTACGGTCGACACCGCGCCGGAGTCTATAATGGAGACGCAGCGTCACGGTGGACTGTGGTTCCCGCACTCCTTCTTCAGGGTGATGGAGAGAGATCGTTCGCACGGCCGCCGATTACGCGTGTGCAGTCGCAGTCGTGGTTCGCCATCTATTGCGGTGAAGTTCCCTACCAACAGCGCCCTGGATGGCGCGTATGGGTGGGAGTTCTTCGCTCGTGCTTGCTTCTTAAGGGCGGGAGGAATTCCCCGCCTTTGGCTACCGGGGACGACCATGCTCTCTGTGGGGTCCTTTGGTTGCCGCATTGGGAGCTTTGACGACGGCGGAGGCGTTCCCCCGAGCGGTGGCGATGAGGAAGACGATGGCGGTCGGGAACACACGACGCATCAGGAGCACGGATGAGGGCTTCGACGTGTCGTGCCCCTCGGCAGCACCATCATCACCAACTGGGCTCTGGCAGCGCCACCATCTGCACCTGCCCTCCGCCTTCTTTCCCCTTGTCGGTCTTGTCCGCTCCGTCGGCTTCGTCCGCCCTGCCTGGGGATGGGGCCCTTCTGCTCTTCGGGCGCGTCCCTCTGGTCCTGGCGGGGAGGCGCCGAATCCCAGCCAGGCGCTCCTTTTGCCCTCTACTTCTTCTCCACCTAACTCCTAGGAGGAGAGGGACAAGAAAGGCATTACGGGGCATTTATCTTTTTATAAGTTAAAAGATGTAGGCGTTCGCCAGGTTTTAGTTAATCGTAATGTAATTTCCATTCGATTTGTATTGGCAAACGAATGAATGAATGATACTTTGTTCCCCTGAGAACTATCCTTTTCTCTCTTTGTTTCTATTGTGTCAATGTGTACGTCCTCACCGCACAGGACCACCTGCCGGGTCACTATTAACCGCGAGCGCCAAAAGGGAGCAAGCCCCCGGCAGCAGGATGTCGTTGTTCTCCGGTAGTGGTCCTTTTCGGTATCGGCACGGTTCCCCAGAGCTGATAAGTTATCAGGAGCTGGGGAACAGCTCGTCCCGACAAAGGTTCTTACCACGCGGTGGAACTTTATCGAACACATCCGAAAAAGAGAGTAAGGATTTCCTTTAAGGAGCATAAACTTGGGATACGCGATTAGAATTATCTCTTTTTAGGCTGTATCCCTTTCCGGAGTACGCCGGGCCGCCGTCCTTGTTCCTTCGCCCTCCTTCTATGTTTACCTGGTGACAAAACACGCAGGACAAGAGGTCCCCACCCTTCGAGGAAAGAGTGCGGTAACAAGGATTATAGGCTCAACGAGTACTCTAGCAAATCTTTAGAAATAGGCGATGATATTGCAGTCATAAAGGACATAACGAACGTGCAATGCAATGATATGATGCCATGCCTAGCTTTATTACTGTTGCTCAGGGTATGCGCCTGGCTTTGTACAAAGGGTTACATGCAACTTCGGCAAGGCTTGTACAAAAGGTGGCTGCCGGGGACTGCGCCCAGCAGCCGCGCCTTACGGGTAGAACTTACGAAGATGCTCAATATACCATGAGTTAAGCACCTTGGTGCCATCTTCGGTCTCCAGACAGACTGCGCCAGGTCTGGTGACTCGTGCTACCCGGTAAGGGCCTTTCCACTTCGGCATCAACTTGTTGGTACCCTTGGCGGACTGAACGCGCCTAAGGACAAGGTCGCCTTCCTCAAGGCTCTGGGCATGTACCCTGTGTCTATGATAGCGGCGCAAGGCTTGCTGGTATCATGCAGCACGTACAGCAGCCTGGAGACGATCTTCCTCGAGGAGCATGGCATCGTCATGCCGTAGCTGCTCTTGCTCTACTTCGTTGTAGGCAAGTACTCGAGGTGACCCGTATATGAGTTCCGTGGGGAGCACTGCTTCCGCCCCGTATACCAGGGAGAAGGGAGTCTAGCCGGTGGCTCGATTCAGTGTCATTCTGAGGGACAAAGAACCACCGGCAGCTCATCTATCCAACGCTTGCCGCTCTTCCGCAGCTTATCGAAAGTCCTTTTCTTGAGACCTCGCAGCACTTCAGCATTCATCCTCTCAACTTGCCCGTTGCTCCTTGGATGGGCACCAGAGGCCAAGGAGACCTTGCTTCCAAGGTTTTGGATGTATTGCATGAAGGCGCGGCTCGTGAACTCGGTGTCGTTGTCGGTGATCACTCTGTTGGGTACCCCAAAATGGCACACCAGTCCTTTCATGAACTTGATAGCTGACTGCGCGATCACCTTCCGTACTGGCTCCACCTCAGGCCACTTTGTGAACTTGTCGGTTGCCACGAACAAGAACTCAAAGCCCCCGACAGCGCGGGGGAAGGGGCCCAAAATATTGAGCCCCCAGACCAAGAAGGGCCAGGACAAAGGGATCGTCTGGAGAGCTTGCGCTGGCTGATGGATGTTCTTGGAATGGAACTGATAGGCTCCACACTTGGTGACCAACTCAGTTGCATCTTGGAGGGCAGTGGGCCAGTAGAAACCCTGCCGGAAGGCTTTCCCGGCAAGGGCTCTGGATCCAATGTGTGAGCCACATACGCCTCCGTGAATCTCCGCCAACAGCCTCAGTCCGTCCTCCCAGCAAATGCACCTCAATTTCACGCCGTTGGGTCTTCTTCTGTATAGAGTGTCGTCGACAAACTGGTACATACTTGACCGACGAGCTACTTTTTCGGCCTCTTCTTGCTCTTCGGGGAGTTCTCCTGTTTGGAGGAAACGGACTATGTGTTGTGCCCAAGTTGGAGCCTGGGGCCCGACAACTAGGACTAAAGGCATCTCCTCGTCCATGGGAGCGCTTGTCTCGACCACGAGAACCTGGGGTTCCGTAGGAGAGAGCTACTCACCATGCGAAGCGAGACAGTCTCCGGCAGCTTCTCTACCAGCGGCTTCGGGAAGCTCTCCCGGGAAATGCTTGCCGGAGTTCAGCTTTCTTCTTTTCCTGGCCATTGTTGATGGGGATACTGAAGGTTGAGTGAGGCGGAGGATAAAGGTTCCTGGTTCCACAGGGAGCTATTGCACATCACACTTTGATAGATGATCAACGATGGTATTTTCCGCACGGGGCACATGCTCTGCTTGCAATCCATCAAAGCGCTCCTCCAGTTTCCTCACCTCCTCTACATATGCCTCCATTAATGGGCTCTAATAGTCTTTGTTGGTTTGTTTCACCACGAGTTGTGAGTCCCCTCGGATGATCAGTCTTTGATTCCCAGCTCCACCGCGATTCTGAGTCCGGCAAGGAGCCCTTCATATTCAGCGGTGTTGTTGGTAGCCTCCTCCCGGGGGAAGTGCATCTGAACCACATACTTGAGGTGTTCTCCGGTGGGGGCGACGAGGAGAAAACCTGCTCCGGCACCCTGGAGCGAGAAAGCACCGTCAAAGTACATGATCCAATCCTTAGGTGCTTCTTTGCCGGGGAGGACTATCTCTGGAATTTCTTCATCTGGCGTGGGCGTCCATTCCGCAATGAACTGTGCCAACGCCCTGCTCTGGACTGTGGAAGTGCTCTCATACTTCAAACCAAAACTTGACAGCTCAAGGGCCCACTCAACTATCCTGCCAGTGGCTTCAGGGTTCCTCAATATACGCTGCAGCGGAAAGCGGGTGACAACTATGATCTCATGGGCTTGGAAGTAGTGGTGCAGCTTCCTCGAGGCCATGATGAGGCCGAAGATCAGCTTTTGCACTCCAGAGTACCTTGATCTAGCCCCCTCTAATAAGGAGCTGACAAAGTAAACTGGCCGCTGTACCACTTTCTTCTTCACCACTTCCTCGGAACTGCCTTTGCCAGCTTGTTGAGGTTCCTCCAAGTTTGCATTGGGTCCTACCGCGGGTGCTTCAGTCTCGCCCCCGGCAGCGTCGGTTGCAGCAGCTGCATCCTCATCTACTTCTCGTTGCGCCATCAGCGCTGCACTAACCACTTGATTAGTTGCCGCCAAGTATAGCAGCAACGGTTCTTGTGGTTTAGGAGCGACCAAGGTGGGAGCGGAAGAAAGGTAAGTTTTCAGATCTTGCAGCGCCGCTTCTGCTTCCGGGGTCCACTTTACCGGGCCTGCCTTCTTCAGGATCTTGAAGAACGGCAGGGCGCATTCGGCGGATTTGGAGATGAACCTACTTGGTGCGGCAACGCATCCGGTCAAACGTCTGATATCCTTGATGGTCTTGGGTGCCTGTATCTGCTCAATTGCCTTGATCTTGTCGGGATTTGCTTCTATCCCCCGCTGAGATACAAAGAACCCAAGTAGCTTGCCGGATGGGATGCCAAATACACACTTTTCAGGGTTGAGCTTCAGGTTGATCTTGCGCAGGTTTGCAAAAGTCTCTTCCAAGTCTTGTATGAGAGTTGCTTCATTCTTGGTCTTGACAGCTATATCATCCATGTAGGCTTCTACGTTCTTGTGCAACTGCGGTCCAAACCCAGTCTGCACGGCTCTGTCAAAGGTAGAACCAGTGCTCTTTAACCCGAAGGGCATCCGTACAAAGCAGTACGTGCTGCATGGAGTTATGAATGCGGTCTTTTCCTCATCTTCCTTAGCCATGAAGATCTGGTGGTATCCAGAGTAAGTGTCCAAGAAGGAAAGCAGGTCACACCCAGAGGTGGAATCAACAATTTGGTCAATGCGCGGCAAGGGGAAGGGGTCCTTCGGGCATGCTTTGTTCAGGTCAGTGAAATCTATGCAGAGCCTCCATTTCCCATTCGCCTTGCGCACTACCACAGGGTTGGCTAACCAAGTTGGGTGCAAAACTCCTCTGACCAAACCAGCCGCTTCAAGTTTTCTGATCTCTTCGGCGATGAACTGTTGCCGCTCCAAGGCTTGCTTCCTAACCTTTTGTTTGACAGGCCTGGCGTGGGGGCAGACAGCAAGGTGGTGCTCGATTACCTCCCTGGAAACACCGAGGATGTCAGATGGTTGCCACGCAAACACATCGACATTCGCCCGCGGGAAGGCAACGAGCACACTTTCCTATTTGTTAGTAAGGGTGGCGCTGATGGTGAACGTGCCACCAGCGCCATCCTGCCCTGCCGGGACCTTCTTCGTCTCAGGATAGGTGACCTTGGCTTTCTTGCTAGTGGAACTCTCCAGCAGATCCTCGATGGGCGCAGCGCACTCTGAAGAGGCGCGCTTCCCGGAGTCCTTGTCGGTGTCTCTGCTAGACTTCCTCTCTTTCCTAGATTCCTTGGTGGGAGCTGACGCTTCTGCGACTTCTGCTGCTACCGCGTCTCGATATATCTTATCCACGCATATGACTGCATCCTTCTTGTCGGACGGGATGGAGATAATTCCAATGGGCCTCGGCATCTTCAAAGTGTTGTAAGCATAGTGGGATGCTGCCATGAATTTTGCCAGGGCTGGGCGACCAAGAATTCCGTTGTAAGGCAGGGGAAGCTCAACCACATCGAACACCACCCTCTCGGTTCGGTAGTTTAGCTCCCCGCCAAACGTCACAGGCAGAGTGATCTTTCCCTTGGGTCGGCTCCTGCCGGGGTTAACTCGTTGGAAAGTACCCGTGGCCTTGAGCTCTTCGTCAGGGATTTGCAGTCTCTCGACCACCTTCGAGGAGATTAAGTTCAATCCCGCCCCGCCGTCAACTAACATCTTGGTGACCTTGAGGTTGCGGATTGTTGGAGAAACCAACAATGGCAAACATCCGACCGTGATGGTGCGATTAGGATGGTCCTCTTCATCAAAGATGATAGGCGTGCGGGACCATCTGAGTGGCCTCTTAGACTCTACAGCAGGTTCCACAGCGTTGACCTCACGCGCCCACTGCTTGAGCTGTCGGTGAGAGGAGTGCAAAGATGCACCCCCGTCAACACACATGGCCTCTGTTGCCCTCTGGAATTCTCGATCACTGGAATCCTCCGCATCATCCTCATCCTCACTCATATCCTCTGTTTCTTTCTTCTCACGACCCTTGGTCGGCTTTTCCTTCTGCTGTGGGGTCTTGCCGCGGCGGCCTCCCCTGCCGCCATGACCCTTCCCGGCAGCAGCGTCTTGGCCCTTCTCCTTGTCATGCTTCTCGTACTCTGCCTTCTGCTTCTCGACAAGCTGCTCAACTTGGCGGCACTCTTGAAGATCATGGCCCTTGGTGCGGTGGATCTTGCAGTATGGCCCGTCGGACTTCCCGGTTTTCTCTGCTGCTGCGGCCTCCCGGCAATCAGGGCACGCGGCAGCTTCCTTGCCGGGGGTCTCGGCCTTGGTCTTCTTGCCAGCAGCGAGATTACCAGATCCCTCCACAGCCAATACTGCCTTTCCTTTGCGCTTATTGTTGCGCTTTCGGTTCCTCCCCTTCGAGCCGGGGGCGTCATCGTCGTCTGAGTCGATTTCGATGCCAGCCTCCTCTCCAGGGAGTCGCCTTCCTTCTTCAGCACGGGCACACTTGTCCGCCATTGTGTACAACTCATTGACAGTCTTGGGGAGTTTCACATTCATCTTGGCCCGCATCCTCCTATTGCGCACGTTTGAGTGGAACATGGCAATCACGGCTTCGGGGTGTATTTCTGGGATGTTGCGTGCACTCGACTGAATCTCTGAATGTACTTCCGCAAAGTTTCTCCTTCCTTTTGCGGCAGAACTTGCAGATCGCTGGGCTGTCCTGGCTCCTGATGGCCGCTTGTGAAGGCACCGATGAACTCGTTGCATAGATCAGCCCAGGATGAGATAGAGTTTTCCGGCAGGTGCATCAGCCATGATCTCACATTTGGCTTGAGTGCCAAAGGGAAATAGTTGGCGAGCACTTTCTCATCCCTTCCTCCAGCGGCTTGAATGGCGATCGTGTAGATGCCTAGAAATTCCACCGGGTTTAGCTTCCCGTCATACTTCTCCGTCAGCTCTGGTTTGAAAGCTCGAGCCGATGGCCAGTGGACCCGCCGCAGCGTGCGAGCCAAAGTAGGGCACCCAACCTTGTAAGGCAGGTACCCGCCGGCACTGGGCGCGAGGTCGCCAGCACTTGGGCCGTTGCGCTTGTCAGATTGATGGTGTGCTTCTTGACGCCGCTCGATGGTGACGCGCGCGTCTTCCTTCCGCCGATCCTCCAAGACACGCCGCTGGTTCCGGCGATCGCGCGGGCCGGATGAAGCAATGGATGCCTCATCGAACTCGTCAGCATGTGAAGCCTGCCGTGGTTGCTCCTGGGTTTGCTGTCGCGGAGGGGACTGCACTGTTGGCGTGGCCCCCTCGATGCGATCGCCGGCCCGGGCCGCCATAGCCGTATGCGCGTGCCGCGATGGCTCCGCATGCTGAGACTTATTGGCTTCGACAAAAGATATCAAGCTCTGGATGGTAGCTCTCCACTCATCCATTTTGTCGGCCGCCGGTGGGAAGTTAAGCAGAAGCTAGGCTCATGCCATCGCTTCCGACGCCGTGTCCAGCATGGCGAACGAGGCGGACCGCGATGTCGCTCGGCTCCTGGTGGAACCAAGAGGGGCGTCGCCACGCTCTTGACGCCGTGCGCCGCTCGCCGGGGTGGTCTGACGTGGGGGAGGCCGAGCCCGCGGGTTCGCGGCTCCGCTCGGTGCTCCGTCTTGTTCTGGACGAGGCGTGCGTCCAGTAGCCGCTCTCGTGACGACCACGGCCACCCGCATGGCGGAGAGGCGGTGATCGATCGTCCCCTCCGTCCACGGTACTAGGGGCGCGCTCGCCAGGGCGTTGTTGCTGTTGCTCCTCTCCAGCGTTCCCGGCCCCAACCTTGGCCGCGGGGGACACGATGGTGGCGCCGCCTGCGCCAGTCGCATCGCCCACGATGCCTTCCTCACTCGCAGCCGCCGTAACGCCCGCGGCGCCTGCGACTGCGTGCGAGGGAGCCTTTGAAGTGGAGGGATGCGTGGCCGTGGCGAGCTTCTGCTTAGGAGCCATGGATGAAGAATATGATGATGAAGATCGACCCGTTGTTCACGAGCTCAGGTTCGCGCAAATGATGCACGCCCCCTACCTGGCGGGCCAAGTCGGGGCACGGATGCTCGCGATCACCCATGGGACCAGAGGCCCCTTGTGGTTCGGCAAGGGGGGTCACGTTGCACAAAGAGCGGAGACCATGAGACAGCGCGATGATCAGGTCGCTGGCATTTTTACCCAGGTTCGGGCCGCTGTGAAGAGTAAAACCCTACTCCTGCTTTTGGTGGATTGATCGAAGGAACACGACGAACACGCAGCGCTCAACTCCCGGTAAGGGTTGCTGTCGGGGTGAGCTACTACGCGAGTACAAGTGTCCAAAGGTCCGAATCTTGAGCTAGGTTGGCTCGGCCCTCCTATTATAGTGCAAGGGGCAACCACAACGGCAAAACAGTCATTATCTATCGATTAGATAGCTTAGTAGAGCTTTCATACCTAACTCTGGCATTTAGGACAAAATACCATGATTACTAGACTAGGTGGCGCTCGGGGGTGCATCCCCGGCAAGCTCTTGCCACCGCCTAGCTAGCCGTTGCTTAAAGTCTTGACACGCTACTGGACGAGTGTCAACTGGGTATAATCTGCCTCCCGGTGCGTCGCCACGTGCTTAGCGAGAGCCACTTAGCCGCTTGAGGGCTCGACACCGCATCGATAAGTGACTCGCGTAGCGATGCGGTGGAGCGGTGGCTGGTTGGCTCGTGCCTGCCGGGGGATGGCTTGTCGGGTCTTCCTGAGATGTGCGTGCCTCGATTCCCGGCAGGCTTCGGGGACGCGGCTAGCGTGCTTTGGGCCTCTCCTGGGCCGTTGTTCTAGTGTTGCCGGTGTTTGCTTGGCTTCCTGCAGGCCGTTGTTGTCGGGTGCTAGTTCTTGAATGCTTGCTTGGTGGTGTGGTAGCCTTCCCAACTGGTTTTGCTACTACCGCCTGTGCATAAGTCAAGGGCACTGGATACCCATGTCCCAGTGCACCGACAGCAAGCTTGTGGGATCCCCGCTGTAGGGTGTTGCAATATGTTTATGATTCGCTTATAGTGGGCGGCTAGAGTGACAGAAGCTTACACCCGAGTAAGGGGATTGTTTACGTATGGGATAAAGGGGACTTGATGTTTAATGTTATGGTTGGGTTTACCTTAATGATTTCTAGTAGTTGCGGATGCTTGCTAGAGGTCCAATCATAAGTGCATATGATCCAAGTACGGAAAGTATGTTAGCGTATGCCTCTCCCTCATATAAAACTGCAACAATGATACCGGTCTAGTTATCGATTGCCTAGGGACAAATCTTTCTCTTGTGCTACAAAAAGCTTTCTACTAAACAATTAACTTATTTAATATTTCTCTAAACAGCCCCTAACTTTTATTTACTTGTTCTTTACTATCTTGCAAAACTATCTATTACACCTACTAAGTACTTCTAGTTTCTTTCCCGCAAAGTAGTTTCATACTTGTTCTAGGTAAAGTAAGCGTTAGCGTGCGTATAGTCGTATTGGTGGTCGATAGAACTTGAGAGAATATTAATTCTACCTTTATCTCCTCATTGGGTTCGACACTCTTACTTATCGAAAAAGGCTATAAATGATCCCCTACACTTGTGGGTTATCAAGACCTTTTTCTGGCGTCGTTGCCGGGGAGCAATAGCGTAGTGGTTGATATTCTCATGTGTGCTTGTTTGATTTATCACTAAGTAATTTTATTTTCTGTTATTAGTTGTTTTATATCTTTAGTTATGAATATGGAACACGAAACACCAAAAAATAGTTGTACTTGCTACTCATGGAGATGGGGAACCTCCTAAAACCCTCGATGCTGGTTATGTGAAACACATTAATTGCTACTTTGATAATCCTGAGAAATCCTCATTGAACTTGATAATGGGAGACACGTTGGATCAACGTGAGTACTTTAGGGATTATCGCTTGTCTCAAAAAGGGAAACACTTATGGGATCAAATTAAAATGTTGCGTTGGTATGCTTGGGATGTATGTTTGAGATGTGATTATACTTGTTGCTCTAAGATTAAGGGTCTTCACCTTCCCTTTCAATGTGAATTTGATGATAATAAAACCTTGGCTTCTTATGCTAAAGGTATTTATGATTACTATGATGTGGAACAAATAGAAGAATTTGTTGCTTTTAAGGGTGCATATGAAATTGCTTCTTTGATTGAAAAGTATGATGATATTCCTTACAAATCTGGAAATTTTGCCATACTTAAATATTTCTATGAGAATTATGAATACAATGCTGATATTATTGAATTTATCGAAAGAATGTCTGCTGCCTTGGAAGAGACTAATATTTTGCAGGAATCTATGGAAGAAGAAATTGCTGAAACTGTGAGCTCATTAGATGAAAAAGATGAGGAGGAGAGCGAAGAACAAAAGGAGTAAGAGCAGATTAGCTACCCGTGCCCACCTTCTAGTGAGAGTAACTCTTCAACTCATACATTGTTTAATTTCCCTTCGCACATACCAAAGGATGAATGCTATGATGATTGCTATGATCCCTTGGATTCGTTTGAAATATCCCTTTTTGATGAACTTGATGCTTGCTATGCTTGTGGCCTTGGTGCCAATTTGAATTATGCTTATGAAGATGAACTTGCTATAGTTCCATATGTTAAGCATGAAATTGTTGCTATTGCACCCACACACGATAGTCCTATTATCTTTTTGAATTCTCCCAACTACACTATATCAAAGAAGTTTGCGCTTATTAAGGATTATATTGATGGGTTGCGTTTTACCACTACACATGATGATTTTGATGAATATAATATGCATGTGCTTGCTGCTCCTACTTGCAATTATTATGCGAGAGGAACCAAATCTTCACCTCTCTATGCTTCCAATACGATAAAATTGCAAGAAACTACTTATGCTATGTATTGGCCTTTACTTGATGTGCATGAATTGTTCTTGTATTACATGCCAATGCATATGAAGAGAGTTAGACTTCGTTGTTACATGATACATGTCACTTTGTGCTCACTACTTAATCACAAATCATTGTTAATTAAAATTGGCTTTGATATACCTTGGGATCCGGGTGGAACAATTACTTGAGCACTATATGCCTAGCTTAATGGCTTTAAAGAAAGCGCTGCCAGGGAGACAACCGGGAAGTTTTAGAGAGTCATTTATTTCTGTTGTGTGCTTTTAAAATAATTAAAAACAAAAAAATAAAGTGGGGAACTTAAAACCTTTTCAAAAAGAGAAGTGAAAGTGAGAAAGATGAGCACCGTTGAAGTGGGGGACGTCCTTGAACCTTTGTTCATTGCCATGTAAACTTTGTGAATCTTGATTACAACAACTTTTCAACAAAAATAATTATCCCCTTATACAAATCCATTGTATTATAAAAATAGTGTGCCAAGAATTACCTTTAGAATGTTTGAATTGTTTGTTTGATATGTGCTATGTAAAAACAGAAACTTTTGCTGTGGTGTTTGAATTTTCATATTTTACTGGAGCGTGAAAAAATTCTGAAATATTTACACAGTACTTATATGCACAAAAAAAATTACGTCCTAATTTTTCATAATTTTTGAGTTACATAAGTATAGTTTCCCTATAGATCATTACACACTGTCCTGTTTTTCACAGATTGCTGTTATAGTTGCTTTGCGTGCTTATGTTTGAATTCTTGTTGAGCCCCAAAGACTTGGGAGCCATAGAATTGTGATAGTATACAGTGGGTAATGTTAATATTATATTATGCAATAATGTTATGGCAGGACATGATGAGATTTGATGATTATGTACTAACGTTTCTAATGAAAGTTCTGTCAAGTTTTGTGTGGATGAAGTGTTCGAAGATCGAGGAGGTATCGATATGAGAAGAATAAGGAGAGACAAGAGTTCAAGCTTGGGGATGCTCAAGGAACCCCAAGTAAATATTCAAGGATACTCAAGCGTCTAAGCTTGGGGATGCCCCGGAAGGCATCCCATCTTTCTTCTTCAACAACTATCGGTATGTTTTGGTTTTTGTTTTGTTCACATGATATGCGTAAATTCTTGGAGCGTCGTGTGCCTTTTATTTTCCTTTTGGCGATGCACCATGCTGGTTTGGTAAGGTCCATGGTTGATTTATAGAATGATCTTTGCACTTCACTTATATATTTTGAGTATGGCTTTATAGAATGCTTCATGTGCTTCACTTATATCATTTGAAGTTGGATGCCTGTTTCTCTACATATAGAAAACCGTTATTTGTAGAATGCTCTTTTGCTTCACTTATATTTATTAGAGCATGTCCATGTCTTTTGTAGAAAGAATTAAACTCTCATGCTTCACTTATACCTATTTAGAGAGTCAACGGGAATTGGTCATTTACATGGTTAGTCATAAAATCCTACATAAAACTTGTAGATCGCTGAATATGATATGTTTGATTCCCTGCAATAGTTTTGCGACATTAAGATAGTAATATGTGGGTGCACTAGTGGATGATTGTGGATTAGTAAGAATATTGATGTTAAGGTTTGCGATTCCCGAAGCATGCACGTATCGTCTCTAGTTATGCGATCAAGATCGGAGCATAATTTATCCTTGATTGGAATCCTTTGTGCTGTTGAATCGGGGGCGCGCGATGGTTAACTCCTCCCAACCTCCTCCCTATGAGCATGCGAGTAGTACTTTGATTTGTGATAAAACTAATAAAACTTTGCAATAAGTATATGAGTTCTTTATGACTAATGTGAATCCATGGACATACGCAATCTCACCACCTCATTTTTGTTAGCCTCTTTGGTACCGTACCTTGCCCATTCTCACCTCGAGGATCGGCGCAAATCTTGCCGGTGCATCCAAACCCCGTGACATGATACGCTCTGTTGCACATAAGCCTCATTATATCTTCGTCAAAACAGCCACCATACCGACCTATCATGGCATTTCCATAGCTATTCCGAGATATATTGCCATGCAACTTCCACCGTCACTTCATATGACTTGTATTTCCATTGTCATATTGCTTTCCATGATCGTAAGATAGCTAGCATGATATTTACATGGCTTGTCCGTTTTTTGATATCTTTTGCTACGCTAGATCATTGCACATCCTGGTACACTGCCAGAGGCATTCAAATAGAGTCATACAGTTTTTCATATCAAGTTGTAAGTAAATAAAAGTGTGATGACCATCATTATTAGAGCATTGTCCGAGTGAGGAAATAAAAATGGGGGAGGCCAAATGAGCCCACCATAAAAAATATTGGGGGAGGCGAAAAAAGAAAAAGTCCACCATGAAAAAAAAATGAGAGAAAAAGAGAGAATGGACTTTGCTACTATCCTTTACCACACTTGTGCCTCAAAGTGGCACCATGTTCTTCATATAGATAATCTCTTGTTTTGTCACTTCCATATGCTAGTGGGAATTTTTCATTATAAGAACTTGGCTCGTATATTCCGATGACGGGCGTCCTCAAATGCCCGAGGTCTTCATGAGCAAGCAAGTTGGATGCACACCCACTTAGCTTCAGTCGAGCTTTCATACACTTATAGCTCTAGTGCATCCGTTGCATGGAAATCCCTACTCCTTGCATTGATATCTATTGATGGGCATCTCCATAGCCCGTTGATACGCCGAGTTGATGCGCGACTTTCTTCTCCTCTTTTACTCCTTTGAAACCTACCACCATATTCTATTCCACCCTTATGCTATGTCCATGGTTCACGCTCATCTATTGCGTGAAGAATAAAAAGTTGATGCGCATTGAAAAAGTACGATCCAATTGCTTGGTTTGACACCGGGGTGCTCATGATATATACTTTATGCTAGGAAGACCAAGCATGACATGCTATATGATTTTGTAGGGATAACATTCTTTGGCATTGTTATTTTGAAAGGACATGATTGTTTGCTAGTAAACCTGAGTATGGATGTCTTTTTGTCAGACTGTTGCCTTGAATCACTTGTATCCTAATATTCATGCCATGATTAGACATTTGTTCAAGATTATGTTAGGTAGCATTCCACATAAAAAATTATCTTTTTATCATTTACCTACTCGAGGACGAGCAGGAATTAAGCTTGGGGATGATGATACGTCTCCGTCCTATCTATAATTTTTCATTGCTTCATGCCAATATTCTACAACTTTCATATACTTTTGGCAACATTCTATATTATTTTTGGGACTAACTTACTCATCCAGTGCCCAGTGCGAGTTCTTGTTTTTTGTGTGTTTTTTGTTCCGCAGAAATTCCATATCAAACGAAGTCCAAACGCGATAAAAATTTACGGAGATTTTTTTTGGAATATATGTGAATTTTGGGAGTCGGGATCAACGCAAGACGGTACCCGAGGAAGGCACAAGCCAACACGGAGCGGCCTGGGGGGCGCCCTGATGGCTTGTGCATCCCCCTTAAGTTGGATGGGGCTCTCCTTCCACCGCAAGAAAGATATTTTTGCGATAAAAATCCCCTCAAAATTTCAGCCCGATCGGAGTTACAGATCTCTGGATATTTAAGAAACGGTCAAGTGGTCATAAATGAGTCGCGAAAACAGAAGAGAAACAGAGAGAGAGATCCAATCTCGGAGGGGCTCCTGCCCTCCGGGAGCCATGGTGGCCATGGACCAGAGGGGAAACCCTACTTCCACCTAGGGAGGAGGCCAAGGAAGAAGAATACGGAGGGGGGCTCTCTCCCTCTCTCTCCCAATGGCGCCGAAACGCCGCCGGGGCATCCATCGTGACAGCGATCTACACCAACAACTTCGCCGCCGTCACCACCAACTCTCTCCCCTTCTATGCAACGGTGTAAAACCTCATCTCCCCGATGTAATCTCTACTTAAACATGGTGCTTAATGCTATATATTATTATCCGATGATGTGTGGCTATCCTATGATGTTTGAGTATATTTCTTTTGTCCTATGGGTTGATTGATGATCGTGATTGGTTTGAGATGTATGTTCTATTTTGGTGCTGTCCTATGGTGCCCGCCATGTCGCGCAAGCATGTGGGATCCCCACTGTAGGGTGTTGCAATATGTTTATGATTCGCTTATAGTGGGCGGCTAGAGTGACAGAAGCTTACACCCGAGTAAGGGGATTGTTTACGTATGGGATAAAGGGGACTTGATGTTTAATGCTATGGTTGGTTTACCTTAATGATTTCTAGTAGTTGCGGATGCTTGCTAGAGGTCCAATCATAAGTGCATATGATCCAAGTACGGAAAGTATGTTAGCGTATGCCTCTCCCTCATATAAAACTGCAACAATGATACCGGTCTAGTTATCGATTGCCTAGGGACAAATCTTTCTCTTGTGCTACAAAAAGCTTTCTAATAAACAATTAACTTATTTAATATTTCTCTAAATAGCCCCTAACTTTTATTTACTTGTTCTTTACTATCTTGCAAAACTATCTATTACACCTACTAAGTACTTCTAGTTTCTTTCCCGCAAAGTAGTTTCATACTTGTTCTAGGTAAAGTAAGCGTTAGCGTGCGTAGAGTTGTATCGGTGGTCGATAGAACTTGAGAGAATATTAATTCTACCTTTAGCACCTCGTTGGGTTCGACACTGTTACTCATCGAAAAAGGCTACAAACGATCCCCTACACTTGTGGGTTATCAGTTAGCACGACGTTGGTGGCAGAGAGGGAAGCTGAGGAAGGCGAGACAACAGCCCCCTAGCCGGCAACCGGCGAGCCAAGGCCAACCCCGACAAACCAAGGAGCTGACAACACAAGTGCGGCGCTCGAAGCAGGACAACATGTTGTGCCAAAGAAGAAGATGGTGCAGCGACCAGTATACTTTGTCAACTCTCTCCTGCAGGGGGCTAGGTCGAGGTATTCTGGGATACAGAAACTGCTTTTCGGCCTTCTCATGGCCTCCCGGAAGCTGCGCCATTACTTCCAGGCACACCACATCGCCGTCGTCACTCGTTTCCCACTACAACGTATTCTGAGGAATCCGGAGGCAACCGGTAGGATTGTAGAATGGGCATTGGAGCTGGCCAGCTTTGAGCTGAGCTTTGAGAGCACGACAACCATCCAAAGCAGAGCCCTGACAGAATTCATTGTTGAATGGACGCCGACGCCAGATGAAGAAATCCCGGAAACGGCTCTCCACGACAAGGAAGCACTTCAAGAGTGGATCATGTACTTTGACGGGGCTTTTTCGCTACAAGGCGCCGGTGCGAGAGTGCTGCTTGTCGCACCCACCGGAGAGCACCTCAAGTACGTAATCCAGATGCATTTCCCACGGGAGATATCAACTAACAACATAGCTGAGTACGAAGGGTTGCTTGCCGAACTACGGATAGCAGCCGACCTTGGCATCAGGAAATTGATAGTTCGAGGGGATTCACGGCTGGTTGTACGCCAAGTGAACAAAGATTACCAGAGCCCTTTGATGGAAGCATACGACGATGAATTGAGGAAGTTGGAGGAGCGTTTTAACGGTCTGCAAATGGAGCATGTCCCCCGTGCGGAGAACGATATTGCCGATGACCTGTCAAAACGAGCCGCTCAAAAGTCGCTTGTGGAACCAGGCACCTTTGTACTCTGACTCACTCAGCCATCCGTCATGCCATCAGATCGGCGAGCCAAGAAAAGGAAGGTCAACTCTGGTGACTATTTCCCGATAGAGCCATCAGTGGCTGCCAAGAAGGTTGCCAGGAACGACAGAACACCTGTCGGTGAGCAGCAAGCTCCCGCAGACCCGGTGGTCCTTGCCGTAGAAGCCAGCGCTCCCGCAGCAGAAGAAATGCCTTTAGTCCTTGTCGTCGAGCCCAAGCTCCGGCATGGGCACATATGATCGTCCAGTACCTCCAGACAGGAGATCTCCCCGAGGAGCAAGAGGAAGCCGAACGAGTAGCCCGACAATCAAGTCTGTACCAGTTCGTAGACAACGTTCTGCACATAAGGAGACCAAATGGGGTGAAATTGAGGTGTGTTTCCTGAGAGGAAGGACGACAGCTGTTGGCAGAGATACATGGAGGGATTTGTGGCTCCCACATTGGGTCACGGGCCCTTGTCGGAAAGGCATTCCGACAAGGTTTCTATTGGCCGACCGCCCTTCAAGACGCCTTGGCGGTGGTGACGACGTGTGAAGCATGCCAGTACCACGCCAAGCAGACACATCAACCAGTACAAGCCCTTTAGACCATACCGCTCTCCTCGCCGTTCTCAATCTGGGGGCTCGACATAGTCGGGCCCTTCCCTCGTGCTACCAGTGGCTTCAAGTTATTATTCGTCGCAGTTGACAAGTTCACAAAGTGGACCGAGGTAGAGCCGGTGAGAAAGGTGACGGTGCAGGCAGCAATCAAGTTTCTTAGAGGGATAATCTATCGATTCGATGTACCCAATAGGATCATCACCGACAACGGCACACAATTCACCAACAACAGCTTCATGCAATACTGCCGAGACGTCGGCGCCAAGATCTGCTTTGCATCGGTTGCTCGCCCAAGGAGCAACGACTAGGTAGAGAGGGCAAATGCTGAAGTGTTGCGGGGCCTCAAGATGAGAACTTTCGAAAGGCTGCATAAGCACGGAAGGCGCTGGATTGATGAGCTGTCGGTGGTTCTTTGGTCGATCAGAACGACACCAAATCGAGCCACCGGCGAGACACCCTTCTCCCTAGTCTATGGGGCAGAATCTATGCTCCCCACAGAACTCACATACGGATCACCAAGAGTGCAGGTCTTTGACGAGGACCAGCAAGAGCGACTGCGACAAGACGATGCCACGCTCCTCGAGGAAGACCGTCTCCAGGCCGCAGTGCGTGCTGCTCGGTACCAGCAGGCCTTGCGCCACTATCACAACTGCAAGGTGCGCGCCAGTAGCGTTGTAGAAGGCGACCTTGTTCTTCGACGGATTCAGTCCGCGAAGGGATCCAACAAGTTGACGCCGAAGTGTGAAGGCCCTTACCGGGTAGTACAAGTCACCAGGCCTGGCGCAGTCCGCCTGGAGACCGAAGACGACACCCAGGTGCAAAACTCGTGGAATATCGAGCATCTTCGCAAGTTCTACACATGAGGCGCGGTTGCGGGCCGCCCGGCAACCACTTTTGTACAAGTCTCCTGACAAGGCGTGTAATCCTTTGTACAAAGCCAGGTGATGACCATGTGCGTAGTCAATAAAGCTAATTATCTCGCAACCACTATTGTCAAAGTACATATCTATATCATGTGTATTACATGAAATGTTGCGGTATATTACCACTTGTATAAGGTGGCCATTGAAACACTAGGGTACCTAGCCTCCTCTATTTTCTCTTCTTTCTTTTTCTCGAAAGGAAGAGGAGGCCCCCGCGTGCAAGTCTTCCCGGGGGAGGGTGACGGTATGGACACCTACATGCACGTTTAAAGGCAATCACCTTGCTGCAAAAGAAGCAGCGAAACCAAGCTAAGTAAAAACTTCTCAAAAGAAAAAAATCAAGCCTTTTCCTTGCGTCAAGGTTGGCACCTGCGTAAGAAAACCCGCACGCGAAGGGCCTTTGTCGAAATTGTTGCGCGCTTAGGTGTTTCGAGCCTGCTCAACACCCTCAGCAGCCACGGCGAGGACGACGGAGTGGCCTTGCCTGCAGCGGTATCACCGACAGGATGCTAAGGGTTTATTCCTAAAAGCATCCACGGCAAGGGTACGCGCACCGGCAAGCGACGCGAAGGCCCCTTTTGTCGTAATTGTTGTGTGCTTGGGCATTTTAGAGCTTGCTCGAACACCCTAAGCAGCCGCGGCAAGGTCGGCGAGATGGTCTTACCGGCAGCGGCATCATGGTAAGGGTGCACACGCCGGCAAGCGTTCCCGGGAAGCGTAGGAAATAAAAATATGCGAGTGCAGGCTTGCGCCAGAGGGAAAATGGACTCTCGACGAGAAACGATAGAGTTATAAATGCTTCAGGAAAGATACCCAATATTTTCTTTGCTTCCTCGCAGGGTTACATTGGGTACAATCTAAACGCAAAAGGAGATCTACCACTACGATGTGGCGATTGATCCGGAAACAAGGTCTCGCGAATGGAGCCTCGTTCCCACATCAACCGCCCCATCGCCAAGGCCTAGCTACAACGCCGAGTGCGCCTAATCGGAGTCCTCCTGCTTGACGCCGAGGACGCTGGCGTCGTCATCACTAACGCTGGAGGAGTCGAAGTCGCTGCCGCTCGAGCTCTCCGCGCAGCACTCCAGGCGGACGTCGGACGCTCCAAAGAACTTCACGGAGAGCGTGGCGGCCCCGTCGAACTTGAAGTGGAGGAGATGCCCCGGCCCCAGGCTGCGGGAACAGGTGAACGACTTCCACCCCCGCGTCAGGAACATGGCGCTTCCGAGGGAGAGGTCGACCGCCACCCAGGCGGGTCCATTGCAGTAGTCATCGACCCGGAGCCACGGGCCTAAGGGCCTGCTGCTTTCCATGGCCCTTGCGAAGGGGTTGGGAAGGCGCAACCAGCTCTGGTGCCGACGAGGCAACACCACGACGAACTCGTGTGCCTCTTCCCCCGCATGAACCCCCGCGCGGGGCAGCGGGAGATGCGTGCCACCGCCACGGTTCAGGGGGGCGATCTCCCACGGCCCCTTGACGCCGTCCCTCCGCTGGAGCTGGAGCCAGCCCCTGCTGCCGTTAGCACGATGCGCATTGAGCTCCGGGGGGTGCCCCTCGCTACAACAGCGGACCCCCAAGTGCGGTCGCGGCCCCTCGCCATCCTGGAAATGGCGTGCTGGAGGAGGTGGCGAAAGGAAGAAAAAGATAGTGTCGCCTGGCAGTTTGGAACGGGAAGGCATGGATGAGTGACGCCCTCCTCGGCTCCCCTATTTATAGGAATGAAACAGGCTGACTCTTCACGATCCCGGGATAATTGCGCAGTGGCACACACACTATGCCATCGACCGCCCCTCTCAGCCAATGCCGGGACTCGCATGTGACACATGTCATCAGGGGCACAACAAAAGACGAAAGGGGAGGCGACGACACTCAACGCGAGAAGCGGGTGGGCAACGCTGCTGGAGTTTTCTCCCTCCATAGAGAAGACCCGGGGGCTAGTTGTTCCCTGCCCAAGACGACCGTCCTCTGCCAAGCATGCTGCTTGGGCGACCGCCCCTCTCCACCAATGCCGCGCCCTGTGTGAAAAACACGTGTCGCGAGAGGCGCCTCTTCCAGTCCAACACAACGCGGCTTTTTAGGCGCGACCCCTCGAGGCAACCGCCTCACTCCACTGCTCCCACAACTCGCAGTCAATGCGCATCGTGGGCGAAGCAGTACAAATATTGCGGTTGCGCGTGCCTGGGCACTGTTTTTGGGCCTAGCCCAACAACGTCACGGACTCAGGTGTGGCCTAGGCCCCGGGGCTACTGTCGGTGCACTAAGAAACGGGGCCCTTAGTGCCCGGACTTGTGCACAGACGACCGTGGCCTCTGGACCGGCAAGACCTTGCGGGGCGAGGACCAACCTCCAAACAACATCAAGCCAAGATCAAGGTAACCGACAAGCCTTCTTGCCGGGAGAGGAGACCCAGTTGCGAGCGCCTTACCTCCAAGACCTCCGCCCGTCAGGCCGTCGCCCCACGTCACCAGGCTGATTGTCTACATCGGTTAGGTGTCAAGCGGGCACGTGGTTAGGTGGAGCTGGTCGGGGCGCGTGTCGGCTGGGCAGATTTACAGCAGCTTTAATGACACCCGTCCTACGGCATGGCTAAAGAATAAGAGATAGCTGGGCGAACGACACAGAAGGAGAGGCAATCCTTGCCGGGAGACGTCGCCAGTGCGCCACCTCACGGCGCATTTAATGCGCCCGTCCTAATCCGCCAAAGTTAGGTATTTCCCACTATAGCTCATGCCAGTGTCTTGGGCAGCTATAGTGTCTACTATTTACCCCGTGTAAAGACCATTTTAGCCACTGTGGTGGCCCCTTGGATTAGAAAAGGAGGTCCATGGCTGCCTTTAGAAAGGTCGACACCCTGTTCATTCTACACGCGTAGCTGCCCCCCTCGAGCATTCCTTGCCGGGTGGTGACGCTCCTGTACTGTGAACAAGCATATAATCCACCAAACACAGGACGCAGGGTTATACGCTTCCGAGCGGCCCGAACCTATCTAAACCATCGTGCATGCATCGGTCGGTGATGCTCTTTGTGCGTCCAGGGTCCCCATAGTAGAACCACAGAAAGGGGCCTTGCCGGTCCCATAGATCATCGTACACCGACACACTATGTCATGACATTGATATTGTTATGACTTTGCTATGCTTAATGGTTGTCACTAGGGCCCGAGTGCCATGATTTCAGATCTGAACCTATTATGTTTTCATGAATATATTTGAGTTATTGATTCTACTTGCAAGTTGTATGCAGCGTTATCGTTCCGAGCCTTAGACCCCAAGTCGACCATGAATTGGGATATCGACGGGAAGGGCGGTAATGTAAGGAGTTCATGTATTCATTATATGTTAATGCTCTGATTCGGTTCTTTATTAAAAGGAAAACCTTAATTACCTTTAGTTTCCGCGAGGACCCCACTGCCAGGGAAAGGTAGAACAAAAGATGTTATGCAAGTTCTTATTGGAAACACATATGACTATATACACAATACATGCCTACATATGATTGATGTATTGGAGCTAGTTTCGTGTCGCTCTAGGTTGCGACTGATACATATTGAATCTCATCCAAGTATCCATCGTTACTCCATGCCTACGCTGCCACGCTATTGTCTTTGCTCAAGTTACTATTACTGCTATCGTTACACTTGCTACAAAACTGCTACTGTTACTATTGCTACTACCATTTTTACTACTATCATATTACCGTGCTCCTACTAATTGTTGCAAGGAAGTGACTACTCAGATGTGCTTGAATTGACAACTAAACTGCTAAGGCTTATTAATATTCTTTGGCTTCCCTTGTGTCAAATCAATAAATTTAAGTGAAATACTACCCTCGAAGACTATTGTGATCCCCTATACTTGTGGGTCATCACTCACCCCCTTGATGGCGGTGCCGAATCGACATAGACACATGTGGGATGAGATCAGGCCGAAGAGTGGGGCGGTTGGTAGAGGACTCCTCCTAGACGCCCCGTGTGGAAGTACGGTGTGAAGGAGAGGGGGCGCTACGTCGAAGGTGAGGTGGGCGTCATCCGGTTTTAAAGGGGAGGGTTTCAACAAGAAATGCCCCGTTATGACGAAAAACCGAGCGGGCAGGGAAGGGTCCGACAGAAAAAAGAAATGGTGCATCATGGGTGGTTTGTGTTGAGACAGTGTGTTGAATACAACATGACTGATCAGGACAACCATATTTTTTCCTCACACATGAGCTGAATTTGGGAGTCCGAACTATCCAGACGGTTGGATTTTAGGGACGCCACCGGGGCACCCGTTTGATGTCCGAACACGCCCGGACGTATGAAAAAAATATACTTAGATCGTTTTAATTATTTGATTAATTTATTTATATGCATTGTATAGCTCGTAACAACTGTTCTACTAGTTTTTAAGGGTAATGTTTGTGTGCGGCGCGCCGGCCGAACTTTGCGCCGGACGCACGCTGCCCGTGGGATCAAATTTCATCCAACTAACCACCACACATCTTGCGCAGGTCCACTCCCTTATCTCTTTCCGATAGACGTTGGCCCACTCTCCCTTATCTCTTTCCAAACTACGTGGACCATCCATTTTTCTTCAGTTTCTCTCTCTCTCTCTCTCTCTCTCTCTCTCCGTGTGCTCTGCCATTGCCGTTACCTCCGGCGCCAGGCCATGGCCGCGCCCACCCCCGATGACGCCGCTGCTCGCACGACACACGCCCCACGCCGGATGCGGTTGGGTAGGTCATCGACGTCGTGGGGACGCCAGGACCGCGTGTTGCATCCTCGCTTGTCCATCAGGGAGATAGCGAGTTGTGTCGTCAGAACAAAGCATGCTACGAGCGGTGGCGGCGAGGGAGCTAGAACCATGGTTGGATGGAGCTGCAACCGATTCCTAGGAGAGTTGCTACCAGGGACGGAGAGCATGGTAACCGCGGGCTGCAAGGACGATGGTGCTGCTCCCGAGCAGCACTTCCAGTGTCATGGTTTTGCTAATGCTACAACCGGTGTCACTAATTGCTACAACCAGGGTCCCACACAGCTACAACTGGCGCCACGCTTTGCTACATCGCACGACCGTCGTGTTCTTTGCTACATGATACAACCGTTGTCACAAATTGTTACAACCGACATCCACACAGCTACAACCGGCGTCGAGGTTTGCTACATCGCATGGCCGTCGAGTTTTTTTTGCTACAATCGGCATCACACACTCGTGCTACAACCGATAGCACCACGAGCCGCAATCGGCGTCGCACGCAGCTACAACCGGCGTCACGATATGCTACATCACACGGCCGCTGTGTTTTTGCTACATGCTACCAGCGTTGTCACAAACTGTTACAAGTGGCATCCCACACAGCTACAGCTGGCGTCAGGTTTGATACATCGCACGGCCGTCCAGCTTTTTGCTACAATCGGCACCCCACGGAGTTGCGACCATCGACCAACACCGGAGCTGCGACGGGCGACCAACACCGGAGCTGCGACGGGCGACCAACACCGGTGCCGCGACTCGCGACCGACGACCGGCGCCACCGGAGACACGACCCGTCCACCGGAGCTGCAATCGTAGCCATGAGGAGCTGCAACCCGCGGGCGGACGTTTGCTGGCGAGAAACGCATGAGGCGACGACGGCGACAGGTTGTCACGACGGTGACCGACGGCAAGGGCAACGAGACGCGCGGGGAGATGCTTCGAGTCTGGCGTGTCGTCGTCCATGGCGGAGTGGGCGTGCGCGGTGACTAGCTAGAAGAGGAGGGGATTTTTTTCCAGTGCATGAGGAAGGAGATGAATCAGGGAGGGGAGGGGAGAGAATCCAACGATGCTGACGACTCAAATCCGAGGGCCGCGCGACGACCGGTCCGCCGGCGCCTAGCGTTCGCCTTTTTTTAATGATAGTAAACATGCCCGTGCGTTGCAACGGGAGAAAATAAGCACAACTTAAAACCTCTTTACTTGTCCACCTTATCTATTTTTCAATACAACCCACATCCATGTTGTCGGTTATCCTCCTTCCTGCCTTTATCGACCATGATCTGTCCACATGATCATAATGCATATGAATATGGTCAATCCCAAGGTGATGTTCTCAGCCATTGTCTGAACCCTAAACTAATCCACATCTACCAATGAACAACATCATCACAAATAGATGTCTAATAGTTTTAAAATTAATCTCGTCAAGTTGGACGTGATGGCCGCCCTTCCCGAGCCGTGGTTTGCACCTAGTGCATACACGATCTCTCAGACACCCACTCAGTTTTTAAATTGTATTTTAATTTTCAAAATGCATCAACGGTCTTTTTGAAATACATTTATATTTTTTAAAACACATGGACCTTTTAAAGAGCGTGCATTTTTTTTAAAATTACGAAAATATTTTTAAGCATGTGCACACTTCTTAGATTTTTTTTTACAAAAGGATGAACATTATTCTGACAAATGAACATTGTTCTTAAAACTATATAAACATTCTAGAATTAATGAACGGTTTTTGAAAACTACATAGAATTTTTTAAAAGCACAAACACATAAATTTAGAACGTGCGTAAATTGGATTTTTAGTGGGTAGCAAGTGATCGCATTACACACACGCTAGCCTAATTTTTTTTTTGATATGGTGAAACCGGAGGAGAGATATTCTTAAAGATTACCGTAGTTGTGCCTTAAGCCTGTGCAATTTTTCTCATCCATAATTACGTAGAGCAGTGCTCAGGACAAAAAGGAACTACATAGAGCTACATCAAGAACTACTGTATTTGCTTGGCTCCCGAAGCGAACCAACAGCCAAAGCCTTTGACCAGTCAAAATCATCCTCGCATAGCGAAGCAATAAGCCTGTTTGGATACTCTAACCAAGGTTAGAGTTAGAGTTAGTTTCTAACTCTAGACTAACCCTGAACTAACTCTAACCAGGATGGTGTTTGGATCATAGGGTTAGATTGACAATAAATGCATTTTTTTCACTTTCTAGCCGGATTTGATGTGGCCGGCTATTGTGTGGCCTATGTCTGCTCACAAATGTCATAAACAAATCATTTTTACAAACGAAGTATCCAAAACATGATAAAAAAAAAATTGTCCATACAAATGAGACGTCCCACTTAAACATACAAGTCCTGAAGCAAGCTTGACAAAATAAAATTACATTCCATGAAAATAAAATTACATTCCATGAAACAAAGCTTTAGCTAACTCATTACGGAAGACATTCATGTTGGTATCTTCAACAAGAGGTTCGTCTTCTGGCCATGCGGATGCACAAGAACTAGGCATTGGGTTATAATTTTCATCCGCATCACAGGCATCAAATTCCCTATCCGCAATTCTGCTCTCTCGAATGAAATTATGAAGAGCCATACAAGCAACAATAATTCTACTTTGCTTGGCCTCTGGAAATTTTGGCATGTTCAGCAAAATCCTAAATTTCATCTTCAACACTCCAAAGGATCGCTCAATGACATTCCTAACTTTGGCATGTGCATGGTTGAAGGTTTCTTTCATACCTTGTGGCGGCGGACCGTTTTGCCATTGCTCCACATGATACCTTGTACATCTGTATGGTGAAAGATAGCCCGGACGGTTTGGGTACCCCGCATCAACCACATAATACTTTCCTACATATTGTCAAAGGCACACAAATGAGACTTAGATGAACAAGTGTAATTGGATAAAAATTAGTGCAAGACGGTTCAAGTAGCAAACCTGGTGGTGGATGTGGAAATTTGTCATGATGAGTAGTTGTGGCATCTTTCAAAACTCTCATGTCGTGTGCTGAACCAGGCCATCCCGACATCACAAAAGTAAATCTCATGTCGAAATCACAAACAGCAAGCACATTCTGACTGGTTTCGTTGTGCCTGTTCAGGTATGGAACCCTCTTACTCTTATCCACCACAACCTTCACATGTGTCCCATCTATAGCTCCTATGCAGTCATTGAAGTGTGGCCAGAATGCTGGATTTTCTAAGTTTGGGTGCACCTCTGAAAATGTTGGGTCCTTGGGTACAATTATGTCATGTGCTAACCTTAGGAGGCATGTCAAAACTCTGTTAAATGTCCTACTTACTGTCTCCATAGACCTCCTAAAACGGTTCTCCGCCTGTCTAACTGACTGTGGTGATCCAACAATCCATAAAAACATAGCTAGAGCCTCTACAGATGTCATTTTTGTACTAGATTTCAACCCATATGATTGCACCAAGGTATTATGTAGCCTGTTAAACAAAGGTCTCTCAACCCTAAACATGTTGTAGCATTGGGTATCTCGGGCTAGTGTCTCCTGCACCCAATTCTAATAGTTGCTATGTCTAAATGGACGAAGGTCATCACTGTTATAAGCTTGCCAGGAAGAGTGCAAGACACAGCGATGCAAAAGACCAAAACTATATGCACAAAAAAGGCAGCAACAAAACAGAATAACCCCAAAGGCTTACTTAACAAGGAAATACGTTAAGAAGCTAACAAATCACACATCCTTCGAAGTTCACCTACATTTAGTCTGGTGCATGATCCAAAAAATGCAATGGTGACAGACAGAATTCGGGAAAGCTTCTGAACAAACTAAAAAAAACAGAAGGGAATGTCCGCTCAATGGCTCAGATTAGTCACGGCAGTTGAAAAATTGCTTATGGATACAGACAGTAACATGTGACATGCTACCTTAGTCACTCCTCACAGGAACAATCCAGCATTCTCTGCCAAAAAAAAAGCTCTCAAAAAAATCCAGTAGCATTATCTGATTGACCATACGAATTACAGCACCACCAACACTGGCTTATGACTTGAACATGCTTCCATGGAGAAGGGTGGTGATATAGAAGCTTGCTCTAAGGCATGCTTATTAAAATACATGATATAGCATCATTAGACCACAACAGATTTGGAGTATTTTGCCATGCATGTGTGCAACCACAAAGTATAGTGTGCTGGGGGCCATGACAATCCATTTAAGTTGCACAGTGGGAACAAAACTGACTGAATATGTAGCATCAAAGTACAAATTTTTCTTGGCTGATACTTGATGTACTATAGTGCAGACAGATGCAAGAACGGAAAAAAAGGGCAAGAACAACTTACGCAATGAAGGTATGAGAGCGAAGAAATACATACACAGAACAGCTATAAACACAGGAATATAAATAGCCGCCAAAAGTGTACCTCTGTGTGTGTTATCCAGAAATCAGAGTCAGCATCAATGCTTCCATCTTGTTTCCTCCCCAACCCTGTATGCACTTGCATGTATCGCCAGAAAGTGTAGGTGTTCTTGAGTACGACTATCTGGTTCTTCACCTGCATGCGGGTATATACCAACCCCTTTCTAGCAAGTAAGCCGTCGATAACGGCTTGATACCCTTCAGCAGTCATCACTGTACCATTATATGTTCCTGCTGCACGTTGCTCAATGCACAATTGTAACAAGCAAGCACTATTAGCATCAGTCCATTGGGCTCGATTTCGTTGGCTCACCGGGGGACCTCCGGAGCTCGCTAGCTCCTCCACATCGTCCTCCAATTCATCATCACCATTGTCGAAGGGAGCGCCGGAGCCGGATGCTTGCCCACGGACGACACTCCGCGGTACCCGGGGAGGCGGTACGCGATGGCCGCCACGGATCGCCGAGTTGGTGCGCTGGTTATGGCGGCCGGGTGCAGCGGCGGCCGAGTTGGCACGCTGCCGAACGCCGCCGCCTGCCCCCGTCGACGACCCGCGACCGGCTGCCGCCGACGAGGAGCCACCGAAGTTCAGTTGGCGGGCCAAGGGTGGGGACGGATTCGCCCATCCGTCTCCTGCTCCGGCACGTGGTGGGCGATAGGGAGGGAGCCCGGAGCCCCTGACGCGCCCAGGAAGGAGCTCGTCGTCGTCGCTCTGGAGGAAAGCTCCGTAGAGCCCAAGCCCCGGGAAACCCTCCGACGCCGACGCTTGCGAGTTGAGGTCGAGACCGGCATGGGTAGCGGGGCCGCTTGCCGACGGCTGTGAACCCCACAAGTCGAAGCCGTCTCCGTCCATCGCAGGGTTGACGACTAGTCTGAACCGACTTGACACAGCAGGGTTACCTGAATTCAAGACAAACAAAGGCAACTAGGTTAAAAAAATACACCTAGTCTGAACCAACTGTTCAATGTATTGTTGATCTAGCAAACAGTTTGCTTCTTCTAAAGTTCTTGATTTTTAGAAGGAAAATGGAAAGGAATGTGTACTATTTATTTCTTGAACCGAATATATCACTTTAGCTTTGTTTGTGATACTGATGTACAATTATCAGCAAAACTACTCCTGTTATTTCAGATTGCTAATGACCTTGAGGAATCAAGGACAATAATTCCTACTGCTAGATTAGTATTTCTGCAGCTGAAGACTCAAGAACCGACAATAGACGAACCGGTACTTCTTCAGGTAGTTCCTTAACATAACAGAAGAAACTCCCAACTCCGATGTAAATCCAGAGGTAGTTACATAATTGTATTTCTGCTTCTGCCAGTTAGATCCAATCATCATTAGATGGGCGCACTGATAGAAAAATTCATAAGTGGGATCAGTCTTATTTATCTAGTCTGTCAACTTATGCAGGCTTGGCTTTTCCTCCTTTCTATTTCTACAATGGTGGAATTCGTGAACTGTTCGCAACACTGAAACAGCATGTCTTCATTATCAGGTTTCCTTCTTTTGGGTCAATGGTCCTAAATGTTTGATCATGTTTGTACACATTTTGTTTAGTAATGTCTAAATTGCTCTTTCCAACAAATGTAACTTGAAAGCAACTGACAAATGCCTCAAGGGAAAATCAGCATGAACTTATTTGACCTTGTGACAACGCATCACTGTCCTTATGCAAGAAACAACACAATTACATCCAGGATAGCGTTGCAAGATGACAGTAATAATGTGCCGACGGCCAAAATGCACAATTCCTAAGAAAACTTGGAATTGAGTAACCCAAACCAGGGCAATGCTGGCACACAATTGCTTATCTACATGCCTATAGTTGCTTGTGGCAGACCAGCGCTTAGGCCACGGTCCAATTTACAAAGAGCATGCACAAATCACAAAGCAATTTCTAGTTTAACTAGCTTATATTGCTAATCCATCAACAACTTGATTGTAACCACATGGGACCATAGAAATTCAGGCTCCACGCGCCCAACCGCATACTAAGGATGGCACAAGCGACTCGATTTCCAATTCCCAATGTCCCAACCACCACCATCGAGCAATAAACCCTAACATGAATCAACCAAAATTACAGGGAAGGAGTCTTACAATCCGGCTGGAAACGCCGTCCGTGGCATCGAGGACGCGGACGCGGGACGGGGGGCGACGGCGGCTCCGGGACGGGGGCGGCGGCGGCTGCGGGACGGGGGCGGCGGGGAGCTGCGGGACGGGGGCGGCGGCGGGGGCGGTGGGAGCGGCGGCGGGGCGGGGCGGGGGGATCCCGCCGGGGCGCCTGGGTGGCGGGGCGATTGCCCCGGGGGGGGATCCGGGCCGGCGGGATCGACGGGGCGCTCGCTGCGGCGGGGGGAGGGGGGATCCGCTGCGCCTGCTCTGCGGCCCGGGGGGGGGGATCCGCAACGCCTGCTCTAACCCGAATAAGCTGCGCCCGCGCGGGCTTAACTTTTTTCCTGGGTTAGAGCGAACTAACCCGGACTAACCCTTCCGTTTGGATTCTTTAGGGTTAGATTAGCTCCAACTAACTGACTCTAACTCTAACCTTGCGATCCAAACAGGGCCAATATGTACAGGGAGGAGCTCCATCGACGGGCGCATAGCGCGGCCGCCAGCACTCTGGCCGCGCATGAGTTCCCGTGCCGCTGAGCCCGACTCTCCGCCCACGCATCCCGTCTGAGCTCCCCGCGCTCATCTGTCGGTTTTCCAAGGTCTGTCCGGCGCATCGCTCCTCGCCGCTTTAGTCGCGCACTTCCCGCATCGACAAGGTCGTCGGATGCTCCGCCCGCGCCTCCTTGCTGAGTTCCCCGCGCTCATCTGCTGGTGCTCGGAGGCCCGTCCAACGCATCCTCGCTCCTCACTGTACTCTGGCCTCGCACAAGACGACCCCGCGTCGCCAAGGTCGTCCGATGCTCCGTCCGTGCATCCTTGCTGAGCTCCCCGCCTCATGTGCTTGTGCTTGGAGGTCCGTCCGGCGCATCACCGATGCTCATCCCCGTCTCATGTGGACGTGCTCGGAGGCATCTGCTTCCTTCATGTGTCACCTCCATCGGGACCCAGGTCAACCCCGCTCTCCATGCTCTTCTTCTTCCCTAACCTCTCCTCTCTGTATCCCATCCTCGTTCTTCTTCATCTCTTCCCTTGCTTGCTGCCATGGTAGCCTTTGGGTTGGTTTTGTCTTAAAACAGAGCGGCGGCGGCGAGTACGATGCGGGATAGTAATGACGACGGGCTCGGTCGATTGGTGGCGGTCGATGACTCGCTGGAGAGGGGCGGCGTCGGCGCGATCCGTGGCTGGCGAAGGGAGAGTTGGTGGCGCGGTCGGGAGGACAGGATAAGGAAGGGATGTACGGCAGGTGTTCCCGAATCATTTTTTTCCTTGTGATGGACTGCGGATTGAATACTCCAAATCACAGTTTTTTTTTGCAAAAACACGACAACGGTAAGCAAGCGATAGCCTCTTTATTATTGCTAGTGGCAGGGGCGCGCCTCTTGGGCGTACTTATCTAGCTTTCATACTTGTGAACGTGGTTTTGTGAGTAAAAGAGGTCAGCAAGCGTATATAAGTCAATATTGCTGAATAGAGAAGTTCCCCGAAAAGATAATGAATCGTATATAAGTTAGACAGATACTGAATATAAGAGTGCACCGAAGAGAAGTAGATATAAATAGGCAAGAAACTAAGACAGTAGATTCTAGATCATGATCTTACATATTGGATGCAGAGCACAGGCATCGATTTCAATGAAAGCCTAAGATGCTCCAAAAGACGGTCAATGTCCAAAAGATAGACATGGTTCCTCATACCATCACACCATGGAGATACGAAGTCTTAGAGATAAGTTAAAAACGATAGTCAGAGATGCATAGATGATTGAAGACGCTGACTGCATTGCATCTACAGACAGTGGACGGTGAGAGAAAGTTTGTGCCCTTCCATGCGCTTGAAGTGGAAAGCACAGATGCCACCCTCAGAGATGTTTGCATGATGACGGAACCATGACCAGTTGGTTGTGATGGTCGCTCTCTTGTCGGTTCCAAGGATGAATCGGGTGTCACATCTCACGGTACCATTTGCATTCTTCAGTGGGAGATTGTCGTCGTCTTCTTTAACGTATTTTTGTAGCTTCTCATCTGTGTATTCGACCTGGAAGTACTGTACAGAGACAGCAGTTAGTTAGTGCCAGGATCGCTTGTCAAACATTACATTTGTAAGTAACAAGTATAGAAGAAGTATGTGATATCTATGAAATGTAATATAAAATCAACACGCAAAAGACTTTTGAATGAATGATATTGAGTATGCCATGGTGTTGAGCATAAGAACGTAAGATGTAAAGAGAGCAAATGAAAGCTATATTTCTCATGTATATACTGGCGACAGGATCAAAGCATGAGTAATGATGTTGACACGCAACTCAGTTCTATGTTGGTGTATGTGCAATGGTTCGAATAATAAGAGCATATGGAGGTATGATGCATGTCAAATTTCTTATTACAGTTTTCACTCATGTATGCTGGTCTATGTTGGTGTATGTGCTACAATAGAAAATGGGACTGTATATAATGTAATTATATATTTGTAGATCAGCAAGGTAGTAAGTATTAATTTTATGAACAGGAAATACCAAATAGTGATAGAGGCAGAACCAGTTGGATTAGAAAAAAGACTGTATATCATGAGCTTATTCATGTGAGCATACCATGCGCTGGCCCGGTTTGGCAAATGTCTTGTTGATGGTGCAAACATAGCACTCGATCTTGGGCTCCTTGTGCGAGAACATTGCGTAGAGCTTATCCACATGATGTTTATAGAGCTTCACCTCATTGCCCCAGAAGCAATGTTCTTCCAGCTTCCCAAAGTACTTTACTCCGCCAGGCGTACCTGCATTTGTTTTGTGTTCTTTGTGATGCGAAGTTCGAACTGAAGAATGGAATTATTACTGAAAGGTGTGTGTGTGTGTGTGAGAGATTACCACGAATGATGTAGTTGGATGCCTCATGCTCACCCTGCCGCGCCTGCAATGATAAGACGTGGATGTTTAGAAGTAAGTTAGAATGGAGGAAAAAGTAAAATGTGGAATTTAGGTGCTAGTATAGGAGCAAGGTAACTTCAGAAGTGAGTATTTTATTATTTGTAATACAGATGACCATATGTTGAGTTCAATAGTGGGCGTGATTGTGTATGGAATTACATGTGTGAGAATTAGAGGAAGTGTATGAAAAGAAACAAATTTCATATGTAATTATAGACTGGATAGTGAGGTTTATGAGGAAAGCCTGATTAATTGAGCAGGTAAATAAAACAATATGGTAGACAGAAGTACAAAGAAAGCAAACATACATGCTGAATGTTGTCAAAATAATCGTGTGCCCTGTACCATGTATTTGAGAAATGTGTACTCATGAATAGGATGTTATAGTTAATTACTATTTTCGATGCACCGGTAGATTACAGGGGTAATATAAGCATTGGATATATTTAGAATACAGCAGGAAGTTCATGGAAGCAAGTTCTGTAGACAATTTCGAAAAACACAAGTCCATGCAGAACCAGGCTCATCCCTTCTACCCGAGAGGCATGAATCAGATATTTTAAAAGCACAAGTACTTTAAGCATGATGCTTATAGCTAAGGATTGGTGTAATTAATCGTGAGGTGAGGAACTAAAGCAATGACCAAAGCAAAGTAATATAACCCATGGACTGATCGTAGAGCCAGTTAGGTAAATCAGAAACTAAGAAATCGGAATCCATTAGGTAGTGGATCAATAGCAGATCTGAGTGAATCGGAATCTCAATGTACACTTTCACTGATGCTAGCAACAGTGCGTGAGGGTTGCCGTATGTATGCTCTACATCCAGTCCACGAAATTTCCCCACTCCGATGAACTGGGCTGAACACCCCAAAAATTTAAGAAGAGGAAGAAGATATATGTGGTGGGTAGGAGATTACCGGACCATGTGCCCGGCGGCGGTGTGTTTGTTTCTTGCGGATCTGATGGCCACCGAGAGTCGCCGATGTGGCGGTCCTTGTGTGACCGTGTACCTCTGCGAGGTGCTTCTTGTACATCTTGCATCGCTCGCAGCCGCCCATGATGGCGAAAGGAAGAAACCCTAGTGGAATTTGGTCAAGTGTGTTGACGGATGGGGCAGGTTGGGATATTTAGCAGTGGGTGCGTGCGTTACTTCTGGAATTCGGTAGCATCGCTTTTGGGCCCCTGCTCGGTAGAAAGATGGTTGGGCCGACTATTTCTAATGGGCCAGCCCACAGGCAAGGCTAACAGCTTCCTAAAAGACAGTCCATCCAGGCGAATGCTATTTTCTGACTGTAGGTGATACCTTATCCATAAACCGGAGTCAAACCCGTTCGATTGCAGATGCAGACGAAGGGGCGGCAAGGATGGATCGCGGGGATAGATGGAGGGAGGGCGTTGTTTGCTTTTGACGCAATTGAGCGGCAGGCGGCATGGCGGCAGATTAGCGGCTGTGTGTGGGGATAAAATCAGGTATTTTTTTCGTTGTACGCATGGATTAACTTGATGCACCAGCAACGAGAGAATCCCGTTTGTGCGATGTGAAGATTGACGATTAGTTATGCAGCAGGGGCGGAATTGGGATGGCTTCTGTTTTCTGCAGAATTTTGTCAGGCGCTGGTGGTCAGGCTGAATGTTGTGATAGGTGTGGTAGTAAAATGTAAGCTGTATGTACTGAAATATATGTCAGACAGCAACTTATTACAGTAGAGTTCTATAGCATAATATACTATGCATGTTAATATGTGTTATGAGATATGTAGCGATAACGTAGAATTCTGAATTTGTGTGCTTGTTGTTTGTACGAAGAATTGTTAATTATGTTTGCATGCTGTGTGGCATTATATTCAGAACAGAGTGCTCTTTTAGTATATGTAACTAACATACTCTTATTAGTTTGATAGCTCGATGTGAAGATATGAAAAAAAGTAGTGCTTAGTATTATATTTCTAGAAGCGACTAAATTGGATGAAGAGGTATTATTAGTAGAAGTGCATCCATATTTGTATTAAACATGCAAGTATTAGTAGAAGTGCATACATATTTGTATTAAACATGCAAAGGAAACATACTTGGTCTTATTAATACAGATAGCAAAGAAAGTGCTTTGGGCAGTGGACACTTATAAGACGTCTAATCGGATGTTGCCCATTCATGGTGGTGAATGCAACAATACGAAGTAGAGTGTGCTCCATTGCGTCATTGGTTCGGCGTGGCGTCCTGTGATTGGCAAAATAAGTCATACGTTGATGTGGAAAAACTATAGGCGAGCTTCATGATGGCTTGAGTTGACGGTTCCTGCTTGATTGTGTCAATGCATAAATGTGTTAGCAAATTACACTTCTGGTAGATATTGAACTTATTAAATAATTTGAAGTTAGGAAAGTTGTTTTGTCTGCCATACCTTATATGTAGGGTTGTTATATTGCCCTGGTGCCTACAGAGCTAGTAGGTCGTTGATGTTTGCTGCGGTTCGCTGGACATCGATCAGTATGCTTGCTGTCCTGACGGTCACATCTGGATCCTTGTGAAGGATCATACTGGAAGCTACAGCTGAATCCACAACCTTTGCTATGAGGTTCTTTGTGACCGTCATAGGGTCGTTGCACCAGGCGATGCATCGATATGACTCGGATGTCAGCAGGAGTTCTGCGTTTCTGTCCGGGACCTCCATGTAGCAGAATTGTGCAAGCAAGAGTTTGACCAGTTTCTCTGTGCAGAAGTGTGCTGGAATCCTATTGATCATCAGCTCTACACACTTGTTGACTGTACTTTTGATAGATCCTGTATCAGGGCTCCATGGGGTAAGACCTGGGATGTCTTTCGAATTCGTTGATAGTATCAGTTTTTGTATGGCTTCACCCGCTGTGTTGTTTGGTAGTATAATTATCTGCTTGTCAGAGCTTAGTGCATCCATCCTGACGTCCCTTGGATCTAGACCTGGATAGAGGTAGTTTACATCTTTCCACAACGCATCAGCTTGTTTAGAGTTGCCCGGTACAACAATTGCTGCTGATAGTTCTTTGATGATTTGTTCATCCACCAGTTCTGGTGGAAGAAAGCAGATTGCTTCATTGGTTCTGTAGGTGTTTTCATACCTTGGAACTTGTGTAACTGGTGTGTATCCAGGGCCTTCATCTTCGCCATATATATAGTGCCGAGTGGTAAGCTTCAGACGATACGTAAAGAGTCTTCTATATTCTTGTGTCTTCATGTTCTTGCCTGGATCTGGTTTGGTCACTGGGATGCATAGAAGAATGAAATCTGGGATAGGAATTCTTCGCTGAGCCCAAGCAGTGCAACGATAGGTGCGGATGTCTATGCGCCGGTGCGTGTGATCTGTGATGTGCTCCACACCACAGTATGGACTGAGAATGTGTTCTACAGCTGCTGCTGACCACACATGAAGAGGAAGATCTGTGATGGAAATGCGCACTCGCTGTTCAGCAACATCGAAGCCAAGTTCAGCCGTTGGAAGCCACTGCCTGAATTTGAGGCTTCCTCCGCTTGTTATGGCCTCCAAGCATCCGGTGAGGAGCTCATAACCTAGACGTGCATCAAAGTCATTTGTGAAGGAGAAGATAGCTTCTTTGTCTGACGCAGCGTGCACTGTGATTGTTCCGCGATCACAAATGAGAGGTTGGATTTTGTTGAGGAGCTCTTCCAGAGTGAAGCCATTGACCGCAGCATGAACTCGTGTTGCAACCAAAGGGAATCTGATCGAGTACGATGGACGAGCTTGGAGCTGTGTTTGGGCGATGTAGCACTCTCTGTACATAACCTGTTGAGTTCTGCTATAAATGACATAAAAATCATGGTGGCACATGTTAGATGTGAGAACGAATAAATAGGTTTCAAATTAGCAAGAATCTGTGTTAGATTTAACAAGAATATAAATTCTCTAATATCCTGTTGTTTCGAACATCAGACATTTTTAAGATAAGATTCGAATGGTTTCATGTTTTGCATTTGGTAATGTACAATTAATTGAAGAATAACTGATATCCTATTTTTTTGATTAAATTTTGTTTGCAGGTATTTGTTGAAGTAGAAAGAAGCTATAAAAGTAGAAGGTGTCCTTGTAAGAGAGAAGGATGTACACACAGGATAAGTAATCAGTTTAGTTTTTTGTTAGCGACGGCATGAACAAGTAGATTATGAGGTGAGCTATACAATTGCTTTGATGATTTATGTCTGAAACTTTGAATGACACTGAATATAATTAATCGGTTGTTGGTACATTGGTCATTAGTTATGTTTTGAAATTTAAAGCTGGCAAAATTAGACTGTGAGTAGTGTGTTGTTCAAAAGTCTAGGTTGGTGTTAGAAGGTGAAGGTGATAGTAAGCATATAAATGTTGGCAGTGTAGTACTATCATAGTACTTAATATAAAGTAATTTAGAAGAGTTAAAACAATGCACTGCTACAGCTGTGAAATATCGGTACAGTAAATTGAAATTGGTATATGAAATTGCAGGATTGGGAGTTCATTTACAAAGGGGTCACTCTATAAAATGGGGAGCAGCAAATATTTAGCTAGGAAACTTAAACCGGCAGCGCTGTCTTGGTCAACATTTAATGCTGGTTTGTTGCAATTGAAACATGCAGCTGAATGCTAAATCTTCTTGTCATGTTCTTGCTATATGAATGAAGATGTGACCGAAAAAATGTTGTCCTGTATGAAGCGGTTGTTTTGTTTGTGTTGTGCAGACAGAAAGGTAGCGTATCCTTGGTGAGTTCAAGAAGAGAGTGGCATTCAAACAAGGAAGAAATAAATGCAGAGGACATGTGTGAGCTCGCATTAATTACCTTGACGGCGCTGTATTGATGATGTTCATCATGGTTGACCGAGAGCCTGGGTAGCAGGAAGGGATTTTCCTTCTGCGGGTGAGCTCCGGTTGGAGAAGAGTGAGAGTGATTGTGGTGGTGGTGGAGGAGGAAGTGGGGAAGAGAGTGCGTACTTACAGGCAGTGCTGAGGCGTATTGTTGGATGGTGAGGAGGGTCCAGGAGACATTGGCTGTATGTGTGTAGGTCCCGTGTCCTGGTGTATGTGTGTGCGGTGTATGAGGCTTGTTCACGCGTATAATGCTCAGGCGGTAAAAGGTGTATAGGTGAAGCGTGACGAGAGGAAGTATGGGAGCCAGCCTGACAAGGGTGGGTTGTGTGTACGTCCGGTGTCGTTTCTTTTCGTGAGGGTGATCTGCTTGTAACGGTGACGGCGTTTGATACGTGGGTTGTTCGTACAGGTCCTGATTGTTTAATATGTGTGGGACGGGTGCAAGTATTATTGGTTATGTAAGTTAAACAGAAGTTGGTCTGTCCTAATTGTGGAATTAGTTAGCAGACTGAGCATTAAAGTTAACAGATGATTTTTTTGGTTTATTATTTTTAAGAACATGTTATAAATTTTTAATAGCAATGGTTTTTAAAATTTGCATTTGTATGTTGTTAGAAAAATGTAAACGGCTAAAGAACGGGGTCATGAGTTCACAGTGTAAGGCATAGGTTTAGAATGCTAGCTGGTAATCGAACGAAATAGGCTGTCGGTTCATGTTTTTACTGATCGGTCGTCGGTTTAATTGTTTGATCGTTGGATCAAAATAACATATTTTGTATCAATGAATGCAAGAATCAATAGATAAAATAATGTGTAGTCGGAGGTGTGTGTCAGTCGTCTTGCTGGTTCTGCTCGGCTGCTCTTGGGTTGTACTGTAGAATGAAGGGAAGGAATCTAATGGAAGCGTGGTCGAATACATGGAGATCAAAGTTGTGTGGAACAATTTGACCAGTTGGTGTGACTTTCATGTTATAAAAATGAAGTGTGAAATGCAATTACGAATGTAAAATGTAAATTTGACAGAAGAAGTCATGTCCTAGTTGTGAAATTATTTAGCAGACTGCGCATTAAAGTTAACCAATGGTTTATTTTTGGTTTGTTATTTTTAAGAATTTGTTATGAATTCTTAATATCAATGGTTTGTAAAATTTGTATTTGTATGTTCTTAGAAAAATGTAAGGGGCTAAAGCATAGGTTAGAAAAGCGAGCTGGTAATCGAACGAAATAGGCTGTCGGTTCATGTTCTTACCGATCGGCCGCTGGTTTAATTGTTTGATCGTCGGATGAAAATAACATATTTTTTATCAATGAATGCAGGAATTAATAGATAAAATAATGTATAATCGGAGGTGTGCGTCAGTCGTCTTGCTGGTTCTGCTCGGCTGCTCTTGGGTTGTACTGTAGAATGAAGGGAATGAATCGAAGGGAAGCGTGGTCGATTTGACTGGAATACATGGAGATCAAAGATGCGTGGAACAGTTTGACCAGTTATATTGACTTTCATGTTATAAAAATGAAGTGTGAAATGCGATTACGAATGTAATATGTAAATTTAACAGAACAAGGCATGTCCTAGTTGTGTAATTATTTAGCAGATTGCGCATTAAAGTTAACCAATGGTTTAATTTCGGTTTGTTATTTTTAAGAATTTGTTATGAATTCTTAATATCAATGGTTTGTAAAATTTGTATTTGTATGTTCTTAGAAAAATGTAAGGGGCTAAAGCATAGGTTAGAAAAGCAAGCTGGTAATCGAACGAAATAGGCTGTCGGTTCATGTTCTTACCGATCGGCCGTCGGTTTAATTGTTTGATCGTCGGATGAAAATAACATATTTTTTATCAATGAATGCAAGAATCAATAGGTAAAATAATGTGTAATCCGAGGTGTGCGTCAGTCGTCTTGCTGGTTCTGCTCGGTTGCTCTTGGGTTGTACTGTAGAATGAAGGGAAGCGTGATCGATTTGCCTGGAATACATGGAGATCAAAGTTGTGTGGAACAGTTTGACCAGTTAGATTGACTTTCATGTTATAAAAATGAAGTGTGAAATGCGATTACGAATGTAATATGTAAATTTAACAGAAGAAGGCATGTCCTAGTTGTGGAATTATTTAGCAGACTGCGCATATTATTTTCGGTTTCTTATTTTCAAGAATTTGTTATGAATTCTTAATAGCAATGGTTTGTAAAATTTGTATTTGTATGTTCTTAGAAAAATGTAAGCAGCTAAAGCATAGGTTAGAAAAGCAAGCTGGTAATCGAATCAGATAGGTTGTCGGTTCATGTTCTTACCGATCGGACGGTGGTTCAATTGTTGGATCGTCGAATCAAAATAAGATATTTTTTATCAATGGATGCAAGAATCAATAGATAAAGTAATATGTAATCAGAGGTGTGCGTCAGTCGTCTTGCTGGTCCTGCTCGGCTGCTCCTGGGTTGTACTGTAGAATGAAGGGAAGGAATCGAAGGGAAGCGTGGTCGATTTGACTGGAGTATGCAGTTTGAGCAGTTAGTGTGACTTTCATGTTACAAAAATGAAGTGTGAAATGCAATTACGAATGTAATATGTAAATTTAACAGAAGAAGGCATGTCCTAGTTGTGGAATTATTTAGCAGACTGCGCATTAAAGTTAACCAATGGTTTAATTCCGGTTTCTTATTTTTAAGAATTTGGTATGAGTTCTTAATAGCATGGTGCAAACGAAGGCTTGTGTCGGAGGCGTTGCGGCGGCTGATAGGGTTTCTTTGTGAACAAAATTGAAAGAGATTGTCTGAAAATGGGTGAAACACTATTAAAAGAAAGGTCTTCTTCCTATTTTGTTTCTAGTCATAGCCTGTTTGCACGAGAACGAATTGATTGACTGGTTTTTATGAAAATGACATTACACCAATCGTTTTTTTAATGGTTAGTTCATCGGTTTTTAGAAAAAGTAGGCGAATCGCTCGTTCTATTCGGAAAAAGGAAATTAGTGTGACTATCATGTTATAAAAATAAAGTGGAAAAGGCAATTACGAATGTAATAGTTTGATTGTTTTTTTATTTTTGCAAATAGATGTAATTTGGAAGGTTTTAGTAAATCATTGTATAAGGGGGGTTGTGTTAACGTCCTGGTAGGTGCCGTTATGTTCCAGGTACAGCCGAATGTGAAATTGCTGCTGTGTGGTTTAATTGTGATGTGAGTTGTACAGTGCATGGTGATGCCGGAGAGTGGTTGAAAATACGTAAACATTGGTTGCTCACAGGTGTCGTTTGGAGAGAGGTGGAATCGGAACAGGTTAGAAGATTCTGTTTGCTCGTTGCTAGAGTTAAAAACAGTGGAAACACAATGGCGGTGTGTTTACAGAGTTGCAGCAGCACTCGTCCGTTTCATTTGGTGAAGAGAGCTCGTTCTTCCCAAGTCTAACATCTCTGTATCTTCATTTTGTCTGAATTGGGTCGATGGAGGGTTCACCTGACAGCAGCGCGGATCCGCTCCTGGTGGACTATTCCTTCTTCCCTCAGGTGAACGGCAATGGGCATTCGTACATAAGCATTTCAATTGTTTTTGGAGTTTCATGTTTAATTTGAGTCCTCATTTTTGTACAGCATCCGCGCGTGGTTACGCTAAGCAAGAAGATGATGTTCGATGTAGTCGTGCCGCAACTGAAGCTTGTGTGGAAGAACACCGTCGTGGAGGAGGTGACGCCGCATGTCTTTGCCGCAATGCTTAGGATTCTGTCGCCGCCGGGACCTGGTGGTGGGCAGGATGAGGAGCTGGTGTTCCATGGCGACTGGCTGGAAACTGTGGATGACGCAATTGAATCGGCGTACGGTGCTGCATTGAAGCACCTGAAAGAGCACAATCGTCTCGTGCTGATCGATGAGAGCTATGATGAGCTCAAGCGCGTGCGCACTGAGCTTAGCGCCATGCGTTTCTGGGCCGATGCATTCCAGGAGACTATTGTGGCTGCCCGTGCTCAGGTTGTGGAGTTGAAAGGCACGATCGAGCGTCTGAAGAACAAGCTATTAACAGTGTGTCGCACACACGCTGGTCTGCTCTGCATTAGGACGGATACAGGGCACGGATTGTCTATCGATTCGTCTTCGGTTCTTGGTGCTTCAGAGGTGCAATACACCGGTTCACCTGTACCCGTGACAGAGGTAGAAAGGCTGTCAGCGTCGATCGTGGACATGATCCTCTCTCGCGAGGAGAACGAGTAGTGGTGTTCTGAAACGATCATCGACAATGTGTTGACTGTTTGGTAGAAGTATTAGTATGTTGGTTTGGCTGGATATTCAATATGAATTTCAATTAGTAGTGTGGAGAACAGAGTATGTAAGCTTTGTCTGTTTGTTTTGGGTGTGTTATAAGCTCTTAACTTTGAGTTGTGAACCAAATGCGCTTGGTGGATATTTTGTTGTGAATGTGCTTGTTCGTGACGATGTGTTTACATTGCATAGAAAGCATGAATTTGTAGTAGTAGATTTGGTACAACCGGTAGAAATAAGGTTTGATAGGACGTATTACATCATGAAGTTCAGGCGTGACTGATGCTTTTATGAACAGCATGTGTTCTGTGAATTTATTGTATTATTTGAAGAAAGGTAAGCATCAGATATATATATATGTGAAACATAATCCATGTGAAAGTACTGTAGGAGTGTCATTTTGTGAGTGCTGATACATGTATAGATATTTGTTGACAGAGTAAAATGCATCATTGTTAATATCAGTAAGTTGCACATTCAGAGAAGACATTGTTTATAGAAATTTATATAAGTCATTTCATATAAGGTGGGTACAAAATGCTAGAACACGAGAGGTTATTTATGGTAGCCAGAGTTCATAGTGATGGCAAATACTACAATTGGTACATAAACATATGTAGACAACTACAACCAACAAAAAGGACTCAGTAAGTTTTTAGGGTAGGTACAATACATAGTCTCAACGATGTTCAATCACAGGATAATAGAGGTTCTAACTTAACAGTACTTCCTATGGGGATCGCACATAGTTTCCGTAGTCATCGTCCATGTCTTGATGATAATCTTCATCAGAATCTTGATGAGAATATTCACCGTAGGCTGAATAGAACGCGTCATCATATCGATATGTGTGTTTGTTCTGCACTGAGAGGCTCACTGGACCTGGAGTAGACTGTGCACTCATCCTGGTGCTCACCTGAAGCTTAGCTTCAGGCACAACATAGATTAAGATATTACAGCATGATATTTACAGATTACATGGACAGCCCTTATGTTGATGCCAGGCTGTTATTCTCGGAGACCTTTCTCGTTCTGTCATTGACCGAATCGTGGTCACTATATTAAGTGCGTAAACATTTATGAAAATGTATGACCATATGTGGCAAGATAGAACTGAAGGGGATTGTTAGCTCACCTTTTTTACATATAACTTACTTATTGACTATAGGAATGACACCAGCGACGCTCTGAATGGCTGCAGATGGAAGCTGCTTTTCATAAAAAAAGACAATGGCACAGTTAGTGTAGCGAAGACTATCATCGATATGAAATTGTGAGCTCACCTCAGAGTTATCTGAAGTGACATAGAGCTCTGTTTTGTATCGGTGCAATCGCAGCTGCAATCCTGTCATTTGCGCTGGTTGAAATACACAACCATCAGGTGTGACCCAGGTTGTTATCAAATCAGGCATCTCTTGATTTGCTTTTGTCCATACGGTGCATTCATATCCCAGTAAATTTGGTGATGAGCCTATATCATAACCATTATCGTCCAGCATGCAATAAGGACTTAAAATATCCTCCATGATTGTTGTGCTGTAGTATCTATTTGGCAATCCTTCCAATTTCACATGAAGTCTTCTTGTGAGCTCACCCGGTGTTCCTTTGACTGATTTGGACCATTTGTGTATAGAGTAGGGGCCAACATGTATTTCTTTTGCAGAATCTCTGATTATGGTCTTTTGTACGGGCGAAAGTGATAGGACTGCGGCTCTGATGAGGCATGTTCGCCTGTCTAGGAACTTAAGAGTTGGCTCACCACCATTGAGTACATGCATATCATGGAGTTGATCTAATATTTGTGTTTCGTTTTGCACAGGAGTTGATTGGGGAACAGTTAGTAGGTAGCATGACTCTAGCAGGCGCATTGTTTGTAACTCCACATCAACATCATTGAGATAACAATAGCTAACCCTTCCAAGTGTGGCTGCCTCAAAAAATGTATACTTCTCGGTCTCAGTACTTTCGGTGGCGCCTGGATGAGGATTTGGGTTGAGGGTTCGAACTCGAAGTGCTACACAATATGTCATGATCTTCTTACGCGTGCGGTGCTGTGATCCGACTGGCCCATCATGTCTACTTGTAACATGAATCACTATGTAGTGTGGGAAAGCTGTGTTGCCTGATACATTCCAACTAGCACATGCTATGCCTCTAAGTTGATTCAACATGAGGTTCGATTCATTGAAGTAGGTAATGATGCAGTATGGTTGCAGCATGCGCTCGATGGCCTTCACTGTCCATAGGTGCAGTGGAAGAGAGTATATGTTTATGTGGAGATGGAATCGTGCTATGTTGATGGTGCGTGGAAAATAATATAAGGCTTCATCATAGGTTTTCAATTCATTTGGAATACGTTGACAAAGATATTCAATTCCATCGATATGGAGATTTCTACGACTGCTCATAAAAGCTATTGTGTAGCTGTTCATGAGTTCATTACCTATCTTAAGGAGAAGTGTACTGGAGTCTGTGTTCAAAGAGTAGAGTACCGGAGTATAACCCATTCGGAGAGGATGCAATAGTGCGTTCGACAAGTCAAGTCGCATTGCAGGTGACCCATCAGCACGTTGTATGGTGAACCTTGTAATAAATCTATGCAAATGCCTTCTTTTCTCATCGATTCTACTGACATAAGTCCGGGGATACATGAGGCACTTGATTGGTGCGGTCTGCTCCATCATCCAAGATCGTAGTTCATCAGCTGCGATTTAAATGCGAGTTTGTTATATGTGACTTGTGTGCGTTCGTAGTTTAGCGGGTTCTAGCTTTTTGCTGACAGAACACGTACCTGTAGGTGTTTTGAACGAAGCAGTATGGTTCTCCTCCATTGTTGGTGTTGTGTGTTCGTTCATTGACAAATAGGAACTTGAAGATCAGAGAATAAAATCTGCAGAATAGAACACCATTATTAGGCATCTGAAAAAATGGGTGGTCAGGATCTGCTCCGTAGATACTGCAAGTATTCTCTGTAAGTTGAACATCTGCTGTTGTGAAGGTTAATCCATGTTGATATGAAAACACTGAACAGGGTATAACATGTCCCAATGGTTAAAAAAAATAGTGTAATTATAATCATATTTTACACAGGACGACAACAGAACTTTAATGCTTGATACGGAGAATCATAGCTGCAGTAAGAAATGGTTGAACACTATAAATGAAGATCTTGTCTTAGTAGCCTATCAGTGGTGCCACCGAAGTGAAAACAGAGTCCCAGAAATATTGGCGTTTCAGTCTTCTGTACAAACTTGAGAAACTGTCCAACCTATGCACTATTGCCAGAATAGAACAGAGGGAGGATGAAGCAAAACAGTAAGGCCGCCGCCAAAAAAAAGGGAACAGGGGGGGGGGCGAAGGGAGAGCGCGCGGAGGGCAGGGGAGCACTACGTGTGTGTGCTCGAAGGCTGGCTTGACGGGCGTGAAGGGTTGGCCGCCAGGACGAACTTGTATTGCGACGGCGGCGTCCCGTCGCGGGAGAGAGCCGATATCCAGCAGCGCCGGCCGTTCGACAAGCCCTAATCGCGTAAAAGGGGAAAGGGGAAAGAGATGTGTGTTGGAGCTGGGTTGCTGTGATGTGAGCTGTGAGGACTGTGAGATCCACTCATCGAGTGGCAGTATTTGGTAATTTGTTCACAAGTACAGGACGTTCTTCAATGCGGATGTAGCTTAATGCAACAGCGTTTGTAGGAGCAACAAAAGAAAATAGATTTGATAAAAATCGTATTTACTTACTTCGGAAATTATCTTTTCAAAACTAAATATCCATGAAGAATATTCACAACTCACATAAAAGTTAGGAAACTCTTCCAAAAAATTACAAAAGCTCGATAAATTTCTCAAATTAAAGTACTCTCGAAATAGGGTTTCCCCCCGCTTTGTATTACAAAGCAACCATCACCGCCTTGCTGGGGCGAACAGCACATCAAGCCCAAAGATAAAATAAGAAGAACAAGAGAGAAAAAAATGCCAACAATGGCAGCTTGACGACACGTGAATGACCCGCCACCACTGCGCCCTCCGAAGTCGTCCAACCACGCACCCAACACTCCGGAGCGCCGTGTACCAAGCAACACCTTCAGGAAGGAGAGCGACGACAACGATGCTGTTGCCCGGACTTGTCCTAGGGATTCCCTCGGCACGCGGAGGAAGAAGGAGAAAGTGGTCACCCGACGCCCTCCAAGGAGGGGTGGCGGCACCCGCAGGCGTCACCGCGTCGGAGTCGGACGAGCCGACATGGATTTCTCCCACCCCCAGGACAGCATTACCCAATCGCTCCGGAGTCTTCCACCCAGCACGCCACCCACCTGCCTGCGCCACCACGGTCTTGAAGCCACCCACGCCGTCTCACTGAGGCCACCACCGCGAGGCCTAAAGGACGGAAAATGAGAACGCATGGAGCCGGGGGCGGCAGCACCGCGGCCGAGCGGGAGGGGACAACCTCCATCGCCGTCGCACCAAAGGCCAGTTCCTCCAGCGCCATCGTGGTAGCCGGCCGGACGCCGCAGCAGGAGGCAAACCAGGGCACCCGGGCCCGGCCGGGCTCAGATCGAGCCCGCAAAGACTCCGCCGCCACGCTGCAGCAAGCCGACGACGGCGCCACCACCACCCAGGATCCAGATGCCCCACCGCCGCCTCCAGGAAGCTACGCCGCAAATCGAAGCCGCCGGCCCGCCTCGGCCCAGATGGGCCCCGAAGGGGCCCAGATCTGGCCCGAGCGGGCGCCGCCCGCCCGCGCCGCCGCCAACGGCCGCGCCCCATGCCTCCGACCACCGACGCCAGCGGCGAGCCAGCCCGCCGCCGCGCCGCACCAACGCCGCCTAGAAGCACCTCCTGAAGCAGCGCTGCCCCGCGCAGGATCCGCCGCAGGAGGGGAAAAGCCGCGGGCCGCCGCCGCCGCCGCCGCCCCGGGCCGAGCCCGGCGACGCACGCCGGCGACGGCGGGGAGAGGGTGGGTGGGGGGAGCGCTGGGGAAGAAGGATGGACGGCGCGGCCGGCCACCCGCGGGGGACGGACGCGGTCGCGCGAGCTTTTTTCTAGGAGCCTCCAAATTAAAGTACTCGCTATAAAAATGTTAAAACAGGTGCATAAATGCGAAAGTCGCATACAAAATTTATCCTAAGATTATGTTTTTGCATGTAACAGTTTTTGTCACGAAACAAATAGATCAATATTATTTTATTCAGAGGGAACTTCACAATCTTTTTAATGCAAAATAAATTTCCAACTGTTTGCAAGTTTTATAAAGTCAACAATATTGTTAACTTGATATCTTGGAGTTCATGAAAGTTCTTTTATGATTTTAGGAGTTTTCTATAGCTCGAATATACAGTTTTAGTTTTCAAATATTTATTAGTTTGTGTCGTTGCATTTCGCTGTGTATTCCATTGATCAGGCTCCCAGACTTCAAGCAAAATTATACTGCCTTCGTGAATCAAAGATTTTTTTTGAGGGAACTTCACAGTCTTTTTGATGCAAAATAAATTTTCAACTGTTTGCAAATTTTATAAAGTCAATAATATTGTTAACTTGATATCTTGGAGTTTATGAAAGTTTGTTTATGATTTTAGGAGGTTTCTATAGCTTGAATATACAGTTTTAGTTTTTAAATATTTATTAGTTTGTGTCGTTGCATTTCGCTGTGTATTCCATTGATCAGGCTCCCACACTTCAAGCAAAATTATACTGCCTTCGTAAATCAATATTTCTCTAATAATTGACGGAAGCATATAAATATTGCAGCTCTAATACATCTCATATAAGTTTTGTGTCACATAATTTGAATGGTTATTTATGCGACGAGAGGGTCATACGGATTTGTCAATGCATTGCTGTTAAAATCACAACTGCATACAACATATGCATTGGAAGCAATAATGTGCTAGGTAACATTCAAATAGACTATGTAATAGTAAGAACAACCTTTTGTAATTCACAAACATATTTCACTATATAAAGGAGACCATAACATAGGTTCAGGCCTTTGAAGATAGCGCTATATACAATACGTAGTCAGCACTTCTGCTTATGCCAACAAGTGGCATGAAAGGGAAAAGCAGCTAGCCGAAGATTAAGTCTTACAAGCTTCAAGTATAGAACAGATGCAACAAATCTGCTTACGTCGAAAGACGACGCTAAACGGAAAAGCAGTTGGCTGAACATTAGTTATGAGTCTACATTAGGTCCAGATGATCTTATAGCGGTAAGTTTGCGTGCAACAGCACTTTGGTAGGTTGTTCAAATATTACATAATATAAGGAGTTTCATTTCCACAAATGGTTGACATTGAAAGCCGAAGAACACATGAGACGGGTCATCAAGGGCTCTTGTGGTCAACCATATGCAGTGCAGTGAGAAGAGCTGCGTAAGATTATGCAAGTCAAAACGTAAGACTGATTTTTGATGAACATGTCGATTATGCACTGAATTACTTGTGTTGCTTGTGAATTACCTTTGTTGCTATTTATTTTCCTTTTGCCCCAGCAGCACCTTTCCTGCGGTTTGTAATGTTGCCAACCTTCGGAGGTCCGGATCCAGAGGGAATCTCATCGCTTGATTTGCTGTATATGGTATACAAATAAGTCTCACATGATGTATGCAAAGCTAATATTTGTCAGCTGCATGTTTTCTTACTTTTTCTTAATAATGACACCATCCTCATCCACGGTTTCAGTTCCAGAGGGAAGATCAGCCTCCATCTTTCTGTTTATGGAGTTGAAGTACATTATCAGTAATTTATGTCAAAGACGAGCAACCAGATAGATTAGTTGTTACCCTTTGTTATGATCAGCAACATCTTCAGAGGTAACCACTGTCTGTTTCACTGCGTCAGCTGTAACTTGGTCATTGTCATGTTCAGTTCTGCAGCTTATAGTTTGTAAAGGGATTAATGTGCAGATTGTCAGTTAAATGAGTGTGTGTGCAAGAAAGGTAGAAACAGTATATGAATACATGTAAAACAAATCGTTCTTAAAATTTAAATATACAATCATGTTGTCATGGCACATTGAAACGACATACGTTAATCAAAGCATAGTGTTTTTTGCACAATACTGGAAAGCGATCGTAGTACATTGACTGCTATATGTACAGCTAATATCAAGTGTGTATGCACGGATGGAATAAGGATGAATGTAATTAAATTATTTTTTTGGACGCTAGTACGAGTACGAGCCAAATGTATGCGAAAGTAATTCTCTCAAATTGTAGTCAACACGATGGTTATATTTATCGAGGTTGAAGGGAGCCTACAAAGTACAAACTTATAGAAACGTGATTCACTGTAAACATAACGTACGTGCCAGCTGCTGCTTCTAGGGGTGGTGTTGGAATCGTTGAACTGCTGGTGGCAGTGGTAGGAGCAGTATCTTTCCTTTTCAGATTCCGAAGAGGCTAGGACAAATGAGATGCAAACATGTCATTCAAAGAGGCATTTCCTGTACAAATAATTTGGATGGAATGTAAATCGCACAGTCCATCACGTACCACACGTTGTGGAGTTGTTTTCTTCAACACAGACTCAGTTGTTATGGGCAAATTAGGTATCTTCTGTGCCAAACTCGGGTCGCTTGATTGTACACGTGTAGGTTCACCAGAAGATTCAGCTCCAATGAGCAGAGGCATGACAGTAGAAGTGCGAGTGTCAAGCGGAACAGAGTTTTGTCTTCCAAAGAATGTTTCAATGCCATTCACCTGGAATGATATGTTCCTCTGAGAAAGACTCTTTTGTGTGACTGAAATAGCTAAGGTGTATTTCTGAGACACCACTGCTGCTATCTCACGAGGTAAGCCAGATGATCTGAGCAAAGACATGACACTCTTCCCAACAAGCTGTTGTGCAACTCGGTTGAAGAAGACAAATTCGGCTGCAGCTGTGCCATCAGTTCCTTCCATACAAAGACGGAACCTATGGACATGAAGTTCAATTTTTGTTATTTGACAACCAAATCATTGCAATAAGATTAAGGTTTTTAAGAAGCATTTTTCTTACTTTGTATAGGCTTTTGTGGAGACGCAGCCAGCGGTGCATCGAAATTCAGAACCATATGAGTTTGCAGATCGATGACACTTCGAGCAGGACTGGAACCACCATGGCTGGTCAGGCATCATTTTTGAAATTGTGACAGTGCACAGGAAATCCGTATTCTGCCATGTCAAAGCATTTATAAATTATTCTTTTGGATGCCATGCCTAGTTCCAGAGGAACTAAGTGAAAAAGTAGAAGGAAACAATAAATTCAAAGTTCGTGCAACACACCTCTGTTTCCCAAGGATCCATGTCCCTTAATTCCTCTAGGGTCTTGTGAGGAAGTTCTGCTCTGTTGCGAGTTGCGGCAAATTTTTCAGCCCCATTTGAGATCCATTGAACCTTCTGAAATCCATCACCCAGTCTATGTACGAAATATAAAATGGGTTAGATGGGTAATCATGAAGTTGTAATTTATTGTTCATTGTTTATCGAGCACAAACCTTTCAAAGTAATCATCAATTTCAGGAAGATCCTCATTTAGATACCATCTGCACGCCGATCCTCCACTCAGAGTTTCATCATCTTTATACAAAGAAAAATAGGATTTAGTTCCAGCAAACAAAAGATTACGTAGGTAATAGCAAATCTGAAAACATGCATTACTTTTGTAGGATTTCATGAGAAGACCAACGAAGACACCAACAACAGCTGTCTCCTGTCCATTGTCATATACAAGTTGAGCTTCAAATTCAATGGCTCTTTGTCCCCACAGCACAATCTTCATTTCAGTGTTTCTGGAAAATCATGAATAAGAGATACATACTTAGTAACTTATAAGATTAACCATGAATTAATCATTGCCATTTAGCAGTGATTCAAACCTGTTGTCCCTGAGAGCAATAACACGTTTTGGTGTGTCAGATGAGCTTGATGGCATACGAATCTGAGCAAGTTGCGACACCCCAACAATTTGGCCAATTACATCTGGAAATAAATTGTAACGGTCAATATATGTTTTATGACTATATCATGAACCTACCGTGAAAGAGATCAAAAGTACGATAGTCTTAGCATGCGTGTGTTCGTGAAACTCACCAACAAAATAGTCTTGTGCCCCGACACGTGATGGGAGTTCAGAAAAAGGCATCAAATTGTACACATAGAGAGGGAAGTCCGGTGTGATATCATCCATAGGGGTAACACTGGTCCATGGTGTAAACTTGATCATGTACTTTCTAGGAAATGGTTTGTAAGCAGCTTTGCTCGGGGCAACCAAGAACTTTTTGAAACAGTAGACCTTGTGTTCCTGAACAAGTTGTTTAAACTTTGTTGCTTCGTTTCCAGGAATCTCTGCATACATATGATTACCCTGTTGGACAGAGTAGCTGGTCAGAAAATTGTTTTTTCAGCATTAAATGTGGCAAACGAGGTGGGTAAACACGAATGGACACATTGTAATCACGTCGTATTGCTATATAAATAAATTTGTATCTGAAAGAACGTATGAAATGTTATTATCTGTGAATGGAGGCTTACTTTCTCGTCAACCAAGACCAAGTCAACGTGTATCGGAGGCTGACCATCACGTGTGCCGCAATAGTCCCACATACGAGCAATGCGTACACAGATGCTCCAGTGCCTGCTTACAGGTGACACGTCCGAAAAAGAGTCGAATGCCATCTATAAGAAAGAAAAAGAATTGTAGTTATATGCACTGAACAAGATGTTGATTTTATTCTATACGAATGAAGAAGGAAGAGGAAATGAATTACCATTGCAAAGAGGTGCAAATATACTACATGTGGAGCAATGTTGCAACAAAATAAAGAGTGACAGGTGAAACAAGGTGATATTTAGGCAAACATATTATAAAACGAGCTATAGTTCTAGTTATTCACAAATATACATTTATATGTACAAGCGCTTCAAAAGCGGCTTTACTATTCTAGTGCTGCAAAGATCTCGCGATACACAATGTTCCTTGTCCATCGTGTAAAGTTCTGTTTATCATCTTCGATCAAAATTTTAAGACCTGATCTTGATGTAACACGAGATATAGCAACATAGAGCTGTCCATGTGAGAAAACAGGGTTTCTAAGATAAAGTCCAACTGCTGATAGAGTCTGTCCCTGACTCTTGTTGATTGTCATTGCATAACACACTCTAACTGGGAACTGACGTCTTTCTAGAGTAAAGGTCCACCTTTTGTTTTTTGTGGAGAGCATAATTTTAGGGATGTAAACAGTTTCACCAATGTTTGATCCGGTCATGATCCGTGCCTCAATCAAGCGATCACCCAGATCTGTGATTATCATTCGTGTACCATTGCAAAGACCTGCTGGTTGATTTAGGTTTCGAAGCAACATAATTGGTATTCCTTTTTTAAGAACTAATTTATGATCTGGATAATTAGGGACAGTGAGCATGTTCAGATATTCGATTGGATAAATGCTTTCTATATCACTTATCTTTTCACTAAGTTTTGACACACAGTCATAACTTAAATACTCCCTTGCATTACCAGGAACCATAGATAGCATTACTTCGTTAACATCATCACACACATCGTGTGTAGGAGAGAGAATCGCACGCTCACATAAATATAAGGGATTCATATAGCTATCATTGAAATCAGGATAAATAGCATCTATGATCGTACGAATCTTGTTATCACCTGACATTATAACAAGATCCAAAGGAAGTTCTATCCAAGTTGCCTCTGTTTCATCCTCTCTACGACATGCGGGAAACGTACCATCACCAATAGATAACACAAATGCACTAAATTCAGATAATTGCTCGGCGTGTTCTTCACTCAGCGATGGAGCTTTTAGTCTCATATTAGTGTGTAATTGTAAGACTTCTACATTCGCCCATAACGGTGAACTCGTGATGGCTGCGTTTATAGTTTGATTTCTGACACCACCTTCTACAACGGGAAGAATTTGTCTTAAATCACCACCTAATACAAACACTTTGCCACCAAAAGGAAGCAGAGCAAGCGCAGGATCATCCTCACAAAGGATATCTCGCATTGATCTATCCACAGCTTCAAAAGAACGTCGATGTGTCATAAGTGCCTCGTCCCATATAATAAGGGTAGCTGATTTGATTAGACTGGCTAACTTTGTTCCACGTTTCATATCACACAATGATGTTTCATCTATATCTATGGGAATTTTGAAACGTGAGTGCGCCGTTCTTCCACCAGGCAACAACAGAGCAGCAACTCCAGAAGAAGCGACGGCAAGAACAATTTTACGCTGGGACCTTAGATACGCTATAATGCAGGTCCATAGGAAGGTTTTATCTGTTCCACCATACCCAGACACAAAATACAATGCTGATGGACCATGGGTGACACTATTAACAATAGAGTTGTATGCATGTTGTTGTTCAATGTTCAGTTTTTCATATAAAATTGGAGCCTGAATGGAAAGTTCTGCTACATCATATGACATTTCATCATCAACGAGTCTATTGTCAACCTCGTTTGTGCTACTGTCAACAATTGGAGGCAAATTGTAATTAGATGGAGAACTACCATTGCGTACGAAGAGTTCATGTAGCTCTTCAAGCACCATATTTTTCAAAGAATCATCGGGAATTGTATATGATTTGTTATTTAAAGCGCGTTGTAGATTGTATAATATATCGTCACCCATGGAACGCCAATATTTTTCAAAGAACTCACGTTCATTAGTTATACCGCAATACATAAACATCATGACGAACAGCGATCGCAGTTGCCTACCCATACCCCACTTGACAGCTTCATCAAAAGCTTTGAACCACTCCTCATCGTCTCCCAACAAACCCCTTGCAGAACAGGCTTCTTTAAATGTGCTATAAACAACATCTTCAAACGTTCTTATGTCCTCGTATGACTCTGCTCCCTTCTTATACATAAGAAGCAACCGAAGATAATAACATTCACCGGCATTTGGAGGGACATGGTACATTCGACCTATCATTGTTCCACGTTTTCTCTTAGTCCACCTACGTTGAGGTCCAGCCCAACAAAAAAACCCAGGATATTCAGAGTATGTAAGATGCCTACCTTCTGGAAATTGTCTATTAGCTTCAAACCATGCAGTGAGTGTAGTTCTCTGGAGGTAAGGTGTAGAAACTAACGTTGTTAAGTCTGTAGTGGATTTGAAAATGACGTTGTTCATGTTTGGGAGATGACAAGCTAGGCGTTCAACAGGTGGATAGTGATGATGGATATCGTAGCCGTACATGCGCCAAAGTGACTCCTTATCCGACAGGTAGCGAACCTTTAGAAAATCATTTATCTCATCTACTTCATAATTACCAGTAGCAAGTTTTCCTCTTAGACTAAATTTTAGTCGTTTTGCACACGAAGAACTTTCTGGCATTGTACTGACATCTTCGCTATAATCGTGCTGACTTGTCGTACCACGCTTTCGTTTTTTGTATTTTGTGAAAACAACATTCGCACGATCTGTGCCTTTCATTACGTATTTGAATAGGTACTTAAAGACCTCACTCTTATTGCACCACTCTACATTTATATGCGCTTGGAATTTCTTTAGAAGTCTCATGTTGTATGGAACAACATGTCTATTGTCAAGGGTAGTTCCATTTTTGTTGATTGTGATACCTAAATCACGACGTTTATACATGACAAAACCTTTCTCATCAACAGTGCTTTCGTTTTGGAATTCTTTAGGAAACCCTTTGGTGCACACCTTGTCCTTCATGCAAGGACAGTTCTTATTAGCATTACCACATGGACCATGCATCATAAATTCCTCAACCAAAGCATATCCAAGAGGATCGACTGCTGGATCAGGAATCTCAGCAGAGATGTACTTATCTGCAAGCTCCGTTAAACCGGTGCCCGTTCTATCTTGAAGCCAGATTAGGATATGTACATGAGGAAGGCCTTGTTTCTGAAATTCCACACTATATAACACTACACGAACGGAACAAAGGTTACGACCTAAACGTGGTATAGACAGGTTGAAAAATGAAAACAGAGAGTTGTGAAGGTTCAATTACCAGCACAGACAGGGCCAAAGGCTCGACCATTCATGATGCCTTTCATGAAGTGTGCAAGCTTCATGTTGAAGATCCTACAAACAAGATCAGATCGATCTGTGTATTTTTGACCAGGTTCAAATGCAAGTGCTTCCTTGATTTCAGTCCATTTTGGGTTACATGTGAATGTCACGAACAAGTGAGGTGAACCAAAGACCCTACATATGGCAACACCATCTTGGAAGTTTTGGCGTGAATAGCGTATTCCACCTGTGAAGGCTGCGAGGACTATTCTTTTTTTGCCTATACTGCTACCGTCAAGTTGGCCCTTCCCAACAGCATCAGCAACACCTTGGAAATGCTCACATCTAAAATCATCTTGATGGTCAGCTATGTACGTTAATCTACCTTCTTCCACACACGCAAAGTTATCAACCTGAGACTGGGCCGATAATCTCCCACAACAAAGAAAAGGGTTGAACTGATCTTTTTTGTAATGACAACAGTAGCAGCAGTACTCTGCCATCGATACATGAGTTCTACCCTCACGAACTGGACAGTCATTTGTGATATCTATTGATTGTCTTATGTCTATTTCCCTGTGTGGTATACCCAGCTGAAAACCTCTGCGACCATAAGGAAACAACAAAGGATATTGGAGCGGCATGAACGCAGGATGTAGTGCAGAGACATGGTGCAAACCCTTTTCAAGACTATCAACAATAACATCACGTCGATAATTTTCACTACTAAAGTCACCAACAATTAAGCCAGCAAGCTCATCACGGGTGGGTAGGCTAAACTGAACAGAATCTTTTTTTTCTGCGCCAACTATTCTTATACCGATTCTTTCGTCACCCTGATTTGTAAGACGGTCTCTAGCTACTCTAAATGTTTTCACAAGAGGGTTAAATTCATCAAGCATTTTCATTAGACCATCAGTTATCGCTCTATCAATACCACTCTCTTGTTCACCATCTTTAGACAGCACGGCATTAATTCTGTTGCTAAGCTCATTATGTGTGTCATGAATGTACAGTTCAGCAAATTTTGGAGTAGCACCTCTATTTGGCAAAAGCGATCCAATACGGTGATAAACCTGACCATGAATTTTAAACACATATGGACTACCACCCCCATTTATGTGTCTGTCGATATCGGCTCCCATGGAAGTAAAAGCAAAGAGAGAATTGTATTGTCTGATTCTATCCAAGAAGTGTTTGGACCGCGAGTCACCATTAAATCTAAGCAGCTCTGACAGGAAAGCTGGTGGTTCTCTAAATGGTGGAAGTTTGACCTTACCACCCTTGCAGCACAAGCTGTATAGCACACGACGCTCACTTATGTTTGATTCCTGTTTGCACCTCTCGCGGTACCAAAACACAGCGCCACAGAATTGGCACCGATACTCAGGCGCACCATGATATGATCTCTTCCTATGGGTGGCTGCAGAGACGATTTGTCAGAGGCGCGCACACAATATTTACCATGTTCCAGGCTGCAAGCGTTCGTGTACCTTTTAAGAATTCTGTGTATTGCGTACAGAACAGGGAACGTGTTGCAGATGTAGTCGAGTACGGGTATCCTTGAAACGAAGAAAAAATTAGACAATGGCATCTAATTCTGTTCAAGGTTTTAGAAAGCTAACAAAATGGCAACACACCTGCACGAACCCATGTACGCATGCTTCTCTTTTGCATTCGCTGCTGACGCCTAAGGGTACTGTAAGCAGCCGAAACGACTGGGAAGTAGCCCTCACCTACGGGACAAGCAATATGAATAGCGTCCTTAATGGAAGGCAGACGAAAGAAGGATATGTCTAAGCGCACCACACGGACCTGTAAATGCGCTGTTACCAGGACCAGTTGAGGAAGAACGGGCAGCACTGAACGCATCTAAATGTACCAAAAGAAAACGCGTTGACGTTCTTCAGAGATGTTCTAAGCGCAAACGACCAATCAACAGAGGCAAAGTAGCACATGAAACAAACACGAACCCTGAAACAATGCGATTCGCGCTGATACCCTGCTGTGTCGCCTAGCAACGGAACGTTCATGAGCAGCAGCACGATCTACCGCAGGATCATTCATATCACCTAATAATAACAGTAAGGAACTAAACTCTGCTTTGCGGCAGTAACAGGAAGCTCAATATGTAAAAGCAATAAGCAGAAAATAATCTCCTAAAACCAGGGATGTGTACCTCGGCTCGAAACGCGACGCAGCCACTAAAGCCAATCACCAAAGATAAACAGGAAGCACGGCACCTGATGAACAAAACACAGTATAAGGCCCTGGAGCATAAACACAAACAGGTAGCATCTTGTCTAATTACTTCGTCCTATGTGGTTGCAGGTTAATGATTTACTGGAGGTATCCAAGACGATTTCAATATTGCCCTCCATGGTGGTGCTTGACATTCAGAAACTTATTTTATGTTGTCAACCCTTTGGTTTGCTACTCTTAGATGCCTGTTGAGCTGGTTGTGTCATATGGCTATCAACATTTGATTGATGAATATTTCAGTTTTGTTACCATTCCTGTCCAGCTCAGTGGTTTCATATGCTTGTTGAACCATCTTATGTTGACTAAAGTTGGCTTCCTACAACTGAGACTATTCAACTGAGTGGATTATTTGGAGAATGAAACCTTCAGATTACTTAAAAGGGAAGTTAGTTTCCACTCCACTTGTAGGCAAGCGCTGCTCTATAATTTGGAAGTGATTATCATCTGTAAGAAGGGAGATCAATGCACTTTGGTGTACATGATGGTATGATCCGTTTTATTTATTTCTTATATGCCATCAAAACTTCTTTCCCTCGGTTTTCTTTGTTTAGATCTTACTTCATTCTGTAGCTAATATCATTTATTATACTATTGTACTCAAATAAAAAATCCTTAGCTGACTCTTCGTTCCAAAAGCTTGGCACTGGCCACTTTCACATTATATCTGCAGTGCTTAGTTAAGTACAGATTATGTAAATTTCTGATTCTAGCATGAACATGCAGTATGCAAAATTTGAATTTTTATCGTATTCCATGGTCAGGGTTCTATACCACACAGGGGGAAATGAGAGGCATATACTTTTGTTTTCAAGGCAATAAATCACACCTGTTGTGTTCACTCGATCCAAAGTCAGATTCAGGTTCGCTCTTCATCAATTTGATGCCAAATATTCCTGTTTGGTTGAGGTGGTGATCAAGGAGTGGAATTAATTGATGCGTACAATTTACTAGCACAGCCCCATGCCAGCGAGTGCTTATGGCGACGGCGATGACGAAGCGAGCTAAATTCTACTTCTGGAGTACTGCTGGTTGAAGCTTTGTACAGCAGCAACACACACGTACTCGACCTCCTATTCGAATTTCGATCCTTGCACAGAGCTAGCCCCAATAACTTGGACACTCACGTACACAACAGCATTTGCTGAGTGATTCTGTGCCCTGCCAAAAAACGCTATGCACGCAAACAAAATCAATTGGACTGCCACAGGTTTTTGCTGTTTGCTTTATTACTAAATTCATGGTATGCAGGGTACATGCATATATGGATCCATACTGGTTGGACTGCTGACTGAATAGGTTTGTATATGAAAATAGCATTAAGCACTGCATAAGAGAATTATACTTATTCAGATTTGGTCAGAACATACATACACCAGCTAGGTCAATTGGATTTTTCATGCAACTGTTAGCATGCACTGATGTAGCAATATTTTAAGGTAATGTAAGAAGTGTCTTGCTTGGCATCTCTTCTTGTTACAAAGAGAAGTGGTTTTTGCTGTTGGCCTTGTTTTGCTAAGGTGCCGTTTGTGTGTTTGTGTTTTCTCATGTAGCAATGGCATGGTTCGATAAATCTTTGGCACACAGTGAAGTGTCTACGAAACTCGATCCAGTAAAGGGGAGTGTTAATTGATCTGACCACCTCATGATAATGAAAGATTAGGTTTGCCTGAAAACGTTTTCAGGTAATGTCTTCCGACACAACAGAATCTTGCAAAAACTGAATTTGTTTCCGTCAAGACATTACGATAATAAGTAGAAAATAATCTCCTAAAACCAGGGATGTGTACCTCGGCTCGAAACGCGGCGCAGCCACTAAAGCCAATCACCAAAGATAAACAGGAAGCACGGCACCTGATGAACAAAACACAGTATAAGGCCCTGGAGCATAAACACAAACAGGTAGCGGGCGCAGTTCATGGAGAAAGAAGCAAAAGCATAGCCAACAAAATCTGCATGTCCAAGGCGACAGCAATCACACCTAAAAAGCCAACGGAGCTGCGCTGCAACGAAAACAAGGCCAACAGCAGTGCGGCACGACCAAACGATGATGATTATTCCTTCGCTCACTTCACCATGGACTGCAAGACAGGACGCACAAGTGAGTCAGGAGAACGCAAGCAGCGCAAATATCTGCAACGACCGAAGAGCATAGAAAAAGATGGAAGTAGTATTACCTCCATGGCAGCTATACACTGCGGGAGGAAAGAACCAGAAGCGAGAAAGGCGGAGGACGAACCGAGGAGGAGGGCGAGCAGAGTATAAAGAAGATGCAGTGACAAGCAAGCTAACCCGGCTGTACCCATATCAATCACATCCATCCATCGAAGCCCGTCTCGCAAAGCAACTACAGGGCGCACTTTGGACGCGCTGGACCAGAAACGGCAGCAACACAGAAGCTGACACAGTGGGACATGCACAAACAGGGCCCACTCTGCATGCATCCCCACCAGGCGCATAGGACGGCACCCACATGGACCCGGTTAAAAAGGCAGGAAGTTTCCTCTCTCTCTTGCTATTTTCACTGAGGGAGGTGTTACCCGGGGATGCGCGGCTGACCCGATCTGACAAGAGCCACCACAGAACGCAAACAGCACCACTAACAGCACAGAACCAGTAACTGACAGCACGGGCCCAGACAAAAGACGGCCCACGACGCATAGACACAAAACCGGCAACAGCCGCGTCCGCGTGAAAAGCCAACCATGCAATCCATCCATCCATCGAACCAGCGGACGCACACGCTACCGCTCACATCACACAGGGTACAACACCACACCGGACCCAGTAAAAAAGGCAGCCATCTAGGCATGCAGTAACAAGTAATCCAGCGACCCAACAGTACCGCACGGAGGACGTGGCACACGCGAGCGAGCTCCCAGCAATTCGCTCTTGGAGAGTGTAATTATTATTATTATATTATTAGGTAGAGATAAGTTCATTTCATTACTAAAGTCATCGTCACACCGGTGTAAAAAAAACAAGTCATCGTCCCATCCGTTTGCGCTCCCACCCTCCGCTCCCCTCCCCCACGGCGCCGTACGCCGCCACGCTCCCGCGTTATCCTCTTCCAAATCCAAACCCAAACCCCTCGAGCTCCCCTGCTAGTCTAGGGTTTTTCGACGTTGCCACCGCACCAGTACCGCGAGCCGGGCGGCGCGCGCAGGCTCTAATGGCGCTTGCGGGCCCCTCCCACCTCCTGTCCTCCTCCTCAGCCTGCCTCCGCCGCCTCAACCCGCTGCTCTTCTTCGCCCACCGCGGCCCGGCGTGGACCCCGCGCCGCGCCGCCCGCAGGTTCTGCGCAGGTACCGGCAGTGCGCCCCAGTTAACGGTTTCGTTCAGCTGGCTTGAAATCCTGTGAGACTGGGTTGTGCATTGATTGGGTCTGGTTCGCGTTGCAGCAGTTGCCTCTGAGAGGGATGTGTTCACCTCCCCTGAAGTCGCCAAGTCGTTCGACTTCACCAGCGAGGAGCGGATTTATAAGTGGTAATTTAGCGTCTCTGCTAGAATTAACTTGCTTGATTGCTTGGTGATTCATTTATGCTCGTTCTCATGTGGGCATGATAAGTACATGATTCAGCCAGCAGTTTGAAGCTTGCAATTCCATTTACGTCCTGCTACATGCAATGAAGTTGATGGATGACATTTTAGTTGGTAGTATGAAAATCTGTAAAGAGACCGACACACGCAAATGTATAGTTAGTTGTCCACCTTTGAGCTGATCACTGATTTTCAGACATTTCGTGCCTACCAGTCCATTGATTTTGGACAAGATTGCCAAATCGTTCTGTTACCAAGGAAGAACTAACTGCCGATGTCTGTACTGACTGTACATTGCTCGCTTATGTATAGCTGTAGTTAACAAGTCAAAGGAGATGCAAAGTTGACAAGTCATACTTGTACGGAAGTGTTTGAAGAATAAGATGCACTATGGAATTCAGAACCAGTTCTCTTTACATGTGTTAAATTTGGATCTCATGATATATTGTTCTGCCTTCTGCACATAAATCTTGAATCATACAGAGGGAAATTGCCATGATTCAATCAGGAACATAAAGTTGACCTAACTACTGATAGAGAAGTATGTTTCAACTCCCATTGGATTGGCGTTACAACCTAGGTTGAAGACTACTCCTCCTTTCGCCCCATAATATAAGAGCGTTTTTTACATCAGTGTAGTGTAAAAAACGCTCTTATATTATGGGACGGAGGGAGTAGCTTAATAATCTAGTTAGTTGATTAAAGTATTGTATTGTTCAATGAATTGAGTTGAATAAGTTTACTTTTATTTTGCTTACTTTCCCTCCTGTCTCGGTATAAATTATTTCTGGAACCACACATAACTTTTCCTAAACAAAACTATTTGATGTTTCAATTTTCATAGGTGGGAATCTCAAGGATTCTTTAAGCCTAACTTTGACCGTGGAGGTGATCCATTTGTCATTCCTATGCCACCTGCAAATGTGACTGGATCATTGCATATGGGTCATGCTATGTTTGTTACCCTTGAGGTAGGGTGATTCAATTTCCTAAGACTATTGTGTTCTTATGTTGGCTAACTATATGCTGTTTCAAGCAATTAATTTGTTTTTACGCCCTATTATGATCTTCCATAGTACATTAGCTTTGTTGATTTGTTGTATCATGATCTCTCTCTGAACCGTACCTTGAAATAACTTGCATGTTAGACTTGAGCATAAGCTTCGATTGATTTACCTTGCGAGGTGGATCTATTTCTTATAAGACAAACCATGTATCCAAGGTACTAGTGACTAATTGTGTCACACGAAGTAAAATAAACATTGGTTGCTGCTTCTTCATTAAGCAGAAGTGATGGTAGAAGTCTGGGTAGAATAATATCTTGAATGATGTGAACTAGAGTGTTACAGTTAAACTGGCCTGTTTAAGTCAATTCTGTGTAGTCTATATTCTTAGATAATCGCCCCCCACAGGGTGCTTAACATTGCATTTTTAAGTTTCCAAGATAATTAGTCCACATATACAGCTCAAACATAGTAAAGCTCAGATTTCCCCCCATCATTCTGGTATCAATTATTTTTCTGACTAACAGTATCCCCTTTTCATTAAGTAACTCAGGATATAATGATAAGGTATTTCCGTATGAAAGGGAGGCCTGCACTTTGGATTCCTGGTACCGACCATGCTGGGATTGCAACTCAGGTTTGTATTCCTGCACATTTAATATGTATTCGATGCAAAGTTTAAAAAAAGTGGTAGGCGTTAATTGTGTGTTTTGCCACCGCTTTTCTTACCAAAGCTCTTGCTTAAGCGCAAGTATGCGCACATTATAGAGGTCCTGGGTTCGACACGGTCTCTCTGCATTGCACTGTGCAGTGGTAAGGTTTGCCTCGTATAATCCTTCACCAGACCCCACCTGGCGTGAGTTCTAGCACTGGGCCTGTCCTCTTTTAAGCACAATTAAGCACTAGGTCTTTTGTTATTGCCTAGAGCCCAGGCACGCCTTTTTTTAACCATGATTCGACATTGCGTTCAAGACTTGGTGCAGTAATTGGCTGATTTTAATTTTCAACTTTTTTACATTTCAGTTAGTTGTGGAAAAGATGTTAGCTGCTGAAGGCATCAAAAGAGCAGATCTTACCCGGGAGGAGTTCACTAAAAGAGTTTGGGAGTGGAAAGAGAAGTCGGTCCTTTTCTGAATCCAGTCTAGTTTGTGTACACTGTTTTCTTATGCAGTCAGAGGTTTTGTCCTCTTATTGATTTGAATCAATCCTTTCTTCTTCTCTTTTTTTTACAAGACTTAAGCATCCTTGCGTAATTACATGGTGATGAGGAACACTAGATGAAAAATAATAATAATCATATGTCAGATTTGTTTGGCTACTTCTAGATGCTTCCACACTAGTGTAGTATTTCTTTTCTTTTCTATCTTACCTGCTGTTTTCTAGAGTCCCTAGTTGTGAGTAGCTATGAGTAGAATGGTGAATCTTAGGTAATGTTTTCTAGAGTGTTCTAGCCATAAGTAGAAGTATGTGAAGGCTTCCCAAAGCCCTATAAATAGAGGTCCTCACCTCTAGTTTGTAACCAGACTATGTACCCACTATCTATAATAGAACTTGTTGTTCCTATCTAAGGTCTTGGACAAGATCTTGTGCTCTAGGAGTTTTGGATTGAACTCCTGCTGCCATATTGGCCTCCACTCGCCTCTAGAGCTATATCTAGCGCAGCACGTTGAAGTAGTTCCTTCAACACTTGTGTTGTACACATTGTAGCAGCAAGGTGGAGTTGCTCCTCCACAACCTTGTGCTGCTTCAGGTGGCATCAGAGCCCCGTTGATCCATACAAGTTCTTGTTGTTCTCTTCGAGAGCAAGCTGCAACAAGTAATGGAGCAATTGGAGAAGAGGATGGATGCTGCAGAACAACAAATCAAAGAGCTGCGTGAAGATCTTCAACAAAGAAGGAGAGGTAATCTTGGAGGAAGACCGCTCCACCAAAGGCAAAACGATCCATCCAGAAGCCAACTAAAGGCAAGGCTAAGTCCAATGAGGGCCCAAAATGCTATAAATGTGGTGAAGAGGGGCACATATCCAGCGGTTGCCCACTAAGGAAATTTGTTAACACAACTATCCATGATGATGAAGACAATGAGGAGGACTACGAATCTGAAGATGTAGAGGGACAAGAGGTTTGTCAAGAAGAAGGTGAAGAGGTGGTATGTGTGATTCAGCGTCTCCTATGTTCCACACCACAACCTGACGACACAACGGAAGAAAATATTTGAGAGCAAATGCACGGTGAATGGCAAGGTATGCAAATTAGTGATTGATAGTTGCAGCTGTGAGAATCTTATCTCCCAGAAGTTGGTGGACCATTTAAAACTTGAAACCCGTGATCACCCAAATCCCTACACTATTGGATGGATCAAGAAAGGAGTGAATATGAGAATCACCAAACAATGCAACCCGCCACTTTCTTTGGGCAAGCATTACCGCTCAAATGTGTTATGTGACATAGTTGATATGGACGCCATCCATGTTCTTCTTGGGAGACCTTGGCAATTTGATGTGGATACTACACACAAGGGCAAGGAAAATTCTTACTCTTTCATTTGGAACAAGAGGAAGATCATTATTCTACCAAATAAAACTGATGGCAATATCTCCAAGGAGGAGGGGAAAAGTATGTTAACTATTTCCCACACCTCAAATGAGTTTATGGAAGACTTGAAGGAGGCAGATTATGTGCTGCACTTATTGTAAAAGGAGAAGAGCACCCGGCTGTTGAAATTCCAGCAAAGGTACGTGGCTTATTAGCAGAATTTCATAACATACTTGGAGAGCCACAAGGCCTGCCACCGATGAGAGGAATTCAACATAGAATTGACTTAATTCCGGGAGCAAGTCTTCCTAATCTCCCACACTATCGAATGAGCCCAAAAGAACATGATATATTGAAGGAGAAAGTGGAGGAATTGCTGCAAAAGTGGCACATTCGAGAAAGTATTAGCCCATGTGCTGTACCAGCCCTGCTCGCACCCAAAAAAAAGATGGATCTTGGCGCATGTGTACGGACAGTAGAGCCGTTAACAAGATCACTGTAAGGTATAGATTCCCTATTCCCCGTCTGGATGATATGTTGGATCAGCTTAGTGGAGCAAGAGTGTTCACAAAGCTAGATTTAAGAAGCGGATATCATCAAATCCGTATCAGACCCGGGGATGAATGGAAAACAGCCTTCAAGACAAAGTAAGGGTTGTTTGTGTTACAATATATGTGGATTGCACTAGCCCTTTCCATCAGTTCGGACTTTTGGTTGCGTTGGCTAGTGCATGAAGCTTAACATGGTATCAGAGCCTAGGGTCTTGAGTTCAAGTCCTGGCTTTCGCAATTTATCCAAAAAATGTTGCGGCCCCCCTTTGGCCACGTATAGGCCTCTTGAGCCATACCTCTGAGTCTATCCACGGGGGTGTTGAAGTATATATGTGGATTGTCTAGCCCTTTCCATCAGTTCGGACTTTTGGTTGCGTTGGCTAGTGCATGAAGCTTAACACGGACTTTTGGTTGCGTTGGCTAGTGCATGAAGCTTAACATGGTATCGGAGCTAAGGTCTTGAGTTCAAGTCCTGGCTTTCGCAATTTATTTAAAAAATTGCTGGTAGCCCCCTTTGTGTCCACGTAGTGGCCTCTTGAGTCATACGTGAGTTTCGCGTGCTGCCGCTCTCTTCCGGTTGCACGTGTTAACTTATCTTCCCCGTCACACGTGAGAGGGGGTGTTACAGTATATGTGGATTGCACTAGCCCTTTCCATCAGTTCGGACTTTTGGTTGCGTTGGCTAGTGCATGAAGCTTAACAGTTTGAATGGCTAGTCATGCCATTTGGACTCTCAAATGCACCAAGTACCTTCATGCACTTAATGAATCAAGTCCTTCGACCCTTCTTATCCCACTTTGTTGTGGTCTCTTTCGATGACATCTTGATTTATAGCAAGGATGAGGATGAACACTTTGGCCACATTCGGAAGGTGCTATAAGTACCAAGGGAAAATGAGCTCTACGTCAACTTGAAGAAATGTGTTTTCCTGCAAACACAACTTCTTTTCCTAGGATTCATCATAACATGTGACGGTATTCGTGTTGATGATTCTAAGGTTGAAGCAATCCGAGAATGGCCAACTCCGAAGACCATTTCCGAGGTAAGAAGTTTTCATGGCCTTGCAACTTTCTATAGGCGATTTGTGAAGAATTTCAGCACTATCATGGCACCAATTACCGAGTGCCTGAAGAAAGGAAAGTTCCAATGGACAGAAGCGGCTGAAGCTAGTTTCAGTGAGATCAAGCAAAAACTCTCACAAGCTCCTGTCTTGGTGCTACCTGATTTCAACAAGACTTTTGAGTTGGAATGTGATGCAAGTGGAGTAGGCATTGGAGCTGTTTTATCTCAAGAAAGGAAGCCCATTGCTTTCTTTAGTGAGAAGTTAAGCGAAGCTAGACAGAAATGGAGTACCTATCAGCAAGAATTGTATGCCGTTTTCAGAGCCTTGAAGACTTGGGAAGTCTATTTGCTGCCTAAAGAGTTCATTGTTTATAGTGACCATCAATCCTTGAAACATTTTAGAAATCAGAAGCATATTGATCGCATGCTAGCAAGATGGGCAGCATATCTGGAGAGATTTAACTATCTCATCGTGCATAAATCTGGAACAACTAACCGAGTGGCCGATGCTTTGAGTCGTCGTGCATGCCTCTTGACTTCTTTTGAGGCTGAACTTCCAGGCATGGATCAAATAAAGGAGTTGTATGAGGACGATGAAGACTTTGGCAATGTTTGGGTAAAGCACTTCAGGGGACAACCATTAGGTGATGACTATTTGGTGCAGGATGGCTATCTCTTCAAAAATGATCGTTTGTGCATCCCAAGGAGTTCTCTGCGTGACAAACTAATTAGAGAACTCCATTCAAGTGATCTTAGTGGCCATGTTGGACGAGACAAGACTATCGCTAACCTGGAAGCTCGCTACTTTTGGCCACAACTAAAGAGAGATGCTGGAAAGTTTGTTCAGCGATGCCCTATATGTCAAACCTGCAAAGGCCAAGTGAAGAACACAGGGTTATACATGCCTTTGCCCGTTCCTGTTGCTCCATGGGAGGACATCTCTATGGACTTCGTCTTGGGTTTGCCAAGAACAAGACGAGGGAGTGATGCTGTCTTTGTGGTCGTGGACAGATTCTCTAAGATGGCTCATTTCATCCCATGCCGCAAGACAACGGATGCTCATCATGTAGCAAACCTATTCTTTCGAGAAGTGGTAAGACTTCATGGAGTTCCAAGGTCCATCGTCTCAGACCGTGATAGCAAGTTTCTTGCTGCATTTTGGCTCACTTTGTGGAAGCAATTCAACACTGAATTGAAATTTTCTAGCACTGCCCATCCACAAACAGATGGACAAACTGAAGTGGTGAACAAATTTTTGGGTAATCTGATCCGGTGCATTTGTGGAGAAAGAAAAGGACAATGGGATTTGGCTTTATCTCTTGCAGAGTTCTCCTACAATAACTCCAAGCATAGGTCCACAGGAAGGAGTCCTTTTTCCATTGTCTACACTAAAGTTCCAACACATGTGGTGGACCTGGTGAAGCTACCATCAAGGGGAAACTCAAAATCAGCACTGTCCTTTGCTGATAATTAACTGAGTTATTTGAAGAAATTCGTGGTGTTTTGGAAGCACAAAATCAGAAATATAAACAACTTGTTGACTGCAAAAGGAGGCCGAAATCATTCCAAGTTGGTGATAAGGTGATGGTCTACCTCCGAAAAGAGAGGCTGCCTTTAGGTGTTAAAGGGAAGCTTCGGCAGCGAAAGTATGGGCCCTTCTCTATCGTGAGGAAGATAAATGATAATGCTTATGTGATAGATCTTCCAAGCGACATGGGTATATCCAACACTTTCAATGTTGCGGACTTGACTCTCTACCATCCAGAAGAAGCGCTCTATGAAGATAACTCGAGGGCGAGTTCCAAACAACAAGGGGAGAATGATGAGGAACACTAGATGAAAAATAATAATAGTCATATGTCAGATTTGTTTGGCTACTTCTAGATGCTTCCACACTAGTGTAGTATTTCTTTTCTTTTCTATCTTACCTACTGTTTTCTAGAGTCCTCTAGTTGTGAGTAGCTATGAGTAGAATGGTGAATCTTAGGTAATGTTTTTTAGTGTTCTAGCCATAAGTAGAAGTATGTGAAGGCTTCCCAAAGCCCTATAAATAGAGGTCCTCACCTCTATTTTGTAACCAGACTATGTACCCACTATCTATAATAGAACTTGTTGTTCCTATCTAAGGTCTTGGACAAGATCTTGTGCTCTAGGAGTTTCGGATTGAACTCCTGCTGCCATATTGGCCTCCACTTGCCTCTAGAGCGATATCTAGCGCAACACGTTGAAGTAGTTCCTTCAACACTTGTGCTGTACACATTGTAGCAGCAAGGTGGAGTTGCTCCTCCACAACCTTGTGCTGCTTCACATGGATTTACTATACACCATACATTTCTGAACTTTCTACCCAGGTGATTTCCTCTTTCTGAATATGGTTGGTTAACACTCTCACTGCATCCTATGTGCGTTTGCGCATTCATCTCACATGCATTATGCTCTATTTTCTTTGTTCTTTGCTGTCTTCTGGTATTGTTAATACTAAATTTGGGTTTTGTCTGTCATAATAATTGGAAATTAACTACCATGAATGGTGAGGAACAATAGAGGGAAGGAAAATAAAAATAAAATCAGAAGTCAAACCACTTCTTCTCTAGTCTAATATTTTTTTCCTTAGCTTTAGCTACAGTTTTCTAGAATCTCCTAGCTATGAGTAGAATGCTAAATCTTAATTAAGTAATTTTTTCTAGAGTGTTCTAGCTATAAGTAGAAGTTGAGGTTGTTAAGCTTCATGCACTAGCCAACGCAACCGAAAGTCCGATCTGATGAAAAGGGTTAGGCAATCCACATATACACTTCAACACCCCCTCTCACTTGTGATGTGGGAAGTCAACACGTGAATAGACTCAAATGTATGGCTCAAGAGGCCTATAAGTGGACACAGAGGGGGCAACAACATTTTTTGGATAAATTGTGAAAGCCAGGACTTGAACTCAAGACCTTAGGCTCTGATACCATGTTAAGCTTCATGCACTAGCCAACGCAACCAAAAGTCCGAACTGATGGAAAGGGCTAGGCAATCCACATATACACTTAAACAGAGGTGTGAAGGCTTCCCAAAGCCTATAAATAGAGGTCCTCATCTCTAGTTTGTAACCAGACTATGTACCCCACTACCTATAGTAGAACTTTGGTGTTCTCATCTAAGATCTTGGACTAGATCTTGTGCTCTAGGAGTTTTGGATTGAACTCCTGCTGCCATATCGGCCTATATTCACCTCTAGAGCGAAATCTCGCGCAGCACGTTGAAGTAGTTCCTTAAACACTAGTGTTGAACACTTCGTAGCAGCAAGGTGAAGTTGTTCCTCCACAACCTTGTGCTGCTGCAATGAACATGTGATGAAAGATTATTCTGGTTGATTCATTCATTTCAGAAGGTTGCATAAAGTTCTTTTTAAAGTTGAACTTTCATTGCTTCAATGTGGCTAGTTTGTTTTTTATTCTGAACACTTCCCCTTTCAGGTATGGGAGTACAATCACTAATCAGATTAAGCGGTTGGGTGCATCTTGTGATTGGACTCGTGAATGCTTCACGTTAGATGATCAACTAAGTCGTAAGTGTCAACTGTCGTTTTCCATTGCAAATGATGCCACTCCACTGGACCTGTGTTTGGCATTACCTTGTGGAATTAGTAGCTTATTTCTGAGTTTTAGGAATTTCTAACGTGGTTATATTTTAGCTTTCTTCTTCTGCAACACATGGTATAGGGTATCTAAGTCTTGTTTTTAATCAGGATCACGCTGATGGTATAGGGTATCTAAGTCTTGTTTTGGCTTATGACTGTGATTTCATTACGAATGAGAGTGACAACTATTTGATGTAGAAACAAAGTACTCCCATCCCCTGCCTGCCAGATCTGAACTTTTTTATGCTATTTATGTACACTAGTGATTTGACTTATCCTTTTTTAAATCGAACCATCAGGACATGATGTTGTTATAGCGAGGTTAGGTTGCTCCCTTGAGCTCAATTGTTAGAAACCTGTGGTTATCTTTACAACCGGACTCCATGTTTTTCCCCTTCTGTTTTGCAGATGCAGTTGTTGAAGCATTCATTAGGCTTCATGAAAAAGGACTTATATATCAAGGTATTATAATTAAACATGGCTACATGCTCTATTACAAAAAGGAGGTGAACGTGCATCATCTTGAATAATGTGCTCTTGTTGAGTTTGATATCCTGTTTACTATTTTCAAATCTCTTGGTGTATCCCCAAATTTTGCCTGGTAATAGTTTCTAGTTGACTATATTAACATACTTTTTACTGGTTAATACCATTTGCTTCAGTAGATTTAGGATAGTGAACACAGATGCACTTGTATGACATAGCGGGTGACAATAAATTTGTCCTGCATAAGTTTTTCTATCTTGTTACATTATCAGTAACAAACTTACCTCACTGCTTTCATAAGTTATTCGGGGCCGTTACAAGCTTTACTCTCAAAGGGTATCAAGTATATTTTTTTTGTTGGTTATTACTGCTGATTGGACAGTTAATTAGTTATATGGTGGAAGAATGTTATTCTGGATGTGAAAACTCTTGGTTTTCTAGTCAGCTTTCTTCAGCAACCAGAAGTTATATAACTTTATGAGTCAGAAATTCAGTTGGTTGATTAAAAAAAATCCATCAGGCCACAAGTGAGTGGCTGTAGTTCTGGATAGGAATGTAAATCGAGTGGGCTGGGCCTGCTCACTGACCTGTCCTAGTTATTTAACTTGACCACTAATACGAGGGCCGTGTGCATAATTTAGTGGGAAGCAAGTCACCATGATTTTACTTCCATCACCAACTGTATCGTGGTACTTTTTGCAAAAAGTAATTTATATGTTCTTTGGTGAGAATACAAATATGTTTGCATTTTGCAGCTTATAGCATCCAGTTTTATGTTACACAACATATTTGCTGTAACCATCCTTAAATGAGGATCATATTTTACTGATCAAAACAGCATACCTGCCAAACGGCAACTTATGGTGCAAGCACCATCCAACATAGTAAAACATGATATCTGTTTGATACTGGCAGTTCATGTGTTTTCCGAGCACATGCCATTTTTTTTTTGGGTACATGCTTGGGTGAATTCATGTTGAGGGTGGCCTCATGCTTGTGATCCCATTCTTATGTGATTTTTTCTTGTTGGACAAGGATTTAGGAATTCTTAATCTTTTGATTTGTTTTATTTTTCTTGTTTACATTTTAAATTTAGGGACTTACCTTATGTAACTTTGATATGTATTGGTTGATTCATTGTATTTCCTTTTCAGGATCTTATTTGGTCAACTGGTCTCCTAACCTTCAGACTGCAGTATCTGACTTAGTATGTGAAGAGATTACTTCTTTTTTTAACAAGTACATACATACATATATCTGCACAACTATATAATTTAAACCATAGGAAAATTGGGTAACTCTGCATGCGAGAGCTGAAACTTCAATACTTCATGGATGATCATATGTGAGCCAACCAAAGATTTTGATTCTATAACGCTTTGTCTTATTAGGAAGTTGAATACTCTGAAGAACCTGGCTATTTGTACTATATGAAGTATCGTGTTGCTGGTGGATCGAGGTAAATATTTTTACATTATATTTTGGCTCTCTCTTGTGATGTTAAGTGAACATTTTTCATGAGAATGTGTATCCTGATATACATTATATTTTGCATTCTAACACGAGGAATCCAGTAATATGATTGACACAGTCTAATGCTTAGCATTGCTTACACATTGAAATTTGTGGGGGCAGGGATGATTTTATGACTATTGCGACAACACGACCTGAGACTCTATTTGGTGATGTTGCGATTGCTGTTAACCCAGAGGTATGATCTTTTTAGTGCTCTGCAGTAAACATAAGTAGTACGTTGTAAGACATTTTGTTGTCTTCTGTTGCAACCTATGCTATAACTACATTAAGCTATTTTATTTCTCAAACAAATTGGATTTAGTAAACTATCTTTATTTCAATTTACTAATTGACAATGCAGGATGAGCGCTATGCAAAATATGTTGGAAAATTGGCTATTGTACCATTGACATTTGGGAGACATGTTCCTATCATTGCTGATCGGGTAAGAATAAAACTATTGTTTTCTTTAGTATTTTGTATATTTATAGCAATTTCAGAAAAGACATTTGTGAGATTAATAAAATGAAGCAATGCAAAAGCACCATATTCACCATTTAGGGTGTTCTCTCGTCATATTTATTGTGTTATAACTTATCATGCCGCTTGCACATGCAAAGTTTACGCTATCGTGTGTCAGTTGAAGTAAGGAAAACATTTGTTCATCAATTCATGTAGTTACCTACTTCACCAGTGTGACTGTTTTAAGGAAAACATTTATTCATCAATTCATGTAGTTACCTACTTCACCAGTGTGACTGTTTTTGTGGGTAAGGCAAAATTTTGCATCTCAAGCTGTCTTTTCCCTTTGCTTGATGTACGTACATGCATTCTTTTGTGCAAGTTTTTCACACCTACATGCCCAAATTCAAAACATTTTTCCTGTGACCACATATGGTTTCTCCCTGGCTTAAAAACTTACTTCGTTGTAGTAATTGGGTCAACTTTTCTCGAGATGCAGTTGAAGGGAGTGCTAAAAGGGTGGCGGATAGTTTTCCTTGCATAGACTTTGCATGACTCTTGTTAATAGTAACTATCGTTTCTATGATTTACAGTACGTTGATCCAGAATTCGGAACAGGGGTGCTGAAGATTAGCCCTGGACATGATCAGAATGATTATCATATTGCTCGAAAGCTTGGGCTGCCAATTCTTAATGTTATGAACAAAGATGGCACATTAAATGATGTTGCTGGATTATACAGGTATAATATTTGTAAGACAATGCATGTGAAGTATAATTGTTATTTATTCTGTGGTTAATTTATTCATGACTTGCAATTAACACAGCTGCTTACAAACACATTTATGTTATTATATGTTCCTCTTTGTAAGGTGACTTGAAGTTGCTTTCGAGGTATAACACAATAGGACTTTAGCTGTTTAATGCAGCTTACTGTTCTAACTTTTTTAAGATGAAAAGGTTGGAATCACAATTTGTGGCATTGAGTTAGTACAATTTGTATAAGCAGTTGATTCAACTACTGCATATGAAAAGGCAGTAGCTAACAGAGTTGCAGTTTGCCTGTCCTTTGACCTTAACTCCGTTTCCTCCTTTTTTCTCCAGTGGTATGGATCGTTTTGAGGCACGAGAGAAGCTGTGGTCTGACCTTGTTGAGACTAACTTGGCAGTGAAGAAGGAACCCTATACGCTTAGAGTTCCCAGATCTCAACGTGGTGGTGAAGTGTGAACCTTTTTCCTATTCTTTCTTGTATTTAAGGGCTGGTGATGTTTTTCCATAGGGCTTGATGACCCCACTTCTGTGTGATCCTAGGTCATAGAGCCCTTGATTAGTAAGCAGTGGTTTGTCACAATGGAGCCATTGGCTGAAAGGGCCCTCCATGCTGTTGAAAAAGGGCAACTCACTATTCTTCCGGAGAGATTTGAGAAGGTAAATGCATGGATCTTTCATTCTGTTCTCTAGAAAGGTAGTGGCCGAAGGAAGGGGCGGTGGGTCTTGCCGCTTTTCTCCTGGTGGTTACTTCGTAGGCCCGTAGCATTGTACCTTGAGAGTGTTGGCCTGGTCCTGGGATTGTACAAAACATTTTCCCTATCTATCTACGCATACTTGCGCATTTTCTCAAAAAAGAAAGAAAATAAAGGTAGTCATCTACTGCTCAGCAGTAAGCACGCCTAAAGAGCAGCAGCAGAGAACTTAGGCGACAAGGCGGGCATCGCCTTACAATTTAGCCCCCTTAGGCGCTTAGTCGTCAGGGCGGCGAGTGCTCGCGTTAGGTCGCTTTGCCGCCTTAAGAACAACGCTATTGTGACTGGAAGTTTTATTGGGGCTAAGCGAAACAATATATATGCCAAAGAAAGTGCTCACATATCTACATATATTTGTGTTAATTATTAATCCTGCAGAAATGAATTTTGTAATTGTCCTGCCCATTATTTTATCCCTGTTCATTCTTTTGTGTCCTCTACTGCTGCAGATATATAATAATTGGTTAACAAATATAAAAGATTGGTGTATAAGTAGACAATTGTGGTGGGGCCATCGGATACCAGTCTGGTACATCGTTGGAAAGAAATGTGAAGAAGACTATATTGTTGCCAGAAATGCAGAGGAGGCACTTGCGAAAGCTCAAGAAAAATATGGAAAATCAGTTGAAATATATCAGGATCCTGATGTTCTCGATACTTGGTTCTCAAGGTTTGTCTTCCTCTTAAAAATTGTGTGGTACCAATTGGTTTTCTGCAAGATGAATTTGTTGATCGCTTGAATTTCATCATTTGATTTGCACACGAGCATTTTGTGAGCACTTCTTATTTAATTCAGAAAATTAGTTAGCATTCACCTAATGGAAATACATGCTCCTTTTCTTATTCTGCAATTGAGCACCAGTTCTGTAATACGTACAATTTTGTTAATGAAAGACTGTTGGGGAGACCCTGACAGTACACATTTTGTAATCGGAATATATTCACATTTCTTGGCAATTTCTTGATGTTCTGTTTTTTCTTGTTGCAATATCAAGATATTGTGACACTAAAACATTTCAAACCACTTTCATTGTGATTGCTTCTAAAGAATAAATCATCAAGTTCGTCCTGAAATTCTTGGCTTTGTTCCTCACCTCTGCTTCTAAATGGTTTCTTAGCCCTCTGCTCGTGGTGCCTGCCATGTGCAACTGCAACAAGCAGGTTAATAGTTAATGTCCTTGTGTGGTCGTTCTCACAGCTCAGGGTTCTAGGCTCCAATAAAACTATGAATTCAGGCAATATATTTGACTGGACTTGCTAGTTCACCATGCTTAGAATTCTTTCTGAACTCCTATATTACATTTGCTTTCTTCCTTTACTTCCTATATTACATGCTCTTTCTTACTTTAATATCTGTATATGAGCCCTATTTCCAAGTATTGGAAGTAGTAGAGAACTGCACAAGTATAATCAATATGTACGTACAACTGTTGTAAGTACTTTTCTGTTTTGACTTGTTGGAAGTTGTCCTGCAGTGCTTTATGGCCTTTCAGCACACTTGGTTGGCCAGATGTGTCCAGGGAGGATTTTAAACATTTTTATCCTGCAACAGTCCTTGAGACCGGGTATGTTAGCTCCAGTAACGCCTTTCCCCCCCTTTCTTTGAACAAGGTGGTGTGCCTGTTATCGCGCTGATACTCTGCTTTTCCATTTACTATGTCTGATACTATAGCTAATTTATTCTTGACAGCCATGACATTTTATTTTTCTGGGTTGCACGGATGGTTATGATGGGAATTGAGTTTACAGGAACCGTACCATTTTCTTATGTCTATCTACATGGTCTTATCCGGGATTCTGAGGTGAGAGATACGAGCACCTTAATTCATGTTTTGTACTTTTGAGGGACAAAGGCTTATCATTTTCTTGTAATTATAATCAATATGATCAAATTTCTATTTCCTCTTTTGAGAAAACGGCTGTATCTCAGGAAACATGCTGTACATGCTGCTATTATTTACTGAGAGCTGTTAATTGATATTGCCATCGCCTGTTTGTCTGTTTGCCACATGTTCCTACCTGTCACTTTGGAGGACCACCACAAACAGAACTTTGTGGTCAGGACAAAAAGAGGAAAACTGAAAAACTAAAGTTAAAAGGGTCGACCTTTAGCCTCAACTCAACCCCAGGAGAGAAACTGTTGTATTTGAACTTCCTGCTTTGTGTGCTAATGGGCTGTGTGATACTCCGGCAGAGATCCACAGACTCCTTGCAGATGGCCTGATGTTGTATATGTGGCCCATACCAGCCCATGAGGGACGTACCAGTGGTTGACCTAGTTGAGAGGGTGCACGACGATGTCTGTGTGAGAGCGCCGCTTCACACCAGATCGAGTAGCTGCCTGGTACGTCCCTCTCTCGAGCTACATGGTATCGGAGGCCGAGGGCGAGGGAGGAAAGCGACGGCGGCTGCCGGAGGAGCCGCAGTAGAGGCGGAATCGCCAGCGAGGAGAGGCGGCTGTGCACGACGCTGACAGAGGAGTTGCGGCTGTGCGGCAGAGGAGGTGCGTGGCAGCGGAAGAAGGCGAGGTGCAGCTGCTGTTGGTGGTACTGGCTGGGCTGCTGCTGCTGCTGCTGCTTGCTTCTGCGGCAGAGGAAGAAGGCGAGGTGCAGCTGCTCGCCCTTGATCTGGAGCAAGACGAAAGTGCTGTTCTGCTGCTTGCTGTTGTTGGTACTTGCGACGCTTGAAACAGAGAGGGTGGTGCTACTGAAGTGCGACTGAGGTGCTGTGCTGTTGCTGCTGCTGCTGTGATTGGAGAGGGTGACAGAAGCAGTACTGGCGGTCGCACAGCTAGGAGAAGAGGTGGAGGCTGTCATGGCGAGCTGTGCTGGATAAACTTGTGCAGCTCATGACTGCGAAAGCTTCCGAGGGGTCATCTCCTGCAGGTGGCGGAATTGTTGTGCCTCAAGCAGATCAGGGCTTCAAGCTTGAGCTCATGCAAAAAGATGTCAAGCTGAATGGCGTGAGCAGCTACCTGAGCTGGTCAAGGTGGGTCTTGTTGATCCTGAAGACAAAGGGCCTGACGGGGTATGTTCTTGGAACGGTTGAAGAACCTTCTGAGTTCTGACAAGGAGAGCCCATAATGGAAGAACTGGAGTGTTACTGACTCCCTGATATTGGCCTGGATGTTGAACTCCCTGATTTCGGCCATTGCAGTGTCTGTTGAGGTGTTGTCAAATGCTTCTGCTGTGTTGAGGCATTGTCAAATGCTTCTGCTGTGTGGGCATGTTGTCCATGAGGTATCCATGAGGTACTCCGGTAAGGGAAACCTGATGCTCATGTCTCAAACTGAAGACACGATCCATGCTGTTTGCTAAGATGACAGATGGTATATGTGAATGAGCTAACAACACCTTTGGGCGGATCTGGATCAGTGTGATCTCCTTGAGTTTCCACATGCAGAGTCCATGGAGATTGCCAGGAATTGGGTTGAGCGTAGGCGTGTGATGCAATTTCTAAAAGGTCTCGATCAAGGTTTTGAGAGCAGGCATGTTGCACTCAGCCGACGCGTCCCTTGCTGAGGCCATTGCTGTGATGTACCAAGAAGAGGTACGCCTGCAATCAAGAAGAGGACATAAGGCTGGCCATAGCGGGAGTAACTTAGCTAGTAACATAACACACCCCAAGGCACATTTGCTTATGTGGCAAGTAGTTAATGGGAGATATGTTTGTGGTAACATAATATGTTGCTGTAACATAATATGTTACCGTGACATAACGCAGCCCTGGGCAAAATGAGTCTACATCTAAATAAATGAAGTCTTGCATGATACCACACATATGTTACTACCCATTATGGAGGTAGTAACATATACCCGTAACATATGCATGTTAGTAGTCTAAATTGCTTCCCACTATGACCAGCCTAACGCTTGCCTATCACGGTGCGTCTTGGCTGCGATGCAACTCCTTAGACGCCCTATGCACCTGGACGGAGGGAGTACCGGCTTTCCACGTGAACTTAAGTGTCCTCGAGTTCTTTGATTGACCAAATTGATTGCTGAATAATTCATGGCAAAGTTGTGTGCTTGATCCAAGAGAGATTGACGAGCAGGAGTCTTGGGACTGAAGTGAGGCATAGGGGGTTGTGGTACATGGACGGCAACATGACGACCGGCAGTGATGAGGAACACTAGATGAAAAATAATAATAGTCATATGTCAGATTTGTTTGGCTACTTCTAGATGCTTCCACACTAGTGTAGTATTTCTTTTCTTTTCTACCTTACCTGCTGTTTTCTAGAGTCCTCTAGTTTTGAGTAGCTATGAGTAGAATGGTGAATCTTAGGTAATGTTTTCTAGAGTGTTCTAGCCATAAGTAGAAGTATGTGAAGGTGATAGGAGCAGGGGCCCCTACCAGGACGTGGTCTCATGTTGTAGGGGTGGAAGGAGGGCCGGCTAGGCTGGAGGCGCGGGCGACGGCGCTGGGGCGCCGTGATCGCGCGGGGAAGAAGGGCGCAGGGGCGGCTAGGGTTCTGGGAGTCTCGGCTGAAGCCGAGCAATTATGATTGCTATTGCTTATCTCCAAAACGAGTCTTCACATGTGTTTATATAATCCCCTATGTGCTAATAAAAATAACGATAAGTTGGGCCAAGCCCCTAACTGCCTGCGCCATTGAGCCTCCTCCGGCTATAGTGTACGCCGGTCATAACATCTCTCCCCGCCTGCGCAAACAGCTCGTCCTCGAGCTGGAAGTCGGGGAAATGCTGGCGGAACTCCTCGAGTTGCTCCCAAGTGGCGTCCTCCTCCGGAAGGCCTTGCCACTGGATCAACATGCGCCAAACACCTCGGCTCTGCTGGGCCTTCAACACCTTCTCCGGACCCGGAAGAAGACGACCGTCGGCGGTTGGGGGGAGAGCCGGCGCGGCCGTCGGCGGTTCGCCGCAGAAGGGCTTCAACAACCCCACATGGAAGACGTCGTGGATGCGGGCGCCAGGCGGCAGCTGAAGTCGGTAGGCGACGTTGCCGATGCGCTCCAACACCGAAAACGGTCCTGCGTAGCGAGGGCCGAGCTTACGCTTAGCTCGTGGGTCCAGTGACTGCGTGGTGCGGTGGAGAAGCCGCAGCCACACCCAATCACCCACCGCAAACTCCGCCTCGCGGTGGTGGGCGTCGTAGTATTTCTTGGACAGCTGCTGGGCTTGGAGAAGACGCTGGCGCACCTCGGCAAGGATCTCATCCCTGCTGCGTAGAAGGTCGCTCGCCGCCTCAGTCCGGGCCGTCCCCGGTTGAAACGGAAGGATGGGTGGTGGGGGACGACCGTAGACCACCTCGGATGGTGTGGCACGCAGGGCGGAGTGGTAGGAGGTGTTGTAGCAGTACTCCGCCCAAGCGAGCCAGTCCACCCAGGCGCGTGGGCGATCACCTGTAACACATCGTAAGTACATAGCAATCACCTTGTTGACCACCTCGGATTGGCCGTCAGTCTGTGGGTGGAACGCCGTGCTCAGACGCAACTTTACGCCCGCCATCCGGAAAAGATCGCGCCAGACATGGCCGGTGAACACCGGGTCGCGGTCGCTGACGATCGAGGAGGGAAACCCGTGGAGGCGGACGATGCCGTCGAAGAAGGCACGCACGACGGATGTGGCGGTGTAGGGGTGGCCGAGCGCGATGAAGTGCGCGTACTTGGAGAAGCGGTCGACCACTGTGAGAATGACGGATTTGCCGCCCACCTTGGGAAGGCCCTCGATAAAATCCATGGAGATGTCTGCCCAGACCTGAGAGGGCACCTCAAGGGGCTGTAGCAGTCCCGCCGGCTGCAGTGTCTCCGTCTTGTTGCGCTGGCACGTCACGCAGGACCGCACCCAGTCTTGCACCAGCGCACGGTCGCCGGGTATGTAGAAATCTGCTCGGAGGCGGTGAATTTTCTTCTGCACACCCTCGTGGCCGGCCGAGTGTGCCAGCAGAATGGTCTGGTGGCGCAGATCGTCATGATCCGGCACAAAGAGGCGACGCCCGTGTAGGAGTAAGCCGTCGTCCAGGCGCCACGGCTCCGGCAACTCGCCCGCCTCGAGGCGCTGACGGAGGTGCTGCGCATCCGCGGCGGTCGTCGTGGCTCGGTGGATGTCGTCGATGAAGGCGAATGAGGACCCCGAGCTGGTGCAAAGGGCAGCCCCCTCAGTGTCGACGGCGCCCGTGTCGTGGTCGGCGTCGCGGCGGGACAGCGCGTCCGCCACGGTGTTGAGGTGACCCGGCCGGTACTCGACTGTGAAGTCGAACCCGAAGAGCTTGCTGATCCACTGGTGCTGCAGAACGGTGGATAGGCGTTGGTCCAACAGAAACTTGAGGCTGTAGTGATCCGTGCGAATAAGGAACGGCCGCCCCCATAGATACGGCCGCCAGTGGCGCACGGCCTGCGCCAAGCCGATAAGCTCCCTCTCGTAGGCCGCGAGCTTGTGATGGCGTGCGGCGAAAGGCCTGCTGAAGAACGTGAGAGGTCCCGCACCCTGATGAAGGACGGCGCCAAACCCCACGCCCGAGGCGTCGCAATCCACCGTGAACAGCTTGTCGAAGTCAGGCATCTGGAGGACCGGCCCCGTAGTGAGCGCCTGCTTGAGTGTCTGGAAGGCCTCGGCCGCCTCGGTGTCCCAGGCGAAAGCGTCGCGATGCAACAACCGCGTGAGCGGCGCCGCGCTGAGGCCGAACTCCCGGATGAACTTCCGGTAGTAGCCTGCGAGGCCCAGAAAACCACGGAGGGCCCGTGGCGAGTGCGGCGTTGGCCAGGCCGCGACGGCCTCGACCTTGTCGGCATCCATGGCGACGCCCTCCGCCGAGATGACGTGGCCGAGATACGCGACGGACGGCGTGCCGAACGAGCACTTCGAGCGCTTGAGGTGCAGATGGTGCGCCCGAAGCTCGTTGAGGACGATGGCTACGTGCTGCAAGTGCTCCGCCCAGGACGAGCTGTAGATGAGGATGTCATCGAAGAAAACGAGCACTAACCGCCGCAAGTAGGGGCGGAGGACGTCGTGCATCAGGGCCTGAAATGTCGCCGGGCATTGGAGAGACCGAAGGGCATCACCAAGAACTCGAAGTGGCCGTGATGGGTGCGAAAGGCTGTCTTCGCGATGTCGTCCGGGTGCATCCGCACCTGGTGGTAGCCGGAGCGGAGGTCGAGCTTGGTGAAGAAGCGTGCCCCGTGGAGCTCGTCCAGGAATTCCTCAACGACGGGGATGGGAAATTTGTCCTTGGACGTCTTGGTGTTAAGAGCACGGTAGTCGATGCAGAAGCGCCACGAGCCGTCGGCCTTGCAAACGAGGAGCACCGGCGCCGAGAACGGCGAGGTAGTAGGCCTGATGATGCCCTGTGCGAGCATGGCCGCGCACTGCCGCTCCAGCTCGTCCTTCTGCAACTGGGGGTAGCGGTACGGTCGCACGGCGACAGGTGCTGTGCCCGGCAGCAGGTGAATGCGGTGGTCGTAGGGTCGGACTGGTGGGAGGCTCTGTGGCTCGTCGAAGAGGTCGCTGTGCTGCTGCAAAAGGCGAGCCAACAGGGGTTGCGCGGGGTCGATGGAGGTCGCCGTCAGCTAGGGCTGGGGCGCCGCTGGGGCAGCGCCACCCACGCCCTCCCACCGGATGCGGTGACCCATGCGCTAGAAGATCATCGTCATGACGTCTAAGTCCCAAAGGATGGGACCCAGGGTCCGCAAAAAATCGACGCCGAGGATGCAGTCAAAGCAGCCCAAGTTGAAGCCGACGCACGTGATGGCGAAGTGTTCGTCGCCGATGATGAGGGGAACATGCCGAGCAATGCCATGGCAGTGGAGGCGATCACCGTTTGCCACGGTAACTCGTAGCTGCTCCCCGCCAGTTGGTTGGAGCGCCAGGCGGCGCATGGTGGACCCTGGCAGGAAGTTATGGGTGGACCCCGTATCCAGCAGGGCGAGGAGGCGCTCTCCATTGATCGTCACTGGCAGCAGCATCGTCTTCTCCGTCCGTATACCCGTGAGAGCATGGAGGGAGACTACGAGGGCGGTCGCATGGTCGGGCCCCGGGACAACCTCCGCGTCAAGCGGGGCGGCCAGGTCGCCGAGCCCGGCAGCGGCGGCGTCCTCCGCGATGTAGTCCGCAGCCTCCAAGTAGAAGAGTCGTGGGCAAACGTGTCCCGGAACGTAGGGCTCGTCGCAGTTGTAGCACATCCCCTGACGACGGCGCTTGAGTTGCTCAGCCGTTGTGAGCCGACGGAACGGACGCGTCGTGGCCGCGGCGACGGCCGCCGCGGGGGCCTGGGCAGGACGTCCCGACGCGGGGGGTGTCGGCCGGGGGGCCGGGCGAGCGGCCCGGGGCGGTGGCGCCTGCTGCATGGCCACCGTATGGTGCTCGAAAGCGCGGGCGTAGTACATGGCCGTCTGGAGGTCCTGTGACCCGCGCATCTCCACATCCACGCGGATGTGGTCCGGCAGACCGCCCACGAAGAGCTCGGCCCGCTGGCGTGCTGAGACGCCGGGGGCGTGACACGCCAGCGCCTGGAAGCGGTCGGCGAAGTCTTGCACCGTGGAGAGAAACGACAGGCGCCCAAGCTCTGCCAGCCGGCTCCCGCGTATCGGCGGTCCGAAGCGCAAGAGACACAGCTCGCGGAATCGCTCCCAGGGTGGCATGCCGCACTTGTCCTGCTCGAGGGCGTAGTACCACGTCTGAGCTGCCCCTCGGAGGTGATACAAGGCGATCCAGGTGCGGTCGGACGCGAGTGTGCGCTGCCCCCTGAAAAATTGGTCGCATTGGTTGAGCCAATTCATGGGGTCCACGGTGCCGTCGTAGGTGGCGAACTCCAGCTTGGAGAATCTCGGCGGTGGCTGGGCGTGGATGGCGGCCGGGTGTGCCCTCTCCGCGCTGAACAGGGAGGACGACGGGGCCGAGTAGGCGGGCATCAGGGTGCCGCCGTGGAATAGGGGCCCGTCCACGCTGTCGTAGGGGCTGGCGGAACTGGGGGGTCCGCCGTACTCCATGGCCGGGTGCGACGTCGGTGGCGACGGCAAGTGCGATTGGCCCGAGGCCGTCGTGTATACCAGCCCGAAGGACTTGGAGAGCCAGGCCGGCAACGGTGAGGGCGACGGGGGAAACCGGACCTGGTGGATGGGCACCCCCTGAGCCGAGGTCGCCCCCAAACCGGCGGACGGTAACCCATGGGAGTGCGGGGCGACCGGGAAGATCGGCGGGGGCGGCGACTGCAGCTGCTGCTGCTGCGGCGCCATGGTGGGGGCGAAGGGGGCTGGCGGCTGCTGGCCATAGGGCCCTGAGAGGAAGGTGCGGATGCCCGTAACCGCCTGACCGAGCTCCCGGAGCGCAGCCGTCATCTCCGCCGGGGTGAAGACGATGGGGGCGGAGCCCGGCGGCGTCCAGGCGGAAGATGCGTTCGGCCCCGACAAGGCCGGCGCGCCCGCCGTGGAGGTCAACGGCGGTGTGGTGGTGACTGGCGGCGGAAGGGTGGCGGTGGGCTGAGAAGTGGACATGATCGCACCCGAGACAGCTGATACCAGATTGATAGGAGCAGGGCCCCTACCAGAACGTGGTCTCAGGTTGTGGGGGTGGAAGGAGGGCCGGCTAGGCTGGAGGCGCGGGCGACGGCGCTGGGGCGCCGTGATCGCGTGGGGAAGAAGGGCGCAGGGGCGGCTAGGGTTCTGGGAGTCACGGCTGAAGCCAAGCAATTATGATTGCTATTGCTTATCTCCAAAATGAGTCTTTACATGTGTTTATATAATCCCCTATGTGCTAATAAAAATAACGATAAGTTGGGCCAAGCCCCTAACTGCATGCGCCATTGGGCCTCCTCCGGCTATAGTGTACGCCGGTCATAACAGAAGGCTTCCCAAAGCCCTATAAATAGAGGTCCTCACCTCTAGTTTGTGACCAGACTATGTACCACCACCTACAATAGAACTCGTTGTTCCTATTTAAGATCTTGGACTAGATCTTGTGCTCTAGGAGTTTTGGATTGAACTCCTGTTGGCATATCAGCCCTACCTCCGCCTCTAGAGCGATATCTAGCGCAACACGTTGAAGTAGTTCCTTCGACACCTGTGCTGTACACATTGTACCAGCAAGGTGGAGTTGCTCCTCCACAACCTTGTGCTGCTTCAGGTGGCATCAGAGCCCCGTTGATCCATACAAGTTCTTGTTGTTCTCTTCGAGAGCAAGCTGCAGCAAGTAATGGAGCAATTGGAGAAGAGGATGGATGCTGCAGAACAACAAATCAAAGAGCTGCGTGAAGATCTTAATCGGAGATTTGACCAGCTAGTTGAGAAGATAAGAAAGGGTGTTCCCCCTGCTGCCAATGAAGGAGATTCATCTAAAGAAGAAGATGTTCAACAAAGGAGAGGTAATCTTGGAGGAAGACCGCCCCAACAACGTGCTGGTCAACGTACTTCAAGAAGGCCGATTTATGTTGAAGCTTCTGAAGGTGAAGAATATGATGATACCCTTGAAGAACCTGATCCCTATGCATATCGGAGAGTACCCAACCCTACATATGCAAGGGATACATACAAGGTGAAAGCTGAGATCCCAACTTTTAATGGAAATGTCGATATTGGAGGGTGCCTTGATTGGTTATATGAAGTGGAGACTTTCTTTGAGGTGATGGAGGTTCCGGAAGATCGTAGAGTTCCTTTGGTCGCATACAAACTGAAAGGAGGAGCCGGTGCATGGTGGCACCGCGTTCAAGAAGAGCGCATGCTGAGAGGAGAACCTCGTGTGAGAACTTGGCGGCAAATGAAAAGTCTTTTGAAAGGGAGATTTTTACCCACTGATTATGACCAGATCCTGTTTATCCAATTTCAAAATTGTGCTCAAGGGAATAGGACTGTTTCAGATTACACGGAGGAGTTTCTAAGGCTACAAGTGAGGTGCAACCTTGCCGAAACTGAAGATCAAAAAGTTGCAAGGTACATCAATGGTCTCAATGATGCTATTCAAGATCGATTGATGATGCAACAAATCTGGTCCATTGATCAAGCACAAACTCTAGCCTTGAAGGCCGAGAGGTTTGTGAGGGCGAGAAAGACAACTAAGGCTCCATATCCTCCATATCCTCATACCGAAGGCTCGTCTAGGAGTCAACCTAATAGAGTGGAAGAACAGATCGCTCCACCAAAGGCAAAACGATCCATCCAGAAGCCAACTAAAGGCAAGGCTAAGTCCAATGAAGGCCCAAAATGCTATAAATGTGGTGAAGAGGGGCACATATCCAGCGGTTGCCCACTAAGGAAATTTGTTAACACAACTATCCATGATGATGAAGACAATGAGGAGGAATACGAATCTGAAGATGTAGAGGGACAAGAGGTTTGTCAAGAAGAAGGTGAAGAGGTGGTATGTGTGATTCAGTGTCTCCTATGTTCCACACCACAACCTGACGACACACAACGGAAGAAAATATTTGAGAGCAAATGCACGGTCAATGGCAAGGTATGCAAATTAGTGATTGATAGTTATAGCTGTGAGAATCTTATCTCCCAGAAGTTGGTGGACCATTTAAAACTTGAAACCCGTGATCACCCAAATCCCTACACTATTGGATGGATCAAGAAAGGAGTGAATATGAGGATCACCAAACAATGCAACCCGCCACTTTCTTTGGGCAAGCATTACCGCTCAAATGTGTTATGTGACATAGTTGATATGGACGCCAGCCATGTTCTTCTTGGGAGACCTTGGCAGTTTGATGTGGATACTACACACAAGGGCAAGGAAAATTCTTACTCTTTCATTTGGAACAAGAGGAAGATCATTATTCTACCAAATAAAACTGATGTCAATATCTCCAAGGAGGAGGGGAAAAGTATGTTAACTATTTCCCACACCTCTAATGAGTTTATGGAAGACTTGAAGGAGGCAGATTTATGTGCTGCACTTATTGTAAAAGGAGAAGAGCACCCGGCTGTTGAAATTCCAGCAAAGGTACGTGGCTTATTAGTAGAATTTCGTAACATACTTGGAGAGCCACAAGGCCTGCCACCGATGAGAGGAATTCAACATAGAATTGACTTAATTCCGGGAGCAAGTCTTCCTAATCTCCCACACTATCGAATGAGCCCAAAAGAACATGATATATTGAAGGAGAAAGTGGAGGAATTACTGCAAAAGGGGCACATTCGAGAAAGTATTAGCCCATGTGCTGTACAAGCCCTGCTCGCACCAAAAAAAAGATGGATCTTGGCGCATGTGTACGGACAGTAGAGCCGTTAACAAGATCACTGTAAGGTATAGATTCCCTATTCCCCGTCTGGATGATATGTTGGATCAGCTTAGTGGAGCAACAGTGTTCACAAAGCTAGATTTAAGAAGCGGATATCATCAAATCCGTATCAGACCCGGGGATGAATGGAAAATAGCCTTCAAGACAAAGGAAGGGTTGTTTGAATGGCTAGTCATGCCATTTGGACTCTCAAATGCACCAAGTACCTTCATGCACTTAATGAATCAAGTCCTTCGACCCTTCTTATCCCACTTTGTTGTGGTCTATTTCGATGACATGTTGATCTATAGCAAGGATGAGGATGAACACTTTGGCCACATTTGGAGGGTGCTAGAAGTACTAAGGGAAAATGAGCTCTACGTCAACTTGAAGAAATGTGTTTTCCTGCAAACACAACTTCTTTTCCTAGGATTCATCATAACATGTGACGGTATTCGTGTTGATGATTCTAAGGTTGAAGCAATCCGAGAATGGCCAACTCCGAAGACCATTTCGGAGGTAAGAAGTTTTCATGGCCTTGCAACTTTCTATAGGCGATTTGTGAAGAATTTCAGCACTATCATGGCACCAATTACCGAGTGCCTGAAGAAAGGAAAGTTCCAATGGACAGAAGCGGCTGAAGCTAGTTTCAGTGAGATCAAGCAAAAGCTCTCACAAGCTCCTGTCTTGGTGCTACCTGATTTCAACAAGACTTTTGAGTTGCAATGTGATGCAAGTGGAGTAGGCATTGGAGCTGTTTTATCTCAAAAAAGGAAGCCCATTGCTTTCTTTAGTGAGAAGTTAAGCGAAGCTAGACAGAAATGGAGTACCTATCAGCAAGAATTGTATGCCTTTTTCAGAGCCTTGAAGACTTGGGAAGTCTATTTGCTGCCTAAAGAGTTCATTGTTTATAGTGACCATCAATCCTTGAAACATTTTAGAAATCAGAAGCATATTGATCGCATGCTAGCAAGATGGGCAGCATATCTGGAGAGATTTAACTATCTCATCGTGCATAAATCTGGAACAACTAACCGAGTGGCCGATGCTTTGAGTCGTCGTGCATGCCTCTTGACTTCTTTTGAGACTGAACTTCCAGGCATGGATCAAATAAAGGAGTTGTATGAGGACGATGAAGACTTTTGCCATGTTTGGGTAAAGCACTTCAGGGGACAACCATTACGTGATGACTATTTGGTGCAGGATGGCTATCTCTCCAAAAATGATCGTTTGTGCATCCCAAGGAGTTCTCTGCGTGACAAACTAATTAGAGAACTCCATTCAAGTGATCTTAGTGGCCATGTTGGACGAGACAAGACTATCGCTAACCTGAAAGCTCGCTCTTTTGGCCACAACTAAAGAGAGATGCTGGAAAGTTTGTCCAGCGATGCCCTATATGTCAAACCTGCAAAGGCCAAGTGCAGAACACGGGGTTATACATGCCTTTGCCCGTTCCTGTTGCTCCATGGGAGGACATCTCTATGGACTTCGTCTTGGGTTTGCCAAGAACAAGACGAGGGAGTGATGCTGTCTTTGTGGTCGTGGACAGGTTCTCTAAGATGGCTCATTTCATCCCATGCCGCAAGACAACGGATGCTCATCATGTAGCAAACCTATTCTTTCGAGAAGTGGTAAGACTTCATGGAGTTCCAAGGTCCATCGTCTCAGATCGTGATAGCAAGTTCCTTGCTGCATTTTGGCTCACTTTGTGGAAGCAATTCAACACTGAATTGAAATTTTCTAGCACTGCCCATCCACAAACAGATGGACAAACTGAAGTGGTGAACAAATTTTTGGGTAATCTGATTCGGTGCATTTGTGGAGAAAGAAAGGGACAGTTGGATTTGGCTTTATCTCTTGTAGAGTTCTCCTACATTAACTCCAAGCATAGGTCCACAGGAAGGAGTCCTTTATCCATTGTCTACACTAAAGTTCCAACACATGTGGTGGACCTGGTAAAGCTATCAAGGGGAAACTCAAAATCAGCACTGTCCTTTGCTGATAATTACACCGAGTTATTTGAAGAAATTCGTGGTGTTTTGGAAGCACAAAATCAGAAATATAAACAACTTGCTGACTGCAAAAGGAGGCCGAAATCATTCCAAGTTGGTTATAAGGTGATGGTCTACCTCCGAAAAGAGAGGCTGCCTTTAGGTGTTAAAGGGAAGCTTAGGCAGCGAAAGTATGGGCCCTTCTCTATCGTGAGGAAGATAAATGATAATGCTTATGTGATAGATCTTCCAAGCGACATGGGTATATCCAACACTTTCAATGTTGCGGACTTGACTCTCTACCATCCAGAAGAAGCGCTCTATGAAGATCAACTCGAGGGCGAGTTCCAAACAACAAGGGGAGAATGATGAGGAACACTAGATGAAAAATAATAATAGTCATATGTCAGATTTGTTTGGCTACTTCTAGATGCTTCCACACTAGTGTAGTATTTCTTTTCTTTTCTACCTTACCTGTTGTTTTCTAGAGTCCTCTAGTTTTGAGTAGCTATGAGTAGAATGGTGAATCTTAGGTAATGTTTTATAGAGTGTTCTAGCCATAAGTAGAAGTATGTGAAGGCTTCCCAAAGCCCTATAAATAGAGGTCCTCACCTCTAGTTTGTGACCAGACTATGTACCACCACCTACAATAGAACTCGTTATTCCTATTTAAGATCTTGGACTAGATCTTGTGCTCTAGGAGTTTTGGATTGAACTCCTGTTGACATATCAGCCCTACCTCCGCCTCTAGGGCGATATCTAGCGCAGCACATTGAAGTAGTTCCTTCGACACCTGTGCTGTACACATTGTAGCAGCAAGGTGGAGTTGCTCCTCCACAACCTTGTGCTGCTTCAGGCAGTGAATGCACATGCTAGCTGCAGTTGCCGAGGATAAGGAGACTAGAGCCCTAATCCATCACTATAGGATGGGACATGTATCTTTCGACAAAATATATCAAATATTTCCTGATATAATGAGTGGTGTGAACAAGAGCAAGCTGAACTGTGATGCGTGTGAGTTTGCTAAACATACCAGAGCTCATATGTGAGTAAGGGATCAGGAGCATATCTCCTTTTGTGTTAATCCATTCTGATGTATGGACATGTCCAATGCTATCTGTCAGTGGTATGAAGTACTTCGTTATGTTCATCGATTGCCATTCTCGAATGTCTTGGGTGATATCTTGACATAAAGATGGAGTGTTTCAAAACTTTTCATGCACCTGTTCAGACTCAATTTAATGTGAAAATTCAAGCACTCAGACGAGACAATGGCACCGAGTATGTTAACAAGGCCATTTGTTCCTTTTTGTCAGACAAGGGCATTCTGCATCAAACATCTTGTCCAGTCAAACCTCCTCAAAATGGGACGGTAGAGAGCAAATCATTACATGCTGGAGGTGGCTCGGGCATTGATGTTCACCATGCATGTACCCAAGTTTCTGTGGAGTGAAGCTGTCAAGATGGCCACCTTCTTGATCAACCGCATGCCATCTCGGGTGACATGTATGAAATCACCGTGTGACTTGATTTTCACAAAAAATAAATTCCCAGTTCCTCCCAAGGTGTTCCGTTGCACTTGTTTTGTTCGTGATCATAGGCCGTCGGTCAACAAATTGGATCCTCAGGCAGTCCAATGTATCTTTATTGGATATTCTTCAGGACAAAGAGAGGTGGACATTTGTGAGCATGGATGCTATGTTTGGTGAATCGGAACCCTTTTATGGTGAGAAAACTGATCTAAGTGTCTTCTTTGAAGTACTTGACCAATGTCTCCAACTGGAGATTGGTCAAGAGGGGGAGAGTAGTAGCACACAGTGCAGATGCATCCGTCACCTTTAGCAACATGCGGCTCCATGGTAACTCATGTGGCTCCTGTGATACAAGCATCGATTTCCACCAGTGATGTGCAGGTTGGCACAGATGGACTTTTGCTCCAGTAGCAAAGAAGACCACTGTGAGGATTCTGATCTCTTGTGTAGCAAATTTCGGGTGGCCTTTAGATCAACTTGATGTGAAGAATGCTTTCTTGCATGCGGACTTGCATGGAGACTTATACATGGAGTCATGGAGATTCCACATGGGTTCTCGACTTCTGAGACGAAGTTATGCAGGCTAAAGAAAGCCCTTTATGGACTAAACTCCAAGAGTTTGGTTTGACAAGTTTAGACGGCCGGTGTGTGTGACATGGGGTATGGATAATGCAATGGTGACCATACATTGTTTTATACACTCTCAAGGGGAAGTAACCATTCTTGCAGTTTATGTTGATGATATCATTATCGCTGGTGATGATGACGTAGAGATAGCAAGGTTCAAGGGATGTCTAAATAAGGTCTTTGAAGTTAAAGATCTTGGTCGACCCAAGTACTTCCTTGTATAGAAGTAGTCAGGTCTAAAAAAGGAATAACTCTTTCTCAAAGAAAATGTACCCTGGACCTTCTCTATGATGTTGGCATGTTGGGTTGTTGATCTGCTTCAACCCTAATTGATCAATACCAATAAAGTGATTGCCCAATAAGGTGACCTGGTGGATAAAGAAAAATATCATTGATTGGTGGCAAGATTGTCATACTTGTGTCATACACTAGCAAACATGCCCGTGCGTTGCAACGGGAGAAAAAAAATCATAATTTCGAATGGCAATGATCACATTTTACTACACCATCGATATACACGATCACTCTCATTTTTGTGAAAACATGAACAATTTTTTAAAATCATGAACATTTTTTTAAAACTCATGAGCATATTTGAAATTGTGAACATTTTTTAAATTCACGAACATTTTGTAAAATCAAGAACGTTTTCTGAATTCATGAACATATTAAACTATTTGCAAACATTTTGTTTAATCAGCGAACATTTCTGGAATTGACTAACATTTTTTTGGGATTTGATGAAATAATTTTCAAAATTAATGAACATTTTTTGAACTGCATGATCTTTTGTGAATCAGCGTATATTTATGAACAGTTTTATTTTATGCTATTTTTTAATACATGAATATTTTTTGAATTGTCGAAATTTTGTGAAATTTTAAAACAGTTTTGAATAAATGAACTTTTTTAGAAAAACTCATGAATGTATGTTTATTTCCTGGACATTTATTAGAAAATTTGCTAATATTGTTTAAAAATAAGAAACAATTTCTGAAGCCACAAACATTTATGAATTATTAAATATTATTTTAAAATTCCCAGTTTTTAATTTTGGAAACTTTTTTAAATTCACAAATTATTTAGAGTAGAAAAAAACAACGACGAAAAAGAAAAACCAAAAATAAAAAATTGATCACCCATATATGGGCCGGCCCAGGTGAGCTGTGTCTTTTTCTAGCGCGCTGGGCGTAGTATAGGAGGTTCTTAAATGGGCCGGCCCAGTCTGGATTTTTCTGTGTGGAACGTTTTTTATAACTTATAGGTGGCATTGGTGGGTAATATTTTGCAACTTCGGGGGCAATTTTAATGACGTACCGGCAGAAGCACTCCGTACTTTAATAGTAGGTATATAGATGACCATACATTGCATTTGCAGTAAGTGTTGTGAGTAGATATATGCATGAGCCTAGAAGTGAACATCTTGAGGCAGTACGTAGAATCTTGAGATACTCGAAAGGTTCTCCTGGGAAAGGACTGTTGTACAAGAGTCATGGACACCTTGCTATAGATGGTTATTGTAATGCTGATTGGGCTAGCTGCTTGGATGATAGGAGATCAACTTCAGCCCATTGTGTTTTTGTAGGAGGAAATCTAGTGTCTTGGAGAAGCAAGAAACAATCCAAAACAAATACAGAGCCATGTCAGGGACTGAGTGATTTTCTATGGACAAGGAGTCTATTAGAAGAGCTAAAGATATTTAAGACCATTTGCATGGATGTATGGTGTGACAACAAGTCGGCAATTAATATAGCAAACAACCCGGTTCAACATGATAGAACTAAACATGTGGGGATTGACAGATCCTTTATCAAAGAAAAGTTGGATGCTGGGATTATCAAGATAATGTGAGCTCATGGCAACAAATTGCATATTGCTTGGCTAAAGGACTAGGAACCAGAGAATACAGCTTGGCTTGTGAGAAGATGGGAATGATAGATATCTATTACCCCTCTTCGTGGGTGGGGTGGTGGTGGTGGTGGTGGTGGGGGGGGGGGGGGGGTGGGGTGTATATGTGGCCCATACCGTTCCAGTGGTGGACCTAGCTTGAGAGGGTGCACGACGATGTCTGTGTGAGAGCGCCGCTTCACACCAGATCGAGTAGCTGCCTGGTAGGTCCTCTCTCGAACTACACCTGATTTACCCTGATATAAACTTGTAACTCCACGTTAAACCGATGGGTGGGTGGGTGGGCCACTAGTCCACTATGAAGTCTATTTGGCATGTGTCATTCCTTTGTCCATCATAGTTGTTTATGTTGCTAGATTAGCTCTCAGTTCCACAGACTAACCAGCAAGTTACTTCAGGGGCGGAAAATGTCAAAGTCCCTGGGGAATGTCATTGACCCCCTAGATACCATGAACGAGTACGGGACAGATGCATTGAGATTTACACTTTGCATGGGCACTGCCGGCCAGGTTTGCTTTTCCACGGTCTTCTGCATTTTGCATTGATCAAGCTTGTTCTCGTCTCCGTTGTTAATACACCTTTTTACTTCAGGACATTAATCTTTCTACAGAAAGGTTGACATCAAATAAGGCTTTCACCAACAAACTCTGGAATGCAGGCAAATTTTTGTTGCAGAATTTGCCTGAAAGAAGTGATGTTACTGCATGGGATCTCTTATTAGCAAACAAGGTATCTCACTGGATTCCAAATTGCAGATGATGCATTGATAAAATTTCATTCTCCTTTATATAACTGTTGGTAATACATTTGCGTCTCCTTTTCAGTTTGACACAGAAGCAGCGCTTCAGCAACTAGCATTGCCAGAAGGCTGGGTGGTGAGTCCATTATTTTTTCTTATGAATTGTTGGCCTTTTGTGAAGTATGCTAATTAGGAGAACAAACAAAAATCCAGGTTACAGGACTACACGAACTTATCGATAAAGTCAGCATAAGCTATGAAAAGTTTTACTTTGGAGATGCAGCTAGAGAAATCTACGATTTCTTTTGGAGCCATTTTGCTGATTGGTAAGTTTGACCAATTAACGGGAAGTACAACTTGTTTATGGGAGCACACACATGCACCGCGTGCGCGCGCATGCGCAGAGACGCACACACGCGCATGCGCACAAAGCTGTTGCCTGATTCTATATTCCAATCTGCACTCAATCTGCGGTTTCTACTACCTCCGATCCAAAATAAGTGTCGCAGTTGTGAGCTAAGGTTGACAACTGCGACACTTATTTTGGATCGGAGGGAGTAGTAGACATATATTTTCTCAAATTTATTGCAATTCAGGTATATTGAATCTAGTAAGACTCGTCTCTACCACTCTGGTGATGGTTCAGCTACTATTACGGCACAAAGTGTTCTCTTATATGTGTTTGAAAACATACTGAAGCTACTGCATCCATTCATGCCCTTCGTCACGGAAGAATTATGGCAGGTACAAAAACCTTGACTGCCCGTTACTATTATACAGCATTGTTTAACTCCCACTTTCATCAGCCTCATCAGTACATATAATTATTTTCAGGCATTGCCGTACAGAAAGGATGCGCTTATAGTTGCTCCCTGGCCTAGCACCGACCTCCCAAAGAACTTGTTGTCCATCAAAAGATTTCAAAATTTGCAATCGTTGGTAAATTTCCACTTGCTGCATGTGCTCATTTTATATGTTATAGCCTGTCGGCGACCATTCTGTTTGATCACCAGTATAATAACAGATAAGAGGAATCAGAAATGTCCGAGCAGAGTATTCTGTCGAGCCAGCTAAACAGATATCAGCTTCTGTTGTTGCCACTGCAGATGTCCTGGAGTACATATCGGTAGGTGTCTTCTCACAGCAAGTCCATTCTGTTTGTGACATTTCATCGTACGTATATTATGAGCCTTTTGATCCAGCAATTTGAGAAGCCTAGCATGTTTTGTACTAAAAAATTATTGAAATCGAAGTTGCCAAGGAATAATGTAACTGGGAAAGCTTTGCTGTTAGAACTTGAGAGGCACGGTTCCTAGAAAGATTAGAAGTAGAGTTACCTATATGTGTTGGTGCTATGCTGTCTATGATAGCGGCAACTTTCCTGTATACTATGGTACCCCCCCCCCCCCCCCCCCCCCCCCAATCATCTGACTTGTATTTCTATGCCGCAGAAAGAGAAGCAGGTGCTTGCTTTGCTGTCAAAGCTTGACGCACGGAACATAAATTTGACTGAATCACTACCGGGTGAGTGTCTTTTAAATCGTTATCTTGGTTGATGCAGTTTGTGCCGATAAGCAAATCTATTTGATGCTTGCCAGGTGATGCAAATCAGTGTGTCCACATTGTTGCTGATGAGGGTTTGGAGGCATACCTACCTTTGGCGGACATGGTTGATGTGTCAGCGGAAGTTGAGCGGCTCTCTAAGCGTCTCTCTAAGTTACAAACAGAGTATGACACTTTGTTGGCCCGCCTCAGTTCCCCGAGCGTACGTCGAATATTTCTTCTCCTTTATATGTGAGCAATTTTTTGGAAGAGGGTTCCTGCATCCTGTTGGTCATGCGTTTCATTTGTGGTGCAGTTTGTAGAGAAGGCCCCGGAAAACATTGTTCGTGGAGTTCGTGAGAAGGCATCTGAGGCAGAGGAGAAGATCTCCCTCACTAAGAACCGGCTTACTTTTCTGCAGTCAACAGTTTCCACATAAACATACTAGTCAGCGGTGTCATCGGCATGCCAATTTTGATTGTCAGTAAAGCAAATCTTGGGAGAGAAATGGTCACCTCAGAGTAGCACGGCAGATCAATACATAAATGGACTACATTGAAAAAAAGGGCACATTACATTACAAGCCTTACCAAATCCATTTTGACACCTTGATGTACAGCACATTTTGGCTTTAAAGGTTCTTTTTTCCTTTTGCACGATCTACATTCTTCTTTAGTGTTAACGCTAATGATTGATACTGGAGAAGATTTCTCAATTTGTATAATCGCACACGCACGCAATAATTCAGCAGGCCTTCATCCAAGGTGCATTCTAAAAATAAACACATTAATTTCTGATCAAACATCTCAGTTTGATCAAACATCTCAGTTCCTATATGTCTAGCAGCTGAAACAGTTGCAAATTCACTTTCGCATCTCACGCCACGAATGACCCCCGCGTCGCCCTTCCTGGCGACTCGGGGGAGAAACCATCGCGCCGCCGGCCGTCCTCCACTCCCTTCCCTCGTCTAGCCGTCGCTAGAGGCGCCAGCTAGCGAAGCTTGGCAGGCTCCGGTGACAGCGGCGGCAAGGCGTTTTCCTTGGCTCGCGCTAGGAGGTGGGGCGACACGACTCTGGAGTGCAAGATGCAACGGGAGGCTCAGGGCGTGGCTCGTTCGGCTAGCACACCGTCCACGATGGGAGAAGGCAGCGGCCTCGGCGGATGCGCTGGTGGGTTCTATGCCTAGATCCGGCACTTCCTTGAATGGCGACCGGAAAAACCGGATCAATCGTTGCTCATGCCCCTCCATACCAAGCCCTTGCGCAGTGGTAGGAGTATGGCCATCGTTCTTGGGCGCCGGCCGATCTTGCTGCTGGACTGGATCTGGCACATGGTGGCCAGAGCGGCGGTTTCTCAAGGTGAGCGCGAGACGGCATTGAAAGTGGATGCATGGCTGCTGTACGGCGGGGGCACCGTTGCTGCCACGGACGTGAGCGTCGATCTCGCATGGCCCAGATGGCTTGGGCGGATCGACGACTCTGGGGCGTGCCTTCAAGCTGGCGCGGTGGTGCCTGACGGCGCCGGCTGCTAGGCACCATGGTGGTGCCGGCACCCGGCCTGGCGGCGGCAGGCTGGTTCGGGGCGGCGTGGGGGCCTGCTGCCGTGATGATAAAGGTGGCGATCCTCGTGCTCTTCTCGCATCCGGCAACGGCCTCATGATTGGTTCTTCTCGATCTGGCCATCGACGTGTTCCGGAATGGCCGTCGGAGATCTTGCTCAGGATATCTGGATCGGTTAAATTCCGGTCGTACACGTCCATATCAGCCTAAGATGTTCTGAGGGCGTGGCGCGAAGCTCTGTTGGTTGATGACACCTTGGGACATGTCGGCTTCTCGATTTCCATGGTGGAGACAACGGTGGAGAAGGTCATGGTGGCCGAGATCGGAGGATCAGTTAGACAGATGGAGCCTTGGTGGCGATGGAGTCAGTCAGGTGTCAGATAACTCTCAGGAGCAGCAGTGATAAAGTGGGGGCGACAACACTAGCGGATTTCATTTTTGGTGGCACTCCTCGGGTGTCGAGTCGTGACTTTCAGGGTGAAAACCTAAGGTCTGGCCTTCATTGGTTGTGCCTGGCGATTGCCTTGCTGAAGGAATTGTTTTGAGAGCGCAGACTTTCTCCAGGGTGAAAACCTAAGATATCGGATCGGGCAATGACGGTGCTTGTGCACTGTTTCCTTCTTGGAGGCATTGCTTTTTGAGGACCTTTTATGTTTTACGGGTATTGTATTAGGCTGTGGTATGTGTGCTGTTGTTGAGAGGAGTCGATCACTAGGGTGGGATCTTTCTTTTTCATTTCTTTTAGTTTTTTTTCTTTGGCTGTGTGCATCCTGGATGTTATTGTGACATCTTGTAGGTGCAGAGGCTGGGTGTAATTGGTATCTTCGCGATATTAATATATTTCCCTTTTCAAAAAAATAAATAAATATGTCTAGCAGCTATCTCTCTTTTTTTTTTTCTTTGTGAGTGTTTAGCTGATATATCTTCTTGGGACTTTGGAGGGAGAGTGGACATTATGAACACGGCAACGACCTATATATCGTATAATGTCTATCATTTTAGATCTTCTTTTCAAGCCTGTATATAGTGGACCTAATGCAAAGCTCAATATTATATTTCGAAGTAGAACCTCTTGCAAAACCTGTATATAGTGGACCTAATGCAAAGCTCAATATTATGTTGTGACACTGGTGATCTGCCCCGCGCACTAATCTAGTACTCCCTCCATTCACAAATACGAGATCTTTTAACATTTTTCTAGATCGGATGCATATAAGACATGTTTTAGTGTGTTTATTCACTCATTTCAGTTCATATGCGGTTTATATTAAAATATCATAACAACAGAAGGAGTATAATTTATTACTCGATACTCCAGATCTTGGTGCCACCTGACACCATGTAACGTTGACGATGCCTTTTGTCGCACATCGCTCTGTAATCAACGTCCAATGCAGTATGTTGCTGTCTCTTTCCTAGCAAAATTGTATAGTTCATACCGAGACATAACATTTCCTTCCGACGAATCATTTGAAAATTCAGTTTGCAAATACGAACCCACATCAAGTCTGATTTGCAACAAGCGCATTTCAACCAACACAACGTCAAACAAGTTCAATGATCACGGTATTCTCGTTTGCCATTTCTTCGACCTATATTTACACAATGCCTCCTAGTCAACATTGGGGATTTGGGACATGCATTCTTGGCATGCACCAAGCATGTCTCTGCTGCAAAAGTGTGTAAACATCTCTCTACCGCTCATTTGATTTTTTCCCGGTCGCTCAATCTGCTGGTAGCTGCACGAGTTCATGGATACCTTCAGATGCTGCATTGAAACAATGAAAAAAGCGAAAGTGCCCTTATGCTCCCGAGCTCAAATGAGCTCGGTGAACAGTAAAATCAAAACAAATTCGAAATTTTTTCAAAAAAATCTGATTTTTTTTTGTGAATGACATTAACAAAAGTTTTAAGTACGTGCAACAATTCGGCCCGAAATAACATTCCTATAAGGCGTGGCAAAAAAAAAACCGATACTCCGAAAATGCGCATTTTCAAAGTACCGATTTTGTTTTTGTTTTGCCACGCCTTATAGGAATGTTATTTCAAGCCAAATTTTTGCAAGCACTTAGAACTTTTGTCAATGTTGCTCACAAAAAAAATTCAGTTTTTATTTTATTTTACTGTTCACCAAGCTCAAATGAGCTCGGGAGCAGAAACTCTGCGTCCTGAAAAGAGGGAGTAACATCCGGATATAAGCAGATTCACAACATGTATTGCACTTGGTTCATGGTTCATACCAGCTTGATATGTGCTTCTATGCTCGCAGTGAGGTGCAAACACACAAAACTTTACAACATTAACATGTGAATGAATGTCAATTGCAGGAGCATCAAACTAAAAAAAGGAACATCTTCAAACATGAAAATCACAAGAATTCAATCATCATCCGAGAGGTGTTTTGGCTCCCGGCAACATTTGCTCCCGTGTGAACAGTAACAAATTTTTTAGTAAATGCTTTTAATAAATTCTGATTTTTTAGATGTCCGTGTTAGTGTCGCAAGCATCCTTGTCAATTTTCATGCGAAACGGAGCAACATTGTTCCGTTGGTGAAAAATAAATTTAGGGTGACATTTGGGGTAACATTTAGTGTTCATTTTGTTTTGCATAGGCCAAAATGCTTAACCTCTTTGCCTATAAATTTGTAGGTAGCATTTGGATGTGACTATGAACATGTAGAATTTTTGTTGGGATTTTTTTGAAATTTAAAAAAATATTTTCACACGCAGGAGCACGTGCACCCGGAGCCAAATTGAATTTCCGGATTCATTTTGCCTTCTCTGTCCGTGTGGCGATGGGTCAAACAAGCTGCAGTGAGCTCGCTCAGGAGTCTTGCAGCCCAGGCCTGAGGAATCCTCAGGAGGGCGGAGAAGGAGCAGATACCGTGTCGAGTCCTTCGACACAACAGACAACACCACAACAAGGAAGCTTCAAGCTGAGACGCGTGCTTCGACTCGAGTTGCCTTCAAAGCTTTCTTTTTATGTCTTGAATCCATTACACATACTGATGGGCGCGGGGTTGAGATTGATGATGAGCAGGTGCAGTACAATACACTTGTATTGTGTATACCTGCGTGTATACATGCATAATTGTATGTAGGCCCACGCAGAGGCAACCAATCTAGTTGGTGTATGCCCCGAGTTGCATAATTGGAAGCCTCGCATGTACCCCGTATGCCTCCGTACCACTTCGCTAGTTATAGCCTAGATGGCGTCCGATCTTCATCATGCGGCTCCAAGATCCTCGCGGGTGGATGTTTGCTTTCAGCCAAAAAGCTACAATGGCAACCTTTTGTTTTGCTTTTGTCTCCATTTTTCTTCAGTTTGTAAGACTATAAAGCCAGGTTTCTAGGAGGATCGTACCATCTCTCTGATATTAGTGTTTCCCCCTTAGCTGCAAGTGTTCCTGGTTGGCCTTAGGTTCCTCTTGTATCACACTCAAATTCTCGGATTTCAGCTGTTCAGCAAGAAAGCATAGAACAGTGGTTGCTGCTCTTCACAATAACACTTGGATCAAGGATTTGCGAGGAGGGAACATTGCAGATATTGCAGTTGGATTCCTGGTTCTTGGGAGAGCGCTTCGAGGTGCCAACGTTACCTTCAGCTAGGGGCGCCGGATGATATCTCCTGGAAGCTCGAGGCCTCAGGAAACTACTCTGCAAAGTCTGCATACAACATGCAGTTCAGCGGCACGGTGCATACAAACTACACGAAGCTTATTTGGCAAGTGTGGGCTCCGGGAAAGCACAAATTCTTCGGTTGGCTGCTAATTCAGGACATATTGGGGTGCAATGACCGTTTGCATAGGCGAGGTTGGACCAACAGCTACTTTTTTAAATTATGCATGCGAAATCTGGAGAGTTCCATGCACTTATTCTGGGAGTGCCCGGTCTCGCTGATGATCTGGCATCACATGTCCGACCAACATGGATGCCCAACTCTGAACCCGACTACATGTTCACAATTCAGCTCAACGGGAGAACAGATGCAGATGATTGCTAACAAGACTACAACAACGGACAGAAAGAAAGTGTAGTCCACCATGTTGCTTGTTGTCTGGCAAATCTGGAAGGAAAGAAACCAAAGAACCTTCAAACAGGTATGTTCGCCCATTTACGTGATCATGAGCGCATTTCGAAGAGATATGGATTCTTGGCGTCTCGCTGGAGCTAAGTGTCTCCAGACACCATTAGGCGACGCAGGATAATGCGAGGGTTTTTATTCCTAAGCCCCTTTTGTGCTTCTACATGATTGTGGCTCCTGCTAGAAGCTTAGCATTGTTTTCATGACTTTCAACATATCTTATATCCCCCTCATGATCACTTGATCATGGCGATCATTTTTCCGCCCTCTCCTCTCAATATATTTGCAAGCCAGCGATGTTGGATCTTTAAAAAAAACTCTCGGATTTGTCCAATAAAGTAGCTAAGGTTTGCGAGTTTCAGTTAATTTCTCCGAATCTCGTTCTTCAGACCAACTCGGGTCTAACAAGTGGTAATCGGAGCTTGGTTCATCTCCTCTTCGGCATGAGATCGGGTGCCAAAGTGGAGTTGGAGGCACCATAAAATCCTCGAGTTTCCACCCGGTGACGTCTGGCGGTGATGAGGTCTCCGACGACGTTTAGCTCGGTACAGGTTTGGTGTTGGGAGTGGTTGCATAAACAGACCATTTCGGCAGTAAAATCCCACACACCCAGATACAGTGTACTCATGGCGGTGCGACGTTGGTGGCGGTGATGGTAGTGGCAGGATCGACATGCAAGGTTCCATTGTAGCTTGTGCTATGGTAAAATTCCTGCCTTGCCTGAAGATCATCTGCAGTGAGGTTACTTGGCTCCTTGCCAACTCTAAAACCCTCTCCGCTCTCCTTGTTCTCTTGAATGGGTGGCCCGACTGATTCTTCTACCCCATCAAACTTAGAAGTGATGTCAAAACCTTATAGCAAAATAGAGAGCAGGACAAACAAGACTTTGAAGATTTCAGAGAGCATGTTGCAAATAATTTCCAGTCTTTGCAGAAAACCTCGGGAGAACTACATGGCTCTTTGTCCCAATTTATCTCTTGTTTCCTAAACCAAGAGATAACCCACACAATACCCTAGAAGTTTCTTAAGGAAGTAGTCAAAATCTAACCCCTCAAGGACCCCTCAAACAATCAGTTGATGCACCGCACATACCTCTAACTGCTAGATCAGCAGTGCTTGTGGATCAAAATACTGGTAGGGAACTGAATCTGGATGGGAGTACCAATATTTCTCATACGCATGCACACTTAACTCAGAACAAGCAAACGATTCCTGAAATAAGAGCTACTACTAGAGGCCTTCCAAATGGCACAACATGGAAAGTCATTCAGTTGGAGCATGAACATCCCGAGGACCAAGTTTAGCAGCATGATAGAACAATGGCACATGCCCCAAGAGAACAAATGCATGACAATAGGAGACCTTTGGCCGTGGTTAAACCAACCAAATACAACATACTTGAACTTAAGGGCACTAGTGATTCTTGGATCCAAACCATAGGGATGTACTTTGAAGCTGCGAGAACACCACCTAAACAAAAAACTAAAATTGTCGTCACCTATCTTAAGGGACCTGCAATAGAATGGTGGAGAGGAACATGTATTGTGGCAAACACCCTATCCTGGTACAGGTTCTGCAGGCGTATTGGTGATAGGTTCTCTGAAACATCAATATGTGACAATGTGAGAACTTTCCATGCCCATTGTTAATGAGTATATATGTCCCCAAATTTGAACAGTCCATGAACTTCATGAGAAGGCATAATCCTGCAATGCCACAGGATTATTACAAAACAAGTTTCATAGCTGGACTTAATGACAACATCCAACATTATGTTCAGTGTCATGAGCCTCCCGACCTATAGAAAGCCATATGGTTGGCTAGAAGAATGGAGCAAGCACAACCTCCAAAGACACGGTTATGCATATATTAATCAACCTATGAGAAGACAAGTGCAATTTGACCCTGGTAAACAAGCTGCAAATAACGCTGCAATTGTAATTCAGCAAGCAAGAATTAAAGTTTTTTTACAAATGCAAGGAACCCTGGTTTCGTGGCCACAAAAGATATGTAAGCTAGCTAATCAAGCTCATATACAAGGCCTATGAGATACTTGTCCTAAAGATGCAGAACTTGTTTACTACACTGAAACATCTGATGAAACTGAAGCTCCTCCACCTACTGAACCAGAGGACCCTCCTTTGCAAATTTCTATGCATGCTCTCATGGGAGCGAGATCTTCCAAACTCAGTTTCACTTTTACAGTTATGATAGGAGAACCCCTGGTACTGCAATAATTGACAGTGGCGGTACTGCTACTTTCATTACCCCTAAAATGGCAAAAAGGGCAAAGTGTGCTCTAACTCCAACTAGGAAAAAGAAGGTGGTTGTGGATAATGGAGCCACACAATGGACTACATTTATAGCTCCACAGTGTCCAATTTCCATACAAGGCACCCGTTTTTCTACTGTTTTCAGAGTACTTCCATTATAGGGCTATGATGTTATCTTAGGAGCTGACTGGATGGCCTCCTTCAGTTCCATGGAGATGGATTTTGAGGAAATGCGTGAGCAAGTAACAATGAAATCAAGAGAAAATACAAATATTCAAAGATGAGAGCCTGCCAAGTGTACCTGTCCAGGAAATGGACAGTTCAAAGTTCCTTTCTGAAGAACCTGTATGTGGAGTTGTACTAGTCCTCAAGAGATTTCTATAGAAGGGCCTAAAGAAAATATATTTCGTCCTCAAGTTCAGGAACTACTTACTTGGGAATGTTTGGCACAAGTACTGACCTACCCCTGAGAGACGAGTAGACCATGCCATTCCTTTTGAGCCTGATGCTAAAGTTATAAATCAATGTTCCTCAACGTAATGGCTCGTCCCCCATGTTGCCTTCCGAGGAGACACAGGCAGAACCTAGATCCCTCACCGCCATTTTCTCCCACCCTCCCATTCTCTCCTCACCGTCATCAGATGAAGTCATTGGACTAAGTTTGCCTGGCGGCGACGGGTTCCCCGTTCTACGAGGCGTTTTCGTGGTAGAGGGAGGGCTCTCTCCCGTCCATCGTGACTGCTATGGCACCCGAGGGATATAGTGATGCGTCTCCAGCGGGTGGTATCCATCGTGTTGTCATCGTCGGGATCCTAGGATGTGGGTTGTTACTCCCACCGGCGAGTCGGGTGGGGATGGCACCCCTTTCCTTCCTACCTCTGAAGATCTTCCACGTGCGTCCCTGCAGCCTGCGAGCTGCCCTGAGCTCCTTCCCGGCATGGTGGGGCAGGGTGGCAGCCCCCCTTCCTACGTGTGCAGGCCCGTAGCTGTGCTTGTTGTTGCTGCGGTGTTGTGGCGGTGGGATGCCGGAGCTGGCCTGTCTCAGTCGATTTCAGCTCTCTAGCGTTTTGCTGTTGGTGAGGAGGTTGCTCATGTGTGGCATTGTCGTCATCGCCATGCTGGAGGTTTACGGGTAAGTGGGTGCTGGCCAGCTTCGGCCGTCGGCGCAAGTGTGTTTGTCAAGTATGCTCTGAGCAAAAGCTTGACCGGCTCTTGCTGGCCAATGATGATGGTGTCTACGTGTGTATTTCTCCTTCTTGAAGGTGTCGCCGTGTAGTTTCTTCGACCCTCCATCCTCGAATCTGGTTCACAGGCAAAATCCTAGACACCTTCGGGTCGGGCAACGATTTCGTCCCTACAACCCCTTTGGGGCGTTGCTTTGAAGATCGACGATCCTTCTCTATGCTGCTCTTGGGTTGGACGTGCACGACATCATGGTTGGCAGGTGCCTTATCGGTGGTGCGAGTGGTTGGCATTGCCACTTGTGCGGCGATGATTATGGTGACATGTGGAGCTGGGCCACGACTTCTCCTTCTGATGTCGACGGTTTGGTTTGCCGACGAGTGCGCCTATGCTTGTTTCTCATTGTGACAGAGAAGTCGAAGCTGCGTGCGGAGGGCCCGCCGCGACAATGATGACTAAATGAGGGTCGTTTCGGCGAGCGGTGCTCTTCGGAGGTTGCACTGGGCTAGGTTGATGCGAGGTTTACAACTTTCTCATGTGAAGCGCATCAACAAAATCAGAGCTACCTGTCCTCGATGTCTGTGGTCGATTGCCTGTCTACGTCCGATGATGTCCTCATGTGTCGTTCGTTCGATGGGGTCTTAATAGGTCATCAACGGCGGAGTGGAGTCGCCTGCTTGGGGAGAGGTGATGACGATGACATTCCAGGAAACCTTGAGGTGTTCTCTTCTGAGCGGTGTGTGTGTGTGGTCTTGTAGGTGCTATCTCGGCCGAGGTGCCCTTCTTGTGGGCGTGTTGTAATGGTTTTCGCCTGGGGTTCCCATTAATTAACCGGGCAACTCTATTCTACCTTCTTTAATGAATCGAGCCCTAAGGGGCTGCGTTTCATAAAAAGTTATAAATCAAAGGCCTTATAGACTCCCATATCACTAGAAGGAAGTTGTAGAAAACATTATTGAAAGTGCTAGTTATCGACTAGGGGGGGGGGGGTGAATAGGCGATTTTTACGAATGGCTTCGAAACAAGCAATGTATTCGAAGTATGCGGAAGCTAAACAAGATTGGATAGGGATAACAATCAAGGTACAAGGCAAAGCATGGAATATGATGAAGAAATTCACGCAAGTATGTCACAGTCATCATGCAGGCTAAGATGTATCTAAGATAAACTTAGACAGTACGAAGACAAGGACAACCAGATGAATGTCTTCGATGAATGTATTCTAATAACCACAAGTATAGGGGATAGCGACAGTCTTGACGGTAGTATTTCACCCCAATTTATTGATTCGACACAAGGGGAGCCAAAGAATATTTATTGGCCTTGATAGTTGAGTTGTCAATTCAACCGCACCTGGGATATCTATCTACATCAAAAGTTTAGTAGCACGGCAAATAATAGTAGTAGCAGTAACAGTGATAGCAACAGTTTTGGTAACAGTAGTGACAGTAGCAATTGAGTAGCAGGTGTGACAATAACAGCATCAGTAGTAACTTAGCAAGATTCAATAAATGTAAAGCGTAGGCCATGGTGCAGCAATGGAGAGATATGGATGACATCAATCATGTAACAGTTACACACTAGAGCGACACAGAACAAGCTCCAATTCATCAATATAATGTAGGCATGTATTCCGTATGTAGTCATACGTGTTTGCGATAAGAACTTGCATGACATCTTTTGTCCTACCCTCCCGTGGCAGCGGGGTCCTATTGGAAACTAAGGGATATTAAGGCCTCCTTTTAATAGAGAACCGGAACAAAACATTAACACTTGGTGAATACATGAACTCCTCAAACTACGACAATCACCGGAAAGAATCCCAATTATTATCACCTTGGGGTATGTGGATCAAGACACGTAATAAGTGCATACAACTTGCAAGATAGGATCCAAATCAATCTTATATTCAGAGGTAATATAATATGTTCATATCTGAAATCATGGCACTCGGGCCCTAGTGACAAGCATTAAGCATAGCAAAGTCATAGCAACATCAATCTCAAAACATAGTGGATACTAGGGATTAAGCCCTATCAAACTTAACTCGATTACATGATCAATTCCATCCACACCCATCACCGACAGCAAGCCTACAGAGAAATTACTCATGCCCGGTGTGAGCATCATGGAGTAGTTGATGGAGAAGGGTTGGTGATGACGACGGCGACGATCTCCACTCTTCGGAGCCCCAAACGGACTCCAGATCAGCCCTCCCGAGGAAGAACATGGTGTGGCGGCGGCTCCGTCTCGTAGATCGCGATGAAAACTTCTCTCCTATTTTTTCTCCAAGAATAGGAATTTATAGGAGTGGAATTAGGGTCGGTGGATCCTCGTGGGCCCCAGTACCTATCAGGGCGCGACCAGGGGGGTGGCCGCGCCCTGATGGGTACTGGCCCACAGGCACACCCCTCCGGTAGATCTTTGCTCCATAATTCATCATAAATCCTAGAAATAATTCACAAAAAGTTTCGTCCAATTCCGGGAACTTTTATTTCTGCACAAAAAATAACACCAAAGTAGTTCTGCTGAAAGCAGCGTCAGTCCAGATTAGTTTCATTCAAATCATGCAAATTAGAGTCCAAAACATGAGCAAAAGTGTTTGGAAAAGTAGATACATTGGAGACGTATCAACTCCCACAAGCTTAACTCATTGCTTGTCCTCAAGCAATTCAGTTGATAAACTGAAAGTGATAAAGAAACTTTTACAAACTCTTTGTTCTTGTTGCTGTATATATGATTAGCTAGTGTTCAAGTTTTCAGCATAGATCATAGATAAACACAACCATGATAATAATTAAGCAATCATAGTAATTCATGGCAATACATAACCAACTAGTGAGCAATAATAAAGTATCTCACATGTCAACAATTTGTCAAAACAGTCATAATATAATATGATGACATGGTATTTCGCTATCCCTTTCTGAAATCGCAAAACATAAATGCAGAGCACCTGCAAGGTTCAAGCAGCGACTAAACATTATAATTCAGGGTAGAGAAGATCCAGTCAAAGTGGAGTCTGGTGCTTTTAGTAAGAGGATGATGACTCAAAAATAAATAACATGAAAGGCCCTTCGCAGAGGGAAGCATTTATTTACATAGGTGCCAGAGCTCAAAGTTTTTAAAACAGAGTCAAGAATATTATTTTGAGTGGTGTGCTTCTACTGTCAACGTCACGATAAAGTTTTCGATATCTTCCATGCTAAACAAATTATTGGCAGTTCCCAAACAGAATTGAAGTTTTACTCCCCCTCCACCATTCAAACACATTCCATGGCTGGCCGAATCCACGGTTGCCCTCCAAACAATCAACTTTCTATGGGGAGTTTTTTTATTATGCAGGACTGGGAATCCTTTTTACCAGCCTCTCTCGTGCAATGACAGGTGAATAAACACTCATCTTGAGAATAACCCACTTAACATGGAAGATATCAACCGCTCTATCGCTCCATGAGCGGTATGAGTACACAAAAAGGATGTTTGTTTGAATATTTAGAGGTGGCACATGCAAATTTACTTGGAACGGCAGGGTAATACCGCATATAGGTAGGTATGGTGGACTCATGTGGAATAACTTGGGTTTAGGAGTTTGGATGCAGAAGCAGTATTCTCGCTTAGTACAGGTAAAGGCTAGAAATAGGTAGAGAAGCGACCAGCTAGAGAGCGAAAACGGTCCTAGTCATGCATTATGTATAATTAACATTGAATATTAGCATGAGTAGGATATGAACACTCTGAATTTAAACATCATGAAGGCTGCATTGGAACAAGCAAGAATTCAAAAGAAATTTGGGCAGCACTTCGGTAGAAAGAGAGGCAAAACTTGATAAGATAGAAAGAATCGACAAGAGAACCCAACACACCGATTAAAAGGTTAAGAAAGGAAAATAATAAGATCTTGACAGAACGATATGATGGAAAAAAGGGAGCAACATCACAATGCCTCCGGAGCAAAAGAATAGAAGCTAGATCATTGGAAAGAAAAGAACGTAGAAGAAAATGACAAATTCCACCACAATTGAATTTGAAAAGCACCCTTGCAAGAAAGATTGAACGGAGTTGTTGGAAAATCAACAATGAAAAGAATAAGCTTGTTGTGGGCTTATGGAAAACATCTCTAAATAATGAGGTGACAACCGGCCACAAACGGAAACAATTGATTGGTTGGGAACAACAAGATATGCATAACTTCTTTCACCAAGAGGATATATTAAGAACTTGGAACATTGATAAACACCATGATAGCAACAATCCTTAGGAAGTGCTTTAGGTGAAATCCAATCCAAGATAACTCCTAGAAAGAAATGATGGTTTTAAATATCTCATCCTTGACAAATTCTCTTTGAGAGTCCTCATGAATCAAGAATGCTATAACACCATCTCAAAAGATAAGGGAGAAAGAATTGCACTTTGAAATTGAAGAATACTTTGAGAAAGAAGAAAATCCTTGACGAACCACCATGAAGAGCCTCCGTATACAAAAGAATGATGAAAAGAAATGAAGGCTGAAAAGACTAAGATTATGACCTTGCAAAGATTTAGATGGAACTTCGCGAAGAGATACTTAAGAAAACTAGGAACTCCGGAAAACAAAAGATGAACAACTTAGATTTGAGGATTTGATATCATGAACAACTCCAGAAAAGGATTGAAATCAGCTGATGAAACAAGAATAAGAATTATGTTATGCTTATCCTTCATCAATTTAAATTGATGACAAGCAACGGATTTGGCATACTACTTATTCTTCTTTAAAAGATTGAAGAGAGATATCACAAGCTTGAAGAAGTCTTGAATGAACCATCGGTAAGAATTTGCAATGAATGGGGATACATGAGAATGAAGAGACCATGATCCACCTAATATAAAACTTCAACAAGGCACCGGAATAGTTGAGAGACGAACGAAGAGACAACAATTGATAAGAATTTGAGAACGAAAGCTGAAAGCTGAGAACAAAGAAATCTTCTGAAATGTTGGCCTTCGGAGGATCAAGAAATGAAAACAACTCTGAAATGCTCCTACTATATATGGAAGGAATTACTCATGATCGAAAAGAATTTGACAGGATAGCAACAAGCTGAAACCATGGACCTTCAAGAGAATGGACAAATATTTAGGATAACCACCCCTTCGATCTTCAACGCTAAGAATGATGACGAGAATCAACACCATGAATCACTGAGACACCCCGGAACAATGAATAAGGAAAGGTTGAGCCAATTATGAAATGATTTAGAAGCGATCTTCGAGAAGTAATATGACTAATGAAATTCATTCTTACGTCATATTGAAAAGAACTTTAGGACATCTCCGGAAAAGATTAGAAGAGTCAGGTAAGATCCTGGGGAAAAGCCTGTGGGTTATGGGCCCACTCAAAAGAACAGTGTTGAAACAATTGGAAAAGAGATGGCACCATTACAAATTAAGAAGTTGATGAGGTGAGAACCTCGAGTTAACTTGAAAGGATTTGGACGATAACACGAATCTTCTGAGATAACTTGCCACTCCGGATAGAATAAAGATGTGAAAAAACAAGATATAATTGGACAAGAATTTCCAACAAGGGAAAACATTTAGCGAATGAAAGGATATGATGAACATCAAGAGGTTGAATTGAATCCACCGGGGAAGAAAATGGAGACGAAGAATGATGAACTTAGCACTTGAGCATCTTCACAATGAATCACCGGATACAAAACGGAAGAAAAGATAGCGGAAGCATCACATGAATATAAAAGGCACTTGGACGAGAATTTAATCGTTGAAGAAAAATGGCTGGAGGGCAGGAAAAACAAAGACAACTTGGGACGGATGAAACGAACTCCGAGAAAAGGAAAGATGAGGATAGATCTTGCAAATATTGAAGAGGGTTAAATTCACTTGAAGAGAAGCACTCCGGTAGAAATAAGATTTGACATGACAATTGATTGATCAAAAGAATTAACACTCCCATAGAAATGTGAGAACACCGCTTAGGAAAGATATGAAATCACCACTTGACATCGAAGCAACTCGAATTACCATACTCCAACAAAACAAAGGATGAAGCTTAAGAATTAAGCCGGAACAAATACATAACCCACCATGCATTTTTTGGAAGGATAATCCTAGGTAACTACTTGAATTCCCACCTATGAACTTCCGAAATCTTTGGTTATGCAATCGGGTCCATGGATAGACGGAGTAAATCCATCACTCAACTCCTAGCAGTAATAATACTCTCCAATGTATCTCATCTGTCAACACACAACCTCAGACCCTCGTAATCACAACAATACTAAACATGGCAGTACATGTGATCCCGCTCCCCAGTACTGGGTGCCGCCACACTCTTCGCACCATGAATAGTATTGAAGCAATTTCGAACATCCGAGTCCTGAGGTACTAAGGAAACTGAATGATAACGATGTGTCATGAATCCTTTGGAGCTCTACTCCTCGGAAACAAGAGGCACCAAGTACAGAATTCCGTCACATCAACATCATAAAGGTTCCAAAATACCCGCGTGATCCTAAAAAAATTTGAGTGAGAAGGGGGGTAGAATTAAAATTCCTACGTCAGGATTCCTCACCAGGGCATAGAAGAGGAGTAAAAAGAATCCTACTCTCCAATATATAACTCGACTCAAAATAGTTTTTTTTCTAGACTCGACTAGACCAAGTTCGATCAATCAAGAGGGGCTCCTAGGTCGGCACTGCTCTGATACCAACTTGTAACGCCCAAGATGCGATCCTATCCTTATTTTGGCTCGAGGGCCTCGACAGGGATAGAAGCGCATCTCGTCATTTCGCAAAAATGGATATCGTTACAAGTACATGTAAAGAGGAGATGAATATATGGAATTGGCTTACACTCGCCACAAGCTAAATCAAGATCACATTAATACAACAATACATTCAAATATCATACGGAAGAGCAGGGTCCGACTATGGATGAAATCAAATGATAAAAACGACATCCATCCTTGCTATCCCTGGCTGCCGGCCTGGAGCCCATCCTAGATCGATGAGAAGAAGAAGAAGAACTCCAAATCAAACAAGCATCGCTCTCACGTTACCTGTACCTGCAACTATTGTTGTAGTAATCTGTGAGCCATAGGGACTCAACAATCTCATTTCCAAGGGTATTAAGACTAGAAAAGCTTAAGGGGTAAGGTATGGTTAAGTGGTGAGGCTGCAGCAAGCACTAAGCATTTATTAGAGTGGCTAACTTACGAGTACAAGAATAAGAGGGGGGGGGGGGTGATCTTCGAATAAACGGATGTGAACTAGTAATGATCACTAAGTGATCCTGAACACCTACTTACGAGTCAAACATAACCCCACCGTGTTCTCTCTCGGTTAAGAAATTCCCGAGAAGAGACAGTCACGGTTACGCACACGGTTGGTGTATTTTATTTGACTTTACTTTAAGTTTTCTATGACCGGATGTTAAACACATTTCCAAGTTGCCACATAACCGCGGGCACGGCTTCTCGAAAAGATTTAACCCTGCAGGGGTGCTCCAACTCATCCATCACAAACTAACCACATGCTGCGTGGAAAACCTCAACAACGGGATTGCCTGTAGTATCCTCAGAATTCCGGTGGAAAACGTCAACCTCGAGATAGCCCAAAGTATCCTCAGAATCCCGTGCACAAGACGTTCGAGAAAGGTAAAACAAATCCAGCAAGGTCGCCCGGCATGCCGACAATCCTGATAGGAGCCGCGTATCTCGTTCTCAGGGCACGACCAGATAGGCTAGACGTCGGGTTGGCTGAGACCCCGAGTGACCAGGGGGCGCCGGACATTGCCCGGTTTGGACCAACACTCATGAGGAGCACTGGCCTGGGTTGTTGATTAATTATCCACGGGTTAATAACTCCCTATGCAGGTTTATTAGTTATTAGGCAAATGTAGTACCAAAGTTGGACCTTGCCAGAAGAGTTTTATCCCAAAACGAAAATCAAGGGGGCCCCCATAACAACCCCAAGCATGTAAGGAGCGCTCAATATGGAACATAACACCGGTACACAAGTAACTAGGGCGGCAAAGGTGGAACAAAACACCGAGCAAAAGGCCAAGCCATCCACCTTTTACCAAGTATATATGCGCATTAAATAAAATAACAATAATATTGCGATATCTCAAAAATATCCATGTTGTCACATGGAAACAACTTGCACCTGCAACTAGCAACGCTATAAGAAGGGCTGAGCAAGCGGTAACATAGCCAAACAATGGTTTGCTGGGATGTGGAGGGGTTAGAGACTTTTGATGGCATTTTGGGAGGCTTGACAAACAACTGGTAAGTAGCGAGACATATCGATAGAAACGAGACAACTAGCATGGCAATGATAGTAGTGGTATCCAGGGAAATGTTCATCTTGCCTGAGATCTCGTTTGGAAGAAGAACGATTCCATGAAGTAGACGAACCAACGTAGTCGAACGAATCCTCACACTCCGAAATGCTTTCGGAACTCTACCGAGAAGGAGCAATCCGGAAACAACAATCAACACATGATAAACACCACAACATATGCATGACATGATTCGCAAACCAATATGATGCATGTGAGGTTTAATTATGCATGGCATGGAAAGCACAACAATCAAACATAACAAATTAAGTGAGGTTCAATATGCAACGAGTTGCATATTGACGAAACTCCACGTTCGAATCATTTAGTTCACTCTCGTTTATTTACATGGCACGTTTAAATGTTGTTAACATGGCAAGAGGTGAAGCATAATGAAACTACACTATTTAGCTATTTTAAATGAGGCCGGAAACAACATATAGTATTTCCGAAATGACCCCATATGTTAATTTCGAAATTGGTCCAGATCTGAACAAACCATATTTTATATTTGTAAAACAGGAAAACAAAATGCACCATGTGATTCTACATGTCATTCTAGGCGATATACATATATAGATCATATAAAATAGAGCTACGGCCTAAAAGATATGACCAACACATGATGAATATGTCATGAATGCAAAATGCATGCAAATGACAACCACATACATCTCAAATCATGGATGCAGCAAGATATTACGAAACTACATGAGATTCTAAGCAAGTTTCATATAGGACGTGTTCAAAACGGAGCAACGAGTCAATAACAACAACCAACACAAGTTTTAGTTCAAATCTGTCCAAAACAACAACATGGCATTTTGCACACCTCATAACAATACATGGGGCAGTAGCTTACATGATGCACAACAATTCATCTCATAGCATCAAGTTGAATATAAGCATGCATCAATAGCAAATGAGCTCACAAGATGGCTATTTGAACACAGTTTCATACTTCGTGAAAATATCAGTTTTTCGCAATCTGAGTTATCAGGTTGGCATATTGACAACAATAAATCTACATGCTACATAGACCTTCATGGCATGAAATTTGGCATCATGATAGAGGGCAACATGCACTTCAAATAGCTACATTACATCAACATCAAAATATGTATAGATTCCTGGCTAGCATCAACACAACATGGCCTATTGAACTAAACAGTTCTCCAGACTTAGAAAAATTATCAAGGTGTAAGGCAGAGCAGTTTTTTTTAGGTTGACATGTTGGACATCAGAATTAATTGTGATGCATAACCTATTCATGCAAACTATTTGCACAACATGATAGAGCATAACATACTTTACAATACATCCCATTGTGGCAACACCAAAGGAGCTATAGATCAATAGCAAACCACATGGCAAGACAACAACAAAATAACACAGTTTTCAGACTTAGAATTATTTAGACCCCTCAAAACAACAACATCTTTATGTCATGTTGGCAACAAGAAAATAACACCTAAACATGCATTTCTATAGCAACCAAAAATACCAGGGCCTAGCACACATGTCCAAGGGCATGTTTCATGTTCAACATTAATTCATATCATGCATGGAATAATCACAAAAATAAACAAAAGGGCATCACATTAAAAATGGCATGCACACAAACTTGCTCAAATAACAAAACTAATTGCACAGATAATTTCTATGGATTTTTCTACCCCGAAAACATATATAATATGAGGGTTTTTATATTTAAAAAAAATAACACAACAATTATGCGAGATTCAGACATAAACCGTTTTAGCAAGTTGTTTATGCAAATTAAATGCAAACATCACATTACATATTTTTATCATGCATGAAAATTGGATATAATTAATCTACACATTTTACATATATGGTTTGATTAATTCGGATGCACGGTTAATTATTTATGAGCAATTTAAAATCATGCCTTTTTTTCTGAAAATATGCAATATCTCGGTAATTGAGAAATTCGTTGGACACGAAAAAAATAGGTGGGCCGATTCTACTAATGGGCTAAAACCGGACAGTGAGCGCAGGTAAACAAATAACGCACACAAGCATTAGATAGCAGGGTTTAGCTGGGCTTCGGGGGCGGCTCACCATGGGCTTGGCCCAGTCGGTGGAGAGGCCATGCAGGCCGGTCGTGGTTGGGCCAGAGGGGCGACCTGGGCAAGAGACTGGGCCTTGGCGCGAGGAGAGGCCGCGGTTGGGCCTGGCTGTGGGCATGGCCCATCCCGCGGGCGAGCGCCTGGCGGCCCCGCGCGAGCGAGCGGTCGACCGCAGCGGTCAACGCTGCTCGATGCAGGAGATGCGGCATCCATGGCGGAACTCCGGCGAGCGGCACAGGGACCTAGGCAGGCCAGCGACGTGGATCGAGGCGGGAATCAGCTGATCTTGGCATGGGGAACCAGATCCGGCCGGACGGGGCTCCGGCGGCGGCTTGGTTCACCAGATCCGGTGGGGAGCTTGGCCATGGCGGGGCTGCTCACCTCCTGCCCATTCAAAGGAGAGAGAGAGCACATGAGAGAGAGATGGAACGGGAGGAAGGAGAGGAGCGGGGCATGGGGTCCTGCCTGGTCGCCGGCGGGGCTGGCTCCGGCGGCGCACTGGTTAACGCGGAGGCGGCGGGGTCGGGCATCCTCAAGCGTGGGGAGGCAGGTGTCTCGGCCGAGCGGAGCTGCGGGCTCGCGCGGCGGCGACGGTTCGGGCCCGACGGGCCTCCGATGGGCTTGGGCGGGCCCGCGGCGGCTAGGAGGAGGAGGGGTGGCCAAGTGGCGGGTAGGGTTTGGGGCAGCATGGAAAACGATGCAGATGCTAGGGCTCCATATTTGGACGAATGGGGTGTCTATTTATAGCAGGGAAGGATAGGGGTGAGGGTTTGTCGGATTTCGGGCTTCGCAAAACCCCAAGAAGTTCGAACACAGGGGCGTGTGCGAAGATCCCCCGCAGCCTCGCCCTACCTAGCTCGCTACTCGATGGTTAGGACGATGAACTCGCACGATGACGAGGAAGCAGATGCACACGATGATTTACCCAGGTTCGGGCTGCTGTGAAGCGTAAGACCCTACTCCTGCTTTGGTGGATTGCCTCTCGAGGAGGTGTGGTGGATGAACTAGTACAGAGGTGAGTAGCCTCGCGAGGGCACTCGAGTGGTGTTCTTGGCTCTCTGCCCTGTTGGGTGTCTGTTGTGTTCTCTTCCCCCCTCCTCTACGGTGCAGCCTATCCTCTATTTATAGCAGCGGCCCGGGTCCTCTTCCCTTGTCGCAACGGCGGGAAGGGATCCTACAATGGTCAAATTCGATGGGGGACAGGAGTACATCCCCGCCCTGTCCAAAGGTGGTCTTCGCCTGCAAAGTAGCTGTCGATGATGCGGAGGTGGGCTCGGCGATAAAATCTGTCCTACTGGGCTCGTGGTCGTGGTCTTGTTGCACCGGAATGGAAACCTTTGGGGGGCGCTTTGGGAACCCGCGTACGTCCTTGGTCCCTTTGCACCAAAGGGGAAACTGCACCGCCTGGCGCGCTGGCGCCCGCCTGTCCTTCCTTGCGCCATCCTTGACTCCTGAGGCCGGGTTCTGCATAGAGATCTCCGCCGCTCCGGAAGGGCCCTGAGGAAGCCCATCCTTCGCTGGTCTTGGTGCTGTTCTTCCTCGCGAGCTTAGGGCCCTCGCGAGGGCCTTGTCTCGAGTGAAGTAACGCCAGGCCGTGCTTGGCTGACGAGGTGGGCCATGCCCTGGGCCGCAGGCAGGCAGGGCTGGGTACCCCCGTTCCCAGAACGCCGACAGTAGCCCCCGGGCCCAAGGCGCGCTCGAGCCGGCTTCTGGGTGAAGCCGCTGAGGACGGCCCGAAGCGCCACGGGCCCCAAACGCCTGCGAGCCAGGCTTTACACGCGTCGAGCGCCTGGGCGGCGATGCCCCCGCTCCCCGAGGGTGTCAGGAACCGCCCCAAGTCAAACTGATGCGACACCCGTGTGCAGCGCCGGCCATCATTGGCCTTCCTTGAATGCTGCTGCTTCCTCGGGCCTCCACTCCTCGGGCCACGCGGATGTGACCCGACAATCGGCAGGCGAGGCGACGCGGACGGCAATGCGCTGATCGAATTGCCCCGCGGCGCCCGAGAGGCGCATGATAACCCACAAGTATAGGGGATCGCAACAATTTTCGAGGGTAGAGTATTCAACCCAAATTTATTGATTCGACACAAGGGGAGCCAAAGAATATTCTCGAGTATTAGCAGCTGAGTTGTCAATTCAACCACACCTGAAAGACTTAATATCTGCAGCTAAGTATTCAGTAGCAAAGTAGTATGGAAGTAACGGTAACGATAGCAAAGTGACAGTAGCAGTTTTGTAGTGATTGTAACAGTAGCAACGGAAAAGTAACTTAGCAAAGATCAATATGTGAAAAGCTCGTAGGCAATGGATCAGTGATGGATAATTATGTCGGATGGCATTCATCATGCAACGATTATAACATAGGGTGACACAGAACTAGCTCCAATTCATCAATGTAATGTAGGCATGTATTCCATATATAGTCATACGTGCTTATGGAAAAGAACTTGCATGACATCTTTTGTCCTACCCTCCCGTGGCAGCGGGGTCCTAATGGAAACTAAGGGATATTAAGGCCTCCTTTTAATAGAGAACCGGACCAAAGCATTAGCACTTAGTGAATACATGAACTCCTCAAACTACGGTAATCACCGGAAAGAATCCCAGTTATTGTCACCCTGGGGGATGCGGATCATAACTCGTAATAGGTGTCTACAACTTGCAAGATAGGATCAAGAACACACACATATATATATATATATATATTCATGAAAACATAATATGTTCAGATCTGAAATCATGGCACTCGGGCCTAGTGACAAGCATTAAGCATAGCAAAGTCATAGCAACATCAATCTCAGAACATAGTGGATACTAGGGATCAAACCCTAACCAAACTAACTCGATTACATGGTAAATCTCATCCAACCCATCACCGTCTAGCAAGCCTACGATGGAATTACTCACGAACGGCGGAGAGCATCATGAAATTGGTGATGAAGGATGGTTGGTGATGACGACGGCGTTGATTTCCCCTCTCCGGAGCCCAAATCAGACTCCAGATCTGCCCTCCCGAGGAAGAACAGGAGGTGGCGGCGGCTCCGTATCGTAAAACGTGATGAACTCTTCTCTCTGATTTTTTTTCTCCCCGAATAGGAATATATAGAAGTGGAAACGAGGCCGGAGGAGCTCTAGGGGCCCAACAAGACAGGGGGGCGCGCCCTAGGGGGGGGGGACGCCCCCCTGGCTTGTGACTAGGTGGTGGCCCCTCTTCGGTTGATTCCTTTGCCAATATTTTTTATTAATTCCAAAAATATTCTCCGTAACTTTTCAGGTCAATCCGAGAACTTTTATTTCTGCACAAAAATAACGCCAAGGCAATTCTGCTGAAAACAGCGTCAGTCCGGGTTAGTTCCATTCAAATCATGCAAATTAGAGTCCAAAACAAGGGCAAAAGAGTTTGGCAAAGTAGATACGATGGAGACGTATCAACTCCCCCAAGCTTAACCCATTGCTTGTCCTCAAGCAATTCAGTTGACAAACTGAAAGTGATAAAGAAAAACTTTTACAAACTCTGTTTGATCTTGTTGTTGTAAATACGTCTAACTGATGTTCAGATTTTCAGCAAAGATTATAGACTAACCATACTCACAATAACATTTAGGTCTCACATTTACTCATATCAATGGCATAATCAACTAGCGAGCAATAATAATAAGTCTCGGATGACAACAATTTTATCAAAACAATCATGATTCAATATGATATAATGGTATCTCGCTAGCCCGTTCTGAGACCGCAAAACATAAATGCAGAGCACCTCTGAAGAACAAGGACTGACTAGACATTGTAATTCATGGTAAAAGAGATCTAGTCACACTCATACTCAATATCAATTAATAACAAAGCATAAAAATGACGGAGGTGCTCTCTAACTGCTGCTTTTTATAAGAAGAGGATGACTCAAAGTAAATAAAATAGATAGGCCCTTCACAGAGGGAAGGATTGATTTGCAGAGGTGCCAGAGCTCGAGCTTTTAAAACAGGGATGAATAATAATTTTGAGAGGTATGCTTTCATTGCCAACATAACAACTAAGAGATCTCGATATCTTCCCTGCTAGATACATTATAGGCGGTTCCCAAACAGAATAGTAAAGTTTTTACTCCCCCTCCACCAATCGATCACACTCCACGGCGGGCCGAATCCACGGGTACCGTCCATACAAACAACAATCCTGGGGGAGTTTTGTTTTATTATACTTTGATTTGAATTTTGAGAATGGAACTGGGCATCCCGAATACCAGCCACTTTCTCGTGAATGATAGTGAATCAACACGTATCGTGAGAATAACCCACCTAGCATGGAAGATACTGACAACCCCCAGTCACTACATGAGCGATTCGGGCATACAAAACGGAATATTTATTTGAAGGTTTAGAGTATGGCACATGCAAATTTACTTGGAACGGCAGGTAAATACCGCATATAGGTAGGTATGGTGGACTCATATGGATCAACTTTGGGTTTATGGAAATGGATGCACAAGCAGTATTCCCGCTTAGTACAAGTGAAGGCAGCAGAAGACTGGGAAGCGACCAACTAGAGAGCGACAACAGTCATAAACATGCTTTGAGATTAACCAACATTGAATGCAAGCATGAGTAGGATATAAATCACCATGAACATAAACATCGTGGAGGCTATGTTGGTTTTGTTTCAACTACATGCGTGAACATGTGCCAAGTCAAGCCACTTGAATCAGTCAGAGGAGGATACCATCCTATCATACTACATCACAACCATTTTAAAATGCATGTTGGCACTCAAGACAAACCATTATACACTCTTAGCTGATTAAGTATGGCATGAGTAACTATATTCTCTAATTGTCATTGCAAACATGTTCAATCCATAACGAGCTGAATCCAGAACGATGAGCTAATCATATTTACAAAAACAAAATAGGTCGAGTTCATACCAGCTTTTCTCCATCTCAATCACTTCATCATATATCGTCATTATTGCCTTTCACTTGCACGACCGAACGGTGTGAATAATAATAAGAGTGCACGTGCATTGAACTAAGCTAGAATCTGCAAGCAATACTCAAAGAGGAAGGCAAGGTAATACGGGCTCTCTGATAGATAAACAATAATGCATATGAGAGCCACTCAACATGTCATCGTGGTCTTCTCCTTACGACCCAAAGAAGAAAGGAAAACTATTTACACGGGAAAGCTCCCAACAAGCAAAAGAAGAACGAGAAATCTTTTTGGGTTTTCTTTTAATACTACAACTAAACAAACTAGAAGGTAAAGCTAGAACTAATTTTTTTTGGATTTTCTCAAGGTTAATTAAACACACAAGAAGGAAGCAAAAAGAAGAAATAAACTACCCTGGATGGTACAATAAAAAAGTATGAACACCGACAACTGGAATGAGTGTGTAAACATGAATGTAATGTCGGTGAGAAATACGTACTCCCCCAAGCTTAGGCTTTTGGCCTAAGTTGGTCTAGGGCCATGGCTGAAAATAACCATCTCCTGGGTACTCCGGAAGATACTGAGGGTTCCACTGGTTGGCGAGCTCCTGTGGCTCCCACTGAAAAACTGGATTCTGATACAGATCGAGGACTGGTGCCGGCTCAGGTGCTGGGGGTTGCGACAGGCCCCAATATCTGTAAATGTCCTCGGGCATAATAGTGTACCTGCCTGAACGAATATCGAACAAAGAAGAAGCAGGCAAAGCAATAATCTCACAAGTACCCTGACTAAATACTAAGTTGTAAAGCAGCCTCTTATCGTTATCTTTTCTAATAAAATCATGTGCTACCATGCTGTCATAGTCTAAATATCTCGTAGGTAGCAGCATTTCTTCTTCCTCGTCAAGCCTAATGGGTATCTCGAAGTGTTTGGCTAGACGAGATGCATAGATACCTCCGAATATGGGGCCCTTCGAACGGTTTAAGTTCAACCGTTGGGCCACTATAGTGCCCAGACTAAAAGTTCTATCAGCAAGTAAAGCGTGGCGCAGAATGGCGAGGTCGGGAGCACTAAGGCTTCCACTCTCCCCTCGACCAACGAGACATCTCCCCACAAATAATGAATAATAGTGTAGAACTGGAAAATGCAAACTAGCTGCTCTGGCCTTTGACACCCCTCTCTCTTCCCCCACAGTGATTGCGGCAATAAAATCCTCCATGTCTCTAGGATGTGGTTCACTGACACTGCCCTCATAAGGTATTTTGCAAACATTGCAAAAATCATAAAGTGACATTTCCTTAGGCACATCATATAAGTAAAATTCTACCATGGGAGGATTCTTCCTAGGATAAAAATGAAAATTTTGCACGAAAATATTAGTGAGTAGGAGGTACTGGTCACACTTATCGTTGAGGAAGTCGGTGATGCCTGCATTCTCTGCCAGATAATAGAAATCTTCATAAATTCCAGCAGCCCTCAAGAATGCTTCACTTGGCCATTCGCATGGTCGAACCTCCGCGGTGCGAGGAATATTGTATCTGGGCTTCTCATTTTCATTTTCTTTTGAACCCCGGCTTGAAGAGCCTCTTAACAATCTCCTCATCATTTCTTTCTCTGAAAAATAATTCTGAAATTTTTAGTGACTCCAAATAAAAGTGCACAAAGCTCAACAAAACTTATAGCAACTACTCCCACAAGTGCCTAGAGGCTATATCATGCATCAAAACTACTTGGGACCATACAAATTTGACATGCAAGCTCAAGAACAAGGTCACCACAGCAGCAAAAATTTGCAATATATAAAGCACTAGAACAAAAACTAATTGGACCATTGGAGGAGTCACATACCGATGAACAATCCCCTAAAATAGTTTTGCAAATGGAGCTTTGAGCAAGGAGATCGAAAATGGCAGCAAGATGAGCTAGAACACGGGTTTGAGCAATGGTGGGATTTTTTCTGGAGGAAGACGAAGTGGATGGTGGCTGGAATAAGTGAGGGGGCCCCACGTGGGACCCACAAGCCAGGGGGGCGCGCCCTGCAGGCTTATGGCCCACTAGTGCAGCCCCCTGATGTTTTCTCAGTGCCAAAAATTCTTAAATAATCCAGAAAAATTCATACTAAATTTTCAGGGAATTCTGAGAACTTTTATTTTCAGGTCATTTTTCTATTGCACGGATAAATCAGAAAACAGAAGAATAATAGCATTCTTGCTTTTTTTAATCTAAATAACAGAAAGTAAAAGTTGGGTACAGAAGGTTGTGCCTCCTAAATTCATCCATCTCATGCTCATCAAAAAGAATCCATCAATAAGGTTGATCAAGTCTTATTGACAAACTTTTTCCGAATGACATGGAACCAGAGAATTTTCGAATGACACTAGGTTACCTCAATGGGGATATGCATGTCCCCAACAATAAGTATATCATATTTCTTCTTGACAGTAGGGAGAGGGAATTCAAAACCTCCAATAATAATCGTTGAAATTTTTTCAATGGAGTTGATACTGTGAACTTGAGGTTGTTTCTTCGGAAAGTGTACCATATGCTCATTACAATTAACATGAAAAGTGACATTGCCCTTGTTGCAATCAATAACAGCCCCTGCAGTATTCAAAAAGGGTCTACCAAGGATGATCGACATACTGTCGTCCTCAGGAATATCAAGAATAACAAAGTCCGTTAGGATAGTAACGTTTGCAACTACGACAGGCACATCCTCACAAATTCCGATGGGTAAAGCAGTTGATTTATCAGCCATTTGCAAGGAGATTTCAGTAGGTGTCAACTTATTCAAATCAAGTCTACGATACAAAGAGAAAGGCATAACACTAACACCAGCTCCAAGATCACATAAAGCAGTTTTAGCATAATTTCCTTTAATAGAGCAAGGTATAGTAGGTACTCCGGGATCTCCTAGTTTCTTTGGTATTCCACCTTTAAAAGTGTAATTAGCAAGCATGGTGGAAATCTCAGCTTTCGGTATCTTTCTTTTATTTGTCACAATATCTTTCATATACTTAGCATAAGGAGACATTTTCAGAATATCAGTCAAGCGCATACGCAAAAAGACGGGTCTAAGCATTTCAACAAAGCGCTCAAAATCCTCATCATCCTTTTTCTTGGATGGTTTAGGAGGAAAGGGCATGGGTTTCTGAACCCATGGTTCTCTTTCTCTACCATGCTTCCTAGCAACAAAGTCTCTTTTATCATATCTTTTATTCTTAGGTTGTGGGTTATCAAGATCAACAGCAGGTTCAATCTCCACATCATTATCGTTACTAGGTTGAGCATCAACATGAACATCATCATTAATATTATCCCTAGGCTCATGTTCATTACCAGATTGTGTCTCAGCATCAGAAATAGAAATATCATTTGGGTTTTCATGAGTGTCTATAACAGGTTCACTAGCAGCATGCAAAGTCCTATCGTCATTCTTTTTCCTTTTATTAGAATGACCAGGTGCATCAGTATTAACTCTCTAAGAATCTTTCTCAATTCTCTTAGGATGACCCTCAGGATACAAAGGTTCCTGAGTCATTCTACCACCTCTAGTCACAACTCTAACAGAATGATCATTGTTCTTACTAATCATCTCATTAAGCAAATCATTCTGTGCCTTAAGTACTTGTTCTACTTGAGTAGTTACCATGGAAGCATGTTTGCTAATAAGCTTAAGATCATTGATAGTTCTACTCAAATAATCACCCAAGCGATCAAGCATGTAAGCATTATGTTTCAATTGTCTACTAACATAAGCGTTGAAATTTTCTTGCTTAACAATAAAGTTATCGAACTCATCCAAGCATTGACTAGCAGACTTATTATAAGGAGTATCATCTTCATCAAATTTACGGAGAGAATTTACCTCTACTACCTGTGTCGGGTTATCAACACCATGTATTTCTTCAATAGGTGGTAGATTCTTAACATCTTCAGCTTTAATACCTTTTTCTTTCATAGATTTCTTTGCCTCTTGCATATCTTCAGGACTGAGAAATAGAATACCTATTTTCTTTGGAGTTGGCTTTGGAGGTGGTTCGGGAATAGTCCAATCATTATCATTGCTCAATATATTATTCAATAGTAGTTCAGCTTGTTCAACAGTTCGTTCCCTGAAAACACAACCAGCACAACTATCTAGGTGGTCCCTAGAAGCATCGGTTAGTCCATTATAAAAGATATCAAGTATTTCATTTTTCTTGAGAGAATGATCAGGCAAAGCATTAAGTAATTGGAGAAGCCTCCCCCAAGCTTGTGGGAGACTCTCTTCTTCAATTTGCACAAAGTTATATATTTCCTACAAGGCAGCTTGTTTCTTATGGGCAGGAAAATATTTTTCAGAGAAGTAATATATCATATCCTGGGGACTACGCACACAACCAGGAGCAAGAGAATTAAACCATATCTTAGCATCACCCTTTAATGAGAAAGGAAACAACTTAAGAATATAGTAATAACGAATTTTTTCCTCATGAGTAAATAGGGTGGCTATATCATTCAATTTAGTAAGATGTGCCACAACAGTTTCAGATTCATAACCATGGAAAGGATCAGATTCAACCAAATTAATTAACTCAGGATCGACAGAGAATTCATAATCCTTATCAGTAACAAAGATAGGTGAAGTAGCAAACTTAGGATCATATTGCATTCCAGCATTCAAAGATTTTTCCATCCATTTGCATAGCGATTTCTTAAGATCATCTCTATCCTTACAAGCAAGGAAGTCCCTAGCTACCTCTCCCTCCATAACATAACCCTTAGGTATATTAGGCAATTCATATCTAGGAGAGCTAGGTCTAACAGGTGTCTCATAGTGTTCAGTTTCAATAATTTTATCAGATTCAGAGATATCATCAGTTTCAGCATTGACTCTAGCAATTTGTTCATCAAGAAATTCACCAAGTGGCACAGTATTATCAAGCAAAGTATCGTCATAAGCATCATGCATAGGAGAAGTGGCATCATCAATCACTTGCGACTTATCAGAATTACTAGCAGGTGGTGGTGTCGCAAGTTTACTCATAATAGAAGGTGAATCAAGTGCAGAGCTAGATGGCAGTTCCTTACCTCTCCTTGTAGTTGAGGGATAGATCTTGGTTTTAGCATCTTTCAGATTCTTCATAGTGATCAACAGATATAAATCCCAAGTGACTCAGAGAATAGAGCTATGCTCCCCGGCAACGGCGCCAGAAAAAGGTCTTGATAACCCACAAGTATAGGGGATCGCAACAGTTTTCGAGGGTAGAGTATTCAACCCAAATTTATTGATTCGACACAAGGGGAGCCAAAGAATATTCTCGAGTATTAGCAGCTGAGTTGTCAATTCAACCACACCTGAAAGACTTAATATCTGCAGCAAAGTATTTAGTAGCAAAGTAGTATGGAAGTAACGGTAACAATGGCAAAGTGACAGTAGCAGTTTTGTAGTGATTGTAACAGTAGCAACGGAAAAGTAACTTAGCAAAGATCAATATGTGAAAAGCTCGTAGGCAATGGATCAGTGATGGATAATTATGTCGGATGGCATTCATCATGCAACGGTTATAACATAGGGTGACACAGAACTAGCTCCAATTCATCAATGTAATGTAGGCATGTATTCCATATATAGTCATACGTGCTTATGGAAAAGAACTTACATGACATCTTTTGTCCTACCCTCCCGTGGCAGCGGGGTCCTAATGGAAACTAAGGGATATTAAGGCCTCCTTTTAATAGAGAACCGGACCAAAGCATTAGCACTTAGTGAATACATGAACTCCTCAAACTACGGTAATCACCGGAAAGAATCCCAGTTATTGTCACCCTGGGGGATGCGGATCATAACTCGTAATAGGTGTCTACAACTTGCAAGATACGATCAAGAACACATATATATATTCATGAAAACATAATAGGTTCAGATCTGAAATCATGGCACTCGGGCCCTAGTGACAAGCATTAAGCATAACAAAGTCATAGCAACATCAATCTCAGAACATAGTGGATACTAGGGATCAAACCCTAACCAAACTAACTCGATTACATGGTAAATCTCATCCAAACCATCACCGTCCAGCAAGCCTACGATGGAATTACTCACAAACGGCGGAGAGCATCATGAAATTGGTGATGAAGGATGGTTGGTGATGACGACGGCGTCGATTTCCCCTCTCCGGAGCCCAAATCAGACTCCAGATCTGCCCTCCCGAGGAAGATCAGGAGGTGGCGGCGGCTCCGTATCGTAAAACGTGATGAACTATTCTCTCTGATTTTTCTCTCCCCGAATTGGAATATATAGAAGTGGAAACGAGGTCAGAGGAGCTCCAGGGGCCCCACAAGACAGGGGGGCACGCCCTAGGGGGGGGCGCCCCCTGGCTTGTGACCAGGTGGTGGCCCCTCTTCGGTTGATTCCTTCGCTAATATTTTTTATTAATTCCAAAATTCTCCATAAATTTTTAGGTCAATCCGAGAACTTTTATTTCTGCACAAAAATAACACCATGGCAATTCTACTGAAAACAACGTCAGTCCGGGTTAGTTCCATTCAAATCATGCAAATTAGAGTCCAAAACAAGGGCAAAAGAGTTTGGAAAAGTAGATACGATGGAGACGTATCAGCGCACGATGCCTGCTCTCCCACGACGCTTCGCGGCTGTAGTCACGCCTATAAATCCGCCCCACCCTTGGCGGGGGGGGGGCATTGCAGTCTTGAGGTGTCTTCTCGCTCCCATTGTTCCACAGAAAAAACCCTCTCTTCTTCCCAGCTTCTCCTCACCCATGGTGTCTCGAGGAAGTGCTGCGGGCTTGGGGAAGCGCGCGGGATCGTCGGATCCCCCGCCCTCTTCTGGAGGCAGCGGCGGGGGGCCCCCGGAGTCGGCGCAAGTCTGCCGGCGCTGGGCCATGGTCGATGAGTGAGTACTCCGCCGCCTCCTTCTTTCTTAGTTGTCTTGTCCAGTGCTTCGGACCTGATCCTCTCCTTCTTCCAGGGCGCCTACGGCCAAGAAACGCAGGCTCGGCGAACTCCAGGAGGAGGTGGATGTGCTGCGGGCCCAGGTGACGACCGCCGATGCCGCCTTCCAAGCCGCCCTCAGGGGCGAAGCGGAGGCCAGGGCGGAGCTGGCGTCCCTCCAGGCCCAGGTTAAGGAGGCAGCCGACGCCGTGCATGCCGCCCAAGATGAGGCGGCGCATGCCAAGATGCTGGAGTCCCAGCGCGCCAAGCAGTACCTTGGCATTGCCCGCCGCGCGGCCGGCGCGGTGAGCCGGTTCGTCGGGGAAGCCCCCCGCGCTGCCGTGCGCGCACGGCGATGGGGGCTATCTTGACTTCTTCCGGAGGGTGGTGGAGGCGCTGGAGACCGGCGTCTCCTGTGTGAACGCGGACAACGAGTCCGACGCGCGCGACCTTCTGGACCTCGCCTTGACGTGCATCTTCTCCAACCTGCGCCGCCATACCCCGGAGCTTGACCTCTGACGCGTCGGGGAGCGGGTGCCTGGCGAGCTCCAGAGGCCCCTCCGGGATGAGGTGCACCCGCACGTGGAATCCCTGGTGGAGCGGTTCATCCAGGTGCTCGCCTGCAGCGTGGAGGACGATTCCGACGCCGAGGCCGCCGGCGGCGCGGGCGGCGACAGTGACTCCTCCCTCTAGGCATCCTCTGTTTCCCTTTCATGGTTCCTATAATATTTAAGAAGAACTCGGCCCCGGAGGGCATTAGCCTTTTGCATATTACCTTTGTCTCCGTCCTTCCTTTTCTTAAATCGCCTGTTGCCTGCTTGCCACGACGTGACTTAGTTTCTTCGCGCGGGGCTTGGCGTCGCCGCCGATGCGGCTTTGTGATGACGGCCGGCGGAGCCCTCGCGAGGCTCTCTCTCGTGAGGGGCAGCTCGTGGCCGCCACTCCCTGGGTTCGTGGCCTTGCCGCTCGTCGTGGTGGGGTCCCTCCCCTCGTGCCATTTTTTCTGGCGCCTCAGGCCTCAGGGGTCTCGGTAGCCGCGCGTGGTGGCCCGCAGTACCTGCATCCTCACATTAGTGCGCACAACCCTTATCCCGTCCTCGGGTCGTCATTAGATCTGGAGGTTCTTGCTTGGTTCGGTAGTGTACTTAGCTTTTAGGGCGGTGACAATCTCGTGTGTCGCGAGGCGCGGCCAGGTTGTCCAGATAGCCCGCGATTCCACCTGGGGCGCTTCCTCCTTGTTTGTGGGACAGTTTGGGGGCCCTTTCGGCACTCTGTGTCTACAGGCCCTAGTCCCGCACATTTCTCGACCACCGTAAGGGGCGTCCGGATCACCAGGATGCAACTACGGGGTGAGGCCTCGACACCCTTGATACCGACCGGATCACCAGGACGACGTCAAGGGGCGAGGGGCTATATGACCGGTAAGGCTCCTGAGGCGCGCTGCTCAGGAGCCCCCTTTGACGCTCAAGCAGCTCTACGTCGGCAGGTCCCAGTCCCGCACATTCCTCGACCACTGTAGGGGCGTCCGGATCACCAGGACGCGACTACGAGGTGAGGCCTCGACACCCTCGATGCCGACCGGATCGCTAGGATGACATCGAGGGGCAAGTGGCTATATGACCGGTAAGGCTCCTGAGGCGCGCTGCTCAGGAGCCCCCTTTGACGCTCGAGCGACCCCCATTCCGTCCTGCCGGCTGTCGCCTCAGGAGGCACTGGGACCTCCCGAGGCCCCATGCTGTGGTGCCGCGCTGTGGTCGGAGCCCCCGAGTGGGGATCGACCGCCACAAGATGCAAGTCCCTGAGGCGACAGGGCCTTGCTATCCAGCTCCGAGGCGCCTCGGGGAGGGCCGGAGTGCACGGGCCCTTGCGAAACACCAATTCAGAGAAAGAGACTCCAAGACCGGAAAAAGGAGAGAACGATGAGAGAAAAGACCCCGCCCCTTTTTTATTTTAAAAATAGAGTTCCGAAATTCTCAAACTTCATTCCAAAAAGTAGCAATTTGAACACCAAAAAGAAGCAACCAACTGCCGCATCCGGCACCTAGGCTAGTCTTCGCCTTCGTCTTCCCCCAGCGCGGAGCGTAGGGCATCCACGTTGCGTGGGCATAGCCATTGGTGGGCAGTGTTGTCCGCCAGCGCGGAGCATGGGGCTTCCACTTGGGCGTGGGAAGGAACCCCTCCGCGTCCTCGGGGGGTTCCGGGCGTATACAACCCACTCATTATTATGTGAGAGTGTCACGGGTTGGTCCTGGGGGTGTACAGGGAGCTCCATGCCCCGCGGACATGAAGCCCACTCCCAGCCCCCAGGCTTGGCGTAGCGAAGTAGGGTCGGCTCCGGACGGGCCCTCGAGCGTAGGGGGAGCCCCTCGCGCTCTCCGATGGGAAGGCCCGCCCTGGGAGAGGGCCCTGGGCACCCCAGAGCCCGTGGCCAGGTGCCGTCGTCGTGGTGATGGCGCAACCCCCTGTGCCGCGGGTCGGGCCCGGTGGGGCCCTTCTGTTGCGCGCGAGGCCGACACCCTGGGCAGTGCCCCAGCGCACCTCGCTGGGGCGCCCGGGGTCCCCACGCAAGTACTCGAGACCCTGCCCCCAGGCTGGGCGAGCTGGGCCTGGGGACATGGGCGAGTACGTGATCGCCCGCTGGTGATCGAACGAAACCCGACCCTGAGACATGGGCGTATGTTCCACCCTCCGTCTCCAAGCGGGCGTCGCGCGCCCCGGAGACATGGGCGTGTGTTCCACCCTCCGTCTCTAGGTTGGGATCATCTGGCCTGAAGACATGGGTGTGTGCTCCACCCTCCGTCTCCAAGCTGGGGCCATCCGACCCGGGGACATGGGCGTGCGTTCCACCCTCCGTTCCCAGGCAAGTGACCCCCGGTCCCCAGACCCAGATGCCTGCTCAAGGCAGCTCCCTACCAATGGGTGCGCCTCGCGAAGCTGCCTGCGCCAGGCATCCTCGCAAGGCCAACCCCGCAAGCCGCCCTCGCGAGGCTGTGCATACCAGCCCGGACGAGAGTCGCTCTCGAGGTCGCGTATGCGCCTCCTGTCGCCGTGGTATCCAGCGTTGCTTCCTTCGCGGCCCGGGCGCTCGTCAACATGGTTGTTATAGAGTTGCTCGAGCCCCCGGGCGCCGGCGTAGTCGAGCCTCTGGTCCTCCTCCCTGGTCCCGGTGGGCGTACCGAGGGGCGCGAGACGACGCCCCTCTCGCGCGGCCAACACCTCCCACCGGTCTCTGCTGGCGCCTGCGGCCAGCTCCTGCATCCCCGGCGACTTGGGCCAGGCCCCCAGCGAGCGCGGGTCGCAGCGGACGTCTCGAGCGCGCCCATGCGACCCAGGCGCTGTGCCAGTCGGTTGAGCGAGTTCACGGGCATGAGCCCCGCCGAGATACACCTGGGTCCCGCCGGTGGTGGTGACGCGCCTGGCCCATTCGTTGCGGTGATCGCGCGTAGCGTGGTGGCGCTGTAGCTCATGTGCCACGAGGAGAGCGACATGTCTGTGCGTCGGGTCGTGGCAGACCCAGAAGGGCGGCAGCGCGGCCCGGATGCGGGGAAGGGCCGGGGCGGCAAGGGCATGCCGTGTGGTTGGTGAAGGCGGCAGCCCCCGGCGCCTGTGGAGGGCCTGGCCGGTGATGGCGCCTGCCGACGGGGAGGCAGAATGACGCGGGGTGCCGAAGCCCGCCGGCGCCGCCCGCACCACGCGGGCAGCCCGCCGCTCAGCACGGGCTCGACGTCCCTTTGCCATGAGTGCGGCGAGCGGAGGCGAGGCAAGGCTTGCGCGTGGGTTCCGACACGCCCCCTACCTCGCGCGCCAAATGTCGGATTTCGGGCTCCGCAAAACCCCAAGAAGTTCGAACACAGGGGCGTGTGCGAAGATCCCCCGCAGCCTCGCCCTACCTAGATCGCTACTCGATGGTTAGGACGATGAACTCGCACGATGACGAGGAAGCAGATGCACACGATGATTTACCCAGGTTCGGGCCGCTGTGAAGCGTAAGACCCTACTCCTGCTTTGGTGGATTGCCTCTCGAGGAGGTGTTGTGGATGAACTAGTACAGAGGTGAGTAGCCTCGCGAGGGCACTCGAGTGGTGTTGTTGGATCTCTGCCCTGTTGGGTGTCTGTTGTGTTCTCTTCCCCCCTCCTCTACGGTGCAGCCTATCCTCTATTTATAGCAGCGGCCCGGGTCCTCTTCCCTTGTCGCAATGGCGGGAAGGGATCCCACAACGACCAAATTCGAAGGGGGACAGGAGTACATCCCCGCCCTGTCCAAAGGTGGTCTTCGCCTGCAAAGTAGCTGTCGATGATGCGGAGGTGGGCTCGGCGATGACATCTGTCCTGCTGGGCTCGTGGTCGTGATCTTGTTGCACCAGAATGGAAACCTTTGGGGGGCGCTTTGGGAACCCGTGTATGTCCTTGCTCCCTTTGCACCAAAGGGGAAACTGCACCGCCAAGCGCGCTGGCGCCCGCCTGTCCTTCCTTGCGTCATCCTTGACTCCTGAGGCCGGGTTCTGCATAGAGATCTCCGCCGCTCCGGAGGGGGCCTGAGGAGGCCCATCCTTCGCTGGTCTTGGTGTTGTTCTTCCTCGCGAGCTTAGGGCCCTCGCGAGGGCCTTGTCTCGAGTGAAGTCATGCCAGGCCGTGCTTGGCTGACGAGGTGGGCCATGCCCTGGGCCGCAGGTAGGTCTGGGTACCCCCGTTCCCAGAACGCCGACAGGGTTTGAGGCCGTTTTCGGGCCGTTCGATCGAGATCGGACGGTCCGGAAGCGGAGGGGGCTAGGTGGGTCATGTAGATGGGCTAGGATGAGATGAGAGGGAGGTTTGAGGCCCGTGACATGTTTGAAATACCGAAAACGTCCGACGATTTATCCGACTATAGTGCCGCTATAGGTCTATCCGTTGGTGTATCAAACGATCTCCGATTGCGAGGAAATTTGGCAGGCAGTCTACCTACAATATAACAAGACCGCACGCCAAGTCTTGACCCATTCTAAGAAAGTTTTATACGCACTTAAAAACATTATTTATTGATGCCGCGGGCATGTGCGTGTGTGTTTGGTCTCGAAACGGTCAACGACAAAAACGGAGAGAACCGGCAACTATGAACGGATGCAAGTTTGAAAAATGATGGCAACGGAGTGCCGATGCTATGCAGATGATGCAAATGATGCAATGATGAATGCGACAATCAAATGGAACACACGACGAGACTCGAAATAAATGGAAGGCATCTGAAGCGTCGGTCTCGGGCTGTCACATGTGGGCTCATGGTTAGATCAACATTAATGCATATGAGAGCCACTCAACGTTTTCATCGTGGTCTTCTCCTTTTGACGGCTCAAAGAAAAGAAAATAAATTCAGAGAAACACACTGAAATATTTTTGGAGTTTTTGTTTTTTTCTTGAAGAAAGCAAAATAAGGAAAGGAAATAAAAATGAGAAAAACTATTTACATGGGAAATCTCCCAACAAGCAAGGAATTGTTTTGGGTGTTCTTATAATATTACTATCTTAATTAACCAGGAAAGGAAAACCGAGAAGAAAAGAGAAATGTTTTTGGATTTTTCAAAGGTTTTCAAACTCGCAAGGAGAAAGCGGGAAAAATAAAACTAACATGGATTATACAATGAAAGAGGATGAACACCGACAATTGATATGAAGTGTGAACATGAATGTAATGTCGGTGAGAAATACGTACTGCCCCAAGCTTAGGCCTTTGCCTAACTTGGTGATCACCACTGCTGGTCTGAATAGTAGTTATAATGGTAGCTCGTGGATGCGCTCCGCCCTGCCTCCTCAGCCAAGCGTGCACACTCTATTGCAGCTTTGTGTTCTCGCACCTTGTCCTCAAAAACATAATATCTTTGTCTGTTCTGAAAATCAAAAAGAGAAGGTGCAAGCAATGAGACATAGATAGGATTATATTTGTTAAATATCAGGTTGTACTCGTAACCTTGAGGTTTGTTTTTAATAAATCCGTGGCGTCTCATGGTTTCAAAGTCTAAATATTTTTTTAGGCAACACAGGGTCATAAGGTTGATGTGGAACCTTCAATCTTTCAGCTAAGCGAGAGGCATAACTTCCTCCATACAAGTCACCATTATTAGAATTAGAATACAACTGTCGGTGTACTAAGAAACGGGGTCCTTAGCACCCGGACTCGTTCACCAGACGCCGCAGCCTCTAGCCCGACAAGATCTTGCCAGGCATGAGCATTCCTCCAACTACAACAAGCAAAGGCCAAATAAACCCAGCAAGACGCCTTGCCGGGGGCTCAAGGACGCACACACCCGCTAAGGACTCCACCAGCCAAGGCCCAGCTCCATGTCGCCAGGCTGGTTGTCTACATCGACCAGGTGGCGAGCAGGCAGGCGGATAGGTGGAACCGGCCGGGGCGCGTGGCAGCATGAAGGGATTTACAGCAGCTTTAACGACACCCGTCCGATAGCGTGGCAAAAGAATAGAAGGTAGCTGGGAGGACGACATAGAAGGAGATGCAATCCTTGCTGGGAGACATCGCCAGCTTGACACCTCACGGCGCATTCAATGCACCTGTCCTAGTTCGTCAGAGTTAGGTATTTCCTACTACCACCTCTGTTGACACTCTGGTAGGAGGCAATATCCACTGTTCACCGGGTGTAAAGACCATTTTGCCACTGTGGTAACCCCTTATCTATAAAAGGAGGCCCATGGCTACCTTTACAAAGGTCGAGACCCTGTTGATTTTATGCGCGTAGCTGCACTCCCGAGGCACCTCTTGCCGAGTTGTTGCACCTTATACCGTGAACGCCCATAAACCACAAGAACACAGGATGTAGGGTTTTACGCTCCGGTGGCCCGAACCTGTCTAAACCCCCGCGTACGCAGGAATCAGTGATGCTCTTTGTGTTGGAAACCCACCCACCTGATTACAAAGGGTCCTTGCCGGATCCATAGATCATCGTTTCTCGACATCTTTGGCGTGCCAGGTAGGGGGGAGTTTCTGGCATGAACCTTCGCTGGTCTCTGCGCACCTTCATCAGCAGCCTCATTGTCGCCCATGGCCCCCAAGAAGGCCAAGGGTGCAGCGACTCCTACTGCAACCACATCCAAGCTGCCATCTCAGGTGGCCGTCGGCATCACCGACGGAGGCGACCACCACGCTCACCCCGCTGGTGAATGCAGCCACAACAACACGCGGAGCTCCGCGAGCCGTGACCCAGACCCCGTTGTCATAGAGACGCGGAACGCACCGGCGGCGGCGGGGGCTGAGACGGAAGCAGCGGCGGCCGCGACGGCGGCTGCAGCAGCGGCGAAGGCAACCGCGCCTCCATCGCGCCCTTCGCGGGACGACCGTGACCAACATCCCCGAGGCGGCGAGCCCGGGTGGCGCGCGGACAAGACCCCTGAGCGTCCCTCCCAGTGTTGGAAATATGCCCTAGAGGCAATAATAAAGTGATTATTATTATATTTCCTTGTTCATGATAATCGTTTATTATCCATGCTATAATTGTATTGATTGGAAACACAAATACATGTGTGGATACATAGACAACACTGTGTCCCTAGTATGCCTCTAAGACTAGCTCGTTGATCGAAGATGGTCAAGGTTTCCTGGCCATAGACATGAGATGTCATTTGATAACGGGATCACATCATTAGGAGAATGATGTGATGGACAAGACCCAAACTATGAACGTAGCATATGATCGTGTCAGTTTATTGCTATAGTTTTCTGCATGTCAAGTATCTGCTCCTATGACCATGAGATCATGCAACTCACTAACACCGGAGGAATACCTTGTGTGTATCAAACGTCGCAACGTAACTGGGTGACTATAAATATGCTCTACAGGTATCTCCGAAGGTGTCTGTTGAGCTGGCATGGATCGAGACTGGGATTTGTTACTCCGTGTGACGGAGAGGTATCTCAGGGCCCACTCGGTAATACAACATCACAATAAGCCTTGCAAGCAAAGTGACTAAAGAGTTAGCCACGGGATCTTGTATTATAGAACGAGTAAAGAGACTTGCCGGTAACGAGATTGAACTAGGTATAGAGATACCGACGATCGAATCTCGGGCAAGTAACATACCGAAGAACAAAGGGAACAACATACGGGATTAACTGAATCCTTGACATAGAGGTTCAACCGATAAAGATCTTCGTAGAATATGTAGGAACCAATATGGGCATCCAGGTCCCGCTATTGGTTATTGACCGTAGAGATGTCTCGGTCATGTCTACATAGTTCTCGAACCCGCAGGGTCTGTACACTTAACGTTCAATGATGTTTCAGTAGTATTGAGTTATGTATGGTGGTGACCGAAGGTTTTTCAGAGTCCCGGATGAGATCCCGGACGTCATGAGGAGCTCCGGAATGGTCCGGAGGTAAATATTGATATATAGGAAGTCCCATTTTGGTCACCGGAAAAAGTTCGGGCGTCACCGATAGTGTACCGGGTGTGTCGGGAGGGTTCCGGGGGTCCATCGGGAGGGGGCCACCCACTCCGGGGGCCACATGGGCCTTAGGGGTGGCGCACCAGCCCTGAGTGGGCTACGCAAGCCAGCCCCTAAGGGCCCATGCGAAGAGGAGAGAGGAGGGCCAAGTGGGGAGTCCTCCCAGGACTCCACCTCCCTTGTGGGATGAGGAATCCTAGTTGGGGGAGGACTCCTCCCCCTTGGTTCGGCCGAACCCTCCTTGGTGGAGGGTTTGGGGCTGCCTCCTCCCCTCCCTTCCTCCTATATATACAAGAGGTTTTGAGGGCAGCCCCTCACCTGAAAAGCCACTGCTGCCTCTCTCTCCCTCTAGATCTGTTCTCCACTAGATCATCTCGGTTGCGCTTGGCGAAGCCCTGCCGGGACAGCACCACCACCACCGTCACCACGCCGTCGTGCTGCCGGAGTACTCATCTACCTCTCCGCTCCCTCTTGCTGGATCAATAAGGCGGAGATCATCGAGCTATACGTGTGCTGAACGCGGAGGTGCCGTCCGTTCGGCGCTTGATCGGGACGGATCGTGATTGGATCGCAAGACGGCTTGCGATTTGGATCGCGAAGACGTTCGACTACATCAACCGCGTTTCTTAACGCTTCCCGCTTAGCGATCTACAAGGGTATGTAGATCCACTTTCCCTCTCGTAGATGCTCATCACCATGGATAGATCTTTGGTGTGCGTAGGAAATTTTTTGTTTCCCATGCAACATTCCCCAACAATGGCATCGTGAGCTAGGTCTATGCGTAGATGAGATCTCGAGTAGAACACAAAGGAGTTTATGGGTGTTGATATTCAGTTTCCCCCCTTAGTATTTTCTTGATTCAGCGGTATTGTGGGATGAAGTGGCTCGGACCAACCTTACTCGTCCACATACGAGAGACCGGTTCCATCGACTGACATGTAACTTTGTTGCATAAGATGGCTGGCGGGTGTCTGTCTCTCTCACTTTAGTTGAATCGGATTCGACAGAGGCGGTCCTTGTAGAAGGTGAAATAGCAACTTGTATATCACCGTTGTGGTTTTGCGTAGGTAAGAATCGTTCTTGCTAGATACCCAGAGCAGCCACGTAAAACATGCAACAACAAACTAGAGGACGTCTAACTTGTTTTTGCTGGGTATGATGTGATATGATATGGCCAGAAACATGATGAGATATATGTGATGTATGAGATGATCATGTTTTGTATAGATTATCACGACTTGCATGTCGATGAGTACGGCAACCGGCAGGAGCCATAGGGTTGTCTTTAATTTATTTTCGCCGTTTTTTGCTTTACTTTATCGCTATGAGTTAGCAATAGTTGTAGAAGCAATAGTTGGCGCGACAACCTCAAGGCGACACGTTGATGGAGATCATGGTGTCATGCCGGTGACGATGGAGATCATGACGGTGCTTTGGAGATGGAGATCAAAAGCACAAGATCATGGCCATATCATGTCACTTATGATTTGCATGTGATGTTAATCCTTTTATGCATCTTATTATGCTTAGGACAACGGTAGCATTATAAGGTGATCCCTCACTAAAATTTCAAGATAAAATTGTGTTCTCCCCAAGTGTGCACCGTTGCGAAAGTTCGTCATTTCGAGACACCACGTGATGATTGGGTGTGATAGACTCTACGTTCGCATACAACGGGTGCAAGCCAGTGTTGCACATGCGGAACACTCGGGTTAAACTTGATGAGCCTAGCATGTACAGACATGGCCTCGGAGCACAAGAGACCGAAAGGTCGAGCATGATTCATATAGTAGATATGATCAACATTGAGATGTTCACCATTGAAACCACCTCATCTCACGTGATGATCGGACTTGGGTTGGTGAATTTGGATCATGTGACACTCGAATGACCTGAGGGATGTCAATTTGAGTGGGAGTTTTTTAAGTAATATGATTAACTAAACTCAGTATCTTGAACAATAGTCTAAGTTGTCTTTGCAAAATTTATGTTGTAGATCAATGGCTCGCGTAGTAGCACCCCTGAATTTCAATGCGTTCCTAGAGAAAGCTAAGTTGAAAGATGATGGAAGTAACTTTGTAGACTGGGCCCATAATCTGAGGATTATCCTCATGGCTTCCCAAAAGGCTTATGTCCTTGATGCACCGCTCGGTGAACCACCCGCTCCAGTAGAGTCCGCAGACGTTGCGAACGCCTGGCAGGCACGTTGTGATGATTACTCAATAGTTCAATTGCAATGTTGTATGGCTTAGAACCGGGACTTCAAAGACGTTTTGAACGTCATGGAGCATATGAGATGTTCCAGGAGTTGAAGTTTATCTTTGAGAAGAATGCCCGGATCGAGAGGTATGAAACCTCCGATAAGTTCTTTGCTTGCAAGATGGAGGAGAACGGGTCTGTCAGTGAACATGTGCTCAGAATGTCTGGGTATTCCAACCGTCTAGCGGAGTTGGGAATTGTTCTCCCGCCAGAGGCGATCACTGACAAAGTTCTTCAATCACTGCCACCTAGCTACAAAAGCTTCGTGTTGAACTATAACATGCAAGGGATGAACAAGTCAGTCGCCGAGCTGTTTGCGATGTTGAAAGTCGCTGAGTCTGAGATTCAGAAGAAGCATCAAGTGTTGATGGTCAATAAAACTACTAGTTTCAAGAAGAATGGCAAGGGCAAGAAGGGTAACTCCAAGAAGAGTGGCAAAGCAGTTGCCCCTCCCGTGAAGAAACCCAAGGCTGGACCCAAGCCAGAAACTGAGTGCTTTCATTGCAAGGGAACTGGTCACTGGAAGCAGAACTGCCCCAAGTAGCTGGCTGACAAGAAGGCGGCCAACACCAAACAAGGTATATATGATATACATGCTATTGATGTGTACCTTACCAACTCTCGTTGTAGTGCCTGGGTATTTGATACCAGTTCGATTGCTCACATTTGCAACTCAAAGCAGGAACTACGGAATAATCGAAGGCTCGCAAAGGACGAAGTGACGATGCGCGTGGGAAATGGTTCCAAGGTTGATGTGATCGCCGTCGGCACGCTCGCTCTTCGATTACCATCGGGATTAGTGATGAACCTGAATAATTGTTATTTAGTGCCTGCGTTAAGCATGAACATTATATCTGGATCTTGTTTATTGCGAGATGGCTACTCATTTAAATCAGAGAATAATAGTAGTTCTATTTATATGAGTAATATCTTTTATGGTCATGCACCCATTGTGAGGGGTTTATTCTTATTGAATCTCGATAGTGATGATACACATGTTCATAACATTGATGCCAAAAGATGTAGAGTTGATAATGATAGCACCACTTTCTTGTGGCACTACTGCTTAGGTCATATTGGTGTAAAATGCATGAAGAAGCTCCATGCTGATGGACTTTTGGAGTCACTTGATTTTGAATCACTTGACACATGTGAATCATGCCTCATGGGCAAGATGACTAAGACCCCGTTCTCTGGAACAATGGAACGGGCAAGTGACTTGTTGGAAACCATACATACTGATGTTTGCGGTCCGATGAGCATTGAGGCGCGCGGTGGATATCGTTATTTTCTCGCCTTCACTTATGACTTAAGTAGATATGGGTATATTTATTTAATGAAACACAAGTCTGAAATGTTTGAAAAGTTCAAGCAATTTCAGAGTGAGGTTGAGAATCATCGTAACAAGAAGATTAAATTCCTGCGATCTGATCGAGGAGGAGAATATCTGAGTTATGAGTTTGGCAGTCAGTTAAGACAATGTGGAATTGTTTCACAATTGACACCTCCTGGAACACCACAGCGTAATGGTGTGTCCGAACATCGTAATCGAACCTTATTGGATATGGTGCGGTCTATGATGTCTCTTGCCGATTTGCCACTATCGTTTTGGGGTTATGCGTTAGATACATCTGCATTCACTTTAAATAGGGCACCATCGTAATCCGTTGAGACGACGCCATATGAACTGTGGTTTGGTAAGAAACCAAAGTTGTCGTTTCTTAAAGTTTGGGGATGTGATGCTTATGTAAAAAAGCTTCAGCCTGAAAAGCTGGAACCCAAAGCGGAGAAGTACGTCTTCATAGGATACCCAAAAGAGACGGTTGGGTATACCTTCTATCTCAGATCCGAGGCAAAGTGTTTGTCGCAAAGAACGGGTCATTTCTCGAGAAGAGTTTCTCTCGAAAGAATTGAGTGGGAGGAAAATAGAACTTGATGAGGTTGTTGAACCTTTACTTCAACCAGAGAGTAGCGCAGCGCAGAAAGATGTTTCTGTAGAGCCTACATCAGTTGAAGAGGAAGCTGATGATGGTGATCATGAGGCTTCGGATCAAGTTGCTATCGAACCTTGTAGGTCGACAAGGGCACGTACTGCTCCTGAGTGGTACGGTAACCCTGTCTTAGAGGTCATGTTGTTGGACAACGATGAACCTACGAGCTATGGAGAAGCGATGGTGGGCCCGGATTCCGAGAAATGGTTAGAGGCCATGAAATTCGAGATGGGATCCATGTATGAAAGCAAAGTATGGACTTTGGATGTATTACCTGAAGGGCGAAAGGCCATTCAGAACAAATGGATCTTTAAGAAGAAGACGGACGCGCACGGTAATATCACCGTCTATAAAGCTCGACTTGTGGCAAAGGGTTTTTCACAAGTTCAAGGAGTTGACTACGATGAGACCTTCTCACCCGTAGCAATGCTTAAGTCCGTCAGAATCATGTTAGCAATAGCTGCATTTTTCGATTATGAAATTTGGCAGATGGATGTCAAAACGGCGTTCCTTAACGGTTTCCTTAAGGAATGTATATGATGCAACCAGAAGGTTTTGTCGATCCAGAGAATGCTGACAAAGTTTGCAAGCTCCAGCGATCCATTTATGGATTGGTGCAAGCATCTCGGAGTTGGAATCTTCGCTTTGATGAGGTGATCAAAGTTTCCGGTTTATACAAGTTTACGGAGAAGCTTGTATTTACAAGAAAGTGAGTGGGAGCTCTATAGCGTTTCTAATATTATATGTGGATGACATATTGCTGATTGGAAACAATATAGAAATGTTGGAAAGCGTGAAGGAATATTTGAACAAGAGTTTTTCAATGAAGGACCTAGGAGAAGCTGCTTTCATATTAGGCATCAAGATCTATAGAGATAGATCGAGACGCTTAATAGGACTTTCATAGAGCACATACCTTGACAAAGTTTTGAAGTTCAAAATGGATCAGTCCAAGAAGGGGTTCTTGCCTGTATTGCAAGGTGTGAAGTTGAGTAAGACTCAATGCCCAGTGACTGCAGAAGATAGAGAAAAGATGAGTGTCATCCCCTATGCTTCAGCCATAGGCTCTATCATGTATGCAATGCTGTGCACAAGACCTGATGTCAGCCTTGCCATAAGTATGGCCGGAAGGTTTCAAAGTGATCCAGGAGTGGAACACTGGACGGCGGTCAAGAATATCCTGAAGTACCTGAAAAGGACTAAGGACATGTTTCTCGTTTATGGAGCTGATCAAGAGCTCGTCGTAAAGGGTTACGTCGATGCAAGCTTTGACACTGATCCAGATGACTCTAAGTCTAAAACCGGATACGTATTTATTCTCAATGGGGGTGCGGTAAGCTGGTGCAGTTCCAAGCAGAGCGTGGTAGCTGATTCTACATGCGAAACGGAGTACATCGCTGCCTCGGAGGCGGCGAAGGAAGGTGTCAAAATGTAGGAGTTCATGACAGATCTTGGAGTAGTGCCCAATGCACTGAACCCAATGACTCGGTTCTGTGACAACACTGGTGCCATTGCTCTGGCCAAGGAACCAAGGTTTCACAAGAGGACCAGACACATAAAGCGACGCTTCAATTCCATCCGCGATTACATCAAGGAGGAGGACATAAATATTTGCAAAGTGCACATGGATCTGAATGTCGCAGACGCGTTGACTAAACCTCTTCCAAGGGCTAAACATGATCAACACCAGAACTGTATGGGTGTTAGATTCATTATAATGTAAATCACATAGTGATGTGAGCTAGATTATTGACTCTAGTGCAAGTGGGAGACTGTTGGAAATATGCCCTAGAGGCAATAATAAAGTGATTATTATTATATTTCCTTGTTCATGATAATCGTTTATTATCGATGCTATAATTGTATTGATTGGAAACACAAATACATGTGTGGATACATAGACAACACTGTGACCCTAGTATGCCTCTAAGACTAGCTCGTTGATCGAAGATGGTCAAGGTTTCCTGGCCATAGACATGAGATGTCATTTGATAACGGGATCACATCATTAGGAGAATGATGTGATGGACAAGACCCAAACGATGAACGTAGCATATGATCGTGTTAGTTTATTGCTATAGTTTTCTGCATGTCAAGTATCTGTTCCTATGACCATGAGATCATGCAACTCACTAACACCAGAGGAATACCTTGTGTGTATCAAACGTCGCAACATAACTGGGTGACTATAAAGATGCTCTACAGGTATCTCCGAAGGTGTCTGTTGAGCTGGCATGGATCGAGACTGGGATTTGTTACTCCGTGTGACGGAGAGGTATCTCAGGGCCCACTCGGTAATACAACATCACAATAAGCCTTGCAAGCAAAGTGACTAAAGAGTTAGCCACGGGATCTTGTATTACGGAACGAGTAAAGAGACTTGCCGGTAACAAGATTGAACTAGGTATAGAGATACCGACGATCGAATCTCGGGCAAGTAACATACCGAAGAACAAAGGGAACATCATACGGGATTAACTGAATCCTTGACATAGAGGTTCAACCGATAAAGATCTTCGTAGAATATGTAGGAACCAATATGGGCATCCATGTCACGTTATTGGTTATTGACCGTAGAGATGTCTCGGTCATGTCTACATAGTTCTCGAACCCGCAGGGTCTGCACACTTAACATTCGGTGACGTTTCGGTAGTATTGAGTTATGTATGGTGGTGACCGAAGGTTGTTCGGAGTCCCGGATGAGATCCCGGACGTCACGAGGAGCTCCGGAATGGTCTGGAGGTAAGGATTGATATATAGGAAGTCCCATTTTGGTCACGGGAAAAAGTTCGGGCGTCACCGGTTGTGTACCGGGGGTGCCGGGAGGGTTCCGGGGGTCCATCGGGAGGGGGCCACCCACTCTGGGGGCACATGGGCCTTAGGGGTGGCGCACCAGCCCTTAGTGGGCTGGGCGCACCAGCCCCTAAGGGCCCATGCAAAGAGGAGATAGGAGGGCCAAGTGGGGAGTCCTCCTAGGACTCCACCTCCCTTGTGTGAGGAGGAATCCTAGTTGGGGGATGACTCCTCCCCCTTGGTTCGACCGAACCCTCCTTGGTGGAGGGTTTGGGGCTGCCTCCTCCCCTCCCTTCCTCCTATATATACTACAGGTTTTGATGGCAGCCCCTCACCTGAAAAGCCACGGCTGCCTCTCTCTCCCTCTAGATCTGTTCTTCACTAGATCGTCTCGGTTGCGCTTGGCGAAGCCCTGCCGGGACAACACCACCACCACCGTCACCACGCCTTTGTGCTGCCGGAGTACTCATCTACCTCTCCGCTCCCTCTTGCTGGATCAAGAAGGCGGAGATCGTCATCGAGCTATACGTGTGCTGAACGCGGAGGTGCCGTCCGTTCGGCGCCAGATCGGGACGGATCGTGATGGGATCATGGGACGGCTTGCAATTTGGATCGCGAAGACGTTCGACTACATCAACCGCGTTTCTTAACGCTTCCTGCTTAGCGATCTACAAGGGTACGTAGATCCACTCTCCCTCTCGTAGATGCTCATCACCATGGATAGATCTTGCGTGTGCGTAGGAAATTTTTTGTTTCCCATGCAACATTCCCCAACACCCAGGACGCGCAGGGCCAAGCTCGAGAATAGCCTCCTGGAGCTGGTGAGCGGCATGCGACGGCACGGGCGAACGCTCCTCCTATCACTCTTAGGAGTAAGAGTGTCACCCATGTATCGCACCGCTCCATGCCCAAAACTGCGGAAGAGGCTCTAGCGCAGGCGCAGCTGTTGCTGAACTTCCCGCCTGCGCCGGAGAAGATGGAGGACTGGAGAGCAACCATACAAAGTCTGCTGAGCATCGCGAACCGCGACAGGCCGGAGGGGGCAGGACCATCGCGTGCATGCCGAGCGACCCCTGGGGGCCCAGCCACCGGGCGCGACGCTGGCGGGGCGCATATGGTCCAATCACCTCTGCAGCGGACTTCCCCCCGGACCGACGTACAATACGAGGTGTCGTACGCCTCGCCGGACCAGCGGCGAGACCAAGACCAGCGCCAAATCCTGAAGGGCAGGCGCAAGGAAGATGCCCGCACGACCATCGAAAGACGACGCGAGACTCGCCATCAATCCCGTCAATCCGACGGCCGCGCGGACCCCACCGTCAACGAACCCACGCCGGGGGCACCTGGCAGCCTACCTTACGAGGTGGGATGCCCGGCATTCACCCATGAGTTACGGCAGGTTCGCTAGCCTTCCAGGAGGGCCTTCAAGCCCGAGCTGCCCGACAAGTATGACAACAAGATCAGCCCCTCGAAATTCCTCGGCATCTACACCATCGTCGTGCAGGCTGCCAGGGGACGGGACGAGAAGATACTCGCCAACTACTTTCCGTTGGTTCTCAAGCCCAACGTGAGGAGTTGGCTGATGAACTTGCCGGAGGGGTCCATCTCATCTTGGGTGGATCTGTGCAACCAGTTCGTTGGCACATACCATGGGGGCCATCAGCTCCCAGGGCAGCCCAACGACTTGCACGTGCTTCCCCAGAGGGACGGCGAGACCCTCCGCAAGTACATCCAGAGGTTCAGCCGCGTGCAGCACAACATCCCAGACATCCACCCCGCTGCCGTGATTGCCGCGTTCCACACGAACGTACGCAATCGCCGGATGCGGGAAGAGATGAGCATCAACAAGGTGCGAGATGTTGCCGAGCTATATTCCCTGGCTGACAGGTTCGCACACGCCGAAGAAGGGAGGAGACTCCTCGGAGAGGACGCTGGTGCGGAGGTCGACTCTGACGATGACGATGCGTCAGCCATCAAGAATAAAGGCCGGAAGCGCAACAAGAAGTATAAGGGAAAGGCAGTGATGGCTGTCGAAGGGGGCGGCAACCCCGAATCCACCAAGAGGGCCAAGTCTATGGGGTCCGGCAAGAACGTCGCCGCGTGATCTGAAGATGACGAGGCCGCGGCGGGGGAGAAGACTAGCGGGCCATACTGCAAGATCCACCGCACCAAGAGCCACAACATCAACAGTTGTCGCCAAGTAGAACAACTTGCCGAGAAGCAGAGGCAAGAGTACGAAAGGCGCGACAAGGAGAAGACAATACGGTGCGGGGGGGCTCCGACAAGAACAGCAGTGGAGGTCGTGGTAGCCGCCGCGGGAAGGTCAAGCAGCAGAAAGAGAAGCCTGCTAGAGGCTGAGGTAACAAGTCCGATGACGATGGCGACACAAACAAAGAAGAATCCGGAGACCCGGAGTTCCAAAAGGCCGTGGACGCCATGTGCGTTGATGGGGGCGCATCCTTGCACTCCTCTCACCGGCAACTCAAGCAGTGGGCCCGTGAGGTCAACGCGGCAGAACCAGCGGCAGAAGCAAGAAAATCCCTCAAGTGGTCCAATACTCCCATCATCTTTGACGCTGAGGATCACCCCGACCGCATCACTATCGCCGGGTGTGTGCCATTGTTGGTATCACCAACAATCCGCAACCTCAAGGTCACTAAGATGCCGGTCGATAGTGGGGCCGGGCTGAACCTGATTTCACCGGATGTGATCAAGCGCCTGCAGATCCCCGACTCAGATCTTAAGCCAACGGGATCGTTCCAAGGGGTCAACCCGGGAAGGTCTCAGCCATGGTAGAACATAACTCTGTCGGTCACATTCGGCAGCGAGCTCAACTTCAGGACGAAGAAGATTGTCTTCGACGTCACAAAGATGTAGCTACCGTACAATGGAATCCCGGGCCGACCGGCGCTGGCAAAGTTCATGGAGGCGTCTCACCACACCTACAACACACTGGAAATGCCGGGGCCGATGAGCGTCATCACCATCAAGGCTGACAACAAGAACGCAGTCCTCTGCGTAGACAAACTCTTCAGGGAGGCAGTGGCAGCATCTGCCGACGAGGCACTCGCTCCTGCCGGCAAAGCTCCCAGGGGGAAGAATAAGGATAAGAGCTCTGGCGAGTCTCGTAAGAACTCTGGGAAGCGCACGGCAGAGTGTAGCACGCCCGTCGAGGACTTACCAAAGACCACCGCCGCCAGGAGCAAGAAGGACAAAGTGACCATCCCCAAGACAAAGCGAGTGGCTGCGCAGGAAGACGATGAGGGCGGCACTTTCACCATTAGTGCCACCCTCAACAGCAAATAGGAAAGTGCACCCGTCACCTTCCTGCGGGCGAATGTCGATGTGTTTGCCTGGCAGCCATCAGACATCCCCGGTATTCCCAGGGAGGTGATTGAGCACCACCTTGCCGTTTGCCCCCACGCGCGCCCCATCAAACAGAAGGTCAGAAAACAAGCATTAAAGTGGCAAGAGTTCATTGCCGAAGAGATCAAGAAACTAGAAGCGGCAGGTTTGATCAGAGGCGTGATCCACCCAACTTGGTTGGCAAATCCTGTGGTTGTGTGCAAGGCGAACGGGAAATGGAGGCTTTGCATCGACTTCACCGACGTTAACAAGGCCTGTACAAAGGACCCATTCCTCTTGCCGCGCATCGATCAGATAGTGGACTCGACCGTTGGCTGCGACCTGTTGTCTTTCCTTGACGCATACTCTGGGTACCACCAGATCTTCATGGCCAAGGATGACGAAGAGAAAACGGCGTTCATCACCCCCTGCGGCGCGTACTGCTTCAGACGCATGCCGTTCGGGTTAAAGAGCGCCGGTTCCACATTCGCAAGAGCGGTCCAGATTGGTTTGGGCCCACAGCTGTCGGATTTCGGGCTCCGCAAAACCCTAAGTTCGAACCCAGGGCCGTGTGCGAAGATTCCCCAACAACTTCACCCCCACAATGCCCAAAACACGATAACCCCGCTCGATGGCGAGGAAGACAATGGCACACAAGAGTTTACCCAGGTTCGGGCCGCTGTGAAGCATAAAACCCTACTCTTGCCTTTGGTGGATTGCCTCACGAGGAGGTGGGTGGACGAACTAGTACAGTGGTGTGTTGCGGGGTGATTGCTTCGTCGTCCCCAACTACCGAGCTGCCTGGCCTCTATTTATAGCGGCCTGGGTCCTCTTCCCTTATCGCAATGGCGGGAAGGGATCCCACAACGGCAAAATTTGAAGGGGGACAAGAGGTACACCCTATCCTGACGAAAGGTGGTCTTCGCCTGCAAAGTGGTCGACGGTGATGCAGTGGTGGGCTTGGTGATGACGTCCGTCCTGCCGGGCTTGGGGTCTTGGTATTGTTGCACCGGAAGGGAAACCTTTGGGGGGGGGGGGTGCTTTGGGAGCCTGCGCTCGTCCTTGTCTCCTTTGCACCAAAGAGGAAACTGTCCCCTCTGGCGCGCTGGCGCCCGCCTGGCATGGCTGGCGTCACCCTTGGCCTCCTGAGGTCGTGTGTTGCACAGAAGTCTCCGCCGCTCAGGAGGGGGCCTGGGGAGGCCTACCTCCCCGCGGGTCGTGGCGCTGTTTCCCTCGTGAGCCCGGGGGTCTCGCGTGGGCCTTGTGTTGAGCGTGGCCGTGCTGGGCCGTACTTGGTCGTCGAGGTGGGCCACGCCTTGGACCGTAGGCAGGCAAGTCTGGGTACTCTGGTATCCAGAACACCGACAGTAGCCCTCGGGCCCGAGGCACGCTTGAGCTAGCTTCGGGGCGAAGCCATGGTGGATGGGCCAGAGCACCGTGGGCCCCAATCACCTGCGGGTCCGACTTGACGCGTGGCGCACCACGAGACGTGGGCGTCTCGGCTCCCCGAAGACGTCGGGAACCGCCCTGGGTCGTGCTGACGCCTGGTCTACGCGCCTCCTTGGCCATCATTGCCCCTCTTTGAATGATGCTGACCCCTTGAGTCCTCTCTCTCCTCGAGCCACGCGGATGTGACCCGACGGGGGCAGACGAAGTGACGTGAGGCAGGATAGCACGCTGAACGATCCTGGCATGCGTCGCTCGAGGTGCATGGCGACTCCACCTCCCACGTCGCCTCGGCAACTGCTTCAGCTGGCCTTCAACCGTCGCATGTTGCGAGGCTATCAATGCCCGGGGCTGGGAAGACGCCGGTTGGCCTCCATCCAGCTATAAATGGTCGGGGGGGGGGGGGAACTGAGCCCCAGCCCATTCCTTCTTCTTGCTCCCCCACCTTTGTCTTCCATCCACTCCATCATGACGCCGGTGAGGAGGTTCTCCGCCGCCGAGAAGGGAAAGGCCAGCCAGGGGATGCCGGGCCAGCAACCTCCCAAGAGAGGTAGGGGTCGCCCCCGCAAGTATGCTGGGACGCCCTCGGCGGCACCCCGTGGGCGCGGGCGCCTCTCCGCGAGGCCTGGCGCTTCCGCTGGCGCAGCTGGAGGCGGCGGTCACGGCGGCCGTGGCAGGGGGGAGAGGCTTGCAGTCGGTGGCCGGTCACCGCGTCCGCAAGCCCGCACGGCCGACGCGGGCCCGGAGTTCCTGGTGCCGGTGGAGAGGGCGGCGAGCTCCTGGTTGCTGCTCCCACGTGCCTTCGCAGAGGCATTGCCGGCTGGCGTGCCCTCGGGCCTATGGCTGCAGGCCGACGGGTGTTGCAGCGGCGCGTTGTGGGTGGAAGTCGAGGTCACCCCTGCGGGCAACGCCTTCTTGGGCCGCGGGTGGCAGACCTTCGCCCGCGCCCATGACCTGAAGGGGGGGGCCATGCTCCATTTCAAGCACGACGGCGCCGTGACGCTGTTCGTCAAGATCTTCAGTGAGGACGGGAGGCGTTTGGAGTGCTGCCCGGTGGGCAGCGGCAGCGGCGATCTTGGAGATGAGCTTGCCCTTGGTGATGGCCGCCATGTCTCCAGCAGCAGCGATACATCCTCCGAGGGGAGCCCGAGCGACGACAGCTATGACACCCCGTCACGCCGTCGTGCCCGGACTTCGAGGGTAAGCCAGCCGCGGCGGCGCCGCTCCCCCGCCCGGGAAGCGGCCACGCCGACGTGCCACCATGGCGCCATCAAGGAGGAGGAGGACTCCGACTGAGTGCCGCGCACCAAGGCCGGGGCCTCAGGAGTGGCGCCCCCTAGGACGGGGGCCCCTTCGCCTTCTTTTCTTTTCTTCTACCTGTAATCAAAATCATGGGGGACCCTTTCGGGTGTATGATGAACCCTGGCGCTTCGCCCTCTTATTAGCACTTTCGTTACGCGTTATGGTCGTTGCGTTACTGTTAACTGAGGCCTCCCTTCGATTGTAGCTAGAGTGCTTAGCTTGATGCGTCCGCGGCGGGCCTCTTCGTCGCGAGGTTTAGCAGTGGCGTCCCGTGAGCTGATAGCGCTTGGAGAGCTTGGGGAGGTTCTTCTTTCCTGCGAATGAGGCTACTTGGGGGGAGCCCCTTTCGGCGCTCTACGTCTGCAGGGCCCGAACCCGTGCATGCCCCACCTCCGTTGGGGCCGTCCAGATCGCCAGGACGAGACCAAAGAAGGCAGGGCCTCGATCGCCACTGGGGCCGTCCGAATCACCAGGACGAGACCAATGGCGAGCGAGTAGCCACGCGGTCGGTGAGGCTCCTGTGGCGCAGTGCTCCGGAGCCCCCTTTGACGCTCAAGCGGCACTCTACATCGGCGGGGCCTGATCCCTCGCATGCCCCACCTCCGTTGGGGCTGTCTGGATCGATAGCACAAGACCAAAGAAGGCGGGGCCTGAATCGCCACCGGGGCCGTCCGGATCACCAGGACGAGACCAACTGCGAGCGAGTAGCCACGCGGTCGGTGAGGCTCCTGAGGCGCAGTGCTCAGGAGCCTCCCTTGACGTTCAAGTGGCAACCAATCCTTTCTGCCAGTTCTTGTCCCCAGGGAGCGTGAGCCTCCAGGGGTTTTTAGACAGCGCACCGAGCCGCGACGGAGCCCCCGAGCGAGGGTGAGATGGCGCGCGCCTGCTAGCTTGCTCGAGAGTGGCACACGAGGACCAGGACGCCAAGGCCACGTGGGGACCAGGACGCTGAGGCCTTGGTGAGGTGTGCGCACTGTGCCAGTAGTAGCCCCCGCTAGCGGGGCGCGAGAGGGAGAGGCTGGCAGGCATTATCCCGAAGAAAGAAATTTTGAAGAGAGAGAGAACTGCAAGAAGAAAAATTCCCGCCCCTTTTCCTTTAAACAGAGTTAATAAAAAGCCTCGGACTTCTTTCTAGGGAAAAAGGCAAATTCGAACACAAGAAAGGTAGAGAAAAGCCGCGTCCGGCACCTAGGCTAGTCTTCGTCTTCCCCCAGCACGGAACATAGGGCATCTACATTGTGTGGGCATAGCCATTGGAGGGCAGTGTTGTCCGCCAGCGCGGAGCATGGGGCTTCCACTTGGGCATGGGAGGCAACCCCTCCGCGTCCTCGGGGGGCTCCGGGCGTATACAGCCCACTCATTATTATGTGAGAGTGTCACGGGTAGAACTTTCGGAGGTGCTGGATGTTCCAGGCATTCTGGATGGGGGTGCCGTCTTGAGTCTGCAGACGCACGGCGCCAGGTCTGGAGACGCGGGCGACCTTGAACGGGCCCTCCCACATGGGAGAGATCTTGTGCAAGCCTTCCCTGGAGAGGACCCGCCTCAGGACGAGGTCTCCAACTTCAAGGGTCCTGGAGCGGATGTTACGGCAATGGTAGCGCCGCAGCGCCTGCTGGTACCTAGTAGCTCGGAGCGAGGCACGACGCCGGGCCTCTTCCCCGAGCACGAGGTCCGTCCCCCGTGAGGCATCCTGACGTTCCTCATCAAATGCCAAAACCCACGGGGAACGGTGCTTGACTTCGTGCGGGAGGACGGCTCGGCTCCGTAGACGAGGAAGAACGGGGTCTCGCCGGTGGGCTTAGTCGTGGTGGTGCGGATAGACCACAACACGGACTGAAGCTCGTCGACCCAACCCTTGCCGCATGCCTCAAGCTTATTCTTGAAGCTCCTTGCCTTGAGGGCCCGTAGGATCTCCGCGTTGGCGCGCTCCACCTGACCGTTGCTTCGGGGGTGCGCCACCGAGGCGTAGCATATCTGCGTTCCAAGGTTAGCGCAATAGGTCCTGAAGAGGTTACTTGTGAACTGCGAACCGTTGTCTGTGATGATGCAGTTGGGGACGCCGAAGCGGCTCACGATGCCATTAATGAACTTGACGGCTGATCCGGCGGGGATGGTGTGGACAGGCTCCACCTCCGCCCATTTGGTGAACTTGTCGATGGTGACGTAGAGGTAGCGGTACCCGCCTGCTGCCTGCGGGAAGGGCCCCAGTATATCCAGCCCCCAGACCGCAAAGGGCCAGGAAAGCGGGATGGTCTGGAGGCCCTGCGCAGGCTGATGAATCTTCTTGGCGTGGAACTGACAGGCCTCGCAAGACCGGACTAGCTCGGTTGCGTCGTTAAACGCCGAGGGCCAGTAGAAGCCAGTGCGAAACGCCTTCCCTACAAGGGTGCACGACGAGGAGTGATGTCCGCAGTCTCCCCCATGGATGTCAGCCAGCAACTCGCACCCCTGCTCCCTGGATATGCACCGCAACGCGACGTCGTTCGGGCGCCTGCGGTACAGCTTGCCGTCTCGAAGACAATAAGTTGTGGCCTGTCATTCCACACGCTCCGCGTCCTCCTCCTTTTCGGGTAACGTGCCGTGAAGCAGGTATGCCTTGAACTCCTGTGTCCAGTCATCGACTTGGGGCTCCAGCGCTAGGAGCAACCAGGCTCCGGAGGCTGGACCACAAGTTGGAGCTCCTGAGGGTGGTGCTGGGGGCAATTCTTCATTTCGCGATGCCTGATCCCCAGTTGGTGGCATCGCGGATGGCTTGAAGAGTCGCTCCTCGAAGACGCCCGGCTCTTGAGACTCATGGCATGATGCCCTCTTGGCGATGTCATCGGCCTCCTTGTTCGCGCCGCGCGGGATGTGCTGCAACTCCAAGCCCTGGAAACGCTTTTCAATCTTACGTACCTCCGCCAAGTATGCCTCCATGTGCTCGTCCTTGGGCGTGTACTCCTTGTTGGAGAAGTTGACGAGGAGCTGGGAGTCACCCTTGATGGTGAGGCGTTGAATCCCCAAGGCGGCCGTGGCCCGGAGGCCGGTGATTAGGCCTTCGTGCTCTGCGATGTTGTTGGAGACCTTTTCACCATGTTGGAAACAGAGTTGCACGGCGTAGTAGAGCTTGTCCCCGGTCGGGGAGATGAGCACTACTCCGGCCCCAGCTCCCCTGCGCGCGAAGGCCTCATCGAAGTGCATGATCCAGCCTTCAGGTGACTCGTCGCCGGGGGTGAGGGACTGGCCCTCGCCCAGCCCCCGGTCAGGAGCGTCTGTCCACTCGGCTACAAAGTCCGCCAGGGCCGCTCCCTTGATGACCCTGGTCATGCTGAACTCTATATTGAAGGCCTGCAGCTCGATGTTCCATTCTGCCACTCTCCCTACTGCGTTGGGGTTGCGCAGCACATTCTCCAAGGGGTACGCGGAGACGACCCTGATGGGGTGCCCCTGGAAGTAATGGCGCAGTTTTCTTGAGGCAACAAGGAGTGCAAGCAAGGGCTTTTGATGCATAGGGTAGCGTGAGCGTGCGTCCCGCAACACGGTACTGACGTAGTACACTGGTCGTTCGACGAGAGAGAGGCCTTCCGCTCCGTCTCTCTCCTCTGCGGGCTCTTGAGGCCCGGGTGCCTCGGGGGTAGCTGGGACCTCGGGAGCGTTGTCCCGAGGGGGAGGAGGTTTCTTGGCGTTCGGTATGTCGCTCTGCCCCCCGCCTAGGGGCCCGCCTGCGCCTGAAGGCGCAACGTGCTTGTGAGCATGCTCCTCCTTGACCGCCACGAGCACAGCACTTGCGGAGTGCGGGGTGGCGGCCAGGTACAGCACCAGGGGCTCCCGAGGGTGAGGTGCCACCATTACTGGTGGGCTCGTGAGGTACCGCTTGAGGTCCTCGAATGCCGCGTCCGCCTCCATAGTCCACTCGAAGGGGCCCTTCCTCTTCATGAGCTTGAAGAACGGTAGGGCCCGCTCGCCAAGCTTCGAGATGAAGCGCCCCAAGGAGGTCACGCAGCCCGCCAGCTTCTGCATTTCCTTGAGTGTCTGAGGCGGGCTCATCTTGCTTATAGCCTTGAAATTCTCCGGGTTCGCCTCGATTCCCCGGTGCGACACTAAGAAACCGAGCAGATTGCCCGACGGGACCCCGAAGACACACTTCTCGGGGTTGAGCCTCAGGTTCACCCGCCTCAAGCTGGCGAACGTCTCCTCCAGATCCTCGATCAAGGTCTTGGCTTCTCACGACTTGACCACGATGTCATCGACGTAGGCTTCCGCGTTCCTCCCGAGCTGTGGTCCCAGGGCGATGTGCATCAGCCGTTGGAAGGTCGCGCCCGCGTTCCGCAGCCCGAAGGGCATGCACGTGTAGCAGAACACACCGCACGTGGTGAGGAAGGCTGTCTTCTCAACATCCTCCACCGCCATCTTGATCTGATGGTAGCCCGAGAAGGCGTCCAGGAAGCACAGGAGGTCGCATTCGGTGTTGGAGTCCACGATCTGGTCGATGCGCGGCAGTGGGAATGGGTCCTGAGGGCAGTCCTTGTTGAGGCTCGTGAAATCGACACACAGACGCTCCTTCCCGCACTTCTTCGGGACGACCACCGGGTTGGCGATCCATTCCGGGTACTGCACTTCTCGGATGACCCCTGCTTCTTTCAGCTTGCCAACCTCTTGGGCAATGAACGCCTGCTTCTCTTGAGCCTGCCTCCTCGCCTTTTGCTTCACCGGTCGCTCGTTGGGACACACCATGAGATGGTGCTCGATCACATCCCTTGGCGTGCATAGCATGGGGAGCGCACCAGCGGCAGTCGTTGCTCTGGGGTGATCGTCGGGACCGAAGGTGATGTCGATCTCTGGCCACGCTCGGTGCTGTGGGGTTTCGAACCATGGCCGAATCACACCTGGCTGGCGGAGGAAACGCCTGACTTGGCGGCTGGAGGCGGGCGCCTGCGATCCGCCGAGGATGCAAGCGACCGCCGGGCCAACCCTACGAGCCGGGGCGCCACCGCGCAACGAGGGCTGCCCGGCCTCTGAGGTTGCGTCGACCATCGGCACGATGGGGCGAAGAAGAAGCGAAGCTCGCTGAAGACTCTGACACGCCCCCTACCTGGCGCACCAAATGTCGGATTTCGGGCTCCGCAAAACCCTAAGTTTGAACCCAGGGGCGTGTGCGAAGATTCCCCAACAGCTTCACCCCCACAATGCCCAAAAACACGATAACCCCGCTCGATGGCGAGGAAGACAATGGCACACAAGAGTTTACCCAGGTTCGGGCCGCTGTGAAGCGTAAAACCCTACTCCTGCCTTTGGTGGATTGCCTCACGAGGAGGTGGGTGGACGAACTAGTACAGTGGTGTGTTGCGGGGTGATTGCTTCGTCGTCCCCAACTACCGAGCTGCCTGGCCTCTATTTATAGCGGCCCGGGCCCTCTTCCCTTATCGCAATGGCGGGAAGGGATCCCACAACGACCAAATTTGAAGGGGGACAAGAGGTACACCCTATCCTGACGAAAGGTGGTCTTCGCTTCCAAAGTGGTCGACGGTGATGTAGTGGTGGGCTCGGTGATGACGTCCGTCCTGCGGGGCTTGGGGTCTTGGTCTTGTTGCACCGGAAGGGAAACCTTTGGGGGGTGCTTTGGGAGGCTGCGCTCGTCCTTGTCTCCTTTGCACCAAAGAGGAAACTGTCCCCTCTGGTGCGCTGGCGCCCGCCTGGCATGGCTGGCGTCACCCTTGGCCTCCTGAGGTCATGTGTTGCATAGAAGTCTCCGTCGCTCAGGAGGGGGCCTGGGGAGGCCTACCTCCCCGCGGGTCGTGGTGCTGTTTCCCTCGCGAGCCCGGGGGTCTCGCGTGGGCCTTGTGTTGAGCGTGGCCGCGCCGGGCCGTACTTGGTCATCGAGGTGGGCCACACCTTGGACCGCATGCAGGCAAGTCTGGGTACCCTGGTATCCAGAACGCCGACAACAACTACACATGAATGTAGAAGCATACATGGATGACATAGTGGTGAAGACCAAGAACAAGGACACGTTGGTGCAAGACCTAGAAGAAACCTTCGCAAACCCGCGCAAGATCAACCTCAAGCTCAACCCTGAGAAGTGCTCTTCGGAGTCCCCTCCAGCAAGCTCCTCGGGTTCTTCGTCTCGCAGCGCGGGATCGAAGCCAACCCCGCCAAGATCAAAGCAATCGAGCAACTGGAGGCACTGAAACGCGTCAAGGACGTACGCCGTCTGGCGGGCTGCATCGCCGCACTCAGCAGGTTCATTTCCAAGTCCGCAGAGCGTGCCTTGCCGTTCTTCAAGATCTTGAAGAAAGCGGTGTAACACCCAAGATGCGGTCCTAACCCTATTAAGGCACGAGGCCTCGACGAGTATAGAAGTGCATCTAGTCATTTCGCAAGTACAGAAATCATTGCATACATGTAGGAAGAGATGAGTATATGAGTTGGCTTACACTCGCCACAAGCTATCTTACAAGTCCACACAATTATTCATACATTCATCCAGAAGACTGGGTCCGGCTACGGACGAAATCAAACGATAAAAGAAAGTAATGAAACTGTCTTGCTATCCCAGGAACACCACCATGAAGCTCCCCTCTTCATCGTACTCCCACTTGAGCTGAGACACACCATCTGGCACAAACTCGTCAACACCTGTACCTGTATTGTTGTAATCTATGAGCCACAAGGACTCAGCAATCTCAAAACCCAGGTACCGAGACTATGTAAGCCAATATGTGAGGAATGGTTAAGTGGTGAGGCTACAACAAGCACTAAGCATGTATTTGGTGGCTAACTTACGAGAACAAGAATGTAAATATGGTGGACTACGCATGACGGTCGTGAACTAGCATGATCACTAAGTGATCCTAAACACCTACTTATGTCAAACATAACCCCACCGTGTTCTCTCTCGGTTCATGTTCACGAGCAAAGACAGTCATGGTTACGCACACAGTTGGTGTATTTTATTAGAGTTTACTTCAAGTTAACTATAACCGGGTGTTAAACAAATTTCCAAGTTGCCACATCACCGCGGGCACGACTTCTCGAAAAGATTTAACCCTGCAGGGGTGCTCCAACTCATCCATCACAAACTAACCACACACCGTGGGAATAACCTCGACCACGAATCCCATGATCTCCTAGGAAATTCCGTTGGAAAACCTCAACCTTGAGATAGCCCAAAGTATCCTTGGAATTCCTCGCGCAAGACATTCGAGAAAGGTAAAACAAGTCCAGCAAGACCGCCCGACGTGTCGACGAACCCGATAGGAGCCGCGTATCTCATTCTCAGGACACGACGGATAAGCAAAGCGTACGGTGGCCTGATAGACATCTCCCGAGTTGCCTCGGGTTGGCCCTGCACAGTGCTCTAGTTTGGACCAACACTCATGAGGAGCACTGGCCCGGGTTGTTGATTAATTATCCATGGGGTAGCTAAGCCCTATGCATTTTTAATTAAGTTGTTTAGCAAATGTAGTACCAATGTTGGGTCTTGCCAGACAAGTTTTAATCTAAACTGAACGGTCAAGGGGGTCCCCATAACAACCCCGAGCATGTTAGGAGCACAATATATGGAACATAACACCGGTACTCGTGGCAATTTAAGAGGCTGACAGTTCAAGTGGTAGGTAACGAAACATAACGTAGAAGCGAGACATCTAGCATAGCAAAGATAGTGTCGGGATCCGGGTGTGATCATCTTGCCTGTTGGGTCTTCAGAGGGACAAAGAGCTGGGTCCTCATAGTTGTACTCTCCGGGATCCTCGTACTCAGGCTCGACACTCGAGTCTACCCAAAGAGAAACAACACCAAATGAACATACAAACAAAGTGCAATGCGCAAGCAATATGATGCATGACCAATTTGAAGTATTTAACATGGCAACCCTATGCTAGTCATGTTTCTCATGCAATTATTAAGTTCTTTAGTATTCTGGACAGAATCTCAAGATTACTTATTTTAACATGCATGATCATGGCAAATATGAATGCTCCATGTAAAAAAGATGCAAATGCATATGTAGAACGTTGCAAACGGAGTAACGAAGTGCACGACACACTCACGGCAATGTACTAACGTTAACGGAGACAAAAACAAAGATGAAGAAGGCCATGGGCTATTCCTTGGTATTCCAAGGCTGCCACTTAATTGGGAATGAAAATCTATCAAGAATAGACCTAAAGATCATGCAAAACAATGGAGTATAGCTCCCACAAGTCACAAAACATTCAAACACACAATCTGTCCACAAACAGCAACATGACATCTTGTAACACACATAACCAGAGCTACAACAAGTTTCAAGTCACAACCAAGGCATGGGCATAAAGTATACAGCATGCTCAACAATTCATCTATCTACAGAAACATGAAAGGAAGCATGGATCAATATCAAATGAGCTCACAAGATGGCATGTTGAATCAATTTTTTAGGGACTTAGAAAAAATTCCAGTTTTATAGAATCTGAGTTAACATGATGGCATCTTGAAAGCAACATTTACATATGCTACAAGGGTTTTCATGGCATGAAAATTAACAGGGTGATAGAGGGTAAGATGTACTTCACTTTACTACATTATGGTAACATCAAAATATGCATATATCAATGGCTACCAGCCTCACAATATGACATATTGAGAATAGCAGATTCACAGACTTAGTGAAATTTACAAGAGGCAAGCAGGGCATAACAATAACATAATGGCATGTTGACAGCAAGTTTTATATAAGATGCATTAGCTTGATCTACAAGAAGTTGGCACAATACAACAGAGGATGACAAGCACTACAATGCATTCCCTTGTGCCAACTCCAAAAGAGCAACATATACATGGGAATCATCAAGACAACATGGCAACAAAATAACAGATTTCAACACTTAGAAATATTTGGGCATTTGGAAACATTATTTTTGGTGATGACAGCAAGAATGCCACTCATAACATGATCTATCATGGCAAGCAAAATACCAGGGGCTAGAGCACACACTAATTCATGTTGACAAGTTTACCATATGATGCAAGAATTAATTCATGTGAAAAAGACAAAATGGCATATTATCACAAAGTAGCATGTACACAAACTTGCCCAAATGGTAAATCTAATGCCACCATTGCACTCACTGGATTTTTCTACCCCAAAATCATCTATCACATGCCTATGTTCCTATGAACAAAACTCCCACAAATGCACTCACAAAATTGACATAACCACTTCATATAAGTCATATGCCAAATTTGGCATGTCCTAGGTTATTAACATATTTGGAAACTGCCAAAACAGGGACTTTTCCTTAAAAGGAAATAACCTCAGAAACACTAAGAAACAAAACAAAAATAAATAGAATAAAAAAACAAAACACACCAGGCCCACCTGGCATAGACACCAGGGCCCGCGGGACTTACAGATGGGCCCAGGGCCCACTGTCATACTCACACGCACTAAATACAAGAAAACATAGGAAATAAAAGGGGGCTCGGGGGGGGGGGGGATCGAACCCGAGACCTCCTGGTCGAACGGGCTCGGTCGGACCAACTGGCTACGGCTCGGGTTGTGACTAAAGGGGGGCTTGGCCCCTTTTGACCCTACCTCGACCACAGGCAGGCCCACGCGTCGATCACACCAACACCACCAACGCTACAGCTAACGGCGATGAGCAGAGGGCGGCGAGGTCGCGCCTGAGGGGGCTCCGGTGACCTAGCAGCGCGACGGAGGTTACCACTAGACTCGCAAGGGAATCCCGCACATGCGCCTGCTACAAATGCTACCGGAGATGGTCGGAATCGTTGCTGGTGGTGAGGAACAGAAGCGGCAGCAACGAGCTACCACGACGAGCTACCACGATGCAAACACTTGCTTTACTATGGGAACGGACCTATGCGTAATGACGGGCTCGAGCGACTACTCAAACACGCATGAAACGGTCGGAGCGCTCGCCGGCGACGAGGTATGATGACGGCGAGCTCGGGCTCCAAGGAGAACAACGCCACACTAAGCGATCAAACGCGAAAAGCTAGCGGGGACGAGGCAAAGCTCACGTTGGGGGCCTTGGCGTCGTCGATCGGCGGCGAATTTGGTCGGTGACGTTAGTCGGCCGACGAGGAAGAAGGCCACGTCACGACGGCGTCTTGGAGTCCCGCGGGGAAGCAATGGACGTCGAGGAAGAAGATGTCCTTGGCGGAGTTTCCCGACATGCGCGCCTCCGAGGAGCTCGCCGCCGGCGATGATGTCTTGCTCTTGGACTCGCTCAGGCTTTGCTTGGGGCGAGGGATTTGGTGATGGACTCACCTGGCGGTGGCGGCAAACGAGAGAGGGGAAACCCTAAGGTGGGCTCGGACGTCGAGGGGATTTATAGTGGCACGGCGAGGGGGATCATCCAGCGTGGCCATGTGCCTCTGCTATCCACCGCTACCGTGAGAGGGAGGTGGCACGGGGAGGAAGAAAAGCAAGGGGGAGGAGTCGCTGGCAGGTGGGACCGGCTCGGCGTCCACGTTGGAAAGGCGACGACGGGGCGAGCTGGGCGCTGGGGCCGACTAGCTGGGCCGTGAGGAGGCAAGGCCCACGCGCTGGGCTCTCTCTCTCTGACTTACAAAAAAAAACCACGGTTCTTCCCTGTTAATAATAAACAACCACAAACTAAAATGAGCCAGGGAATATTGGAAAAGTTTTTTAGAAAACTAAAAAAATAGATTGGTGCCCACAAAATAATACCCTGATTTATAAAAATAGTTTCCGTATTTTTAGAGCAAACAAAATAAAACACAAATATTCAAATTGGACTCTGTTTTGCAAAGTTTTAAATAGGCAACTCTAGTAGAACATGTTTGAGAACTAAACAACAATTCTTATCAGATTTTATAGAAGAAGTGCAACATTTTTATTTAGGAGAATAAGCAAGTGAAATCACCCCATGTTGTTATTTTTGAAATAGGAGAGGTGGGCATAGTTTTGAGAAATAGTGGAGAGGCTTCACATCAAAGTTTGCACACCACACCACAACACACACACTCACAACAACATCACCACATCACAAGCATGACAAGCAAGCATGATGCACTTATGATATGATGATTATGATGCCATGATGCAAAATTTTCATGAAGCAAATTATTATAACTCAAACCACATGTGGCATACATAGAAGGTTCACATGCACATTACAGATATGGCAAGGGGATGCACTTGGGCTGTTACAACTCTCCCCCACTACTTGAGGATCTCGTCCCGAGATCTATGAACGGAAGAATTCGGGAAATTTGGAACGGAGAAGGTCTTCTCGTTCCCAAGTGGCTTCTTTGTTGGAGTGATGTGACCACTTCACCTTTAGAAACTTGATTGACTTATTGCGAGTCTTACGCTCAGTTTCTTCAAGGATAACAACTGGATGCTCATGATAGGATAGGTCTGCTTGGAGATCAATGTCTTGGAGATCAACGGTGCGCTCGGGAGTCTTGAAACACTTCCGGAGCTGAGAGACATGAAACACATCATGCACATTTGAGAAATTGGAAGGAAGCTCGAGTTGGTAGGCAAGGTCACCCCTCATGCCCACAATCTTGAAAGGACCCACAAAGCGTGGAGCAAGCTTTCCTTTGATGCCAAAGCGTTGAGTGCCCTTCATGGGAGACACTCTAAGATAGACAAAATCATCGATCTGAAAGGTCATGTCACGATGCTTGCTATCATAATAGCTCTTCTGACGGGACTGAGCTGCTTTGAGATTTTCACGAATGACACGGCACATTTCTTCTGCTTCAGTGATCATGTCATTACCAAGGATTTGACGCTCACCGGTTTTAGACCAATTGAGCGGGGTACGGCACTTCCTGCCATAGAGAATCTCGAAAGGAGCCTTGCCAGAACTTGCTTAGATGTTGTTGTTGTATGAGAACTCAGCAAACGGGAGACAATCTTTCCACTTCATGCCAAATGAAATCACACAAGCTTTGAGCATATCTTCAAGGATTTGATTGACTCTCTCAACTTGACCACTAGTCTGAGGATGGAAAGTTGTACTGAGACGGAGATTGGTCCCCATTGCAGTCTGGAAGGAATCCCAGAACTTGGAAGTGAAGATGCTTCCACGATCTGAAGATATGAGCTGAGGAATACCATGCAAAGAAACTATCCTTGACGTGTACAGCTCTGCCAGCCGAGCTGCCGAGATAGATTCTTTGACTGGAAGGAAGTGGGCAACTTTGGTGAGCTTGTCGATGACCACGAAGATGGCATCGTTTCCTCTCTTGGACTTAGGAAACCCAGTGACGAAATCCATTTCAACATGATCAAATTTCCACTCTGGGATAGGCAAAGGCTGAAGGAGACCTACTGAACGTAGATGTTCCGCCTTCACTGTGCGACAAACATCACACTCGTTCACAAACTGAGCAATCTCACGTTTCATACGAGTCCACCAGAAGGTTTGCTTGAGGTCTTGATACATTTTGGAACTGCCTGGATCCATGATAACTTTCCTGAGTTCACCTTTTGGGACCACCAGACGGTCCTCGAAGAACAAGGTATCTTTGTCATCAACACGGAAGCACTTATACTTTGGAATGCTCTTGGCCACACCTTTCTTCACTTTCTTCACCATAGCATCAAGAAGCTGAGCTTGGTGAATCTGATCTTCCAAAGTCGGGGAGAGTTGAAGATTGGCAAGAAATCCTTGAGGAACCACTTGGATATTGAGCTTGCGAAAGGCTTCACAAAGCTCGGGTTGGAGAGGCTTGAGGATAAGACTGTTGCAATAGGCCTTCCTGCTCAGCGCGTCTGCAATGACATTTGCTTTTCCAGGTGTATACTCAATGCTTGGATTGTACTCCTCAATCATTTCCACCCAACTTGTTTGCCAAAGATTGAGATTCGGTTGAGTGAAAATGTACTTCAAGCTCTTGTGGTCGGCGAACACCTCAAATGGTCTTCCCAACAACAGATGTCTCCACGTCATCAGAGCATGCACAACTGCCACCAACTCAAGATCATGAGTGGGGTAGTTCTTCTCGCTAGGCTTCAACTGACGCGAGGTATAAGCCACATCCTTCTTATCTTGCATGAGAACACCACCAAGACCTTGAAGGGAAGCATCACAGAACACTTGGAAAGGCTTGGATTCATCTAGAGGAGTGAGAACTGGAGCTGAAGTCAGCTTTTCCTTGAGTGTATTGAACGCCACATCACAGTCAGGTGTCCACACATACTTGACACTCTTCTGAAGGAGGTTAGACAAAGGCTTAGCAATTTGAGAGAAGTTCTCCACAAATCTTCTACAGTAACTTGCCAGCCCGAGGAAGCTTTGAAGCTGCTTGACATTCTGAGGAGGCTCCCACTTCACGATGGCCTCAACTTTCTTAGGGTGCACTTTAATGCCCTCGACAGAGATGACATGCCCAAGGTATACCACTTCATTGAACCAAAACTCACACTTGGAGAACTTAGCATAGAACCGATGCTCTCTTAGCTTGTCCAGCACAAGCCGGAGATGCTCTGCATGCTCTTCTTCAGTCTCCGAGAACACAAGAATGTCATCCAAATACACCAAGACGAACTCATTCTTGAAAGGAGAGAATATGAAGTTTATTATTCTGGAGAAAGTCGGAGGCGCATTTGCTAGACCAAAGGACATGACGGTGTACTCATAAGAGCCAAAACTCGTCCTGAAAGCAGTCTTTGGAATATCTTCTTCACGGATGCGGATCTGATGATAGCCCATACGAAGATCTAGCTTCGAGAAAACCTTGGCACCTTTCAATTGCTCAAACAAATCATTGATGTTGGGAAGTGGATACTTGTTCCTGATTGTCTTCTTATTCAATGGACGGTAATCGATGCATAGTCGGTCCGTGCCATCCTTATTCTTGACAAACAGAACACCACATCCCCAGGGTGAAGAACTTGGTCTGATCAAACCCAGACGCTCTTGTTCATCTAGCTGCTTCTTCAATTCTTTCAGCTCTTCGGGGCCAAGCTTATAAGGATGCTTGCATACCGGTTCAGCTCCAGGCTTGAGTTCAATCACAAACTCCACTGGCCGGTGAGGAGGCATTCCCGTCAATTCTTCTGGAAAGACATCTTCAAACTCAGAAACGACGAGGATTTGAGAAATGGCAGAAATCTCACCCTTCTCATTGAGAGAAAAGAGACGAATCGTGTCATCGCGAGCAGCGAAAATGATTACATCTTCAGAAGAATGAGTCAATTTGACTTCTTTGGCTTGACAATCAACATAAGCCTTGTTCATTGCAAGAAAATCCATGCCAAGAACTAGATCAATATCCGAATTGCCGAGAACATAAGGAGAAGCCATGAAGGAATAATTGCCCATCTTGATAGAGACATCCAGAACCACCGAATTGGTTCTCATAGTTGACCCCGGAGAAACAATACCCAATGGTCTATTCAAAGATACCGAAGGAAAATCATGCTTGACGAAAAATGGCTTTGACATGAAAAAATGCGATGTACCAGTGTCAAACAATTTTTTTGCAGGAATAGAATTAACCAAGAGATTACTCATTATCACTTGAGAAGAATCCTCTGCTTCAGCTGCATTGACCATGTTCACTCTTGCTGCCTTGGGATTGTGCTTCACCATATCACTGCCCGGGGGCCTGATAGGAGGAGGAGGCGGAAGACACCGCTGGTTGGTGCACTTGTTGGAGTAGTGGCCCTTGTGACCACACTTGTGACACGTAACCTATGAGAGCGGACCGAAGTTGCCTGGAGGAGGAACATTTGCTGACTTGGGAGCCTGAGGCCTCTGCTGAAAACCTGGGTTGGGTGGGTGGGAAGGTCCACGACCACCGTGCTGCTTCTGCTGATGAGGAGGACGAAATGGAGGAGGATTAGGAACCCAATACTTCTGCTGCTTAGGAAAAATCCGAGAGCTGGACGAAGAAGAGTTGGAGTCTCTAAACCGCTTCTTGGAATTCTCAAGCTTGAGCTGAACTGCCTCGAACTTTAGAGCCAAGTTATAGAACCGATCAAACACAAGAGGCTCGTAAAGGACGATAGCAAGATGAAGATCTTCTCTGAGGCCACCTCTGAACTAATAAATCTTGGACTTCTCATGAGGAACATCTTGCTTAGCATAGCGGGCCAGATTCTGAAACTCAGAGTTGTACTGATAGACAGACATACTTCCCTGCTTCAGGTTCCTGAACTTCTCACGCATACCCTTGACAAAGCTTGTCGGGATATGATGGGCTCTGAAGTCATGGAAGAAATCATCCCAAGAGTCCGCACGACCATCTCTGGAATTGTCGTGGTTTTGTCAACCCGGCAGATGTCCTCGTAACAGGACTTGGGTGTGAGGCCATCGCCGCTTGGTGGCGACTCGAAGGGGTTGAACGAGAGAGAGAGAGTCGGGTTTACCCAGGTTCGGCCCCTCCAATGGAGGTAATAGCCTACGTCCTGCTTTGTGTGTATTTGATGGATAAATCTCGATTACAAGGGTGCGGAATCACTAACCTAGCTATCGAGAGGTTGTAACTTGAGTGTTTCGTTCCCTGGGGCCTGCCTTTATATACAGGTCAAGTCCTTAGGGTTTATAATAGAGTCCGGGTCATATCATGACCCGTGACCTACAACATCTCTAACTTGTCTTGCATCTTAAGGGAACTCAACCGGCATCCTTAGCTTCATGGGCTTTGAGCCGCCGTCTTCAGGTGTTGGGCCGTCTGACGACTATAATCAGCCACCGCCTCGTTTGTCTTCGTCTTGATGATACGACCCATTCAAACTTGGTTGCAGAATTGTTGATATGTTAACCGGCCCAGTATGGCGGGTTACACGTGGAGTTATATCCCTGACATTAGGCCCCAAATTGATTTGAATTCGTTCATGTCAATTGATTTTTCCTTCCTTTGGCGGCTCATCTTTGGATTGGTATCTTCTATGGATTTCATAACGCTGGCTTGTTCTGCTCCCACACTTGTCATTTTCCCAATGTTCATTTATTGTGACGTCATCTGTCGTCAATCTGGAAAAACAACAATGACATCATGGCAAATCTGGTCATATCTGTTTATCCCGAAAATCGAGGCGTTTTTGTTTCCCGAAATTGACTGTATTCCCTCGATTGTCGCGCCTATCAGTTGCCCCTTTGAGATCCTTCCCTTTAAATATTTACTGAAAGGCCCCGGATTCACTTTCCACTTCTTCTCTTCGCTTCTTCTTCTTCCTTGAGTCCGGAAGCTCCTCGTGCCACTGCCGCGGTTTCCTCATCTCGGCAATCTCCCTCGAGGTCATCCCGATGTTTCTTCTTCGTCAGTCAAATCCTCTGCGTGCTTCCGCCGCCATCGGTGACCACTCGAGTAAGTCATCTTTCTTCTGACCTAGATCCATTATAGCACCTCGAGGTTCTTTGAGTTCTTCGGCAACCTTTCTCCAGTTCATCACCATTGCTAACTCCGCGAGTGGATCTCGCGAACGTAATCAGCAAAGTAGAGCGGTAGAGACACCAACTCCGTTTGATATGTTTTAATCCTTCCTAGTATTAGATGAACCGTACTATCATTGCTTCCATGCCCTCCTGCTAGGGCTAGCGAATATTCTCGCCTTTTTGAACTACTCTTAGATCCAAAATTGTTGCGACTTCGGGAGAAATTTATTTGCCTCACACTTAGCAAAATTCTCAAAAACCTTTGGTCTTAGCACAAGTCGACCTTACTTCTGTCGGCTTAATAATTGTAACCCGTCATATGTTTAAGCCATTGTATAGACTCTGGCTCTTTACAAAACTTAACTAGATCTATTAATTCGAACCATTTACTCAAGCCGCCATTTTTTTGCTTTATCCAGGTGACTCATTATGTCGGAGTCAAAAGCCTGCAATTGGGTGGTGACTCAAGTTTCTGACGTTCAACTTGAAGATTATGAGGAACATGGCTTTCTACCGCCTCAAAATGTGGTTGTATGGCGAGTCATCCTTGGAGAGGAAACCCCGAACCCTGAGGAGGGAGAAGTGGTGATATTCTTGGATCACCTTCAATGGGGTTTTTCACCTCCTGGGTCAAAATTCTTACGAGACGTCTTACACTTCTTCCATCTTCATCCTCAAGACCTGGCCCCTAACTCTATATCGAACCTCTGCCAGTTCCATGTATTTTGCAAGGTGTATCTTCAAACGGAACCCACTGTCTCCCTCTTCAGGGAATTCTTCTATTTGAACCAGGAAACATAGTGTGCGGATGGTCCCGGCTTAGAACTTGGCGGGGTTTCAATTCAGAGGCGGAAGGACGTCCTTTTTCCTGCTGCCACCTTACCAAGCCACCCTAAAGGGTGGAACAAGACTTGGTTTTATTGTCGAAATACTGCTCCTGCTGATGAAAATCCTTTGCCGGGTTATAGGCCCAACCGCCTCCCCATGGATCTTGAACTTCCTGGTTGGGCTCCTCAAGAAGAACGCTCTCAACACGCCCATATTTATCCGAAGTTGAGGCGCTGCTAGCCAATGGACTAACTTGGGTCGATTTAACCCGGTGTTGTGTATCTTGGAGGATCCTGCCTTTGTTTTTGCGCAATGGTTTAATGTGCACTTATTCTGGGGACTTGAATGACGCTCAACGGTACAACAATTTTTCTTGGGGGCCGGCAAAATAAACCGGATTGTGAAGAAGCTGCTTGGTGAAAACCAGGAGACTTGCAGCAAAGACGGGTTGAAACCTTTCTACGCCCTTAACCCGGCTCCTCCGGTATAAACCCTTTAAAATCTTAATCTAGTTTTCTGAACAAACTTTGAGCCTTTGCTTTCTTGCTCTGAATGTTTAATTTTGCAGGCTACATCTTCTTTCTGGAGTAGGAGACGCATCAAGACCGCAGCTAACAAGCCCAAAGCCGCCCAAGCAAGAAGAAGAATAAGGCGGCTGCAGAAGGACCGTCTCATATGGACGAAACAACTGCCACTGATACCCGATCAGAGGTAAAATTAATCTTTTGTTTATATTTCCTTGAAACTATCTGACGCCTTTTCCTCTTAGGGTGATGTTGAAACAAGCCGTGCAGGCGATGTTGAGGTAATTTCCATCTCTTCTGACTCAGAACCTTCGCCTCTGTTGAAAACAAGGTGGGTTGTTCGGAAGGTAGGCTTTTCTCACCCGGACGCTCATCTAGACCCTCACTTTATATTGAAGAAAACCCAACAACAGTCTAGGCGTCAGACCCAAAGTGGGAGTGGTGATCTTGTTGAGGGCTTATGTCGTGGATTTGTCACGGCAAGATGTCCGGGTTAACAGACTTAGGTGTGAGGCCATCGCAACTATGTGGCGGCTTATGAGGGGTTGGTTGGAATCGAGAGACGCGAGTTTACCCAGGTTCGGCCCCTCCGATGGAGGTAAAAGCCTACGTCCTGCTTTGTGTCTATATTGATGATGAGGGCGACCTCGATTACAAGGGTGCTGTCTTGCTACCTCTAATCTCGAGAGCCTCTAATCTGTCTATCTCTAATGACTTGAGTCTTGTTAACTTGTCCCTCTTGGGGCGCCTTACCCCTCCTTATATAAGTGGAAAGGGTAGGTTAAATGTAGAGTCCTACTGGGAGTAGGACTAGGACTAGTCTTTCATGAATCCTAATCCGGGTCTTGTTTCCTTCGTGATGGAGTCTTTTCTCTCCTTGGGTCTTCTCTGTGAGCCGCCCCTCCAAGCCCGTCCATGAGCCGCCTTGCGCCGGCTTGCTCGCTGGGCCTTGGGCCTTGTCGCTCATCTGACCCGCCTGCCGGGTTACCAATGAACCGCCAAGTCTCGACCGGGTCACCAGTGAGTCGCCAAGTCCTGGCCGGGTCATACTTCCGGCCGGGTTATACCGCGGGGTATATCCCCGACATTAGCCCCCCAGGTTAGCTTGAATTTATTCATGCTAAGCTCCTGAAATAAGAATAAATATGTTAAGTGACCGGCTCGCTCCACTGGCCGGCTTAATGAAGTAGCTCCTTGAAAATCCGGGTTTCTTCTTCATATGAACGAGCGGTCTTTCTCAATCATCTTGCTTGTCAGTGTCCTTTGAAGTAAAATATTGGGAATACAACACCCATATGCCACTGAATCGGCCTCCAATACTCTTCAACTTGTGAAGCCGGGTTGCTCATATAGAATCTGCCGGGTCATGATCATTTGATAATGCCGGGTCGTGATTGTTGGTGACGCCGGGTCAAACAACTAGACTCCAGAATTGACATCTTGAAAACTCTCTTCAATTTTTTGATATATCCATATTACCTGTAGCCCCCAAGCTCCAAGTTTATCCATGATGACTTGACGCTTTGCAATAATATCTGTGATTGTGTAGCTCCGAAGTGCCAGGTTGTCTTGCCTGCAACAACCTAGGACTTTTGAACTTGGTGTTGAATGTTTGAGAAATCTGGGTTGTCATCTGAGTCGCCAGATATATACTGAGTGTCTTGTATTTCACATGTGTAGCCCCCAAGGGCCGGCTCATCAGCGTGTGATGGGCCGGGTCTTTCAATTTGGACCTTATAATCTGCTTGAACAGCTGAATACTGTAGCCCCCAAGTGCCGGGTCGCACGCCTGCGGCGAGATGGGACTTTAGCAATTTTGATCTGAGTAGTGTAGCCCCCAAGTGCCGGGTTGCATGCCTGCGGCGACTCGGGACTTATATCCACTTCTCCTTTGAAAAGAAAAACATCATATGATGTAGCCCCCAAGTGCCGGGTCGCATGCCTGCAGCGACTTGGGACTGTATGAGAATAACCCATCATAATGCCCTTCAGAAGTTCTCTTGAACTGATATTTGATCTGATTTGAAATGAATCCTTGACCATGGTTGCAATATAACCTGGTATGAATATCCCGGAATAATTCCTTTGTCTTTGAAATGAAATCCCTGCTCGTGGTTGCGGTGCAACCCGGCAAATATATGTTTGAGAAATCCATGAGTGCTGTAGTATACTACAGAGCACTGGTTGAAGAAATCCAATAGCCGGTCAATTAAATGACACGGCATTATATCTGATAGGGCGGCTCTTCAAGAATAATCAATTTTCCAAGCTGGCTTGAAAAAACCCCAATCATTTAATACTGGTTATGATAAACCATGATGAAGATCCAGCCATGTTGGCTATGAAAGATCTATTTGTTCCTTGCAGAGGGTACGATGTAACCCGGTTTGGTGACTGGCTTTCCACAGCATAAACAAATATGGATATGCATGTATGATGATGCATGATGTGATGATGCAATGCAGGATGATGCAATGTATGATGTTCTTGCTTTTATTTTTTGTTTCCGAAAACTCATATGCCGGCTCTCCTGGCATGAACTCGTTGTTTGAACTCTTAATCAGTACAGGGTCTCTAGTGAGAGTGACCGTCAACTCCTTTGAGCGGCTCAGGGTCTCTAGTCGAGATTAACTGGTAACAGTACAACGAACCATAGAGAGGCGCAGCAGGGCATGAGTACCCCCGGGGCCCATAAGCTACCTCTCACGTGACATAAATCCGTCGTTTGAACATTAAACAGTGCAGGGTCTTTTAAAAGAGTAACCGTTTAAGAGTACGAACGGGCCACATAGCGGAGAGTCGGCAGCAGATGGGTGAGTTTATCCTCGCTTTCCGTAAGCCGGCCCTCACGTGACAAGAGCCGCCAGTTTAACCTTGACCAGTACAGGGTCTCTAGTGAGAGTGACTGTCAAATACTTTGAACAGCTCAGGGTCTCTAGCCGAGATTAACTGGTAAGTGTTCGGCGGGTCACCTAGCGGTGCAGCTGCAGCATACAGGCAGGTTTAACTCGAACTTGCGGTGGCTGAAGAGCCGATCAAGAGGATGTGTAAGCTAAACCCGGTGGGTTGGAAGACCCCAAATGACCTTGTTGACAGAGTCAACTTTTTGGGTATACAACCCGGCCTTACTATGGCTGAAGAGCCGATCAAGAGGGTGTGTAAGCTAAACCCGGCGGGTTGGAAGCCCCCAACTGACCTTGTTGAAGTATCAACATTGTTGCACCATGTTGTAAGCCGCCATCTTGAAGAAACAACAGAAGCCCCCAAGCTGAATGGTGCATCATGGCGGCTCGTCTTCTTGGGTAACTTTTAATCCTTCCGCCAATAATGTAGTAGCCCCCGAGATCGGGTTAGCTTCCTTGCAATGATCCGGGGTTCTCGTTGAAAACGACCAAATGTGTCGAGCCATGTCTGTAGCCCCCGAGTCTTAAGTTGACTCGAAGAGGCAGCTTGAGAGTCTCCACTGAAGGTTGAGGTTGACCGTGGCGGGTTATAGACGATCCCGTATGAATTGTTTCAATAATCCGGTCGATGGTTCGTCCTAGATGGTTGTTGAAGTTAACCAAACTGCAGTGGCGGATGACTTGTGCACCTGTCCGTCGGGCGGCTCGTACAGGCGAACACCGCACCGATATGTCAATGTAGTTTGGACCGCAGGGCGGCGATTCAGAACCGTCCGTTGGGCGGCTCGTACTGGTGTATGCGGCCCCTGGCGTGTTGATGTAGACGTAGAAGTCAACCACGGCATTTGAAGACGGCGCGGTTGCGAGAGACGGCCGCGGCATTGTAAGCCGGTGCAGTCGCGAGAGACAGTCGCGGCGTTGTAAGCCGGTGCGGCCGCGAGAGATGGCCGCAGCGTTGTAAGCCGGTGCGGCCGCGAGACGGACGAACACTGGTCTAGACTGAAGTTGGCGCGCCTCCGTCTCCGTGGTATAAAGCCACTTGAATAATTGTCCTGGTCATTTTTTTTACCTCGTCCTACCGGCCCCGACCTCCCACCCTTTCCTTATCCTCCACCCGACCGCACAGAGTTGTGGCGGGTCAGAGCGGGGAGGCTGGCGAAGCTGGCGGCGGTGGGGAGCCGGCGGCTGGCAGGTGCGCGGCGACGAAGTGGAGCAGAGGCGCGGCGCGGAGCTGGCTGGTGGTGCGGGCACAGCGGAGGTGAGGTGGAGGTGAGGTGGAGCCGGTTGGTGGTGGCAGCCCGCTGCGGTGGCTGAAGAGTCCCCCGGTGGCTCGGACGGCGCAGAGGCAGGGGCGGTTCGAGCAATTGGCAGCTTGGCGGCGGTGCGCGGCTGAACCAGCGGCGGGTCGGAGAGATGCCAGCCATGGGCGAAGCCAGTGACCCGGCATGGCAGAAACGAAAGGCGGGCGGCGGCATGAACACCGGGCGGCTCAGGAGGCCGAGTGATGCCGCAACGGCGGCGGAGCCAACAGTGCATAACCGGAGACATGGCGGCCCAACGCGGCTACTGGTGCGACGGCCCGCGACGAGGCGAGAGCCCACGGCGGCTCATCAGCGGATGCTTGACGCAGGGCCGGTTTGAGACGGGCGATGAGGCGAGGCCTCTCGGCCATGCCGGCTTATGGCGACGGAGAAGCGAGGCAGGTCACAATGTGACGATTCGGCCGTGAAATTGGGCGGCTTGAAGGCGGGGCACGGCTGAGACGGCGGCTCGACGGGGCGCTTCAGGAGGAAGCGAGCGACGAGACAGAAGCAAATCGAGCGGCTTGGACAGTGCCGAAGCCACAGCAGAAGCGACACAGGGCCGAAACCCCAGCAGTGAGAGGCGGAGTCGAGCCTGGAGTGAGGCGTTGAGCAGCGGAGGTAGCCACAAGGCCGGGCGGCTCAGAGAGCAGTAGCTCGACGCCGGCTTGAGGTGATGTTCTGTTGAAGTAGCCCACTGCCGAGGCGGAGAACAACGGCGCCGGCGACTTGAGGCTGGGCCTCGACAGTGGAGGTGGGCCGTGGAAGCGGAAGTAAACCCGCTCGGCCGGGGCCTCCCGACGCGGAGACGACGGCGACCTGAGGCGGCGCGCGGAAGCGAGGCCATAGAAATGGCCGGCCGCAGGGCGGCTTGAGGTTGATGCAGGTGGAGGTTTGCGGCATAGCTGAAACCGCGCCAGAGGCGGGGCCGGTTCTCGGAGGCGGAGATGGCCCGAAGATGCTGGCGGCTCCACACGACCGTGCTGCGGAATCCCTTGGCGAGGCGAGGCCGGTTCGGGGCCGGAACGGTGGCAGGTTGGAGCGAGACAGCTGCTGTGGGGGCCGACGACTTGACTAGGGTGGCCTGGCGCGGCCGCGCTATGGCGGAGCGGCATGGGGTAGCGCGAGGCGACTAGACCGGTGAGTAGAGGTTGTAGCGGAGGCACTGGGTTGGAAGCAGAGGCGGAACGAGGTACGTCCGGGTCGTGGCCGACTCCGTTTCCGGCTCAGTTTTCACATGGTGGTTGGTCTCAACGTGAGTAGCCTCGGGTCTTGAGTCTTGAGATGTAATACGGCGTTTTGCCAATTTGCACTGACTTAATTTGGACGTGGATTTGACTTGAAGTGCCTGCTACCGTCAACAGAACTTGCTAGTTTTGACAGATCACATAAGACGGCAGCTTCATCTTGGCGAGTCTGATTCCAGCGGCTCAGAGTCTGGTTCGAGCCCTCCTTCTAGCGCCTACAGACGAAATCAACTCCTGCCTGTTTCAGCTGGTTATAGGACGTGGCGATACATAGATGCAACCATAACTCTCTTGATCTCAATCTCATATACACCGCCGCTTAACACTTCTTCAATCTTGACTGATGACTCGTGGTTAATGTGATTTCTTCCACACCGGCTCTTGTTCAGCTGGAAAATTGCGAATTTCTTGATCCCTAGGAGAAATCCCTCCAAGAACTCAACACCACCGTGTGTGGCCCCACGGTGGGCGCCAACGGTCGTGGATTTGTCACGGCAAGATGTCCGGGTTAACGGACTTAGGTGTGAGGCCATCGCAACTATGTGGCGGCTTATGAGGGGTTGGTTGGAATCGAGAGACGCGAGTTTACCCAGGTTCGGCCCCTCCGATGGAGGTAAAAGCCTACGTCTTGCTTTGTGTCTATATTGATGATGAGGGCGACCTCGATTACAAGGGTGCTGTCTTGCTACCTCTAATCTCGAGAGCCTCTAATCTGTCTATCTCTAATGACTTGAGTCTTGTTAACTTGTCCCTCTTGGGGCGCCTTACCCCTCCTTATATAAGTGGAAAGGGTAGGTTTACATGTAGAGTCCTACTGGGAGTAGGACTAGGACTAGTCTTTCATCAATCCTAATCCGGGTCTTGTTTCCTTCGTGATGGAGTCTTTTCTCTCCTTGGGTCTTCTCTGTGAGCCGCCCCTCCAAGCCCGTCCATGAGCCGCCTTGCGCTGGCTTGCTCGCTGGGCCTTGGGCCTTGTCGCTCGTCTGACCCGCCTGCCGGGTTACCAATGAACCGCCAAGTCTCGACCGGGTCACCAGTGAGTCGCCAAGTCCTGGCCGGGTCATACTTCCGGCCGGGTTATACCGCGGGGTATATCCCTGACAGCTTACCTGATAAATCAGCCGCCAGAAAATGACTAGCCAAGGTAATTATTATTCCAAACTTCCAAAGAAGCTTTGACTTGATGTGTCAACTTTTTGACTCCTATGCCTTGGTTAATCAGGAGTCGGCACCTTCGTCGGACGACTCAACTGCGTCCAAGCTGGCGCCCTTTGTCATCAATCATGGGTAAATTCCTCATCAATTCATCTATTTGAGTAAACTATTGTTTTTTCCCATTCTTCTTATTATACTCTTTAACTTGGCAGGGCCAAAGCCAAGAAAAAGAAGACTGACGGGTCTTCTGTTAACCCGGAGGCCCCTGAGCCAGAGCTTCCTGATCCGACGGCTCATGAAATCCATGTTGATCATCCTAAAGACCCTCAGGATATCCAAGACGATTTACCTCCTCCATCTGAACCAACCAATACTGATGCCGTAACTGTTGAAGCTACATCAGCAGTTAACCTTGACCCGCCCAATCCTTCAGTAACAAACAAAGATACCCCTGAAGTTATTATTACTGGGACGAGTTATACTACTCCTGAGATTTCTAGGGCGTTAACAAAGGTTGTTGCTAAGGATGAAGCAGTAATGCAAGAAAAAGGGAAGACCAAGTTGGAGCTTCCAAATTATGAGAGTTTTAGTGTTGAAGATCTTCATGCTGCCTGTTTGGACCGCCTGGCTACAAGCCGTGAGATGGGAAATAAATACGAGGTATGTTCTCTTTTATATGCTCTCATCATATATCCTTTTGTAGCCCCCAAGGCCCAGTTTTGTCTTTCTAAGATAAGCTGGGTCTTGCGAATGTTTGACTGACTCAACCTGTAACCCCCAAGGGCCGGCTTATCTCCTTGAGATGAGTCGGGTCTTTTGTGATAATTTTGAAGTACTTCGACCTGTAGCCCCCAAGGGCCGGCTCATCTCCTTGAGATGAGTCGGGTCTTCTGTAATAACTGTGAAGAACTTCGACTTGTAGCCCCCAAGGGCCGGCTCCTCTCCTTGAGATGAGTCGGGTCTTCTGTAATAACTGTGAAGAACTTCGACATGTAGCCCCCAAGGGCCGGCTCATCTCCTTGAGATGAGTCGAGTCTTCTTCACATCTTCAATGTCAAAAAAGAGCTGAGATACATTAGCCCTCAAGTGCCAAATATATTGCTTGCAATTTGCTTGGGACTTGTCATAGAGCTTATTTATGATACATGAAGCTTTGAAGACAGCCGAATCCAGCATGGCCAGCTTGAAAAAAGACCTGGAAAAGGGGCAGACTTTCCAGGCAGAAGTTGAAGAAAAATTTTGCCTTTCGTTGATCGAGCTGGAAAACGCCAAGTCAGGCTTTTTAAAGGAGAAGAAATCCTTTGAAGAAGAAAATGCCACTTTGCTGAAGCGTGCAGAGGATGCTGAGGGCCGGCTCAAGCCCGTCACCGAGGAGTTGTCCGGGTTAAAACAACATATTGCACAGATGACCCAAGCTATTTTTGGTAAGTGTATATAGCCTCTTGTCCTCTTATGATACAAATATAATGCGTCTGGCGACTCATGCAATGGTTTTATTTTTTAGGCCCCCGGACTAGCAGCTTTTATGACAATAGCCTGTTGATGCTTAAGGCTGTTTACTCCCTGACAGAGCAACACTATGCTGGGAGTCATCTCGCAATCAAGGCCACGATGGGAGATAAGCAACCCTTAAAGTTCATCAAGAATGTGTTGGAGTGTCTTTCCACCATTCCTCAACATATTCCAGAGCTAAAAAGATCAGCCGCCCGATCTGGCGCGATATATGCATTGAGCCGGGCTTTAGCTTATGGAGAGGAGCTGGATCCAGCTGAGCTTGCAAAGGGCTTTCCCAAATTTAAAAACGATGGGTCAGAATTTTCCCAGGAGGATTATGCCGCCTGTGTCAAGGATGCTCAAATACTGTCAACCCAGCTGGTATCTGAGATGAAACTGAGGAACTATCAAGCAGCTTATGGTGCCAATCATACTCGGATTCCACCACCTGGTTTAATATCAAAGAGTCTGGCTCCTCAACAGCGCGAGCATGTCTTTGCCCCTGAAGTTGACCTGTCTCCAATTCTTGATGATGAGGCTGTGTTCCAGGCCCTATCTTACTGCAACCGGGATGCGGATAACCTTCAGATACGGGAGCTGGAAGATCAATCGGTGGATAACCCAGAGGCATTTCACGCGCAGGTTTAGCTGTCACTGACCCGGATGATGTTGTCGATGATCCGTATTTTATCAATCATAACTTAAGCCCCCAAGTATGGATGGAGAAACAATTTGTGGCTCCCTTGAGCTTGTAATAGGGATAGCCAAAAAACTGTTGTCGTGCCATCATGCATGTTTGTCCTTGTTGACACAAGATATTTATTCTTCTGGGCTTGATCTTCTAGATTTTATCAATCTATTTCTCTTTCAACAATGTTGAAGATTATGTCTGTCCATTGATCGCTATGTGAGCTCAATTGTTCAATCCGGTCTTCGAAATACGAGCCGCTAGTAACTTTGAATCTGGAACTTGCTATGATGAGTAAAGTAGGGCCTTGGTGATAAGCCGGCTCAATGAGGCCTGGCAAACATTAATATTCAAAATTTAAGGTCTCTTCAGCCTTTTCAACTAATAATATAACTTTGTGCCGGTCATGCGGCTGATAACATGGTTATTGTCTATGGAAACCGGTAAAAGAGTGTGCCCAAAAACATTTATGTGATGAGTTTCAGCACATAGTGCTCGTTTTGGGGACTGTTTCTCGAAGCTTAGAAACATAGGGTAGCCCCTTTTGAAAGCACCTTTTGAGGGTCCTAGCCATGATGCAATGGACATATGATCATAATACTAAGATAACCTGCCAGCTTTCGAGGCTCGATAGGAAAAGACCGACTTTCGAGGCTCGGGTCTTGCTTCAATGAAGCGGGTATGATAACCCATGGTTTATCCTAGCTTTTTGTATGCCGGCTCTCTCATGACTCAAGCCGGTGTTTTAACCTTAACAAGTTTAGGGTCCAAAAAGGATTGACTCATCAAGAGTTCACGGGGTCATCTGATCGGAGTCACATCAAGCATACAGGCAGGTTTAACCATATATGGCATTTTTTTTGCCTGATCAAGAGGGTGAGAAAGCTAAGCCCGGTGGGCTGGAAGCCCCCAAATGCCCTTAATAAGGTGGCATTATTATGCCGGGTCACAAGGGTGAGAAAGCTAAACTCAATGAGTCGGAAGCCCCCAGGTGCCCTTTGTTTTGGAAAATAAAGACTCAAACTCAACTTGTAGGTTGAAATGACAAAATACGCCGGCTTTATTCATACTCGAAACATAAAGAAGTATATACAGAAGTCTGCAAGGGGGGGTGGGAGAAACTACAAAAAAGGAGTCAGTAGAGCTAAGTTTAATAAAGCCACTGGTGTTCTAGGGCCGGCTTATTTCCCTCTTGGAGACATAGAATTTCTTCTTTGATACCCACCAGAGTACGAATTTTATTCAGGGATTCAGGTGCTAGTGGTACTGACCGTTATTCAACTGCTTGGGATTACTTTGAAATCCTCCTTGGTTATTATGCTGATTGCCCTGGCTAGGATGTTGCCCATTGCCATGATTCCCTTGATTTTGAAAACCAGCCCCTGGGCCACCTTGTGACCCGCCAGGTCCATGTTGACCCGGGTGTCCTCCACCATTGCCTCCTGAGTTATTCTGGAAAGCCTGGCTATGGAACTCTTGCATGATATAACAATTCTCCCAAGAGTGGCTAGCCGGCTTATCTTGGGTGCTGTGCTTAGGGCAAGGTGCTTTAAGCGCCTTCTCATAATTGCGAGGTTTATTCCCATTGTAAGCTCCTCCAGGTCGATTGTTCTGGCGCTGATTTTTGAAACCTGTATTAGTGTTGGCTACAAAGTCTGACCCGCCGTCCGGTTGCCTCCGCTTATTATTTTGAGCCCTGTTGGGGATATAACCTCGTGATATAACCCGCCCAAGAGGGGCCGGGTTAGGAAATTGGCGGCTTAGCAGTGAGGCCTTAAGCAGGCCGGAAGTTTAAGACAAGCCTGGAGGTAACTTACCAGACGGGCCGGGCGGAGGTCCCGAGCTGGAAGGCACTGTGTGACCCGGAGGTGTAAGCCACCGGGAGATGACTTGCCAGATAAGGCAAGGCGATTTAGAGATAAGGTCGGTTACTAGATGTAACCTGGTCCGGACTCTTGTAAGCCCAGGGCCTCGACCTGTGTATATAAAGGCGGTTTCCCTGGGCGGTTTAAGGTACGAAACCTTTGATCGATAGCTAGGTCAAGCGAATCCGCTCCCTTGTAATCGATACCCAATCAATACAACTCAAAGCAGGACGTAGGCTTTTACCTCCTTCAAGAGGGGCCGAACCTGGGTAAACCCGTGTCTTTCGTCCCGACCAACCCCTTCGAGTTAACCGCCGTAGTGATGGCCTAAGTCCTTTCACTAGGACATCTGCCATGACAAAACGACGACAGATGGCGCCCACCATGGGGCCGATGCACGGTGGTTTGGAGTACTCGAAGGGCTCTCTCCCAGGGATCGAGGGATACACTGTTGGCAGGATGACTAAGAGTCGCCACGGCAAGCTCTACATCGACGACGCTGGCTGGGGCCCCGAGGCCGACTCAATAGAGTATGGGTACCAGGTCCCCTTCGGCAGAATTCATGTTTTCATCGGGAAGATCGGCGGATCTAAGCCCGGGCCGGACATCTGCACCAACCTCGTCGAGTCGGCCCGACGCGCGCAACCCGCCCGGATCCAATCCGGTCGGAAGCATGTTTTCGTCGGCTTCACGCAAGGAGCGGAACTCGCGGAAGATTCCGTGTCAGGAGGAGAAACCGTCGTCTGCTCGGAGGATGGATCCTCGAGCGGAGAGACGGAGTCAATTTACCAGCTTCATGATGGTGGGCTTAGGGGCTACTTCGATGGTGACAGTATTCCGGAGCCCTATGAGCCATCGAGCCAAGCCGCCATCTTCATGGCAGGCAGGGTGCCGGGCTCCAGCAGCACGGCGGCTGGGGCAGCGGCTCCAGGCGCAGCAGGGTCCGGGTCAGCCAGGCCGCCGGCTGAAGTTTTACTAGATCTGATGAACGAGCTGACAACTCTGATGGGAACCGAGGTCACAACGGAAAATCAAGCAAGCCGTAATGCGGAGATCGCAAGGCTGAAGGAGCAGATGACCAGGGCCCAGGAGGATATCAATACATTGCAGGCTCAGATGGATGCTGAGTCGGAGCGTCTCAGGGCTGAAGTTTTTCGCCTTAATTTGGATCAACAAGCCTCAGAAGCAGTTTTTCGGATGAGGCATCAGACCCGCCTGCCTGAGCAGTATGAGCCCAAAAATCTTTTTAACATGCCGGGGGCAGGACCGAACGCACCTCTGACTGTGACCCAAACGGCGGAAGTGCCTGGAAATAGGGCAGCGACTCAGCATCGGCAGCCAGACCCGCCCCGCAGGAATCAGACCCCGCCGCAGTGTTTTCTGACACCACGTGGCCATTACTCTAACCCGGTGGAGAACATGATAGCAGCGGCTGCTAGGCTCAATGCGCTCCCCCTCGCTGATGGGACGCCCTTCGCCGAAGAGGCACGGAATGCCATTGTGTATTTATAGATAGCAGTGTGTTGGGGATATAACCTCGTGGCGAGACCTGCCCAGGAGGGGCCGGGTCATGAGGTTGACGGCTTAGCAGTGAGGCCTGAGCAGGTTGGAAGATCAAGACAAGGCCTGATAGTTATTTGCCAGACGAGCCTGGAGGAGGCCTAGAGCTGGAAGATAGCGTGTGACCCGGAGGCGTAAGCCGCCGGGAGACGGCTTGCCAGACAAGGCAGAGATAGTTAGAGATAAGGTCGGTTACTAGATGTAACCCGGCCTGGACTCTTGTAAGCCTAGGGCCTTGGCCTGTATATAAAGGCGGGTTCCCTGGGCGGCTTAGGCACGAAACCCTTGATCGAGTACTAGGTCAAGCGAACCCGCTCTCTTGTAATCGATAGTCTATCAATACAACTCAAAGCAGGACGTAGGCTATTACCTCCTTCGAGAGGGGCCGAACCTGGGTAAACCTGTGTCTTTCGTCCCGGTCAACCCCTTCGAGTTAACCGCCGTAGCGATGGCTTCACCCCTAAGTCCTTGCACTAGGGCATCTGCCGTGACAAAACCACGACAGTTGGCGCCCACCGTGGGGCGATGCTCGGTGGTTTGGAGTACTCGAAGGGCTCTCTCCCAGGGATCGAGGGATACGCCATTGGCAGGGTGACCAAGAGTTGCCGCGACAAGCTCTACGTCGACGACGATGGCTGGGGCCCCGAGGCCGACTCAATCGAGTACGGGCACCGGGTCCCCTTCAGTGGAATTCACGTCTTCATCGGCAAGATCGGCGGATCTAAGCCCGGGCCGGACATCTGCACCGACCTCGTCGAGTCGGCCCGGTGCGCGCAATCCGCCCGGATCAACCCGGGCCGGAAGCACGTTTTCGTCAGCTTCACCCAAGGCATGGAACTTGAGGAAGGTTCTATGTCAAGGGAGGAAACACTCATCTGCTCAGAGGATGGATCCTCGAGCGGAGAGGCGGAATCAATCTACTAGCTTCATAATGGCGGGCTTGGGGGCTACTTCGATGGTGATGATGTTCCGGAACCCTATGAGCCGCCGTACCAAGCTGCCGTATTCATGGCCGGTTCGGCGCCGGCTTCTGGCAGCACGGCGGTGGCCAGCGCGACAAGGGCCGGGTCAGCTAGGCCCCCGGCTCAAGTTTTGCTGGATCTGATGGATGAGCTAACAACTCTGATGGGAACCGAGGTCACAGCGGAAAATCAAGCAACCCGTAACGCAGAGATTGCGAGGTTGAAGGACCAGATGACCAGGGCTCAGGAGGAAATCAACGCATTGAAGGCTCAGATGGATGCTGAGTCGGAGCGCCTTAGGGCGGAAGCTTTTCGTCTCAATCTGGATCAACAAGCCTCGGATGCAGTTCTTCGAATGAGGCATCAGACCCGCCTGCCTCATCAGTATGAGCCCATAAATCCTTTTTAACACCTCCGGAGCAGGGCCGAACGCGCCGCTTGCCATGACCCGGACGGCGGAGGTGCCTGGGAACAGGGCGGCAACTCAGCATCGGCAGCCAGACCCACCCCGCAGGAATCAGACCCCGCCGCAGTGCTTTCTGACACCGCCTGGTCATTACTCTAACCCAGTGGAGAACATGGTGGCGGCGGCTGCCAGGCTCAACGCGCTCCCCATCACTGATGGGACGCCCTTCACAGAAGAGGTGCGGAATACCATTGGGTACTTACAGACGGCGGTGGCTCAACAGGAGAAGTATTCTTACAGCCGGAGTCGTGTGCACTCAACCCCCATCCCAAGCCGCAGTTATAGCTGGCGTTTGGAGTCACCGGCAATCTCTAGCAGTGAGTGACGTCGGAACCTGCCCCGGGATGACCCGCCCATTGTCGATGCTCAGGCAATTGTAGATCATGCCAGAGCTCAACGGGAGGCGGCAGCGGCCGCGACGGCTTATCAGGGATTGCCCCCAGTAACATCATCCACTTTGATGGGAGCCGGAGTCACCTCCAGAGCTGTGGGAGTGCCGTGTTTAGCACCGGCTCTGCGGAACGAGCGCCTGCCGAAGGATTTTAAGGGCCCGCGAAAGGTACCTAATTATACAGCTGATCTGCCTCCAGAAGCCTGGATCGAGAGTTATGAGCTAGCCATGGAGATGTTGGATGTCAGTGATGCAGTCTGTGCCAAGTACTTCATCATGATGTTGGAAGGACCGGCTCGTACATGGTTAAAGGGTTTGCCACCCAACACCATTAATTCCTGGGCCGAGTTGAAGGCGAGGTTCATCAAGAATTTTCAAGGGACGTGCAAGCAGCCTATGACGATCGTTCATTTGCATCATTGCGTGCAGAGGGAAGATGAGTCGGCCCATCATTGGATCCGGCGGGTCTCAACCATCATCCACTCATCTGATAACATCACGGCGGCTCAGGCAGTACTAATTCTGGAGAAGAATTGTCATTTTTTGCCCCTTAAGCAGAAGCTTGGACGGCTCAAACGTTCCTGCCAGGACATGGGTGAGCTCATGGCGGCCCTCACCAAATATGCAGATTCTAACAACACAAAGGATCCTGGGTCTGATGATGAGAAATCAGCTAAGGGTAAGAAGAATGGCAACGGCAAGGGTCAGCAGCAGAATGGGGCAGGAAATAACAATCCAGGCAATGGCGGTAAGCGGAAACATCCGGACGGCAGGTCAGATCTAGTGGCCAATACCAACACTGGGAACAACCATGGCAAGGGCAATGGTAAACCATCTTTCGGTAAAGGCAAACCTTTCAACATGGAAGCAATGCTTAACAACCCCTGCCCAAAGCATAGTCTTCCCAATAAACCATCCACTCATGCTTGGAAGGATTGCTATATCATGCGGGAGTTCCGGAACTACAGCCTTAACCAGCATCACGGTAATGGCAATGGACCACCCGGCGGGTCAGGTTCCGGCTCTCATGGGTCAGGCTTTGGTGCAGGTGGCTCACGTTCTGGTTATCAAGGTCAAGGTAACCATGGAGGTCATAATCAGTAGTCTGGCAATGGTGGCCAACAACAGAATAATCAGTCAGGGTATCAGAGTAACCCAAAGCAGCTTAATGGAGGCCAGTATCACATCTTTACGACAAGCCTTAATAAGCATGATCAGAAGGTGCACAAGCGGGCGGTTAACGCAGCCATGCCGGCTCTTCCGCAATACTTAAAGTGGTCTGAATACACAATATGTTGGAGCAGGGAGGATCACCCGCCGCGAGTTGATAACCCGGGGCACTTAGCCCTCGTGGTAGCCCCTCAGGTAGGAGGCTATGTGTTTACCTAGGTGCTGATGGATGGCGGCAGCAGCATCAACATCCTATATTATGACACTTTCCGTCGTATGAACCTGGTTGACAAGGAACTCAAGGCATCATCCACAGTTTTCACGGTGTGGTACCCGGCAAATCGGCTTATCCAATTGAAAAAATTGCCGTGGAGGTAGCTTTTGGTGATGAGTTCAATTACAAGGTGGAGACCTTGTGGTTTGAGGTGGTTAAAATCAAGAGCCCGTATCACGCCCTGTTTGGAAGGCCGGCTTATGCTAAGTTCATGGCACGGCCCTGTTATGTTTACTTGCAGCTCAAGATGCCTGGTCTGAAGGGAACGATTACACTCCATGGTGATCGGAAGATTGCTCTTGAGTGCGAGGAAGGTGATGCTGCATATGCGGAGTCAAGTTGTGCTGAGGCGGAGCTTAAGTTTTATAAGAACAATGTTTACCCGACATATATGACCCCGCTGAAGAAGCCCAACACAGAATCTCACCCGCCCCTAAAGTTCGTGGCAGAAGATACCAAGTTGGTGGACTTTGTTCCTGGCAACTCATCTCAGCAGTTCACTATTGGGGCCAACATGGACCCCAAATAGGAAAGCGCGCTCATCGAATTCATCCCTGAGAATCGGGACATCTTTGCATGGAAACCTTCTGACATGCCGGGTGTACCGAGAGAATTCGCTGAGCACCACCTTAATGTGGATCCTAAGTTTAAGCCGGTTAAACAATTCCTCCGTCGTTTCAATGAAGAGCGGCGTAAAGCTATTGGGGAAGAGGTAGCCTGGCTCCTGGCAGCAGGGTTCATCGTGGAGGTTTTTCACCCGGATGGTTAGCTAACCCCGTGCTGGTACTTAAGAAGAACGACACGTGGCGCATGTGTGTAGATTACACAGATCTCAACAAGGCGTGTCCGGTTGATCCATTTGCTCTCCCCCGTATCGACCAGATTATTGATGCAACGGCGGGTTGTGAGAGTTTATGTTTCCTGGACGCTTATTCGGGTTATCATCAGATCAAGATGGCAGTGAAAGACCAAGAGAAGACGTCTTTCATCACACCTTTTGGAGCTTTCTGCTACGTTTCTATGCCTTTTGGACTCAAAAGCGCGCAGGCGACTTATCAACGCTGTATGCAGAACTGTCTTCATAGTCAAATTGGGCGCAATGTTCATGCTTATGTGGATGATATTGTGGTCAAGTCAAGGAAGAAGGAGACTCTGCTAGATGATTTGAAGGAAACTTTTGATAACATGCGGGTTTACAAGATGATGCTTAACCCGGCTAAGTGTGTGTTTGGTGTGCCTGCAGGCAAGCTCCTGGGATTCTTGGTCTCCGAGCGGGGCATCGAGGCTAACCCAAATAAGATAAAGGCCATCATCTCTTTGTCTAAGCCGGCGTGCATTAATGATGTCCAGCGCTTGGTGGGTCATATTGCCGCTTTAAGCCGGTTCATAAGCCGCCTGGGTGAGAAAGCTATTCCTTTGTACCAGACGATGAAGAAGACAGATGACTTTGTCCGGAGTGATGCTGCCAATGATGCGTTTGAGGCGCTCAAAAAGCAGTTGGTTGAGCCGCCCGTCTTGGCTGCTCCTGTGGAAAAAGAGCCTTTGCTCCTGTACGTGGCGGCTAATAATAGCCGTCAGTGCTGCAGTCGTTGTGGAGCGCAAGGAGGCAGGCAAGGAGTATCCAGTCCAGCGGCCGGTTTACTATGTCAGCGAGGTTTTGACAGAATCCAAGCAAAGATACCCACATTGGCAAAAGCTGGTGTTTGGAGTATTCATGGCGAATCGTAAACTGAAGCATTACTTCCTTGGGCATCCAATCACGGTGGTCAGCTCTGCTCCTTTGGGAGATATCATTCAAAAAAGAGAAGCCACCGGCGGGATTGCTAAGTGGGCAATTGAGCTTGGGCCTCTTAATCTGAAGTATGTACCTCGGACGGCTGTTAAATCTCAAGCCCCGGTGGATTTTTATTAATGACTGGACAGAGTGTCAAGCACCTGAAGAAAAAACCGGACAATACATATTGGACAATTCACTTTTATGGCTCGAGACAATTGGAAGGCTCGGGGTTGGAGTTGTTTTAACTTCCCCTAGAGGTGACAAGTTTTGTTATGTGTTAAGGCTAATGTTTCCTTGTACTAACAATGCAGCTGAGTATGAAGCTTTGCTTCATGGGCTCCATGTGGCCAAGGAGATGAATTTGAGGCGGGTCAGATGTCTCGGCGACTCAGACCTTGTGGCCCAGCAAGTCTCGGGCACGTGGGATTCTAAGGATCCTCGTATGGCGGCTTATCGCCAGGCGGTTGATGTCATCGCTGGTCATTTCAAGGGGTATCAGGTGGATCATATTGATTGTCGGAAGAATGAGGCGGCTGATGCATTGTCAAGACTGGGGTCTCAGCGTAAGCCGGTGCCGCCTAATGTGTTCCTGGATGTACTACATCACCCGTCGGTTAAGTTGCCTTCTGAAGAGGATCTTGCTATACCTGACCCGAAAGGACAATTGGTGGCGGCTCTCCGCGCTATCCCTGATTGGATGCTGCCTTACCTGGCATATTTGACTCGTGGCGAGTTACCCGAGGACAAGACTTTGGCATGAAAAATCATAAGGCGGTCTAAATCCATGACTATTGTCAATGGCGAGTTGCACAGATGCAGCGTGACTGGCGTTTTTCAACGGTGCGTTTCTCTAGAAGAGGGCTTGGAAATCTTGCAAGAGATACATGCTGGCGATTGTGGTCATCACGCCAGGTCAAAATCCTTGGTGGCAAAAGCTTTTCGGCACGGTTTTTACTGGTTGACAGCTCATGCAGATGCGGAGAAATTGGTTAGCAAATGTGATGGGTGTCAAAAATTTGGGCGACGTGCCCATGTGCCGGCTCAGGAGTTTCGGATGATTCCAATCACATGGCCATTTGCAGTCTGGGGGCTTGATATGGTTGGACCGTTCAAGAGGTCTAAAGATAAGAAGACCCACCTCTTGGTGGCGGTTGACAAGTTTACTAAGTGGGTGGAAGCAGAGCCGATTAGTAAGTGTGACGCAACAACAACAATTCAGTTCGTCAAAAAGCTGATTTTTCTGTTTGGTTACCCTCACAGTATCATTACTGATAATAGTACAAATCTGTCCAAGGGGGCTATGAAAGAGTTTTGTGACGGTGAACACATCCGCCTTGATGTTTCCTCCGTGGCTCACCCACAGTCCAATGGCCAAGCAGAGCGTGCTAACCAGGAATTTTTGAGAGGGATAAAACCCCGGCTTATGGTTCCTTTGGAACGAACGCCGGGTTGTTGGGTGAAGGAATTACCTTCAGTTCTTTGGAGCATCAGAACCACCCCCAACAGGTCAACATGCTACACACTTTTCTTCATGGTTTATGGTGCAGAAGCTATTCTCCCTAGTGATATCCGTCATGACTCGCGCAGGGTGGCGGCTTATGTCGAAACTGATAATGAGACAGCGCGTCAGGACGCTTTGGATGCCTTGGATGAAGAATGGGATCTTGCAGCAGCACGGTCGGCGATTTACTAGCAAGATCTGCGTCACTATCATAGCCGCAGAGTCAAGACCCGGACGTTCCAAGAAGGCGACTTAGTGCTCCGGCTGATTCAAGACCAGTCAGATATGCATAAGTTGTCACCTCCCTGGGAAGGACCTTTTGTGATCAGCAGAAATCTCAATAATGGTTCCTATTATCTTATTGATATACGGGAGAGCAACAAGTCACGCACCTCTGGGGAGGAAACCGCCAGGCCGTGGAACATTGCTCATCTACGGCCATACTACACTTGAGCCACCGGCTCTCATCAGTGTACATACTTCTGTCATTGTATATACCACTTTTTATAATATAATAAAGCCGGCATCCCTATAATTCGGGGCCTCTGCCGTTTTTTCCTGCACCAAGTTTTGTGCAAAGAGTTGATTCATCATAAGGTCACTTGGGGGCTTCCAACCCACTGGGTTTTGCTTTCATACCCTCTTGACCGGCTTTATATGCAATATTTGAGTTAGACCTGCCTGTTTGCAACTTGCTACTCCGCCAGGTGACCCGCCGGACGTTTGACAGTCAATCTTTTTTAAGAACCTGAACTTGTCAAAGTTAAACCGGCGGCTTATGTCACGTGAGAGCCGGCTTACAGAGAGCGAGGATAAACTCACCTATTTGTCGTAGTCTCTCCGCTATGTGGCCCGTTCGTACTCTTAACAGTCAATCTTTTTTAAGACCCTGAACTGGTTAAGGTTAAAACGACGGATTTATGTCATGTGAGAGCCGGCTTATGGGAGTTTAGGCAATCATGCCTAGCTTCTTGCAAGCAATTTTTTTGAATTTTGCTAAAATATAAGAGTTGATCTCTTTGGGATGTGCCTTCAAAGCTGCCTAAATTATACTACAAGCTATACATGCATTTTCTGCTTGTTATTTTGTAGGAGTTTTCATGATAAGATCCTAAGTTTCTGGGTAATCCCGGCTTAGTATTGCTCATGAAGTATAACCCGCCAGTGGGAATCGATAAACTAATACTGAGGCATATAATCATGTCAAGACGTTCACACTGGAGAAGTTTTAAACCGCTGGCATATGAGTTGAGGAGGCCCCAAACGTGCACGAGGGCACGACACAGGCAATCAAGTTTTCACTACAGCTATTACAAGGCTCCAGAGGGTCCAAATTTGTGTGATTCAAGTTTTTCGCACAAGTTATAACCCGGCGGCTCAGCTTTGACCGGGTTAACTTCATTGAAGGCCGGCTCTTCGCCTAGCTCGTCGACGGGTCATCCGGTGCCAGGTCTTCGTGTTCCTGGATCTGAAGGTTGTCCACATCCCAGTTGCAGTTGAGTAGAGCTTCAAATTCGGCTTCATCATGCAAGATTGGAGACGGGTCAACATCGGGGGCAAAGATGTGCTTACGGCGTTGAGGAGTCAGGTCCTTCGGCTCAAATGTGGGCACCCGAACTCGCGTGTTGTTGTCATCGTAAGCCGCCTGGTACGTCTTCAGATCAGCTTCCGCTGCTATCTGGCTGGCCAATACTCGAGATGCTCTGAAGCAACGAGCATAGTCGTCTTGGGTAAATTCTGACCCATCGGCCTTCAGGTGCGGGAAGCCTCCTGTCATCTCCTCCGGGTTAAGCTCCGACGCATATGCCAAAGCTCGGCTTAAAGCAGACATTGCGCCCTTGCGGGCGACTGATTTCTTCATCTCTTCAAAGTGCTTGGGGACGGTGGAGAGGCACTTCAGCACATCCTTGATTAGCTTTGGAACCCCTTTTTCGCCAAAAATAGCCCTGATGGTGAAAAGGCTTCCGGCGTACAGCTGTTCAGTGAAGGCATATAAAGCCTTCAGCTTCAGCAAGATGTCGTCCGGAAGCTGGCGAGTTCGTTGGCCTGCAAACAGATCAAGTTTGTAAGTCGCCAGGCGAGTCTCTATAAGAATATTTGAAAAATACTCGCAACATAGTCAGCAATGCTTACCAAAGACGGCTTCGGTCATTCGGGCTATATGGCGCTTCAGGTTGGTGAGCTCTTTAGTGACAGGCTTAAGACGGCCTTCGGCATCTTCTGCACGTCTGGTTAAGGCGGCTTGGTTGGCTTCTGCAGTTTGTTTGTATGCTTCAAAGTCTGCCTTGATTTTCTCCAGTTCCGTTGAGGAGAGCCACCACTTCATGTCAGCCTCAGCTCGGGCGTTTTCTTGCAAAGCCACGTTCTTCCTCAGATCAGCCATGCTAGACTCGGCCACATTTAAAGCCTCCTGTATAAGACAATCATCAACAGCAAATTCATCAATTTTAAGCCGCCAGTCCGGTTTATAATAGTACTTGGAGGTACTGCAAAAGTTTGTTTCAAGTCTCAAGCAGATTGCAAGCAATATACTTGACACTTGGGGGCTAATGTGTATCAGTTCTTTCAAATTTCTACAATACAAACAAGACCCGGATCATCTTCATGAAGATAACCCGGGCCTTGGGGGCTACACATTGCTCTACAAGTCTATAGAATCAGATCTACAAAAGTTCCGGCTCATTATTTCCATAATGACCTGGCCCTTGGGGGCTACACTTGGCATTTTTGCATTTATCAAGGCAATAAGTGCCGGCTCATTATTGGTATAATGACCCGGCCCTTGGGGACTACAAATTGGTCTATCGAAGTCTACTTATTACTGAAGACCCGACTTATCTTCGAGAAAATAAGCCAGCTCTTGGGGGCTACGTAAGGGTATACGGAGAGTAGCAAAGTGGAGTACCTCATATTTCCTCTTCATCATACAAACTAGATTGACCTCCATGTCCCGGCTCGCGGCAAGGCGGCTCAGATAACCTGAATGCAGTTCATCAGCAGTCAGCTTCTCCAAGCTGGGCAGATCAAGCTTAGCCTTCTCCTTCTCAGGTGAAGGCACCTCATCCTTGCTGATGTGCTTGGTTAGCACGTTGGAAGGGGCCGGAGCGTTATAAGCCAAGCCGGTGATAGTGACCTCTTCTTCTTGAGCAGTCACACCTTGAGTTGTCAGCAGGGGGCTGGGCGGCTTAGGATCCGTCTCCGGATTGGCCTCGGGAATCATAACATCGGCGTCCACCGGCTCAGCAGGCTAGGGAGTGTCGTCATGGGCACCTTGGCCAGCTTTGGAGGGTTCAACTAGAACTTCAGGAGTGTCAAGCTTCGGGTTTTCCAGCTCTGAGACATCCGGACGGGAAGATGACCCGCTCAGTTTCCTTTTCTTAGCCTGGGCCCTGCGAACAAAGATTTCATTATCAAGTTATATGCAAGGACAGAATAGTAATAAGAAGAAAGAGGATGCAAAGAAGTTTACCCCGGGTTGATAACAAGGGGAGGCAGTTTGGAGGCGGTCGAGTCGCCAGACGAAGGAGGTGATTCCTGACACAGTTAAATTAAGTGGTATGAGCAAGTGACAGCTCAAGACTAATATGCAAAAGTACAGATATAAGTTATGAAAAACCTCGTTGCGACGTTTCCGACGAGCCGGAGTGTCAGGTAAGCCGGCCACTAGGTCTTCAGAGCCGCCGCTCCGGGTCTGACATCTAGCGTCATGTTGTTGCTTCTTCAAAAGAAAGTCGGGATCCAAGTGAGCAAGAGGATGTGAAAACTTTACTTTCCGGATGACCCGCCGGATTTTCTCTGTTGGTAGAGGTTCTGAGTCGGAGGATATGATAGTTACGTCTACGGCACTGGCTTCGCTTGCCTCCGCGTCATCCTGAGAGGAGTCAGCGTCAATAAGTTGCATGAAAAGTAGGCCAAGGGAATCAAGTTCTACCACTGAGTCATCCAGCCCAAACAACTCTTCAGTCGTTTGTTTCTTTTTACGAGCCGGAGCTCGGGCTTTGGTTGCTTTGCCTTTCTTCTTCTTGGAGGTAGTGGTTAGTTTTTTGTTCCAGAAAGAAGAGCCGGCCAGCATATAATATATGCATTGGCAGAGAAGATCAAATGAAGTAGAGTGCGAGATCTAAAGGAAAAGAGTGAAGATTGAAATATAAGTTTTACCTCAGGAGCCGGGTGAAGAGCATAGAAAGGACTTAACCCCGTCTTGTTACAGGCTTCTTGGGTTTCTCCCAACAATGATTTGACAATCAAGTTGAGGTCCTGGTCTGTCAGGGGTGTCTGGTTGAAGCACTGAGGGTCATTTACCTCACCAGTATATTGGCACATTAAACCATTACAGCGGGTCAGCGGAAGAATTCTCCAAGAGACCCAGCAGCAGGTCAGATCAACTCCAGTCAACCCGTTGGCTAGCAGGACCCTTATCTTTGAAAATGTTGGCGCATATTGGGTGCGTTCAGCGGCGGTTAGCCGGTCTGGAAGTTCACTGTCGGTACAGAGCCAGTATGGACGGTAACCCGACAGGGGATTCTCTCCGGCTGGAGAAGTGTCTTTGCAGTAGAATCAAGTATGATTCCAGTCTTTGGGGTGGCTATGCAGGATCGCCACAGGAAAGGACACATCCCTCCGCCTCTGAATAGAAACACCACCGAGTGCAAGTCTTGGCCCATCAGCCATTTCAGTTTGGCGGTTGATGTAGAAAAAAAATCCCTGAAGAGGTCAACGGACGGCTCTTCTTGCAGATATACTTCACAGAAAATCTGGAACTGGCACAAATTGGTGACAGAGTTGGGGCCAATGTCTTGAGGGTGCAGATTGTAGAATTGCAGGGCGTCCTGGAATTTTTTTAATCCGGGCGGTGAGAAGCCGCGGAGAAGATGATCCGTGAAGACAATAACTTCCCCATCTTGGGGCTTGGGAGTGACTTCGTTACCAGGAACCCGCCAGTTGACAACATCCTGAGCCGGTAAAACTCCCATGACTACAAAGTCGTTGAGTATTTCTTCGGTAACCCCAGATCCTACCCAATCGCAGGAAACGGGGGCTTTAGCCATGACGGCGGGTTAAGAAGGGCTGTGGAAGGGCATGAAAATGTGGCGGGTTAAAAGCGCTGCATGGTCAAAACAGCTATGACTAAAACGACGATGGCACTTGGCGGGTCAGTGTCAAATTATGAGCCTTCACTAATCACAGTAATGAGGCAGATTACGTTGCTACAAGGAGAGCCGACAACATAATGGCGGGTCAAGTCGCTAGCAAGTGTTGAAATTTTTTAATAAGTATGGACAAACAACTTCCAGTGGTTACAGCTACCATTTCAAGATCTACGGAAGGGAACAAAAGGAAAATATTTCCTAAACCTAAAGGTGTCCATGGAAGAGCAGGCAGTTCATATATGAATCCCTTTGAAAGGGTGGTCTGCGATGGATGTAGAAAACATGTTAAGCGGCGCGCCGCGGGGTTTTGGCTAGCAGCTAAAAACCTGAGGATGTTTCCTCTCCTCATCTACGGCAAGAACTCCGATGAACGACGGCGGACTCGAAGAAACCCGATGAACTAATGCAGATCCAAAGAGGGAAGAAGATGGAACCTGGAGGATGCAGGAGGGGCGGGCGAGCGCCGGTGAGCTCTGGACACAGTCAGGGTGATGTAGCGGCCCTTGCTGAGGACGACGGCGAGATCCGGACGGCGCGGAGGAGCTTCGGCTGCACGAGTGTCTGGAGGAAGAAGAAGAGAGAGGCGGCGACGGGGAAAAGTGAAAAGGATAGGACCCGCCTATTTATAAGGGGGATGGAACAGCAACAGTCTCGCGCGGGAATTGAGGAGACAAAATGATGATTGACCAAGAAACCGCCTCGATTCTCGGGTTGACTAGTTAATGCAAAGATCCGTTGTGATGTCATCCAGATTTTCTAGATTTATCACAGATGACATCACCCATTTTCGCATGGCGGGTCATGAAGATTTATTGCAGGTCAGGTGCTTACGAAGAATGCAAAACTCGCCAACTAGAAGACTTGAAGATTGACATGAACCGGTTCAAATCAATCTGGGGCCTAATGTTGGGGATATAACCCCGTGGCAAGACCCGCCCAGGAGGGGCCGGGTCATTAGGTTGGCGGCTTAGCAGTGAGGCCTGCGCAGGCTAGAAGATCAAGACAAGGCCTGATAGTGATTTGCCAGACGGGCCTGGAGGAGGCCCAGAGCCGGAAGATAGCGTGTGACCCGGAGGCGTAAGCCGCCGGGAGACGGCTTGCCAGACAAGGCAGAGATAGTTAGAGATAAGGTCGGTTACTAGATGTAACCCGGCCTGGACTCTTGTAACCCTAGGGCCTTGGCCTGTGTATATAAAGGCGGGTTCCCTGGGCGGCTTAGGCATGATACCGTTGATCGAGTACTAGGTCAAGCGAACCCGCTCCCTTGTAATCGATAGTCTATCAATACAACTCAAAGCAGGACGTAGGCTATTACCTCCTTCGAGAGGGACCGAACCTGGGTAAACCTGTGTCTTTCATCCCGATCAACCCCTTTGAGTTAACCGCCGTAGCGATGGCCTCACCCCCAAGTCCTTGCACTAGGACATCTGCCGTGACAAAACCACGACACAGTAGCTCAACAGGAGAAGTATACGTACAGCCGGAGTCGTGTGCACTCAACCCCCATCCCAAGCCGCAATTATAGCCGGCGCTTGGAGTCGCCAGCTGTCTCTAACAGCGAGCGACGTCGGAACCCGCCCCATGACGGCCCACCCGTTGTCAATGCCCAGGCGATCGTGGATAATGCCAGAGCTCAGCGTGAGGTGGTGGCCACGGCGGCTTACCAAGAGCCACCCCTGGTCACGCCTTCAACTTTGGTGGGAGCCGGAGTCACCTCCAGGGCTGTTGGAGTGCTGTGTTTAGCACCGGCTCTACGGAACGAGCGCCTGCCGAAGGATTTTAAGGGTCAGCGCAAAGTGCCTAACTATACAGCTGATCTACCTCCAGAAGCCGGGATAGAGAGTTATGAGCTAGCCATGGAGATGTTGGACGTTAGTGATGCAGTCTGTGCTAAGTACTTCATCATGATGCTGGAAGGACCGGCCCATACATGGTTGAAGGGTCTGCCCCCTAATACCATTAATTCCTGGGCCGAGTTGAAGGCACGATTTATCAAGAATTTTCAAGGGACGTGCAAGCAGCCTATGACGATCGTTGATTTGGATCATTGCGTGCAGCGTCAGGATGAGTCGGCCCATCATTGGGTCCGGCGGGTCTCAACCATTATCCACTCGTATGATAATATCACGGCGGCTCAGGCGGTTCTGATTCTGGAGAAGAATTGTCACTTTTTGCCCCTTAAGCAGAAGCTTGGATGGCTCAAGCGTTCTTGCCACGACATGGGTGAGCTCATGGCGGCTCTCACTAAATATGCAGATTCTGATAGCATGAAGGACCCTGGTTCTGATGATGAGAAATCTGCTAAGGGTAAGAGGAATGGCAACGGCAAGGGTCAGCAGCAGAACGGGACATGAAATAACAACCCGGGCAATGATGGTAAACGGAAGCATCCAGACGGCGGGTCAGATCTGGTGGCCAACACCAACACTAGAAACAATCGCACCAAGGGTAACGGTAAACCGCCTTTTGGCAAAGGCAAGCCTTTCAACATGGAAGCAATGCTCAACGACCCCTGCCCGAAGCACAGTCTTCCCAACAAGCCGTCCACCCACGCTTGGAAGGATTGTTATATCATGCAGGAGTTTCGGAATTACAGCCTTAACCAGCATCATGGTAACGGCAATGGACCGCCTGGCGGGTTAGGATCCGACTCTCACGGGTCAGGCTTCGGTGCGGGCGGCTCAGGATCAGGTTATCAGGGTCAAGGCAATCATGGTGGCCACAATCAGCAGTCCGGCAATGGCGGTCAGCAGCAAAACAATCAATCAGGGTATCAGAGTAACCCGAAGCAACTTAATGGAGGATAGTATCACGTGTTCACTATGAGTCTTGATAAGCGTGACCAGAAGGTGTGCAAGAGGGCGGTTCATGCATCAATGCCGGCTCTTCCACAGTATTTAAAGTGGTTCGAGCACACAATATCATGGAGCAGGAAGGATCACCTGCCACGAGTTGATAACCCGGGGCAGTTAGCCCTTGTGGTGGCCCCTCAGGTAGGAGGCTACAAGTTCACCAAAGTGCTGATGGACGGTGGCAGTAGCATCAACATCCTGTATTACGACACTTTGAAAGCACATTTGCTCCCTTGGTGGTTTTGGTAATTAATAACAACATATATGTCATTGAACTAATGTTTCCACTAAGCATATTTCAGGAAAAGTTCAATGATAGGATTGGCAAAAGGATTGTGGAGATTGTGGAGATACCCTAAGATGCAAGGAAATGGATTGGCAAAGCTTCAAGCAAGAGGATTCTACATTTTACTTTGTGAGAAATCACTTTGAGTCCATAGGAAAGCCAATACTATTAAAAGGGGGTAAGGTATTGTTGGTGAACAAAATGCTCATACGTGCACAAGTGATAGTCACCAAAAACAGCCACAAGCTCTTCCACAAAAGTCTGTCCAAAGTCAAATATCCAAAATCGGTGCAACCAACACTTTCCACTCGGTGCCACTGATTCTCATACTCAGACTGACCTAAGCCAAACCCTAACCTTTCGGTGCAACCGAGTCTACTTCGGTGCCACCGAGTTCAGCTTGCCAACTTTCTGTTACCCAATTTCACAAAATCGGTCCGACCGAGTTTGTTGAATCGGCGTCACCGAGTTTGGCAATCTGACCGTTGGTTACCTTATCGGTGCAACCTGGTTTTATATATCGGTCTCACCGAGATTCAAAAGTTGTCACCTTTTGGTCACTTCGGTACCACCGAGATTCACACATCGGTGTCACCGAGTTGGTCACTTTAGGTGTAATGGTTGGATTTTTGGAGATGCCTATATATACCCCTTCACCACCACCTACTCGAAAGAGAAGCACTCAGAACTATTCCATACATGCCCCATCTCATTTTCTGAGAGAGAGCCACCTACTCATGTGTTGAGATCATGCCATTCCATTCCAACCATATGAATCTTGATCTCTAGCCTCCCCAAGTTGCTTTCCACCAATCCCATCTCTTCCACCAAGCCAAATCTGTGAGAGAGTGATTGTTTGTTGAGGAGTCTATCATCTTGAAGCACAAGAGCAAGGAGTTCATCGTCATTACCGAGCCTATTACCTTTTGGAGGGTGGTGCCTCCTAGATTGGTTAGGTGTCGCTAGGGAGCCTCCTACTTCGTGTTGTGGAGTAGAACCAAGAAGTTTGTAAGGGCAAGGAGATCACCTACTTCGTGAAGATCTACCCATAGTGAGGCTAGTCCTTCGTGGACGGAAGCCGTTATGGAATAGTCAAGGTTGCTACTTCGTGGACCCTTATGGGTGGAGCCCTCCGTGGACTCTCGCGACCGTTACCCTCCGTGGGTTGAAGACTCCATAAACGTGGACGTACGATAGCACCACCTATCGGAACCACGGGAAAAATCATCGTGTCTACAAATTGCGTTTGATCCTCCTACCCTTCCTTTACTACTCATGCTTGTTGTTACTTTCCGCTGCTATACTCTTAGACATGCATGTGTAGGGTGTACTTGACTTGCTATGAATGCTAAAATCTGCCAACACTAAAATTGGAAAAGGCTAGATTTTTATTTGCTCAAGTAGTCTAATCACCCCCCTCTAGACATACTTTCGGTCCTACAAGTGGTATCATAGCTTTGGTCTCCATTGCATTGGTCTCACAACCTAGGAGAGTATGGCGTCTAGTGAGGGAAATTATCACCGTAGAGGTCCGTACTTTGATGGCACTAATTTTGCTAGTTGGAAGCACAAAATGAAAATGCATATTCTTGGTCATAACCCCGCCGTATGGGCTGTTGTTCGTGTTGGCTTGCAAGGTGAATTCTTTGGTGATGGAAAGGAACCGGATCGTGAAGCGACCACGGATGAATTGAAGATGTTGCAATACAATGCTCAAGCATGCGACATTCTCTTCAACTGCCTATGCCCCGAAGAATTCAACAAAATCAGCCGTCTTGAGAATGCAAAAGAGATTTGGGATACTTTGGTTGATATGCACGAAGGAACCGAGTCTGTGAGAGAATCCAAGTTGGATGTTCTTCAAAGTCAGCTTGACAAGTTCAAGATGAAGGATGGTGAAGGAGTCGCGGAGATGTACTCTAGGCTAGCTCTCATCACCAATGAGATTGCCGGCTTAGGAAGCGAAGAAATGACCGACAAATTCATCATCAAGAAGATACTTAGAGCTTTGGATGAGAGATACGACACCGTGTGCACATTGATCCAAATGATGCCCAACTACAAAGATCTCAAGCCTACGGAAGTCATTGGAAGGATTGTTGCTCATGAGATGACACTCAAAGACAAAGAAGAGCTTCACAACAAGTCTAGCGGTGCTCACAAAGCCACAAGTGATGCTCCCGCAACTTCAAACGACAACCTTGTCACCAATGAAGAGATAAGCCTCATGGTCAAGAAATTCAACAAGTTCTACAAGAATAGAGGCAAAGAACGAAGCTCCAACTCAAGATATGAACAGAAGCGTTCATCAAGTCGTGACCGCAATTGCTACAATTGTGGGAAGCCCGAACACTACTCCAATGAGTGCACGGCTCCCTACAAACGAAGAAAAGAGTAACCTAGAAGACGAAGCTCAAGGAATGAATCACCTCAAAGAGAGAGAAGGAGTAGAGATGATCGCTATGAACGAAGACCCTAAAGGAGAAGTAGAGATTCGGAGAAGAAGGACAAGTACACCAAGAGCTACACAAGAAGAAGACATCAAGCTCATGTTGGTGAATGGGTTTCCGGCTCCGACTCCGACAACAACTCCGAGAGAAGCTATCATTCCAACTCCGACTATAGTCAAGATGAAGGTGTTGCCGGACTTGCTCTAGTGACTACCAACTCCTATGATCTATTTGATTCACCAAATGAAGGGAGTGGAAGTTGCTTCATGGCTAAAGGCCCCAAGGTATCACACCCCAAGTATCTTGATTTCAATAGTGATGAAGATGATTTACTTTGTGATGATGACTTGCACTTTGATGAAACTAGTGATGTTAGTCAAAATGAACTTGATAATTCTCATGCTAGTCAAGATAAGTCATTTGATGATGATAAGATGAAAATAGAACAACTAACTAAAGAACTAAGCACTCTTAAGTTAGCTCATGAATCTACTCTCGAAGATCATAGAGAGCTTGTAAGGACTCATGAGAAGCTACGCTTCGAGAAGCTCAACTTGGAGCAAGAGCATGAGTTTCTTAAAGCTACCAATGACGATCTCCGAAAGAAGACTTCATCTTATCTAGCCAAATGACTACTCTTGTCTACATTCATGCCACAAGTTAAATCTAAACAAACTAGTAACAAAGGCAAGAAAGTTTCTTCATCTAGTAGCAACAATAAAAATGCCAAACCTAATGATGTTGCTTCTAGTAGTTCTATTGATTCCACTAATGATGATTCTCTTAGCCAAGTTACACTTGAGTAAGAAAATGCTTTATTGAAAGGAATTTTAGAGAAAGGTATCTACAAGAGTCTTGCCGGGTGTAAGCAATTTGAGGAAATTGTACGCAAGCACGGAGGATACTGGAAGAATCATGGCATTGGCTACTTCAACGCTAATGGAGTTGAATGGGAAGAAGGTCAATACCCCAAGCCCAAGTTTGTTCCTCAAAAGGAGAAGTATGAAAATACTCTTCCCAAGGGAACAAACACTCAAGATGACCTTCCACCACAAGACCACAAGCTCAAGGGCAATAACAAGCTTCAAGAGGACATTGACTTATATGAAGATGAATCCCTAGCTTTGGTGGAGTGGGTTCCCAAAGCTACTTCAAGCTCAACTTCTACAAAGGCTACTTCAACACCAAGGATCCCCATCAAGTTGATGTGGGTCCCCAAGAAGAAGAACTAGAGAGTTCTTGAGGGGTGACTCCGCCAATGAAATTCACTCACATTCATTATTGGCAAGAACTATTTGCAATCAACATCAACTCTATGCAATAGTTCAAGGAGTCACACATTCCCTCAAAGGTAAGCAAGGGACAAGGTAATCAACAAATCAATGGACATCATCACACATGCTTTGCACTCCATGTACATAGATACCCTTGTATTTGTCTCTTGTATGTTGGGACTAACCCATGTAGGTGAGAAGAGTAAGGAAACAACAAGGATGCTCCCAACTCTTGGTGATCTTCATCAACCTTGAGCATCCACCACTACCTCACCAACATGAAGTCTTCATCGACAAAACCCAAGGTTAGTTTATCCCTCCTATGGGGGGATGTCACATCAAGGGGGAGCTTTACTCTAAGACTTGAGTTAAAGCATCTCTTAGAATGTGACAACATTAAATGCTTTATGTAAAAGTAGTAACCCCACTTGTGCTTAAACGATGAGTATGACCTATGATCAAGTAATCTTACTTGGCTCCTAAGTCAATATACTCATATATAGATGACTCCGTCATCGCCAAAGTGCTTGTTAGATGCTAGTATGTATGTGCATGTTTGCCATGATTTCATTTGACATCTTATTGTGTGAGCATGTTGGTCTGCATTTATTTATCCATTCGAGGACATCCAATTGTTGCTATTTGGCTTTTGATTTATCTTTTGCCAATTGGATGGACAAGAATGCCTAGGACCACTCTCTAGCTATCTATGCTTTCTCACCTCATATTCTATTCATGCTGCATCACAAAATTTGAACAAGTACTTTTCGAGCCCTCTGTGTGTGGAGCACTCGGAGTTCCGTATGGACAAAGGACTGACCGTTAAAACCTCCCAAGTGCATCTCGGTGGAACCAATCCAAAATTCTCGGTCTCACCAAATGCCTAGGGTTGATCTGGTTTTCAATCTCGGTACTACCGATTCCATGTTCTCGGTTACACCGAGTTTCCCTGTCAGCTGACAGTTGAGGAACTCGGTGACACCGAAAATTTAGAATCGGTGTCACCGACAGCGAGGGGTATATATGCTGTGGACCCGACGCTTTGAAAAATCAATCTTCAAACCGTCGCGCCCCAAAACCCTAAGCTGCCGAACAGGACCCCTTGGTCATCGCCCTTGTCTCCCCGCACTCCTCCGCCGCTGGGATCTTCATCGTCGACGGGCATCTTCACCGCCGTCTTCGCCGTAGCGGATCCGCCACCTAGTTAGGGTATGGATCCGACCCTTCATTGCGCTCCCCGTCCGAATCTTATGCGCTGAAGCTTATTCCATCGATAATCCACCATGTGCAATCCTCCCTATCCTCTAAAAGTTCCAATAGATTAGCGAATCGAAAATTTTTAGATTCAGTTGCCCGCAAAATCGCATCTCGGTGATACCGAGTCAGAAAAATCGGTTCCACCGATTTATTTTTTGTGTTACTGAGGACAGTACTCGGTGAAACCGAGTGGTAGTTTTCGGTCCCACCGAAACTGCTGCCAAGTTTCTGTTATGAGTATTGTGAGTCTCGGCTGCACCGAAAATGTTGACTCGGTGACACCGAAATCCTTTTTTGCTATGAACTACATCTAAGATTTTTCTGTTCAAACTTTCAAAAATAGCTGCATTTTGTGATGACTCATCTTCTTTTGCTCCTCTATACTCTATTCACAGGGTCAGTATGTCAGATGCTGAGGACAGTGAGAACAACTTCAGAGAGCAGAGTGTTGAGTTGGATTCAGGCACTAGTCCTGAGTCTAGTTCCTCTTCAGATCCAGGCACCCCTAGTTCTCATGGGTTGCCCAAGGCTACTACTAGGGCCAGGAAGAAGCTGAATTCAGATGAGGAGGATTCAGATTTTGTTCCAGAGGAAGTACTTGCCAAGAAGCAAGACAAAGCTGCTAAGAAGTCTGCTAATGAAGCCACATCTTCCAGAAGAGCTGTCAGCAAGGTTTATGCTAGCTCTGAGGCTATGAGAGCACTTGAGAGTGCTAGGGCTACCATGACCATTGAGCCCCCAAGGAAGTCTATGCCTAAGAAGGCAGGAGAGAAGAAGGCCAGGAAAAGGATTGTCTATGTCACTGGCAGGCAAACATCTATGTTTGAGGACCCAGAGGAGACTTCTGGTGCTGCTGCTAAGGAGGAGGAAGAGCATGTTGTCAAGGCACCTCCCAAGAAGAAGCAAAAGAAGCTTTTGGCAGATGCTATGCCAAAGCAAGGCCCCTCCAAGAGCACCAAGTCTGCCCTCGAGAAGGCTACTGCTGAAAAGTCCAAGAGGTCATCCAGACAGATTCCAGCTTCTGAGAAGAACAAAGGAACTACCTCCAGAGATGTGGATGAGGATGCCATGTCTACTTTGATGAAGCTTAGACCACACCTTCCTGAACATAATGCCAGCCATCCACTTGCTGAGGACATGAAGAAGAGGAAGGATTCTGGTTTGAGGGCATGGAGAGCTATTGATCCTTATGCCCAAAGGAGAAAGACAGCTGTGGACTACAAATTCTACACCAAGGAGCAACATGATTTCTATGAGACCGTGCTGCTTGACAAGAGTCCAGCTGTGAGTGACATGAGATTTGTGGACTGGAAATACATCAAGGCCAATGAAGATTATTTTCCAAATGTCCAAGACAATTTTCACTTCATTGGCCTAGATGAGTTTGTTGGCAAAGAGTTCACTCCATGGAACGACGAGATGATCATGCAATTCTACTCCACTGCTCACTTCTATGGAGATGGTAGAATTGTATGGATGACAGAAGGAGCAAGATACGAGTCTACTGTTGATGAATGGGCTGCTATCTTAGAAGTCCCAGAGGTACAAGATGGTGACCTGGATGTCTATTCTGAATCCAAGGAGAGCCACAATGCTATGGCTAACATGTACAATGAGATCCCTGCTGCTCATGTGAAGTCTCATAGGTTAGGATCCATTTACTTCCTCCTGGCCGGCCTCTGCACCATGAACACCATCTTGAGGCATACTTTGATGCCCAAGTCAGGAGATGAGAAGATGATTCGAGGCCATTCAATCAACATGCTGATCCATCTTGATAGACACACCAGGATACGTGTGATGGACTTGATAGTAGAGACAGTGAAGAGGGTTGCTGCTGATCAGAAGTGCTCATGCTGCTATGCACCCTATATTCAGATGCTCATGAACTCCAAGCTGGAGAAGCACATCTTTGCTCTGGACAGACCCCACTTGCCCCTACAGCCAGATTTAGAGGACAACATTGTGGTGATGGACCCAGAACATCCCACATCAGCTGCAGCTCAAGCACAGGCAGAGGTAGAGGCAGCTAGAGCCACTAGTGCTCAGGTCCCTAGATCTAGGAACGAGCAAATGAATGGTGGCGGACTCGGAAGAACTCCGATGAACTAATGCGGATCTAAGAGGGAAGAAAAATGGAACCTGGAAGATGTGGGAAGATGCGGGCATGCGCCGGCGAGCTCTGGACGCAAACAGGGTGATGCAGCGGCCTTTGTTGAGGAGGACGACGCGGTCCGGATGGCACGGCGGAGCTTCGGTTGCGCAGGGCATCTAGAGGAAGAAGAAGAGAGAGCGACAGCGGGGGAAAGTGAAAAGGATGCCCCCCCGCGCCTATTTATAGGGGGGAGATGGAACAACAACAGTCCAACGCGGGAATCGAGGGGACAAGATGATGATTGACCACGAAAACGCCTCGATTTTCGGGTTGAACAGTTAATGCAAAGATTCGCTGTGATGTCATTAAGATTTTTTGGATTTACCAGAGATGACGTCATCCATTTTACATGGCGGGTCATGAAGATATGTTTCACGTCAGGTGATTATGAAGAACACAAGACTCGCCAACCAAAAGACTTGAAGATTGACATGAACAGGTTCAAATCAATCTGGGGCCTAATGTTGGGGATATAACCCCGTGATATAACCCGCCCAGGAGGGGCCGTGTTAGGAAGTTGGCGGCTTAGCAGTGAGGCTTTAAGCAGGCCGGAAGTCTAAGACAAGCCTGGAGGTAACTTACCAGACGGGCCGGGCGGAGGCCCCGAGCCGGAAGGCAGTGTGTGACCCGGAGGTGTAAGCCACCGGGAGATGACTTGCCAGATAAGGCAAGGCGATTTAGAGATAAGGTCGGTTACTAGATGTAACCCGGCCCGGACTCTTGTAAGCCCAGGGCCTCGACCTGTGTATATAAAGGCGGTTTCCCTGGGCGGTTTAAGGTACGAAACCTTTGATCGATAGCTAGGTCAAGCAAATCCGCTCCCTTGTAATCGATACCCAATCAATACAACTCAAAGCAGGACGTAGGCTTTTACCTCCGAGAAGGGCCGAACCTGGGTAAACCCGTGTCTTTCGTCCCGACCAACCCCTTTGAGTTAACCGCCGTAGCGATGGCTTCACCCCTATGTCCTTTCACTAGGACATCTGCCGTGACAAAACCACGACAAGCCCCATGGTTGCCTCCTGGACCGTGCTGACCTTTCCCTCCTTCAGCTTTTTTGCCTTTAGTGGTCTTGTCCTCATCTGAGCCGGGATCCTTTGTGCTATCCGACTCGGCATATCTGGTGAGAACGTCCATCAAGTCGCCCATGTCTTGCAACTTTCGCTTGAGCCGTCCGAGCTTCTGGACCAAAGGCTGGAAGTGACAGTTATTTTCCAATATTAGGACTGCCTGAGCCGCCGTGATGTTGTCCGATGAGTGGATGATTACCGTGACCCGGCGAGTCCAATGGTGATCCGACTCGTCTACTCATTGAACGCAATGCTGTAGGTCTACTATTGTCATAGGCTTCTTGCAGGTTCCTTGGAAATTCTTGATGAATCGCTCTTTCAGCTCGGCCCATGTGTTGACGGAGTTAGGCGGCAAGTTTTTCAACCATGTCCGAGCCGGTCCTTCCAACATCATGGTTAAGTATTTAGCACATACAGCGTCGCTGACATCCAGCATGTCCATTGCCAACTCATAACTCTCAATCCAAGACGCTGGCTCAAGATCTGCCGTATAGTTTGGCACCTTACGAGGCCCCTTGAAATCTTTGGGCATGCGCTCAGCATGGAGTGCCGGGGATAAACATGGTATACCAATCGTCCTATTGGACCCGGCCCCCAAACTCGCCGGTTGAGGATGAAGCTGCTGGATCGCCCGTGCTGCTGCTTCTGCTTCTGCCTGTCGTGCGCCTATCGTAGCATCAACAACTGCCTGGGTGTCTGATGGCATGAGACGGGTTGGAGAGACCTGAAGCTGCTGTCTTCGCCCACTGCTAGAAACAGCCGAGGACTCCACATGACGGCCCTTGCTAGCGTAGGGAGTGGAATGCATCCGATCCCGGCTATACGAATACTGTGCCTGTTGTACCACATCAGTCTTTAGCATCTCGATAGCGTTTCTAGCTTCAACCTCAAGAGGGGAGTTTCCGTTAATAGGCAATGCTTCCAAATTCCGGGTTGCAGCCAACATGTTGTCAATAGGATAAGAAAAGTGGCCCCGCGGCGTCTGAAATCACCGAGGTGGGGATTGAGCTGGCGGGGGTTGAGCTGGTTCCTCTTGCCGATTCCCGGGTTGCTGAACAGTTCCTGGTGTCTGTTGTGGGGTGTTAAAAAGTTGTTGTGGCTCAAGGTTCGGAGGGAGTCCACGGTGGCGTCTTCTCTCGTAAATTGCCTCCGATGCCTCTCTCTGAACTCCTAATCGCCAGGCCTCGGCCTTAAGGCGCTCCGTCTCTTGATGTATGCGAGCCTGCAAATCCGCCATCCGTGCGTTTTCAGCATCAATCTCCTTCTGTACCTCATTTATTTGACTACGCAATTTGGTTAGCTCCACATTGCGCTCTTCCTGATTTTCCACAGTGACCAGGGTATCCACGAGTTTTGCCATCTCGGCCATGAGATCAATCATGGCTTGAGCCGGTGTTTTAGTTGACCCGCCAGAACCTCCAGCTGCGGCCGGATCTGGAACCTCTGTAGCCCCCGCCATGTAGACGGCGACTTGTCGAGGCGACTCATTGTATTCCTCAGGGGTTTCGGTCTCCAATGAGCCCCCAAGTCTGCCATCATAAAGAGGGCAGAATGACTCCGTATCTCCTGTGGATGATGTACCGTCCGAATTGACGAGGACGTCGCCGCTAGAGGCCAACTCATCCGAAAGACTGACCCCTTGTGTGAAGCTGACGAATACATGGCGAAGACCGCCCTGGCGTTGATTGGATCGGGCGCTCCGAGCCGGCTCGTCGATGTTGATGTAGATGTCCGACTCGGAAGTTTCTAAACCAATCTCTCCCGCGGGATCTCGAAACCCACGTCCTATCGGGTCATCCTTGACGCTCCAAGCCGTCTCGTAGATCTTGTCACTGTGGTTCTTGACCATCTGGTTCACCGCAAACTTCCGAAATACTGATTGGATCCCCTTCGAAAACTCAACTCCACCGGGCGAGGGCCCCATGGTGGGCGCCAACTGTCGTGGTTTTGTAAACCCGACAGATGTCCTCGTAACAGGACTTGGGTGTGAGGCCATCACCGCTTGGTGGCGACTCAAAGGGGTTGAACGAGAGAGAGAGAGAGAGAGAGAGTTGGGTTTACCCAGGTTTGGCCCCTCCAATGGAGGTAATAGCCGACGTCCTGCTTTGTGTGTATTTGATGGATAGATCTCGATTACAAGGGTGCGGAATCGCTAACCTAGCTATCGAGAGGTTGTAACTTGAGTCTTTCGTTCCCTGGGGCCTGCCTTTATATACAGGTCAAGTCCTTAGGGTTTACAATAGATTCCGGGTCATATCATGACCCGTGACCTACAACATCTCTAACTTGTCTTGCATCTTAAGGGAACTCAACCGGCGTCCTTAGCTTCATGGGCTTTGAGCTGCTGTCTTCAGGTGTTGGGCCGTCTGGCGACTCTAATCAGCCATTGCCTCGTTTGTCTTCGTCTTGATGATATGGCCCATTTAAACTTGGTTGCAGAATTGTTGATATGTTAACCCGCCCCAGTATGGCGGGTTACACCGTGGAGTTATATCCCCGACAGGAATCCTTGTACTGCTGCCACCAATCTGCTGCCTGATCCTTGAGCTGGAAAGTCGCAAACTTGACATAGTCCTCTGGCCTGACATTGCTGCACTCAAAATGCTTGTTCATGTTATGGAGCCAATCGTCCGCATCAAGAGGTTGATCACAGCAAGTGAAGGACTTGGGCTGATTTGCGAGGAACTGGTTCAGAGTTGCAAACTGCGGCTGATTATGAAAATTCCCTTGATGACCTTGTTATCCCTGCTACCTTTCCTGCAGCAACCTGAGCAACATCTGAGTGTTGGCATTGGTTGCGGCCATCACAGCTTGCCAAGCTTCTAGAGGAGGTGGTGGGGGTGGTGGAGGATGAGACTGCTCCCCATCACGACCCTGATTCCCACGAGTTGCTAGAGCCATCCTGAAGATGGACAAGAATATCAGCACACCATTGACAAAGATGATTGAAATAAGCTGAATCAATGGCTTGAAAGAAATTGCAACGGAATATCATCAATTGCATTCAAATTGCAAATAGTAAGAACGCCTTCTGCAGGATCGTGATAACATCATTAGATCATGAAGCCACTTGAAATAACACAACAAGTATTGAGCTAAGGTTGCTCGGAACAAATGTATAAACCATCGTACATCTGTCGGAAGATGATCCTAGGTAACTACTAGAAATCCCACCTAGGAACTTCCGAAATCTTGGTTATGCAATCGGGGCCACGGATACACGGAGTTTTTATCCATCACTCAACTCCTAGCAGTAATACTACTCTCCAGTGTATCACATCCCTCAACACACAACCAGAGGTCTCGGAAACTCATCTACCTCAGACCCTCGTAATCACAACGATACTAAAGATGGCAGTACATGTGATCCCGCTCCCCTGTACTAGGTGCCGCCACACTCTTCGCACCACGAATAGTATTGAAGCAATTTCGAACATCCGCATTCTTAAGTACTAAGGAAACTGAACGATAATGATGTGTCAAGAATCCCCTGGAGCTCTACTACCCGGCTCCAATCCATACTTACAGGAGGCACCAAGAACAGAATTCCCGTCACATCGGTATCATAGAGGCTCCAAAATACTCGCGTGATCCTAATTTTTTTGAACAAGAAGAGGGTAGAATTAAAATTCCCAAGTCGTAATTCCTCACCACAGTATAGAAGAGGAGTAAAAAGAAACCTACTCTCCGATATAACTAGACTCAAAATAGTTTTCACTAGACTCGACTCGGCCAAGTTCGATCAAGCAAGGGGCTCCTATGGTCGGTATGGCTCTGATTACCAACTTGTAATGCCCAAGATGCGGTCCTATCCCTATTAAGGCACGAGGCCTCGACGGGGATGGAAGCGCATCTAGTCGTTTGACAAGTACAGAAATCATTGCATACATGTAGGAAGAGATGAGTATATGAGTTGGCTTACACTCGCAACAAGCTATCTTACAAGTCCACACAATTATTCATACATTCATCCAGAAGAAGGGGTCCGGCTACGGACGAAATCAAATGATAAAAGAAAGCAATGCAACCGTCTTGCTATCCCAGGAACACCACCACGAAGATCCCCTACTCATCAGGATACGTAACGTACATACGCCTACGTTCTTCATCGTACTCCCACTTGAGCTGAGACACATCATCTGGCACGAACTCGTCAACACCTGTACCTGTATTGTTGAATCTGTGAGCCACAGGGACTCAACAATCTCATAACCCGGGTACCGAGACTATGTAAGCCAATAGGTGAGGATTGGTTAAGTGGTGAGGCTGCAGCAAGCACTAAGCATGTATTTGGTGGCTAACTTACGAGAACAAGAATGTAAATATGGTGGACTACGCATGACGGTCGTGAACTAGCATGATCACTAAGTGATCCTGAACACCTACTTATGTCAAACATAACCCCACCGTGTTCTCTCTTGGTTCATGTTCACGAGCAGAGACAGTCATGGATACACACACAGTTGGTGTATTTTATTAGAGTTTACTTCAAGTTAACTATAACCAGGTGTTAAACAAATTTCCAAGTTTCCACATAACCACGGGCACGGCTTCTCGAAAAGATTTAACCCTGCAGGGGTGCTCCAACTCATCCATCACAAACTAACCACACGCCGCGGGAATAACCTCGACCACGAATCTCGTGATCTCATAGGAAAGTCCGTTGGAAAACCTCAACCTCGAGATAGCCCAAAGTTTCCTCGGAATTCCTCGCGCAAGACATTCGAGAAAGGTAAAACAAGTCGAGCAAGACCGCCCGACGTGTCGACGAACCCGATAGGAGCCGCCTATCTCGTTCTCAGGACACGACGGATAAGCGAAGCGTACGGTGGCCTGATAGACATCTCCCAAGTTGCCCCGGGTTGGCCCCGCACGGTGCTCTAGTTTGGACCAACACTCATGAGGAGCACTGGCCCGGGTTGTTGATTAATTATCCACGGGGTAGCTAAGCCCAATGCATTTTTAATTAAGTTGTTTAGCAAATGTAGTACCAATGTTGGGTCTTGCCAGACAAGTTTTAATCTAAAACGAATGGTCAAGGGGGTCCCCATAACAACCCCGTGCATGTTAGGAGCGCAAAATATGGAACATAACACCGGTACTTGAAACTAGTGTGGCAAAAGTGGAACAAAACACCGGGCAAAAGGCCAAGCTTTCCATCGTTGCCAGATATATATGTGCATTAATTTAAATAACAGTAAATAAGGTGATGTCTCCAGATATCCATGTTGGCACATGGAAAAGCTTGCACCTGCAAGTAGCAATGCTATAAGATAAGGGCTGAGCAGCGCTAACGTAGCCAATCAATGTTTTGCTAGGAAGTGGAGGGGTTAGAGGCTTTCATGGCAATTTAAGAGGCTGACAGTTCAAGTGGTAGGTAACGAAACATAATGTAGAAGCGAGACATCTAGCATAGCAAAGATAGTGTCGGGATCCGGGTATGATCATCTTGCCTGTTGGGTCTTCAGAGGGACAAAGAGCTGGGTTCTCGTAGTTGTACTCTCCGGGATCCTCGTACTCAGGCTCGACACTCGAGTCTACCCAAAGAGAAACAACAACAAATAAACATACAAACAAAGTGCAATGCGCAAACAATATGATGCATGACCAATTTGAAGTATTTAACATGGCAACCCTATGCTAGTCATGTTTCTCATGCAATTATTAACTTCTTTAGTATTCTGGACAGAATCTCAAGATTAGTTATTTGAACATGCATGATCATGGAAAATATGAATGCTCCATGTAAAAATGATGCAAATGCATATGTAGAACATTGCAACGGAGTAACAAAGCTCACGGTACACTCACGGCAAGGTACGAACGTTAACAGAGACAAAAACAAAGATGAAGAAGGCCATGGGCTATTCCCTGGTATTCCAAGGATGCCACTGGATTGGGAATGAAAATCTAGCAAGAATAGACCTAAATATCATGCAAAACAATGGAGTATAGCTCCCACAAGTCACAAAACATTCAAACACACAATCTGTCCACAAACAGCAACATGACATCTTGTAACACACATAACCAGAGCTACAACAAGTTTCAAGTCACAACCAAGGCATGGGCATGAAGTATACATCATGCTCAACAATTCATATATCTACAGAAACATGAAAGGAAGCATGGATCAATATCAAATGAGCTCACAAGATGGCATGTTGAATCAGTTTTTTATGGACTTAGAAAAAATCCAGTTTTACAGAATCTGAGTTAACATGATGGCATCTTGACAGCAACATTTACAGATGCTACATGGGTTTTCATGGCATGAAAATTAACAGGGTGATAGAGGGAACATGTACTTCACTTAACTACATTATGGCAACATCAAAATATGCATATATCAATGGCTACCATCCTCATAATATGACATATTAAGAATACCAGATTCACAGACTTAGTGAAATTTACCAGAGGCAATGAGGGCATAACAATAACAGAATGGCATGTTGACAACAAGTTTTATATAAGATGCATTAGCTTGATCTACAAGAACTTGGCACAATACAACAGAGGATGACAAGCACTACAATGCATTCCCTTGTGCCAACTCCAAAAGAGCAACATATACATGGGAATCATCAAGACAACATGGCAAAAAAATAACAGATTTCAACACTTAGAAATATTTGGGCATTTGGAAACATTATTTTTGGTGACATGTTGACAGCAAGAATGCCACTCATAACATGATTTATCATGGCAAGCAAAATACCAGGGGCTAGAGCACACAATAATTCATGTTGACAAGTTTACCATATGATGCAAAAATTAATTCATGTGAAAAAGACAAAATGGCATATTATCACAAAGTAGCATTTATACAAACTTGCCCAAATGGTAAATCTAATGCCATCATTACACTCATTGGATTTTTCTACCCCAAAATCATCTATCACATGCCTATGTTCCTATGAACAAAACTCCCACAAATGCATTCACAAAATTGACATAACCACTTAATATAAGTCATATGCCAAATTTGGCATGTCCTAGGTTATTAACAGATTTGGAAACTGCCAAAACAGGGACTTTTCCTTAAAAGGAAATAACCTCAGAAACACTCAGAAACAAAACAAAAATAATTAGAATGAAAAAATAAAACACACCAGGCCCACCTGGCATAGACACCAGGGCCTGTGGGACTTACAGATGGGCCTAGGGCCCACTGTCATACTCACACGCACTAAACACAAGGAAAACATAGGAAATAAAAGGGGGCTCGGGGGGGGGGGGAATCGAACCCGAGACCTCCTGGTCGAACGGGCTCGGTCGGACCAACTGGCTACGGCTCGGGTTGTGACTAAAGGGGGGCTTGGCCCCTTTTGACCCTGCCTCGACCACAGGCAGGCCCACGCGTCGGTCACACCAACACCACCAACGCTACAGCTAACGGCGACGAGCAGAGGGTGGCGAGGTCGCGCCGGAGGGGGCTCCGATGACCTAGCAGCGCGGCGGAGGTTACCACTAGACTCGCAAGGGAATCCCGCACATGCGCCTGCTACAAATGCTACCAGAGATGGTCAGAATCGTTGCCGGTGGCGAGGAACAGAAGCGGTGGCAACGAGCTACCACGACGAGCTACCACAATGCAAACGCTCGCTTTACTACGGGAACGGACCCTACGTGTCACGGCGGGCTCGAGCGACTACTCAAACACACATGAAACGGTCGAAGCGCTCGCCGGCGACAAGGTACGACGCCGGCGAGCTCGGGCTCCAAGGAGAACATCGCCACACTAAGCGATCGAACGCGAAAAGCTAGCGGGGACGGGGCAAAGCTCACGTTGGGGGGCTTGGCATCGTCGATCGGCGGCGAATTTGGTCGGCGACGAGCGTCGGCTGAGGAGGAAGAAGGCCATGTCACGACGACATCTTGCAGTCCCGCGGGGAAGCAGTGGACATCGGGGAAGAAGACGTCCTTGGCGGAGCTTCCCGACACGCGCGCCTCCGAGGAGCTCGCCGCCGGCGACGACGTCTTGCTCTCGGACTCGCTCGGGCTTTGCTTGGGGCGAGGGATCTGGGGATGGACTCACCTGGCGGCGGCGGCAAACGAGAGAGGGGAAACCCTAAGGTGGGCTAGTGGGGAGGAACAGAAGCGGCTGCGACGAGCTACCAAGACGCAAACGCTCGCTTTACTATGGGAACGGACCCTACGCGTCACGGCGGGCTCGACCGACTACTCAAACACGCATGAAATGGTCGGAGCGCTCGCCGGCGACGAGGTCCGACGGTGGCGAGCTCGGGCTCCAAGGAGAACAGCGCCACACTAAGCGATCGAAAGCGAAAAGCTAGCGGGGACGGGGCAAAGCTCATGTTGGGGGGCTTGGCGTCGTCGATCGGGCTCGAGGGTGATGAACGGCGGCGAATTTGGTCGGCGACGAGCGTCGGCCTAGGAGGAAGAAGGCCACGTCACGACGGCGTCTTGGAATCCCGCGGGGAAGCAGTGGACGTCAAGGAAGAAGACGTCCTTGGCGGAGCTTCCCGACACGCGTGTCTCCGAGGATCTCACCGGAGGGCGCACCGGCGACGACGTCTTGCTCTCGGACTCGCTCGGGCTTTGCTTGGGCGAGGGATCTGGGGACGGACTCACCTGGCGGCAGCGGCAAACGAGAGAGGGGAAACCCTAAGGTGGGCTCGGACGTCGAGGGGATTTATAGGGGCACGGCGAGGGGGCTCGGCCACCGTGGCCATGTGCCTCTGCTCTCCACCGCAGCTGTGAGAGGGAAGTGGCACGGGGAGGAAGAAAAGCGAGGGGGATGAGTCGCTGGCAGGTGGGACCAGCTCAGCGTCCACGTTGGAAAGGCGACGGCGGGGCGAGCTGGGCACTGGGGCCGACTAGCTGGGCCGCGAGGAGGCAAGGCCCACGCGCTGGGCTCTCTCTCTCTCTGACTTAGAAAAAAAACCAAGGTTCTTCCCTGTTAATAATAAACAATCACAAACTAAAATGAGCCAGGGAATATTGGAAAGAAATAGAAAACTAAAAAAATAGATTGGTGCCCACAAAATAATACCCTGATTTATAAAAATAGTTTCCGTATTTTTAGAGCAAACAAAATAAAACACACATATTCAAATTGGACTCTGTTTTGCAAAGTTTTAAATAGGCAACTCTAGTAGAACATGTTTGAGAACTAAACAACAATTCTTATCAGATTTTACAGAAGAAGTGCAACATTTTTATTTAGGAGAATAAGCAAGTGAAATCACCCCATGTTGTTATTTTTGAAATAGGAGAGGTGGGCATAGCTTTGAGAAATAGTGGAGAGGCTTCACACCAAAGTTTGCACACCACACCACAACACACACACTCACAACAACATCACCACATCACAAGCATGACAAGCAAGCATGATGCACTTATGATATGATGATTATGATGTCATGATGCAAAATTTTCATGAAGCAAATTATTATAATTCAAACCACATGTGGCATACATAGAAGGTTCACATGCACTTTATAAATATGGCAAGGGGATGCACTTGGGCTGTTACAAGCGGGCCCAATGACTTGGGCCCCGGAGGCAGAGGCGGCACTGCAGGACCTGAAGAAGTACTTCTCTTCAGCGCCAGTCCTAGTCGCGCCTAAACCAGATGAACCATTGCTGCTGTACCTAGCAGCAACGAACCAAGTGGTTAGTGTTGCACTAGTGGCGGGGAGAGAAGCTGAGGGAGACAAGGCACAGGCCCCCGAGCCGGCAACAGACAAGCCAAAGCCAGACACAGATATGATGGAAGGAGAGAACCAACAAGTTGTTCTCAACCATGGCAGCAACCCTGCCCAAACGAACTGCAGGCCCGGGGCACAGCAAATTCTGATAAAGTATCAGGAAGAATACCTTGACAGCAAGATCAACCGTCACATGATCATCATCCTCAACCAACTCATCCAGCCTTCGTAACAAGTCCTTGACACCTATACTTCGTGAACGGTGAAATCTAAGCTCATCCTTGAGGGCAGACAACGAGTCATCATGGCCACTGGTAGCAGGCATGGGTGCAGTGCGAGGTCCCATAGGAAAACCAAAAATGTGATGAACTGCAACACGATTTATTCGAAGAACCCTGTCATTCCCAAAGTCCATTGTCATCGTGCTAGGGTCAATCACTCCCATCAGATAGCACATAAGAATGCGTGATACATTTTTCTTTATTGTCAACTCAAAGACAGCGCCAAAGCTAGCGTCCCGAACATGATTACAGTGTGCTTCTTTCAATAAAGCAGCAGCCTTGCACACAGTGGGGAGAGACAAATGTACGGTCTTGTTAAATCGAGAATCATCTCCCTCGTCGTCATCTTCAGTTCCCTTGCTCTTACTAGACTTCTTCCTCTGTGTAAAGGAAAATGCAGTCCACATTAGAAGATTAGCCACAAAAGAGACAAAAAACGGCAGATAGAATGACAATGAAACAAACAAATGCAGTCCACTTCAACAAACCTTTGGAACAACATCCGCCTCCCCATCAGAGTCAGCATCCGCATCTTCATCACCATCATCACGGGGACGCTTAGGTTGACTCTTAGATGGACCACAATCTTTTCGTCTACCAGTCTGAACATCCCTCACGAAATCAGCAAGCACAAAGTCATCATCGTCAGAGTTGGGCCCTTCATTAACATGTGGTCGCTTCCGCTGAGGATCCTCTGCACCAGCTTCAGCAGCTCTCTTACCAAAGTTCTTGTTCATGCAAGCAACACGAGGACTCCGCCGAGGAGTACCACCTTCCTTAGCAACAGAACTCAGTCTCTTCTTCTGCAAAGCAGGCTGCCTGACTTTACCAAATTTGGCACCCTTGGCACCATTTGCAGCCCTCCTCTGCTTCTCTTTCTCCGCATACTCCTTTGAGTCACCTTCAAACCTTAACTTTTTCTTGCGTTGCTTCAATTCATATGCACGAAGCTGATCCGGGACCATCCACTCTTGCGTAACTTCCTCGGTGCCATCAACAGATTGTGACTGTGTCTCAGACAAGACGGGACGCCTAATGCTCTGGTCAAAGCTCGCACCAATGTCACCCTCTGCAAAATAATGGTCAATCAATTGAGTAACCTCCTCAAACTCAGGCGCCCCAGCATAAAAACCAGACACTGCGTCAAAAATGAAGTTTAACTATGGTCATTAAGAAGTGCCCAAAAGGAACAAATGCAGTACACATATACATAGAAATGCAGTGCTGCATACACAAGCTAAATAAAAAATAATGCAGTTCACATATCAATGTAATGGAGTTAACCCATCTGCAGACATAACCTGAATAAATCAACAATGTACTTCACACATACATATAGTCAAGTTCGCATATACATATAAATGCAGTGCTGCATACACTAACTAAACGTTTCTTTCCAAAAAAATGCCTGACTAACTTCAGCAAGGCAACATCACTTTGCACAACATCAAGTAAGCAGCATACGCAACAAACAAAGCATGCACATTAAAAATAGCAAATAATTATAAGATCAACGCAGTTCAAAAACTCACAGGACACATATGAAATTTACAACAAAACAGAGTGATAAAACCAATTTGGCAAACTAAATAAGAAAAAGAATAAACAACATACCAAAAGGAGCGGCCACACTTATAGGAGAAGTTTCAATTGGTGAAATAACTTCATTGCCTACCTTGCCACCGTGATCCTTGCCACCAGGAATATGAGTACCAATTGGCGTATCATGAATAGTATCATTATGACCAGTGCCATCAAAATCACCTACTGGATTCAATAAAACCAGAAATAGAAATTAAAAACATGACATGAAAATAATGCCAGCAACGCTAAGAACTAACACACCATAAATAAATTTGCAGGATGAACTAACAAATTCTTAAACAAGACAAAAAATAAACAAGGCCAAGCAAGCCCTCCACATACCTTGAACTCCTCCATCTACTCTGCTTGGGGAAGACATGGCGTTTGCGTGCAGCGCAAGGACGGAGTGACAAATATCAGCAACAATATCGACGAAAAATGACGAAACCCTAGATGCACCTTGCTCTGCCTCCAGATAGCACCCGTCTACCGAGTTCAAATCGATAACAAATCACCTGCTCACGCAAAAAAACACATGAGCAAAAAACGCAACCGCTAAGGGAATCAGAAAACTAGATGGGGGGACAATCATGACCAAGGGCACGAGAAGCGGACCACAATCAAGGGGATGAACGGTGATCGTGGGGTTGCGGCGGCGGGAGAGGAGGGGGAAGGGGATGGGGAGAGGAGGGGAAGGGGTGGGGGAGCGGAGGGGAAGGGGTACGGGAGCGGAGGGGGCGCGAAATGCAGGAATACAGACCTGTGGAGGACGGCGGTTCCACGGGCGACGACGGTTGCTCCGGGTGACAAGGGTTTGCAAGAGAGGGAGATGTTTCGACAGGATCGGGAAGAGTGGGGAGAGGGTTTTCTTCGGTCTCTCCATATGAGCGAAGCGTTGGGAGCGCCTGGGAGGGCCACGTGTGAGGGCCTCGCGGGAAGGGTTGCATAAACGGGCAGGCCCAAAATGGCCCGGCTAAACTAAACGGACCAGTCCGAAACAAAGAAGATATAACCAGATGCAGTTCGCTATGATAGAAAATGAAGTCCAAAAAAAGAAAGAAATATAGTCCAAAAAAACGTGTGTGTTAATATAACACGTCCGACAAAAAAGTTTGCCTTCAAACATGTGTCACAAAAAACAAAAAAATGGGGGGCGGGGGCAACCGCCCCCCCAACTAGTGCTAGGGAATACATTAAGTACACGCAACAGATGCAGTCCACATCTCTCAACAATGGAGTGCACATGTATAAACGAAGAAGTACGACGTCCTAATCAATGCAGTTCCGCCAACATGTTTACCACATATAATGTGACAGAACCCGTCCGGAGAAAACATGGTGGTTAACAAAAATTACTGACAAAAATAAAATAAAACTACATTAAAAAAACCACGTTCAGAGACAACGACACAATCCAAGCGGTTGCAACTCCACAAACCCACGATCACAGACGGAAACCAACCCACGATCTGCACAACGGCATCGTCAGCGAGATCGTGCAGTTCATCCCTTGCGGTAATCTCCCCCATAAATTAAGACCCCGCCAAGGCTTTCTCATCCACAACAACACAAGTCGCCATTGCGCTGCCACCAAATCCCTCCCTCTCTTCAATCTCCACAGAAGACACCAAGCCCCTCTGCCGGCGATGGGGTTCGTCGACGAGTATAGGTAGGTGCAGGCCCACGGCAACACCATGTTGCACGTGATCCACACCAACGACAAGAAGCAGATGGCGACCTCCCTCAAACAGTACGAGCGCCACCTCAGACTCCAGCGCCACAAGATCGTCAGAATTGATCTGGAGTACACCAACGAGCCTGACGAGACGCAGAAACCAGCCCTTATCCAACTCTCCATCGGCAAGACTCAGCCGGTGCTGCTCTTCCAACTGAGCGCCGCTGAAAGGTGCACTGTCTTCGACATCTTCCTCGCCAACGCCAGGTACCCGTTTGCTGGCTTCTCCATCGGGGGCGATAAAACCAGGCTCGACCGCGTCAATTTGAAGGTCGCGAACTTCATCGACATCCAGAAGGAATGGAGAGTGCCCGAGGCCACCAAGGACTTGGACTCCCTTGCAGACGTCGCCGGAATGCTCGTCGACGACTACTACAACGACATGAAGAAGAAGATCACCAACGAAGAACACAGGCGCTGGGACTCCCTGCCCCTGTCCATGAGGCACATCGAGTACGCGGCAAAGGACGCGTACACAACGTACAAGATATGGAACCGCATCACCCTCACCCAGGACGGGCTTCGCCATGCAAAGCTGGAGAAGGAGGAGCACCCCAAGAAGCGCGCCAGGAGCTGGGGAGACTTCAGGTGGTGAAGAAGAAGACGGTGCCGGCCAAAAAAGTATCTCCAACGTAGCGCGTGTCGTTTTAGATTTATCATCAAATTTGCTTTGTGTTGTTTGCTTATGTAAAGTTAGTTTGATTCTGATCGTTTGCTTTTGCTGAACTTAGTTTGCTTGTCATACAGAATGGCTTGTAATGATGAACTTTGCTTATGTTATGAAGAATTTTTTCAGTTACAAAAATAGAGTTCAATATTAGAACATACTGCAGTGCACACAAAGTATGTGATTCAAGCAGTGCACAAACGGACGATGATGCAGTGCACAAATATGATGCATGTAGTACAAACTGTGGGCACATACAGTATAATATTCTGATGAATGCAGTGCCGAATGGTCTAACAAAGCAGTACACACCCTAAATTAAAAGATACTTACTAGGGAAAACACGAAATAAAATTGGACGAAGATGCGGTGCACAAATAGGATACATGCATTCCAAAAATGCTACTGCATTTGTAGTGCAAAATGTGGGCACAAGCAGTATAGTATTCTGATGAATGCAGTGCACAACTATCTAACAAAGCAGTTCACGCCCTATATTAGAAGATACATAAGAGGAAAACTATAAAAAAATTGACCGCCCTATAGTATTGTAGTGCAAAATGTGGGCACAAGCAGTATAGTATTCTGATGAATGAAGTGCACAACTATCTAACAAAGCAGTTCACGCCCTATATTAGAAAGATACATCAGAGGAAAAATATAAAAAAATGACTGCCCTATAGTATTGTAGTGCAAAATGTGGGCACAAGCAGTATAGTATTCTGATGAATGCAGTGCACAACTATCTAACAAAGCAGTTCACGTCCTATATTAGAAGATACATAAGAGGAAAAATATAAAAAAAATTGACCGCCAAGGTGCATCCTGGCCCCAGCCAGTCCGTTCTGAGCCACGATGCGTGGGGCAGGGCACACAAGGACCCATAGGTCAGGTAGGAAACTGCAACGGGCGCCATGTATAAGCGCTCAGTAAGTAACTAGAGGAGTTCGGATCGGATGACTCGCCAAGGCTTATAAACCGATCGCGTCCACTCTCGGCGGGCGAGGTGGGACTAAAGATTAGCACATCGTGACACAACCGTACCCGCAGGCCTACTTGGGCCGAATGAGTCTTTGCTCCCCAACAGGCCCAAAACGCGAGAGACGCCACTAATATAAAAACCATTCCAACAAACCAAGAAAAATCACGGCCCAATAAAATAAAATAATGACTAGAAAAATAAAAAACACTAACACAATCCACGAATTCTGCAGTTCGTGTACATAAAATCTGCAGTTCACTAGACTCAAGTAAGCAGTGCTCTTCCTTCTCAAATGCATTATGGTAAACTGAATCAGAATCCTTCCACCACCTAACACCCAGCACAACATTTATTACTTTCGTTGCTCAATTGGCTGCATAAAACCTATCCATTCGTGCTCCGGGCTCACACAACTCCTCTCCCTTCCTCTTCTTCTTCAAATCGTAGATCTAGGGTTCCGCCCATCCCCAACTGTTCTCTGATTTTCCACTGAACCCACAATGGACTGTCCGTGCAGGTGCTTGGCAAGGATGGCGCCGATAGCGGACACATGCGTGTACGCCGATGGTCTGGAGCTCACCGAGTCTGAGTGGCGCAGCCAGCTCGGGTGCCTGCTGATACCCAACAGGGGGTTTCGGGCACCATTTCTTCATCGACTAACATCCGCAGACCTGCAGGAAAAACGGGTATGTTTTTTCCCTCATAATTTTTGACCAATCTAGGCTGCAAATCCACATCTAAATGTATATTTCCAACAATTTCTTCAGTAGAACCAACAATACAAAGATCTGTATTGTTCTTCAGATTTGTCAACAATTAACAGTAGATAGTTCTAACTATTTTTGTTCAGTACCATATCTCAGTCTAGCAGTTCTTTTGATACGCTAAGGCAGATCACTGCAATTGACCTTGCAGTGCAAAGGTGTTACAGAATAGTATAAATTCTACGAAAGCTAGAGGTCAAGTACATATATAATAATGTTAAACATTGCAACTGCTTTCTTAAATATTAATCATATAACTGTACATATTTAAGTCAATATAAACAAATCGTCCTAACATAAACAAAAACATTTGGTTTATACTTACAAAATTTCTTTTTCCATGCATGCCAAATGCAGAAACTGCCATCCAAAATAAGATTTGCTGCTCCGACTTCAGGGAAGCTTACTAGGCAGACAGACCACAAGAATGGGTATGCAAACATGCAAGCTGACTACCACATTGACTCCGAAGACTGTATCAACATAACTACTGGCTGGAATGATTTTGTCTCCCAGAATGGCCTTAAGGCTGGAGAAGTGGCCATGGTGTTTTTCTACAAAGAAGAAGACTCCCTGAAGTTTAGAATATTTGCACTGTAGGTTGTCTATGATAAAGCAAGCCATCTGTGGCATATTCTAATGCTTTGCTTATGCTGTATGCCTTTAAAATTATCTCCATCAGACACTTTCAAAGTATGCGGACTCATCTACATCATTTTATCACCCCTTTTAGAAAAGTTCCTGCTGACAAACATGCAATTCTATAATACACACAGTGCAGTCCTTATATCAAAAAAATGCAGTACTCTGAACAATAACAGTGCAATGCCAATGGTCAAAACATTGCAGTTAACATGTGCTCTTCAAAAGAATTGTTATAGTATGCAGTTCAGAAGAATTGTCATAATAGCAGAAAATAGCACAATAACTATACTGCCAATGTAGTACGAAAGTGCATATTATGCAGTTCCCTAAAACACAGAATGCATTTTAAGAAAACAAAAAACTCGTAAGCTCACATGCCCACTGTAATACAGTTACAGTGAAGTCCACTACTAACGAAAATGTAGTACAGTACAACGTATGCCCGAACTGCAACCATAAAATTAAAGCAGTTCACATCCAGGTACGTGGGAGACTAAGAGATGTGACAATTCCACTCGCAGTTCGATAAATCGACTAAAAGCCACGGACACTCAGATGAACAGCATACGATCTTCTTTAGAAAACGAAACAAAACTATGAAGATTGCAGGCGCAATACAATGAATTCAAAGAAAACAAGGAAACAATTTACAAGATTCAAAACGGATTGACGCACAAAATCCAAAAAAATCAACAAGAACATAGGAGCAGACGAAGCTCATACGCCCGCACAATCAAATTCGCAAAAATTGAAACCTAATTCCTAAAAATTACATAGATTGAAGAGTAAATGGGGTGATTAAACGAACGTAATCTAAGAATTCCTACCAACAAACAACAACCGAGCGCGAAAAAGCCACATCGGACACGAACACGAGCGAACAGAGCAAAGCTCGCCCGCCAAATCCCTCGATTTGCGCAGATTTTAGGAATTTTTCCTGTAAATTCCAAATAATGAAGGTCAACTGGCGTCCATAAACATATTAAATCATCCCGCAACACCCGATTGCACACAAAACTCACGGGCGGATCGCAAAAATCTGCAGCAGTTCTCTCGTAAAGCATTGCAGTTCGTACAGTATACGGATGCAGTGCACTTCCGTTGAGCGTGCAGTTCGGAAGTGTTAGCAGAATAACTATTCTGCTAGTATTAGCAGAATAGACCGGCTATATATATATATATGTGTGTGTGTGTGTGTGTGTGTGTGTGTGTTTGTGTGTGTGTGTGTGTGTGTGTGTGTGTTTGTGTGTTTGTGTGTGTAGGGAAAATACATCCTACCACACAGGGGTAGTTACCCCACATGTCATATATACTACCATGTGGTAGTATATATACTAGTTTATCATTGTAAGTATGTTCATATGCTATATATAAGATACTTCAAAGTGAGCTACATGAAAATATTGCAAGTTGGCCAATGGTTTTTATTATATTTGTGAAATACGTACATATATATACGTAAAAAAGAGCACACTCAAAATTGAATACGTACTATCAAAAAAGTATTATATATACTACCTAAACATTCTTATATACTATATACTACGCGTACATACTCTCTGTTTTGACAAATACTACATACAACATACAAAACTCACGTGGTGGTAACTACCACTGGGTGGTAGGAAACATTTGTCATATATATATATTACTATATATTACTATATATATATTACTATATATATATATATTACTATATATATATATTACTATATATTACTATATATATATTACTATATATATATATATATTACTATATATATATATATTACTATATATATATATTACTATATATAGGGTCGCGCTATTCGTCACCCTGGGTGAGGAATTGTTATTCTTCACCCCCTCTATTTTACCATCAATGCACCGTATTTTTACGTCCCATGATTTTTTTTCTTACTTCATACCTAAAAAGAGAACGTAAGAAAATATTAAATCACCGTAAAAAAACATTTATAGAAACTCTATTCATCACTCAGGGTGCAGAATAAGTTATTATTCACCGGAGATAATCTTACGATCAATTTATAAATAAATTACATTTGGAATACAAAAAGTTACATTTATATTGAATCACAACGTAAAATTTGATATATATAAATCTTATGACCGGGTGTAGTTACACCTATGTCTCATATACTACCATGTGATAGTATATATACTACTTTATCATTTTTAATATATTCATGTACTATATCTAAGATACCCCGAAGTGAGTTATATGAAAAAATTACAAGTTGGCCCATATTTTCTATTATATTTGTGAAATACGTATATATTTGTACGTAAAACAGAATATGCATAAAAATAGTACATACTATCTAAAAAGTAGTATATTTTCTACATAAACATTCTCATATACTACATACTACGCGTATATATACTCCAACCGGTTCTAGATAGATACTATCTAGAACGTACGAAACAAAATTGGGAGTAACTACAACCGGTCGTACGAAATATTTGTCCTATTATATATACAGTCGAGCTATTCTGTTACACGTAACAGAATATTATTCTGTTTCCCAACTTGAACTGTCGGTTTCAGGTCACCGAACCGACGGATAAACAAAGGTGAACTTCCTATCCCGTGTCTTCCATGGCATAACTAGGGGGTTTGTTGACGAGCTTCGGACGGTTCTCCGGTGCTCTCCTGCCGGCCGTTTGTTATCAATTGAGTTGTAGTAGAGATTCCGCACGCGCGCGCACTCTTCTGGTTTGTTCTTCGAGCTCAGGTCTTCTTCAGTGATGTGGTTAGTTGCCATGTTGGAGTAGTTCTTGAAGCTTGGGTTGCCATGGTGTACGTATCACGCGATTTACGTTTGGTATGTGCTTTTACGGGTTATTGGGGTCTTCAATCGATCGATGCGTGTTAGATTTTGAGAGTTTTTGGTTCGAAATTTTCGTCAGCGGTCGTGTGGCTCTTGCTCGTCGGCCATGTCCGCCTCCTTTGCGTGTTCTTGCGGGTCATTCATTCTTTTTTCAATTTAGTATTTACAGGATTGGTGTTAGGTGCATACGCGAGTGTTGGGTTGTCAATTTTGTTGCTGGAGTTGCACGCAGTCCGTCCGTGGATTTTGAATCCGATTTCTCAGTTTTGCTTCTGGGCGGAGCGGACTTGTGTGAAATAGGTTCTCTTTGAGTGCTTTGTTTGATTTGGTTGTTGTTTAGTGTGTTTGTTTGGATTGAAAAATTCCTATAATTTTGGTTAATCACTTGTTTTAATTTTGGTGTATGTTTTTCTGTTGTTGTTGAAAACATTGATTGGGTACGGTAACTCTAGTTGAACTGCCGAATAACTGCTGTGTGTTTGAAATTATACCGTTGCCTATCCCCCTATGTGTTTAATATTTTTATATCTAATGGCAGTCATCTTGGCTATAAATTCTGCCCATCTATGTTGGTGGGTGGCTCAGACTTGTTTTCCCTCTTCTTCATTGCTCCAAATCTCATATCTAGGCTCTGCTCCCTTTTGTTTGTTCTTTCTTTTTTGCCTGTGTTTTCCATGGAGGATTGTCTATGCGGGGGCATGGCAAGGATGGAGCCCATAGCGGATGCTTGTGTGTATGAAGATGGTTTGGAGCTCACCCAGAGTCAACGCTGTGGGCAACTTTCGTCGTTGCTAGGAAACCGTGGGTTTCGGGCGTTGTATGTTTGCCGCCTGACTGTTGAAGACCTGGAGGCGACCTAGGTATGTGTTTCCCTTTTGTCCTATTGTGCTCTTTTTTTGTTGGTTTCGTTTGAAATCAATAGACTATATCTATATTTTCTTCAGTTTCTTTTGTAATTAACAGCATTTAGTCCTTTTATCTGTTGTACTTGTTTTCCTTAACAGTTGCCAGGTGTACTGAATCTTTTTTGTATTCTTTCCCAAATGCAGAAAATTCCCTCCAGGATCAGGATTGTTGCTGCTAGTTCTGGTATAGTGATGATGGTGACGGCACACAAGAATGGCTATCAACGTATTGAAGTTGCCTACCACATTGACTTTGATGGTTGCATGAACCTGACTGGTGGGTGGAAGGAGTTTGTGGTTGAGTCTGGAATTGAGGATGGAGATGTGGTGATGGTGTTGTCCTACATGGATAATGGCTCTCTGGAGTTTCGAATTGAAGTACAGTAGGCTGAGGCTCTTCTCTCGAAGAAGGCATACGGTGGGTAAACAAATTACTTTTGGGCAATTGATAGAAAAGCACATAGTTATGCAATATTTATTCACTGCAATGATCATGTATATAGGCATCAAATCCATAAACAAGTAGACCGACTCCTGCCTGCATCTACTACTATTACTCCACTTCGAGAGCGCTTCTATGCTTGCCTCTCTAGGTATTAAGTTTATACAAATAGAGTAATGCTTGGAGAACTATGACATGATGTAGACAAAGTAAATCCAATTAATATGAATGAACCCCATCGTTTTATCCTTAGTGACAGCAATACAAATATGTGTCTTGTCCCCTACTTTTTCACTAGGATATAGAGCACCGCAAGATTGAACCCACTACAACACACCTCTCCCACTGAAGATAAACCAATCTAGTTTGCCAAACTAAACCGATAGATCAGAGAGAATTACGAAGCTATAACAAGGATGCAAATAAGAATTCATAGTAGACTCAAATATTTTTCATGAATAATCTAAACATAAACCCACAATTCACCAGATCCCAACAAAGGCACCGCAAAGAGTGATTACATAAGATAGATCACCGCGGGAATCGTGGTGATCATGGCAACAAAGAACATAGAGAGAGAGAGCCATCTAGGTATTACCTACGGACCCATAGGTCTGTGGTGAACTACTCACACATCACCATGGGAGCAGCAAGGTTGATGTAGAGACCCTACATGATCAACCCCCCCGACAGGGCACCGGAACAGGGCTCCAGATGGACACACAGCGGAACAGAGACTTGCGGCGGTGAAAAACTGTTTTAGGAGGCTCTCTAGGGTTTTTGGGAATAATGAGAATTTATAGGCTAGAGAACAACGCCAGAGGGCCGAGGAGGTGGTCCCAAGCCATCAGGGCGTGGCCACCCCCTGGGCACGCCATGTTGGCTTGGGGACACCTCGTGTGGCCCCCGGTCTCTCTCCGAAGCTTCCAGGTCCTTATTTTGTCCAGAAAAATCATCAAAAAGTTTCGAGGTATTTGGACTTCATTTGGTATGGTAAACCTGAAAAGCCAAAAACATGGAGAAAACATCAACTGGCACTTGGCACTAGGTTAATATGTTAGCGCTCAAATATAATATGAATTAGCAAATAAATGCCCAAAAAGTATCCTAGAATGATAATATTATAGCATGGAACAATCAAAAATTATAGCTACAATGGAGACATATCAGCATCCCCAAGCTTAATTCCTGCTCGTCCTCGAGTAGGTAAATGATAAAAACAAATTTTTTGATGTGACATGCTACCCAACATGTAATCTGTTTCAGGTATGATGATTAAGAAACGATGAATCAACAAATTGACATAGTAATATCCATAATCATAAATAACACAATCATCAACTTTCAAAATATACGATCCTAAAAGAGTGTTTACCCCCATTCATTTTATCATATTAGCATGGCATGGCTCCGTATTCACCACATAAATACAAATTTCAAGTACCACGGTGTTAAGTCAGGCAATTGGATCATACTTTTTAATGTGCTTCAGCTTTTTATTCCTCACTCAATACATGAGCGTGAACCATGGATATATCATATAGGTGGAATAGAATATGGTGGTAGATATCAAAGGGGTAAAAAGTGGAGAAGAAAGTCTCGCATCAACTAGGCATATCAACGGGCTATGGAGATGCCCATCAATAAATATCAATGTGAGGAGTAGGGATTGCCATGCAACGGATGCAAGAGCTATAAGTGTATGAAAGCTCGATTGAAGCTAAGTGGGTGTGCATCCAACTTGCTTGCTCATCAAAACCTCGGGCATTTGAGGAAGCATGTCATTGGAATATACAAGCCAAGTTCTATAATGAAAAATTCCCACTAGCATATGAAAGTGTGGAAAAAGAGGTAGTAGCATTGTCCCTTCTCTCTTTTATCTCATTTTTCTCTCTTTTTCTTCTCCCTTTTTTTCTTTCTTTCTTTTTCTTTCTTTCTTTCTTTCTTTTTTTTATTTTTTTATTTTTCGTCCGGAGTCTCATCCCGACTTGTGGGGGAATCATTGTCTCCATCATCCTTTCGTCCCTGAGACAGTGCCACCGTGCCCTAATAATGATGATCATCACACTTTTATTTACTTACAACTTAATATGAAAAACTATTAAACAATATAAATCTATATGAATGCCTCTGGCAATGTACCATGATGTGCAATGATCTAGCATAACATGTAAACGATGATGAAAGGTGGCATTGCCACAAACACTATGTCAGCTACATGGTCATGCAAAGCAATATGACAATGAGTGTACTAGTCATATGATGTAACGGTTGAAGTTGCATGGCAATATATCTTGGAATGGCTATGGAAATGCCATGATAGGTAGGTATGGTGGCTATTTTTAGGAAGATATAATGAGGCTTATGTGCAACAGAGCATATCATGTCGCAGGGTTTGGATGCACCGACGAAGTTTGCACCAATCCACGAGGTGAGAATGGGAAATGCACGGTACCGAAGAGGCTAGCAAATATGAAAAGGTGAGAGTGCATAAATCCATGGATTCACATTAGCCATAAAAAACTCACATATTTATTTCAAAGTTTTGTTAGCTCTCTGGAAGCAAAGTACTACTCGCATGCCCCTAGGGAGGAGGTTGGGAGGAGTTAACCATCGCGCGCCTCCGACCTAAACAACACTAGGTTTTCAACGAGGAAAAAGAATGCGCACACATCATCACCATGCTATAACCAATATTTAGATGAACAACAAATTAACACCCTTTAACTATGGATACTTCTACTAACTGACAACCATGGACTTACACTCCTTCATATTACCACATCAATATCATTAACCCAAAATTTCTCTTATATGTGCTACATGTAGTTTTGATTATGCACTCATTGAATACCTATACCCATGCAAATTACCGTCACTATTTATTAACTCTAAAACAAATTTAAGTGAAGAACGAGAGTGCAATTATTTTAATAAAATCTCAGGAACGCGTATACGGCGAAAGCCGTATCCACTTAAACGATGGGCCCGACCCTTGGCTCGCTTACAGGCGGGCCCCGCTGGCAGGTCTCCTCCTACCTCCTGCCCGAATCAGAGGAGGGCAGGGGAGGCCGGCCGAGCCCGCACCGACGCCCCGTCCTGGTGGCACATGTCGACTCCGGCGAGGCCCTGCCCACTGACGAGCTCGGGAGGAAGCTCTCCTCCGCCCTGGGTGTTCGTAGGATTTTTTTGTTTCACATGCAACGTTCCCCAACCGTGGTTAGAGCTAGGTCTATGCATAGATGATATGCACGAGTAGAACACAAAGAGTTTGTGGGCGTTGATGTTCATATTTCTTACCTCCTTAATCTTATTTTGATTCGGCGGTATTGTGGGATGAAGTGGCCCGAACCAACCTTACTTGTCCACGTACAAGAGACCGGTTCCACCGACTGACATGTAACTTAGTTGCATAAAGAGTGTGTGTCTCTCCCACTTTAGTTGAATCGGATTCAACGAAGGTGGTCGTTGTAGAAGGTTAAAAGGCAACTTGATTATCACCGTTGTGGCTTTGCATAGGTAAGAACGGTTCTTACTAGTCGCCCATAGCAGCCACGTAGAACTTGCAACAACAAAGTAGAGGACGTCTAACTTGTTTTTGCAGGGCATGTTGTGATGTCATATGGCCAATACGTGATTTTATATATGTGATGTATGAGATGATCATGTTCTATATAGTTATCACGACTTGCATGTCGATGAGTATGGCAACCGGCAGGAGCCATAGGGTTGTCTTTAATTCATTTATGCCATTTGCTTTACTTTATCGCTACAATTTAGCAATAGTTGTAGAAGCAATAGTTGGCGTGACAACTACATGACGACACGACGATGGAGATAATGGTGTCATGCTGGTGACGATGGAGATCATGCCGGTGCTTTGGGGATGGAGATCAAAATCACAAGATGATGATGGCCATATCATGTCACTTATATGATTTGCATGTGATGTTTATCCTTTTATGCATCTTAGTTTGCTTAGGACGACGGTAGCATTATTAGATTATACCTCACTAAAATTTCAAGATAAAATTGTGTTCTCCCCGAGTATGCACCGTTGCGAAGGATCGTCGTTTCGAAGCACCTCGTGATGATCGGGTGTGATAGACTCTACGTTCGCATACAACGGGTGTAAGCCAGATTTACACACGCGGAATACTTGGGTCAATCTTGAAGAGCCTACCATGTACAAACATGGCCTCGGAACACAGGAGACCGAAAGGTCGAACATGAGTCATATAGTAGATATGATCAACATGGAGATGTTCAACATTGAAACCACCTCATCTCACGTGATGATCGAACTAGGGTTGGTGGATTTGGATCATGTCACACTTAGACAACCCGAGGGATGTTGATTTGAGTGGGAGTTCTTTAGTAATATGATTAATTGAACTCATTGTCATGAAAATAGTCTAAAGTTGTCTTTGCAAAATTATGTTGTAGATCAATGGCTCGCGCAGTAGCTCCCCTGAATTTTAATGCGTTCCTAGAGAAAGCTAAGTTCAAAGATGATGGAAGTAACTATGCGGACTGGGTCCGTAATTCGAGGATTATCCTCACGGCTTCGCAAAAGGCTTATGTCCTTGATGCACCACTTGGTGCGCCGCCCCTCCAATGTCGTCTGTAGATGTTGTGAACGTCTGGCAGGCGCGATCTGATGACTACTCAATAGTTCAGTGCGCCATGTTGTACGGCTTAGAATCGGGACTTCAAAAGCGTTTTGAACTCCATGGAGCATATGAGATGTTACAGGGGTTGAAGTTAGTATTTCAAGCAATGCCCGGGATCGAGAGGTATGAGACCTCCAATAAATTCTTCGCCTACAAGATGGAAGAGAATAGTTCTGCCAGTGAGCACATACTCAGAATGTCTGGGTACTAAAACCGCTTGAATCAGCTGGGAGTTGAGCTTCCGCCTGAGATGGTCACTGACAGAGTTCTCCAGTCACTGCCACCTAGCTACAAAGGCTTTGTGATGAACTATAATATGCAAGGGATGAACAAGTCAATCTCCGAGCTATTCACGATGCTGAAAGTCGTGGAAATAGAAATAAAAAAGGAGCATCAAGTGTTGATGGTGAATAAAACCACTAGTTTCAAGAAAGGCAAGGGAAATAAGGGAAACTTCAAGAATAATGTCAAGCAAGTTTCCGCTCCCGTGAAGAAACCCAAGGCTGGGCCCAAGCCTGAGACTGAGTGATTCTCTTGCAAGGGGACTGGCCACTGGAAGCGGAATTGCCCCAAGTACCTGGCTGATAAGAAGGCAGGCAACATCAACAAAAGTATATTTGATATACATGTTAATGATGTGTACCTTACTAGCTCTCGAAGTAGTGCCTGGGTATTTGATACCCGTTCGGTTGCTCATGTTTTTAACTCGAAGCAGGAACTACGGAATAAATGGAGGCTGGCAAAGGACGAAGTGACGATGCGCGTCGGGAATGGTTCCAAGGTTGATGTGATCGCCGTCGGCACGTTCTCTCTTCAATTACCATCAGGATTAGTTTTAAACCTAAATAATTGTTATTTGGTGCCTGCGTTGAGCATGAACATTATATATGGATCTTGTTTATTGCGAGACGGTTGTTCATCTAAATCAGAGAATAATGGTTGTTCTATTTATATGAGTAATATCTTTTATGGTCATGCACCCAATGTGAATGGTTTTGTAACACCCCAAAAATCGGGTTATCGATTTTTGTGCTGTTATTCCTTCCTAGCTTTTCTCTCCCAAATTTTTCCTCTGGAATCTGGTAAGTAACCCGGTGAATCCAGGCAATCCATAACCTCTCAGTGCCTTTCCCATGTTCTTGTGCCAGCCAACCCTCTGTCAGTAAACCCCGAATCTCATTCAAACCCTAGTTCCAAAATATTGGAACTGGAAATCCGGCCTTTGTGTTTACAAAGGAGCTATCATTTCCTTTGCTCTGTTAATCCTCCCAAAATCTCCAGAGATCCTTCTTCTCTCATAAACCCTAGATGTGCAAAAATAATGCTAAGTCCCATGCAATATTTCTCATCTAGAATTAATTGCGTTTTCTGCCTTTCTGAGGAATTAAATCCAGGAAAATATCTATCCATCTCCAGAGTTCATGAAAACTTGTGGAGATATTATTTGTGATCATATTGAGATCTCATAAAAATATTGGCCATAATTAAATTAGGGAAATTGCATTTTCCTATTTAAAGCCAATATTCCAATTTGGGGCCTTTCCAAAGGAACTACCATTTTGGTAGATAGGAAAAATCCCAAATAATTTGTGGAGCTTCTCATATACATATCTTCTCCATTTCCATCAAAATATCAAGTTCCACAATTCAAATTTTGAGCATCACACCCCTTTACAAATTCTGTCCAGATTTCCTATTTGCAAAGGAAGTGCTTGATTCCTTGATCTCCTTAGGCTGAAATTTTGCAGGGTGATTCATTATGGGATATTACCCTTTGACACCAAAAACAAGACCATTTCATCTAGCCAATTTTCCTCAGCAAATTATCCAAGTTTCTGTCCAGATTGGAGCACTGTGAAGGAAGTACCATTTCTACTTATGCAAATGGTATGAAATTTTTACAGTGCCTTCATATGCCTAAATTATTGGTCTCCACCAAATTTGGGCTATTTTCATTTAGCCATTTGATCCCAGCATCATCATCTTCATTTCAGGTCAGATTGCAAGTTTGCAAAGGAGGTGCCATCTAGAGTGGTCCAGAGGAGCTGAAACTTTGCCAAGTTAGTCACCCTAGTAGATGATAAACCCCTGCCAAAGACCAGGCCAAGAGGTGCACTGTGGTGGTCACACCACAGCACAAACACATTGCTGCCAGCTGTTGTTTGGGTTAGGAGTAGTCACACCAGAGCTCCAATATCATGCTTGAGGGGTCAAGTCGATCCAGGGAAGAATGGAGAAGACCCCAGACACGGTTTGGCCTCGTGTGCGGCGTGGCAATGCTGTGGCCACATGGTGACCACGACCAGAGCATGACAAACTGGTGCTCTGTGCGTTGGATCCTTCGAGAGCTCCTTTCCAGCGAGCTCCAGCTTGTCCGGCAGCGCCGACGAGCTGCCCACCGCATGCATGGACCGTCCAGAGCCCTCTCCCCCTCGTCTTCTATCTTCTAGCCGGCCCCGTCGTCCTGTGGCAACGCGGCCACGGCGCTGTGCATCTCGAAGCTCCGGCCACCGTCACGTAGCCCTCCCCTCTGCTATAAATAGCGTGTGCCCGAGCCCCTCCCGACCGGCATCAAGCCCCAGCCCCCTCCCTCTGTTGGGGAATGTTGCATGGGAAACAAAATTTTTCCTACGCACACGCAAGATCTATCCATGGTGATGAGCATCTACGAGAAGGAGAGTGGATCTACATACCCTTGTAGATCGCTAAGCGGTTAGCGTTAAGAAACGCGGTTGATGTAGTCGAACGTCTTCGCGATCCAAATCGCCGAGCGTCCCACGATCCCATCACGATCCATCTCGCGATCCAATCACGATCCGTCCCGCGATCCCATCACGATTAGTCCTGCGATCAAATCACGAACCGTCTCGCGATCATGATCACGGTCCTTCCGATCTAGCGCCGAACGGACGGCACCTCCGTGTTCAGCACACGTACAGCTAGATGACGATCTCCGCCTTCTTGATCCAGCAAGAGGGTCGGAGAGGTAGATGAGTTCTCCGGCAGCGCGACGGCGCGACGGCAGTGGTGGTGGAACTATTCCGGCAGGGCTTCGCCTAAGCACGGCCGAAACTAGACTAAAGGAGAAAACGATCTAGAGGAAGTAGAGGGAGCACGTGGCAATTAGGGTTAGCTCTCCCCTCTAAATCCTCTAGTATATATAGGAGGGAGGGAGGGGAGGAGGCAGCCTCAAACCCTCAAGGGCTGGCCGAAATTGGAGGTGGAGGAGTCCTAGTCCAATCCTATTAGGAGTAGGATTCCTCCTCTCAACTTGGAAACCCTTTCCACCTTTCCCCCTTTGGGTTTTTCCCACCCCTAGCCGCATGGGCCTTAGTGGGGGTCTCGGCCAGCCAACTAAGGGCTGGCTTGACTCCTCCCACAGCCCATGAGGCCCTTTGGGTCGAGACACCCCTCCCGATGGTCCCCGGTACCCCTCCCGGCACTCCCGGTACACTACCGAAATACCCGAAACTTTTCCGGTGACCAAAACGGGACTTCCTATATATCAATCTTTACCTACGGACCATTCCGGAGCTCCTCGTGACGTCCAGGATCTCATCCGGGACTCCGAACAACCTTCGGTCACCACCATACATAACTCTACTATACCGAAACGTCACCGAACCTTAAGTGTACAGACCCTGCGGGTTCGAGAACTATGTAGACATGACCGAGACACCTCTCGGTCAATAACCAATAGCAGGACATGGTTGCCCATATTGGTTCCTACATATTCTACGAAGATCTTTATCGGTTGAACCTCTATGGCAAGGATTCAGTTAATCCCGTATGCTGTTCCCTTTGTTCTTCGGTATGTTACTTGCCCGAGATTCGATCGTCGGTATCTCTATACCTAGTTCAATCTCGTTACCGGCAAGTCTCTTTACTCGTTCCGTAATACAAGATCCCGTGGCTAACACTTAGTCACATTGCTTGCAAGGCCTATTGTGATGTTGTATTACCGAGTGGGCCCTGAGATACCTCTCCGTCACACGGAGTAACAAATCCCAGTCTTGATCCATGCCCACTCAACAGACACCCTCGGAGATACCTATAGAGCATCTTTATAGTCACCCAGTTACGTTGTGACGTTTGATACACACAAGGTATTCCTCCGGTGTCAGTGAGTTGCATGATCTCATGGTCATAGGAACAGATACTTGACATGCAGAAAACTATAGCAATAAACTGACACGATCATATGCTATGTTTATAGTTTGGGTCTTGTCCATCACATCATTCTCCTAATGATGTGATCCCGTTATCAAATGACATCTCTCATGTCTATGGCTAGGAAACCTTGACCATCTTTGATCAACGAACTAGTTAACTAGAGGCATACTAGGGACACAGTGTTGTCTATGTACCCACACATGTATTTGAGTTTCCAATCAATACAATTATAGCATGGATAATAAACGATTAGCATGAACAAGGAAATATGATAATAACTAAATTATTATTGCCTCTAGGGCATATTTCCAACAGTCTCCCACTTGCACTAGAGTCAATAATCTAGTTCACATCACCATGTGATTTACATTGTTATGAATCTAACACCCAATGAGTTCTGGGGTTCGATCATGCCTTGCATGTGAGAGAGGTCTTTAGTCAACGGTCTGCAACATTTAGATCCGTGTGTTCTTTGCAAATCTATATGTCATACTGCAGATGCTACCACGCTCCACTTGGAGCTATTCCAAATGGTTGCTCCACTATACGTATCCGGACTGCTACTCAGAGTCGTCTGGATAGGTGTCAAAGCTTGCATCGACGTAACCCTTTACGACGAACTCTTTATCACCTCCATAATCAAGAAATATTTCCTTAGTCCTCTAGTTACTAAGGATAATCTTGACCGCTGTACAGTGATCCACTCCTGGACCACTCTTGTACCCCTTGACAGACTCATGGCAAGGCACACACATGTGCGGTACACAGCATGGCATACTATACAGAGCCTATGGATAAGGTATAGGGGACTACCTTCGTCCTTTCTCTTTCTTCTGCCGTGGTCGAGCTTTGAGTCTCACTCAACTCCACACCTTACAAATCAGGCAAGAACTCTTTCTTTGACTGATTCATTTTGAACTCTTTCAAAATCTTGTCAAGGTATGTACTCATTGAAAGTTCTATCAGACGTCTTGATAGAACTCTATAGATCAAGATGCCCAATATTTAAGTAGCTTCATTCCAGGTTTTCCTTTGAAAAACTCCTTTTCAAACAACCCTTTATGCTTTCTAGAAATTCTACAGCATTTCCGATCAACAATATGTCATCCACATATATTTATCAGAAATTCTATAGTGCTCCCACTCACTTTATTGTAAATACAAGTTTCTCATAAACTTTGTATAAACCCAAAAACTTTGATTACCTTATCAAAGCGTATATTCCAACTCCGAGATGCTTGCTCCAGTCCATAGAAGGATTGCTGGAGCTTGCATACATTTTAGCATCCTTAGGACTGACAAAACCTTCCGGTTGTATCACATACAACCTTTCCTCAAGGAAACCGTTAAGGAAACGATGTTTTGACATCCATCTGCCAGATTTCATAATTGAAAAATGCAGCAACTGCTAACATAATTCCAACAGACTTTAGCATCGCTACGGGTGAGAAAGTCTCATCGTAGTCAACTCCTTGAACTTGTGAAAAACCCTTTGCCACAAGTCGAGCTTTATAGACGGTGACATTACCGTCTGCGTCCGTCTTCCTTTTAAAGATCCATTTGTTCTGAATGGCCTATCGCCCTTCAGGTAATACTTCCAAAGACCATACTTTGTTTTCTTACATGGATCCCATCTCGGATTTCATGGCCTCTAACCATTTCTCGGAATCCGGGCCCATCATCGCTTCTCCATAGCTCGTAGGTTCATTGTTGTTCAACAACATGACCTTTAAGACAGGGTTGCCGTACCACTCAGGAGTAGTACGCGTCCTTGTCGACCTACGAGGTTTGATAGTAACTTGATCCGAAGCTTCATGATCATCATCATTAATTTCCTCTTCAACTAATGTAGGCTCCATAGAAACAACTTTCTGTGCTGCGCTACTCTCTGTTTGAAAGAAAGGTTCAACAACCTTATCAAGTTCTATCTTCCTCCCACTCAATTCTTTCGAGAGAAACTCTTTCTCAAGAAAGGACCCGTTTTAGCAACAAACACTTTGTGCTTGGATCTAATATAGAAGGTTTACCCAACTGTTACGTTAGGGTATTCTATGAAGATGCATTTTTCCGCTTTGGGTTCGAGCTCATTAGGTAAAAACCCTTTTTCACATAAGCGTCGCAGCCCCAAACATTAAGAAATGACAGCTTAGGTTTCCGCCAAACCAAAATTCATACGGTGTCATCTCAACGGACTTAGATGGTGCCCCTTTTTAAAGTGAATGTAGTTGTCTCTAATGCATAACCCCAAAACGATAGTGGCAAATCGATAAGAGACATCATAGTATGCACCATATCCAATAGAGCACGACTACGACGTTCGGACACACCATCACACTATGGTGTTCCAGGTGGCGTGAGTTGTGAAACCACTTCCACATTGTCTTAAGTTGTATACCAAACTCGTAACTCAGATATTTACCTCTACGATCATATCGTAGATATTTTATCTTCTTGTCACGATGATCTCAAACTTCACTCTGAATTTGTTTGAACTTTTCAAATGTTTCAGACTTGTGTTTCATTAAGTAAATATCCCCATATCTACTCAAATCATCAGTGAAGGTAGGAAAATAATGATATCCACCGCACGCTACAACACTCATTGGACCGAATACATCAACATGTATCATTTCCAATAAGTCACTTGCCCGCTCCATCATACCGGAAAACGGGGTCTTAGTCATCTTGCCCATGAGGCATGGTCCGCATGTCTCAACCGATTCGAAATCGAATGAGTCCAAAGATCCATCAGCATGGAGTTTCTTCATGCGTTTTACACCAATATGACATTTAGCGGCAGTGCCACAAGTATGTGGTACTATCATTATTAACTTTGTATCTTTTGGCATCAACATTATGAACATGTGTATCACTACGATCAAGATTCAATAAACCATTCTCATTGGGTGCATGACCATTGAAGGTATTATTCATGTAAACAGAATAACCATTATTCTCTAACTTGAATGAATAACCGTATTGCAATAAACATGATCTAATCACGTTCATGCTCAACGCAAACACCAAATAACATTTATTTAGGTTCATCACTAATCCTGAAGGTAGAGAGAGCGTGCGATGGTGATCACATCAACCTTGGAAACACTTCCAACACTCATCGTCACCTCACCCTTATCTAGCCTCCGTTTATTCCGTAGCTTTTATTTCGAGTTACTAACATTTAGCAACCGAACCGGTATCTAATACCCAGGTGCTACTAGGAGTACTAGTAAGGTACACATCAATAACACGTATATCAAATATACTTCTATCGACGTTGCCAGCCTTCTTATCTACCAAGTATCTAGGGCAGTTCTGCTTCAGCGACCGTTCTCCTCATAATAGAAGCACTCAGTCTCGGGTTTGGGTTCAACCTTGGGTTTCTTCACTGGAGCAGCAACTGACTTGCCATCCATGAAGTTTCCCTCCTAGCCCTTGCCCTTCTCGAAACTAGTGGTTTCACTAACCATCAACACTTGATGCTCCTTCTTGATTTCTACCTTCGCGGTGTCAAACATCGCGAATAGCTCAGGGATCATTATTTCTATCCCTGGCATTTTATAGTTCATCACGAGGCTCTAGTAGGTTAGTGACAGTGACTTGGAGAACTATATCAATCACTATCTTATCTGGAAGATCAACTCCCACTCGATTCAAGCGATTGTAGCACCCAGACAATCTGAGCACATGCTCACCGATTGAGCTATTCTCCTTCATCTTGCAGGCAAAGAATCTTGTTGGAGGTCTCATACCTCTCAACACGGGCACGAGCCTGAGATCCCAATTTCAGCTCTTAGAACATCTCATATGTTCCGTGACGTTCAAAACGTTTTGGAGCCTCAATTCTAAGCCGTAATGCATGACGCACTGAACTATCAAGTAGTCATCAGAACGTGCCTGTCAGATGTTCACAACATCTACAGACGACGCTTGAGGGGGTGGCGCACCGAGCGGTGCATTAAGTACATAAGCCTTTTGTGCAGCAATGAGGACAATCCTCAGATCATGGACCCAGTCTGCATTATTGCTACCATAATCTTTCAACTCTATTTCTCTAGGAACATATAAAAATTTAAGGGAGCTACAACGCGAGCTAGTAATCTACAACATAATTTGCAAAGACATTTTGACTATGTTCATGATAATGAGTTTAGTTAATCATAGTACTTAAAAACTCCCAATCAAATTGACATCCCTCCGGTCATTCGAGTGTCACATGATCCAAATCCACCAACTCAAGTCCGATCATCATGTGAGTTGAGGTGGTTTCAATGGTGAACATCTTCATGTTGATCATATCTACTATATGACTCATGTTCGACCTTTCGGTCTCTTGTGTTCCGAGGCCATGTCTGTACATGCTAGGCTCGTCAAGTTTAACCCGAGTGTTCCGCACGTGCAACACTGGCTTGCACCCGTTGTATGTGAACGTAGAGTCTATCACACCCGATCATCACGTGGTGTCTCAAAACGACGAACTTTCGCAATGGTGCACACTCGGGGAGAACACAATTTTATCTTGAAATTTTAGTGAGGGATCACCTAATAATGCTACCGTCGTCCTAACCAAAATAAGATGCATAAAAGGATTAACATCACATGCAAATCATAAGTGACATGATATGGCCATGAACTTGTGCTTTTGATCTCCATCTTCAAAGCACCGGCATGATCTCCATCGTCACCAGCATAACACCATGATCTCCATCATCTTGATCTCCATCAATGTGTCGCCATGAGGTTGTCGCGCCGACTGTTGCTTCCACGACTATTGCTAACTCATAGCGATAAAGTAAAGCAAAAACGGCGAAAATAATTAAAGACAACCCTATGGCTCCTGCCGGTTGCCATACTCATCGACATGCAAGTCGTGATATTCTATACAATACATGATCATCTCATACATCACATATATCTCATCATGTAATTGGCCATATCACATCACAACATACCCTGCAAAAACAAGTTAGACGTCCTCTAATTGTTGTTGCAAGTTTTACGTGGCTGCTACGGGTATCTAGCAAGAACAATTCTTACCTATGCAAAAACCACAACGGTGATACAAAAATTGCTATTCAACCTTCTCAAGGACCGCCTTTGTCAAATCCGATCCGACTAAAGTGGGAGAAACAGACACCCGCCAGCCATCTTTATGCAACGAAGTTACATGTCAGTTGATGGAACCGGTCTCTCGTAAGCGTACGAGTAATGTTGGTCCGGGCCGCTTCATCCCACAATACCGCCGAATCAAGAAAAGACCAAGGGAGGAAGCAATCTGAATATCAACGCCCACAAACTCCTTTGTGTTCTACTCGAGATCTCATCTACACATAGACCTAGCTCATGATGCCACTGTTGGGGAACGTTGCATGGGAAACAAAAAAATTCCTACGCACACGCAAGATCTATCCATGGTGATGAGCATCTACGAGAGGGAGAGTGGATCTACATACCCTTGTAGATCGCTAAGCGGGAAGCGTTAAGAAACGCGGTTGATGTAGTCGAACGTCTTCGCAATCCAAATCGCCGAGCGTCCCACGATCCCATCACGATCCATCTCGCGATCCAATCACGATCCGTCCCGCGATCCCATCACGATTAGTCCTGCGATCAAATCACGAACCGTCTCGCGATCATGATCACGGTCCTTCCGATCTAGCGCCGAACAGACGGCACCTCCGTGTTCAGCACACGTACAGCTCGATGACGATCTCCGCCTTCTTGATCCAGCAAGAGGGTGCGGAGAGGTAGATGAGTTCTCCGGCAGCGCGACGGCGCGACGGCGGTGGTGGTGGAACTATTCCGGCAGGGCTTCGCCTAAGCACCGCCGAAACTAGACTAAAGGAGAAAACGATCTAGAGGAAGTAGAGGGAGCACGTGGCAATTAGGGTTAGCTCTCCCCTCTAAATCCTCTAGTATATATAGGAGGGAGGGAGGGGAGGAGGCAGCCTCAAACCCTCAAGGGCAGGCCGAAATTGGAGGTGGAGGAGTCCTACTCCAATCCTATTAGGAGTAGGATTCCTCCTCTCCACTTGGAAACCCTTTCCACCTTTCCCCCTTTGGGTTTTTCCCACCCCTAGCCGCATGGGCCTTAGTGGGGGGCTCGGCCAGCCCACTAAGGGCTGGCTTGACTCCTCCCACAGCCCATGAGGCCCTTTGGGTCGAGACACCCCTCCCGATGGTCCCCGGTACCCCTCCCGGCACTCCCGGTACACTACCGAAATACCCGAAACTTTTCCGGTGACCAAAACGGGACTTCCTATATATCAATCTTTACCTCCGGACCATTCCAGAGCTCCTCGTGACGTCCAGGATCTCATCCGGGACTCCGAACAACCTTCGGTCACCACCATACATAACTCTACTATACCGAAACGTCACCGAACCTTAAGTGTGCAGACCCTGTGGGTTAGAGAACTATGTAGACATGACCGAGACACCTCTACGGTCAATAACCAATAGCGGGACCTAGATGCCCATATTGGTTCCTACATATTCTACGAAGATCTTTATTGGTTGAACCTCTATGTCAAGGATTCAGTTAATCCCGTATGCTGTTCCATTTGTTCTTCGGTATGTTACTTGCCCGAGATTCGATCGTCGGTATCTCTATACCTAGTTCAATCTCGTTACCGGCAAGTCTCTTTACTCGTTCCGTAATACAAGATCCCATGGCTAAAACTTAGTCACATTGCTTGCAAGGCTTATTGTGATGTTGTATTACTGAGTGGGCCCTGAGATACCTCTCCGTGACACGGAGTAACAAATCCCAGTCTTGATCCATGCCCACTCAACAGACACCCTCGGAGATACCTGTAGAGCATCTTTATAGTCACCCAGTTACGTTGTGACATTTGATACACACAAGGTATTCCTCCGGTGTCAGTGAGTTGCATGATCTCATGGTCATAGGAACAGATACTTGACATACAGAAAACTATAGCAATAAACTGACACGATCATATGCTATGTTTATAGTTTGGGTCTTGTCCATCACATCATTCTCCTAATGATGTGATCCCGTTATCAAATGACATCTCATGTCTATGGCTAGGAAACCTTGACCATCCTTGATCAACGAACTAGTTAACTAGAGGCATACTAGGGACACAGTGTTGTCTATGTACCCACACATGTATTTGAGTTTCCAATCAATACAATTATAGCATGGATAATAAACGATTATCATGAACAAGGAAATATGATAATAACTAAATTATTATTGCATCTAGGGCATATTTCCAACAACCTCTAGCCCCGGAGCTCCCTCTCCCCATCAATGGCCGAAGTGCCACCGCCGTTTTCCCTCGAGCAAATCCCGCGCCCTGGCTCTCCCCCTCCTCCCTGTCCACACCCTCGACCTCTCCAGGAGCTTGCAAACCCATTGCCGTCCTCAGCTCCCTCGGGGAAACGCCGTCGGGGCAGCTCCTCCGACGCCCGTGAGCCGCCGTGCTCCGGTTAGTGGCGCCAGCGCTGCCGTCCAGCTCGCACGGCCCGGCGACCACCTATGGAGGCGGGGTGGAGCGCCGGCTCCGGTGAGCCCAGCGGCGGGCCCTCCCGCGTCCCCAGGCGTCGGCGGCATCACCGGCCGCGCCTCCTCTGCCCACGTCGGGAGGTCAAGGACGGCCGGTTGAAGAAGAGACCTAGGGAGGAGAGAGATGGATAAGGCGGGCCCCGCCCGTCAGCCACTAGAGGCCAGGCCCAGCCGGCTTAAGTGGAGGCGCCCACCCGCGGAGCCACTTCCATGCTGCGAAAGCGTATTTTCGAAAATACGCCACCGTTTCCAGCCAGCGCCGAAAGGCCTAATTAATGGACGCTCACTCGTTAAAGACTGTAGTGGACACTGTTTTGTCTACTTTACAGCCTAACGAACGAACGACCGTTTCTTCGCGACCGTAGCTCCGATTCAGGTGAAACCAACGCCCACGTCTTCGTCTCGTCGAGCCCGTTCTGTTGGTACCATTTCCATAATGTGTTCACACAGTAGAAATAACCATTTTGCCCTTGCCCTATATCTGGCCCCTCTGTGAGGGAACCCCTTTCCGGCGAATTCTTCCGCGAGGTGATCGCACTTCTTCCCAGCGTATTCATCGACCCCCAGGCAAGCCAACCTCTTATCATGAGCTCCGGACTTGCGTGATGACTTTGCTTGCACCCTGTGTGTTTATCTATTACCTATTAGTCTGCATTTGCATACACATGTGATGACATCGGTATTAGATACTAGCATTACTTTTTATCTAATGTCATGTTCCGTTTCCATATTGCCATGCTAATAATAATATTGTTAATAACATTGACATGCTAGTACTGTGGTTTGATCTCATGCCACAATCATCAGTACTATGATCTTGTCATGCTGTTGTTAAATGACTGTTAGCATTTATAATTGACGAATTAATGGTACGATGATGAGTATGTCGAGTTGGATTAATAAACTAAACCTAGACGGTTGATCTGAGTCACCTGTCCGGGCTTAACCGTGCAACCACATTTTCCGGTATGGGACGGCCTTGACTTGGTCTGATCGCGTGCTCTTTCACCGGTACCTCCAAAGAGGGAGGGTTATGCGTGCGTGCTACCCTGATTAGGTAGGCGGCGATAACCCTATGAGCCCAGTTGAGTGTTTAACCTGGGAGTCCCCGTTTGGGACGGTTTGTTTGGGCACGACGGTGGCAGGTGTCATGACGACACAGGGGCCACCCAGGGCAGGACTCCGGGGAAGGATGTATGCCGGTGGTACGATGAAGGAGTCACGGGTCAGGCAGGTTTCGTTGGAGCAACGCTGGTCCACCCGAATGGGATCACGAGGTCAGGTGCTCCATGGTGTGGGTAAAGTGCGCAACCTCTGCAGAGTAAAAAATCTATTCGAATAGCCGCGTCCACGGTATTGGACAGCCCGTCCAGACCTCACTAGGTGGTCAACCTTAACGATGATAATAATGATGGAAGAACTCGTCTTGTGTTCGGAAGTGCCCGTCGAGTCATGAGTATTTTGAGGGTTGTGGGACAACTCAGAAGAGAGTAAGTTGGTATTCAATGACAGTAAGTACTCCAAGCACTTAATGTGATCATTGCCATGCTATGTTATATAGATTATATGCCTGATCCATGTTATGCCATGCTTGATCCATGCTTTCCTTGTTAAATTTCATGCCATGCTTAGGATTAATTCATGCATAGCATAGGGCTTGCTTTGTCAACTGCTTGTTTGGATGCTATGTATTTGGTTGTCTTGCGAGTACATTCAAAGTACTCACCTGGCCTTGCACGTGGCCAGTTGCAGGAGAAGATCCATCGTGCTAGATCGTAACCCAGCCAGTCCTGTGAGTTGTGGAGCGCAGCCAGAGACGTCGTTGCCGCTTAACCCAGACCTCTGCTGCCATTTAGTTAGCCTTGGAGCTATGTAATATTGTTGTAATCAACAGTATTGTAATACTCCATTATATTTAATAAAGCCATTTTTGTGCTTGGAATTTTTGTATCATGTCTTTGACGTGCGCCAGGTCTTATCCTGGGGCTGGCATGCGTCGGCCCTCTATAGGGGTGCCACAAGACTTGGTATCAGAGCCAGGTTGGCTGTAGGTTACCCTAGCACCAAACCGCCCCTAGGTTCAACCGGTAGTGAGCCCAATAGAGTTGACCCGTCTCTGGCATCCGACATGGACACTGTGGATCAACAGGCGGCGCAGTCGGAATGGACGTGTCCCTACCCAGCTGTCCGCCCACCCAGCCACTCTAGATTGGACCGTGACCCTACTCAGCTGTCGGTCGTACCGGTGTATCTTCTACCCGGCACGAGAAGGATCCACGCCATGCTGGTGTGTCCTAGCCCGACTGCCTATTTAACCCCTCCCACCTGCGAGTCGCAGCTCTCCCCATTCAGTAAGCCAGATCCTTGCAAGAGAACCCAGGCTAGTATCCTCAACCCCGCAGCCATGGCCAGTTCTTCCAAAACACCCAAAACACCCACTTTCCATAGCCGAACCTTGGCTGATGGTATTCCCGGCTTTCCGCCCATCCTTTCGAGGATGCTTACTCAAGCCCTTGGCTGTAGTACTCCTCCAGTGTATTTGGTGTTCCTATCAGAACCCGTTCCCCACCTTTGCTGATTTTATGCAAAGGCGTATATCAACCCAGGTCCAACAGCGGATGGGAAGCCCATGAGTTTTCAGGGCAAACCCATGCCCACCCCCGCGTTGGCTGTCCAGATGGCTGCCGCAGGAGCCATCACCCGTCTTCGTATCCATTTTCCGCAAGTAGCGGAGATGCAAGAGTTCCGTTATTTTCCCTCTCCGTCCGACACAGGTGGCAAGTTCTCCAGCATAGTTGGAGATGCTGACCCAACTATAGCTTGCCTAGTCCAGTATATTGATGCCCAGGGACTATTGCTCTCCGGCATTCTTAAAGAGTTCCAAGCCATTGACCAAGACACCACACGGGTTGTTATGGGAGCATACCGTGCGGCCCGTCAAATTGCATCCCAGACCACCCCTCCCCTGCTGCCCAACCCAGTGCCACCTTCGCAGCCAGTACCACCCTCGCAATCTGTGAACCTCTATCAACCAGGCATCATCCACCCAAATTCCATTCAAGGAGCTATCCGGCGACTCCGTCGTCGGGATGTGTTCCATTAGGATCTCATTACAGCTCCAGCAGTTGAGCCCCAACCCATAGAGGTGTCCGACGATGAAGATGCAAGTTGGCTCAGCCTTCGTCCCCCAGGAGAGCCCCAGCAAGACTAGGCCCATTTGTGGCTTCAGCAGTGAACGAAGCCAGGAGATGCCGCGAGTATGTGTGTTGCACATACTGTTTCTTCGCCTGCGTCTAGGATTAGGACTCTGTAGTTCGGAGTGAGTTGTTGTTAGCTGCCTAGTAAGGCTGCGTGTTGTTGTATGATTGTACTGCTTGCTTGTGCTTGTGTGCTGTTGTAATGTTATGTATGCCTGTTTGCTCTATGTGCTTGGTTCATCTGTCACTCTGTTTAGCAGAAATGTTTAACAGAGCTGGCAGTGGATTCTTAACAAGATTTCAGTCAGTAGAGCACTTACACCTAACCACATTGGACTCGCCCAGAGTCTCTAATAAAATGCGAGCTGTTGTAGGTGTATGTATACCAGGAGTACATACACCCACTAGCATTAAAACACCTTAGTGTAATCCGCTCGATATGTTTTTTTTCTTCTGCCTGCATTTTGCTACTATGTGCATTCTACATCAGCTAGCATATTAGTATGAATAGATTGCATGTGTATCGTGTAAGCAAGGTCTACACGCCGGTTGCAATCTCGGAGAAATTCTGAGAACTTTTATTGCAGCATAGACCGGTACAACCCCCTTCTAGTCCAAGATCTAAACCCGGATTCGACCTCATCACCCACCCATTGTGGATGTCGTTCAGCAAGGAGCAACCAGCAGTGTGGCCTCCACACTGCTAGAACTCCGCTGACCGCACCACACTAACCCTAGACCTGGCGGCGCCTCTGTCACCGTCTTGTGTGATGTTGACAGGCCGCCCCTCGCCGCCGCAGCCTGCGCTTATTCCGTCGGCCTAAGACGGTGTAGATGACCTCCAGCCACCCCTCTAACAGCGGCATCACGACGATCATCAAGGATCATTGCGCACAGCAGCAGTGAGCCGCCAATCAATGCTGCCAGTAGACCAACCAGGAGGATCATGATCAGCTCAGAGCCCACGTCCGCCATTAACACCTTGCCTCGCGCTCCTGCAACCAGAAGGAGAAGGAAGAAGAAGAAGAGAGGTAGGGTGCGAGGTGGTAGGCAGAGAGAAGGAACCGCGGTCGTTTTTAAAGCCCCAGCCCGATGTACGGTGAGCAAGGTCCAGGAGACCACGCACCGCTCAATCACCGGCATCCAGGAGGCGAATTTGCGAGCAGTGCCGACCGGCATTGGCCCGCGATGGGAGTGCTCTCTGCGTTGGCCTCGTGCACGCCGCGCACTATCATCGTAGGGTGCTTTGCTCCCTAGGAGCCAGGCGTGCGCAGTGCCTAGCCGCACTCAGGACAGCGCGAGAGCGAGAGAGAGAGAGAGAGCCGTTGGCCGGAGAAAGAAGAAGAAGGCTACCAGTGGGCCCTGGACCCACCTGACAGCGAGAGAAGCCACTGTTCATTGTGATACCCAAGCATTTTTGGAAAAAGGAAATTATGATTTTTCTAAAAATGTCAGGGCTACCCAGCGGCCCCTACCTGTGGAGTAGATCCCGCGATATCCGTATCTCGACCTGGGTGTACCAGTTTTCGGTACTCTTAACCCGGTTGTTTTCAACCACAGGGTTAAGACCCAACCCAGAGGTTTTTCTAGGAGGCATAATATTTGTTCTGAGCTAACCCTAGGAATCTCGAGGACGAGATTCTCTTAAGGGGGGAAGTTTTGTAACACCCCAAAAATCGGGTTATCAATTTTTGTGCTGTTATTCCTTCCTAGCTTTTCTCTCCCAAATTTTTCCTCTGGAATCTGGTAAGTAACCCGGTGAATCCAGGCAATCCCTAACCTCTCAGTGCCTTTCCCATGTTCTTGTGCCAGCCAACCCTCCGTCAGTAAACCCGGAATCTCATTCAAACCCTAGTTCCAAAATATTGGAACTAGAAATCCTGCCTTTGTGTTTACAAAGGAGCTATCATTTCCTTTGCTTTGTTAATCCTCCCAAAATCTCCAGAGATCCTTCTTCTCTCATAAACCCTAGATGTGCAAAAATATTGCTAAGTCCCATGCAATATTTCTTATCTACAATTAATTCCGTTTTCTGCCTTTCTGAGGAATTAAATCCAGGAAAATATCTATCCATCTCCAGAGTTCATGAAAACTTGTGGAGATATTATTTGTGATCATATTGAGCTCTCATAAAAATATTGGCCATAATTAAATTAGGGAAATTGCATTTTCCTATTTAAAGCCAATATTCCAATTTGGGGCCTTTCCAAAGGAACTACCATTTTGGTAGCTAGGAAAAATCCCAAATAATTTGTGGAGCTTCTCATATCCATATCTTCTCCATTTCCATCAAAATATCAAGTTCCGCAATTCAAATTTTGAGCATCACACCCCTTTGCAAATTCTGTCCAGATTTCCTATTTGCAAAGGAAGTGCTTGATTCCTTGATCTCCTTGGGCTGAAATTTTGCAGGGTGATTCATTATGGGATATTACCCTTTGACACCAAAAACCAGCCCATTTCATCTAGACCATTTTCCTCAGCAAATTATCCAAGTTTCTGTCCAGATTGGAGCACTGTGAAGGAAGTACCATTTCTACTTATGCAAATGGTATGAAATTTTTACAGTGCCTTCATATGCCTAAATTATTGGTCTCCACCAAATTTGGGCCATTTTCATTTAGCCATTTGATCCCAGCATCATCATCTTCATTTCTGGTCAGATTGCAAGTTTGCAAAGGAGGTGCCATCTAGAGTGGTCCGGAGGAGCTGAAACTTTGCCAAGTTAGTCACCCTAGTAGATGATAAACCTTGCCAAAGACCAGGCGAAGAGATGCACTGTGGTGGTCACACCACAGCACAAACACATTGCTGCCAGCTGTTGTTTGGCTTAGGAGTAGTCACACCAGAGCTCCAATATCGTGCTTGAGGGGTCAAGTCGATCCAGGGAAGAATGGAGAAGACCCCAGACACGGTTTGGCCTCGTGTGCGGCGTGGCAGCGCTGTGGCCACATGGTGACCACGACCAGAGCATGACAAACTGGTGCTCTGTGCGTTGGATCCTTCGGGAGCTCCTTTCCAGCGAGCTCCAGCTTGTCCGGCAGCGCCGACGAGCTGCCCACCGCACGCGTGGACCGTCCAGAGCCCTCTCCCCCTCGTCTTCTAGCTTCTAGCCGGCCCCGTCGTCCTGTGGCAACGCGGCCACGGCGCTGTGCATCTTGAAGCTCCGGCCACCGTCGCGTAGCCCTCCCCTCTGCTATAAATAGCGTGTGCCCGAGCCCCTCCCGACCGTCCTCAAGCCCCAGCCTCCTCCCTCTAGCCCCGGAGCTCCCTCTCCCCATCAATGGCCGAAGCGCCACCGCCGTTTTCCCTCGAGCAAATCCCGCGCCCTGGCTCTCCCCCTCCTCCCTGTCCACACCCTTGACCTCTCCAGGAGCTTGCAAACCCGTTGCCGTCCTCAGCTCCCTCGGGGAAACGCCGCCGGGGCAGCTCCTCCGACGCCCGTGAGCCGCCACGCTCCAGTTAGTGGCCCCAGCGCTGCCATCCAGCTCGCACGGCCCTGCGACTACCTATGGAGGCGGGGTGGAGCGCCAGCTCCGGTGAGCCTAGCGGCGGGCCCTCCCGCATCCCCAGGCGTCGGCGGCATCACCGGCCGTGCCTCCTCTGCCCGCGTCGGGAGGTCGAGGACGGCCGGTTGAAGAAGAGACCCAGGGAGGAGAGAGACGGATAAGGCGGTATTAGATACTAGCATTACTTTTTATCTAATGTCATGTTCCGTTTCCATATTGCCATGCTAATAATAATATTGTTAATAACATTGACATGCTAGTACTGTGGTTTGATCTCGTGCCACGATCATCCGTACTATGATCTTGTCATGCTGTTGTTAAATGACTGTTAGCATTTATAATTGACGAGGTAATGGTACGATGATGAGTATGTCGAGTTGGATTAATAAACTAAACGTAGACGGTTGATCTGAGTCACCTGTCCCGGCTTAACCGTGCAACCACATTTGCCGGTATGGGATGGCCTTGACTTGGTCTGATCACGTGCTCTTTCACCGGTACCTCCAAAGAGGGAGAGTTATGCGTGCGTGCTACCCTGATTAGGTAGGCGGCGATAACCCTGTGAGCCCAGTTGAGTGTTTAACCTGGGAGTCCCCGTTTGGGATGGTTTGTTTGGCCACGACGGTGGCAGGTGTCATGAGGACACAGGGGCCACCTAGGGCAGGACTTCGGGGAAGGATGAATGCCGGTGGTACGATGAAGGAGTCACGGGTCAGGCAGGTTTCGTTGGAGCAACGCTGGTCCACCCGAATGGGATCACGAGGTCAGGTGCTCCATGGTGTGGGTAAAGTGCGCAACCTCTGCAGAGTAAAAAATCTATTCGAATAGCCGCGTCCACGGTATTGGACAGCCCGTCCAGACCTCACTAGGTGGTCAACCTTAACGATGATAATAATGATGGAAGAACTCGTCTTGTGTTCGGAAGTGCCCGTCGAGTCATGAGTATTTTGAGGGTTGTGGGACAACTCAGAAGAGAGTAAGTTGGTATTCGATGACAGTAAGTACTCCAAGCACTTAATGTGATCATTGCCATGCTATGTTATATAGATTATATGCCTGATCCATGTTATGCCATGCTTGATCCATGCTTTCCTTGTTAAATTTCATGCCATGCTTAGGATTAATTCATGCATAGCATAGGGCTTGCTTTGTCATCTGCTTGTTTGGATGCTATGTATTTGGTTGTCTTGCGAGTACATTCAAAGTACTCACCTGGCCTTGCACGTGGCCAGTTGCAGGAGAAGATCCATCGTGCTAGATCGTAACCCAGCCAGTCCTGTGAGTTGTGGAGCCCAGCCAGAGACGTCGTTGCCGCTTAACCCAGACCTCTGCTGCCATTTAGTTATCCTTGGAGCTATGTAATATTGTTGTAAGCAACAGTATTGTAATACTCCATTATATTTAATAAAGCCATTTTTGTGCCTGGAATTGTTGTATCATGTCTTTGACGTGCGCCAGGTCTTATCCTGGGGCTGGCGTGCGTCGGCCCTCTATCGGGGTGCCACAGGTTTATTCTTGTTGAATCTCGATATCACATTCATAACATTGATGCCAAAAGATGCAAAGTTAATAATGATTGTACCACTTTCTTGTGGCACTGCCGCTTAGGTCATATTGGTGTAAAACGTATGAAGAAGCTCCATGCCGATGGACATTTGAAATGACTCGATTTTGAATTGCTTGATACGTGCGAACCATGCCTCATGGGCAAGATGACGAAAACCCCGTTTTCCGGTACAATGGAGCGGGCAAGTGACTTGTTGGAAATCTTACATACTGATGTGTGCGGTCCGATGGGTTTTGAGGCACGCGATGGATATCGTTATTTTCTTACCTTCACTGATGATTTGAGTAGATATGGGTATATTTACTTAATGAAACACAAGTCTGAAACGTTTGAAAAGTTCAAGCAATTTCATAGTGAAGTAGAGAATCATCGTACCAAGAAGATAAAGTTTCTATGATCTGATCGTGGTGGAGAATATCTGAGTTATGAGTTTGGCATGCATTTAAGAGAGTGCGGAATTGTTTCATAGCTCACGCCACCTGGAACACCATAGCGTAATGGTGTGTCCGAGCATCGTAATCGTACTCTATTGGATATGGTGCGATGTATGATGTCCCTTACTGATCTGCCGCTATCGTTTTGGGGTTATGCATTAGAGACATCTGCATTCACTTTAAATAGGGCACCATCAAAATCCATTGAGATGAGACTGTATGAATTATGGTTTGGCAAGAAACCTAAGCTCTCGTTTCTTAAAGTTTGGGGCTGCGACGCTTATGTGAAAAGGCTTCAGCCTGATAAGCTCGAACCCAAAGCGGACAAGTGCGTCTTCATAGGATACCCTTAGGAAACAGTTGGGTACACCTTCTATCTCAGATCCGAAGGCAAGGTCTTTGTTGCCAAGATGGATCCTTTCTGGGGAAGGAGTTTCTCTCAAAAGAATTGAGTGGGAGGAAGGTAGAACTTGATGAGGTTGTTGAACCGTCACTTCAGTTGGAGAGTACCATGTCGCAGAAAGATGTTTCTACGGCGCCTAAGCCAAGTGAAGAGGAAGCTAATGATGATGATCATGAAACTTCAGATCAATCCACTACCGAGCCTCGTAGGTCGACAAGGACTCGTACCGCCCCTGAGTGGTACGGCAATCCTGTCTTGGAGGTCATGTTGTTAGACAACAGTGAACCTACGAGCTATGAAGAACCGATGGTGGGCCCGGATTCCAACAAATGGCTAGAGGCCATGAAATCCGAGATAGGATCTATGTATGAGAACAAAGTGTGGACTTTGGAGGACTTACCATATGATCGTAAGGCCATATAGAATAAATGGATCTTTAAGAAAAAGATGGACGCGGATGGTAATGTCACCGTCTATAAAGCTCGACTTGTTGCAAAAGGGTTTTCACAAGTTCAAGGAGTTGATTATGATGAGACTTTCTCTCCCGTAGCGATGCTTAAGTCCGTCAGGATTATGTTAGCAATAGGTGCATTTTCCGATTATGAAATCTGGCAGATGGATGTCAAAACAGCGTTCCTTAATGGTTTCCTTAAGGAAGAGTTGTATATGATGCAACCAGAAGGTTTTGTCGATCCTAAAAATGCTGACAAAGTGTGCAAGCTCCAGCGATCCATTTATGGACTGGTGCAAGCATCTCGGAGTTGGAATCTTCGCTTTGATGAGGTGATCAAGGCGTTTGGGTTCATTCAAGTTTATGGAGAAGCTTGTATTTATAATAAAGTGAGTGGGAGCTCTATATTGTTTCTAATATTATATGTGGATGGCATATTGCTGATTGGAAACAGTATAGAACTTTCGAAAAGCGTGAAGATATATTTGAACAAGAGTTTTTCAATGAAATACCTCGGAGAAGCTGCTTACATATTGGGCATCAAGATCTATAGAGATAGATCTAGACGCTTAATAGGACTTTCACAAAGCACATACCTTGATAAGGTTTTGAAGAAGTTCAAAATTGATCAGTCCAAGAAAGGGTTCTTGCCTGTCTTACAAGGTGTGAAGTTGAGTAAGACTCAATGCCCAACGACTACAAAGGATAGAGAAAAGATGAGTGTCATCCCCTATGCCTTAGCCATAGGCCCTATCATGTATGCAATGTTGTGCACAAGACCAGATGTCAGCCTTGCCATAAGTATGGCCGGAAGGTTTGAAAGTGATCTAGGAGTGGAACACTGGACAGCGGTCAAGAATATCCTTAAGTACCTGAAAAGGACTAAGGAAATGCTTCTCGTTTATGGAAGTGATCAAGAGCTCATCTTAAAGGGTTACGTCGATGCTAGCTTTAACACAGATCCGGGTGACTCTAAGTCTCAAACCAGATACATATTTATTCTGAATGGTGGAGCGGTAAGCTGGTGCAGTTCCAAGCAAAGCGTGGTAGCAGATTCTACATGTGAAGCGGAGTACATAGCTGCTTCGGAAGCGGTGAAGGAAGGTGTCTGGATGAAGCAGTTCATGACAGATTGTGGAGTTGTGCCTAGTGCACTAGATCCAATGACTCTCTTGTGTGACAACACTGGTGCAATTGCTCTAGCCAAAGAGCCCAGGTTTCACAAGAGAACCAGACATATAAAGCGCTGCTTCAATTCCATCCGCAATGTCAGCGTTCTGGGAACGGGGGTACCCAGACCTGCCTCCCTGCGGCCCAGGGCATGGCCCACCTCACAAGCCAAGCATGGCCTGGCATAGCCCCACTCAAGACAAAGCCCTCGCGAGGACCCGAGCTCGCGAGGGAAGCAGCACCAAGGCCAACAGGGAGCGGGCCTCCTCAGGCCCCCTCCGGAGTGGCGGAGATCTCTATGCAGAACCCAGCCTCAAGAGTCAAGGATGACGCAAGGTAGGACAGGCGGGCGCCAGCGCACCAGGCGGTACAGTTCCCCCTTTGGTGCAAAGGGAGCAAGGACGTACGCGGGTTCCCAAAGCACCACCCAAAGGTTTCCATTCCGGTGCAACAAGACCACGACCACGAGCCCCGCAGGGCGGATGTCATCGTCGAGCCCACCTCTGCATCATCGACAACCACTTTGCAGGCGAAGACCACCTTTGGACAGGGCGGGGATGTAGTCCTGTCCCCCTTCGAATTTGGCCGTTGTGGGATGCCTTCCCGCCATTGTGATAAGGGAAGAGGACCCGGGCCGCTGCTATATATAGAGGCTAAGTTGCACCGTAGAGGGGAACGAAGGACGAAAGAAAAGGGAGACAACAAACAAGGCCGAGAGCCAAGAACACCTCTCGAGCACCCTCGCGAGGCTCCTCACCACTGTACTAGTTCATCCACCATACCTCCTCGTGAGGCAATCCACCAAAGCAGGAGTACGGTATTACGCTTCGTACCGGCCCGAACCTGGGTAAATCACCGTGTGCATCTTCTTCCTCGTCATCGTGCGAGTTCATCATCCTAATCACCGAGTAGCGAGCTAGGTAGGGCGAGGCTGCAGGGGATCTTCTCACACGCCCCTGTGTTCGAATCTTGAGGGTTTGGCAGAGCCTGAAATCCGACATTTGGCGCGCCAGGTAGGGGGCGTGTAGGAGTCTTCCTCAAGCCAAGCCCTTCCTCCGCCTCACCTCTCCGAGGTCTGACGCTCGCCGAGCCCGCACCGAGCTGCCCGCGTCGCACAGACGGCGCCCGTGGGCCGCGCCGGCGTGCGCCGATCCCCCTCACCTGTGGCCAACGCCGCCACGGCTCCTCCCAGCCGGTCACCGCGTGGCGCGATGGCCACACCGCCACTCCGTCGATCGTTCCGGCTACCAGGTCGTCCTCCCACGCTCGACCCGGGCCGCCGCGCGGCTCGGGTGCACTCGCCATGGCACACGAGCTGCTCCGCTACCGCCCTGCCCCCGACCGCCATGACGACTGGCTTCGGCGCATCGCGGAGCTCGTCAGTGCTGCCGGCGACGCTTCAGCGCTCTCCTACTCGTTTCGACCCCGGCCTTCCCTGGCAGGCGACGTGGCCCACGATGCGCCGCCACCTCCTCCACAATGCGACGTCGACCCCGAGCCCAGGCGTGAAGCGCGCCCGCGCGACCAGCCTCGTGAACTGCGGGCAAGGGCGAGAGATGAAGTAAGCTGCCAGGTGGTGCCCCGGCCGCGCGTCGACGCGCGTGTGCTCCCCGCGCTACCGAACCAGCGTCGCGACTGGGCACCACTCGAGGCGGCCCCTCAGGAGCGTCAAGACCGGGTCCCTCCCGCACACGCAGCACCCGTCGAGCCGGTGGGGTGCCACGCCATCGCCCCGGAGCTCCATCCAACCACGTGGCCCTGCAAGTTCAAGCCTGACCTACCCCCTTGCTACGACAGCACCCCGGATCCCGCCGAGTTCCTACAGCTCTACTCGCTGAGCATCCGGGCAGCCGGTGGAGACGACAAGGTTATGGCATGCTGGTTCCCCATGGCACTCAAGGGTAGCGCGCTCTCTTGGCTCCTCAACCTCCCAGAGGGGTCCATCACCTCCTGGGACGACCTGCGCAAGCGCTTCGTCGCCAATTTCCAAGGTACCCGCAACCGAGCGCTCACCGTGAACGATCTGCGACGTGTGATGCAGCAGGAGGGAGAGACTCTGCACAAGTTCATACAACGCTTCACGACCACCCGCCTTAAGATCCCGAGGGCGTCGGACGAGGCTATCATCTCCGCATTCACCGACGGCGTCACGGACCTCAAGATGAAGGAGGAGCTCGCCATGAACGACGAACTGTGCTCAGCCCTAGAGATGTTCAACCTGGAGAACAGGTGCGCCAAGGCCGAAGAGGGCCGCCTATCGCTCCGCGAGCCTCCGGCGGCAGAGCCAGAAGACAAGAAGACCAAGGCCAAGGAGGCGAAGCGCAAGGCCCCCGCGTTGCTTGCGGCCGAGCCTGAGGCGAAGCGCAGCCGAGGCGAAGAACCCCTCGCAGGAGGGCAGCCGTCCTGCATCTTCCATGGCACCAACAACCATGACACCATCGACTGCCAGGAGCTCAGGCTGGTCCGCGACGAGTACTGCGGCCGGCACCCTGGATGCGTGGACCGTGGCTTCAAACGCGGCGGAGGTCGCGGCGGAGGCCGTTGGGACAACCGGGAGCCGCGTCAGGAGTGGCGAGACCGGCCTCGGGAGGACCGCTGGCGCGACCAAGCTCGGAAGGACCGCTGGCGTGACGACCCTCCGGAGGGATCACGCTGTGGCCAGCCTCGTGAGGCACATCCTCGTGAGGCCGGTCTACCACCACTACCGCCGCCACCCAGAAGGAAGGAGGAGGACATGCAAGACGGTGGGGCTGGGGGCTTCCAGGAGGTCAGGGCGATAGCCTGTATCGTGGGCGGCGCCCAAGCCCCGGCGTCGAACCGCATCTTCAAGCAGTTCACGCGGGAGGTGAATGTAGCTCTCCCGAAGCCCGAGGCCATGCGCCCCCTCAAGTGGTCCCACACCGCAATCACCTTTGACTCAAGGGATCAGCTCAGGTGCTCGGCCATGGCCAGCACGCTCCCCATGTTGTGCACTCCGACCATTAGCAACGTCCTCGTCACCAAGACCCTCATCGACAGTGGAGCAGGGCTCAATGTCCTCTCCATTGAGACCTTCGAGACACTCCAAGTACCGTACGACCAGCTCAAGCCGACCAAACCCTTCTCAGGAGTCACTGATGGGTCCACCGTCCCCATTGGGCAAGTGCGCCTACCCGTCACCTTCGGCGGACGCAAGAACTACCACACCGAGATCATCGTCTTCGACGTCGCACACATCCACCTCCCGTACAATGCGATCCTTGGGTACCCGGCCCTCGCCAAGTTCATGGCGGTGACTCATCATGGCTACAACGTCCTCAAGATGCCAGGGAGTGGCGGCGTCATCACCGTCGCCTGCGATGAGAAGGATGCCGTCTGCTCCCTCGAGCGTGCTTACCGCGCCGCGGCGGCCGAGCGCTCGGACGACGAGGAAGATGCCCTACCTCGTGAGGATGCACGCAAGAAGAAGAAGCAGCTGCTCCCCGCGGGGCGCCAGGGGGCTGGAACCTCCAAGGACGGCGCCTCAGGCTCTGCGCCCCGGGACGGGGCCCCACCCTCCATCGCATAGGAAAGCGCGCTCGGTGCCCCCCTTGGGTCGGGCTCGGGGGCTTCCATCCGGGGAGCTTCCGGCCTGGCCGGTGAGACAAGGGAGGCGCTCGGGCACAACCTGAAGGCGCGCCCTGACGCGTGTCCGCCTGAGCCAGGAGCACGGCGCGAGGCACCGAGCTCGCAAGAGTCCGTCATCAGAGCGATCGAGGAGCTTCAGGAGGCACAGGCCATGCGAGGCGGGAACTGCCCTGCACCACCAAGCGCAACCGCCATCGTCGGTCCGGTCGACAAGCCACGCGTCTGTGTCGACACGCTCGCGATCAACGGGGCCGCATCCCAGGACCTCTTCTGGTCGACGCGCACCGATCGCGGATGGGTCTACCCGCGCAACTACGTCTACATGCCCTTCGGCCTGGCGAACGCAGGCGCCACGTTCTAGCGCCTTGCCCAGGCCATGCTCGTACCTTGCCTGGCGTGGCGCGACGAGATATTGGAGGAGATGCCCGGACCGAGCAGGGGTCCCGATCCCCGGGAGACGACGGGCTCGTGAGGGTCACGCTCACGGAGATGCAAGATCAGGCTACGACGGCAGCTTCGACTCTTCAGCGGCGCAGCCGCCAGGTGATTTTTTGGTTTGTGCTAGGTAACTTTTTGGTTTACTCCGTTTGAGGGCGCCCACCGGGCCGCATTATCCTCAGGCGACCAGGGCATACCCCTGCAGCCGCCTCATTTACGCATATTTCATCAACTTTTTATACATGTGATCTATTTCCTAACGTTTCACCTTGGCTGCATGGCTCTTTGACGGCGTGAATGTCGCCTTACCCGGATGATCCTACCTTCGACCGCCTCATGAGAGAACTGGGCACAGCGTCTGTGCTCGGGTCCGTCACTGCAGCGTCAATAAATCCAGTGGCTGAGCTCTGTCTGAGGGGCCGGCCCCGTTCACGTCACCTCCTGGGGTCACTGGTGCTTGGCCCTCTCATGCGATGGCGCTCGGGAGCACATTCGGCGCAGGTTTCTCCAAATATTTGCAGGACCTCGGACGGCGCTATCTACAAGAAGATCCAGGCGCAAAACGCCTTTGAGGTAGGGACCTCGCGAGGCCAAAGCGCAATCGCGAGCTCCCAGATACACCTCCAAGTTCTACCGTGCAAGCCACGCGTACGAACTCAATGGGCTGTACACGGCCGGAGCCCCCCGAGGACGTGGAGGGGTTCCTTCCCACGCAATGTGGAAGCCCCATGCCCCGCGCTAGCGGACAACACGGTCCACCAATGACTATGCGCACGCAAGGTGGAAGCCCCATGCCCCGTGCTGGCGGACAACACGGTCCACCAATGACTATGCCCACGCAATGTGGAAGCCCTTCACTCCGTGCTGCGGATAAACAACTGAGGGCACCCCAGTGGCTGCATCCAACCTCAGGAAGGCCACTTGTGGCCCCGTCTCGCTGCGTTCCCCTAGGATGTACGCGTGAGGGGGCTGCATGGGGGCTACTACCGGGCCAAGCCTGGTAGACGCCACCTCCCCAGGTCTGCCAAACCTGGTCTTCACGCGCCCCTCTCAGGAAAAGCTAGCGAGGAAAGGTATGTGAGCCGCTCGTACGTCAAGGGGGACTCCTGAGCATCGCGACTCAGGAGCCTCACTGGCCACGTAGCCCCTCACCCCTTGGAACCGTCCTGGTAATCCGGACGGCCCAACGGCGGCTGAGGTATGCGCGGGGCCTGGCCCTACCGACGCAGAGCTCAAAGCGCTCAAAACCCCTAAGGTGGACGCTGGAGCTCATACGTCAAGGGGGACTCCTGAGCATCGCGACTCAGGAGCCTCACTGGCCACGTAGCCCCTCACCCCTTGGAACCGTCCTGGTGATCCGGACGGCCCAACGGCGGCTAAGGTATGCACGGGCCCAGGCCCTGCCGACGCAGAGCGCAAGGTGTTCGAAATTTCCAAGTTAACCCAATCTTCACCATGTTCCCTTCATGAGGCCTGCTCGTACGTCAAGGGGGACTCCTGAGCATCGCGACTCAGGAGCCTCACTGGTCCTGTAGCCCCTCACCCCTTGGCACCGTCCTGGTGATCCGGATGGCCCAACGGCGGCTGAGGTATGCGCGGGGCCGGGCCCTGCCGACGCAGAGCATCACATCAAGCAAGAAGGAAACAAGGCGAAGAAAGCAATAACACAGTTGAACAGTTATTACAAGCACTAAAAGTTTTCACAAATACAAACAAGTTTAACGCCTCCGCGAGGCACGATGAACGTTGCAGGAAAGAAACAAGGAAGAGGAATTAGGAGGAGCCGCCACCACCACTCGTCCCGGCCACGGGGAACTCGTCGTCGACATCGCTGGCGTCGTCTTCTTCGCCGCTAACCCTTGCTGCTTCAAGAGGCAGAGGAATGGTGATGCAGGTGAACTTCTTCACCAGGGCCTCCACGGCATCCTTCACTGCCGCCGCAGCGCTGGTGCGGACCTCGGGGGCGACCGGGCAGATCACGGAGTCGAAGTCAAACCCTGGCTCGTGAAGATGAAGATGGCTGAAGACACGCGTCGCGGCCTCAGAAAAGAGGTCGCGGCACTCGCTCTCCAGGACCCCCTCCACCTTGGCAACGGCGCCCTCTAGCGCCTCGACGAGCCTCAAAGCGAGCTCCGTGAAGCCGCTCTCCGGAGCCGCCAGGGGCTCCGAAAACCCATCCCGGCAGAGGGAGTGGAGCGCTTGGCGAAGCCTGAGCTCGAGGGAGGGAAAGGCGTTGAGCTCCGCAGCATTCTTCTCCTCGTCCGCGGCGAGAGCCTTCTCCCTGGTGTCGAGCCGGGCCTTCTGCGCGGCAGCTTCTCCCTCCCGTGCGTCCAGGCGCTCTCGCTCCGCGGCCTGGTTGGCCGCCGCCTGGGACAGCTCGGAGTCCCGAGCAGCAAGCTTGGCCTCGTGGGTCTCGAAGGCTTCCTCCTGCTGACGCAGCTGCTCCGCAAGAGCGGACTTCTCCTCCTGAAGAACCTTCAAGCGGGACTCCACTTCATCACATCGCCTTGCAGCAAACGTCGCGTCGGTCAGTGCCGCCCAGCGGGCTGCCTTGGCTGATGCGGCCGCCTTCTCGCTCTCCGCCGTGGTGGCCTTGGCCTAGCCCCAAATCGCCACGGCAGAGGCGTCGGCCTGGAGCCACCCGGAGAGGAGCCCTAGGCGCCCACTCGCTAGGCGGTCGTCAGTGCCCCCGAGGGCATCCCGAACCTGACCCAGAGCGGTGTAGGCCCCGTCCAGGACGCTGGGGATGCGCAATGCGGACACCAAGGCCTCGTCAAGGGGAGTCGCCTGTGCCATCACAGGAGACGCCCCTGGGGCGGCAGAAGCACGAGGAGCAGGAGGCACCGGAGGCTCCGCCACGACCACATGGAAGGTGGGTGCACACGAGTCCAAGGGTAGCTGGCCCTCGGGGGCTGGCTCCCGGGACAGCGACACCGACACGCCCTCGAGAGCGGGAACGGCAGCACCAACGTGACCAGGAGGGTTGCCTCGCGAGCCCCCGCCCCCACGGCGTCAGACGCCTCGACAGGCGACGGCAGGACGACAGGAGCGAGCGGTGCACTGGAAGGCGTCTTCGGCTTGACGCCTGCCTTCTTGTTCCTCATCTTCAGCACGGCGGCATTCCTGGTCACCAAGCAAAGGAAAAATCGTCAGCACACAAGCTACCGGCAGGCGACCAAGGCCGAGCCGGATTACTCACTCTTCAACGTCGACCCACTTGCTCTTCTTCTCTGCCTCAGCGACGACAGGGGCGCCCCTACCCTTCACTGGGAGGGCACCACCACGCGGAGGAGCAGGAGCAATATCCGCAAGAGCAGCGGCTGGGGGGGTCACCATGGCCCCGACCTCGTCCGCCTTGCCCGCGAGCCGCGATTCGGGCGGGGGCGAGGCCGGCACTTCAACCGCCTTGCCGGCAGAGGTAGGGCATGCCGGAGGAGACTCAGCCCTGCGCTTCCCGGGGTCGACAGGCCAGCAGACCGAGCGGCGCGAGGAGTGAGCCCCGGCCCCCTGGGGGCCTGGGCGGGGCGCAGAGAACCCACACGAGAGGCTTCACCAGCATCGTCGTCGTCTTCAAGGCCATGTAGGAACGAGCTCTGTGACGGCGGGGACGCCTCCACCGAATCACCATCCGCCATCTCCTCCGAATCCCCCCGCCTGTGGTGTCGCCGGAGGACACCGCCACCGGGGAACCGTGGCCCTCAGCTAGGGAGAGCCCCAGTTCGTCGAATATGGGCATCGCGGCGACCAGATCGTCTCTGTCATCGTGACGGTACAGCGGGGCGTAGGCGTCAGGGAGATCACCGGGGTCGCCGTTGAGCAGGGTTGACACAGCCCTGTTCAGCTCCTCGGAGGTTATGCGTGCGGACCGAAGCCTAAGGTTGTCGCCGCTGCCCTGATAGTCCCACAAGGGCCTCGAATGCGACTGGAGGGGTGCCAGGCGCTGCTTCAGGAACTCCTTCACTATCATCCCCCCAGTCAGCTTTCTGGCACTGATATCACGAGAAATCTGCTCCAGGACAGGCCTAGCCCGGGGGTCGGAAAGCTTCGCAGAGCTCCACGCGGGGGTCTTCTCCGGCAACCCCTTCGGCAGATCCAAGCGGGGGTTGGTGCTCTTGAGATCCATGAAGACCCAGCGATGCCTGAAGTTCTCCACCTTCTTCCCGGCCTTTAAGAGCATGTTACCGCTCTGGACCGCGACGAAGGAGATGCACGCCGACCACTGAGCGCCGTCATGCACGCGCAAGCTGAAGAAATGGCGGAAGAGGGCCACCGAAGGCTTCACGCCCATGAAAGCCTCACAGTAGAAGGCGAAGACGGACAAGAGCAGGATGGAGTTGGGTTGGAGATGAAGGTCCTCGATCCCGTAGTGGTCGAGAACGGCGGTGAAGAACTTGGAGAAGGGTGGGACGAGCCCAGCGAAGACGCTATGGAGAAAGAAAGGATAGGCCGACCTGGACGAGGGACGCTTCTATGAGGAGCCGCCCCATATCAAGGTCCGCCCCCACTCGTTGGTCCCGTCTGCCATCGACGGGAGCACCGGGACGAGGTCTCCATCCTTGGCAATGGTGGACTCCGAGAGCGCCAGTGAGAGGGGAGCGGAGGCTGAGCTCTCGGCCTCTGGCTTCGACTTGCTGGTGGGAGCCATCGGGAAGTTCGCGGGGCCTACGCGGCAAGGAGGAGGACGGAGCGGCGCCGAGATCTGGAGAGGTCTCTGCTAAGGCCAGGGATCTGGGAGTAAGAGCAGGTGCGCAGAAGAGGAAAACAGTAGTGGCTCGGCGCTGGAAGTCAGGCTTTTGTCGATTCGAGCGGTGGCCGAAGGGGCGGTGGATGCCCGACATCAACCGCACGACGCGTGCCAGTCCTGGCCCGCAGGCGTTTGGGGCCCGCGGCGCTTCGGGCCATCCTCAAGGGCTTCGCTCGGAAGCCATCTCGAGCGCGCCTTGGGCCCGGGGGCTACTGTCGGCGTTCTGGGAACGGGGGTACCCAGACCTGCCTGCCTGCGGCCCAGGGCATGGCCCACCTCACAAGCCAAGCATGGCCTGGCGCAACCCCACTCAAGACAAAGCCCTCGTGAGGACCCGAGCTCGCGAGGGAAGCAGCACCAAGGCCAACAGGGAGCGGGCCTCCTCAGGCCCCCTCCGCAGCGGTGGAGATCTCTATGCAGAACACGGCCTCAGGAGTCAAGGATGACGCAAGGAAGGACAGGCGGGCGCCAGCGCGCCAGGCGGTATAGTTTCCCCTTTGGTGCAAAGGGAGCAAGGACGTACGCGGGTTCCCATGGAGCCACCCAATGGTTTCCATTCCGGTGCAACAAGACCACGACCACGAGCTCCGCAGGGCGGATGTCATCGCCGAGCCCACCTCTGCATCATCGACAGCCACTTTGCAGGCGAAGACTACCTTTGGACAGGGCGGGGATGTACTCCTGTCCCCCTTCGAATTTGGCCATTGTGGGTTCCCTTCCCGCCATTGCGATAAGGGAAGAGGACCCGGGCCGCTGCTATATATAGAGGCTAGGTTGCACCGTAGAGGGGAACGAAGGACGAAAGAAAAGGGAGACAACAAACAAGGCTGAGAGCCAAGAACACCTCTCGAGCGCCCTCGCGAGGCCCCTCACCACTGTACTAGTTCATCCACCATACCTCCTCATGAGGCAATCCACCAAAGCAGGAGTACGGTATTACGCTTCGTAGCGGCCCGAACCTGGGTAAATCACCGTGTGCATCTTCTTCCTCGTCATCATGCGAGTTCATCATCCTAACCATATAGTAGCGAACTAGGTAGGGCAAAGCTGCAGGGGATCTTCGCACACGCCCCTATGTTCGAATCTTGAGGGTTTTGTGGAGCCCAAAATCTGACACGCGATTATATCAAGTTGGAGGACATAAACATTTGCAAAGTACACACAAATCTGAATGTTGCAGACCCGTTGACTAAACCTCTTCCATGGGCAAAACATGATCAACACCAGAACTCTATGGGTATTATATTCATTACAATGTAAAGATAGATTATTGACTCTAGTGCAAGTGGGAGACTATTGGAAATATGCCCTAGAGGCAATAATAAAGTGGTTATTATCATATTTCCTTGTTCATGATAATCGTCTATTATCCATGCTATAATTGTATTGATCGGAAACTCAGATACATGTGTGGATGCATAGTCAACACAATGTCCCTAGTGAGCCTGTACTAGACTAGCTCGCTGATCAAAGATGGTTAAGGTTTCCTAACCATGGACATGAGTTGTCATTTGATAACGGGATCACATAATTAGGAGAATGATGTGATGGACAAGACCTAACCGTAAGCATAGCATTTGATCGTATAGTTTATTGCTATTGCTTCCTTCATGTCAAGTATCTATTTCTATGACCATGAGATCACGCAACTCCCTGACACCGGAGGAATGCCTTGTGTGTATCAAACGTCACTTCGTAACTGGGTGATCATAAAGGTACCCTACAGGTATCTCCAATGGTGTATGTTGAGTTGGCATGGATCGAGACTAGGATTTCTCACTCCGTATGACGGAGAGGTATCTCTGGGACCAGTCGGTAATACAACATCACAAGAAGCTTGCAAGCAATGTGACTAAGGAGTTATTCACAGGATCTTGTATTATGGAATGAGTAAAGATACTTGCCGGTAATGATATTTAACTAGGTATGGAGATACCGACGATCGAATCTCGGGCAAGTAACATACCAATGGACAAAGGGAACTGCATACGGGATTGACTGAATCCTTGACATCGTGGTTTGACCGAAATGGATCTTAGTAGAATATGTAGGAACCAATATGGGCATCCACGTCCCGCTATTGGTTATTGGCCGGAGAGTGTCTCGGTTATGTCTGCATCATTCTCAAACCCGTAGGGTCCCCACACTTAACGTTCGATGACGAGATGGTATTAATGAGTTATATATGTCGGTGACCGAAAGTTGTTCGGAGTCCCGGATGAGATCCCGGAAGTCACGAGGAGTTCCGGAATGGTCCTGGGGTAAAGAATGATATATAGGAAGTTCCGTTTTGGTCATCGGAAAAATTCGGGCGTTGCCGGTAATGTATCGGGAATGCCGAAGGGTTCCAGGGGTCCACCGGAAGGGGTCCACCTGCCCCGGAGGGCCCTATGGGCTGAGAGGGGGTGGCGCACCAGCCCGTGGTGGGCTGGCCGCACCCCCTCCCAAGGTCCCATGCGGCCAAGGGGGGAAACCCTAGGGGTGGCCGCCACCCACCTGGCTTGGGGGCCAAGGCAGCCCCTAGGGCGCCGCCACCCCAACCCTAGGGGAAACCCTAAGGCGTCCGACCGCCTTCCCTCACCCTATATATATGAGAGGAGAGGGAGGGCAGCACCACCACAAGCCACGACGCAACCCTCCTTCTCTCTCTAGATCAGTTTTCTTCTCCCGTCGCATCCGCGGCAGCGCTTGGTGAAGCCCTGCTGAGATTGCACCACCACCACCGCCACCACACCGTCATGCTACCGGAGAACTCATCTACTACTCCACCCTCGCTCGCTTGATCGAGGAGGCGGAGACGTCATCAAGCTGTACGTGTGCTGAACACGGAGGTGCCATGTCACACCCTGTGCTTTACCTCATGACTAAGTTAACATAGCTCAAAAATTAGGGCCAGTTAAAACTTTTGTGTGCTTGTGATGCTTGACCTGATTGCTGATTGTTTGATTGCTTGCTTGTGCTCTATATTCATAAAATCCTTCCTACTCTCAAAACTCATATCCTTGCTCCAAATCTTTGCCCAATGATCATGTCATGTGTATAGGACATAAAACTAGTTTTATAAAATATTATTTTGACCAAAATGGATTTATTCAAATTAGGTTTTCCAAAACCCCTGAGTTGAGGTTTGCACTGCAAGTCCTCAAATTGGGTGGATTCTTTTTCCCCAAAGACATTATTTGAAACCTACTATATATAGTACTTCCCAAAACCACCAAATATTAATTTTAAAGGTTATTTTGCTATTTTATTTAAAGGCTTTTTCTTAAGTCCAGAAATGGTTTTTCATAGGGAAAATTTATTTAAATGCTTTGAAAATATTTGAGAAAATTTAGGGAAACTCAGTGGACATATATTGTCCATATATAAGAGTTTGAACACATGGTCATGTTCAAAATATTGGACAAAACCCTCCAAAACCCTTTCTTCTTAAATCAAGCATTTGAAATATTTCTATAAGAAATATTTTCAAATAAATCCAAGAAAATTCTAGCATGTCACATATGACATATGTGATCATCTTGCCAAGTTTCATATCAATCCCAATTGATTTGGTTCACCAAGTTATCCCAAAACCCTCTCTGTCCAGATCCAAATTTGAGCAACTCTACATTGCCAACTGTGTCCTAATGATCTCAAAATTTGTGGACATGTTCTAATACTACAATAATGAATCCACACCAAGTGGTGTATCAAGGAGAACAGATCCACTGGTCCAAATCCCCCCAGACCCACTTCTGTTGATTTCAAGAATTGGGAATGTTAGCATTGTCAAGTTTCCCCATTTGGTCCCAAACTTTTTGGGTATGCTCTAATACCCAAATAATGCTACCACAACAAGTGGTGCATTTAGTAGATTATCTTAGCATGCCTAGATCTACAGAAATCCTATTCTGTCCATTTCTAGGGTTTACCATGTTTACATTGTCAACTTTCTTCAATCATTCTCAAATCTTGTGGTACACCTTGTTTTTACCTCCCTTACCCTGTTAAATATCATATCATGTAGATCATCTTAACTTGCCCAAACAGCCATCAAACACCTTCTGGTCAAATCCTAAAGTTAGTGGTTTCACCATTTTACTTCATCTCCTTGGCCCCATCTTTTTACCACACTTCACCCTGATCCCCATATACCTCCAGGAGCTTCCCCATGGCCACAACTCAATGAATGATGGGGTAAAACCCCCATTTACCCCTCTGGACAGCTATGGCAGCACCTGTTCTACCTCCCCCACTCCATTCCAGCCATCCTCCAGAGCATCCTATGCTCTCTCCCCCTTGTTTAACCCCCTAGGGAGACCCTAGACATGCATGGCCGCGTCCAAGAGGCCAGTGGCATGCCATGGCATGCCATTTGGGTGCTCTGGAGCGCGCTACAGTGCCCCCGAGCACTGTAGCCGCCGCCCAACCCCCATCCCCGACAACCTCGGGCCTCCCAACATGTCCCCCGTGTCCCCCTCGACGTCCACCCCACGGCACCCTGTCGGCCCCCTCCTCCCTCTCACTCCAACGGCTCCCCTCACACGCGCCGCGGCCGCCCGAGTCGGCCAGCCATGGGGCTCGCACGCGCGCTCGTCCCCCACTCCCTCTCTCCTTCCTCGGGTCATGGACGTGCCCCAGGAACGCTGCAGGCATGCCCTTTCCCTCTCCCATGACCTCCAGCCACGCATGCGTCCTCACCGGCGCACACGTCCACGGTGGACCCGCACCTCGGCCATATAAGCCAACCCCGAGCTCCCCTCCTCAGTCCTTTCGCTCCCTCTCCTTCCCATAAACCCCCTGGACCAACCCCCACGCCCTCCCGTGCCTTCTACCTCCTCCTGCTGCCGACATTGCCGCCGCGGGTCTTGCTCAAATTGGAGCACTCCGGTGCCCCTCTCTCCCTCCTAACCACGGCAGAAGACCCACACGGCACCCACAAGCCATCCCTCAACCCGCAGTCTTGCTCCCCTCGTTCGTAGGCGCCGTGATCTTCGGAGCGGGCGGTCACCTCCGCGGCCGTCCGCAGCCTCGCCGCTACGCCCCTTTCCCGTACGCGTGCAGCACCCAGATGAGTGCGGCACGTCGCCCCGAGCACGCCGGCGGCCGGGTCGCCCGAAGAGGTGGTCGGTGGCGCCGGTAGTCGTCGCCGATGCCCCCCTGCTCCTCCTCTGATCGGGCGGGAGGAGGTAGACGATCCTGACCAGCGGGCCCCGCTCGTCAGCGACCCGTCGGTCGGGCCCCCGGGTTATGTGGAGACGACTTCGCCGGAGCCATCTTCTCGCGAAGGAGGCACCCCATCAAAATCCCGCCTTCGACGTGGCCTTGGCCTCCCGCATGTCTGAGTGCTGGGCCGGCCCAGCGACTGTTCCGCGCTGGTGCGCTGTGCGGCCCAGTGCGCTATTTGGCCTTTTTGGTATAAATCTTTCCCTTTTTCTTTTTCTGTAGGAACAAATAAATTCATAGATTATTCAGTTGAGCTCCAAATTTGGTGATTCAAGTTTCTAAATATTCCTAAATTCATTTGCTATCCAAATATGTGAATTACACATTTTTCCTGAAATAGTTTCTGTAGAGTTCAAATTCAAATATGAATTTGAACTATGAAAACCCCCCTATTGCAAAATTCCTAGAGGGGCCATATCAACTCCAAATGCATTGATTAAAAATCCTAGGTGCATATAAAATCATTACTTAAGATGTGAGCATTTTTCCTCACACTTATTCTGCTATGCCAAATAATGGACCATTTCTCCATATATGATCCACTTTGCAAATCCCTAGAATAATCATGCCAAATCCAAATCCAGTGAAACCACTTCCCTAAATTTTCTAAAATTGTGCCCTATTTGTTGGGTGCATCCACACATTTTTACAAAAACATTTTCTGTAGACTTCTAATATGATCATCGTTTCATTCATTTCCTCCATTCAAAAATCTCCCTTGATCCAGATCCAATAAAACCTCCTTGGTTATTTTTGTTATAGCGAGAGGTGTCCTAGAAAAATAAATCTCCTATTTATAGAGCACTTTTATTTTCTCTCCTTGTTGTGTTGCTTATTGCGGTTGTTTCCGGCGATAGTTGACGAAGTAGATGAAGTGCTCGGAGTGGACGAGAAGCGTGTGAAGACCTCGAAGACTTTGCTGAGCCAGGCAAGCAGCCCTTTGACCATGACTATGAACCCTTTTTAACTGCATGGCATATAGCACTTATTTCCGTGATGTTGATCATGTGGGTGAGGTGTTTCCCCTCCTTCGGTGGGGTGCCTCCGATACCTTACCATTGATACTTGCATCGTGCATGACCCTACCATTCTTATGAGGGTTGTGCTAGTGGGAGTAGATAGGAAGATTAGTAGATGCTACGCAAGTGGGACGGGAAAATGCATGGTGATGGAAACAAAAATGATTTCAAAGACTTTTCGAAAACCCCGTCGGGTGCCACTAATGCCCGAGGGAGATGATGTTGAGTGGGTAACCACTTGAGAAAGAAGTGGTGTACCGGAACAAGTTGGGTGTGTGTGTGGTTTCGAAAACGGATTAGATTTAAGATTTGTCGACCGTCCCAACCTTACATGTACAACCACTCTACCCCTATATGGGAAGGGGCTTTGTAGATTACCTTGGTGGGTACTAGCATAGAGCCCTCATTACTAGTGGCGGGAGTGGCGTGGTCACTCTTGATACGGGGTCGTGCCTGGAAGGGCGACCATGCGCTGTCTTTACAGGCACCGGGCACACCGTTCTGTTCCTTCATGGATGGTACTGTGTAGAGCAAGGCTCGTGTTTGTACATCATGAAGACGTGGACCAACGAGTGGACTCTTTGTTTAGTATCGTCAGGGGAAAGGCATTGTTCGGGTGCTTACCTCGGGTATGTAATATACCGCGAGTCGTGGATGACACGGAAGTTCCCCGAGTCTTGTGGGTAAAGTGTGCAACCTCTGCAGAGTGTAAAACTATTCGAATAGCCGTGTCCACGGTTAAGAACAGTTGGGTGGTGCTGCTTAAACTATGTCCAGATGTTTTCACAAAACTTGGTGTGTGTGGCAAAGAGATACTTGAGCTAAGTCGGAAGACTTGATGAAATGATTGAACATGTGATGATCAAACCCTGCTTATGTTGACATCTGTAGCTTGTTCATATGGATGTCTGCAACCTGTTGATGCATGCTTACTTGAGTTACTTGATCATGTCGTTGCACTAAAATTAGCTTTCTGCAAAACTTACCTATTAGTGCTATATCATGCTCTGTTGAACCTTGTTTCAAACATGGGTTGCTTGCGATTACATTCAAAGTACTCATTGGCTTGCCACTAGTTATTTTATTGGCCAGGCATGAAAGATCAGGTTATGATGAAGATTACCTTGGTGACGAACATGCGAGCTAGGACGCTTCCCAGTCAGAATGCCTGTAGGGTTAAGGAAGATGGCATGGGTTCACGCTATCATTGAAGATTTCCACTGCAAGTTTATGAAGACTAGGCCTTAAGGGCCATATTCGAGTAAAACGGTATGTAATGGATGTAAGACTCTTGTTATTCAGTTTTTGTGTGTTCAGTGAGCATTGATCTCTGGGATCACTGTGCACGTACATTCGGTGATCACGACTTATGAGTCGGGGTCCCCACATGCCATCCGTTCGACGCTAGATCGGGACGGATCGTGATTGGATCGCGAAGACGTACGACTACATCAACCACGTTCCTTAAGGCTTCCCGCTTAGCGATCTACAAGGGTATGTAGATGCACTCCCCCCTCGTAGCTATACATCTCCATAGATAGATCTTGGGTGTTCGTAGTAATTTTTTTTGTTTCCCATGGAACGTTCCCCAACAGTTACCCCCCAAATAATTGAGCAGAGGCCATGGGAAAGTTACTCGAGGTAGAAGGGGGATAGCACATGCTATGGTAAAAAGTTAAAGGCAAGGAGAATCATTTTGGGTCAACTTAGCTTGTCCACTAGTTTATGGCAGAAGGTGTTTGTGCTGTATTTGGGCTAGGCAGAGGAATCCCGTGGCCTTGATAATTACCAAGAGTAAATGGTAAGACCAATTGGTCCTACTCACAAATTTCCAGCTCATTTGGGTAAACTTGGCAATGCAATAATTCCCATGTCTAGAAATCAGGAGAAATGGATTTCCTTAGGTCTAGTTATGCAAATATATTCTCCTTGATGCTCCACTTGGTGTGGTGGCATCATTTGGGGATTAGAGCATGCCCACAAAGTTTGGGATCAAAAGAGGAAACTTGATAATGCAAAGTTTTTCAAATTTGGTTCTGGGCAGAGAGGGTTTGGGGGAATTTTGGTGAACCAAGATGATTGAGATTGAGATGAAACATGGCAAGATCATCGCATATGTCATATTTGACTAACTTTCCTGTATTTATTTGAGAATATTTCTTATAGAAATATTTCAAAGACTTGAAATATCCAGAAAGGGTTTGGGGGGGGGGGGGGGTTGTCCATTATTCTAAATATGACCATGTGTCGAAACTCTTATATATGGAAAATATATTTCCACTGAGTTTCCCTGAATTTTCTCAAATATTTTGAAAGCATAAAAATAATTTTTCCCTATAAAAGACCATTTCTGGCCTTAAGAAAAAGCCTTTCAATAAAATAGGACAATAATCTTTAAAAATAATATTTAGTGGTTTTGGGAAGTCTTATATATAATAGGTTTCAAATATAGTTTTTGAAATAATTTAAATACCCTAATTTAAGGACTTGTAGTTCAAGCCTCAACTGAGGTTTTTTTTAAAACCTAAATTAAATAAATGCTTTTTGGCCAAAATAATATTTTATGAAAATAGTTTTATGTCCTATACACATGGCATGATCATTAGGCAATTCTTTGGATCAAGGAGATAGGTTTTGAGAGTAGAAGGAATTTTATAAATTAAAGCACAAGCAAGCAAAAAAGCAATCAGCAATCAAGTCAAGCATCACAAGCACACAACAAGTTTTGTTGGCCCTAATTTTTGAGTCATGTTAACTTAGTCATGAGGCAAAAGACAGGGTGTGACACCACGCACCCCCCAAACAAAGAACGGCGACAAAAATCTTTACGCCTCCACCCGAGGCTCCGTGTTTCAGATCGAAATATCTCGCGGGTCGAATTCAAGCCCTGCAAAATCCCCCTTATCCCCTGCCCCCCTTCTCGGCCCAGAATGCTCAAATGCATAATTTGCCGTCACCCAACCAAATTTCGAGTCATCCATCGTCTCCTCTCTTTCCACACCTCCATACAGGTTGACGACAACGGTCACGCTTCACCACCTCATCGGAGCTGCCTCATCTATGCCCTCATCCACCGCACTGGGTGGTCCGCCGACAATGTCGACCGCCACAACCGACGTGCTTCACATACAACAACTTGCACCTCATCATTTATGCTTCACCGACGTCGTCTTCCACCTCACCGGGGCTACTTCATCGAGCACATCATCACACCTCCACCCCTCGTTGGTGCTTCACCAACTGCCTCGTCCATTGCATCATAGCGCTCCGCCGCCTCTCAAGATCTGCTTCTATAGGTGGCCAGCCAGCACAAGAGCATCACCCTCACCCACTCTGAAGTGACCCACACTCTAGACGAGTATGCCTAAATGCCGACCCAAACTATGTATCCACCGATCACTGCATTGTGCACTATTCCGATGATGTTTGGATATCCTTTTGCTGCTCTCTTAGGTTACACGCGCATGCAACTCTGACTTCAATTGTTGCATGTCCTCTGGTTCAACTGCAAGGACAATCCCTCTCATTAGATCAGACATTTGTCGTGTAAAAAATGCAGAGGGAGAAGGAAGGAGCACAATGCCTGCACATCCAAGCAAGTGGTAACATGGACTTCTTCATGGAACATCCCAAGTGCAAGTAGAGTTGTAGTTAGCATGTACAACGAGCTAGCATAAGTCCTTGCATTTCATTTAATTCGTACTAGCCTACGTGTATGATTTGTGTGAATGATTGGGGTAGTGGAATATATTCCAGTGGCGCTTTTGATTTACCCACGTAATGGTTGAATTGCTTGTTTCTATGAACTGAGTTGGCCAATAATGAGAAGGATTACTTAGATCTCGATGTGGCAAATATAATCGCATGAAATATATAGTAAAAGCCAGTGTGATGTGTATTGCTACAACTAGTCTAATAACATGTCCTCATATAATATATCAAGGTTGCACCAACTTATCAGATTAACCATTCGACTTACCAAAATGCAGTGTCGGAAGAAAGGAGTACTGGACTGCGTATCCAAGCAAGTGATGCCATGGACTCCTTCATAGAACCTCGTAAGCGAATAAGAAGTTGCAGTCTGCATGTACAAAGAGCTAGCATAAGTTTAGTTACCTCCTTCTCGGAATTTTAGTTAGCCACTGATTGCAAAATGGTTAAATTACCTTGCTTATTTTAATTTAGTTTGCTACTGATTACATAATGCCATAGCCTGTCAATCCTATTATATACTGCCTATCTATGTGTTTGTTACTTATTGTGTATAGAATTGAATGTTTGTCTGAACTTAAATATCTACTTAAGCACGTAGATAGATGGTCATATCTACTTCTATGGTGCAACAAATTCATGTGTAACTTACCTTCTGATACCCTGTTTGTTTAACTGGTTAGCTGTTATGACTTCTAGAACTAGTAATGTTTGCATGTTCATCGAGAAATAATTGTTAGGTTTATATGAGGGACACTGTTTTCTGTCTTATATATATATGTCAGAATCATTTTGCTTACATCAATGAAATTTAGATATGTCTGTTGCTGGTAAACTTTATCGACTTGTTAGTTTAATACGTTGCCAAAAACTTGTTAGTTTTACTAGTTCATGTGTAATTTAATATGTTGCCAAAAATTGTTCATTTACTAGTTTGATGTTAGTTTCTTATTGCCCTTGCAACATTTTATTTATGCTTGCTAACTTTCATGTTTTTAGGATCCAAATCGATACTTTGATTGCACAATAGGTATGTCACACCCTGTGTTTTGCCTCATGACTAAGTTAGCATGACTCAAAAATTAGGGCCCACAAAAACTTTTTATGTGTTTGTGTTGCTTGACTTGATTGATGATTGCTTGATTGCTTGCTTGTGCTTTGAGTAGTAAACTTGATCCTACTCTCAATACTCATCTACTTGATCCAAACTCCCTGCCCAATGATCATGCCATGTGTATAGGACCAAAAACTATTTTTATAAGATATTATTTTTGCCAAAAAGCATTTATTCAATTTAGGTTTTCCAAAACCCTTGAATTGATGTTTGTACTACAAGTCCTCAAATTCTGTGGATTGTTTTGCCCCAAAGATTCTATTTAAAACCTATTATATATAAGACTTCCCAAAACCACTAAATATTATTTTTAAATATTATTTTCATATTTTAATTAAAAGCTCTTCTTTAAGGCCAGAAATGGTATTTTATAGGGAAAAATATTTTTATACTTCTAAAATATTTGAGAAAATTTAGGGAAACTCAGTGGACATATATTTTCCATATATACGAGTTTCAACACATGGTCATGTTCAAAATATTGGACAAAAACCTCCAAAACCCTTTCTGCATATTTCAAACATTTGAAATATTTCTATAATAAATATTCTTAAATAAATGCAGGAAAATTCTAGCAAGTCACATATGCCTAATGTGATGATCTTGCAAAGTTTCATTCCAATCCAAATTGTTTTTGTTCACAAAAGTGCCCCCAAACCATTCATGTCTAGATCCAAATTTGAGGAACTCTACATTGCCAACTGTCTCCTTTTGATCTCAAATTTTGTGGGAATTCTCTAATATCCAAATAAGGCCACCACACTAAGTGGTGCATGAAGGATAATGGAATAACATGACTGGATCTAGGCAAACCGGATTCTGTTGATTTCTAGGGTTTGCCAAAGTTGCATTGGAAACTTTCTTCAAATAAACTCAAACCTTGTGATCCACCTCATCTCTATCTACTATTTACCCTTGTCAAATATTACAGCAAGGAGAATCTTTTTGCTAGACCAAACCTGCATCAAACACCTTCTGGTGATTTGGTAAAACTTCTGTTTTGACCTCTTCTACTCCTCTCCTTCACCCCCAATTTCTACCACGGCCTCTTATAGTTACCCTGCACCACCAGTAAGAGACTCCAGCTCTGGTTCAATGATTGTAATGGGCAAAAACCCCAATTACCTCTCTGGTTCACCTTGGCAGAAGGTTCTCTCCTCATTTCCTTTTACCTCTCCCTCCTACTTAGCTCCCAAGCATCCAAAGAGCATCTATGTATGCACCAGCAGCTAGAAGACAAACCAGGGCACGCCCAGGGCGCGTGAGGCAAGCCTGGCATGCCAAAACACCTCTCTGGAGCGCGCTACAGTGCGCCCCTGCACTGTAGCACGCCCATCCCGAGGCCCCCCGACAGCCTTGGGCAATGGAACCGTGTCCCCCGAGGCCCCCTCGGCGTCCGGGACACGCTAGCCTGCCGCCCCCCTCTTCTCTCTCTCTTCGACGACCTCTGCAGCGCATGCCTGCGGCCGCCCAGTTCGGCCAGTACGCGCCCGCGCTCGGGACCCTCCAGGAACTTGCCCCCGCTTCCCCTCGTCCTCTCCTCGACCCCAGACCGTGCCCACGAAGGCCATAGACAAGCCCCGGAGCGCCCCCATGACCCCTAGTAGCTCCGGTGTTGCGGCCGTGGACGCAACCCACGGTGCTCCGGCGCCCGACTACTTAAGGGCCTCCCCGAGCCCTCTCCCCCCCTCTGGACTCCACCTCCCGCACCCAATCAAGCCCCTGCAGTGCCCGAATAGCCCCCCGGAGCTCTCTATGCTTGGGATCGACTGAGGCCCTGCCGCCTCGGCTCGTCGGAGTACGTGCGGTACGACCTTCCTCCGCCCATGTTATCTTCTGATCCGAGGTCCCTGAATGTCCCTGATCATGTTCCCCCTCCTCTTTCCCCCAATGACAGCCCAAGGCGAGCAACTCAGCCTCAAGCTGGAGCTCCGCCACTCGGGTCCGTCGTCTGTGACGAAACCGTCACCGTCGGCGATGAACTCCACCTCCCCTGGAAGCGCTTGAGCCTCCTGAGCACGCCCGTGTCCTCGGCACCTTGAGTCGTTGCCGAAAACGCCGTCGGTGAGGTCTCTCCCTCCCCTGTCTGGAGGATGAAGAAGACCCTGGGTGGGGCCCGTCTGTCATCCTCCTGCTTCCCTTTCTCCCGCCGACCACTGGGCCCCCAGGACCCGCCTGTCGGGTTTGACCCGGGGCGCGGCGAGGCAAGTGGAGGCGTACTCCTCCACCCAGCCTTCGACTTGGCCCCCTCACCACCAGCCAGTGTGCGTGGGCCGAGGCCCAACCCAACTGGGTCTATTCTGGCCCAGCCACTCGGTGGCATTTTGTTTATCTTTTTCCTTTTTCCAGCAACTTGCAAAAATTCCACAGAAATAAATGTATGCCCAAATGACATGATTCCAACTCCCACATTTTTCTAAAATTCCAACCTATTTAATGATGCAACTTTTATATTTTTCCACCACAAGTTTCTACACTGTTCCATTACAAATTCAAGTTTGAATTATTCAAATTCCAATTTGTAAAATTCCTAACCAAATCAACTCCAAATGGAGTCATTCCAATTTCTAGGTACTCTAAATATCATGCACTATTTATCTAGCCATGGTTAACATTTTTATCATGCATTGATTCTGCTGGGTCAAATAAATAGCCCCATTTTTCATTATTTCCATCTTAGAAAATTCATAAGAAAATCATCTCTCCAAATCCAGTGAAACCACTTCCTACATGTTTCTAAAATCATGCCCTATTTAATAGGTGCATTCACTCATTTTTATAATTTTTTTTTCTGTAGACTCCTTCTAGGATCAATAATTTCCTCCGTTTCCATCATTCAAATATCTCTGGTAACCCAAATCCATTAGAGCAACTTTAGGTATTTTTTTCTTATGACCATAGAAATCCTAGAGAAATAAATTTACTATTTTTGAACACTTTTGTTTGCTGCCTTGTGGTGTTGCTCATTGTGGTTGTTTTCGGTGGTAGTTGACGAAGTAGACGGAGTGCTCGGAGTTGGATCAGGAGATTTCGAAGACCTCGAAGACTTTGTTGAGCCAGGCAAGCAGCCCTTTGACCATGTCTAAGAAACCATTTTATGCATCACATATGGCACTTTATTTCGTTGCATAGAATCATGATGAATCGGTGACCACCGTAGTGGGGTACCTCAGTTACTTTCCTCGTTGATACTTGCACTCAGCATGACCCTACCCTCCTATGAGGGTTGTGCATGTGGGAAGTAGTTAGGATGCTAAGTAGTTGTTACGCTATCGGCGTCATGGGAACGGGGGTACCCAGACTTGCCTGCCTGCGGCCCAGGGCATGGCCCGTTTCGACGGTCCGTACGGCCCGGCACGGCGTCACTCAAGACAAGGCCCTCGTGAGAGTCCCACCCTCGCGAGGAGGACAACACCAAGGCCCCCGGAAGGAGGAGGCCTCCCCAAGCCCCGTCCTGAGTGGCGGAGATCTCTATGCAATACTCGGCCTCGGGAGGTCAAGGATGACGCAAGGCGGGCCAGGCGGGCACCAGCGCGCACAGAGGAGACAGTTTCCTCTTTGGTGCAAAGGAGGCAAAGACGTACGTGGGTTCCCAAGGAGTCCCACCAAAGGTTTCCATTCCTGTGCAACACGACCGGACCAGCGGGCTTAGCAGGACGGATGTCACCAGCGAGCCCACCACCGCGTCACTGCCAGCTACTTTGCAGGCGAAGACCACTTTTCGTCAGGATAAGATGTACCTCCTGTCCCCTTTCGAATTTGGCCATTGTGGGATCCCTTCCCACCATTGCGATAAGGGAGGAGGACCCGGGCCACTATAAATGAAGGATAGACTGCTCCGTAGGGACGGACGAAAAAAACACCACCTGAGCACACACGCGAGGTAACTCACCACTGTACTAGTTCATCCACAAACCTCCTCGTGAGGCAATCCACCAAAAGGCAGGAGTAGGGTTTTACGCTTCGTAGTGGCCTCAACCTGGGTAAATCGTCGTGTGCTAATCTTCTTCCCTGCAATTGAGCAAGTTCGCTGGGATAGGCTGTCGAGCTGTGAGCTTGGGGCCGAAGCTGGTGGGGATCTTCGCACACGCCCCTTAGTTCGAACCTCTTTGGGTTTTGCGGAGCCCGAAATCCGACATTTGGCGCTCCAGGTAGGGCTCGTGACAGCCGGTCACCATGCAGCGCGACGGCCGCACCGCCACTCCATCGATCGTTCCAACTACTGAGTCGTCCTCCCACGCCCGCCCAGGGCAGGCGCGCGGGTCGGGCGCACTCCTCATGGCGCGCGAGCTGCTACGTTACCGCCCCGCTCCCAACCGCTACGACTTCTGGCTCGGGCGCATCGCATAGCTCGTCAGCGCCGTCGGCGATGCTTCGGCGCTCTCCTACTCATTCCGGCCCCAGCCCTCTCTGGCAGGCGACGTGGCCCATGATGCACCGCCCCCTCCTCCCCGGCGCGACGTCGACCCCGAGCCCAGGCGTGAAGCACACCCGCGCGACCAGCCGCGTGGGCCCCCGGCGAGGGTGAGAGATGAAGTAAGCTGCCAGGTGGTGCCCCGGCCACGTGCTGACGCGCGCGCGCTCCCTGCGCCGCTGCACCAGCATCGCGACAGAGCGCCCCTGGAGGCAAATGCGCAGGAGCACCAAGACCGGGCCTCTCCCGTGCGCGGGGCACCCGATGGTCCAGTGGGTTGCCGCGCCATCGCCCCGGAGCTGCATCCGGTCGTGTGGCCTGGCAAGTTAAAGCCCAACCTGCCTCCTCGCTACGAGGGCACCCCAGATCCCGCCGAGTTCTTACAGCTGTACTCGTTGAGCATCCAGGCGGCCGGTGGAGACGATAAGGTCATGGCTAGTTGGTTCCCTATGGCCCTCAAGGGTGGTGCGCTCTCCTGGCTCCTTAACCTCCCGGAGGGGTCAATCACCTCCTGGGATGACCTGCGCGAGCGTTTCGTCGCCAACTTCCAAGGCACCCACGACCGTGCCCTCGCTGTGACTGACCTGCGTTGCGTGAAGCAATAGCCGGGCGAAACCTTGCACACGTACATACAACGTTTCACGACTGTCCGCCTCAAGATCCCGAGGGCGTCGGATGAGGCCATCATCTCGGCATTCACCGACGGCATCAGGGACCTCAGGATGAGGGAGGAGCTCGCTATCAACGACAACCTGTGCTCGGCTCTGGAAATGTTCAACCTGGCGAACAAGTGCGCAAAGGCTGAAGAGGGTCGCCTCTCCCTCCTCGAGCTTCCGGAGGCAGACCCCGAAGACAAGAAGACCAAGACCAAGGAAACGAAGCACAAGGCCCCCGCGGTGCTGGCGGCGGAACCTGAGGCGAAGCACAGTCGAGACAAGGAACCCCCCATGGGAGGGCGACCATTCTGCATCTTCCATGGTACCAATCGCCACAACACCATCGACTGTCAGGAGCTCAGGTTGGTCCACAACGAGCACTTTGGTCGCCACCCTGGGCGTGGCGATCGTGGCTATGGTCGCAGTGGAGGCCGCTGGGACAGTCGAGACCCGCGCCAGGAGTGGCGTGACCGGCCTCGGGAGGACCGCTGGCGCGATCAGGCTCGGGAGGACCGCTGGCGCGACGAGCCTCGGGAGGGGTCACGTCGTGATCAGCCTCGTGAGGCCCGCCCTCGTGAGGCCGGCCTCCCCCCGCTGCCAACGCCACCCAGGAGGAAGGAAGAAGACAGGCAAAACGATGGGGCTGGGGGCTTCCAGGAGGCCAGGGCAATAGCTCGCATCTTGGGCGGTGCTCAGGCACCAGCGCCAAACCGCATCTTCAAGCAGTTCTCGCAGGATGTGAACGCAGCTCTCCCGAAGCTTGAGGCTGCGCGCCCCCTCAAGTGGTCCCAGTGCGCCATCACCTTTGACTCCAAGGATCAACTCAGGTGTTCGGCCATGGCAGGCGCACTCCCCATGCTGTGCACGCCAACCATTAGCAATATCCTCATCACCAAGACCCTCATCGACGGTGGCGCGGGGCTCAATGTCCTCTTCATTGAGACGTTCGAGACGCTCCAAGTGCCATACGACCAGCTCATGCCAACCAAACCCTTCTCGAGGGTCACTAACGGCTCCACTGTCCCCATTGGGCAGGTGCGCCTGCCGGTCACATTCGGCGGGCGTAACAACTACCACAACGAGCTCATTATCTTCGACGTCGCTCACATCCACGTCCCGTACAACGCGATCCTCGGGTACCCCGCCCTCGCCAAGTTCATGGCGGTGACTCACCATGGCTACAACGTCCTCAAGATGTCGGGGAGTGGTGGGGTCATCACCATCGCCTGCGATGAGAAGGACGCCGTCTGCTCCCTCGAGCGCGCTTACCATGCCGTAGCGGCCGAGCACTCAGACGACGAAGGAGACGTCCTGCCTCGCGAGGATGTACCCAGGAAGAAGAAGCAGCTCCTCTCCAAGGGACGCCAGGGGGCTGAAACCTCTAAGGACGGCACCTCTGGCTCCGCGCCCGGAGCTAAGGCCCCTTCCTCCGTCGCATAGGAAGGCGCGCTCGGCGCTTCCCTTGGGTCGGGCTTGGGGGCTTCCACCTGGAAGGCTACCGACCTGACCAGTGAGACGAGGGAGGTGCTCGGGCACAACCTGGAGGCGTGTTTCATCGCGCGACCACCCAAGCAAGGAGCCCGGCGCGAGGCGCCAAGTTCGCGGGAGTTCATCACCAGCGCAATCGTGGAGCTTCAGGGAGCACATGCCATGCGAGGCGGGCGTCGCCCTGCATCACCAAGCGAAGCCGCCATCGTTGGCTCGGGCAGCATGCCGCGCGTCTGCTTCGACATACCAAGCATCAACAGGGCCGCATCCCAGGACATCTTCTGGCCGTCGTGCGTCGGTCGCAGCGGGGTCTACCCGTGCAACTACATCTGCACGCCCTTCGGCCTGGCGAATGCAAGAGTCACGTTCCAACGCCTCGCCCAGGCCATGCTCGCGCCCTACAGGGTCGGGTGCCGCGAGGTGCTGGAGGAGGTGCCAGGCCCGAGTGAGGGCCCCGAGCCTCGGGAGGCGTCGGGCTCATGAAGGCTAGGATCATGGAGACGCAAGGTCACGCTCCGACGACTACCTCGACGCTTCATCGGTACTGCTGCCAGGTGACTTTTTGGTTCGTACCAGGTAACTTTTTGGTTTACTCAGTTTGAGGGCGCCCATCGGGATGCATTATCCTCGGGCGGTTAGGGCCCGTCCCCGCAGCCGTGTCGTTTACGCATGTATCAGAACCTTTTATGCATTTGATCAATTTCCTAAGTATTCCAACCTGCATGCCCGGTGCTTCGCCACCATGAATGTCGTCGCGCCCTAATGATCCGGCCTTTGACCGCCTCGTGATTAAGGGCTGGCACGACGTCTGTGCTCGGGTCCGTCCCTGCAGCGTTGACAAATCCAAGTGGTCGAGCTCTGTCTCGCGGGCTAGTCCCTCGCACGTCACCTCCCGTGGCCCTTGGTGTTGCATCCTCGCATGAGCTAATCAGAAGTGGGTGAGTCAGGGCGCGCGGCACGGTTCCTTCAACCACAGTCGGCCTTTCGCCGCGGCGGGAGCCGTGCGCCGGGTGTTTTCTCCTCGGAGTTGTCGCATGAGAAGACCAGGCACGGCGTCTGTGCTCGGGTCCGTCCTTGCAGCGTCGATAAATCCAATGGCTGAGCTCTGTCTGGCGTGCCGGCCCCGTTCACGTCACCTCCTGGGGTCATTAGTGTCCGGCCTTCTCATGCGATGGCCCTTGGAAATCCATTCGGCGCAGGTTTCCCCAAAATATACAGGACTTGCAACGGCGCCCTCTACCGAAAGACTCAGGCGCAACCCGCCTTTGAGGTAGGGCCTCGTGTGACCCATGCTGGCTCATGAGTGCCCAGATACACCTCCCAATTCTACCGTGCAAGCCACGTGTACGAACTTAATGGGCTGTACAGCCCGGGGGGCTCAAGAGCCAGGGCCCCCCCTTCCCACACCCAAGTGGAAGCCCCATGCTCCGCGCTGGCGGACAACACTGTCGCTCAGCGGCTATGCCCATGCAACGTGGAAGCCCCATGCTCCGCGCTGGTGGATAAACAACTGAGGGCGCCCTAGCGGCTGCATCCAACCTCAGGACGGCCCCTCACGGCCTGGTCTAGCAGCATTCCCCTGGGATGCCCGCGTGAGGGGCCTGCATGGGGGCTACGCTCAGGCCAGGCCTGGCGCTCGCCACCTTCCCAGGTCCCTAATACCCGGTCTTCACGCGTCCCTCTCAGGCGAAAGCTGGCAAGGAAAGATATGGGAGCAGCTCGTACGTCAAGTGGGACCCCTGAGCATCACGACTCAGGGGCCTCACTGGTCACATAGCCCCTCACCCCTTGGCACCGTCCTGGTGATCCGGACGCCGCAACGGAGGCTGGGGTATGCGCGGGACCGGGCCCTGCCGACGCAGAGCTCAAGGCACTCCAAATCTCCATGTCAACCCCGTCTTCGCCACGTTCCCTTCATGAGGGCTGCTCGTACGTCAAGGGGGACTCCTGAGCATCGTGACTCAGGAGCCTCTCTGGTCACGTAGCCCCTCGCCCCTTGGCACCGTCCTGGTGATCCGGACGCCCCAACGGCAGTCGAGGTATGCGCGGGACCGGGCCCTGCCGATGCAGAGCGCTACAGCAAGCAGGAAGGAAACGAGGCGAGGAAAGAAACCACATAATTCAGCAGTCGTTACAAGCATTAAATGTCTCCAGAAATGCAAACAAGTCTAACGCCTCCACGAGGCACGATGAATGTTACAGGAAAGGACCCAGGAAGAGGAGCTAGGAGGAGCTGGCACCACCGCTCGTCCCGACCGCAGGGAGCTCGTCATCGACATCACTGCCATTGTCATCATCATCATTAACCCTTGCAGCTGCAAGAGGTGAGGGAACGGCGACACAGGCGAACTTCTTCATCAGCGCCCCCATGGCGCCCTCCACGGACATTGCCGTAGCGACGCCAACCCCAGGATCAACCGTGCGGATCACGGAGCCGAAGTCAAAACCCGGCTCGCGAAGGTAGAGGTGGCTAAAGATGCACGTCGCGGCCGCGGAGAAGAGGTCACGGCACTCACTCTCCAAGACGGCCTCCACCCTGGCAACGGCACCCTCAAGCACCTCCATGAGCTTTGAAGAGAGCCCCGCGAAGCCGCCCTCAGGAGTCACCAGGGGTTCCGCGAATCCCCCCGGCAGATGGAGGTCAGCGCCTGACGGAGCCTGAGCTCGATGGAGTGGAGGGCGTCGAGCTCCGCAGCCTTTCTCTCCTCGGTCGCAACAAGGGCCTTCTCCCTAGAGTCGAGCCGAGCCTTCTCCGCAGCTACTTCCTCCTTCAGCTTGTCCAGGTGCTTGCGCTCCGTGGCTTGGTCGGCCACCGCCTTGGCCAACGCGGAGTCGTGGTCGGCAAGCTTGGCCTCACAGGTCTTGAAGTCTTCATCCCGCTGGCAAAGCCATTCCGTGAGCACAGTCCTTTCCTCCTGAAGGGCCTTCAGGCGGACCTCCGCCTAACCACAGCGCTTCACAGCTGACGCTGCATCGACCAGCGCCGCGTCGTGGGCTGCCTTGGCTGACGCGGCTTCCCTCCTGCTCTCAGTAGCGGTGGCCTTGGCTTGGCTCCAAACCGCCACGGCAGAAGCGTCGGCCTGGAGCCACCCAGAAAGGAGCCCCAAGCGCTCCTTCGCGAGGCGACCGTCGGCGCTCCCAAGGACATCCCGGACCTGATCCAGAGCGGCGTAGGCCCCATCCAGGGCACCTGACTCGACCAGAAGGCCACAAGCCAGAGGCGCCAGGGCCCGACTCGGTGGTGGCGCCGGCGCGGCAGTAGGAGCCCCCCAGGGGGGCGGAAGCATGGAGGGCAGAAGGCGCCGAAGGCTGCGGTTCCACCACAGACAAGGCAGGGATGGACGGTCCCACAACCAGCTGGCCCTCGGGGGCTGACCTCTCAGGCAGCAGCGCGGATGCGCCCCCAAGGGCAGAAGCAGCCTCTCCAATGGGCGTTGGGGGCTCCGCGGCCGTGACAAGGAGAGTCACCCCGCGAGCCTCCTCGCCCACGGCATCCGGCGCCTCATCAGGCATCGGAAGGGCGGCAGGAACGGACGTCACGTCGGAGGGCACCTTCGACTTGACGCCCGCCTTCTTCTTCTTTGCCATCAGCATGGCAGCGCTCCTGGTTACCAAGCAAAGAAGGGACCATCAGCACACAAGCCACCGGCAGGCGGCCAAAAACCAAGCAGGACTACTTACTCTTTGACGTCGACCCACTTCCTCTTCTTCTCCACCTCGGCGAAGGCGAGAATGCCCTCACCCTTCTCCGGAGAGGGGCCGCCGCATGAGGGAGCAGAGGCGCCGCCCGCAAGGTCCGTGGCCGGGGAAGCCGTGCCAGCCCTGGACGCGGCGGCCTCACCCACAGGCTGCAGCTCGGGCAGGGGCGGGGCGGGCGCCTCAGCCACCTTTCTACCACGAGCTGGGTACTCCGGAGGAGGCCCAGCCTCGCGTTTTCTCGGGGTCGCCTGGCCGGCGGTCCGTGCGGCCCGAGGTGTGGGCCCAGGCCCCCTGAGGACCCTGGTGAGACGCGAAGGACTTGCGGAAGGGGGCTCGCTGGCATCGTCGTCGTCTTCGAAGCCGTGGAGAAGCGCATTCCGCGCCGGGGGGGCACTTCCTCCAAATCGTCATCCGCTGTCCCCCTCCGAGTCTTCCTCATCCACGGTGTCGTCGGAGGACACCGCTACAAGGGAGCCAGGGCACTTGGATGGAGAGAGCCCCAGTTCGTCGAAGGTGGGCATTGCGGCGACCAGATCGGCCTTGTCGTCGCGGCAGTACAGCGGGGCATAGGCCTTGGGAAGGTCCCCGGGGTCGCCGTTGAGCAGGGTCGCCATAGCCCTGTTCAGTTCCCCAGAGGTCAGGCGTGCGGACCGAAGCCTGATGTCATCACCACCGCCCTGGTAGTCCCACATGGGCCTCGAGTGGGACTGGAGGGGCGCCAGGCGTTACGCCAGGAACTCCTTCACTATCATTCCCCCGGTCAACTTCCTGGCGCTGATGTCTCGAGAGATCCGCTCCAGGACGGGCTTGGCCCGGGGGTCGGAGAGCTTCGTGGAGCTCCACGCAGGAGTCTTCTCCAGCAGCCCCTTCGGAAGCTCCAGGCGGGAGTTGACGCCCTTGATATCCAAGAGGACCCACCGGTGCTGGAAGTTCTCCACCTTCTTCCCGGCCTTTAAGAGCATATTCCCGCTCTGGACCGCGTCAAAGGAGACGCATGCTGACCGCTGAGCGCCGTCATGAAGCCGCAGGCTGAAGAAATAGCGGAAGAGGGCCACCGAAGGCTTCACGCCCATGAAGGCCTCGCAGTAAAAGGCGAAGACGGACAAGAGCAGGATGGAGTTGGGTTGGAGATGGAGAGCTTGGATCCCGTAGTGCTCAAGGAGGGCGGTTAAGAACTCAGAGAAGGGCGGAACGAGCCTAGAGAAGATGCTGTGGAGGAAGAAAGGGTAGGCCATCTTGGCCAGGCTGCGCTGCTCCGCGGAGCCGCACCATATCAAGGTCCGCCCCCACTCATTGGTGCCATCCGGCGTCGACGGAAGCACCGGGGCTAGGTCCCCGTCCTTAGCTATTGTGGACTCCGAGAGCGCCGGCGAGATGGAAGCGGAGGCCGAGCCCTGAGCCTCGGGTTTCGACTTACCGGCGGGAGCCATCAAGAAGTCCTTGAGGACGAGAGAGCAAGAAGGAGGACGATGTGGTGCTGAGATCTGGAGGGGTTCTCACAAAGGATGGGCATCTGGGTGAAGGAGCAACAGTACAGGGAAGGGAAGCAATAATGTCTCAACACTAGACGTCAGGCTTTTGTCAGTCTGGGCAGTTGCCGAGGAGACACGGGAGCGGAGACGTCTGCATCTAACCGCGCACCGCGCGCCAGGCCTGGCCCGCAGGCGATAGGGGCCAGCGGTGCTTCGGGCCACCTTCTTCGGCTTCGCCCCGAAGCCAACTCAAGAGCACCTTGGGCCCGGGGGCTACTGTCGGCGTCCTGGGAACGGGGGTACCCAGACTTGCCTGCCTGCGGCCCAGGGCATGGCCCGCTTCGACGGTCCGTACGGCCCGGCACGGTGTCACTCAAGACAAGGCCCTCGCGAGGAGGACAACACCAAGGCCCTCGGAAGGAGGAGGCCTCCCCAGGCCCCCTCCTGAGTGGCGGAGATCTCTATGCAATACTCGGCCTCGGGAGGTCAAGGATGACGCAAGGCGGGCCAGGCGGGCACCAGCGCGCACAGAGGAGACAGTTTCCTCTTTGGTGCAAAGGAGGCAAAGACGTATGCGGGTTCCCAAGGTGTCCCACCAAAGGTTTCCATTCCGGTGCAACAAGACCGGACCAGCGGGCTCAGCAGGACGGATGTCACCAGCGAGCCCACCACCGCGTCACTGCCAGCTACTTTGCAGGCGAAGACCACTTTCGTCAGGATAAGATGTACCTCCTGTCCCCTCTCGAATTTGGCCGTTGTGGGATCCCTTCCCACCATTGCGATAAGGGAGGAGGACCCGGGCCACTATAAATGGAGGATAGGCTGCTCCGTAGGGACGGACGGAAAAAACACCACCTGAGTACCCATGCAAGGTTACTCATCACTGTACTAGTTCATTCACAGACCTCCTCGTGAGGCAATCCACCAAAAGGCAGGAGTAGGGTTTTACGCTTCGCAGCGGCCCGAACCTGGGTAAATCCTCGTGTGCTAATCTTCTTCGCCGCAATTGAGCGAGTTCGCCGGGCTAGGCTGTTGAGCTATGAGCTTGGGGCCTAATCTGGTGGGGATCTTAGCACACGCCCCTGAGTTCGAACCTCTTTGGGTTTTGCGGAGCCCGAAATCCAACATACGCAAGTGGGATGGGAATATGCATGGTGTCGGAAAGGAAATGGTTTCAAAGATTTTTCAAAAACCCCGTCGGGTGCCACTAATGCCCGAGGGAGATGGTGTTGAGCTAGGTAACCACTTGATAAAGAAGTGGTGTACCGAGGCAAGTCGAGTGTGTGTGTTTTCGAAAACGGATTAGATTTAAGATTTGTCGACCGTCCCAACCTTACATGTACAACCACTCTACCCCTATATGGGAAGGGGCTCTGTTGATTACTTTGGTCGATGCTAGCAGAGAGCCTGCATTACTAGTGTCGAGAGAGTATGAGTTACTCTCTCGATATGGGGTCGTGCATGAAAGGACGACCATGGCCTGTTTTCACAGACACCGGGCACACCGTTGCGTGCCCTCATGGATGCTACGTTTGATGTACATCATGAGGGATGGCACCAGCGAGTGGACTCTTTGTTTAGTGTCATCAAGGAAAGGCATTATTCGTGTGCTTACCTCGAGTATGTAATATACCGCGAGTCATGGATGACATGAAAGTTCCCCGAGTCTTGTGGGTAAAGTGTGCAACCTCAAAAGAGTGTAAAACTATTCGAATAGTTGTGTCCATGGTCAAGGACAGTTGGATGGTTCTGCTTAGACTATGTCCAGATGTTTTCACAAAACTTGTATGTGTGTGTGTGTGTGTGACAAGGAGGTACTTGAGATAAGTCGGAGGACTTGTTGAAATGATTGAACATGTGATGTTCAGACCTTGCTTACATTGATACATGTAGCCTGTTCATATGAATATCTGCAACCTGTTGATGCATGCTTTTACAAGTCAATTAAACATGATATTGCACTCAAAACTAGCTTTCCGCAAAACTACCTACTTAGTGCCATACCATGCATTGTTAAACCTTGTTCCCAACATGGGTTGCTTGCGAGTACATTGAAAGTACTCATTGGCTTGCCACTGGTTATTTTATTGGCCAGGCATGCAAGAACAGGATATGATGAAGATTACCTTGGTGACGAACATGCGAGATAGGACGCTTCCGAGTCAGAATGCCTGTAGGATTAAGGAAGATGGCATGGGTCCGCACTATCGTTGAAGATTTCCGCTGTGAGATTATGAAGACTTGGCCATGAAGGCCATATTTGATTAAAACGGTACGTAATTGATGTAAGACTCTTGTTATTCAGTTTTTGTGTGTTTAGTGAGCATTGATCTCTGGGATCACTGTACATGGGCATTCGGTGATCACGACTTATGAGTCGGGGTCCCCACAAGGTATGTTTTGAAAAACTTATTTGTTTAACTAGTTTGTTGATATAACTTGTTTCTCTAATCATGTTACTAACTTCAACTTCTCAGGGTCGAATCGGAACTCCGATGGCACAACAGGTACATTTTTCAAAAACTTATTTGTGTAACAGATTTGCTGATGTAAGTTGTTGCTCTAATCAAGTTACTGACTACTCAACTTTTCAGGATCCCAGAGAAACTCCAATGGCACAACAGGTCGCTTTTGGAAAACTTGTTTGTTTAACTTCTTTGCTCCTGCACCTAGTTGCTCTAATCATGTTAATAACTTCTACTTTTCAACATCCAATTGAAACTCTTTAATTCCTTTTTTGTTTAACTGTGCTCTTGTTCTAACCTCCAGTTGGGATGTTTTACTAACTTCCAACTTCTCTGAATCCAATCATAATGGCAAAACAGGTTAGGCCGAGATCAAAGAGCGACGTCCCCATGGACATAGGGTCATCCCACAACAGTGGCACCATCCCAATGGTGCATCATGAATTGCCAACTACCTAGAGGCTTGTCGGCATACAAAAATCTATGGGACCGGCAGGGCCCCTTTCGTGGTTCGGCTGGGTGATCCTCGGGTGCAAAGAGCATCGTCAATGCATGCAAGCACAGGGGTTTAGACAGGTTCGGGCCGTCGGAGCGTAAAACCCTACGTCCTGTGTTTTAGTGGATTATATGTGGGTTCACCGTACAGGAGTGCTACTGCCCGGCAAGGAATGCTCAGGGAGTATCGCTATGCGTGTAGGATGAACAGGGCGTCGACCTTTGTAAAGTTAGCCATGGGCCTCTTTTTATAAGCTAAGGGGCTACCACAGTGGCTAGAATGGTCATTACGGGAGTAAACAATGTATACTCTACCGGCCAAAATCACTGGCAAGAACTACAGTAGGAAATACCTAACTCTGATAGACTAGGACAGGTGCATTTACTGCACCGTGAGGTGTCATGCTGGCGATGTCTCCTGGCAAGGATTGCCTTTCCTTCTGTGTTGTTCGCCTAGCTACCTCTTATTCCTTTGCCACGCTGTGGGACGGGTGTCATTAGAGCTGTTGTAAATCCAGTAAGCTGCCATGTGCCCCGACCAGCTCCATCTAACCGCCTGCTCGTTCGACACCTAGTCGATGTAGACAATGAGCCTAGCGACGTGGAGCGATGGCTTGGCGGGTGGAGGCCTTGGCGGGTACATTGGCAGTTGAGTCCTCTGGCAAGGAGGCTTGCCGGTTCACTTGAATCCTTGTTTGATGTAGCTTGGAGTTTAGATTTGCTCGGCAAGGCACTGGTGTAGCGACGTGCTATACAAACGGGTTTTAACCCCTTTCCACGACGTAGTTGTAAACCGTTGCCTTGCCTGTGTGGGCGATGGGGGGGTCCATCCGACATGACACGGTAAAATCGTCGGCGATGGAGGCCAACGAACGCAAACGTTTAGCAAAACGAAGCGTATGGGATTTCCGTATCTATCACAAACGAGAGTCACCTGTCAACCATTTGAGATATAGCGCCCTTCCCATACGGCCCATCCTTGAGATCACACTAACATCGCACGCAGAATTCTATAGCGCAGCGTTTACGATGTGTGCCGAATCGCAAACAGTTCATAATAGTAAAGCATGTATGATAAGGAGACGATCACACACATTTTGTAGTACAACGTCATTTGCGATATACGAAGATTCGCAAACGCTCCAACTGTCATACTCGTGTCGGATTCATACGAGATAACAAACAATTAAACATTATAAATCGTGTATGATAGGAGACTGTCACAAAACATTTAGGTCTGCTTAACCATTTCTGATATTGTCTAACATCACACACGGTTTACAGACGGCAATTGTGTGCATTGTGGCACACGGTTTCTCTCTCTGAAACGTGTTGAATCATGAGGTATATCACACACGTTCTGCTTTACAAACCGTGTGCGGTGTAATGACCTGCAGAGCTTATTTTTTGGCTATTTTAATCGCCACAATTTAAAATTCTACAAGATTTGAATTTGATAGTAGGCTATTGCATTTTTCATATCCTTCTTATATAGACATAGGTTCAACAACCAATGTATTATTCCATTCACAGGTACATATGTTCAAGAATTACATCAAGAAATAATAATTACATTATGACCAGATAAATAATGATGAACCACGGTTGCATACTTGTATTAAATACGGTAAAGGAAGAGGTGAAAGACACTCTGGCAGTTGTACAAGGTGAAGTGGAATGCCCATATTGTGTCCTCCTCCATGCAGAATGCACAGACGACTCTAGGCCAGCCCCTTGTGATGGCGGACCGCCCATCCTTCTCTGTGTTGATGAGGACATCTAGGTAGTCATCGTGGCCTGGTAGATATACTTTAACGTTTGCACGTCCACCAATCATGTAGTTTGAGAGGTAATCCTGAGTAAACTGCTTTGAGAACCACAACAAACAAAATAGATTCAGACATTGTAAATTTGTAAGCTAACAACTCATTATGGACAGTAAAAAGAAGGGTATCATATTGTCTTGGATAAGGTGTAAAGAAATAGTTTAATTGCCATATTTTGTCCCATTTTATTAACAACCTTTATAAGTTTCCTCACTTGATGCTGGTTCATGAATATCTCATTGATCCATACGCAAAAAGGGTCGACACGCGGATCTTTACCAGTGACATATGTACCTACAAGCAACAAGTTAGTATTAGAAGGTACACAAAAATTGCAAAATGACGTAGTACAGTATTCCTTGTCCCAATATATATGATCTTATTACATCCAAAATACTCACATATTTGATGTATTAACATCTTATACTTTGGGGTGGATGGAATATATGTATAAGCCATGTGATGAAACTAACCTCGATGAAAAACAACAGATGTTCCCGATATTATCCTGGGTAAGTACACCGAAAGGCATGTTAAGTACTGACATGCTAAACATCAACCAAATATATGCATGGTAAACAACATGATCACAAAATGATAGCTTCAGTGTGTAGGTTTAAGCACGCTAGCTAAGCTAATAATAAGTGGAGATGCGTGTTAACTGCAATAGGCTTAGCATTTAACAACAACAAAATATAGTCATTCTAACTGGTATTGTGCACGTTTAAGCACACTAGTTATAGTTACATAAAAATGGAAAGGCTTGTCCTCACTACAACAAGCTTAACAGCAACCAAATATAGTCATTCATAGTGGTACTGTTGAAATTGCATAGAATGTAGCTCGTGTTTACACATCAAATTGTATAACTAAACATCACATTGTGAAAAAATAGAAATAAACAGTGGGCGTGTTAACTACACCAGGGTTAACAGGAACTACATATGGCCGTTGAAACTGGTATGATGAAATTGAACTGGAAAGTGCATACTTGCATATATAGAACTTCACAACGTGAATAACTGGAATAAACAAGGCATACTATATAGCAATTGAACCAGGACATATGCCCAGTACAAACAACCGATCTAGGAAAAACAGTTAAACAAGGCATATGCTCATTACAACAGGCTTGATAGCAACCAAAAATAGTCATTCGAACTGTACTGTCGAAATTGCATAGAACATAGCCGGTGCTTAAACATGAAATTGTATAACTCAACATCACATGCGAAAGAACTGAAATAAACAGAGAACGTGTTAACTGCACCAGGTTTAACATGAACCATATATGGCTCTTGAGACAAGTATTGATGAAATTCAACTGCAGAGTCCATACATTTAGCATGAGTGAAGTAATTTAACATGAGATGGGTTTCCTCACCTATCACAGATGGGCTCATTCCCATTAGAAGAGCGCGGATTATGGGTGTGCTCCCTGTTTTCACAGAAGGGCTCCTTCCCCTTGGAAGAGAAGGGATGCAAGGTACCCTCCCTGATGTCACGGATGGGCTCTTTCCCCTTGGAAGAGATGGATAGGGTGCCGTTGTGGGCGTCGGCATCGTCGATGAGGTCTGACTTGGCAGCTGACGATGCTGAGCCACCACCATAGAACGTGTCCTTCAATAATAACAAAAGAGGCTCCATGGAGATGAAGGAAGGCAAATTCTTGAGAGCGAAGCGGAGTAGATCAGAGGCTGGGCCTTGCATGAGGTCGATGGGGGTCGAACCCGAGGGGTCTTGGTAGGGCCACTTAACCTATGAGATAGCCCGCGACAAGCCATCACTGTCGAAGAGCTCGACGTCGTAGCTGGCTGCGTCGATATGCATCCATATGGGAACCCGCTGTCTTACAACCTAGTACCCCTTATATTTCCCGGCGGCCTCGGAGGCCACCTCGTCATTGTAGTCAGCTTCCCCGGTAGCCTTGGCGGCCACCTCGTCAACGTAGACAGCTTCCCCGGCGGCCTTGGCGGCCACCTCGTCATCGTAGTCAGCTTCCCCGGCGGCCTCGGCGGCCACCTCGTCATCGTAGTCAGCTTCCCCGGCGATCCCGGCGGGCACCTCGTCATGGGAGTTAGCTTCCCCGGCAGCCTCAGCGGCCACCTCGGCATCGTCCATCGGAAAGGCCGCGATATACCTCCTTTTGGCCATTCGCTCCTCTATCTCCCCTGCAAGTGTAGCTGGGATAAGGCTGCGACGGTCTGCGGTGGGGATCAGTGCGGATCTGTGAGGAAGGGGGTGTTTAGCAGGCGCCATCTAAGAAATTCAGGGCAGCGAGGGTACAGAGATGGGTTCGTAACCTGGACGGGGAGAGCAGGAGAGGTTGACTATGGAACGCGGAGCGGGGTTGGGTGCGGCGGCGGCGACGGCGAGGTAGCTAGGGTTCGAGTGAGGGAGTTGTGTGGGGTAGGGGGTGGGAGGGGCCTAGGTGGTGTTTGAGGAAATGCCGCGGCTACTTTAAATTTTACTTGGAGGGAATGAAAAGCCGGGACAAACTGAATTTTTTTATGAAGGGTTTGAAGTGGCGCCGGAGGAACAAACATCGCACATGGCCCGAACATAATACTTGTGTGCAATTCAAAGAGATAAACCCGCGGAACCATCAATTTTTAAATTGATCAAGGCAGGTAACTATTTTTCAGATTTCTCTATGCGGGTTGGTGCAAGGTGGTCTGTAGTTACGTGACAACCACGGGCCGGGCGTGGCACACATTTCTTTTTTTTAGAATCAAGCGTGGCACACAATTAGCATGCGGGAACCGTGTCTACTACTCTACTACGTACACAATCGCACACAGTTGTCTCCTTCGACTCGTCTGCTATTTAAGTTTCAAAAAAAGACTACCCTGCCATTTATATAACAACATTGGAAATTAAACACGATAAATCTAGGGTCATCGCACAAGCAAACCTGCTTGAGGACCAAATGTATGTATGGAAAGGTTGTTGTGGTGTTCAAATACGGAATGCACAACATTCATATGACACACAATGTCATGCAGAGCACACGACAATGTTGCCTTATGCCCCCCTGTCTCCCCCCCCCACACACCTTCGAGTCGGCGAGGGGATGGTAGCTCAGTATATATATGAACTTACAAACTTATAGTACAACCGCAAATTCACCCTACCGTAACACAAAACCAATAGAAATCCATCATGATCACCCCCTCCCCCGTGTTTTAGTTCTGAGGGTAGATTGCGCGGGCCCACTGATGGGCGCGTCTCGGAAACTTCACAAGATGGGTGAGACCGCAACTACATGTGTGTGTCTCAACTAATTACTTAAGGTGGTGTGATATTTCGTGCGTGCAAAACATTTTGATGTGGCTCAAAAGTTGGACGGTATGTAGTACCTGACCTCATAAATAGGTTTTGTGTATATGTATGTACAGTACTATTGTGATGCCCTCCCCCGCCCCCGCCCCGCCCCACGCGTACACATGCTTCGAACAAACACCACGACCTATATATACATGTATGCGCTCAAACTTCGGTCTCGTATCTCACCATGAACTATATCGTAACAAATAATGAGAGGACTATATCTACATTGGTCAAATTAACCTGTAGTATATATGGGCCGGTTTAAGTGATAGACCACATGGGTCCACAAATTTGGCATGTCGTCCATATATAACCACGTGAGGGAGTGTCTGTAGACAACACCAACGCACATGCATGGCCCCAGGAACATATGTATGCATGAAAGCATTGTGCGATGTTTTCAAATACTAACGCACAACTTTTGCCGCCACATGTGTGTGTCTCGAACCAGAATGGCCACGTACTGAGGTTAACGACCCATGCTTATATAGCCCCAAGCACGCCCACAGTTCGATCCGATAGGAGGGATTCAATGTGTACGATGCGTTTGATTTTTTGTTAGAATTGAAATGTCGATGCATATATCAACTACGTATAATATATACACACATACCAACAAGAAGAATCCACCTTGGTCAAATAAACATCTCTACAGACATCTGTCAAAGTAACGACCCACATGGACATGGTTGTGTCGGTGTGTGATGATGCCGATGACCACGTGAGAGAGTGTTTGACAAAACAAATGCCCACTGCATGAGGCCCACACATATATGTGTATATGTAGTTAAGTGTTTGTTTAGTTAGTAACCAATGGAACTTTAATGTCACTTGCCTTAGAAACTGTAAGTCGACTTACGAAGAGGATCGATCACAACGCACATATATATAGGCCCTGTTTGGATCCATGGGTTAGAGTTAGTTTGAGCTAGTTGGGGCTCAAATAGCCCTAAAGTATTCAAACATGAGGGTTAGATTGTAGCTACTTGCATCTAACCCACACAAAAACTATCCCACCCAAGAGGTGCTAATTGGAGCTAGTTCTCATGGGGCCCTCTCTATCCCACCAGCCAAGAAGTGTTAATTGGAGCTAGTTCTCGTGGGGCTCACTGAAAAATCACTTTTCTCTCCATCAAGTGCATCTATTGTCAATCTAACCCTGTCATCCAAACACCTCCTTGGCTAGAGTTAGTTTAGGGTTAGTCATGAGCTAGAAACTAACTCCAACCTCTAGCTAAAGTTAGAGTATCCAAAACAGGGCCACATGCACGCATACCAAAAAGGATCCACATTGGTCAAAACAATATATAATATATAGGTGCCACACATGCCCCCCATAGAGTGACGCGTCACCGATTACCATGTGAGGGAGCCACACTTAGGACCACTATAGATTATATGTGACACAAGCATATGCATGGGTATGTTTTTTGATTCAAAATGCCAAGTGCACGACTTTGATACACTGCGTGCTTCACAAATTGGAAATTCCCCAGGCTAAAGAAAATTGTGTGCAATATGTATGTCTCCTCCCATGCACCCCCTCAACTTTGAGCGGTAGGAGGTACTCATGAGTACGTCACGTCAATCTTTGGTGTGGAATCTGACCATGATCTACAGCAACACATAGCAGATTAACTTAACCCACCTTGGTCAAACCCCTACCGATGCGGCTCAAAAGTGATAGACCACATGGTCCAACGAATGTGCGGATCACTAATAACGCACGAAGGATTGTTGTCCGAGGGACCACCACCATCGTGTGCATGTGTCCTAAACACATGCATGACGTGCCTTGTTTTAAATGTTTCAATGCTCAATTTTGATAATTTGGGGTGGCAACTGCCTCACAAAACGGACAATCCCACACATTGAGGCTAGTGCAAACAAAGTGAAACGGAAAGAGCCCCCCACCGCCCGCGCGGCCATCACCGGAACCACCACTTCGAGGTGCGGAAAACTATTTTTATGCAGAAAACACGTGACACATCAGTCCGTGTTATAATTATAAAATGTCCATATATCATTCGAAAAATATGCAATAATTGAGTTTCCAGGAATTCATTGGGGGAAATCATATGTCCCCTTGGGTTCATGTGTTTAGTCGCCATGCAATAAATGGTAAGGAACCTCAAACATCTTGGCGTCGTGGAAAACATTGAAAATTTTGGTTTTTAGACAGCTCGGCATCAAACATCGAAAAATCATTTTAAATTGAAGTGAATCCAAAAATCAACTGGAAATCATGAAACTTGGGATTCCGTTTCATGATATATATATATATATATATATATATATATATATATGTATGTATGTATCTCTCTCTATATATAGTATGCTAATTTCTGGCCTAATTAGAGACAATTTTTGATACACTTTATTTACAAACGGGAGCTTATTAAAGGTTGGTGCTTGGTACACACACTTGTCACGTTACCATCAGGAACGATTACAGTATTCAACCGTGCGAGTTGGTCCCAACAAAATATTACGTACCACCACGAGCCGCGTGTGCCGTCCGAGCGGACGTGAGTCGACGGGACGCATGATGCGAGCAGTCCGCGGCTCAGGCTGACCGTGAGGCGTAGGAGCAGGTGTGTAAATTGACGGGACGCGTGTGAGCAGGCCGCTCTGGCTCACCGGGAGACGTGCGAGCTGGTGTGTGAATTGACAGGATGCGTGCGAGCAGTCCTCTGCCCAGGCTAACCGGGAGACGTGCGAGCAGTCCTTTGCGCGGGCTAGACGGGAGACGTGCGAGCAGGGGTGAGGCATGCGAGAAGACCGCTGCGCAGGCTCACCGGGAGGCGAGCCATTTACACGCCTCCCGCCTAGCTCCCAACCACTCTATATTAATCGCGCATGTGCCGCTGGTTATAGCAGGCGGCCGCACTCCCCTCTCCCCCCACACCGCGCGTGCATCCTCGCCGCCGTTCCCAGTCGTAAATGCTCTCGGAAGTATATCAGATGGCGACCAACCGCACCATCGGAGGGAGTGGTGACGCGGGGGTCGAAGCCGGGGCCGGCGAAGCAACTAAGCATCTCTTAATGCTGGGCGACGAGGTTGCCCTTCCGGCCGATGAGGTCTTGCGCGGACAGAAGCACGGCAATGACGTCGTAAGCCCCGTCGTGCCTCCCCAGCAGGAGGCGGTGCTGTACAGAGACTACTACGACCTCTCTGATGACCAGTCCACCGACTCCAACGACGCCGACGGCAACGGCGACAGCTCCGACGACGACGGAGAACAGGTAAGACCCCCCCCCCCCTATTTTGGAGTATATCATAGGGTATCTCTGACTAGTTATGTTTTCCGCCTTTTTTTGGAATTCGTCCGGGGTTCATGCTATTTCAATCCATGTAATCAAAGTAAGATTCGATAGATCCGTGTTCGTGTGTACGTATTGATCGTTTGGTAGGTAAATGATAAGTGACTTGGATAAGTGACAACCGTACATACGATTATTCTAGTATTATGTCTAAGGTTTTACAGTGATTTAATGGTTGACCTGTACAAATGATCATTTTGCTAATAATCGGTCTACATAGATGATTGTACATGTACCTATTTGTAAATAAACACTATATAATAGCATGTAGATCACTACTTTAGTGATAATGTGGAGTAGTACTTACTTCAAAGTTCCTTGTTTGTTTGAAAATAATCGGTTCATGCATTTAAAGTCATTAGTTAATAATTTTGTTGCACTAAGTTGTTTGTGATATCATTTTATGCATATTATTCATCAATGCCATGATTTTTTATTATATGTATAGGTGCTATCTGACGACGTTGGCAGCGATAAGTACGACCAGAGAAGGTACAAGAAACAAAATCTCAGGGAGCTCTATGCGAGAACGCATAATCGTCGTATCAGGACCCGGAATGGGGGCTTCAGATGCCCGTTCTGCGCCCAAAGGCTTAACCCCGTGTTTGGAAGTGTTCTGGCGCATGCTAGAGGACGAGTCGTTAGCTCTTTCAAGCAGAAGTATTCTCGGAGGGTGGCGCACGCCGCGTACGCGGAGTACCTAGAGAAAGTTTATGTTGTTGGTGGGTACGATTAGGATTGAGTTATATATACATGTCCTGATGCGAGCACTACCCTAGCTATCTATAGTTTGTGCGTCTTATATCTCTGTTTGAGTATGTTTATTATGTGTTGATCTAGATGTCGGTGAGACTTTGTTTTATTATGAACTAATACGTAGAGCAATGTAATTGCAGTCTTGAGCTGCAAACAGTTTGGTTGATGGAATATTTATGTTTATCTTAGAGTCCCCACACAATTTACTACTAGCAACTGTTTGCCCACAGCACGCACAGCTACGTTTTAGTGTTGGCAGTTTTTTTACACTATGCATATCTATCTATTATATATAAAAAAGTGCTTGATGGGCTCACCAGAATAAAGAGAAATAGGCTAGAAAATCCCACAAAAATCAGGAATATCCAACCATTTATTTAATAGGCTAACTTTTTATAGCCATTAGATCTGTATTAAGTGGAAAAATTACCCACCAATGCCATTATGAGAAAAAACCAAAACTAGCGTGATATGCCTTGCTAGGCTAGGACTCTCCCAGGTTCAAAAAAAAAAAGGCTAGGACTCTCCCAATAAAAAAGTAGCTTCACTAGAATAAAGAGAAATAGGCTAGAAAATCCCACAAAAATCAGGAATATCCAACCATTTATTTAATAGGCTAACTTTTTATAGCCATTAGATCTGTATTAAGTGAAAAAATTACCCATCAATGCCATTATGAGATAAAACCAAAACTAGCGTGATATGCCTTGCTAGGCTAGGACTCTCCCAATAAAAAAGTAGCGTCATATGGCTGATGTTTTTTATATGCATGCATGCAATCTCATGGGCTGATGTCTTTCTATATGCATGCATGTATTCTTCCCGTGGTAGGCTAGGACTCTTTCAAAAAATCTGGCGTGATGTGGGATGATGCTTTTTTATATTCACGTCTGCACTCTTCCCTTCATATATGGATGCATTCCAAAAAAAATTCCTTATTCTCAAAAAAAAATGGTCATGCGACTTCCCAAAACATGTCATGTCTCTGCCGGCCGGCTGGGCTTGAACCTTTATACGTACAAATCAATGACGCCAAGCTTTATGCTTGCATTATTCATGCATCCCACGATTAAAGATCTAAATCTAAGATGAAAAAAAAGATTTGATTGGGCGCTCATCCATACATGGACGAGCCAATCCGCCCACGCACGTGCCGAATATCCGATCGCTTTGCTGACAGCGATCGAAAGCAAGAGGAACTTCCGTTCCATCACTGCATGGCAGCTCAGCAGGAATCAATGGTCGCGTATGTCCGTAGAAGATGGCACTTTATCCCCTTGTGATCGAGTATGGTGCACACACAAGAGTTTGTCGTAGACATGCCTCATGTACAAAACTAAGAGTTAGGTACAGTACACACGTACATGAATTGTGTTTTTTCTATTGCACCATCAATTCATGTATAATAAAACAAAGAATTAAATTTTTATGGACGTGAGCTATGTGAAAAAAGATGTGTATATCAATCATAGATATATGCGTAGCAGATGGCTTTTTAGCCCCCTTTGATCAAGTATGGTGCACGTGCACACACAAGAATTTGTGATCTAAATCTGAGATTTGAATTGCACCATCTATTCATGTATAATGCAACAACAAAATTTATGGACGTGAGTTATGTGAAAGAAGATCGTGTGTATTAATCATAGATATGTGTTGATTCCGAAGAAAATCATAGATATGTGTACATGGCCACATGCAAGAAATATATACTGTATTGTAAAAAAAATAGTTATATAGAGTATAAATGTGAACTGAACGCCTATATTTTTTGCTGAACACGATACATTTCTAAGCAAACTAGCCGAACATATACTGTCGAAGAGGAGAAAACAACCAGTATACTGAACATTCTCAAGCATGAACTGGTATATTCGAAATTCCAGAGAATAAATATTTTTGTAGAAAAAATTAATAGGCTCCTTTCCCCCAAAAATATTAATTGATTCATTTCCCAAGTAGAGGACGAGTATCAGCTAACTGTTTCAAAATATACTTATTTACATGTGTGTACCTTATGCACATATATATGTCGCACGTCACTACAGGAGTTTTTTTAGGAGGATCCTACCACGCAATCGTTGAACAGCACAAAGAATTTCAGCTTGCATGGCCATCAACATGGCATGCAGGGAATTTTATTTTTTTTGAGGTGATGGCATGCAGGGAATTGTGTGGCTGATACATACATGAGGCGCTGGTCACACCTTATGACCAGCAAGCACACGTTCGGTGGTAAATTCCCTTTTTTTATGATATTACAGAAACATATAAATCTTTGGATTCAGAAATATGCACCATATTTACGGTAGATAGATAGATTATTTCTTGATAACATGGCATTTTTACGTTTTTTATTTGTGAGGACTCTTGAATATTTGTTTAGCAAGAGTTAAACTTTTACAAGATTGATTTAAAAATAGTTTTCTCTACACTTTGTCGTCAGAAGTTTGTAGATATTTCACACCATACCATCCCGTATAGATCTCAGAATCAGATATATCATATTATTATATCCCATGTGTCAAATCGCATTTTAGCCTGAGATGACCACATCCAATTGATCTAACTTTGTGCTTAATGTACCATTAAATTAATTACCAAACCATATTACTTTTTATTGAGGATGATATTATTGCTTATGAGAATGACACACTGTTGTGAGGTCATATTTTACAATAAATTTTTTTGGGCAATAATTTTCCATTACACTTTTCCATTGGAAGATTTTAGATTTCACACCCTACTTTGGAGATCTCAGTATCCCATGTCATATATATGGTAGGTTTGAGACGAGGCTATAGTACTAACAAATAATTAACTTACAAAAGTTTTTACAATCATTATTGATTCATTTGCCCCTTCATATTTCCCTTCTAAACTTTGATGAGAGAGTGTATCCTACATCATCCAATAGTGCTCATGTGCACTATATGTTCTCTTGGTATTTTAATCATTATTGTGCATTGTGATATTATTTAATATAGATCTAACTATGCATTGTGTTCTACAGCTTCGACTGCACCCACCTTATGTGAGAACTTCTTCATAAATCCTTACATCCTTGACTTGGTAATTAAATTCACAGTTTCCATAAAATGAATGAGCTAGCACAAAATAGTCTGATATAGATAAAATAATAATAAGATTCAACTATTATAATTCTAACTCTACATACAATTTGCATCCCTGCATTTGTGTAAGGACATAGTCAAATAAACACAATGGTGTATGAGCAACTTTATCTTTTCCTTCTTGCTTGCAAGCATTTTTTGGTAAGCTAATGGCCAACAAATTTATTTTTTCTGCTCTTACATATCCTAATCTAGCGTTAAATATACTTCCCATCTTTATCCAATAGTGTCACATCTGGTTGTATATTTAGTTATTTCAACTGAGTAATCCAATAATTTCATATTATTTTAGATTGTTTAGAAACCTCAGAAAAATATGCTATGGTACTTCACTAAAAATGATGATGTGCCCACTATGTACTTGAGTGTTATATAAGAGTAACAAGGTTAGCAAAGTTCTTTGAAAAGGTAGTAATCCAATATTTTCTTCTCTTATTATTTTTAAATGTCGAGAAAATGTAAAAAAAATGTGTTTAAGCATTCTCCAGTGAAATGATGTCATATGAAGTACACATTTGGGATTTATCAGATCTAAAAGGGTTAATGAGACCGATCAACATATTTGAGGTATTGTCTATTCTACTTGGTTTCTCATTTCTATTGTGTGCCTTTTTCTAGCGATGCAATCAATTTAGTCATGGTTGCGTTGATAGATTATGTAATCACAAATGAACATTTATATGTCTAGAAGTTGTTAGATTCTACAGTATTCCATTAGATTATTGAGGATTAAAACAATATTGGTAGTTATGCCAAACACTAAGCCCAAAAATATATTCATGACTTTTAAAATGTATGAACCATTATTATGTTTCAATTTAAAGAACATAAAAATTGATGAATAAGATGCTGCTGGCGCACCTTAAATGATAAATGGATACACATTTGATTCCATTTGAATATAACTAAGACAATACTATGTTCGGAGAAGTCTTTTATTTCAAAATGTCATCACATTTGATTCCAATTGTTTTTTTAGACAAATCAGATAATATACCCTCACTATTGAAATTTATAAATTCTAGCCCGCGCATCGAGCGGGCCACTTTGCTAGTTACGGTAAAAATGCTTGACTTACCTGCAAACTTGTTGAATGCGGTAAAAAATTCAGGTGTCACATGAAAAGATGAAATTTGGAACCCCAAAACTTGGTTAACTAACATTGTGTCGCGACACGCGTGTGTCCTGATTGTCCAGAACGCATTCCCGCACATCGAGCGTCTCTGACAGTAAGATTTACACGGACCACGGCAGCCCATTTACACCGTAGTGACACTTATCGCAAATGGCTGTGTCTATTGAACCGTCGCCTCCGAAGCACATTATTATTCTGGCCGAGAAAACTCTCACCATCGTCCCCGCTTAACAAAACCCGCACCGTCCTTCCCAGTCGCACCTGCACTACATATTCCACACCGCTGCTTTGTGCTGAACTTGTACGTTGCTTTAAGTCATTGCACACGCATCATTTTTGCTAACCGTTTGCCATTTAGCGCCCCCAATAATGGGAGCTTCTTCCAGCCAACGAGTGGCCAACCGAGCTGGGCGGGAGGCTGTGCGCGTTTGCGCGCGGGAACGGTCTCACCAACGATACGTTGGCGGCACATCGAGACGCCATGTGACCAAACGAACCGCCGGGAACGCTTGTTCGTGCGCTGGTCAAGCTTGCACAACAATCCTCTGCTGGGAACGCGGTGACAAGACGTGCCAATTACAGCCCGTCCAGCCCCCATTTACTCCACTACTCATTTAACCTTGTCTCTATTCAACCTTTCCCCACAGCGCAAGAAGCACACCCACACTCCAAATACAGAGAGGATATCCTGCTCGGCTCCAATGGCGGAGCTCCCATTGGCTGCCGACGATGAGCGACAGTTCACCATTCGTGCCTACGTGGACACCCACGTAAGGTTCAAGAACCTCACGGTGGTGTACACCAACGACCCGATCTGGGTGGAGAACTCCATCCACACCATGGAGCAGTTACTTGTCTATGACAAGTACAAAGTGGTCGGCTTCGACCTCGAGTACACCGGCTGTCGTGCCGGGCATGATCAGAAGGTTGCCGTCGCCCAGCTTTGCGTGGGCCATTACATCCTCGTCTACCACTACTGCCTGGTCACAAGGCCTTGCGATCGATTTGCCAGGTTTGTCAACAGCCCCGACTACATATTTGGTACGGTGGACACCACCAACGATGAAAAGGTGCTCAAGACGACTGGCTTGGCCTGCCGGAATCTTGTGGACATCCAATGCCTGTACAAGATCTTGCGCGGTGAGGAGAAGCATAAGGACTCCCTGGTTGACCTCGCTATGGCCATCATTGACCCCTACTACAGAGGCATGAAGGATGTCTGCAAGAAGAACAAGGTTGCTTGGCACCGCGCCTGGGTCCGAAGACTGGATGAAGATCACGTCAAGTACGCGGCCAAGGATGCGTACGTAAGCTACGAGATGTGCAGGCGGATCGTTGACATGAGGAAGTGCCTCCGTCCTGCGCCGATCGGCACCCCTCGTCACAAGAAGTATAGATGATTGATTTGATGATCGTCACTACTAGTTTAGTATGCATGTACTTGTTAATTGATGTGTGCAAATGTTATCCGTAGTCAGTAATGTAATTGGATGTTTATTTAGGTTTTGCAATCATGATGTTGTTCTGTAGACAGAGCATAGATGCTATATGCAGACATAGCAGATCACATCGCTTACGATTATAGAAAGGAACACGTCGGTGATGATTTCAACATTCACAGACAATTGGGTGCGAGCAAGTGTTTGCCCATAGGCCACATCACACACAGCTTATTATTAGGAATTGTCTGTCTTTTTATCGGTCTTCCCACACAATTCCAAGTATTGACATGTTTGCCGGGTATCACTATCAGACACATCTTGTTACGCAGAATCGTTTGTGTTACTTTTGATCAACACAAACAGTTCGTCCAAACGACCTATTTGCCGGGTATCACTATCACACACATCTTGTTACGCAGAATCGTTTGTGTTACTTTCGATCAACACAAATAGTTCGTCCAAACGACCTGTTTGCCGGGTATCACATACAACCATGCAAATGACTTCTTATGAGGGAGACTCTTATTTTGGTAGTACTATCTTTTCCTTAGTATGCAATGGCCGATTAATATCTCGACATCAAAATCCAATCGACGATTAATATCCGGACCTTAAGAAGCAGAACCACGACCGAGGGTATGCTGCGCGGCTCCCATGGCGCTCCCAGTGGCTGCCGACGACGAGCGCCAGTTCACCATGCATGCCGTAGTGGACACGCCCTGTCGGTTCGTAGTGCACACCAAACATCCGATCTGGATGGAGAACTCTAGCGTCATGGACCTGTTACTTCACGGGGACAAGTACAGAGTGGTCTGGTTCGACCTCGCATTCCCACCGCGTGCTTTGCTCTCGCATCCCTGCGCATGCTCTGCTCTCGCGCTCTGCTAGCGGTTGGGGCCGGCCCACGATCACGTTTGGGGCTCCATATGCATGCGGTTGCGCCACGCGCATTGCCCCATGCAGTTACGTGCTCCATGACTGAATCACGCACTGCAAAAACTGCCATCCGGACGTGCCGGTTTTCCAGGATGTCCGGCCCCCATTTATACCCACGGCCATTAACCATAGTCTCTTCATGCTTTCGATCATGCCCCACAACACAATAAGCACACCCTGGACGACGCATACAGAGAGGATGTCCAGCGGCGCTCCAATGGAGTTCGGCGTGCATCATGTGGAGACCCACATGAGGAAGACGGACCTCACGGTGGTGTACACCAATGACCCGGGCATGGTGGAGGACTCCATCGACACCATGGAGCGGCTGCTTGATGCGGATGACAAGTACAAAGTGGTCGGCTTCGACCTCGCTTACACTGGCGGTCGTGCCGGGCATGATCAGAAGGTTGCCGTCGCCCAGTTGTGCGTCGGCCATCACGTCCTCCTCTACCACTACTGCCTGGCCACAGTGCCTTGCGAGCGTTTCACCAGGTTTGTCAACAGGCCCAACTACAGGTTCGCTTCGGTGGACACCACCAACGATCCAAAGGTGCTCAAGACTTCGGGCTTGGCCTGCTAGAAGCTTGTCGTCATCCGCCACCACTACATGGTCTGGGCCTGTAAGAAGGACATGGACTCCCATGTTGACCTGGCCGAGGCCATCATCGACCCCTACTACGCTGACATGAAGGCTGAGTGAAACAAGAACAAGCCTGTCTGGCACAGGGGCTGGGTGAAGAACTGGATGAATATCACCTCCAGACCATGGCCAAGCAAGTGTACACATGCTACGAGATGTTCAGGCGGATCGTTGACATGAGGAAGTGCCTACTACCTGAAGACAACGAGGGATCGAGCCACAAGCAGAGCGCTGGCAGCAAGCGTCACAAGAAGTAGATGATTTGATGATCGTTTCTCAATTCTCATACTCCCTCTATGCAGAAATGTTCGTAGTTTTAGAGGGATTAGTTTATTATTCATGTAATAGTTTATTAAGGTGTGCGCCAATGTTATGTGTGTATTGGATGCTTAATTTGGTTATGCAATCATGTTCTTCTAAACAGAGCATAGATGTTTGCGGGCAGATTGAGCAAATCACATCGCATACGGAATAAACAACCAAAACCGTCGGTGATGATTTCATCAGTCCCTGACAGTTCTTTATCCGGAACCATTTGCCCACAACACATCCGAGTGGCCTGTGTACATCAAACACATCTTGATCTGAGAAACAGTTTGTCTTATTTTTGCTTATCGCACACAGTTCATCCCAGTGAACTGTATCCTGTCTATCACACACATCTTGATCTATGTAACCGTTTATGTTATTTTACCTCACCACGAACGGTTCATCCGAGTGACCTGTATGCTGTCTATCGCACACGTGATCATCCGGACAATCGTTTGTGTTCTGCTTGATCAGCGCAAACAGTTTATCGGGGTGAACTGTATGCCGTGCATCGCACACACTTGTATTTTCATAGGCGTTTGTGTTATATTATCCAATCGCAAACAGTTTATCTAGGCCAACTGTTTGCCAAACATCGCACACGCAACTATTTTTTAGATTGTATTTGATGGATACTCCATCGCACATAGTTTACGTCATTAGCGACGGAGCTTGCACTGTAACGTTTGCAATTTGGTCATCGCACACAGTTTTATCGAAGGGTCTCTGATTGATGTGTCGTCTTTGGACCATTCTGTAGTAGTGAGGTCTTGCCGGTCCGGAGGCCGCAGTCGTCTGGTACACAAGTCCGGGTACTAAGGACAGGAGCCCCCGTGCCTGGGCCAAACTAAGTCTGTGACGCTGTTGGGCTAGGCCCAAAATTGTGCACAGACACACGCGGCCGCGTTTACCTGCGATTATGATGATGGCTTTCTTCGCTCCTTCCCACGATGCGCATTTAATGCGAGTCGTGGGGAAGCCAGGCGAGGCGGCGTTAAAAAGCCGTGCCATGTCGGACCGGAAGAGGCGCCTCCTGCGTCACGTGTCCCCACACGAGGCTTGACATTGGGGGAGAGAGGCGGTCGCCCAAGCAGTGCGCTTGACATCGAACAGTCAGCCTCCGAACCACCTACGCCGCTTGAGTGTCTTCGCCCCTTCCGCTCCATCTACCTCCTTTTATTGCATCCCATAGGATGCGTGTCATACGCGGGGTCTGGTATTGGCTGAGAAAGGCGGTCGCTGGCATAGTGCGTTCGCTAGTGCGTTTCTGCCTCGGGTTGTGAGGAGCCAGCCTCCTCCTCTCCTCCCGCCCCGTCTTTATAAATAGGGGGGGTCGATGAAGGCGTTTCTTACTCACATCCATCCACTCCAGTTTGCTAGTTATCCGGTGCTCCTCTTCCTCTCGCCATCTCTTCCAGCGCACCACCCTCAGGATGGCTAGGGGCCACGGACGTGCTCGAGGGTCTACCCTCGTCGTGAGGACCGCCCCTCGGAGCCCGATGCGGATCGTATTGATGGAGGTGGGAGCCGGCTCCGGCTCCCATGGGAGGATGGCGTCCAGAGGTTGTGGGAGGACACCCCCTCAAACCATGGCGGTCGCGGTGGCAGTGGAGGCGCGCCCCTCCCCCCCCCCAGCGTGGGAGCTCATGTGCGGGAGGAGGCGCACGAGTTTGTTGTGGTGGTGCCACATCGGCCCCGGAGCTGGCCGCGCCTTTATGACTCTTTCGCGAGGGCCATGGAAGGTAGCAGACCCTTAGGCCTGTGGCTCCGGGCGGATGGTTGCTGCAACAGGCCCGCCTGGGTGGCGGTCGACCTCTCCCCCAGAAGCGCCATGTTCTTGACGTGGGGTGGAAGTCGTTCGCCCGCTCCTGCGGTCTGGGTCCCGGGTATCTCCTCCAATTCAAGTTTGGCGGAGCCACCACTCTCTCCGTGAAGTTCTTCGAGGCATCCGGTGTTTGCCTGGAGTGCTGCACGGAGAGCTCGAGCGGCAGTGATTACGACTCTTCCAGCGACAACAACGACGACGGCAGCACCTTTGGCGTCAAGCATGAGGACTCGGACTAGGCATGCGCGACGCTTTAGCTAGGGCCTAGAGATGGGCCGATTGATGCGAGAACGAGGCTCCATCCGCGAGACCTCATTTCCGGATCAATCTCCACATCGTAGTGGCAGATCTCCTTTTGCGTTTAAATTGTACCCAATGTAACCCTACGAAAATGCAAAGGAAAAACTTGTTGGGTACCTCCTGCCAAATATCCAAGCGCTTATTATGCTTTTAACAAATGGCTATCCCTTCTTGAACGCAGTTTTGTACTTGTGAGTTTTTGATCCCTACGCTTGCCGGAAATGCCTGCCGGTGCGCGCATCCTTATCGCGAGCGCTTGTAGGAACGGATCCTTAGTGGCTTGCCGGTGATGCCGTTTCCGGCAAGGCCTCCTTGTCGTCCTTTCCCTGGCTATTTAGGATGTTGAGCAGGCTCGAAACAACCAAGTGAGCAAACAGTTTCGACAAGGGTCCTCGCGTGCAGGTTTTCTCACACAAGCGTGAACTTCGTCCAAGGAGAAAGCTTTAAATTTTTGAGAAGTTTTTGCAACTTAGATTTTTGTTGTTGCATTCCTTGCAACAAGGCGATTGTCCTCGAACACGTTTGTATGTGTCCATACCATCACTCCCCCCGGGAAGACTTGCACGCGGGGCTCCTTCTCCCTTTGAGAAAAAGAAAGAAAAGGAAGTAGAGGAGGCTAGGAACCTAAGTGGTTCAACCGTCACCTTACGCAAGAAAAAAGTGATCACAACACCTCATGTAAAATACGCAAGATAAATATGTACTTGGACAGAGAGTTGCAGAACACTTAGCTTTATTGACTATGCACAGGGTCATCGCCTGGCTTTGTACAAAGGATTACACACCCTATCGGCGAACTTGTACAAAAGGGTTGCCGAGTGGCCCAACAACCGCGCCTTATGGTAGAACTTGCGAAGATGCTTGATATTCCACGAGTTTTGCACCGGGGTGCCGTCTTCGCTCTCCAGGCGGACTGCGCTAGGACTGGTGACTTTTACTACCCGGTAAGGGCCTTCTCACTTTGGCGTCAACTTGTTTGATCCCTTCATGGACTGAATCCATCGAATAACAAGGTCACCTTCCTCAACGCTCCTGGCTTACACCCTGTGGCTGTGGTAGCATCGTAGGGTTTGCTGGTACCGGGTGGCACGCAGCGCGGCCTGGAGACGATCTTCCTCGAGGAGCATCGCATCATCTTGCTGTGTTTGCTCTTGCCAGTCCTCGTCAAAGGCATGCACTCTCGGTAACCTGTATGTGAGTTCCGTGGGGAGTACTGCTTCTACACCACGGACTATGGAGAAGGGCGTCTCGCCGGTGGCTCGATTTGGTGTCATTCTGATTGACCAAAGAACCGCCGACAGTTCATCAATCCAGCGCCTTTCGTGCTTGTGCAGCTTGTCGAAAGTTCTCGTCTTGAGGCCTCGCAACACTTCAGCATTTGCCCTCTCTACTTGCCCGTTGCTCCTAGGGTGAGCAACCGAGGCGAAGCATATCTTGGTGCCAATGCCTTGACAATATTGCATGAAGCTGCTGCTGGTGAATTGCGTGCTGTTGTCGGTGATGATTCTGCTGGGAACACCGAAATGACAAACTATCCGTCTGTGTAACTTGACTGCCGCTTGCGCCGTTACCTTTATCACGGGCTCCACCTCAGTCCACTTCGTGAACTTGTCGATTGCAACAAACAAGAACTCGAAGCCCCCGGTAGAATGGGGGAAACGCCCGATGATGAGGTCACCTACCAGAGGTAGGGTCATAGACCTGACATCTAAGGCTCACCTAGGGCCCCACATTATCATTAAAGTCCCTGGACTAGAGATGCATTCGGATTCATATGAAGATGCACTCAGATTCACCAAGTCACTCGGACGACATCCCACCAGTCGGATCAGTGTCTGCATTCGGGATTAAGGGAGCTGAGACGATGTGGGAGCTGCAATGTTCGAGGGACTTAAAGTCACACATGAAGTGCTGTGAAGACTGACATTACCTGTAACGCCCCTAGTTAAAGCAACAGTTTCAAGTAACGCCCGCAGTTACTAGTATTAATTTCCCTTGTAATGGTGCTCGGCCGGCGGTGGCACACTCTATATAAGCCACCCCCGGGCTCCTGAGCAGGGGTTCTGCACTCTATTGTATTCATACCCCCCTAAAGAAACACAAAGCCCCCGGGCACGGGACGTAGGGTCTTTACCTCCTTCGAGAGGGGCCCGAACTCGCAAAATCTGAGTGATACACTTGTGCCATAGCTAGGCTCCGCCCCTCTTTCGTACCGCTGGTATTATTGTCAGGCTCGTTCCCTTGACATTTGGCGCCCACTGTGGGGCTGCGCATCTAGCAGATTCCGGTGCAGGTGGAGTTTTTTCAGTCACCATGATGACACTCGACGGAGAAATCCTCTCCGGTTCCCTCAGCTTTGTCGCCGATGATTCGGCATGGCTCCAGGAGGTTCCGCTAGACACGGATGCGCTGCCCGCCCGTGGCGCGACACATTTTCGTGCCACCGCATTCGGAGTTCTACTCCGGTAACCATCGGTTCCATACCAGTTGGTTCCCCTTCGTGTCGCTGGTGGTCGTCGCAACCGCTCCGGATGCTCGCGACTATAGCGTTGGATCAAGCATGCTGCGGCTCTTCAAGCCACGGCTGGATTGGTGGCGATGCTCGACTCTGGCGATCCGACCCTCGATCTATTCCCCTCCTCATGCGAAGGCTCTTATGATGAGTCTGAGTGCGAGAACAGCGAGCCCACTGCAGAAATCCTGATGGCTGACACGGGCAGAGGGCCGCCGGGTTTTCCGCTGATGACCCTCGCGGTCATGCTCGCGGCCATGACGGTGATCACGTGGACGGCTACATCCCCCAGCCTCTCAATCAGGAGCAACGGGAAGAGCTCAGGCAGCGGAACGAGCATGCCGTGCTCCCCCCGATTATTGGGACTACCCCGGAGGAAATTTCCTTGGAGGCCACTCGGTAGGCCACCTTGGTTGAACGCGAGCGGCTCGAGCGACTCCAGAAGTCACTCGACGACCGCACTGCTTGGGACTGACCCAGTTCCAGCCACAACCGCAGGCAGTTGTTTCCGAATGACCGCCCACGTAACTACCATGTGAAGTGTACTCCGCTGCAGAATTTGGCGGCAGCCACTCGGATAGTTGATTCCATTCAACCGTCCGATTCGGTAGCTGGAGAAGGCATTCAGCAGATATAGACACTGCTGAAAACTGCTTTGGAGTAGAACTCCGCGGTATTGCAGTTGCATAACCACATTCAAAGTAAATCCATCCGGGCAAATACAGTGCAATCGGCCCATAGCCCAGTCACGCCAGGAAGGAACCGGCGATCTCCTCCTCCTCCGAGAGGTTCGTACGGAGGGCGCTGGCGAGACGACCGCGACGTCAGTTGGACTCCCCCTCCGAGGGACGGTTCGTACGAACAACGGCCCTATGAAGGCGGTCAACCTCGCGAAGAGGACCGCAATCGAAGTCCCATTCGGCGCAGGGGCTACGGAGAAGACGACCAACGGCCTCCCCGTCCCAATGCCAGGTCCATCATCACCCAGAATGTGGTTGATAGGGCTAGGCAAAACAGGGACCGAATGAGCGGCTAGGGAACTTCCGGTCTCGGGTGCTTCAGTAGATACATCCGAGAGGCTAAGATACCCTCCAACTACAATTTAGCAACGGGAATCGGAAAGTTCAATGGCGAGTCCAAGCTAGAAACCTGGTTCGAAGATTATGGAGTGGTCATCTAGATCGACGGCGGCGACGATTTCATCGCGATGAAGCATCTCCCTCTTATGCTAGAGGGATTGACACGGGCTTGGTTGAACCAGCTTCCTGCCAGCTACATATACTGCTGGGAGGACTTGGTGCAAGTGTTCATCAAGAAATTCTAGGGCACGTACAAGTGCCCGGGTGGCTTGACAGAGTTACATCATTGCGTCCAAAAGAGCAATGAGACTTCCGAGAGTTCATTCAGCGCTGGACCACGTTGCACAACACCGTGGAGAATGTGACAGAGCATCAAGCTATTTGCGCCTTCAAGGCAAGCATTCGGTACCGCGAGCTCATCCTAAAGTTCGGCCGGACCGAAGTCCTATCTCTCAGTCGGGCGATGGAGATCGCCAATCGTTACGCCAATGGCGAGGAAGAAGACCACCTCCGTAGCGGCAAGGGTCGGGCCAACGATGCTCCTCAGTCGAGAGGCAACACTGGTAAGAAGTAGAAGCGCAAAGCTGAAGCAACCGGCAAAGCGGAGGCAGCGGCAGTGCCCAGCCAGAGCAAGGGCAAGTGGAAGAAAAAGAAAAAGGATTGGGCCTCCAATAAGAAGTCCTAGTCCAGAACCAACATCCTGGATCAGCCCTGCCATATTCATACCAATAAGGATGAAGAAGGCAACTTAGTATACCTGAACACACCACTCGGGAGTGTCGCCTGCTCAAGTAGGAGATGGGTGGAGAGCCCTCCGAGGGAAAAGATGATGATGATAATCGGCGAGGAAAATACCTCCGGGTATCCCAATGTCGAGAAGGTCCTCATGATCTTCGCTAATGTGGAAAGTAAGAGCCGACTGAAGGTTATCAACCGAGAAGTCAACATGGCGGTTCCGACTACCACCAAATACCTTAACTGGACGAAGACTCCCATCACCTTCAATCAGTGGGATCACCCAGCCCACATACAGACCCCCGGGCGGCAGGCGCTAGTGGTTGATCCGGCCGTCAATGGAGTCGGGCTGCGTAAGGTCATCATGGATGGAGGCAGCGGGCTCAATATCATTTACGCTGACACGCTCAGAGCGATGGACATCCCGATGTCCAGACTGAGTAAGAGTAACATGCATTTCCACGGGGTCATCCCTGGGAAAAAGGCAGAATCACTCGGGCAGATAGCCCTTGATGTCGTATTCGGTGGTGAGAAAAACTTTCGGAAGGAGCGGCTGACCATCGAGGTGGTCGACTTCTGTAGTGCCTATCACGCCATCCTGGGTAGGCCAGCCTACGCACGTTTCATGGCCCAACCATGCTACGTGTATCTTAAACTTAAGATGCCAGGTCTGAATGGCGCGATCACAGTCACGGGCAATCGGAAGGTGGCGGAGGAGTGCCTCCAGAAGGGCTCCAAGATCGCCGACGAACAAATAGCAGTCGCCGAACTCGACGAAATCAAGAAGACGGTGGATGCAGTAGACCTTCTGAAGTCGAAGAAGCTAGCCATGGAGTCTGCCTTTCAGTCGGCTGGCGAGAAATAGCAGGTCCACATCCACCAATCGGATCCGAATGCTGCAGCGACAAACATTTCGATGACACTCGGCGAGAAATAGGAAGGCGAGCTCATCTAGTTCCTCCGTGAGAACTGGGACATCTTCGCATGGAAGCCATCTGAATGCCGGGTGTTCCCAGGGAACTAGCTGAGCATCGACTCCATGTCGAACCTAAGGCCAAACCCGTCAAAGAACATCTGCGTCGTTCGACTTCAGTGAAGCGCAAGGAAATCACCGAAGCGTCGCTTGGCTCCTGGCGGCCGAGTTCATCCACGAGGTTTACCATTCCGAGTAGCTCACGAACGTCGTCCTGGTGCCGAAGAAGGACAAATCCCTCCGTATGTGTATTGACTTCAAGCATCTGCATCGGGTCTGCCTGAAGGATCACTTTCCTTTGCCCCGTATAGCTAAAATAGTGGACTCTGCCGCTGGATGTGAATGCCTATCGTTCCTGGATGCGTACTCCAGGTACCACCTTGTAGGATCGAAAGTATGTCTAGAGGGGGAGTGATTAGACAACTTGACCAAATAAAAATTCTACCTTTTCCCAATTTTCGTTGTGGGCAGATTTTAGCAATGATAGAAAGTCTAGCACACCCTACACATGCATGTCTAAGAGTATAGCAGCAGAAAGTAAAGACAAGCACATGTAGTAGAGGGTAGGATTAGAAGATCAAACGCAATTGTGGACACACATATTTTTCCCTTGGTTCCGATAGGTGGTGCTATCGTACATCCACGTTTATGGAGTTTTCAACCCATGGGGGGTAGCGGTTGGGAGAGTCCACGGAGGGCTCCACCCACAAGGGTCCACGAAGTAGCAACCTTGACTATTCCATAATGGCTTCCGTCCAGGAAGGACTAGCCTCACTATGGGTAGATCTTCATGAAGTAGGCGATCTCCTTGCCCTTACAAACTTCTTGGTTCAACTCCACGGCACGAAGTAGGTGGCTCCCAAGCAACACCTAACCAATCTAGGAGGCACCACCCTCCAAAAGGTAATAGGCTTGATAGTGATGATGAACTCCTTGCTCTTGTGCTTCAAGATGATAGACGCCTCAACACTCAATCACTCTCTCACAAATTTGGCTTGGTAGAAGAGATTGATTGGGTGGAAAGCAACTTGGGGAGGCTAGAAATCAAGATCCATATGGTTGGAGTGGATGATCTTGATCTCAACACAAGGGTAGGTGGTTCTCTCTCAGAAATATGGATATGGGAAGTGGGGAACTGTTCTGAGTGCTTCTCTTCCGAGTGGGATGTAGTGGAAGGGTATATATAGGCATCTCCAAAAATCCAACAGTTACACCATTATTGACCAACTCGGTGAAACCGAAGTAAAACTCGGTCGTACCGATTTGTTCAAAATGTGGTAACTTTAGGAACCTCGGTGAGACCGATATATTATTCTCGGTAGTACCGATATGAGTGGCCGACGGCAGTTTCCAAACTCTGTGAGACCGATCCATAAAGGTCGGAAATTCTGATTTTATAAACTTGGTCATCCAAAAGTTGGTCACCGAAACTCGGTTGCAACGATGTAGCACTTGGTTGTACCGAGAAGCTGGGTTTGGCTAGGGTTCTGTCTGAGATGGAAAATCGGTAGGGCCAAGTGAGAAACTTGGTGGCATCGATTTTGTATGGTAGGGTTTAGATAGAGTATTTTGTGGGAGAGCTTGTGGGTGTTTTCGGTGGCTAGCACTTATGCACATGGAGCAATTTGTTCACCAACATTACCTCACCCCTTTTAATAGTATTGGCTTTCCCGTGGACTCAAAGTGATTTCTCACAAAGTAAAATGTAGAGTCTCCTTGCTTGAAGCTTTGCCAATCCTATTCCTTGCATCTTGGGGTCTCCTCACAATCTATAGCCATCCCATCATTGAACTTTTCCTGAAATATTCTTAGTGGAAACATGAGTCCAACTATATATATGTTGTTATTAATTACCAAAACTACCAAGGGAGCAAATGTCGTTTCAATCTCCCCCTTTTTTGTAATTGATGACAACATATAGATCAAAGCTTCGACATATGATATAATCAATGAATAAAATCATCGCTTTGAGAAGTATGTGATAAGCAAGAGCTCCCCCTAAATTTGTGCACTATTTGAATTTGCGTTTGAATGCAAATGCACAATCGATTAGGTTCATGGGGCACTCTTCCATGTCACATACAGCTTGGTGGTGTGCGAGAATAATATGAATGAACAACATAGCACAACACATCAAGCAAAAGTGAATGATCATCTCATAAGTATCTCAAAGATAGGAAATAGTAGCAACAAATAAGAAGTATATGATCAAACACCAAAAAGTTTAACACAAACTGTAAGCCAAAAGATTTTAAAGTTTTGGAGAGTGATAAAAAAGCAACACACTCTCTATTGGGGATATAACCCCGTGGTAAGACCCGCCCAGGAGGGGCGGGTCATACCTGGCGGCTCGTAGCCAAGACCCTTAAGGTGGGCCAGAAGATGAAGGCCAGGCCGCATGGCGGCTTACCGGACGGGCCAAGACGAAGGCCCAGAGACAGAAGATGGTGTGAGACCCGGGCGGTTAAGCCGCCCGGGGACGACTAGCCCAAGATGGCAAGGCGGCTTAGAGGCAGGATTGAATACGTTGTATGAGTCGGTTTGAGACTCGTGTAACCCAGGGCCTCGACCTCCTATATAACGGTGAGACCATGGGGCGGCTTAGACAGAAACCAATCAATCGAGAACTAGGTCAAGCGAATCCGCTCCCTTGTAATCGATACTCCAATCAATACAACACAAGCAGGATGTAGGCTTTTACCTCTTCTTGAGGGGCCGAACCTGGGTAAACTCGTGTCCCTCATCTCGACCAACCCCTTTGAGTCCACCGCCTTAGCGATGGCCTCGAACCTAAGTCTTCGGACATCTGCCGTGACAAAACCACGACAGTTGGCGCCCACCGTGGGGCTAGCGCTTGGTGGTGTTGAGTTCTCAAAGGGTTCTCTCCCAGGGATCAAGGGGTACGCCGTTGGCAGGATGACCAAGAGTCGCCGCGGAAAGCTCTACATCGACGACGCCGGCTGGGGCCCCGAGACCGACTCAATCGAGTACGCGTTCCGGGTCCCCTTCGGCGGAATCCACGTCTTCATCGGCAAGATCGGCGGATCTAAACCCGGGCCGGACATCTGCACCGACATCGTCGAGCCGGCCCGACGCGTGCAACCCGCCCGTGCTAACCCGGGCAGGAAGCATGTCTTCGTCGGCTTCACCCAGGGCATGGAGCTTGAAGGTTCTATGTCGCGGGAAGAAACTCTCATCTGCTCAGAGGATGGATCCTCGAGCGGAGAGACGGAATCGATCTATCAGCTTCACAATGGTGGGCTTGGGGGCTACGTTGAGCATTACCCCGAGTCAGAATATCATGAGCCAGAGGATTATGAGCCGTCGAACCGAGCTGCCGTCTTCATGGCGGGGTCAGCGCCAGCCCCTAGCAGCACAGCCGCCGGTGCGACCGGATCTGGGGCTGGTAGGCCCCCGGCTCAGGTTCTTCTGGATCTGATGAACGAGCTTACAACCCTAATGGAAACTGAGGTCACTGCTGAAAACCAAGCGGCCCGTAATATGGAGATCACGAGGTTGAAGAACCAGATGGTCGGAGTCCAACAGGAAATCAATGCACTGAAGGCTCAGGTGGATGCTGAGGTGGAGCATCTTAGGGCGGATGCTTTCCGCTTTGAGCTAGAGCAGCAGTCGGTAGCAGCGGTTCATCGGATGAGGCATCAATCCTGTTTGCCGGATCACTATGAAGCCAGAAATCTTTTTAACACGCCAGGGACGGGACGGAATGTGCCTTTGACCGTAACCCGGAAGGCGGAAGTACCTGGAAGCCGGGCGGCGGTTCAGCATCAGCAGCCAGACCCGCCCCGACAGAACCAAAACCCGCCATAGTCTTTTCCAACACCGCCGGGTCATTATTCTAACCCGGCGGAGAACATGGTGGCAGCGGCAACCAGGCTTGGTACAATCCCTATCCCCGATGAGGCGCCCTTCGCAGATGAGGTGCGGAATGCCATCGGATACCTGCAGACGGCGGTGGCCCAGCAAGAGAAATACACTTATAGCCGGAGCCGCGTGCACTCAACCCCCATCCCAAGCCGCAGCTACAGCCGACGTTATGAGTCGCCGGCGGTTTCTAGCAGTGATCGACATCGGAACCCGCCGAGGGCTGATCGAGCGGCTCTTGATGCTCAGGCACTGGTGGATCGGGCAAGAGCGCAGGGAGAGGCGGCGGCCCTGGCAGCAGCGGTGGCTTATCAGGAACCCACAGTTGCACCTTCCGTTTCAGTAGGAGCAGGAGTAACATCCAGGGCTGTGGGAGTGCCGTGCTTGGCGCCGGCTTTGCGGAATGAACGTCTGCCAAAGGATTTCAAGGGTCCTCGTAAGGTGCCCAATTACACTGCTGACCTACCTCCAGAGGCTTGGATTGAAAGCTATGAGCTGGCCATGGAGATGTTAGACGTCGGTGATGCAGTATGTGCCAAATATTTCATCATGATGCTGGAAGGGCCGGCTCGCACGTGGTTGAAGGGCTTGCCACCCAACACCATTAATTCCTGGGCCGAATTGAAGGCGAAATTCATCAAAAATTTCCAAGGAACGTGCAAGCAGCCCATGATGATTGTGGATTTGGACCATTGTGTGCAGCGTGAGGACGAGTCGGGTCATCACTGGGTCCGGCGGGTCTCAACCATCATCCACTCTTCTGAACACATTACGGCGGCTCAAGCGGTTTTGATTCTAGAGAAGAATTGCCACTTCACGCCCTTGAAGCAGAAGCTTGGCTGGCTCAAACGCTCATGCCAAGACATGGGGGAGCTCATGGCGGCTCTCACCAAGTATGCAGACTCCGATAACACGAAAGACCCTGGCTCCGATGATGAGAGATCAGCTCAGGGTAAGAAAAATAACAATGGCAAGGGTCAACAGCAAACGGGGCCGGAAACAGCAACCCGGGCAAGCGGAAGAACCTGGACGGCGGGTCAGAATTGGTGGCGAACACCAGCGCTGGGAACAATCTTGCTAAGGGCAACGGGAACTTCAGGCCACCCTTTAACAAGGGTAAAACTCCTTTCAACCTGGAAGAGATGCTCAATAACCCTTGTCCAGAGCACAGCCGGCCCGATAAGCCGGCAGGCCATACATGGAGAGATTGCAGTATTATGCGGCAGTTTCGGGATTATAGCCTTCAACAGCATCATAATAACGGTAATGGTCCGACAGGCGGCTCAGAGCCGGGCGGTTCAGGAGCCGGCTTTGGCACTGGCGGCTCAGGATCCGGTTACCAGGGTCAAGGCAATCAAGGAGATCATAATCAACAGTCTGGCGGTGGAAGTCAGCAGCAGAATAACCAGAGCGGGTATCAGAGTAACCCCAAGCAGCTTAATGGAGGGCAGTATCATGTTTTTACAACCAGCCTCGACAAGAGAGACCAGAAGGTGCGCAAGCGGGCGGTTAATGCGGTCATGCCGGCTCACCCACAGTATTTGAAGTGGTCTGAATATGATATAACTTGGAGCAGGTAGGATCACCCGCCGCATGTTGATAACCCGGGGTAATTGGCTTTGGTAGTCGCTCCTCAAGTGGGAGGATATGTGTTCACCAAAGTCCTCATGGATGGTGGCAGTAGCATCAACATCCTGTATTATGACACTTTCCGCCGGATGAATTTGCTTGACAAGGATCTTAAGCCCTCTTCAACAGTTTTTCATGGTGTGGTGCCCGGAAAGTCGGCTTATCCAGTGGGAAAGATTTCTTTGGAGGTAGCCTTTGGTGATGAATTCAACTACAGGGTGGAGTCCTTGTGGTTTGAGGTGGTCAAAATCAAGAGCCCATACCACGCTCTGTTTGGACGGCCGGCTTACGCCAAGTTCATGGCTAGACCTTGCTATGTTTACTTGCAGCTCAAGATGCCCGGGTTAAAAGGGACGATTACTGTGCATGGTGATCGGAAGACGGTTCTTGAGTGTGAGGAAGGTGATGCAGCTTACGTAGAGTCGAGTTGTGCTAAGGCGGAGCTCAAGTTTTATAAGGAAAATGTTGACCCGACATATATGACTCCACTGAAGAAGCCTAACACGGAGTCTGAGCCGCCCCTCAAGTTTGTGGCGGAAGATACCAAGATGGTGGATTTTACGCCGGGCGACTCCTCACAGCAGTTCACTATTGGGGCCAATATGGATCCCAAATAGGAAAGCGCGCTCATCGAATTCATCCGTGAGAATCGGGACATCTTTGCATGGAAACCTTCTGACATGCCGGGTGTACCGAGAGAATTCGTTGAGCACCACCTTAATGTGGATCCCAAATTTAAGCCGGTTAAACAGTTCCTCCGCCGGTTTAATGAGGAGAGGCGCAAGGCTATTGGGGAAGAGGTGGCCCGGCTCTTGGCAGCAGGGTTCATCGTTGAAGTGTTTCACCCGGAGTGGCTTGCTAACCCGGTGTTGGTACTCAAGAAGAACGGCACGTGGCGTATGTGTGTGGATTACACGGATCTTAACAAGGCCTGTCCAGTTGACCCGTTTGCTCTCCCCCGTATCGACCAGATTATTGATGCAACGGCGGGTTGTGAGAGTTTATGCTTCCTGGACGCTTATTCAGGTTATCAACAGATCAAGATGGCTGTTAAAGACCAAGAGAAGACGGCTTTCATTACGCCTTTGGGTGCTTTCTGCTATGTGTCTATGCCTTTCGGGCTCCAGATTGCCCAGGCGACTTACCAGCGTTGTGTGCAGAACTGTCTTCATGGTCAAATTGGGCGCAATGTTCATGCTTATGTGGATGATATTGTTGTCAAGTCAAGGAAGAAGGAGACTCTACTTGACGACCTGAAGGAAACGTTCGATAATTTACGGGTCTACAAGATGATGCTTAACCCGGCCAAGTGTGTCTTTGGAGTTCCTGCAGGCAAGCTCTTGGGATTTCTAGTCTCTGAGCGTGGCATTGAAGCTAATCCGGACAAGATAAAGGCTATTACCTCCCTGTCTGAGCCGGCATGCATCAATGACGTTCAGCGCCTGGCGGGTCGAATCACTGCGTTAAGCCGGTTCATAAGCCGCCTGGGTGAGAAGGCTATTCCTCTGTATCAGATGATGAAGAAAATAGACAACTTTGTCTGGAGTAAGGCGGCGGATGAGGCACTTGAGGCGCTCAAGAAGCAGCTGGTTGAGCCGCCGGTCTTGGCCGCTCCGGCTGAGAAGGGACCTTTGCTCCTCTACGTGGCGGCTAACAACAGGGCAGTCAGCGCCGCGATTGTTGTGGAGCGTAAGGAGGCAGGGAAAGAATACCTGGTTCAGAGGCCGGTTTACTACGTCAGTGAAGTCCTGATAGAATCCAAGCAACGATACCCACATTGGCAGAAACTGATATATGGGGTGTTCATGGCAAATCGTAAGTTGAAGCATTACTTCCTGGGACACCAGATCACCGTGGTTAGCTCTGCCCCGTTGGGAGACATAATTCAAAACAGAGAAGCCACTGGCAGGATTGCTAAGTGGGCATTGGAGCTTGGGCCTCTTAATCTGAAATATGTGCCTCGCACGGCTATCAAGTCTCAGGCCCTGGTGGACTTTATAAACGACTGGACGGACTGTCAGTCGCCCGAAGAGAAGCCGGATAACACGTATTGGACCATTCACTTTGATGGATCCAGGCAATTGGAAGGGTCAGGGGCTGGAGTTGTCTTAACTTCCCCTAGAGGTGACAAGTTCTGTTATGTGCTAAGGCTGATGTTTCCTTGTACTAACAATGCAGCTGAGTATGAGGCTTTACTTCATGGCCTCCGTGTGGCTAAGGAGATGAACCTGAGCCGGGTTAGATGCTTCGGCGATTCAGACCTTGTGGCTCAGCAAGTCTCAGACACGTGGGATTCCAAAGACACACGGATGGCGGCTTATCGTCAGGCGGTGGACGTCATTGCTGGTCACTTCAAGGGTTATCAGGTGGATCATATTGACCGTCGCAAGAACGAGGCGGCTGATGCACTGTCAAGGCTGGGCTCTTAGCGTAAGCCGATACCACCTAACGTTTTCTTGGATGTGTTGTATCACCCGTCTGTTAAGCTGCCTTCAGAGGAGGATCTGGCTATACCTAACCCGGAGGGGCAGCTGGTGGCGGCTCTGCATGCTATCCCTGACTGGACGCTGCCTTACCTAGCGTACTTGACTCGCGGCGAGTTGCCCGAGGACGAGACCTTGGCGAGACAGATCATGAGGCGATCTAAATCCATGACTATCGTCAATGGCGAGTTACATAAACGCATCGTCACTAGCATTTTTCAGCGTTGTGTTTCTCCTGAAGAGGGTAAGGAGATCTTGAATGAAATTCACGCCGGCGATTGTGGTCATCACGCCGGCTCAAAATCTTTGGTGGCCAAGGCTTTTCGACATGGTTTCTTCTGGTTGACGGCTCATAAGGACGCAGAGGACTTGGTCACTAAATGTGATGGATGTCAGAAGTTCGGGCGACGTGCTCACGTACCGGCTCAGGAATTGTGGATGATTCCAATTACCTGGCCGTTTGCGGTCTGGGGGCTTGATATGGTCGGGCCCTTCAAGAGATCTAAAGACAAGAAGACCCACCTTTTGGTGGCGGTGGATAAGTTTACCAAGTGGGTTGAGGCTGAGCCGGTTAGTAAATGTGACGTGGTTACGGCGGTTCAGTTTGTCAAAAAATTGATCTACCATTTTGGTTACCCTCATAGTATCATCACGGACAATGGCACAAACCTATCCAAGGGGGCTATGCAGGCATTCTCTAAAAGTGAGCACATCCGGCTTGACGTCTCTGCTGTTGCCCATCCACAATCCAATGGTCAAGCAGAACATGCTAACCAGGAGATCTTGAGAGGCATCAAGCCCCGGCTTATGGTTCCTCTACAGCGAACGCCGGGTTGTTGGGTAGAGGAGTTACCGTTAGTTCTCTGGAGCATCAGAACTACCCCCAACAGGTCAACAGGCTATACGCCTTTCTTTATGGTTTATGGTGCAGAAGCCGTGTTACCAAGTGATATACGTCATGACTCGCCGCGGGTGGCGGCTTACGTTGAAACAGATAATGAGACAGCACGTCAAGACGCGTTAGATGCTTTGGATGAAGAACATGATCTTGCAGCAGCTCGATCGGTGATTTATCAACAAGACCTGCGTCGCTATCATAGCCGTAGAGTTAAGACCCGGACGTTTCAGGAAGGCGACTTGGTGTTGCGTTTGATTCAAGACCAGACGGATGCACACAAGCTATCTCCCCCATGGGAAGGGCCTTTCGTGGTCAGCAAAAATCTCAACAATGGGTCATATTATCTCATTGATGTACGAGACGAATCACGTACTTCTGGGCAGGAGACCCACCGGCCGTGGAATATCGCTCATCTGCGGCCTTATTATACTTGAGTCATCGACTCCCATCATTGTACACCCATCATTGTATATATATTTATATATATATATAATAAAATTGGCATCCCTGCAAGCCGGGGCCTCTGTCGTTTATGCGTTTCAGATTGTGCAAAGGTGGACACAACCACAGGGTCATTTGGGGGCTTCTAACCCGCCAGGGTTTAGCTTACACACCCTCTTGATCGGCTCTTCAGCCACCGTAAGGCCGGGTTATATACCCAAAAAGTTGACTCCGTCAACAAGGTCATTTGGGGGCTTCCAACCCACCGGGTTTAGCTTACACACCCTCTTGATCGGCTCTTCAGCCACTGCAAGTTTGAGTTAAACCTGCCTGTATGCTGCTGCTGCTCCGCTAGGTGACCTGCCGAACTCTTGCCAGTTAATCTCGATTAGAGACCCTGAGCTGTTCAAAGTATTTGACAGTCACTGTCACTAGAGACCCTGTACTGGCCAAGGTTAAACCGGCGGCTCTTGTCACGTGAGGGCCGGCTTACGGAGAGCGAGGATAAACTCACCCATTTGCTGCATACTCTCCGCTATGTGGCCCGTTCGTACTCTTAAACAGTTACTCTTTTAAAGACCCTGCACTATTTAAGGTTCAAACGACGGATTTATGTTGCGTGAGAAGTAGCTTATGGGCCCTGGGGGTACTCATGCCCTGCTGCGCCTCTTTATGGTTTGTTGTTGCTCTTACCAGTTAATCTCGCCTCGAGACCCTGAGCCGCTCAAAGGAGTTGACGGTCACTCTCACTAGAGACCCGGCACTGTTAAGAGTTCAAACAATGAGTTCATGCCATAAGAGCCGGCATATGAGTTTTCGAAAAAGAAGGCAAAAGCAAGATTATAAAGGATTTAACATCTCCGGGTTGTGCTTTTTCAAGCCGCCCTCACAGCAATACAGAACATATTCTGTCTTGTTTGTTTTTGCAGGTCTTATATCCTAAGATGAGCCGCTGTGAAGCATGATGAAAGATGTTGCGAGCGGAACACAAGATAGATAAAAGTGCATCAAGTGGCACGGCTGAGGCAATCAAGTTTTTCTACGCCTATTACAAAGTTCTCCAGGGAGCCCAAAATACAACGGACTTAAAGTTCTTTACACACTTCTAGTCTCGGCGGCTCAGAAAGCCGGGTTATCTTTAGTCAGGAGCAATGTGATCAGCTCGACGGTGGGTCATCCTGCGTCGGGTCTTCCACCTCTTCGATCTGAAGGTTATCCACATCCCAGTTGCAGTTTGTTAAAGCTTCAAACTGAGCCTCGTCAAAGAGGGGAGACGGGTCAATTTCAGGAGCAAAGAGTGGCTTACGGCATGCAGGAGTCAAGTCCCTGGCTTCAAAAGTTGGGCAACGCACTCGTTTGCTGTCCTCGCCATAAGACGCCTGCTATGAGGTCAGATCAATTTCGTTAACAAGCGTTGATGCGAGTACTCAGGAGGCCTTCATACATTTGGCATAATCAGCTTCGGTAAAATCTGAGCCGTCATCTTTCTTGGATGGAAAGCCGTCCATCATCTCTTCTGCGGTCAGTTCAGGGGCAAAGGCCAGAGACCGGCTTGGTGTGGCCATCGCTCCCTTTCTGCCGGCTGATCGTTTGAGTTCATCAATTTGCTTGGGCAGAGTGGACAAGACTTCTATTACTCCCTTCATGAGTTTGGGGACGCCCTTCTCAATTAACATGGCTTTGATGGTGCAAAGGGTCCCGCAGTATAGTTGTTCTGTCAAGGTATATATGGCTTTCAACTTCAACAAGCTGTCAGAAGATAGTTGGCGGCTTCTTTGACCTGCAAGGACAGTTAGGCATTATAAGCCACCCACACAGTTTTTCAACAAGGCAAGGAAATTTTCTAAAGTCTTCAGTGCTTACCAAAGATAGCAGAAGTCATCTTGGATATGTGACGCTTGAGGGTTTGTAGTTCTTTTGACACAAGCTTGAGGCGCTTGTTAGCATCATCTGCGCACTTTGTCAGGGCGGCTTGTTTGGACTCAGCAGTCTCTTTGAAGGCGGCAAAGTCAGCTTGAACCTTCTCAAGCTCTTTCACGGCAACCCGCCATTTTTCTTCCACCGCAGCCCGGGCGGCTTGTTGCGAAGCAACATTTTCCTTTAGGCTGGTCAGATTAGACTCAGCCGCATCCAAAGCTTCCTGTATCATACAAAAACAAAAAAGTTCAAGAGGTTTAAGTCGCCAGGATGAGATATTAGTAGACGAGTGATAAAGCTGTTATGGTACAAGTCTCAAGCAGATTGCAAGCAATATACTTGACACTTGGGGGCTAATGTCTGTGTTTTCTCTCACAATCCACAAACAAGTTCCGGCTCAGCTTAGTCAAGTTAAGCCGGTACTTGGGGGCTACACACGGCGCTTCTAAACAGTGACGTCTTCTTAGTAATGACAGATTTTTAGCAGTGAAGCTCCGGCTCATCATTAATATAATGACCCAGACTTGGGGGCTACACTTGGATCTAGTTTTCAAGTAAGTACCGGCTTAATATCTATATTAACCCGATACTTGGGGGCTACAAGCTAAGTTATTTGGAGTATGACAAAGATTGGAAGACCCGGTCTACTATTTGCAATATTAAACCAGCTCTTGGGGGCTACATAAGGGTATAAGGAAAAAGTAAGAGAAGAGGGTACCTCATATTTTTTCTTCATTAATCCAACAAGCTTGGACTCCATATTACGGCTTGCAGAGAGCCGGTTCAGATAACCAGCATGTAGTTCATCCGCAGTCAGTTTTTCTAACACGGGGAATTCAAAGTCAAGTTTTTCTGGTGAGAATGTTTCAGCCTTGCCGGTGTGTTTTGTTAACACATGTGGATTAGGGAATTGATAGCCCGTCCCAGTGATAACAACTTCTGGATGAGCTGTGTCTTCGGCGGCTGTTGAAGGGCTGGGCGGTTTAGGATCAGCCTTTGGAGGACTCTCAGGAGTGGCCATGTTATCATCAGCCGGCTGAGAGGGCTGAGGAGCGTCTTCAGGCGCATCCTTTCTAGCCTCAGTAGGCTCAGCGTAAGTGGCAGGTGAGTCCGGCTTAGCGGTCTCTGGCTCTTGGGCAGCAGGAGCAGCGGTAGACCCACCTGTTTTCCTTTGTTTTGCTTGAGCCCCGGAAACAAAAAGATTATTACATAGAGGACAAGGGTGGTAAAAAAGTATGGTGCAAATACAAAAGTACGCACTCCGGGTTGATCTTCAGAGGAGGCAGCTTGGATGTAGTGGAATCGCCAGATGAAGGAGGCGACTCCTAAAAAAATTAAGACAATAAAAAACAGAGTAAGGCTACAATGCGAGAGTGTTAAAAATTGGACTTGGTTAAAAGAGTACCTCAGCAGGCCGTTTCCGAGGAGCCAGAGAGTTTGGTAAGCCGGCCAAAACCTCTTCAGAGCCGGTGCTCTGGGTTAGACGTCTGGAGTTGTGCTGTTGCTTTTTCAAAAGAAAGCTGGGGTCTAAATAAGCAAGAGGATGAGAAAATGGAACTTTCCGGATGACCCGCCGTGTTTTCTCTTGTGGAAAGTTTTCTGAGTCAGAGGAGATGTAAGTTACCTCAGGGGCGTCCGCATGGCTTGTCTCCATTTCCTCCTATGAATAATTGTTGTCAATAAGTTGCATAAAGAGACGGCCAAGGGAGTCAAGTTCTACCTCCGAGTCGTCAGCTCAGGAAGTTCCTGAGCAGAAGGTTTCTTCTTGTGGGCGCGGGTTTTACCTGCCTTAGGCTTCCTCACAGGAGGATTATATTTCTTCTTCCAGAAAGTAGAGCCGGCCTGTGCATAACCCGCCAAAAAGGTTAAAAGGAGCAAGGCAAAAGGTCAAGACAAGAATGACCAGTTTTGTGGAAAAGGGTTTCTTACAGCTGGAGCCGAGTTCTTAACGCAAGAAGGTTTCAGCCCAATTTTGTTGCAAGTTTCTTGTTTTTCGCCAAGAAGTGATTTGATGGAAGAGTTGATGTCTTGTTCTGTCAGAGGGGTGGTGTTGAAACAGAGAGGGTCATTTGGTTCACCCGTAAATTCGTACATGAGTCGGTCACGCCGGCTCAGTGGCAAGATTTTCCAGGAAACCCAGCAACGGGTTAAGTCGACGCCAGTCAAGCCGTTCGCCATTAAGGCCCTGATCTTCGCGAAGGCCGGAGCATATTTCGCTCGCTCTGCGGCGGACATCCGGTCTGGGAGTTCTCCGGAGGTGCAAAGCCGGGTAGGACGGTAACCCTGCAGCAGATTCTCTTCTTTGGGAGAAGTGTCCTTACAATAAAACCAGGTCTTGTTCCAATCTTTGGGGTGACTTGGCAAGACGACTGCTGGGTAGGGCAAATCTCTCCGTCTCTGGATAGAAACGCCGCCAAGCTCCAAACTTGGTCCAGCCGCCACTTCAGTTTGGCGGTTGACATAGAAGTAATCACGGAAGAGGTCAACAGACGGCTCTTCTTGCAGGTAAACTTCACATAGGACTTGAAACTGACACATATTGGTGACAGAGTTTGGACCTATATCTTGAGGGTGAAGCTTGAAGGAATGAAGAACGTCCCAGAAAAATTTCGACCCGGGCGGGCTAAAACCACGGAGGAGGTGATCCGTGAATACGACAACCTCTCCTTCCTGAGGAGTAGGCCTTATTTCTGGCCCTGGAACCCGCCAATGTATAACGTCCTGAGCCGGCAAGATACCCGATTCTACGAAGTCAAGCAGAAGCTGCTCGGTGAGTCCGGAGCCAACCCAATCACAAGACGCGAGTGCTCTCGACATGGTGGCGGATCAAACTGCGAGAAGGCGCAGAATATGGCGGGTTAGAAAAACGTCAAATAATTAAGGCAGCTATGGTCAGCATGATGATGAGGCGTTAAGCCGCCGACATATTTATCAGAGAGCCGGCAAGGCAATGGTGGGTTAAGTGGACAAGGCGATACTAGAAATAGTGTTAAGTATGGATAAACAGGTTTCACATATTGCAACTATGGCTGAAGATCTACAGGCGAAGATAAATGAAATGTATGCAAAACCTAAAAAGGGGAGTGGAAGAACAGGCAGACAGCACGTGGAGAAGATTGATATGCAGATCTATAACAAGCGGATATTGACATTAAAAGGACGACCGCAACGGATAGACAGTGATATAAGATTCAAGGGGATACTTGACAATCTACATTACGAAGAGCAAATCTGATGAACAACGACGAACACTAAAGAAACCCGATGAACTCGGGGGGACCCTACTCGAAAATGATTGTGGGTTCAACAAAAGGTGGAGGATGGTACCTTGCGGATGCGGACGGGCTGGCGAGTTTTCTGGACCGAGTCAGGTTGATGCAGCGGCCGGCGTTGAGGGCGACGGTGATGTCCGGTTGGTGCGGCGGAGCTCTAGAGGCTTGGGCGTCTGAGGGAGGAAGAAGAAGACAGTGGCGGCAGAGAAAGGAAAGGGGGCCCCTCGTGTCCCTATTTATGAGATGGGATGGCAACAGTGCGCGTGAAAATCGAAGAGGTGCAGTGATGATTGACCGGAGGGGACGCCTCGATTTTTTGGGCCGACCGTTTAATGAGAAGATCTGTTGTGCACATCACGGAATCTTTTTAGCATATTCGACATGACATCACAGCGGGTTATGAGTTTTCTTTTTCAGGTGATAAAAATGTGAGACTCGGCGCCAAGTGAGTTTGAAGATTGACATGAACAGGCTCAAATCAATCTGGGGCCTAATGTTGGGGATATAACCCCGTGGTAAGACCCGCCCAGGAGGGGCCGGGTCATACCTGGTGGCTCGTAGACAAGACTCTTAAGGTGGGCCGGAAGATGAAGGCCAGGCCGCATGGCGGCTTACCGGACGGGCCAAGACGAAGGCCCAGAGAAAGAAGATGGTGTGAGACCCGGGCGGTTAAGCCGCCCGGGGACGGCTAGCCCAAGATGGCAAGGCGGCTTAGAGGCAGGATTGAATACGTTGTATGAGTCGGTTTGAGACTCGTGTAACCCAGGGCCTCGACCTCCTATATAAAGGTGAGACCCTGGGGCGGCTTAGACAGAAACCAATCAATCGAGAACTAGGTCAAGCGAATCCGCTCCCTTGTAATCGATACTCCAATCAATACAACACAAGCAGGACGTAGGCTTTTACCTCTTCTTGAGGGGCCTAACCTGTGAAACTCGTGTCCCTCATCTCGACCAACCCCTTTGAGTCCACCGCCTTAGCGATGGCCTCGAACCTAAGTGTTCGGACATCTGCCGTGACAAAACCATGACTCTCTCTCTCTCTCTCGAAGCCCTATGAGCTATACAACTTCTCCCCCTTTGGCAACAAGTTACCAAAAAGTTCAAAGGTATAGAACTAATTGTCTCTCTGGGGATGATCTCCTCCGGTTGTTGATGTAGGAGTCGAGAGAACCGCTTCGGCGAAGACTTCTGCAGATGTCATCGAAGGAGATGGAGTAGAAACTGGAGGTGCTGAAGGATCTGATGCAACTGAAGGCGCTGCAGCAGGTGCTGATGAAGATGGTCTCAACTCTAAAGCAGGCACTGTCGCAGATCTGGCCTGGGTCTTGAACTGACTGCTGGGCCTAAGAGGGCGACTGTTATCATCATCATCTGAAGAGTGAGGAAGGGGTACTGCATCCACTTCCTTCTTGAGCTCATCAACATTCTTGTTAGCCCATCTACCTTGTTGTTCAGTGTGTGGAACTTGTCCTCAACTATCCTTTCCAGACTCTTTTGGTTCTTTGAAATCTTCGTAATGTCATTATGCATGCCGTGGATAGTGCTAAGAATAAGATCCATCTGCTCACTCCTGGTCTTTGGCACTGGAGCACTAGTGGCTCTGGCTACCTCTGCTGCTGCCTGTGCAGTAGATGAAGTGGGATGATCTGGATTCATCACCACAACGTTGTCCTCAAACTCAGGCTGGAGTGGCATATGTGGTCGATCAAGTGCATATACATTCTTTTCAAGCTTGGTGTTGATAAGCATCTGAATGTACTATGCATATCCACAAGATCTCTTCTGATCAACAGCAGTCCTCTTTGCAGCTCAACTATCAAGTCCATGACCCTGAATCTGGTGTGAAGGTCAATGTGATGCAACATATTGATGGAGTATCCTTGGATCATCTTGTCATCTCCTGACTTGGGCATCAAAGTATACCTCATGATGATGTTGGTGGTGGTCAGTCCTGCCTGCAGATAGTATACTGAGCCAAACTTATGTGAATGCACATAGTCAACAGGGATCTCCTTGTACATCGTTGCCATGGAGTTATGATTCATCTTGGCCTCAGAGTACACATCCAAATCACCATCTTGCACTTGTGGGGCTCCTAAGATGGTAGCCCACTCTTCCACTATGGATTCATACCTGACACCTTCTCTCATCCAGACAATTCTTCCATCTCCATAAAAATGAGTTGTGGAGTAGAATTGCATGATCATCTCATCATTCCAAGCAGTAAACTCTCTACCAACAAATGCATCAATGTCAATGGCCTTGAAGTTCTATTGCACATGGGGAAAATAATATTCATTCTTCTTAATGTAGTCCCAGTCTACATATCTCGTATCACTAACAGCTGGGCTCTTGTCCAGGAGAATGGTTTCATAGAAATCTTGCTGCTCTTTGGTGTAGAATATGTAGTCTACAACAGTCCTTCTCCTCTAAGAATATGGATCAATAGCTCTCCATTCCCTCGGCCATGAATCCTTCCTCTTCTTCATGTCCTCAGCAATAGGATGGTTGTGATTGTGCTCTGGAAGGTGAGGTCTCAGCTTCCTTAAAACAATCATCTCATCCTCTTCAGCAGCAGCTCTGGAGGAGGAACCCTTGTTCTTGGCTACAGCTGGAATGTCTCTAGTTGTCCTCTTGGGCTTAGGAGTTGTGGGCTTCTTGGGAGTAGGTGACTTGCTCTTGGATGGGGCCTGACTGGTCATGGCATCAGCAAGCAGCTTCTTCTTATTCTTGGGAGGAGCCTTGGCAGCTGGCTCTTCCACTTCTTCGGCTTCTTCTGGATCTTCATACATAGAAGTAGGTCTTCCAACAACATGAACAATCCTATTTCTGCTCCTTTTCTTCTCAGCTGCCTTCTTGGGCATGGAGCTCCTGGATGGCTCAATGGACATGGATGTCGTAGCACTCTCTGGTGCTCTCATAGCTTCAGAACTGGCATTATCCTTTCTCACTGGCCTCCTAGATAAAGTGGCCTCAGTAGCAGACTTCTTTGCAGCTCTCTCTGCTTTGTCTTGCCTTTGCTTACCAAGAACCTCCTCTGGCACAAAGTTAGAGTCATCCTCATTTGAGTTGAACTTCCTCCTGGTGTCGGGGCAGGATGCACACGATCACCTATGGGCCCTCGGTCCCCTTTGTGGTTCGGCGGGGGTGAGGTCATGTTGCACAAAGAGCAGAGGTAATGAGACATCACGACGACGAGATGCTGGTGTTTTACCCAGGTTCAGGCCGCTGAGAAGCGTAAAACCCTACTCCTACTTTGGTGGATTGATCGGGGGAACACGAAGCACACGTAGCGCTCAAACCCGGCAAGGGTGCCTTCGGGAGAGCTGCTATGCGAGTACAAGTGTCCAAAGGTCCGAATCTTTAGCTAGGTTGCCTTGGGCCTCCTTTTATAACTCAAGGGGCAACCACAGTGGCAAAACAGACATTACCTAGTGATTAGATAGCTAACAGTGATATCATACCAAACTCTGGCACTTAGGACAAAATGCCATAAATGCTAGTCTAGGTGGCGTACGGGGGTGCATCCCCGGCAGGCTCTTACCACCGCTTGGATGACTGTTGCTTAGTATCTTGACACACCTCTGGACGGGTGTCAAATGGGCATAATCTGCCTTCCGGCGTGTCGCCACGTGCTTAGCGAGAGCCACTTAGCCACCTGAGGGCTCGACACCGCATCGACAACTGACTGGCGTTGCGATGCGGTGTAGGGGTGGCTGATCAGCTCGCGCCTGCCGGGGGATGGCTTGCCGGGTCTTCTTGAAGGTGCGTGCGCCTTGGTCCCCGGCAGGCACCGGGGACGTGACTGGGGCGGCTTGGGCCCATTCTGGGCCGTTGCATCGTCCTTGCCGGCGTTGCTAGCCAGCGTAGGCTGCTTCTGCCGGGGTTTTGGTCTTGGATGTTGGCTTCATCTTCTTGATGTGCTCCTTGATCTCACGTAGAATGGCTTCTCTGGCTTGGATTGGGTTTTGACGGGGTTCTGCTACTACTGCCTGTGCAGAAGTCAGGGGCACTGGGTACCCCATTCCTAGTGCATCGACACCTGGCTCTTGTAGCAACCTTGGGAAACCCATGAGAGCTTGGGGGTGCCTGGATCTTCTGAAGAAGGAGAACTGGCCTCAGGACTAGTGCTTGGATCTGCATCAACACTGAGTTCTTTGGAGTCATTCTGACTGTCTTCTGAGCCTGACATGCTGACCCTGTGAATAGAGTATAGAAGAGCAGTGGGGTTGAGCATCACAAAACATAGAAAATTTTCAAAATTTGAACAAAGATATTCTTAGTTTTAGCTTTCTGTAAAATGGATTTCGGTACCACCGAGTCAAAATTTTCGGATCCTCCGGGACATATGGTCTACTTCAAAGAAAGTTGGCAGTCACTTTGGTGTCACCGAAAATGACCGCTCGGTTTCACCGAGACCATTCTCAGGAACCCTAGAACCCAAATCGGTAGAACCGATTTTTGCGACTCGGAGTCACCGAGATGCGTTTTGCGGACGGCTAAACCTAAAATTTTCTCGTTCGCTAATCTAAAGAATTTTCTAGTGGATTAGGAAGATTGCAAATAGTTGATTATTGATAAGAGTACCCTAATGCGCATGAATCGGACAGAGGAGCGCACAAGGGGGACAGATTAATACCCTAACTCGGTGCTGAATCCGCTAAGGCGACGACGGTGGCGAAGATTCCGTCGACGGGAGCGATTCTCAACGGCGGAGGCGCACGGGGAGGCAACGGCGACGGCCAAGGGGTCCGTAACAGCAGTTCGGGGTTTGGAGAAACGGAATTTTGGCGAGTGAATTTCAAAAGTCGGGTCCGCCAGGTTATATACCCTAGACTGTTGCTAAAACCGATTGGAACATTTTGGTGCCATCGAGTTTCTTAACTGTCAGGTGACAGAGAAACTCGGTGAGACTGAGAATACTCGATCGGTTGTACCGAGATAAAAAACCTAGATCAACTCAGTGATTCGGTGGAACCGAAGTTTTGGGTTGGTTACACCGAGGTTTTGGAATGCAACTCTTGTCGACACAGTACTCCGAGTGCTCCTCACATAGAGGGTTCGAGAAGTGCTTGTTCAAGTTTTGTGATTTAGCATGAATAGAACTTGAGACGAGAAAGCATAAATAGCTAGAGAGGAGTCCTAGTCATTCTTGTACATCCAATTGGCAAAAGAAAACCAAAAGCCAAAGAGCAACAATTGGATATCCTCGAATGAGTAAAGAAATGCAGACCAACATGCTCACACAATAAGATGTCAAATGGAATCATGGCACACATGCACAAACACTCTAGCATCTATCAAGCACTTTGGCAATGACGTAGTCATCTATATATGAGTATATTGACTTAGGAGCCAAGTAAGAATACTTGATCATATGTCATACTCATCGTTTAAGCACAAGTGGGGTTACCACTTTTACATAAAGCATTTAATGTTGTCACATTCTAAGAGATGCTTTAACTCAAGTCTTAGAGTAAAGCTCCCCCTTGATGTGACTGTCAGTGTCAAAACCGGCGGATCTCGGGTAGGGGGTCTCGAGCTGTGAGTCTAGGATCGATGGTAACAAGGGGACGAAGGAGATGATGTTTACCCAGGTTCAGGCCCTCCTATGGAGGTAAAACCCTACGTCCTGCTCGATTATATTGATGGTATGAAGGTTACAGAGTTGATCTACCTCGAGATCTACTAGCTAAAACCCTAGATGAGTTTCTTTGTCCTACAATCTAAAACCCTCCCGGTTTATATAGACACCGGGGGTGCCTAGGGTTTACACATGACAGGACTCCTGCCGAGAATGGAGAGGTCGATTCCCTCATCTTGACCTGGAGCGCACGATGCGCCTTCGGGACTTCCTTCTAGAACACAGGGTCTCGATGTATCCGGCCCTTCCCGCGATAGTCAAAGTGCGGCCCACCAAGCCGGCCTATTGAGAGACAGGCCAGCGGCCCGAGGACCCCTTATTCCAGGACTCCCTCAGTAGCCCCCGAACTAGCCCCCAACGCTAAGGGTCTCAGCTCTGGCAGCTCCGCTTGATTAGAGTCTTCGGCTTGCGGGGTGAGTTCTTCTTCCCATTAGAGATCGGCTGATACTTGTCTGGTTTCCGATCACACGATAGCCTGAACACCATGTGCTGTTCAATCCCGAAGGCCAAATGCCAAAGTGTAAACAGTGTTTTTTCCTGATAACCTTTCTGACAAAGGGTCGTGACCTACCACGACCGCTGAAACAGTTATGAAAACTTGATTCGCAGTTCGAGGCCATTTTTACATTAGCACGACTCATCAATGTGTAGATCGTGCTCCGTTTCACACGGGATATGATTAGCATCTCGAGTTCCTTTTGCGCGTGCATAACGGCACGCACGTCTCGGGAAGCGGAGAGACTTGCAACGTAGCAAAGGGAGGCTAATCAGCGTGACGCCTCATAAAAAGGGAAAAACCCCAAGGCTTACTCACGCTTCCCATTCGCATCCTCTGCTTTCCCAGTCTTCCCAAGCTCCGAGAGCCCAGATCTAGTTCTTCCTCAATTTCCCCTCCGAGCTTTGCCATGGCGGGCTCGGGCTCCATGGGCAAGTGGGAGGCCTCCACGGTCATCGACAAGGATATCCGGGAGCTAAAGCTCGCCGGCTACCTCCCCGCCAACGTCTTCCACCGTGCTCCCGAAGCGAAACAGGTCGTCCCCACCCCCAAGCCAGGTGAAAGGGTGGTATTTGTCCCCCATTTCATCCGGGGACTGAGCTTCCCACTCCACCCCTTCGTCAGGGGCCTCATGTTCTTCTACGGGTTGGACTTCCACGATCTTCCCCCGAACTCCGTTATGCATATTTCGGGTTTCATCATCCTTTGTGAAGCCTTCCTGCGGGTCGAGCCACACTTCGGCCTGTGGCTCAAGGTCTTCAACGTCAAGCCGAAGACAGTTGCGGGCGAGCACACAGACTGCGGAGGGGCGGTAATCAGCAAGCTCCCCCGCGTCGAGTGGCCAATTAGCACCTTGATCGACACAATTAAGATCTGGCAGAAAGAATGGTTCTACATCACCGAACCAAGGGACGAGAGCTGGGCGGCACCTGCCGAGTTCAGCTCCGGACCCCCTACGAGATTGACCTCCTGGCTCAGGAAGGGCCTCGACTGGGGGTCAGATACAGAGGTGAAATTGCTGCAGAAGCACATTACCTCGGTGATCGAGGCCAAGGTTGAGCTGGTCAATTTGGTCCAGGTCATGCTCCACCGCCGTATTCTTCCCTGCCAGCGTCGGGCCTCCCCAATGTGGGCTTATCAGCCTGAGGATGAGCCTACCGTGCGCCAACTCTTCCGCACTACCTCTGAGAAGTTGTGGAAGGCATTATTCAAGCCTCGGAAAAGCTGGCCGTTCAAGGAAGAGGATTCGGGCCTAAGCGCCGATAACTCACCTACCCAGGTACGGTATAATTTTAATCCACCGACTCTGTTTCTTTGACAAAGGGACTGAACGCCTTCCTTTATTTTCGCAGAAATGGTTGAGAAAAGCCACGAGAGTTAGCTGCCCGGCACCACAACCCGAAGACCCCAGGTCGGAGTTGTTGACGGCGATGCTCGTCGTGGCGCCATACTCGGCGCCCGAGAAGAAGGAGGAGAAGAAATCCAGAGAAGGTCTCCGCATGAGGGATCAGCCGGACGCTACGTCCGAGGAAACCCATGCCTCCTCTAACCATGAGGAGGAGCACGAAGACGGGGGGGGGAGGCGATTCCCCCCTCACAAGAAAGAGGGCGGCGTTGCAGGACGCCGTGGAGGATCTACCCCCTCCTGCCCAAAAGAAGGCGCGTAGGCCAAGGTTAATCATGGACGATGACAGTTCGGACTCTAATGCTGAGTCCGAGGACTTTGAGAAGGTTCCCCAAAGGAACCTAAGGGTAAAGCCCCCAGCTCGAACGTATGAATTCGAAGACTTCCTGGGTCATTTATGCAAAGTTTTTAATGTCTTAAATGCAAGAACATCTTTTAATCTACAGCCCATCGCGCGTTCTCCCCACTGACCAAATATCGGATGGGGAGTCTCCGCCCGCCGAGCTGGCAGAGAGTGGGACTGCGTCACACCCCACACCTCCAGGGGCCATTAAGGATGCCGTGGAGGTGTCATCCCGTCAGGCTCCTTTGGAGCCGAACACAGGCGGTGGGGGTGAGCATGACATGGCCGAGGTTGATGCCTCGGCCGCCGAAGACCAGGGGGAGAAAACTCCCCTGGCTGCTGAGGAGGAAGGGCAGAGGGATGTCTAGTCCCCTCCGAGGACGTCTCCGGAGCATGTTGTGCCTCCGGAGCTACCGACTCAGTCCCCGATCAGAGATCGGGCTAGCCGGTCACCACCGGTGCCACCGACGACTGGGTGGCCGGTCATAGAGGAGGCTCTAGCAAGCGCCCCCATCTCCGAGGATCACCGCACTCTTATGGGTGTGGTTCTGCAAGGCATTCAGTCCGTTGATAACGGACTGAAGGAGGCCTTCAATGGTCTCTTGACGAGCTTCAAGGTGAGTCACGTAATACCCTTTTCCTGAACCATTTTAAGTTTATTAAGTTTATGCTATCTTTATATATGTAGTAGCCCCCGAGCCCCGGGTGGGTTTGCAAAAACGCACCCGTGGGTCAAATACTCGGGAATGACCAACTTTGTACAAGGTACCATTAATCCCGCAATGTTCTAAAAGCCCTTAATAGGACCGAACATAAGGTCATATCCTTGGCAGTTCGGGGGTTGGAACGCACATGACCGCACATATGTTTTGTATTTTTTGTAGGCATCATCATCGGCGGCGGCCCTTAATGCCGCTGAGCTTACCGAACTAAATCGGAAGCTCAAGATCTCCGAAGAGGAGCTTGAAAGCCTGAACAAGAGGTTCGACGAGGCACAAGGTAAGCCGAATTGTAACATCTGGGCTGTATATTGTTAATGATCTGCATTGGTACCCCAGTGTAATTATTTACTTATTGCTCCCACAACTTCAGCTGCGGAGGTTGAAAAACTCAAGGCCGAGCTCTAGAAAATGAAGCAAGAGGCCGCGGATGAGAAGGCGGCCGCCGAACAAGCAGCAGCCGCGCTTTCCACTTTGAAAGCTGCGAGTGCCAAGCATGAGGCCCGGGTGGAGGAGGTGCGGCAAGAGCTCAAGGATGCCGGCACGAAGTGCGAGGCCCTTGAGCAGAAAGGCAAAGAATAAGCCACCGAGCTAGCCGCACTGAAATCCGAGCTCCAAAAGGAGCGGGTGGACAGGCGGTCCTTTGAAGAGGAGGTTCGCCAAGTCAAGGCTGTCGCCGATGGTAAGCCGTATTCACTACAATGGCCTTTGGTGGTAGCAGGTTTGCTTTGCTCACCCAGGTGTGGCGTTCCTCAGGCATCTGTGCAGATCTCCAGAAGAGTGCAGCGGACGCGAACAAGTTCTATGCTTCGTGGGAGGAGGATGATGAGGCTCGGCTATTCTGGGCGCAGTTTGAGTCCCCCGAGCGCTCTCCTCTCCTGATCGAGCGGATGAAGCAACTGATGGAGCTACACAGGATGGTAGGGCCGGTCATGAAGGATCTCTGCATCCGGCTATGGCCTGACGAGCCGTTGCCAAGCAGCTATTTCGGCTTGGTGCAGAAACTCTGTGATGCTGCGCCTCGGATTGACGCGCTAAAGCATTCTACATGCATCGAGGGAGCTCGGATGACCTTTGCAAAGACCATGGTGCACTGGCCGAAGCTCAAGCCGACCGAGAGGGCCAACGCACCTCCGCCTCCTGGAAAGGGGCACATGCGCCCCGAGCTATACTTCTCCGCAGTGATGGAGGGTGCTCGGGCAATAGAGGCCCAATGCTCCAAAGACGTTTTGTATGAATGAGCGTGTTGTAATATGTCCTGAAGACTTTGAACGCTTTATAATCAGTGTTGCATGGTTTATCATGTCTTATAAGTCTTTAGTGTTTATTTGGACTCCCATGTGGCCGTTTTATTTGAAAGTTGCGAGTCGTCGGCTTCAGCCCCCACGTAGATACTACGCGAGGTGTCGCTGCCTCCACACTGTGACCCTTAGCCGAGGTATCAGTGCCCGAAGGCGGTAGTGCGAGGGGGACCAGGCAATCGGACTATGATGTTTTATCGCTTTCACTTAGCCGTACGAGCGTAAAAAAAATGCGGGGGCTGATGACCAGCCCCCAGTGTTTTGTGATGTGCGGATGTACCGGGGCCGAAGCCAGCATCACATGGTTTGTACAAGTACAAAACCCATCGTATAACACGGGATAACCTCTATCGATCTTTTAATATGACACTTATGCTTGGATTTGCAGACCAGTTCTCGCTTACTATGACGGTCAGTTTTCGGCTTTCTCCCCTGAGGTGGTTGACCAGGCGAGCTGGAAACACAATCGCAGTGGTTCTCCCTTTGCCCTTTTAGCTGAACGAGCGGAACGTAAGAGGGCAAACACAGGAGCCGGGCAACCCAACTATTGACCCAAGACATAGTTCGGATTCGATGCATATAAAGCAAAATCCAAGATGCCGAACACGCAATCTGGTGTATCGGAGTGATGCTTAGGGTGATATTTTAAATTCAATCCCCCGGTCTATAAGCCGGTTGCATCGTAATGTATACCAAACAGTTTTTGCAAGAAGCGTTGATGAGGGAAGAACAGAGTATGTATATAATACAGCGAAGTGGCCATGTATAATGGTCTTATATTTGCTCAATAATTCTTATAGCTCAGATTGCCGAAACAACTGTTTACAGGTATTTGAAGGTGAAATATAAAATTTACAGCGGAGAGGTTGTACCCGGGGTCTTCGATTGGTGGGTTGACGTCCTCGATGTGCCCTGTTGCCAGTCTGCTCCTGTGCCTCTGAGGGAGTTGTGTTCCTTTAAGGGTGATGCTGTCGGCGAGCGGACCTTGGGAAGAAGATCTTGAGAAGTCGCCGAAGTATGGATGAGCTTTACACTTTACCAGGTCCTTGATGGTACCTGTGGTATGTCCGAGGACATGTGCTGGCAGTAGTTCGGTCCAGCCGAACACTTTCCCTTTGATAGTTGCTCCTCACTGCTGCCCATGGAATCTTGAGTGCAAAGTTGTGCCGTCTTGGCACATATTTGCCGGGCATTAGGGCTGTGCAGTGAGGAGCGTGTCCCTATTTCTGGGGGGAATAAGATTCTGGGAGCTCGGATTGAGACCGGGCTCGTTTGTCAGCCTTAGGTGCCTTGATGGCAGATTTTAGTGTTGGCCAACCGTCATCGTAATGGAATTCGGCCGCCAGGGCCAATGCATGTTCCTCAGTTCAGAGGGAACGCTCTGTGTTGCCGTTGACAGTAATGACCCCCTTGGGCCCGGGCATCTTGAGCTGGAGGTATGCGTAGTGTGGGATGGCATTAAAGCGAGCGAACACTGTGCGGCCCAGCAGGGCGTGATAACCGCCGCAGAAGGGGACAATGTGAAAGATCAAGTCCTTGCTGCGGAAGTTATCGGGCGAACCGAACACTACTTCGAGGCTAACAGAGCCTGTGCACCGGGCTTCGACACCTGGGATCACTCCTTTATAGGTAGTGTTGCTAGGCTTTATCCTTGATGGATCTATACCCATGTTTTTCACCGTATCTGAGTAAATCAGATTGAGGCTGTTTCCTCCGTCCATTAGGACTTTAGTGAGGTGATATCCATCGATAATTGGGTCTAAGACGAGGGCCGCCGATCCCCCATGACGGATACTGGTCGGATGGTCTCGTCGATCAAAGGTGATCGGGTAGGCCGACCATGGGTTAAACTTCGGGGCCACAGGCTCTACGGCGTAGACCTCCCGAAGGGTGCGCTTCCTCTCCTTTTTAGGTATGTGAGTGGCGTATATCATGTTTACAGTCTTTACCTCTGGGGGGAACTGCTTCTGACCTCCATTGCTCGGACCGCGGGGTTCCTCATCGTCCTCGCTGCGTGGGCCCTTGCCTTGCTCTTCGGCTGCGAGTTTGCCGGCCTGTTTGAACACCCAACAGTTACGGTTGGTGTGGTTGGCGGGCTTGTCTTGAGTGGCATGCATCTGGCAAGGCCTCTCCATGATTTTGTCCAGCGGGGTGGGTCCTTCACGATTGCCTTTAGGGGGCTTCTTCCACTGTCCGGATGGAGGATTGCGGAAGCTGGCGTTAACGGTCGTGTCATCGGCGTCGCTATTGCTGTGCCGGCGTTTATTTTTGTTGCGTCGTGGTTTCCCATTTCCATCCCAAACTTCGGAGGTGCCGGGGTCTTCGGGGTTATGGCTTTGTCTCGCTAGCCAGTTATCCTCGCCCGCGCAAAAGCGGGTCATGAGTGATGTAAGGGCGGACATGGTCCTAGGCTTATCTTGACCGAGCTGGCGAGCTAGCCATTCGTCCCGAATATTGTGCCTGAAAGAGGCTATAGCCTCGGCATCTGGGCAATCGACGATCTAGTTTTTCTTGGTCAAGAACCGATTCCAGAATTGTCGAGCGGACTCACCTGCCTTTTGGACGACATTGCTTAGGTCGGAGGAGTCCGAAGGCCATACATAGGTGCCCTGGAAGTTAGATCGGAATGCCTCCTCGAGATCCTCCCAGCTCCCGATAGAATTTTCGGGGAGACTGTTTAACCAGTGCCGAGCTGGCCCCTTAAGTGTAAGGGGTAAGTACTTGATGGCGTGGAGATCGTCTCCTCGTGCCATGTGAATGTGGAGGAGGAAATCCTCGATCCACACTGCTGGGTCAGTTGTTCCGTCGTATTGCTCTCTATTCACGGGTTTAAACCCTTCCAGGAACTGATGCTGCATCACCTCGTCGGTGAAGCACAGTGGGTGGGCAGTGCCTCTGACCCGGGCTATATCGCGCCAGTAGTCGGCGTCTGTTCTGGCCCGGTTTTGTTCCCGACCTCTATTGTTTCGGTCGAGCCAAGGCCGGTACCCGCCCCGTCTATCGGGGGAGTACCCTCTAGATCCTTAGATGGATCTCGTGCTGCCTGTTCTATAATCCAGGTCGTGTCGCAGGTCGTACCTGTCCTCGGGATCCATTGGCTCCTTTCCCCTTAACCCGCCTTAAGACCGATCTGAACGTGGATCGGGGTTGGGTCATCAGTAATTTTCATTGATAAGATCCGATCTAGAGCTTCGTTGAGTGTCAAGAGCTCGATCGGGTCAATTTGCTCAGCGCTTTCGGAGTTAACCTCCGATGTGTCCGTACAAGACGTGTGTTCGGCAGGAGCTGGTACCCGGCCATCTGGCGCTATGGCCGGATCTGGACTAAAAGTCAGATCATCACCGGGGTTAGTCCTGTGGGAGGGGTCAAAAGCGACATCCGAGGTTAAGGCCTCGGAATCCTCGGGTGCGTCAGATGAGATAGCGAGCCCGGTGAGCGAAAGATCGCCCTGAGAGTCCACGGAGAACTATAGGTTCCCGAATCTGACCTCTTGATCAGGGGAGAAACTCCCGACCCGGCCAAGACGGCCGGTCGGGTCAGCATGCAGCACAATGCTGCCGAAAGCGAAGATCTGTCCAGGGACGAAGGAGTCCATGTTCCGGACTTCTTAGTTAATGACAACGTGAGCCATCGGTTCCTTTGGCGATCACAGCGGAACTCTCAATGAAAGCACCAATGTCGGTGTCAAAACCGGCGGATCTCGGGTAGGGGGTCTCGAGCTGTGAGTCTAGGATAGATGGTAACAAGGGGACGAAGGAGACGATGTTTACCCAGGTTCGAGCCCTCCTATGGAGGTAAAACCCTACGTCCTGCTCGATTATATTGATGGTATGAAGGTTACAGAGTTGATCTACCTCGAGATCGACTAGCTAAAACCCTAGATGAGTTTCTCTATCCTACAATCTAAAACCCTCCCGGTTTATATAGACACCGGGGGTGACTAGGGTTTACACATGATAGGACTCCTGCCGAGAATGGAGATGTCGATTCCCTCATCTTGACTTGGAGCGCACGATGCGCCTTCGGGACTTCCTTCTAGAACACATGCTCTCGATGTATCCGACCCTTCCCACGACAGTCAAAGTGCGGCCCACCAAGCCGGCCTATTGAGAGACAGGCCAGCGGCCCGAGGACCCCTTAGTCCAGGACTCCCTCAGTGACATCCCCCCTAAGAGGGATAAACTAACCTTGGGTTTCGTCGTAGAAGACTTCATGTTGGTGATGTAGTGGTGGATGCTCATAGTTGATGAAGATCATCTTGAGTTGGGAGCAATCCTTTTTGTTTCTTACTCTCCTCACCTACACGGGTTAGTCCCAAACACAAGAGACAAATACAAGGATATCTATGGACATGGAGTGCAAAGCATACATGATGATGTCCATGGATTCATTAATTACCTTGTCCCTTGCTTACCTTTGAGGGAATGTGTGACTCCTTGAACTATTGCATAATGTTGAAGTTGATTGCAACTAGTCCTTGCCAATAATGAATGTGAGTGAATTTCATTGGCGGAGTCACCCCTCAAGAACTTCTCTAGTTCTTCTTCTTGGGGACCCACATCAAGTTACTGGGGATCCTTGGTGTTGTAGTAGTGCTAGTTGAAGTAGAACTTGGAGTAGCCTTGGGAACCCACTTCACCATGGCTAGGGACTCATCTTCAAGTATGTCAATGTCATCATGAAGCTTGCCCTCGCCCTTGTGGTCTTGTGGAGGAAGGTCATCTTGAGAGCTTGTTCCCTTGGGAGGAGTAGGTTCATACTTCTCCCTTTGAGGAACAAACTTAGGCTTGGGGTATTGACCTTCTTCCCATTCGACTCCATTTGCGTTGAAGTAGCCAATGCCATGATTCTTCCGGTATCCTCCATGCTTGCGTACAATCTCTTCGAATTGTTTACATCCGGCAAGACTTTTATAGACACCTTTCTCTATAATTCCTTTCAATAAATTGTTTTCTTGCTCAAGTGTAACTTGGCTAAGAGAATCGTTAGTGGGATCAATAGAGCTACTAGAAACAACATCATTTGATTTATCATTAGATTTGTTGTTACTAGATGAAGAACCTTTCTTGCCGTTGTTACTAGATTGCTTAGTCTTAACTTGTGGCATAAATGTAGACAAGAGTAGTCGTTTGGCTAGGTAAGAAGACGTCTTCTTTCGGAGATCATCATTGGTTGCTTTAAGAAACTCATGTTCTTGCTCCAAATTAAGCTTCTCGAAGCGTAGCTTCTCATGAGTCCTTACACGCTCTATATGATCTTCTAACGTAGATTCATGAGCTAACTTAAGAGTGTTTAATTCTTTAGTTAGTCGTTCTACTTCCTTCTGATCATCATCACACGACTTATCTTGGCTAGAGTGATTACTAACAAGTTCATTTTGACTAATATCACTAGATTTGTCAAATAGCAAGTCATCATCTCCAAGTAAGTCATCCTCATCACTATTGAAATCAAGATATTCGGGGTGTGATACCTTGTGGCCTTTAGACATGAAGCAACTTCAACTCCCTTCATTTGGTGAATCAAATATGTCATAGGAGTCGGAGGAAACGAGTGCAAGTCCGGCAACACCTTCATATTGACTATAGTGGAGTGATAGCTTCTCTCGGAGTGGTTGTAGGATTCGGAGCCGGAAACCCATTCACCAACATGAGCTTGATGCCTTCTTCTTGAGTAGCTCTTGGTGTACTTGTCCTTCTTCTTCGAGTCTCTACTTCTCCTTGAGGGTCTTCGTTCATAACGATCATCCCTACTCCTTCTCTCTCTCTCCGAGGTGACTCATCTCTTGAGCTCTTTCTTCTAGGTGACTATTCTCTTCTCTTGTGGGGGGCCGTGCACTCATTGGAGTAGTGTCCGGGCCTTCCACAATTGTAACAATTCCGGTCACGACTAGATGAACACTTCTCTTCATATCTTGAGTTGGAGTTTCTCTCTTTGCCTCTACTCTTGTAGAACTTGTTGAATTTCTTGACCATGAGGCTTATCTCTTCATTGGTAACGAGGTTGTCACTTGCTGTAGCGGGAGTGTCACTTGAGGCTTTGTAAGCACCGCTTGACTTGTTGTGAAGTTCTTCCTTGTCCTTGAGTGACATCTCATGAGCAACAATCCTTCCAATCATTTCCGTAGGCTTGAGATCTTTGTAGTTTGGCATCATTTGGATCATTGTGCACATGATGTCATACTTTCCATCCAAGGCTCTAAGTATCTTCTTGATGATGAATTTGTCGGTCATTTCTTCGCTTCCTAAGCCGGCAATCTCATTGGTAATGAGAGCTAGCCTAGAGTACATCTCCGCGACTCCTTCACCATCCTTCATCTTGAACTTGTCAAGTTGACTTTGAAGCACATCCAACTTAGATTCTCTGACGGAATCGTTACCTTCGTGCATATCAGCCAAAGTGTCCAAATTTCCTTTGCATTCTCAAGACGGCTGATTTTGTTGAATTCTTCGGGGCATAGGCAATTGAATAGAATGTCGCATGCTTGAGCATTGTATTGCAACATCTTTAATTCTTCCACAGTCGCTTCACAATCCGGTTCCTTTCCATCACCAAAGAAATCACCTTGCAAGCCAACACGAACAACAGCCCATATAGTGGGGTTATGACCAAGAATATGCATTTTCATCTTATGCTTCCAACTAGCAAAATTTGTACCATCAAAGTATGGACCTCTACAGTGATAATTTCCCTCACTAGACGCCATACTCTCCTAGGTTGTGAAACCAATGCAATGGAGACCAAAGCTCCGATACCACTTGTAGGATCGAAAGTATGTCTAGAGGGGGTGATTGGACTACTTGACCAAATAAAAATTCTACCTTTTCCCAATTTTAGTTGTAGGCAGATTTTAGTAGTGATAGCAAGTCAAGCACACCCTACACATGCATGTCTAAGAGTATAGCAGTGGAAAGTAAAGACAAGCACATGTAGTAGAGGGTAGGGATTAGAAGATCAAACACAATTGTAGACACGAAGATTTTTCCCATGGTTCTGATAGGTGGCACTATCGTACATCCACGTTTATGGAGTCTTCAACCCACGGAGGGCAACGGTCGCGAGAGTCCACGGTGGGCTCCACCCATAAGGGTCCACGAAGTAGCAACCTTGACTATTCCAGAACGGCTTCCGTCCACGAAGGACTAGCCTTACTATTGGTAGATCTTCATGAAGTAGGCGATCTCCTTGCCCTTACAAATTTCCTGGTTCATCTCCAGAACACGAAGTAGGAGGCTCCCAAGCAACACCTAACCAATCTAGGAGGCACCACCCTCCAAAAGGTAATAGGTTTGATAGTGATGATGAACTCCTTGCTCTTGTGCTTCAAGATGATAGACTCCTCAACACTCAATCACTCTCTCACATATTTGGCTTGGTAGAAGAGATTGATTGGGTGGAAAGCAACTTGGGGAGGCTAGAAATCAAGATCCATATGGTTGGAGTGGATGATCTTGATCTCAACACAAGGGTAGGTGGTTCTCTCTCAGAAATTTGGATATGGGAAGTGGGGAACTATTCTGATTGCTTCTCTTCTGAGTGGGATCTGGTGGAGGGGTATATAGAGGCATCTCCAAAAATCCAACCGTTACACCATTATTGACCAACTCGGTGAAACCGAAGTAAAACTCGGTCGTACCGATTTGTTCAAAATGTGGTAACTTTAGGAATCTCGGTGAGACCGATACATTATTCTCGGTAGTACCGATATGAGTGGCCGAGGGAAGTTTCCAAACTCGGTGAGACCGATCCATAAAACTCGGAAATTCCGATTTTATAAACTTGGTCATCCGAAAGTTGGTCACCGAAACTCGGTTGCACCGATGTAGTACTTGGTTGTACCGAGAAGCTGGGTTTGGCTAGGGTTCCGTATGAGATGGAAAATCGGTAGGGCCGAATGGGAAACTTGGTGGCACCGATTTTGTGTGGTAGGGTTTAGATAGAGTATTTTGTGGGAGAGCTTGTGGGTGTTTTTGGTGGCTAGCACTTGTGCACGTGGAGCAATTTGTTCACCAACATTACCTCACCCCCTTTAATAGTATTGGCTTTCCTATGGACTCAAAGTGATTTCTCACAAAGGAAAATGTAGAGACTCCTTGCTTGAAGCTTTACCAATCCTATTCCTTGCATCTTGGGGTCTCCTCACAATCTATAGCCATCCCATCATTGAACTTTTCCTAAAATATACTTAGTGGAAACATGAGTCCAATGAGATATATGTTGTTATTAATTACCAAAACCACCAAGGGAGCAAATGTGCTATTCGATTGTTCGGTCCTAATGAAATAAAAAAAGCCTTCATCACCCCATTCGGGTGTTTCTACTATATCACCATGCCATTCGGCCTTAAAAATGCCAGAGCCACGTTCATGCGCATGATTCAGAAATACTTACAGAAGCAGTTCAGTCGGAATGTGGAGGCATACATGGATGACATAGTGGTCATGTCCAGGAAAGGTTCCAACCTCCTGGCCAATCTAGTCGAAATGTTCGCTAATCTTCGGTGCTTCCAAATAAAGCTCAATCCGGCTAAGTTCACCTTCGGGGTCCCCGCTGGCAAGTTACTCGGATTCCTCGTTTCCGGACGTGGGATCGATGCCAACCCCGACAAGATTTGTTGGGGATATAACCCCATGGTAAGACCCGCCCAGGAGGGGCCGGGTCATACCTGGCGGCTCATAAGCAAGACCCTTAAGGTGGGCCGGAAGATGAAGGCCAGGCCGCATGGCGGCTTACCAGGCGGGCCAAAACGAATGCCCAGAGACAGAAGATGGTGTGAGACCTGGGCGGTTGATCCGCCCGGAGACGGCTTGCCCAAGACGGCAAGGTGGCTTAGAGGCAGGATAAACTACGTTGTATGAGTCGGTTTGGGACTCGTGTAACCCAGGGCCTTGACCTCCTATATAAAGGCGAGACCCTGGGGCGGCTTAGACAGAAATAAGTCAATCGAGAACTAGGTCAAGCGAATCCGCTCCCTTGTAATCGATACTCCAATCAATACAACACAAGCAGGACGTAGGCTTTTACCTCTTCCAGAGGGGCCGAACCTGGATAAACTTGTGTCCCTCATCTCGACCAACCCCTTTGAGTCCACCGCCTTAGCGATGGCCTCGAACCTAAGTCTTCGGACATCTGCCGTGACAAAACCACGACAGTTGGCGCCCACCGTGGGGCCAGCGCTCGGTGGTGTTGAGTTCTCAAAGGGCTCTCTCCCAGGGATCAAGGGGTACGCTGTTGGCAGGATGACCAAGAGTCGCCGCGGCAAGTTCTACATCGACGACGCCGGTTGGGGCCCCGAGGCCGACTCAATTGAGTACGGGTTCCGGGTCCCCTTCGGCAGAATCCACTTCTTCATCGGCAAGATCGGCGGATCTGAACCTGGGCCGGACGTCTCCACCGACATCGTCGAGCCGGCCCGGCGCGTGCAACCCGCCCGGCGTGTGCGACCTGCCCGCGTTAACCCGGGCAGGAAGCATGTCTTCGTCGGCTTCACCCAGGGCATGGAGCTTGAAGGTTCTATGTCGCGGGAAAATACCCTCATCTGCTCAGAGGACGGATCCTCGAGCGGAGAGACGGAGTCAATCTATCAGCTTCACAATGGTGGGCTTGGGGGTTACATCCAGCATTACCCCGAGTCAGAATATCATGAGTCGGAGGAATATGAGCCGCCGAACCACGCTGCCGTCTTCATGGCGGGTTCAGTGCCGGCCCCCAGTAGCACAGTCGCCGGTGCAACCGGGTCTGGACCTGACAGGCCGCCGGCTCAAGTTCTTCTAGATCTGATGAACAAGCTTACAACCCTGATGGAAACCGAGGTCACTGCTGAAAACCAAGCGGCCCGCAACACGGAGATCACGAGGTTGAAGAACCAGATGGCCGGAGTCCAACAAGAAATCAACGCGCTGAAGGCCCAGATGGATGCTGAGGCGGAGCGTCTTAGGGCGGATGCTTTCCGCCTTGAGCTAGAGCAGCAGTCTGCAGCGGCGGTTCATCGGATGAGGCATCAATCCCGCCTACCGGATCAATATGAAGCCAGAAATCTTTTTAACACGCCAAGGACGGGAGGGAATGTGCCTTTGACCGTAACCTAGACGGCGGAAGTACCTGGAAGCCCGGCGGCGGTTCAGCATCAGCAGCCAGACCCGCCCCGCCGGAATCATATCCCGCCATAGTTTTTTTCCGACGCCACTGGGTCATTATTCTAACCCGGCGGAGAACATGGTGGCGGCGGCCACCTGGCTTGATACAATTCCCATCCCCGACGAGGTGCCTTTTGCAGAGGAGGTGCGGAACGCTATTGGATACCTGCGGACGGCGGTGGCCCAGTAGGAGAAATACATTTATAGCCGTAGTCCCGTGCATTCAACCCCCATCCCCAGCCGCAGCTACAGCCGGCGCTATGAGTCACCGGCGGTTTCTAGCAGTGAACGACATCGGAACCCGCCGCGAGTCGATCGGGCGGCTCTGGATGCTCAGTCGCTGGTGGATCGGGCAAGGGCACAGTGAGAAGCGGCGTCTCTGGCGGCGGCGGCGGCTCATCAGGAACCCACAGTTGCACATTCCGTTTCAGTCGGAGCAGGAGTAATCTCTAGGGCTGTGGGAGTGCCGTGCTTAGCGCCGGCTCTGCGGAACGAGCGTCTGCCGAAGGATTTCAAAGGTCCTCGCAAGGTGCCCAATTATACCGCTGACCTACCTCCAGAGGCTTGGATCGAAAGCTATGAGCTGGCCATGGAGATGTTAGACGTCAGTGACGCAGTATGTGCCAAATATTTCATCATGATGCTGGAAGGGCCGGCTCGCACGTGGTTGAAGGGCTTGCCACCCAACACTATTAATTCCTGGTCTGAATTAAAGGCGAAATTCATCAAAAATTTCCAAGGAACGTGCAAGCAGCCCATGACGATTGTGGATCTGGACCATTGCGTGCAGCGTGATGACGAGTCAGCTCATCACTGGGTCCGGTGGGTCTCAACCATCATCCACTCTTCTGAACAGATTACGGCGGCTCAAGCAGTTTTGATTCTAGAGAAGAATTGCCACTTCACACCTTTGAAGCAGAAGCTTGGCCGGCTCAAGCGCACGTGCCAGGATATGGGGGAGATCATGGCGGCTCTCACCAAGTATGCAGACTCCGATAACACGAAGGAACCTGGCTCCGATGATGAGAAATCGGGTCAGGGTAAGAAAAACAACAATGGCAAGGGTCAACAGCAAAACGCGGTCGGAAATAGCAACCCGGGCAAGCGGAAGAACCCGGACGGCGGGTCAGAATTGGTGGCGAACACCAGCGCTGGGAACAATCGTTCTAAGGGCAATGGGAATTTCAGGCCACCCTTTAACAAAGGATAAAGCTCCTTTCAACCTGGAAGAGATGCTCAATAAACCTTGTCCAGAGCACAGCCGGCCTGATAAGCCGGCAGGCCATACATGGAGGAATTGCAGTATTATGCGGCAGTTTCGGGATTACAGCCTTCAACAGCATTGTAATATCGGTAATGGTCCATCAGGCGGCTCAGGATCCGGTTACCAGGGTCAAGGCAAACATGGAGGTCATAATCAAAGTCTGGCGGTGGAGGCCAGCAGCAGAATAACCAGTCGGGGTACCAGAGTAACCCAAAGCAGCTCAGCGGGGGTCAGTATCATGTTTTTACAACCAGCCTTGACAAGCGAGACCGAAATGTGCGCAAGCGGGCGGTTAATGCAGTCATGCCGGCTCTCCCGCAGTATTTGAAGTGGTCTGAGTATGACATAACTTGGAGCCGGGAGGATCACCCGCCGTGTGTTGATAACCCGGGGCAGCTGGCTTTGGTAGTTGCCCCCAAGTGGGAGGATACGTGTTCACTAAAGTACTTATGGATGGTGGCAGTAGCATCAACATCCTGTATTATGACACTTTCCGCCGGATGGGTTTGCTTGACAAGGATCTTAAGCCCTCTTCAACAGTTTTTCACGGTGTGGTGCCCGGAAAATCAGCTTATCCAGTGGGAAAGATTTCTTTGGAGGTAGCTTTTGGTGATGAATTCAACTACAGGGTGGAGTCTTTATGGTTTGAAGTGGTCAAAATCAAGAGCCCATATCACACTCTGTTTGGACGGCCGGCTTACGCCAAGTTCATGGCTAGGCCTTGCTATGTTTACTTACAGCTCAAGATGCCCGGGTTGAATGGGACGATTACCGTGCATGGTGATCGAAAGACGGCTCTTGAGTGTGAGGAATGTGACGCAGCTTACGCAGAGTCAAGTTGTGCTGAGGCAGAACTCAAGTTTTATAAGGAAAATGTTGACCCGAAAGATATGACTCCACTGAAGAAGCCTAACACGGAATCTGAGCCGCCCCTCAAGTTTGTGGCAGAAGATACCAAGTTGGTGGACTTTACGCCGGGCGACTCATCACAACAATTCATTATCGGGGCTAACATGGACCCCGCATAGGAAAGCGCGCTCATCGAATTCATCCGTGAGAATCGGGACATCTTTGCATGGAAGCCTTCTGACATGCCGGGTGTACCGAGAGAATTCGCTGAGCACCACCTTAATGTGGATCCTAAGTTTAAGCCGGTCAAACAGTTCCTCCGGTGATTCAATGAGGAGAGGCGTAAGGTTATTGGAGAAGAGGTGGCCCGGCTCTTGGCAGCAGGGTTCATCGTTGAAGTTTTTCACCCGGAGTGGCTTGCTAACCCGGTGTTAGTACTCAAGAAGAACGGCACGTGGCGTATGTGTGTGGATTACACAGATCTTAACAAGGCCTATCCAGTTGACCCATTTGCTCTCCCCCGAATCGACCAAATTATTGATGCAACGGCGGGTTGTGAGAGTTTATGCTTCCTGGATGCTTATTCAGGGTATCATCAGATCAAGATGGCAGTTAAAGACCAAGAGAAGACGGCTTTCATTACGCCTTTTGGTGCTTTCTGCTATGTATCTATGCCTTTTGGGCTCAAGAGTGCCCAAGCGACTTACCAGCGTTGTCTGCAGAACTGTCTTCATGGTCAAATTGGGTGCAATGTTCATGCTTATGTGGATGATATTGTGGTCAAGTCAAGGAAGAAGGAGACTCTACTTGACGACCTGAAGGAAACGTTCGATAATTTGCGGGTTTACAAGATGATGCTTAACCCGGCAAAGTGTGTTTTCGGTGTACGTGCAGGCAAGCTCTTGGGGTTTCTAGTCTCTGAGCGTGGTATTGAAGCTAATCCGGACAAGATAAAGGCTATTACCTCCCTGTCTGAGCCGGCGTGCATCAATGACGTTCCGCGCCTGGCGGGTCGGATCGCTACATTAAGCCGGTTCATATGCCGCCTAGGTGAGAAGGCTATTCCTTTGTATCAGATGATGAAGAAAACAGAAAACTTTGTCTGGAGTAATGCGGCGGGTGAGGCGCTTGAGGCGCTCAAGAAGCAGCTGGCTGAGCCGCCGGTCTTGGCCGCTCCGGCTGAGAAGGAACCTTTACTCCTCTACGTGGCGGCTAACAGCAGGGCAGTCAGCGCTGCAATTGTTGTGGAGCGTAAGGAGGTAGGGAAAGAGTACCCGGTTCAGAGGCCGGTTTACTACATCAGTGAAGTCTTGATCGAGTCCAAGCAAAGGTACCCGCATTGGCAGAAACTAATATATGGGGTGTTCATGGAAAATCGTAAGTTGAAGCATTACTTCCTGGGACACCAGATCACTGTGGTTAGCTCTGCCCCGTTGGGAGACATAATTCAAAACAGAGAAGCCACTGGCAGGATTGCTAACTGGGCATTAGAGCATGGGCCTCTTAATTTGAAATATGTGCCTCGCACGGCCGTCAAGTCTCAAGCCCTGGTGGACTTTATAAATGACTAGACAGAGTGTCAGTCGCCCGAGGAGAAGCCGGATAACACATACTGGACGAGTCACTTTGATGGATCCAGACAGTTGGAAGGGTCAGGGGCTGGAGTTGTCTTAACTTCCCCTAGAGGTGACAAGTTTTGCTATGTGCTAAGGCTGATGTTTCCTTGTACTAACAATGCAGCTGAGTATGAGGCTTTACTTCATGGCCTCCGTGTGGCTAAGGAGATGAACCTGAGCCGGGTTAGATGTCTTGGCGACTCAGACCTCGTGGCTCAGCAAGTTTCAGGCACGTGGGATTCCGAAGACCCACGGATGGCGGCTTATCGTCAGGCAGTGGATATCATTGCTGGACACTTCAAGGGTTATCAGGTGGATCATATTGACTGTCGCAAGAACGAGGCGGATGATGCATTGTCAAGACTGGGCTCTCAGCGTAAGCCGGTACCGCCTAACGTTTTCTTGGATGTGTTGTATCACCCGTCTGTTAAACTACCTTCAGAGGAGGATCTGGCTATACCTGACCCGGAGGGGCAGCTAGTGGCGGCTCTGCATGCTATCCCTGACTGGACGTTGCCTTACCTGGCCTACTTGACTCGTGGCGAGTTACCCGAGGACGATACTTTGGCGAGAAAAATCATAAGGTGATCTAAATCTATGACTATCATCAATGGCGAGTTACATAAGCGCAGCGTCACTGGCGTCTTTCAGCGTTGCGTTTCTCCTAAAGAGGGTAAGGAGATTTTAAATGAAATTCACGCTGGCGATTGTGGTCATCACGCCGGCTCAAAATCTTTGGTGGCCAAGGATTTCCGGCATGGTTTTTTCTGGCTGACGGCTCATAAGGATGCGGAAGACTGGGTCATCAAGTGTGATGGATGTCAGAAGTTCGGGCGACATGCTCACGTACCAGCTCAGGAACTGCGGATGATAACAATCACCTGGCCATTTGCGGTCTGGGGGCTTGGTATGGTCGGGCCCTTCAAGAGATCTAAAGACAAGAAGACCCACCTTTTGGTGGCAGTGGATAAGTTTACCAAGTGGGTAGAGGCTGAGCCGGTCAGCAAGTGTGACGCGGCTACGGCGGTTCATTTTGTCAAAAAATTGATCTACCGTTTTGGTTACCCTCATAGTATCATCACGGACAATGGCACAAACCTATCCAAGGGGGCTATGCAGGCGTTCTGTGAAAGTGAGCACATCCGGCTTGACGTTTCTACGGTTGCTCATCCACAATCCAATGGTCAGGCAGAGCGTGCTAACCAGGAGATCTTGAGAGGCATCAAGCCCCGGCTTATGGTTCCCCTACAGTGAACGCCGGGTTGTTGGGTGGAGGAGTTACCATCGGTTCTTTGGAGCATCAGAACTACCCCCAACAGGTCAACAGGCTATACGCCTTTCTTTATGGTTTACGGCGCAGAAGCTGTGTTACCAAGTGATATACGACATGACTCGCCGCGGGTGGCGGCTTACGTTGAGACAGATAATGAGACAGCGCGTCAGGACGCGTTAGATGCTTTGGATGAAGAGCGTGATCCGGCGGCGGCTCGATCGGTGATTTATCAACAAGACCTGCGTCGCTATCATAGCCGCAGAGTTAAGACCCGGACGTTTCAGGAAGGCGACTTGGTGTTACGTTTGATTCAAGATCAGACAGATACGCACAAGCTATCTCCTCCATGGGAAGGACCCTTTGTGGTCAGCAGAAATCTCAACAATGGATCATACTATCTCATTGACGTACGAGACGAGTCACGCACTTCTGGACAGGAGACCCACCGGCCGTAAAATATCGCTCATCTGCGGCCTTACTATACTTGAGTCATCGACTCCCATCAATGTACATCATCATTGTATATACCTTTTATATATATAATAAAGTTGGCATCCCTGCAATCCGGGGCCTCTGCCTGTTATATACTTCAGATTGTGCAAAAGTGGACTCAACCACAAGGTCATTTGGGGGCTTCCAACCCGCCGGGTTTAGCTTACACACCCTCTTGATCTGCTCTTCAGCCACCGTAAGGTCGGGTTATATACCCAACAAGTTGACTCCGTCAACAAAGGTCATTTGGGGGCTTCCAACCCATCGGGTTTAGCTTACACACCCTCTTGATCGGCTCTTCAGCCACCGCAAGTTCGAGTTAAACCTGCCTGTATGCTGCTGCTGGTCCGCCAGGTGACCCGCCGAACTCTTACCAGTTAATCTCGATTAGAGACCCTGACCTGCTCAAAGTATTTGACAGTCACTCTCACTAGAGACCCTGTACTAGTCAAGGTTCAACCGGCGGCTCTTGTCACGTGAGGGCCGGCTTACGGAAAGCGAGGATAAATTCACCCATCTACTGCATACTCTCCGCTATGTGGCCCGTTCGTACTCTTAAACAGTTACTCTTTTAAAGACCCTGCACTGTTTAAGGTTCAAACAACGGATTTATGTCACGTGAGAAGTAGCTTATGGGCCCTGGGGTACTCATGCCCTGCTGTGCCTCTTTATGGTTTGTTGTTGCTCTTACCAGTTAATCTCACCTAGAGACCCTGAGCCGCTCAAAGGAGTTGATGGTCACTCTCACTAGAGACCCTGTAGTGTTAAGAGTTCAAACAACAAGTTCATGCCATAAGAGCCGGCATATGAGTTTTCGAAAAAGCAAGGTCATGAAAGATTTAACACCTCTGGGTTGTGCTTTTTCAAGCCGCCCTCACAGCAATACAGAGCATATTTTGTCTTGTTTGTTTTTGCAGGGTTTATCTCCTAAGATGAGCCGCCGTGAAATATGATGACAAGATATTGCGAGCAGAGCACAAGACAGATAAAAGTGCATCAAGTTGTGCAAATATTCATACATGCGCGATGGCACGGCTCAGGCAGTCAAGTTTTTCTACGCCTATTACAAAGCTCTCCAGGGAGCCCAAAATGCAATAGACTTAAAGTTTTTTATACACTTCCAGTCTCGGCGGCTCAGAAAGCCGGGTTATCAACTTAAGAAGCAAGTGTTCAACTCGATGGTGGGTCATCCTGCGGCGGGTCTTCGACCTCTTCGATCTGAAGATTGTCCACATCCCAGTTGCAGTTTGTTAAAGCTTCAAACTGGGCCTCATCAAAGAGGGGAGACGGGTCAATTTCAGGAGCAAAGAGTGTCTTACGGCGTGCAGGAGTCAGGTCTCTGGCTTCAAACGTTGGGCAGCGCACTCGTTTGCTGTCTTCGCCGTAAGCCGCCTAGTATGAAGTCAGGTCAATTTCATTGACAAGTGTTGATGTGAGTACTCGGGAGGCCTTCATACAATTGGCATAGTCAGCTTCCGTAAAGTCTGAGCCGTCATCCTTCTTGGATGGTGCCATTATCCGAATGAAACGCCTCGAGCGCCTACCTGATGTCCAGAAGCTCACAGGTTGCCTGGCGGCCTTGAGTCAGTTCATTTCAAGGGTCGGTGAGTAGGCCCTACCTCTCTACCGACTGATGAAGAAATCCGACAAGTTCAAGTGGACGGACGAAGCGCAAGCCGCGTTCCAAGAACTTAAGACCTTTCTTTCCACCCACCCGTTGTTGGTTGCTCCAGGCAGCCGAGAGCCTTTGCTCTTGTACATCGCAGCCACGAGCCAGGTTGTCAGCACCATCCTCATTGTGGAGCGTGAGGAGCCTGGAAAGGCATTGAAGACTCAGCGACCCATATACTATATTTCGGAGGTCCTGACTCCTTCCAAACATAGATATCCCCATTACCAGAAGCTGGTTTATGGCATTTACTTAATGGCGAAGAAAGTGATCCATTACTTCCAAGACCACTCGGTCACTGTGATCAGTGACACTCCATTGTCCGATATCTTGAATAGTCAAGATGCCACAGGCTGAGTGGCGAAGTGGGATAAAGAATTCCTTCCTCTGGAAATCAGGTTCGATGCCAAGAAAGCAATCAAGTCTCAAGCCCTAGTAGACTTCCTGGCCAAGTGGATCAAACACGAGCAACCAGCCCCAAGCCTTCCCGAGCACTGGGCAAAGTTCTTCGATGGATCTAAGATGCTTCATGGCTCGGCGGCTCGAGTAGTCCTGGTTTCTGCCAGAGGAGACCGGCTGAGCTAGGTTCTTCAGATTCACTTCGACTCTTCCAACAATGAAGCAAAGTACAAATCCCTCCTGTATGGGCTTCGCATGGCCATCTCACTCGGCATCCGCCGCATGATGATGTATGGCGACTCAGACCTCGTTGTGAACCAAGTTATGAAGGAGTGGGACATTCGGAGCCCCGCGATGACTGGTTACTGTAATGCCGTGAGGAAACTGGAAAAGAATTTCGAAGGCTTGGAGCTCCATCACATACCTCGAGCCAAGAATCAGGCGGCTGATGATTTAGCCAATATCGGGTCCACTCGGCGTGTTATGTCGAGTGATGTGTTTCTCGAACATTTGCATGCCCCGACTGTCGTAGAAGATCCCTTCACGGAGGAGCCCCCACAAGCAGTCGGAGAGTCCGAGGTCGACGTCCCGGCTGTAGTCGATTTGGTCCAGGAGATGCTAGTAATTACTCCTGAGTGGACACATCCCTACCTAGCGTACCTGCTCCGGCAGGAGCTCCCTGAAGATGAAACAGAGGCCTGTTAGATCATCCGACGATCCAAGGCCTTCACTGTGATGGGAGATCAACTATTCAAACAAAGTACCACCGGAGTCGTTCAATGCTGTATTTTCCCGGAGGAAGGGCAACAGATTCTACACGAAATCCACTCAGGGACTTCTGGCCACCACGCGTCCTCTCGGACACTGGTTGCCAAAGCCTTCTGGGCGGGGTTTTATTGGCCGCGTGCCAATGAGGCGGCAAGAGACATTGTCGATATGTGTGTGGGATGCCAGTGTTACAAGAATCAATCACGCAAACCCGCATCAACGCTGAAGACGATTCCTCTCACCTGGTCGTTCACCGTATGGGGTCTCGATATGGTCGGACCCCTGCAGACTGGGTCGAGTGGTTTCAGCCACCTGCTGGTGGCGGTGGACAAATTTACAAAGTGGATAGAAGCGAAACCTATGAAGAGCCTGGACTCGGGAGGAGCAATCAACTTTGTCAGACAGATTATCTTCAGATTTGGAGTACCCAATGACATCATCACAGACAATGGGAAAAACTTTGATTCAGATGAGTTTTGCGAGTTTTGCTACACCCAGGGCACTCAGGTCAATTACGCCTCCGTGGCTCACCCTCAGTCAAATGGACAAGCAGAACGGGCGAATGGGGTGATCTTGCAAGGGCTGAAGCCACGTCTCATGAGAGATCTGGGATACGTTGCAGGAGCATGGGTGGAAGAGTGGCCATCAGTACCGTGGGGTCTCTGGACGACCCCCAATCGGTCCACCAATCGCACCCCCTTCTTCATGGTATACGGGTCGGAAGCCGTCCTCCCGAGTGACTTGCAGCATAATTCCCCCCGAGTACTTTATGATGAAGCTCAAGCCGAAGAAGCATGACAGGACGGCCTAGACCTCCTAGATGAAGAAAGGGAGTTGGCTTTGATAAGATCAACGCTGTATCAGCAGGATTTGAGGCGCTACCATGACAAACAAGTCAAAGGGCGTGCCTTCCAAGAAGGTGACTTGGTACTCCGACTGGACCAGAAAAAACCTCACAAGCTGGCACCGCTATGGCAAGGTCCATTCGTGATCTCCAAAGTGCTGAACAACAGAGCCTATCGGCTCTACAACTTCAAGACAGAGGCAGAAGAGCCCCGAGCTTGGAACGCAGACCTCCTCCGCAAGTTTTATACTTAAAACAGTGAACACCCCTTCATTCCTGTAATGAACATCCGAGTGATGAATAAGAGTCTTTACTTTTTCAATAATTTGTCAAAATTTCCTTAAAAAATCGCTTTCTTTCACTCTGGTGATTTACATTATACTCCTCGCCCCCAATGGGTGTAAGGGCTTAGCTCTGAACCCAATTTCGCCTAAGTTTAAAACTATTCCGAGTGAGGACAACATCCACACTCGGGGGCTTAGCTGTGATCCTGATTTCGCCTAAGTTTAAAAATACTCCGAGGGAGGACAACATCCACACTTGGGGGCTTAGCTGCGAACCTGATTTCGCCTAAGTTTAAAACTACTCTGAGTGAGGATAACGTCCACACTCGGGGGCTTAGCTGCGAACCCGATTTTTCCTAAGTTTAAAACTAATCCGAGTGACGACAATGTACACACTCGGGGGCTTAGCTGCGAACCTGATTTCGCCTAAGTTCAAAACTACTCCGAGTGAGGATAACGTCCACACTCGGGGGTTTAGCTACGAACCCTACTTCGCCTAAGTTTAAAACTATTCCGAGTGAGGACAACGTCCACACTCGAAGACTTAGCTGCGAACCCGATTTTGCCTAAGTTTATGACTACTCCGAGGGAGGACAACGTCCACACTCGGGGGCTTAGCTGCGAACCTGATTTCACCTAAGTTTGAAACTACTCCGAGTGAGGATAACGTCCACACTCTGGGGCTTAGCTGTGAACCTGATTTCGCCTAAGTTTAAAACTACTCCGAGTGAGGATAACGTCCACACTCGGGGGCTTAGCCGCGAACCTAATTTCGCCTAAGTTTAAAACTATTCGGAGTGTGGACAATGTTCACACTAGGGGCTTAGCTGCGAATTTGATTTCGCCTAAGTTTAAAACTACTCCGAGTGAGGATAACGTCCACACTCGGGGGTTTAGCTGCGAACCCGACTTCACCTAAGTTTAAAACTATTCCGAGTGAGGACGACGTAAACACTCGAAGACTTAGCTGTGAACCCGATTCCGCCTAAGTTTAAGACTACTCTGAGGGAGGACAACGTCCACACTCGAGGTCTTAGCTGCGAACCTGATTTCGCCTAGGTTTGAACTATTCCGAGTAAGGATAACGTCCACACTCAGGGGCTTAGCTGCGAACCTGATTTCGCCTAAGTTTAAAACTATTCTGAGTGAGGATAACGTCCACACTCGGAGGCTTAGCTACGAACCCGGTTTCTCCTAAGTTTGAAACTATTCTGAGTGAGGACAATGTCCATACTTGGGAAGTTAGCTGCGAGCCCAATTTCGCCTAAGTTTAAAACTATTCTTAGTGAGGAGAACGTCCACACTCGGGGACTTAGCTGCGAACCTGATTTTGCCTAAGTTTAAAACTACTCCGAGTGTGGATAACGTCCACACTCGGGGTCTTAGTTGCAATCACGATTTCGCCTAAGTTTAAGACTACTCCGAGTGAGGATAACGACCACACTCGAGGACTTAGCTGCGAACCCGGTTTCGCGTAAGCTTAAGACTACTCCGAGTGAGGATAATGTCCACACTCGGGGGCGTTGCGAACCCAATTTTGCCTAAGTTTAAAACTACTCTGAGTAAGGATAACATCCACACTCGGGAACTTGGATGGCGCTCCATACGAGGCCCCGCTAGACATAAAGATTCAAAAAGGCGAATGAAAATGAAGTAAACAAATCGGCGTTGTCCGAAACAAAAGCGTAGATAGCAGTGGCGGATGGCTCACTTTAAGTGTACGGTTACACCAACCACTCGGTATTCTGCAGAAAATCAAATTCAAAGTTTTTTATCAGAGGATCACTCGGGGGTTGAAGGAACTGCTGCGTCGATGAAGGTGTTGAGGTCGATGCTGTCTACGATCCGGGTGGCAGCCTCCAAGAACGTCTCCATAAAGTCCTTAATCTTGGTGTGCTTCTTGTTGACGACTTTGAGGGACTTCAGATTTTCCTCATCCACGCACTTGCAATGGACGCGGATGAGCGAAAGAGCGATGTCGGCTCCGCCTCGGGCCGCAGACTTCTTCTAGGATTGCACTCGGCGTGGTACATCCTTCAGTCGGTTGATGATGGCATCCAGGTCATTCAGGAATTCCTCTCCGGGGGCGACTTGTCGGTCGTTGTCCTGGATGGCGGAGCGAGTACGGTTGAAGTAGACGGTCGCCTCCCCAATGCGTTCATCCAATCGGAGGAGGGCGAGGGCCGAACTGTCTTTGAGAATGCCCGGAGACGGATCCAGCTCCTTCTCGATCCTCTATGTTTCTTCCTCGATGTCAACGAAGAACTCCGGACACCGAGATGGATGGAAAACTAATCAGGGGCGAGTGGGATGTCGAAGCAGTGTGAAAGACATTCGGTTCATTGACTTACCTTTGAGCTTTTCGTTCATTTCATTGCCAAAGTCCTCGACAAACTTCTCCAGCTCGAGCCTTTTGGATGAGACATGCTTCAGCTTAGACTCCCACTCGACAGCCTCCTCTACAAACTTCTTTGCAGCTAACTCCAAGGTTTTCTTCTCCTCCTCCAGTTTCTCGAGTGATTTCAGCTTGTCCTTAGCCGCTTTGGTCTTCAGGTTGGCCTCCTTCCGAGCGAACGCCAGCTCCATGTACTTCTTCTCCAGGGCCTCCTTCATGGTGTCTAAAGAAATGGAAGCCCGGAGCCTCTTAGTAAGTTGGAGATTTTCACTACGAACATCTGATAAAGTAACCTTAGTCGGACAGGGAAGAGAAACAAATTCTACGGCAGTCGGACGGAACACGCTTACCTCCGAGTGAACGTTTTTCCTGCTCTAGATGCGTGTACTTGGCTTTCTCAGCCTCAAGGCTGACGTGCAGGTCCTTCGCCTCCTTCTCCAGTGCATTGTAGCGGGTCCCGAGCTTGCACATGCTCTGTCAATGGGAAACAGAGAAACATTAGTGATGACAATCAGATATGATAAAAAGGGTCATTCGGTTAACAGCAAGACTCTAAGACTCTCGCCGACTGCTTCAGTCGACGGTAGTCTCAGGGACTACACCCAGTGGTTGTGCATGGCGCGCCCCCACTAGAGGATCAGCACTAGGTACTTCCACAAGCTGAGAAACATGTTGTACTTAGTCGGTACTAGGTACTTCCACAAGTTGAGCAATAGGTTCTACTCAGTCTGTACTAGGTACTTCCACAAGCTGAGCAACAGGTTCTACTCAGTCGGTACTAGGTACTTCCACAAGCTGAGCAACAGGTTCTACTCAGTCGGTACTAGGTACTTGCACAAGCTGAGCAACAGGTTCTACACCCCAATAGTCAAAGTCGAGAGGCTCTGGTCCATGGACCATCACCACATCCTCTTCGACAAGTACCACTACGGGTACCTCTACGGGCTCGGCAACAGGATTATTCGAACTATAAGACTCCCGCCGACTGATTTAGTCAAGGGCAGTCTCGGGGACTACACCCAGTGCATGCGCAAAGCGCGCCCCCACTAGAACCAGAGAACACCACCCAGTGGGTGTGCCCAGATGCAAACCCAATCGGGACCCAAAACAGAAACAAGCTGCATACATATCAAAATTCCCGACCAAGGATGGTACTTACGAGAGTACTTACTCGGACATTCTTCTTCAGCGCCTCGCTGGCGTCATAAGCTTCCTGCAATTGACCGCTCATCAGCTCCAGCTGGATCAATGCCTCCTTGCTCGCTCCCACCTAGTCCTCCGGGACGTGGTGCAGCGCGAAGATGTTGGCCATGGGAGGGACATGCGAAAGAGCTGACGAGCTAGCTCCGAATGCGGCTCCGGCCCCTGAAGAGGTTCCCCGAACCAGTGCCGAGGCCTTAGCGGACAACACTTCCTGCATCACGACGTCTGCGTCGGCGGAGGGGTTCGGTGGATTGACCTTGTGATCCCCATCAATTTCAATCACCTCGCGCGGCCCTGCAAGCATTCAGAAGACATTCGGAAGTAAGCAGAAAGGAAAAAAGCATTTGTCCAAAAAATGATGTCCGAGTGAATTAGAAGGCTACCTTTTGAGTATGCAACATCGACGTTAGTTTGGTCCTTCTCCGGAAGCCTTTGGTTCCAGTGAGGCGGTCGAGGTGTCAATGCTATAATGAAGTCATTTGAAACATCGCATCACTCGGCCATATAACGAAAACGTTAATCGAAAGAAAAACACTTACGTCGAGGCCACGAGCACATCCACTTTGATTTTTGGCAAGACAGCCTTCCGAGGCTTGACCGTGGTGACCTTGGGCTGCTTGGTCGCTTTCTCGGGTGACGGTGCGAGCCCTCCTCGCCCATGCTTCAAATTGTGAGTCAGGAGGGCAGGTTTAGACGGCCTGACAACACTTGGCCCCTTGGTGTTGCCCCTGCGGACCCCTGGGTCCTGGTGCGCCTTGGAGCGGGTCTCGAGTGGAACTTCCTCTGACGGAGAAGATTCCGCCTCGTCTCTCGGGTGCGAGGCATCCTCTTCCCCGTCGCTCTCGTCGTTGTCTGCATATTCCTCTTCGTCCCCCAAGCCTTCCTGGTGCTCGATGTCACTCGCCACATCGACCGGCGTGCGGTCAACAACAGGCACCAGACTCACCATCTCCGTGAAAGTCTACCAAGTGAAGAACAAGTCAGTCGAGACAATTTCAACAAGTTTCAATATCACTCAGATAAAGAACATTCGAAAGTTACCTCATTCGGCGGATTCTTGGCTAAGAATGGGGGCACCAACCTGGTCCCCCGGGGATTGTCACGTGCCGGAGTGATTGCCATGAGCTTGGCCTCCACCGCCTTCATCCCGAGCTCCTCCGGGTGCATTCGTGTGGGATCACTCGGCCCCGTGTACTTCCACATGGGATGGACCCCGGGCTGCAGCGGCTGGATCCTCCGCTGAAACAAGACCTCCAGCAGGTCCAAACCGTTGATGCCCTTCCGCACCAAAGCAACCAACGCGATCACAAGGATTTCCACCTCCGTCCTTTCTTCCTTGGACATGGTCAATGAAGGGACCAGCCGAATGTGCTCCGCCAAATATGGCGGAATACCCGACCGACCTTTGCCGATTGGGACATCTTGGCAATAGAACCAAGAGTCTTGCCAGCCCTTCACCAAGTCGGGAAACGTCATCGGCGGGAAACTACCCTTTCCCCTCAGCTGGATTCCTAAGCCCCCACATAACTGCGCTACATTCATCTTGCCCCCAGTCTGATTGGACTTGTTCACGGTCATCACTCGACATGTGAAGAGATGCTTGAACAACCCCCAGTGGGGGTGGCAGCCGAGGAAGTTTACGCAGAGAGACAAAAGCGGCCAAATAGGAAATGGCGTTGGGAGGAAGGTGGTGGATCTAAGCACTGTAAAAACCTAAAAATGAGCGGAAAAATGGATGTGGCGGCAGAGAGAAACCTTGCTCGACGTGAGTCATGAGGAGGACTCGCTCGTCCCCTCACGGCGCAGGCTCGACCTTGCCCGCTTCCGGCGCCCGCCAACTCCCAGCGGCCAGGAGCCCCTGGCTCTCCATCTCCCGCAGTCGGCTGGTGGTCGAGGACGACCCATGTGACCCCTTCTTTGCCCGCTCGGCCTTCGCGGTCGCACTCTTCGTCATCTCCGGCGGATTGGGTGGCGGGTCGGAGGCGGAGCAGAGGAGGGGGAAGTTCGGTGGATCATTGGAAAAATTGAGGGTGGGGGAAATGAGTCTTGTCTTTCTACCACCGCTCGAGCGTCTCTTATACACGAGCCCGGCGCATCTTCAGCCGTCAATCAGCGGGCGGCGCAAGATCTACGGGATCTCCTATACAGTGTTTCGGGGACGCGTGGCGATAGTTGCAGCGTGGAAATCGAGGCGCCGCGCCCACTTGCCCCACTTCCGCGAAGCAACCATCCCCACGCGCACGCGCGCGCGTTGCCCATGATTTCAAACTGGCGGAAATTTTGCTATGGGTTTGTCAGAATGGGTTCCGCACCCGTCGGCTCATCTCGACTCATTTCGGTCTGTCGAATGCTCATTGCAAGTTAATCGAACACTCGGATGAAACCACTGGAGACCGCGGGAGTCATGCAAGGAAACTTGGGAGGCCAGCCTTCGCTCCAGCCTCATCGACCAGGGTTCCTAATGAACTTGCACGAGAGCCGTTAGATTGTTTCTCCTGAGAGATAATCCAATGCTTTCCGGTTGGGATAAACAGTCAAGCCAGTGAGATCAATCGGAATTTGTAAATCTAGAATCTGCCATGGTTTTGAGACTGAGTGGGAGACACCCTAGCCCATTTTTCCTGACGCCTCCAAGGCGCCGATCACACTTTCGAGCGTCGTTCACTCAGCCTCTCAAAACTCGACTGATTCGGGGTCTACTGATGAGGTCACCTACCCGAGGTAGGGTCATAGACCTGACATCTAAGGCCCACCTGGGGCCCCACATTATCATTAAAGTCCATGTACTAGAGATGCATTCGGATGCATATGAAAGATCCACTCGGATTCACCAAGTCACTTAGACAACATCCCACCAGTAGGATTAGTGTCTGCATTCGGGATTAAGGGAGCTGAGACGACGTGGGAGCTGCAACATTCGAGGAACTTAAAGTCACACATGAAGTGTTGTGAAGACTGACGTTAGGTGTAATGCCCCTAGTTAAAGCAGCAGTGTCAAGTAACGCTCGCAGTTACTAGTATTAATTGCCCTTGTAATGGTGCTCGGCCGGCGGTGGCGCACTCTATATAAGCCACCCCCGGGCTCCTAAGCAGGGGTTCCACACTCTATTGTATTCATACCGCCCTAAATAAACACAAAGCCCCGGCCACAATACGTAGGGTCTTTACCTCCTCCGAGAGGGGCCCGAACTCGCAAAATCCGAGTGATACACTTGCGCTCTATCTAGGCTCCACCCCTCTTTTGTACCCCTGGTATTATTGTCAGGCTTGTTCCCTCGACACCAGACAATGTCGAGCCCCCAGACCGAGAACGGCCAGGAGACTGGTATGGTTTGATGGGCTTGTGCTGGTTGATGCGTTTGCCTGGCATGGTACTAGCATGCTTCACACGTCGTCACCACTGCTAGGGAATCTTGAAGGGCTGTCGGCCAATAGAAGCCTTGGCGGAATGCCTTCCCGAAAAGGGCTCGTGATCCCTTCGTGTATCTCTGCCAATAGTTGTTGTCCCTCTTCCCGAGGAATGCACTTCAATTTCACACCGTTCGGTCTCCTTTTGTATAAGGTGCTGTCCATGAACTAGTACATGCTCGACCGCCGGGCTACTCTTTCGGCTTCCTCTGGCTCGTCGGGAAGATCTCCTGTCTGGAGGTACCGGACTATCTGTTGTGCCCATGCCAGAGCCTGTGGCTCGACGACAAGGACCCAAGGCATCTCTTCTGCCGCGGGAACGCTAGCTTCTATGGCAAAGACCGTCGGGTCTGCCGGAGCTCGAGGTTCATCGACAAGCGGGTTGTCGATTCCGGCAACCTTCTTGGCGGCACTTGATAGCTCTGCAGGGAAGTACTCGTTGGAATTAACTTTTCTTTTCTTGTTCTGCAGTGCTGATGGAGTGACTGAAGGTTGAGTTAATCGGATTACAAAATTGCCCGGCTCCACGGGCAGCTTCTCTGCGGTTCTCTTTGACAGGTTTGTCAGCAGTGCTATTCTCGGCCCGAGGGATGTGCTCCATTTGCAGACCGTCAAAGAGCTCCTCCAATTTCCGCACCTCGTCAACATATGCTTCCATCAGGGGACTCTGGTAATCCTTATTCACTTGGCGCACAACAAGCTGTGAGTCTCGTCAGATTATTAACTTCCTGATGCCGAAGTTGGCTGCTATCCGTAGTGCGGCAAGCAATCCTTCATACTCAGCAGTGTTGTTTGTTGATTCCTCCATGGGCAATGCATCTGGATTACGTACTTGAGGTGCTCTTCGGTGGGTGCGATGAGCAACACTCTAGCACCGACGCCTTGCAGCGAGAAAGCTCCCTCAAAGTACATGATCCATTCTTGAGGCGTTTCCTTGCCGTGGAGGGATGTTTCTGGGATGTCCTCGTCTTGCGTTGGTGTCCATTCTGCAATGAATTCCGCCAGGGCTCTGCTTTGGATGGTTGTCGTGCTTTCAAAGCTCAGGTCAAACCTGGCCAGCTCCAACGCCCACTCGACGATCCTGCTGGTTACCTCTGGATTCCTCAAGATGCGTTGCAGCGGGAAGAGAATGACAACGGTAATATGGTGCGCTTGGAAGTAATTGTGCAGCTTCCGGGAGGCCATGAGAAGGCTGAAAAGCATTTTCTGCACCCCATAGTATGTTGATCTAGCACCCTGCAGGAGAGAGCTGACAAAATACACTGGTCGCTGCACCATTTTCTTCTTCTGCATTATCTGTTGCTCTGCCTCTTGCATCATGCTTGCGTTGTTGGCTCCTTGGCTTGCTAGGGCTGACTCCGGCCCGCCAGCCGCCGGCTCGGGGGTTTCTGCTTCGTCTTCCTCAGATTCTCTTTCCGCCACCAGCGCAGTACTAACCACTTGGTTTGTTGCTGCCAAGTATAGCAACGATGGCTGTCGGATTTCGGGCTCCGCAAAACCCTTAAGATTCGAACACAGGGGCGTGCGCGAAGATCCCCTGCAGCTTCTCCCTACCTAGCTCGCTACTCAATGGAAAAGACGATGAACTCGCGCGATGATGAGGAAGAAGATGAACACGGTGGTTTACCCAGGTTCGGGCCGCTGCGAAGCGTAATACCCTACTCCTGCTTTGGTGGATTGCCTCTCGTGGAGGTTTGGTGGATGAACTAGTACAACGATGAGGAGCCTCGTGAGGGCGCTCCTGAGATGGCCTTGGCCCTCTGTTGGCTTGTGGTGGATGGGATAATCGACCGATTCCGGATCCGTCTCTACGGTGCGGCCTAGCCTCTATATATAGCGGTGCCCCGGGTCCTCTTCCCTTATCGCATTGGCGGGAAGGGATCCCACAAGGCCAAATTTGAAGGGGGACAGGAGTACATTCCCGTCCTGTCCAAAGGCGGTCTTCGCCTGCAAAGTAGCTATCGATGATGCAGAGGTGGGATCGGCGATGACATCCGTCCTGTGGGGCTCGTGGTCGTGGTCTTGTTTCACCGGAATGGAAACCTTTGGCGGGTGCTTTGGGAACCCGCGTACGTCCTTGCTCCCTTTGCACCAAAGGGGAAACTACGCCGCCTGGCGCGCTGGCGCCCGCCTGTCCTTCCTTGCGTCATCTTTGACTCCTGAGGCCGGGCTCTGCATAGAGATCTGCGCCGCTTCGGAGGGGGCCTGGGGAGGCCCATCCCTTGCCGGTCTTGACGCTGCTCCTCCTCGCGAGCCTAGGGCCCTCGCGAGGGCCTTGTCCTGAGTGGGGCCGCGCCTGGCTGTGCTTGGCTGACAAAGTGGGCCGTGCCCTGGGTCGCAGGCAGGCAGGTCTGGGTACCCCCGTTCCCAGAACGCCGACAGTAGCCCCCGGGCCCAAGGCGCGCTCGAGCTGGCTTCTGGGCGAAGCCTTGAGGGCGGCCAGAAGTGCCGCGGGCCCCAAACGCCTGCGGGCCAGCCTTCACACGCGCCGAGCATCTGGGCGGCGACGCCCCCGCTCCCCGTGCGTAGCGCTGGCCATCATTGCCCTTCCTTGAATGCTGCTGCTGCTTTGGGCCACGCGGATTTGACCCTTCAGAGGCCGCACGCCTGCCGGGACGGGAGGGGGCGCCGGGCGGTCCTCGGCTGTATATAAGCGGGCGAGGGCGAGAAAGCTCTCACTCATCCTCGTCTTCTTTGCCTCCCCATCTCCAAATCGTCGTTCTCCCAATCATGGCGTCGGTGAGGAAGTTATCTGCTACCGAGAAGGGGAAGGCCTCCGGGGAGGGTCCTGCCGCTCCGCCGCCTAGGAGGGGCCGCGGTCGTCCCCGGAAGCATGCCGTAACGCCGTCAGTGGTTCTCGGTGCACGCGGCTGTGGTTCCGCGCGGCTCGGGGTCACCATCGGCGGTCGCGGTGGGGCGCCGTCCAATGCAGGCGGCCGTAGTAGTCGAGGTGGTAGCGCCTGCGGTGGGAGGTCGTCGGTGGCCACCCGGCCGCCACGCCAGCGGCTCCATTTGGCCGACACGGCCCAGGAGTTTGTGGTGTGGGTGGAGAGGCCGGAGGCCACTTGGTTTCAACTTCTGAGCTTCTTCGCAGGGGCGTTGTCGGCCAGAGGGCCTGCCGGCATGTGGTTGCAGGCCGACGGCTGCTGCAGCGCGGCGTCGTGGGTGGAGGTCGAGATCACCCCCGGGGGCTACGTGTACCTGAACCGCGGGTGGCAGACGTTTGCCCATGCCCGTGGTCTAAAGGGGAGGCGCACCCTTCATTTCAAGTTCGATGGAGTGGCGACGCTCTTCGTCAAGATCTTCGGGGGGGAGGGCGAGCGCTTGGGGTGCTGCCCAGAAGACGACGGCCGCAGAGATCTTGGAGATGAGCTTGGCCTTCACGACAGGCGGCGCGCCTCCAGCAGCAGCGACACCCCCTCCGAAGGAAGCCCGAGCGACAGCAGTGACAGCAGCTATGACACGCCGCCTCGCCGGCGCGCCCGGACCTCGGGGGGTAGCCAGCCGCTGCGGCGCCGCTATTCTGCTCCAGGAACGTTCGCGCCGGCATGCCCCTACGGCCCCGTGAAGGAGGAGGAGGACACCGACTGAGCATTGGTGTGCCGGTGCCGGGGCTCCTGGGCGGCAGCCCCCGTGGGGCTTTTTCACCTTCTTTCTCCTCTTCTCCTGTTCCTGCAATCAAAGAACCAAGGAAGGCCCTGCGGGCGTGTAATGAATTCGGGCGCTTGCCCTTCTTTTTCAGTACTTTTGTCATGTGTCCTGGCCTTTGCGTTTTGTTTGTTGAAGTTGCCTTCCGGTCGTGGTTAGGATACTTAGCTTGACATGCTCGCGTTAGGCTTCTGGGTTGTGGGGGCGCGGCTGCGGCGCTCGGAGAGTCCGTACGTCCTGCGGGCTTCTTCTTCTTGCGAGCGAGTCAGGTTGGGAGCCCTGTCTGCGCTATGTGTCTGCAGGTCCCAGTCCCGCACATTTCCCTACCATCATAAGGTACGACCAGATCGCCTAGACGTACTTCATGAGGCGAGGCCCCGACTCCCTTGACACCGACCGGATCACCAAGGACGACATCAAGGGGGGCGAGTGGCTTTATGACCGGTAAGGCTCCTGAGGCATGATGCTTAGGAGCCCCCTTCGACGCTCAAGCAGCTCTATGTCGGCAGGTCCCAGTCCCGCACATTTCCCCACCACCGTTAGGTATGACCGGATCACCTGGACGCACTTCACGGGGCGAGGCCTCGACACCCTTGATGCCGACCGGATCACCAAGGACGACGTCAAGGGGGCAAGTGGCCTTATGACCGGTAAGGCTCCTGAGGCGTGATGCTCAGGAGCCCCCTTTGATGCTCAAGCGGCTCCCAAATTTTTTTTGCTTCCTGCCCCGGGAGGGGAGGGCCTCCCGAGGCTCGGAGTTGACGCTCACGTAGCTCTACGTCGGCAGGTCCCAGTCCCGCACATTTCCCCACCACCGTTAGGTACGACCGGATCACCTGGACGCACTTCACGAGGCGAGGCCTCGACACCCTTGATGCCGACCGGATCACCAAGGATGACATCAAGGGGGGCGAGTGGCCTTATGACCGGTAAGGCTCCTGAGGCGCGATGCTCAGGAGCCCCCCTTGACGCTCAAGCTGTTCCCAAAGAAATTTTTTGTTTCCTACCTCGGGAGGGGCAGGCCTCCCGAGGTTCCAAGATGGCGCGTCGGGCCGTGAGTGGAGCCCCCGAGCGAGTATGAGACGACATGCGCCTGCTGACTCGTCTGTGAGTACCACGCGAGGATCCGGATGCCAAGGCCTTGGCGAGGTGTAAGTACCGTGCCCCCAGCCCCCGCTCGCGCGGTACGAGGGGGAGAGGAGCAGGCGAGTGCTTGACTTGAAGAGAGAGAAACCAACATAAGAAGTGGCGATGAAAACAAATCTTTGACCCTTTCCTTTAAAACACGATTTGTACAAAACCCCGAGTTTAGTTTCAGAAAAGTTGGCAAATCCAAACACGAGAAAAGCAAATAACGGCCACGTCCGGCACCTAGACTAGTCTTCGTCTTCCCCCAGCGCTGAGCGTAGGGCATCCACGTTGCATGGGCATAGCCATTGGTGGGCAGTGTTGACTTCTCCGCCAGCGCGGAGCTGTGGCCGCCACATTGCATGGGAGGAACCCCTCCGCGTCCTCGGGGGGCTACGGGCGTATACAGCCCGCTCATTATTACGTGAGAGTGTCACGGCTAGAACTTCCGGAGGTGCTGGATGTTCCAGGCGTTCTGGATGGGGACTCTGTCCTGAGTCTCCAGGCGCACGGTGCCAGGCCTGGAGACATGAGCGACCTTGAACGGGCCCTCCCACATGGGCGAGAGCTTGTGCAAGCCCTCCCTGGAGAGAACCCGCCTCAGGACGAGGTCTCCGACTTCGAGGGTCCTGGAGCGGATGCTACGGCAATGGTAGCGCCGTAGCGCTTGCTGATATCGCGCAGCTCGGAGCGAGGCCCGACGACGCGCCTCCTCTCCAAGCACGAGGTCCGCTCCCCGTGTAGCATCCTGACGCTCCTCGTCAAATGCCAAGACCCGTGAGGATCGGTGCTTGATCTCGTGAGGGAGGACGGCTTCGGCTCCGTAGATGAGGAAGAACGGGGTCTCGCCGGTGGGCTTAGTCGCGGTGGTGCGGATGGACCACATCACTGATTGAAGCTCATCAACCCAACCCCTTCCGCAAGCCTCCAGTTTCTTCTTGAAGCTCCTTGTCTTGAGGCCTCGCAGGACTTCCACGTTGGCGCGCTTCGCCTGGCCGTTGCTCCTGGGGTGGGCTACCGAGGCGTAGCATACCTTCGTTCCAAGGTTAGCGCAATAGGTTTTGAAGAGGTTACTTGTGAACTGCGAACCGTTGTCGGTGATGATGCGGTTGGGGATGCCGAACCGGCTTACGAGGCCCTTGATGAACTTGAAGGCCGACCCGGACGGGATGGTGCGGATGGGCTCCACCTCCGCCCATTTGGTGAACTTGTCGATGGCGACGTAGAGGTAGCGGTACCCACCCGCGGCTCATGGGAAGGGGCCCCAGTATGTCCAGCCCCCAGACCGCAAAGGGCCAGGAGAGCGGGATGGTCTGGAGGCCCTGCGCGGGCTGGTGAATCTGCTTGGCATGAAACTGGCAGGCCTCGCAAGACCGGACCAGCTCGATGGCATCGTCAAGCGCCGAGGTCCAGTAGAAGCCCAATCGAAACGCCTTCCCTGCAAGCGTGCACGAAGAGGAGTGATGCCCGCAGTCTCCTCCGTGGATGTCGGCCAGCAGCTCGCACCCTTGCTCCTTGGAGATGCACCGCAGCGCGACGTCGTTCGGGCGCTTACAAGTCGTCGTCTTGCAAACAGTAGGCCATGGCCTGTCGGGCTACGCGCTCCGCATCTTCCTCCTTCTCTGGTAGCGTGCCGTGAAGTAGGTACGCCCTGAACTCTTGCATCCAGCTGTCGTCCTGAGGCTCCAAGGCCAGGAGCAGTCGGGCTCCTGAGGCCTGGCCACAGTCCGGAGCCCCCGAGGGTGGCGCTGGGGGGAGCCCCTCAGTTCGTAGCATCAGGTCTTCAGTGGGTGACGCCGCGGAGGGTTTAAAGAGTCACTCCTCAAAGACTCCTGGCTCCTGGGGCTCGTGACATGAGGCCCTCTTGGCGATGTCGTCGGCTTCCTTGTTCGTGCTGCGCGGGATGTGCTGCAACTCCAAGGCCTGAAAACGTTTTTCGATCTTACGTACCTCTTCCAAATACGCCTCCATGTGCTCGTCCTTGGGTGTATACTCTTTGTTGGAGAAGTTGACGAGGAGCTGCGAGCACGGTGCGGCTGGGGCCTCATGAGGGTCGAGCGCTTCAGGGGCCGTCGGAGAGACTGGGGCCTCATGAGGGTTGAGCGCTACAGGGGCCGTCGGAGAGACCGGGGCCTCATGAGGGTTGAGCGCTTCAGGGGCCGTCGGAGCGGCTTGGGCCTCAGGTGCTCCGGCTTGGGGAGAAGCGGGTTCCTGGGGATCCTGCGAGCCCCCTGGCTCCATGCTTGGGGGCCCGCCGATGCCCGTCGATGCGGTGCGTGTGCCGGCCCGCTCCTCCCTGACTGCCACCAATGCAGCGCTGGCGGAGTGGGGGGTGGCAGCCAGGTATAGCAGCAGGGGCTCCCGAGGGCGAGGTGCCACCATCACCGGCGGGCTCGTGAGGTATCGCTTGAGTTCCTCGAAGGTTGCGTCCGCCTCCGGGGTCCATTCGAAAGGGCCCTTCCTTTTCATGATCTTGAAGAACGGCAAGGCCCGCTCGTCGAGCTTGGAGATGAAACGCCCCAAGGAGGTCATGCACCCCGCCAACTTCTGCATTTCCTTGAGGGTCTGGGGCACGCTCATCTTGTTTACGGCCTTGATCTTCTCCGGGTTCGCCTCGATCCCCCGGTGCGATACCAGGAAGCCGAGCAGCTTGCCCGAGGGGACCCCAAAGACGCACTTCTCGGGGTTGAGCTTCAGGTTCACTTCCCTTAGGCTGGCGAATGTCTCCTTCAAGTCCTCGATCAGGGTCTTGGCCACCCTGGACTTGGCCACGATGTCGTCAACGTAGGCTTCTGCATTCCTCCCGAGCTGCGGCCCCAGGGCGATGTGCATCAGCCGCTGGAAGGTTGCCCTGGCATTCCGCAGCCCGAAGGGCATACACGTGTAGCAGAATACCCCGCACGAGGTGAGGAAGGCCGTCTTCTCGACGTCCTCCACTGCCATTTTGATCTGGTGGTAGCCCGAGAAGACGTCTAAGAAACATAGGAGGTCGCACTCCGTGGTGGAGTCCACGATCTGGTCGATGCGCGGCAGCGGGAATGGGTCCTGGGGGCAGGCTTTGTTGAGGCTCGTGAAGTCGACGCACATATGCTCCTTCCCGCACTTCTTCGGGATGACCACCGGGTTGGCCACCCACTCTGGGTAACGCACGTCCCAGATGACCCCGGCCTCCTTCAGCTTGCCGACCTCCTGGGCGATGAACGCCTGCTTCTCCGGAGCTTGCCTCCTTGCCTTTTGCTTTACTGGACGTGCGTTCGGGCACACCATGAGGTGGTGCTCGATCACGTCCCTTGGGACCCCCACCAGGTCGGAGGCGCTCCACGCAAACACGTCCTTGTTCGCCTGGAGAAAGGCCACCAACGCCTCCTCTTGATCCTGAGGCAAGTCGGCGCCGATGGTGAAGGTAGGGCCAGGGATTCCTTCGTCCACCGGCACCTGCTTCGTCTCCGCTCGACTCTGGGAGAAAAGCTGCCTCTTCTTCACCGGCACGACATCGAGGGCACCCCCGGAGTCTTCCGCGGCTGGCGCGGTGCCCCCAGCACTGGTGCGCGCCGCGGCTGCCGCCTTGTAGGAGAGCTTGAGCACGTGGGACGCATCCTTGACTTCCCCCACGATGGTGAGGATGCCGCCGCTCCCGGGCATCTTGACGACGTTGTAGCCCGGGTGCGTTGCCGCCATGAACTGAGCGAGGGCGGGGTAGCCGAGTATCGCGTTGTACGGGAGGTGGATGTGGGCGACGTCGAAGTCGACCTGCTCGGTGCGGAAGTTGGAGCGGGTGCCAAAGGTGACGGGGAGGCGACCCGCTCCACGGGGACGACGAACCCCCCGACCACCCCAGAGAAGGGCCTAGAAGGTGCGAGCTGGTCACGGGGTAACTGCAGCACGTCGAAGGCCTCCACGGAGATGATGTTGAGGCCGGCGCCACCGTCTATGAGGGTCCTGGAGATGGCCACGCCGCGTATGGTCGGCGTGCATAACATGGCCACGCCGCGTATGGTCGTCGTCTTGGGGTGGTCGTCGGGGCCGAAGGTGATGTCGATCTCCGGCCACGCGCGGTGCGGCGCGGGCTCGGGCCGCGGCCGAACCGCTCCTACGTGGCATAGGAACCGCTTGATATGGCGGCCGGAGGACGGCGCCTGCGACCCGCCGAGGATGCAGGCGACCGCGGGGCCAGCCCTGCGGGCCCAGGCGCCATCGCGCGCCGGGGACCGGCCGTCGTCGGGGATCTCGCCCGTCATGGAGTTGTCGAGCCGGGGCTCGGCTGCCGCCGTGAGTGGGGAAGCTCCGACACGCCCCCTACCTGGCGCGCCAAATGTCGGATTTCGGGCTCCGCAAAACCCTTAAGATTCGAACACAGGGGCGTGCGCGAAGATCCCCTGCAGCTTCGCCCTACCTAGCTCGCTACTCAATGGACAACACGATGAACTTGCGCGATGACGAGGAAGAAGATGAACACGGTGGTTTACCCAGGTTCGGGCCGCTGCGAAGCGTAATATCCTACTCCTGCTTTGGTGGATTGCCTCTCGTGGAGGTTTGGTGGATGAACTAGTACAACGATGAGGAGCCTCGTGAGGGCGCTCCTGAGGTGGCCTTGGCCCTCTGTTGGCTTGTGGTGGATGGGAGAATCGACCGATTCCGGATCCGTCTCTATGGTGTGGCCTAGCCTCTATATATAGCGGTGCCCCGGGTCCTCTTCCCTTATCGCATTGGCGGGAAGGGATCCCACAATGGCCAAATTTGTAGGGGGACAGGAGTACATCCCCGCCCTGTCCAAAGGCGGTCTTCGCCTGCAAAGTAGCTGTCGATGATGCAGAGGTGGGCTCGGCGATGACATCCGTCCTGCAGGGCTTGTGGTCGTGGTCTTGTTTCACCGGAATGGAAACCTTTGGCGGGTGCTTTGGGAACCTGCGTACGTCCTTGCTCCCTTTGCACCAAAGGGGAAACTGCGCCGCCTGGCGCGTTGGCACATGATATGTGTTTTGCTTGGAGCGTCTTGTATGATATGAGTCTTTGCTTTTTAGTTTGCCACAATCATCCTTGCTGCACACTTCTTTTGAGAGAGACACGCTGAATCGTGAATTTATTAGAATACTCTATGTGCTTCACTTATATCTTTTGAGCTAGGCAATGTTGCTCTAGTGCTTCACTTATATCTTTTTAGAGCACGGTGGTGTTTTATTTTATAGAAATTATTGAACTCACGTACCTCACTTATATTATTTTGAGAGTCTTTAAAACAGCATGGTAATTGGTTTAGGTTGTGAATTTAGTCCTAATATAATGGGCATCCAAGAGGGATATAATAAAAACTTTCATATTAAGTGCATTGAATACTATGAGAAGTTTGATTCCTTGCATATAGTTTTGAGATATGAAAATGGTAATATGAGAGTCATGCTAGTGAGTAATTGTGAATTGGAAGAAATACTTGTGTTAAAGTTTGTGATTCTCGTAGCATGCACGTATGGTGAACCGTTATGTAATGAAGTCGGATCATGATTTGTTTAATGATTGTCAACCTTTGTGTGAGGGTCGGGAGCGCGCGATGGTTAACTCCTACCAACCTCTCCCCTAGGAGCATGCGTCTAATACTTTGCTTCGATAACTAATAGACTTTTGCAATAAGTATGTGAGTTCTTTATGACTAATGTTGAGTCCATGGATTATACGCACTCTCACCCTTCCACCCTTGCTAGCCTCTCTAGTACCGCGCAACTTTCGCCGGTGCATTAAACCCACCTTCCTCAAAACAGCCACCATATACTTCCCTCAAAATAGCCACCATACCTACCTATCATGGCATTTGCATAGCCATTCCGAGATATATTGCCATGCAACTTCCACCGTTCCGTTTTTCATGACATGCATCATCACTTTAATATTGCATATAGAGTCATATTTTGTTCTAGGTATCGAGTTGTAAGTAAATAAAAGTGTGATGATTTCCATTATTAGAGCATTTGTCCCGTGTGAGAAAAGGATGATGGAAACTATGAATCCCTCATAAGTTGGGATGAGTCTCCGGACTTTACAAAAAGTAAAAGAGGCCAGCGAAGCCCATATAAAAAAAAGAGGCCAAAGATGCCCACCATAAAAAAGGAAAAAAAAGAAAGAAAAAAAATGAGAGAAAGAGAGAAGGGACAATGCTACTATCTTTTTCCACACTTGTGCTTCAAAGTAGCACCATGATCTTCATGATAGAGAGTCTCCTATTTTGTCACTTTCATATAACTAGTGGAATTTTTCATCATTTTGCACAACCACTTAGTTTTCTTTTTGAGCTTTCATACACTTATAGTTGTAGTGCATTTGTTGCATGGCAATCCCTACTCACTCACATTTATATCTATTGATGGGCATCTCCATAGCCCGTTGATACGCCTAGTTGATGTGAGACTATCTTCTCCCTTTCCCTTGCAACCTCCACCATATTCTATTCCAGCTATAGTGTTATATCCATGGCTCACGCTCATGTATTGCGTGAGAGTTGAAAAGGTTTGAGAACATAAAAAGTGTGAAACAATTGCTTGACTTGTCATCAGGGTTGTGCATGATTTAGATACTTTGTGTGGGGAAGATGGAGCATAGCCAGACCATATGATTTTGTAGGGATAACTTTCTAAGGCCATGTTATTTCGAAAGGACACAATTGCCTTGTTGGTATGCTCGAAGTTTTACTGTTTTTATGTCAATATTAGACTTTTGTTTTGAATCTTACGGATCTGAATATTCATGCCACAATAAAGAATATTACATGGATAAATATGTTAGGTAGCATTCCACATCAAAAATTCTGTTTTTATCATTTACCTACTCGAGGACGAGCAGGAATTAAGCTTGGGGATGCTTGATACGTCTCCAACGTATCTATAATTTTTGATTGTTCCATGCTATTATATTATCTGCTTTGGATGTTTTATATGCATTAATATGCTATTTTATATTATTTTTGGGACTAACCTATTAATCTAGAGCCTAGTGCCAGTTTCTGTTTTTTCCTTGTTTTTGAGTATTGAAGATAAGGAATATTAAACGGAGTCCAAATGGAATAAAATCTTCGGAATGATTTTTCTTGGACCAGAAGAAAGCCAGCTGACTTGGAGATGAAGGCAGGAGAGCCTCCGTGTGGCGACAAGCCACAGGGGCGCGCCCTAGGGGGGGGCGCCCCCTGGCTTGTGGCCCCACGGCAACCCTCCTAACCCTATTCTTCGGCCTATAAATTCCCAAATATTCCCTGGATACCAAAGAGAGCCACGAAAATACTTTTCCGCCGCCGGAAGCCTCTGTTCCTGTGAGATCCATTCTTGGAGCCTTTTCCGGTAATCTGCCGGAGGGGGATTCGATCACGGAGGGCATCTACATCAACTCCATTGCCCCTCCGATGATGCGTGAGTAGTTTACCACAGACCTTCAGGTCCATAGCTAGTAGCTAGATGGCTTCTTATCTCTCTCTTTTCTCTTCAATACCATGTTCTTCATGATCTTCATGGAGATCTATCCGATGTAATACTCTTTTGCGGTGTGTTTGTCGAGATCCGATGAATTGTGGGTTTATGTTCAGATTATCTATGAATATTATTTGAATTTTCTCTGAATTCTTATATGCATGATTTCATATCTTTGCAAGTCTCTTTGAGTTATTGGTTTGGTTTGGCCAACTAGATTGGTAATTCTTGCAATGAGAGAAGTGCTTAGTTTTGGGTTCAATCTTGTGGTGTCCTCACCCATGACAAAGTAGGGGTAGCGAGGCATGTATTGTATTGTTGCCATCGAGGATAAAAAGATGGGGTTTTCATCATATTGCTTGAGTTTATCCCTCTACATCATGTCATCTTACCTAATGCGTTACTCTGTTCTTCATGAACTTAATACTCTAGATGCACGCAGGAGTCGGTCGATGTGTGGAGTAATAGTAGTAGATGCAGAATCGTTTCGGTGTACTTGACACGGACGTGATGCCTATATGCATAATCATTGCCTTGGATATCTTCATAATTATTCGCTTTTCTATCAATTGCTCGACAGTAATTTGTTCACCCACCGTATTATTTTCCTTCATGAGAGAAGCCTCTAGTGAAACCTATGGCCCCCGGGTCTATTTTCCATATTATATTTTCAGATCTATAAACCAAAAATACCAAAAATATCTTGCTGCAATCTTTTTACTTTTAGTTTACTTTTCGTTTTAGCAATCTTATCTATCTATCTCTATCAGATCTCATCCTTGCAAGTAACCGTGAAGGGATTGACAACCCCTTTATAGCGTTGGGTGCAAGTGTTTGATTATTTGTGTAGGTACATCCATTGGTGACTTGCTTGTATCTCCTACTGGATTGATACCTTGGTTCTCAACAACTGAGGGAAATACTTATCTACTTTGCTGCATCACCTTTTCCTCTTCAAGGGAAAACCAACGCATGCTCGAGAAGTAGCAAGAAGGATTTCTGGCGCTGTTGCCGGGGAGATCTACATCAAGCCTACCAAGTACCCATCACAAACTCATCTCTTGCATTTACATTAGTTGCCATTTGCCTCTCGTTTTCCTCTCCCCCACTTCTAAAATGATTTTCCAAAAAGATTTGCCTTTTTATTTGCCTTTCTTCCGTTCGTCTTTTCGTTTGCTTTTTGCTTGCTTGTGTGCTAGATCTATTCGTTACCACCATGTCTGAATCAGGGAAGGGTATCATTGAAAATTCCGAGGGTATTGCTAGTACAAATATTGAGGAAAAACTTGGATCTTGCTCTTTGGATCATGAAATTGAATCTCCTCCTAATTACAAATCTAAAACTTTTCAAGTGGGAGAAGGAAATATTATTGGGAAAAGTGTTATCCAAGAATTCTTTGATTGTACGGGAGTGATGCCTATGAATAATAGATCTATACTTCTTAGCACAAATTGTTATGAGGATGCTATTGTCATGCTTATTGAAAGATTGGAAAGAAAATTTGTGCACCTTCATCCCGCTCTGCAAAAGGTGTTTTATGAACTTCCCAATATTAATCACCCTAAAGCTAAAAAGATTGCTACTATCATCCTTATGCGTGAATTTGATTTTATCGTACATGAAGCTAGGGAGATTTTTGCTTTCTACAATAAAGATATTGAACACCCTCCTATTGAAGAAATTCTCCATGATAAAGAAACCTTGCGTAGTCTTGAATCTAGAGACTATCAATCTTATAGTGAAAATCTTAGGAGGAGAGTTCCCTACGCGGAAGTCACTCAAACCTTGTATCTTGAGACTTATGATGAATTTGATTGGTTAACAAGAGGGATTTTCGTAGGGTATAAAGATGATTGGTTGGAAAAGATAGCTAGGGAACCCGTTATAAATAAGATACGTGTTTTATACGATGATATCTATGGTGATGATCTAGATTACGGGTTTATGAATGTCAAAATTATTGGTCAAAGTTCTTTTCATGAATTAAGTTCCCCTACTAGGAGGGAAACAAAGTAAAGGATAGATCTATTTAGGAAAGCTTTTGATGGTTTGATCAAGTATGGATTTCATACCAAAGATGACAATACCTAGATCTATTGTGTTATGCCTAGCTAGGGGCGTTAAACAATAGCGCTTGTTGGGAGGCAACCCAATTTTATTTTATGTTCTTGTTTTTGTTTGTTTTTTGCTTCTGTTTTTGAGTGTTTTGCACATTATTACCTCTTTAGTAATTGTGTTTTCTTGTTTAAATTAGTGTTTGAGCCAAGTAAGACCTTTGGTATGGTCTACGGTGCTTGTGATTTGATTTTGCTGAAAAACAGAAACTTTTGCTTTCAGTCCAGAAATTCTGTAAATTCACTGGAACGTTCTTTTGATCTGAAATTTTTACACAAGATTTATATAAAAATTTCCCTGATTGTCCTAATTTTTCAGAATTTTTGGAGTTACAAAAGTATTCGAAGTCTATAGATTTCTACAGACTGTTCTGTTTTAGACAGATTCTGTTTTCTTTGTGTTGTTTGCTTATTTTGATGTATCTATGGGTTGTATCGGGGGGTATGAACCATGGAGAAGTTATAATACAGTAGATATTACACCTAAATAATTAGAAAATGAGTTCACAACAGTACCTAAAGTGGTGATTTATTTTTCTTATACTAACGGATCTCATGAATTTCGGTGTACTTGACACGGACGTGATGCCTATATGCATAATCATTGCCTTGGATATCTTCATAATTATTCGCTTTTCTATCAATTGCTCGACAGTAATTTTTTCACCCACCGTATTATTTTCCTTCATGAGAGAAGCTTCTAGTGAAACCTATGGCCCCCGGGTCTATTTTCCATATTATATTTTCAGATCTATAAACCAAATATACCAAAAATATCTTGCTGCAATCTTTTTACTTTTAGTTTACTTTTTGTTTTAGCAATCTTATCTATCTATCTCTATCAGATCTCATCTTTGCAAGTAACCGTGAAGGGATTGACAACCCCTTTATAGCGTTGGGTGCAAGTGTTTGATTATTTGTGTAGGTACATCCATTGGTGACTTGCTTGTATCTCCTACTGGATTGATACCTTGGTTCTCAACAACTGAGGGAAATACTTATCTACTTTGCTGCATCACCCTTTCCTCTTCAAGGGAAAACCAACGCATGCTCGAGAAGTAGCAAGGCCCATCCCTTGCCGGTCTTGATGCCGCTCCTCCTCGCGAGCCTAGGGCCCTCGCGAGGGCCTTGTCCTGAGTGGGGCCGTGCCTGGCTGTGCTTGGCTGACGAAGTGGGCCGTGCCCTGGGTCGCAGGCAGGCAGGTCTGGGTACCCCCGTTCCCAGAACGCCGACAATGGCTCCTCTAGTTTAGGCGCGACTAGGACAAGTGTCGAGTATATGTATTTCTTCAATTCTTGTAGCGCTGCCTCCGCTTCCGGAGTCCACATCATCGGGCCTGCCTTCTTTAGGATTTTGAAAAACGGTAGGGCGCGCTCTGCAGATTTGTAAATGAACCCGCTGAGGGCGGTGATGCAGCCTGGCAAGCAGCGCACGTCCTTGATGCGCTTTGGTGCCTCCAACTGCTCAATTGCCTCAATCTTGGCGGGGTTGGCTTCGATCCCACGTTGTGACACAAAGAACGCGAGGAGTTTGCCGGAGGGGACTCCAAACATGCATTTCTCAGGGTTGAGCTTCAAATTGATCTTGCGCAAGTTCGCAAAGGTCTCCTCTAGGTCTTGAATCAGCATGGCCTTGTCCTTGGTCTTGACCACTATGTCATCCATGTTTGCCTCCACATTTCTGTGTAGTTGTGGCCCAAAACCAATTTGGATAGCTCTCGCAAATGTCAAACCAGCACTCTTCAATCTGAAAGGCATGCGCTTGAAGCAGTACGTGCCGCAAGGGGTGATGAACGTTGTATTCTCTTCATCTTCCTTGGCCATGAAGATCTGGTGGTAGCCAGAGTAGGCGTCAAGGAAGGACAATAGGTCACAACCAGCGGTTGAGTCCACTATCTGATCGATGCGCGGCAAGGGGAAGGGGTCCTTCGGGCAAGCCTTATTGACATCAGTGAAGTCGATGCAAAGTCTCCACTTCCCATTTTCCTTGCGCACTACCACTGGATTCGCCAACCAAGTTGGGTGGATCACACCTCTGATTAGGCCTGGTGCTTCTAGTTTCTTGATTTCTTTAGCAATAAACTCTTGCCATTCCAGGGCTTGCTTTCGGACCTTCTGCTTGATAGGGCGTGCATGGGGACAAATGGCAAGGTGGTGCTCAATCACCTCCCTGGGAACACCGGGGATGTCGGATGGTTGCCAGGAAAACACATCGACATTCGCCCGCAGGAAGGCGACGAGCGTGCTTTCCTATTTGCTATCGAGGGTGGCACTTATTGTGAAAGTACCGCCCTCGACGGCCTCCCGCATAGCCACTTGTTCGACTTGGGGATGATCACCTTGTTTTTCTTGCTCCTGGCGGCAAAGGTCTTTGGTAAGTCCTTGACGGGCATGCTGCACTCCTTGGCGCGCTTCACGGAGTCCTTACGAGACTCACCGAAATTCTTGTTCTTGTTCTTCCCCCCGGGAGCTTTGCCGGCAGGAGCGAGTGTCTCATCGGCAGACACTGCCACTGCCTCCCGGAAGAGCTTGTCGACGCAGAGGACTGCGTCCTTATTGTCAGCGCGGACGATGATGACGGTCATTGGCCCTGGCATCTTGAGTGTATTGTAGGCGTGGTGGGACGCCGCCATAAACTTCGCCAGTGCCGGTCGGCCCAAAATCCCATTGTATGGCAGCGACATCTTGGCTATGTCGAAGACTACTCTCTATGTTCTATAGTTGAGCTCACTGTCGAACATGACCGACAGAGTTATCTTCCTCTTGGGCTGAGATCCTCTCGGGTTGACCCCATGGAAAGATCTCGTCGGCTTGAGATCCAAGTCGGGAATCTGCAAACGCTTGATTACGTCTGGTGATATCAGATTCAGACCAGGTCCACTATCGACCAACATCTTCGTGACCTTGAGGTTGAGTATTGTTGGTGATACCAACAACGGCACACACCCAACGACAGTGATGCGGCCAGGGTGGTCCTCGGCGTCGAAGATGATGGGAGTGTTGGACCGCTTGAGGGGTTTTCTTGCCTCTGCCGCTGGCTCTGCTGCATTGATCTCACGGACCCACTGCTTGAGTTGCCGGTGAGAGGACTGCAAAGATGCGCCCCCGTCAACACACATAGCATCGACAACTTTCTGGAATTCTTGGCCTTCAGATTCTTCTTCATCTCCATCGTCATCACCGTCTTCGTCATCAGACTTTTGTCCCGGCCCCTAGCAGGCTTTTCCTTGCGCTGCTTGGCCTTGCCACGGCGGCCACCACGGCCACCGCTGTTTTTCTTGCCGGAGCCACCTGTACCACCTTGGCCCTTCTCCTTGTTGCGCCTTTCGTACTCTTGCTTTTGTTTTTCAGCAAGCTGTTCTACTTGGCGTCCCTCGGTGATGTCATGGCTCTTGGTGAGGGATGTGAGGTGGCTCTTGGTGATATGGAACGCAGCAATCATGGCAGCAGGGTGGATGTTAGGGATGTTGTGATGTACGCGGCTGAACCTCTGCATATACTTGCGGAGCGACTTGCCATCACTCTAAGGAAGCACGTGCAAGTTGCCAGGTTGTCCTAGAAGCTTGTGGCCTCCATGGTACACGCCAACAAACTAGTTGCGCAGATCCGCCCAAGAGGAAATGGGCCCCTCCGGCAAGTTCATCAACCAACTCCTCACATTGGGCTTGAGCGCCAATGCGAAGTAGTTGGCGAATACCTTCTCATCGCGTCCCCCGACAGCCTGTATGACAATGGTGTAGATGCCGAGGAACTCGGATGGACTGATCTTGTCGTCGTACTTGTCAGGCAGCTCAGGCTTGAAGGCTCTGCTGGAGGGCCAGCGGACTTGCCGCGGCTCGTGGGTGAACACCGGGTAGCCTATCTCGCCGGGAAGTCTGCCGGGCACCCCCGGTGCAGGCTCATCGACGCCTGGGTCCACGCGACCATTGGACTGGCGGCGCGTCTGATGTCGCCTCTCGATGGTGGTGCATGCGTCTTCCTTGCACCTGTCCTTCAAGACTTGCGTTGGTCTTTGCTTTTTTCGCGGATCTTTCAATGCGTATGACACCTCGTCTTCTATGTCAGTCTGGTGGGAAGGTTGTTACTGTTGTGGAGGTGATTGTACCATAGGCGGCCCGCCAGCGCCACGTCCGGTGGTGGCCCCCCCGGAGCCGCTCGGCGCACGCGTAACGGACTTGCCGCGTCTGGCTTGTCGCGGTTTGCGAAGCTCATCAAAGTTTGGATAGCCGCTCTCCAGTCCTCCATCTTCTCTAGCGTGGGCGGAAAGTTCAGTAGCAGCTGAGCCTGCGCCAGAGCTTCCACCATGGTCTTGGGCATAGAGCGGTGTGAGGCGTGGGTGGCGCTCTTACTCCTGACAATGTTAGGAGGAGCATTTCCCCGTGTCGTTGCGCGCTGCCCACTCTCTCCAGGAGGTTGTTGTCAAGCTCTGCCCTGCGCATCCTAAGAGTGACGTGCAGGGGACTTGTATGTGCGCCGCCCAGGGTTGCCACCCTAAGGGTTTTGGTCGCAGTTATCTTGTGAAGGGTGCGGTGGAGGTCCCATTGCGGCCGCCTGCTATCGCGGCCGCCCTTTCCACGGCATAGGCTCCGGTCACCGCCGGCGCGTTTAGTGTCTCCATGACGACGGGGTCCGGATCGCGTCTCACGGAACTCCATGCGGGGTTTTGGCTGCGTTCGCCAGCGCGGTGAACGCGTGGGACGCGTGCATCGGTGTCGCTGATGGCCACTTGTGAGGGCAGCTTGGACGCGGACGGGGCGGGCGTTGCTGCGCCCTTAGCCTTCTTGGGAGGCATGGGCGTCGATGAAGTTGCTGACGATGACACGCAGGAATCGGCAAAGGTTCACTCAAGGGAGATCCCCCTACCTGGCGCGCCAAAGATGTCGGCGTACGACAATCTATGGGACCGGCAGGGCCCCTTTCGTGGTTCGACTGGGGAAATCCTTGGGCGCAAAGAGCATCACCGATCCATGCATGCACAGGGGTTTAGACAGGTTCGGGCCGCCAGAGCGTAAAAGCCTACGTCCTGTGTCTTAGTGGTTTATATGTGGGTTCACCGTACAGGAGCGCTACTGCCCGGCAAGGAATGCTCAGGGAGTATCGCTATGCGTGTAGAATGAATGGGGTGTCGACCTTTATAAAGGTAGCCCTGGGCCTCCTTTTATAAGCTAAGGGGCTACCACAATGGCTAGAATGGTCATTACATGAAGTAAACAATGTATACTCTACCTGCCAAAATCACTGGCAAGAACTATAGTAGGAAATACCTAACTCTGACAGACTAGGACAGGTGCATTTAATGCGCCGTGAGGTGTCACGCCGATGACTTATCACGACAAGGATTGCCTTCTCTTCTGTGCCGTTTGCCCAGCTACCTCTTATTCCTTTACCACGCCGTGGGATGGGTGTCATTAAAGATGCTATAAATCCAGTAAGCTGCCACGTGCCCCGACCAGCTCCACCTAACCGCCTGCCCGTTCGATACCTAGTCGATGTAGACAATCAGCCTGACGACGTGGAGCGATGGCTTGGTTGGTGGAGGCATTGGCGGGTGCATTGGTAGTCGAGTCCTCCGACAAGGAGGCTTGCTGGTTCGCTTGAACCCTTGTTTGATGTATCTTGGAGTTTAGATTTGCTTGGCAAGGTCTTGCCGGTCCGGAGGTCGCAGTCGTCTGGTGCACAAGTCCGGGTACAAAGGGCCCCGTTCTTTAGTACACCGACAAGACTGAACTATTGGTAGAAAGAGAGTGTGCTTCTGCACTTAGAGACGAAGTTGACATCTTGAGGAAGCAAACAACACAATCACATGCATTACTCACGAAAACCATTAAATATTTTGTGGATTTCAGAATGAAGCAACCTGAGAATGGCCGCATTGTAAAGGACCTGACGGAAAAAGGCAAATTCAAATCCCACATGCTAAATCGTAGGTGAAATGTTTTTTCTATCGTTTAATGATATTTGTGTTCATTGTTCATGTAATAGAATGGAACCATTCATTTTTAAGATCATGTAATTTTTTTTATTTTTCTGCCTGTATTTTTTTAGCACGAATCGGTAATAATTCATAAGAACGTACGCGAAATTTCATTTTTTGTTTGTTGAAGCAAAGACATATCATTTTGTTTGCTATGCCAGACCTACAAATATGCCAATCGGGTTGAACGCTGCATTCAAGGGAAATAGTAGTACATATGGCCGTTAAGTGGCACGCATCTGAAAGGGCCAAGATGCTCTACTCACTTTGCAGAAGCAAAAAAAAGACGCTCTACTAACCAAAAACAGTACAACGGCCTGGGTTATGTATGTTAGTTGATATTATTGATATTTCTCAAAAACAAAGTTGATATTATTGACTGATATACTCTATATGTGGTCATATATCTGTTAGTTTTCTATATTATTGGTTGGTAGACTCAGTATTTTGAATTTTGAGACAACACTTGGCTTCTGAAACTCAAATCAAAATGGGAGATGAAATTACTGTCTACCCTTGACACGCACAACTTATCGCCTTGATTCCAGTGCTCTCAATAGGGGTAGGTTCGTAAGGTCACTCAAACGTAACACGACCGCTTCTCACTGCATTCATACATGGTGGGCCCTAAATGTGGGCGCCAAAACACATTTAATCGAAGCTCGTACCAAAGACCTCTCTCTCTCCTTCTATTACCCCATTCATACATGGTGGGCGCCAAAACAATCTCTCCTCGACCGAAATCGGTCCCTGCAAATATTTTAAATAAGGGCTGACGTGACACGATCTCCTGTCATCCCCATGGGTGCCAATCATGGCCATTGAAACACCCTCTCCTCGACCAAAATTGCTCTCAAATATTCGGGAGATGCGTGATTGTTGTCCTATCCCCAACCGACAAATATCACTCTGATGTACGAAATTTTAAATGGGGGTTAAGTTCATAACTTTCCCACATTTTGGACAAGTGTGTCCCAAAGACATGGTTCCCTTACACCTCTTCGTCCATTTTCCCATGCATACATCATCGGCGCCAAAAGACCATCTCCACCTCAGCCTCCTCCGTCCGCCACCCCATCCATCACTACCCTTCTCCACCATGTCGGTGCTGCTACCGAGACCGTGTCGTCCACTATAAGACATCGATGTATCTCATCCACGACGCCGGACCAGGAGCCTTACATCCCGTCCTCCCACTTCATCTGACCCATCGTCCACCTTCTCGGGGCCTCTCCTATGAACTTCTCATCCATCACAATGGGACTTATCCCCCGATGCCTCTGTCTACTATCGTAGATCTGCTTCTATGCCGCCGACAGCCATCGCACCTCCAGCACCGTCAACGTATCAGCAGAGGATTACACAGCGCCGCAAGAGATGTGATACTCTTTCATATATGGTCAACTTTTTTATCTCAACAAGAAAATAGATCGTCACTTGTTTGCTGTACTTTGTTTTCAACTCTTAGAATCTTAGTAGTTAGTTGAAAGCAAACTTTGGTTGCTAAGTAGCCTTTGTGCGGTCTGTAGCTTTAGTTATGGCATGGCACAATCAACACTATACTCATCATGCTTAGGGTTTCCCCCTTTTATGATCACTATACGATCAACCTACGCGCTTCGTGTCGTATTAGCACTGCTCCACCCATCAAGGTAAACAAGCATAGTTGTTAAAATATGAACATGATATGATGCTGATATTAGTAAAACAAAGACACATTTAATAGGTCAGCTAAATGTTCCTAATTTAGTTTCAAAATGCAAGTTCCTCGTGTGGGCGAATATACAGGGTGGCCAGGGTGGGTAGCGGCCCACCCTAGGATTTTGGGTCGGCATGTATAGCATAAGAGATTAGAACATGGTCAGTTATCCAAAGCCATTGCTGTTGCTCATTAGGGTTTGTTGTGTACTGAGTGCTACCTAACTTTAATGTTTCAGATGTTTCGGTAATTTTTAATACCTGTAAAGTTGACAGGGTTTCAAAATTCCTGGCCTAGGAACAAACACTAGTCATGTTGGATTGTTGGTCATAGTGACATTGACACAGATTACTACTGCAGGCCAGGTTTGTTGACAATTTTACCAGTGTTTGTTACTCATTCGATATGATATCCAATTATTCACATATGTTAGTTGCAAACAATAAGTGCCAGCCCAACGTCTTGATTCAGATTTTGGACAGTCTCTTACTGTAGTTACTCTTCTGCATACTTGTACTAGTAAGCTCACAAGTAATGATTGATTCACTAGCTTTATGATTGCCTTGTCATATTTGTTTTCAATATTTTTTTAGGGTGGACCACTTTGTTTCCAAATCCTGGATCCGCAGACATGAGTGAACAATATTTTTCTGTGTGATCTCTTCCAACATGTGTGGGCAACGAACATGTCATTGTACAGAAGAAAGGGTTATATCCAACTTTTACATAGACTATGATCTTTTTCATGGACTACAATCTACCAATGTGCTTTGTGTCGCACTAGAATTACCCCACCCTTGAAGCTAAACAACATGCCACTCATAATTCAGAAGTTTATTCGTTCGAATATGAATTTGATATGATACTAATATTAATTAAACAGACCCCCATTTAATTGTATGATAATGCTCCTACTTCAGCTTTTAAATGTGTGTCCTTCCCTTATGGTGAAACATGAGAGGTTTGTATTTCTGTGTGCGCTTTGGTCGTCATGGTTGGGGGACGAACTTTGTATACACAGGGGTTTATAGGGAGACACTATTGGAGTACAATCTGCAATGCATTCCAAAGTTAATCTCACTAGTTTTTATGTTTCCATGAATCTCATATTGAACATCATCATAATGATGATGAGAATGCGTGCATGTGAAGAATAATGCAGAACAGTGCAATGGCTATGAAGTTTGGCATCAAGGGAATTGATATCCAGTCTGAATGCAATGGAATCCACACGCTCCCCACCTACAGAATCGTGTTCAGAATATGATCCTAACAATGATTCTGTGCTAGCTGGAGACCTAAGTCCATGTAGCTCTCTAGTGGAGGAGTCAGAGGCAGATGCCCTATCTTATTCACACCTCAAGGTGCTTTCTGTAACTTGGCAATGTTATATTGGCCGCACATATCTTGCAAATGATGCTTTGCTTGCTTCTACTTTGTTGCACTGCCATTTCCTTAGTTTACACATCATATATGTGAATATGCCATGCATATCCATTTTCAGTACATATTACACCTAACATTATACCATATTTCTCCATTCAAATGTTGTTCTTGTGTATCAGGCGTTCAAAAGGAAGAGGGTCGATCGCAAAGGAGCACGAACAAAGTATTTGGAAAAGGTAGTGGTACCTAATAAATCAAATAGCCCTTCGGGTTTTGTGGCAATATCACTAGACCCACAAAACACAACCCCAACTCTAGCAGACTCTACCCCTACTCCATTAGCCATAGCAGATGGACCAACACAGTAGACCCCAATTGCAGTAAACAGTATGACGATGTCAGTTGACATAGCACTAGCTCTATGACGCAAAACCCCCATAACAGCAAAGAGTACACAAACTCCAGTGAACAAAGCCCTATTCGAACTGGAGAGAGCCCCAATTGCCGCAAATAGGACCCCCATTCCACTTATTCCCACTTTAGAATAACAAGCTTTTATTGTTGTCAGGAACTTTGTGCATATCTTCCCCTCATGGAAAGATTATAGTACAGACCAACAGGAATTTCAAATCTTCCTCTGCAACTTACGTGTACGTAATGTTATTCATAGTAATTACTATCTATGTTTCTACTAGCTGGACATGAAAGATTTCATTCTTTTAAATAGGCGAGGACCAATCTGGATAGTCAAGACGAGCAAAGCTTGGTTACGCTTTTCAAGCACGCTTTGAGGAAGTGTCATTGCTACCTGAGGCAAGCACACTTCAATGGAACGCCTTTGAATGAAATTTCTATGAAGTCTCTAGTGCTACATTTGTAAGACACTGACTGGAATAAGCTTGTGACACATTGGTCTCGTCTAGAGCGTAAGGTACTGTCTATTATATCACATCCGAATTTGAACTACATTTCCGCATGTGCCTTACCATCTCGCTTGTAAGAAAACTGTTTGCAAAACAATACCCATTCTCAAGGGACCACAGGATCTCGCAACTATACTGCACACCGCATTGCTCATGTGAGTACCTGTTCCCTTGTTTCACCATACTTACTTTCATAGCTGGTTGATTATGTAACATCACTACACATGTTAGCCTCCTTATCATCCATTTGGTGGAAATAAGATCGCTATTGACTCTTACTGTCGGTGTAGTGAGAACCAGGGCCTCACAAACCTTCTAGGCATGGGGTCTTGCCAGTCCAGAGCTATCGCGAAGCAGACCCGGCAAGGAGACAATATTGCTGACAAGCAATGCATCCGACAAGCACTACATGAGCAAGCAAGACCAAGAACTCGTTGGGATGGAACTTTCCCTCGGCAGCACAGTTTTTTGGCAAGGCAGAGTCGGCAAGACAAGACCCGACGAGGCGGAGCCGGCAAACCGATATCTTCTGGCAAGCTCAAGGCCGGCAAGCTCAGCACTGGCAAGCTCATGGCCGGCAAGCTCCCTGCTACCCCCGCTCTCCCACCTGTCCCTGACAGGTGGCGCGCAGAACTCTGCCGACAAGTGGCGGGCACGTAGGCGGTTAGGTAAAGCATGTCAGCTACGTGGCGGATCACCGCTCCAATACCAACTTTATCGACACCCGTCCATGTAGGTGTCGCCATCAGCATTTACCCTCTGTAATGACCATTTTTAGCCACTGTGGTAACCCCTTTGCCTATAAAAGGAGGCCCATGGCTACCTTTACAAAGGTTGAAACGCTGCCCATTCTACATGGGTAGCTGCACTCTCGAGCACCTTGTCGGGCTGTTGCGGTCCTTGTAACTTGGGCAAATCCCAACATAATCCACCAAGCAGGAGTAGGATTTTATGCATCTTTGTGTCCTGAACCTGGGTAAATCTTGGCATCGGTGCACTCTCATCGTTGGATCCGCTTTTTGTGCACGTCGACCTCCTCTGCTGAACCGCAAAGGGACCTCGCCGGTCTCATAGATTGTCGTACCTCAACATCTTTGCCGCGCCGGGTAGGGGGCTTGCGTGTGTGAACCCGCTCCGACGGTGTGAGCACCACCTTCATCATGCCGACGCAGAGCAGCGGAAGTAACATGCCATTTGTCACGGGCGTTTCGAGCACTTTGCGCAGCGCCCTGATGAATCGTCGTGTCCTCGTCGTACTACAGAAAGAGCTAAGTTTTGATACTTTCACTACTTTCTACTGATCAACCTCCATCTTGAATAGTGTTTTTGTGCATAACCTATGTGCAAAGGAGCGCTCCCGAGACATTTTGCGCTCTTGGTTGTTCTGAGTCTGCTCGGCAACGCCTATGTAGCTGCATTTGTTTTTGGACCGTTAAACTCCTAGGAAGGCGATGTTCTCGATAGGCTGCTAATTACGACCTGGTCCTAAGTGCCATTGACTAGATTATGCATGACTGGAGAGTATTCCGGCAAGAGTAGGGAACAATTGTGCAAAAACATAGTTATTCCAGAATGGGGATGCTTCAGTAAAAGTGACAAACTTGCACACAAGTAACTCCACATTAGATGCTGACTTATTTGTTGCATTGAAACACTATTGCGGCATTTCATGCCCTAATAAGTGTTGCACGTGTACCGGTAGAAGTTTGCCTCTCGGTGATGCTTGCGTTAGTGCTCCCAGGTGGGCAACCTGACCCGGAAAGCCTTGTCGGTGTCGAGAACTTCAAGGTTCTCTGCCGGCGAGCAAACATCCAGAACCCTAGAGTTCTCTGTTGAACCCTAAAGGCTTGCCGGCATCAAGAACTTCAAGGTTCTCTGCCTGCGAACCAGCATCGAGAACTCCGAAGTTCTCTGCCGACAAGCGATCATTGAGAGCCTCAAAGTTCTCTACCGGAAGCAAAACAAGAATATTCCACTGCCGAAGCCCTCCAGCATCGAGATCTTTGAGTTCTCTGCCCGAGGAGACTCAGGGGCTCGCTGGCAAGATCGCCAGATCTTGCCGGCAAGCCACCAGTTCTGGCAGGAGCATCTGCTCTTGCTTTTGAGCTACACACCTTCGCAAGAGCGAAAGCGAGAAGCAACAGAGGAAGCTAAGTCTCAGCACTTTGCATGATTTCTTACTGTTCTCATTATGTACCTTGAACAGTCTCGTCCTTGTATATAAACCTGCATGCGAAGGAGCCTTTGTGAGGATTGGTTGCGCTCCACATTGTTTCGAGCCTGCTCAATAACAAGGACAACTGCACCATGATCGAGAAGGTTAACGTTTCTGGAAGGCGGTGTTCCCGGCTGGCTGCTAAGGACTCGTTTCCTCAAGCACCGCCGACTGGAGCATGCGCACTGGGAAGCTATCTGGGAAGTGCGGGGTATAATGTATATGTGGGCGGTATTACTCAAGGGGGAAGCATACGATATACGAATATGCGCTATCCACATAATAAGGCTTGATTGACCAAAGAAAAACTATTTTCTTTATGTGTGTCTTTTGTAGTGCTCGCAACAACTACCCTTCCTTCCCAGTGGTGCACGCTGATGACCTTGCCGGTGATGGGGAGCGGCAGCTGCTTGCATCATCTCCGACTCCTTCGGCAGGAAGGTGCCGACAAGTTTGGAGAATAATCTTCCCGAAGACCGGCATCGAGAATCTAGAGTTCTCTGCCGAAAACATAAGCTTTCCCGGCGTTGAGGTCTTTTGAGTTCTCTGCCTGGAGTGGATTACCTTTAGCATCAAGATCTTCAAAGTTCTTTGCTAATGGTTTTCCAATAAGAAAGATGTAACTATCAAGACCCATGCCAAGTTTGGTCCCACCTCCAGCATCAAGATCTTTTGAAGTTCTCTGCTGAAGGCAGTCCCGGGGGCTCCTGTCGGTGTAGTGAGAACTAGGGCCTCACACTTCTAGGCATGGGGTCTTGCTAGTCTATAGCTGTCGCGAAGCAAACCCGACAAGGAGACAATATTGCAAGCAAGCAATCCATCCAACAAGCACTACATCAGCAAGAAAGACCAAGAACTCGTCGGGAAGGAACTTTCCCCCGGCGGCATAGATTTCCGGCAATGCACAGCCGGCAAGACAAGACCCGGCGAGGCGGAGCCGGCAAACCGATATCTTTCGGCAAGCTCAAGGCCGGCAAGCTCAGCACTGGCAAGCTCATGGACGACAAACTCCCTGCTGGCCCCGCTCTCCCACCTGCTGGCCCCGCTCTCCCACCTGTCACTCACGGGTGGCACGTGCAGAACTCTGCTGACAAGTGGTGGGCGCGCACGCGGTTAGGTAGAGCCCGTCGGCTACGTGACGGATCACCGCTCCAAAACCAACTTTATCGACACCCATCCCTGTACGTGTCGTCATCATCATTTACCCTCTGTAATGACCATTTTTAGCCACAGTGGTAACCCCTTTGCCTATAAAAGGAGGTCAATTGCTACCTTTACAACGGTCGAAACACTGCTCATTTACCCATGGGTATGGGTACCCTCTGATACTGTACCCGCCTGGGCAGGGTATGGATACAATTGTATACCCATTGGTAGTACCCATACCCTACCCGTTAAGTTGTGGGTAGGTCATGGGTATAGCCTTGTACCCATGGATATACCTATACCCTACCCATTACTTGTTGGATGTTATTTGGTGAAGTGTCTTGTGAGCTTCTAAACCTATGTTAAAGTTGTCCCAGCCTGTCAATTTGAATTGAGATAATTGTCATGTACTCATCTATCTGTTTTTCAGTTGAGATAAATGTTATTTTGTCAAATGTGCTAGCATGAATGTAGAAGTATGAATAACTTGTACCATTTGATCTACCCATTGGGTACCCAATTGGGATGGGTAATCATCGTGTATGGGTACGGGTAAAGTTTTATACCCATGGGTACGGGTATGGGCAGAATTTGGTACCCATTGGCCACACGAGTATGGGTATGGTATTGCTCTACCGGCTCCATACCCTACCCATTGCCATCCTTACATGGGTAGCTGAACTCTTGATACGTCTCCAACGTATCTACTTTTCCAAAAACTTTTGCTCTGGTTTTGACCTCTAATTTGCATGATTTGAATGAAACTAATCCGGACTGACGTTGTTTTCAGCAAAACTACCTTGGTATTATTTTTTTGCAGAAATAAAAGTTCTCCGAATCAAACGAAACTTTTTGTGAATTATTTTTGATAATTATAATGAATTATGGAGCGAAGACCTACTGGAGGGGGTGTGCCAGGGGGCCACCACATATCAGGGCATGACCCCCCTAGGCCACGCCCTGATGGCTTGTGGGGCCCTCGTGGCTCCTCCGACCCTAATTCCACTCCTATAAAATCACATTTGCGAAGAAAAAAAATCAGAGAGAAGTTTTCATCGCATTTCACGAGACGGAGCCGCCGCCACCTCCCGTTCTTCCTCGGGAGGGCTGATCTGGAGCCTGTTTTGGGCTCCGGAGAGGGGAAATCGTCGCCGTCGTCATCACCAACCCTTCTCTATCAACACTGCCATGATGCTCACCATCGAGAGTGAGTAATTTCTTTGTAAGCTTGCTCGACAGTGGTGGGATTGGATGAGATTGATCATGTAATCGAGTTAAGTTTGATAGGGCTTGATCCATAGTATCCACTATGTTCTGAGATTGATGTTGCTATGACTTTGCTATGCTTAAGGCTTGTCACTAGGGCCCGAGTGCCATGATTTCAGATCTAAACCTATTATGTTTTCATGAATATAAGAGTGATTTAGTTCCTATGTTGCAAGTTGTATGCACCTATTACGTGTCTTGATTCGCATACCACAAGGTGACAATAATTGGAATTCTTTCTGGTGATTGCCGTTTTTTGAGGAGTTCATGTATTCACCATGTGTTAATGCTTTGTTCCGGTTCTCTATTAAAAGGAGGCCTTAATATCCCTTATTTTCCAATAGGACCCCGCTGCCACGGGAGGGTAGGACAAAAGATGTCATGCAAGTTCTTATCGCAAGCATGTATGACTATATAAGTAATACATGCCTACATTACATTGATGAATTGGAGCTAGTTCTGTGTCGCCCTAGTGTGTAACTGTTATATGATCAATGTCATCTAAATCATTATCCATCACCGATCCACGTGCCTACGCTTTACATATACTGAATCTTGCTAAGTTACTATTGCTACTGCTACTGTCACAACTGCTACAAAATTGCTACTGTAACTACTACTATTACTTTTGCTACTACTATTTGTCGTGCTACTAAACCTTTGCTGCAGAGAGATATCCCAGGTGCGGTTGAATTCACAACTCAATTCTGAAGGGCAATAAATATTCTTTGGCTCCTGTCGGGTCACGATGCACACGATCACCTATGGGGCCACGGGCCCCTTTGTGGTTCGGCAGGGGTGAGGTCATGTTGCACAAAGGGCAGAGGTAATGAGACAGCATGACGACGAGACGCTGGTGTTTTAGCTATGTTGCTACGCGAGTACAAGTGTCCAAAAGTCTGAATCCTTAGCTAGGTTGCCTTGGGCCTCCTTTTATAGCTCAAGGGGTGACCACAGTGGCAAAACAGACATTATCTAGTGATCAGATAGCAAACAGTGCTATCATACCTAACTCTGGCACTTAGGACAAAATGCCATAAATGCTAGCCTAGGTGGCGTGCGGGGGTGCATCCCCGGCAAGCTTTTACCACCGCTTGGCTGACTATTGCTTAGCATCTTGACACGCCCCTGGACGGGTGTCAAACTATGTACTTACATGGAGGTAGTTGATTACGTAGCATCACTCTGCATTTCGTCTTCATTATCCTCTATTTGTTCTATTATTATCATATCTATAATTACTGTCTACAAAATGTAGAGTACAGTTAATGCTTATGAAGAAGTTTCCGTGCTAAAATTCTTGAGTTATCCCTCCCTTGACATGGAGAATGGTGTTATAGAGCCGGTGTTGACTGTTAATGCAGGTATGTCCTTCTAAAGCCTTTAAACTTTGTGCTAGCACATACTCCCTATCCTCAATTGTAGTTTAGTTTGTGGTTTCAATCAAAATGCATGTTCACAACAACTGCATGTTTCAACTTTTAGTCATAAAACCAAATTCCTTATTCATACGATGCAAATTATTCAATATAGATGCAATGATTTTCTTTAGACCTTCATATATGCTTGTGTTGTTGATCTGTAATCCAGTGTGTTGTGAAGCTGTCCACATTTGCACCTTGTTATTTGCTGCTTTGTCTTAAGTAATATGGCTCATGACATGAAAAACATGACATGCACATTAACCAAAATAGATGCAATGATTTTCTTTTGCCCCGCATGTATGCTTGTGTTGTTGATCTGTAATCCAATAGTGTGTCGAAGCTCCCCGCATTATGAATAATGCCAAATTATGTTATTGACATTTAGAATTGTGTCGCTTAATTTTCTAATATGAAATTGGATGGAATTGATAGTACACAAACCATCTTTGCTTATATATGTGCAAAACATGTTATCTATATGCTCGTTTCAGGGTGATATCCCTGATGACACACACAAGTCTGCGGAAGACTGTGAGACAAACCCAACATATATTGCAGCAAAGAAGGAAAAACATCTTGAATATAGCGAGACCAACCCAAAGTCATGTCTTGATATTGTGTTAAAGTTACTCAACACTAGCAGTCACACAAGCTCACAGAAGTCGCTGCCTGAATAAGTTCGACTTCTTCAGTCTCAACTTCAAGCAGAAAGATATGGTTCAACTCGGCTCTGACTTGAAGTCCAATCTCTAAGGAAGATCGCAGAGAACTTGATAACCCACAAGTGTAGGGGATCGTTTGTAGCCTTTTTCAATAAGTAAGAGTATCGAACCCAACAAGGAGCTAAAGGTAGAATTAATATTCTCTCAAGTTCTATCGACCACCGATACAACTCTACGCATGCTAACGCTTACTTTAACGAGAACAAGTATGAAACTATTTTGCGGGAACAAAACTAGAAGTACTTAGTAGGTGTGATAGATAGTTTTCCAAGATAATAAAGAACAAGTAAAAAAAAGTAGGGACTGTTTAGATAAAGATTAATAAGTAAGTTATTTAGTAGAAAGCTTTTTTGTGTAACACAAGAGAAAGAATGTCCATTAGGCAATTGAATATAACATGATAGATACTTGTCATATGCAATGATGGAGAGGCAAACGCTAACAGACTTTCCGTACTTGGATCATATTCACTTATGATTAGACCTCTAGCAAGCATCCGCAACTACTAGAAATCATTAAGGTAAACTCAACCATAGCATTAAACATCAAGTCCTCTTTACTCCCATAGGCAAACAATCCCCTTGCTCGGGTTTGTGTTTCAATCACTCACCAACCCACTATAAGAGAATCATGAACATATTGCAAACTCTCCAGCGAGATTCCCTCAAGTGTGAGCCTCATGGGGGGCACCTTTGGATAGCACCATTTCAACATACAACTCATATCAATAACATCATACCACAATTAACCCATAGGACAAAAGAAATCTACTCGAACATCATAGAATAGCCACACATCATTGGATAATAATATATAGCATTAAGCACCGTGTTTAATTAGAGCTTACAAAAAGGAAGAGAGGTTTTACACAACTGCATAGAGGGGGAGAGAGTTGGTGGTCACAGCGGCAAAGTTGTTGGTGTAGATCGTCGTCACGATGGTTGCCCCGGCGGCGCTCCGGCGCCACCGGGAGAGAGGGGGAGAGACCCCCCTCCTTCTTCTTATTCTTCTTCTTCCTTGGCCTCCTCCCAAGGTGGGAGGAGGGTTTCCCCTCTGGTCCATGGCCTCCATGGCTCCAGAGGGCAGGAGCCCCTCGAGATTGGATCTATCTCTTTGTTTCTCTTCTGTTTTCGCAACTGTTTTTTGACCCCTTCACTGTTTCTTAAATATCTGAAGATCCATAACTCCGATCGGTCTGAAATTTTGAGGGTATTTTTATTGTGAAAATATCTTTCTTGCGGCGGAAGGAGGGCCTCATACGACATAAGGACTGGCCACAAGCCATCAGGGCGCGGCCCCACCCCCAGGCCGTGCCCTGTTGGCTTGTGGGTCCCTCGGGCATCGTCTTGCATTGATTCTGACTTCAAAAATTCACATATATTCCAAAAAAAATCTCCTTAAATTTTTATCGCGTTTGGACTTCATTTGATATGGAATTTCTGCGAAACAAAAAACACACAAAAAACAGGAACTGGCACTAAGCACTGGGTCATTAGGTTAGTGCTCAAAAATAATATAAATTGGTAAATAATTACTCAAAAGTTATCCTAGAATGATAATATAATAGCATGGAACAATAAAAAATAATAGATACGTTGGAGACGTATCAAGCATCCCCAAGCTTAATTCCTTCTCGTCCTCGAGTAGGTAAATGATAAAAACAGAATTTTTGATGTGACATGCTACCCAATATGTAATATTTGGCATGTATGCCCACTGAGAAACGATGAATTAACAAACATTAACATAGTAATACTTATAAGCACAAGCAACAAAATCATCAATCTTTCAAAGCATACGATCCTCAAAGAATGTTTACCCCCATTCATCTTATTATATTAGCAAAACATGGCTCCATCTTCACCATATTAATACAAATGTTAAGCACCACGGTGCCCAAGTCAGGCAATAGCATATAGGTGGAATAGAAAGTGGTGGTAGGTTTCAAAGGGGTAAAAGTGGAGAAGAAACTCTCGCATCAACGGGCTATGGAGATGCTCATCAATAGATATCAATGCGAGTAGTAGGGATTGCCATGCAACGGATGCACTAGAGCTATGAGTGTATGAAAGCTCGACTGAAGCTAAGTGGGTGTGCATCCAACTTGCTTGCTCATGAAGACCTCGGGCATTTGAGGATGTCCGTCATCGGAATATACAAGCGATGTTCTATAATGAAAATTTTCCACTAGCATATGAAAGTGGCAAAACAAGAGACTCTCTATATGAAAAACATGGTGCCACTTTGAGGCATGAGTGTGGTAAAGGATAGTAGCAAAGTCCCTTCTCTCTTTTTCTCTCATTTTTTTATGGTGGGCTTTTTTTTTCGCCTCCCCATTTTTTTTATGGTGGGCTCATTTGGCCTCCCCCATTTTTTTTCCTCACTAGGGCAATGCTCTAATAATGATGATCGTCACACTTTTATTTACTTACAACTTGATATGAAAAACTGATAGGATGATATGTCTCTATATGAATGCCTCTGGCAGTGTACCAGGATGCGCAATGATCTAGCATAGCAAATGATATCAAAAAATGGAAAAGACATGTAAATATCATGCTAGCTATCTTACGATCATGCAAAGCAATATGACAATGGAAATGCAAGTCATATGAAGTGACAGTGGAAGTTGCATGGCAATATATCTCGGAATGGCTATGGAAATGCCATGATAGGTAGGTATGGTGGCACTTTTGAGGAAGATATAATGAGGCTTATGTGCAACAGAGCGTATCATGCCACAGGGTTTGGATGCACCGGCGAAGTTTGCACCGATCCTCGAGGTGAGAACGGGCAATGCACGGTACCGAAGAAGCTAGCAAAATATGGGGAGGTGAGATTGCGTATGTCCATGGTTTCACATTAGTCATAGAGAACTCATATACTTATTGCAAAGTTTTATTAGTTTTATCACAAATCAAAGTTCTACTCGCATGCCCCGAGGGAGGAGGTTGGGAGGAGTTAACCATCGCGCGCCTCCGACCCGAAACAACACTAGGATTTTAACAAGGAATAGAAATGCTCACACATCCTCACCATGCCTTTTTCATTTTTAGACAAACAAGAAGTTAACACCTACCTACTAATACCGACACTTCTACAAATCAACAATGATGCACTCACACCTTTTCATATTACCACATCAATATCATTAACCCACAATTTCTCTTTTATGTGCTACATGAAGGTTTTGATTATCGCTCCTTGAATACCTATTATTTTTGGACTAGTCTTATAACCCATGCAAATTACCGTCACTGTTTATTAACTCTCAAACAAATATAAGTGAAGAACGAGAGTTTAATTCTTTCTACAAAAGACCTGGACATGCTCTAATAAATATAAGTGAAGCAAAAGAGCATTATACAAATAACGGTTTTCTATATGTAGAGAAACAGGCATCCAACTTCAAATGATATAAGTGAAGCACATGAAGCATTCTATAAAGCCATACTCAAAATATATAAGCAAATGCAAAGAGCATTCTATAAATCAACCATGGACTTTCCCAAACCAGCATGGTGCATTGCTAAAAGGAAAAATAAAAGGCACACAACGCTCCAAGAATTTACGCATATCATCTGAACAAAACAAAAACCGAGACATACCGATAATTGTTGAAAAAGAAAGATGGGATGCATTCCGGGGCATTCCTAAGCTTAGACGCTTCCTTGAATATTTAATTCGGGTGCCTTGGGCATCCCCAAGCTTGAGCTCTTGCCTCTCCTTATTCTTCTCACATCGACACCTCCTCGATCTTCGAACCCTTCATCCACACAAAACTTTCATTAGAAACGTTAGTACATAATCATCAAATCTCATCATGTCCTGCCATAACATTATTGCATAATTATAATATAACATTACCCACTATATTCTATTACAGTTTTATGTCTCCCAAGTCATTGGGTCTCAACAAGAATTCAAACATAAGCACACAAAGCAACTATAACAGCAATCTGTGAAAAACAGGACAGTCTGTAAAGATGCAGATGGAAACTATACTTCTGTAACTCGAACAATTCTAAAAAATTAGGAAATAAAAAAATTGTATAACAGTATTTTGTAAAAATTTCAAAAATTTTGCACACTCCAGTAAAATATGAAAATTCAAACACTACAGAAAAAGTTTCTGTTTTTACACAGCACATATCAAACAAGCAATTCAAACATCCTAAAGGTAATTTTTGGCACATTATTTTTATAATACAATGGATTTGTACAAGGGGATAATTATTTTTGTTTAAAAGTTTCTGTATTCAAGATTCACAAAGTTTCCATGGGCATGAACAAAGTTCAAGGCTAGCCCCCACTTCAACGATGCTCGTCTTTCTCACTTTCACTTCTCTTTTTGAAAAGGTTTTAAGTTCCCCAATTTATTTTTTGTTTTTAATTATTTTAAAAGCACATAAAAGAAATAAAAGACTCTCTAAAACTTCTAGGTTGTCTCCCTGGCAGCACTTTCTTTAAAGCCATTAAGCTAGGCATATAGTGCTCAAGTAATTGATCCACCCGGATCCCAAGGCATATCAAAGCCAATTTTAATTAACAATTATTTGTAATTTATTACTGATCACATAGTAATATGTAGAATATAACAACAAAGTGTAACTCTCTTCCTTTGCATTGGCATGTCATACAAGAACAATTCATGCACATCGAGTAAAGGCCAATACATAGCATAAGTAGTTTCTTGCAATTTTATACTATTGGAAACATAGAGAGGTGAAGATTTGGTTCCTCTCTCATAATAATTGCAAGTACGAGAAGCAAGCACATGCATATTATATTAAGCAAAATCATCATGTGTAATATTAAAACGCAACCCATCAATATAATCCTTAATAAGTGCAAACTTCTCCGATATAGTGTAGTTGGGAGAATTCAAAAAGATAATAGGACTATCATGTGTGGGTGCAATAGCAACAATTTCATGCTTAACATAAGGAACTATATCAAGTTCATCTCCATAAGCATAATTCATATTGGCATCATGGCCACAAGCATAGTAAGCATCAAGTTCGTCAAAAAGGGATATTTCAAATGAATCCAAGGGATCATAGCAATCATCATAGCATTCATCCTTCGGTATGTGCGAAGGGAAATTAAACAATGTATGAGTTGAAGAGTTACTCTCATTAGAAGGTGGGCACGGGTAGCTAATCCGCTCTTCCTCCTTTTGTTCTTCACTCTCCTCCTCATCTTTTTCATCTAATGAGCTCACGGTTTCAGCAATTTCTTCTTCCATAGATTCCTGCAAAATATTAGTCTCTTCCAAGGCAGCGGACATTCTTTCAATAAATTCTTTAACAAAAGCATTAGAAGCATAATTTTCATAGCAATGTTTAAGTACGGCAAAATTTCGGTAGTACGGAACACTAGTGGTTCCTCAACTTTTGGAGCAGCAAGTACATCTAACTATTTTTGGTATTTTGCATTTCCTACCCATATTTAAAGATAGAAAACAACTTATAACAGAAAATAAAAATTACTTATTCATAAAGCAAACAAGCACACACGAGAATATCAACCACTACGCTATTGCTCCCCGGCAACGGCGCCAGAAAAAGGTCTTGATAATCCACAAGTGTAGGGGATCGTTTGTCGCCTTTTTCGATAAGTAAGAGTGTTGAACCCAACAAGGAGCTAAAGGTAGAATTAATATTCTCCCAAGTTCTATCGATCACCGATACAACTCTACGCACGCTAACGCTTACTTTAACTAGAACAAGTATGAAACTATTTTGCGGGTAGAAAACTAGAAGTACTTAGTAGGTGTGATAGATAGTTTTCAAGATAATAAAGAACAAGTAAATAAAAGTAGGGGTTGTTTAGATAAATATTAATAAGTAAGTTATTTAGTAGAAAGCTTTTTTGTGTAACTCAAGAGAAAGCTTGTCCATAGGCAATTGAATATAACATGATAGATACTTGTCATATGCAATGAGGGAGAGGCATACACTAACACACTTTCCGTACTTGGATCATATGCACTTATGATTGGACCTCTAGCAAGCATCTGCAACTACTAGAAATCATTACGGCTAACCCAACCATAGCATTAAACATCAAGTCCTCTTTACTCCCATATGCAAACAATCCCCTTACTCGGGTTTGTGTTTCAGTCACTCACCAACCCACTATAAGCGAATCATGAATATATTGCAAACCCTCCAGAGGGATTCCCTCACATGTGCGCATCACGGAGGGCACCTTAGGACAGAACCATATCAACATACAAATCATATCAATAACATCATACCACAATTAACCCATAGGACAAAAGAAATCTACTCAAACATCATAGGATAGCCACCCATCATTGGATAATAATATATAGCATTAAGCACCATGTTTAAGTAGAGATTACGGCAAGGAAGAGAGGTTTTACACCGCTGCATAGAGGGCGAGAGAGTTGGTGGTGATGGCGGCAAAGTTGTTGGGGTTGATCGCCATCACGATGGTTGCTCCGGTGGCGCTCCGGCGCCACCGGGAGAGAGGGGGGGAGAGAGCCCCCTCCTTCTTCTTCCTTGGCATCCTTCCTAGGTGGGAGGAGGATTTACCCTCTGGTCCATGGCCGCCATGGCTCCAGGAGGGCAGGAGCCCCTCCGAGATTGGATCTATCTCTCTGTTTCTCTTCTGTTTTCGCGACTGTTTTCTGATCCCTTCACCATTTCTTAAATATCCGGATATCCGTAACTCCGATCGGGCTGATATTTTTATGGGTTTTTTACCACGAAAATATCTTTCTTGCGGCGGATGGAGGGCCTCAACCGACTTAAGGGCTGGCCACAAGCCATCAGGGTGCGGTCCCACCCCCAGGTCATGCCCTGATGGCTTGTGGGGCCCTTGGGCATCGTCTTGCGTTGATTCCGACTTCCAAAATTCACATATATTCCAAAAAAGATCTCCTTAAATTTCTATCACGTTTGGACTTTGTTTGATATGGAATTTCTGCGTAACAAAAAACACACAAAAAACAGGAACTGGCACTGGGCAGTGGGTCAATAGGTTAGTGCTCAAAACTAATATAAATTGGTAAATAATTAATCAAAAAGTTTCCAAGAATGATAATATAATAGCATGGAACAATCAAAAATTATAGATACGTTGGAGACGTATCAGAAATCCACTAAGAACCTCATTGCTAAGCAGCTAGAGATGGAATATATGAGCGAGATGCTAGGCCGGTCACATCACCTTGCTCAGCTACTTGCGCAGCAGCTCCCACGCAAGGCTAACGTTTCTTGAACTGTGTTGAAGTGGTCTTGGTTCAATATTATTTTGTTGTGCATTTATTCACAGTGGCAGTTACCTTTGATGCCCAGTTTATGTAATGTTCTTCTTGGTTGTGTTTTATGATCACTGATGGCGAACTCTGATACCTAGTGGATGTAATGTGCCATAATTCCTTTATTGTATAGTGTAGGTCTGTTCTTCATTCCTAGTAACTACATATTCTATCATTCTCTACCACAAAAAAGGTTGAAAGCTCTGATGGAGTCAAACGGGTCATAACATGGGGCTCAACGGGCCTGCATTTTGGTGGGCCATAATTTGGTAGGCCCGCAATAGGATCCACTTGGGCTTGCGCTGACCTATCGGATGGGCCATTTTTGGAGTCGATAGGCCCAACCCATAACTCTCACAGGCCTTTAGCGGGCCTAACATTTTGTTTGGTCCATGTAGCTTTGGGCCATTTACAAGCTGGATATACTGCTGGCCTGATTTGGCCCAGAAGACACCATGGGCCTTTAGCAGGCCGAAAAGCATGTCGGGCCTCAAGTTTCCCGAGTAGACCATGGGCCTTTAGCTGGCTGAAATCTACCTCACGCCATTATTATCGGGACCGTGGGACTGTGGGTACCCAGGCCCGTCTGCCTGCGGCCCAAGACGCGGCGCATGTTGTGGGCCCCACATGGCCCACCACTGGACTTCACGAGCAAGACCCTCGCGAGCGCCCCTTCCTCACGAGGCGTACGTCAGCAAGCACCGTCAAGAGCCTCGCAAAGTCCCCTCGCGAGGTCGCCACCCGAGGCTGCCCCCAACGCCTCTGCAGAGTGGACTAATCTAGGACGGCTCGGCGGGGCTGCGTGATCCCGCACCTTCACGTGGGCGATTTGCGCCATGCCAAGCAGCGCCAGGAGTCGCGCCAGGAGTCGCGTCAGCAGGCGCAAATAGGGAGTCTTTCCTGTTTTGTGCTAAGGGAGCAGGGCCAGCTCGTTGGTTCCCAAAGCAATCTCCAAAGGTTTCCTGTTTGGTGAAAGAAGACCAAGGCTGGGGGCTCGCCACGATGGAGGTCACTCCCGAGCCCACCGGCGCATCATGGCAGGAGGCTTTTGCAAGTGAAGACTGCTTTTGTCAGGATGAGCTGCAATCCTGTCCCCCTTCAAACTGGCCGTTGTGGCGACCCTTCCCGCCTTGTGTTTTCAGGGGAAGAGGACCAGGGCCAGTATAAGATAGGGCAGGATGCCGCCGTAGAGGGGGATCGACCCCTAGTTAACCAACACCCACCCTTGTACTCAATCTCATCCTCAAGCAATCTAGACAAGCAGGAGTAGGGTTTTACACCGCGAGGTGGCCTGAAACTGGGTAAACTGCCGTGTCCACTATTCCTCTTCCTAGCTCGAGCACGTCGGTGTGTCTCCACGAGGTTGCGAGGTAGAGTAGGGCGAGAGAACCTGCACACCCCAGAGTTTGAACCTCCTTGGGTCCCCAGAGCCCCAATTCCGACATTTGGCATGCCAGGTAGGGGTGCACCACGGTTCTCCAGCTCCGTTTCTGCTCCAGCTTCGCAAACACTATGGCTAACGCTCGCCGTGCGCACGCCGAGCGCCAGGCGGCCCGCGTCGTCCAGACCGCGCCAACAGGTCCCGGTGGCTGCCGCCACTCCGCCAGCGCCGAAGCTACCGCCGCCACCGACCCTGCTGCCCGTGAGCAGTAGGACTCCTCCATTCACCCCTCCGTGCAGCAGGACGGCCGCACCGCCACGGCCTCCTCCTTCCACGCCAGCCTTGGGCATGTGAACGCGCAGGCCATGTTGCTCACTACGCGTGAGCTGCTACGCTACCGCCCGACGCTGGCTATGAGAAGCTAGAGAAGCCCCAACACCCTCTCGCTCGCTTCGCCCTCCACCATCTTGCGCTGGGGACGTGGCGCACGGAGCACCTCCACCACCTCCCCTGCACAACAACCCAGTCGAACCTCGGCGCAACGCGCGCCCGCGCGCCCTGCCTCGCGGAGCACCCCCGCACCCCCGCAGGCCTCGCGGAGCACCCCCGCGCGCTCGTGATCCTCAAGAAGCAGCGGCAGCGCCAAGACCGGATCGTCCAGGATGTCGCGGTGGCCGGGCGCCATAACCGGGCCGGGCCTTTACTCACGAGATGCGTCGGGTAGTTTGGCCCGTCAAGTTCAAGCCTGAGCTGCCCCCAAGCTACGACGGCATCCCCAACCCCACGGAGTTCATCCAGCTCTACGTGCTGAGCATCACGGCGGCGAAGGCCATGACAAAGTCATGGCGAACTAGTTTCCCATGGCCGTTAAGGATGACGCACGCTCCTGGCTCATGAACCTGCCCGAGGAGTCAATCTCTTCGTGGAGCGAGCTCTGCGAGAAGATCATCACCAACTTCAAGGGCACACACGGCCGCCCTCTCTCCGTCAACTACCTGCGACGCGTGAAGCAGCGCCCTGGAGATACCCTATGCAAGTACGTCTAGCGCTTCAGCCAGGTGCGCAACAAGATCCCGCATGCCTTCAACGAAGCCATCATCATGGTGTTCACCAACGGCGTCAAGGATGTCCAGATATGCGAGAAGGTGGCAATCAAAGACAGCCTTAGCTCGGCACTGGAGCTGTTCAACAACACTAACAAATGCGCCAAGGCCGAAGAGGGACGCATGTTCATCCACGACCCAGACGTTGCGCCCGACGACAACAAGGCAAAACGCAAGGAGGTCAAGTGCAAGGGCCTTGCCGTGCTAGCGGTGGAGCTTGAGTAGAAGCCGGTCGTGACCATGATGTGCCCGAGAAGGACAGTCGTTCGCTCTGCATCTACCACAACGTGTGCACCCTCAACACCAAAGACTGCCAGGAACTCAAGGCCCTCCGCGACGAACGCGTTGGACGGGGCCCGGACCGCAATGACCATGGCACCGGCCGCGGAGGCGGCCGCAACGGCGGCAGGTGGGACAACCGCAATGGTAACCCCCGCCAGGGTTGGCACGAGCAGCCTTGTCAAGACGGCTGGCGTGATCAACCGTGTGACGGCGCTAGGCATGAACATCCTCGCGAGGCGCGCCCTCAGGACAACACTGCGCTCCCACTATTGCCACCGCCGCTCAGGAGGAACGACAACAACCAGCACGACGAGGGGGCTGGAGGCTATCAAGAGCCTCGAGCGGTGGCATGTATCCTCAGTGAAGCCCATGCCCCCGCGTTGAACCGCCTGTTCAAGAAGTTCTCTCGTGAGGTGAACACCGCTCTCCCGAAGCCGGAGGCCGCGCGGCCCCTCAAATGGTCGCAGTACGCCATCTCCTTCGACGGCAGGGACAGCGTCAAGTTACGCCTGCTACAGGCGTGCTCCCCATGCTGTGCACTCCCACCATCAGCAACGTCTTAGTCACCAATACCCTCATTGACAGAGGCGCTGGCCTCAACGTGCTCTCTGTCGAGACCTTCGAGATACTCCAGGTGCCTTACGACCAGCTGATGCCCACCAGGCCATTCTCTGGGGTGACCGATGGTTCCACCATCCCACTGGGGCAAGTTCGCCTCCCCGTCACCTTCGCCACATGCGACAACTACCACACCGAGCTCATCGACTTTGACGTGGCGCACATTGGCTCCCGTACAATGCGATCCTGGAGTACCCGGTGTTGGCCAAATTCATGGCATCTACTCACCACGGCTACAATGTCCTCAAGATGCCTGTCCACATGCGACGAGAAGGATGCGGTTTGTTCCCTCGAGCGTGCTTACAAAGCTGTCGCGGCTGAGCATTCAGAAGACAAGGGAGGTGCCGAGACTTGCGAGGCCGCTCCCCGAAGGAAGAAGCAGTCGCTACCCGTCCAGGGCCCCGCCAAGACAAATGATGTCGCGCCCAGCACTAGCGCCGCGAGCCCCATGCCCGTTGCTGGCACCCGCCTCCCTCCAACATAGCAAGGCACGCCCGGCGCCCCCCTTAGGCTAGGCTCGGGGGCTTCCACCTGGAAAGTGTCTGACACAACCGGCGTGACGAGGGAGGTGCTCGGGCACCACCTGGAGGCGTACCTCGGTGCATGCCCCCGCAAGCAAGGAGTATGTGTAGGACCGAAAGTATGTCTAGAGGGGGGTGATTAGACTACTTGACCAAATAAAAATTCTACCTTTTCCCAAATTTTAGAGTTGGCATATTTTAACATTCATGGCAAGTCAAGTACACCCTACACATGCAAGTCTAAGAGTATAGCAGCGGAAAGTAACAACAAGCATGAGTAGAAAGGAAAGGTTGGAAGATCAAACACAATTGTAGACACGATGATTTTTCCCGTGGTTCCGATAGGTGGTGCTATCGTACGTCCACGTTTATGGAGTCTTCAACCAACGGAGGGTAACGGTCGCGAGAGTCCACGGAGGGCTCCACCCATAAGGGTCCACGAAGTAGCAACCTTGACTATTCCATAACGGCTTCCGTCCACGAAGGACTAGCCTCACTATGGGTAGATCTTCACGAAGTAGGCGATCTCCTTGCCCTTACAAACTTCTTGGTTCAACTCCACACCACGAAGTAGGAGGCTTCCAAGCGACACCTAACCAATCTAGGTGGCACCACCATCCAAAAGGTAATAGGCTCGGCAATGATGATGAACTCCTTGCTCTTGTGCTTCAAGATGATAGACTCCTCAACACACAATCACTCTCTCACAGATTTGGCTTGGTGGAAGAGATGGGATTGGTGGAAAGCAACTTGGGGAGGCTAGAAATCAAGAAACATATGTTTGGAGTGGATGATCTTGACCTCAACACAAGGGTAGGTGGTTCTCTCTCAGAAAACTGGATGGGGCAAGTATGGAATAGTTCTGAGTGCTTCTCTTTCGAGTGGGTGGTGGTGAAGGGGTATATATAGGCATCCCCAAAAATCCAACTGTTACACACAAAATGACCAACTCGGTGACACCGATGTGTTAATCTCGGTGGTACCGAAGTGACCAAAAGGTGGCAACTTTTGAATCTCGGTGAGACCGATATAGGAAACTCGGTTGCACCGATAAGGTGACCAACGGTCAGATTGCCATTCTTGGTGACGCAGATCCAACAATCTCGGTGGTACCGATATTGTGAATTTGCGTAACAGAAAGTTGGCAACCTAAACTCGGTGGCAACGAAGCAGAATCGGTTGCACCGAAAAGGTAGGGTTTGGCTTGTGTTTGTCTGAGTATGGGAATCGGTGGCACCGAGTGGAAAGTGTTGGTTGCACCGATTTTGAATATTTGGCTTTGACAGACTTCTGTGGAGGAGCTTGTGGGTGTTTTTGGTGACTATCACTTGTGCACGTATGAGCATTTTGTTCACCAACAGAACCTTACCCCCTTTTAATAGTATTGGCTTTCCTATGGACTCAAAGTGATTTCTCACAAAGTAAAATGTAGAGTCCTCTTGCTTGAAGCTTTGCCAATCCATTTCCTTGCATCTTGGGGTATTTCCACAATCTCCACAATCATTTTTGCCAATCCTATCATTGAACTTTTCCTGAAATATACTTAGTGGGAACATTAGTTCAATGACATATATGTTGTTATTAATTACCAAAACCACCAAGGGAGCAAATGTGCTTTCAATCTCCCCTTTTTTGGTAATTGATGACAACATATAGATCAAAGCTTCGACAAAGATATAATCAATGAATATAATCGTCGCTTTGAGAAGTATGTGATAAGCAAGAGCTCCCCCTAAATTTGTGCACTATTTTAAAATTTATGTTTGAATGCAAATGCACAATCGATTAGGTACATGGGGCACTTCTTCCATGTCACATACAACTTGGTGGTGTGTGAGAATAATAAGAGTTAATATCATAGCACAACACAATCAAGCAAAGGTGAATAATCATCTCATAAGTAGCATAATGATAGGAAATAGTAGCAGCACACATTAAGCGTATGATCAAAACACCAACAAACGTGTATGACAAGCAACCAAAAGAAAAAACAAATGTTTTTGAAAAAGCGATAAAAACCAAACGCTCTCTCACTCCAAGCCTAAAGATCTATATACACTTCTCCCCCTTTGGCAACAAGTTACCAAAAGATCAAAGAGATATATCTAAGCGTTCTTGGGCTGATCTCCTCCGGTTGTTGATGAAGGAGTCGAGAGAACTGCGTCGGCGAAGATCTCTACAGATGTCGTGGATGGAGTTGGAGTGGCAGCTGGAGGAACTGGAGCTGATGGAGCTGAGGTGACAGTAGCAGGAGCTGATGAAGAGGGCCTCAAATCTGGAGCTGGCATGGTGGCTGATCTGGCCTGGGTAGTGAATTGTGTGCTTGGCCTGACAGGTGAGTCATCCTCATTATCATCATCATCAGAAGTCTGAGGAAGAGGCACTGAGTCAACTTCCTTCTTGAGCTCATTGACTGTCTTAGTCAGCCCATCCACCTTATCATTAAGGGTCTTTATCCTGTTCTCAAAGATCCTGACTAGATTGTTTTGGTTGTCCAAAATGTCCTTAATGTCCTTCTGCATTCCCTGAACTGATGAGATCAAAAGATCCATTTGCTCATTCCTGGATCTGGGAACCTGAGCTCTATTGGCTCTAGCTGCCTCTGCCTCTGCCTGAGCTACAGCTGATGTGGGATGTTCTGGGTCCATCACCACAACGTTGTCCTCGAGATCTGGCTGTAGGGGCAAGTGGGGTCTGTCCAAAGCAAATATGTGCTTCTCCAACTTGGAATTTATGAGCATCTGGATGTAGGGTGCATAGCAGCATGAGCGCTTCTGATCAGCAGCAACCCTCTTAACTGTTTCAACAATTAAGTCCATAACTCTAATCCTGGTGTGTCTGTCAAGATGGATCAGCATATTGATGGAGTAGCCTCGGATCATCTTGTCATCTCCTGACTTGGGCATCAAAGTATGCCTCAGAATGGTGTTCATGGTACGAAGGCCAGCCTGGAGAAAGTAGATGGATCCTAACTTGTGAGACTTCACATGAGCAGCAGGGATCTCATTGTACATATTGGCCATAGCATTGTGGCTCTCCTTGGATTCTGAGTAGACATCCAAGTCACCATCATGTACCCCTGGGACTCCCAAGATTGCAGCCCATTCATCAACCATGGACTCATATCTTGCTCCTTCAGTCATCCATACAATCCTACCATCTCCATAGAAATGTGCAGTGGAGTAGAATTGCATGATCATCTCATCATTCCATACTGTAAACTCTCTGCAAACAAACTCATCCAAGCCAATGCAGTGAAAGTTGTTTTGAACACTTGGAAAGTAGTCTTCATTCTCCTTAATGAATTTCCAATCCACATACCTCATGTCACTAACAGCTGGACTCTTGTCAAACAACACAGTTTCATAGAAATCCTGTTGCTCTTTGGTGTAGAACCTGTAGTCCACAGCTGTCTTCCTCCTTTGGGCATATGGATCAGCAGCTCTCCATGCCCTCAAACCTGAATCCTTCCTCTTCTTCATATCTTCAGCAAGTGGGTAGCTGGCATTATGAACTGGACGGTGTGGTCTAAGCTTCATCAAAGCAGACATAGCATCTTCATCCTCAACTCTGGAGGTAGTCCCTTTGTTCTTTCCAGAAGCTGGAATTTGTCTGGATAACCTCTTGGGTTTTTCAGCGGCAGCCTTCTTGGGTGCAGATTTAGTGCTCTTGGATGTGCCTGACTTTGGCATAGCATCTGCCATAAGCTTCTTTTTCTTCTTGGGAGGGTCCTTAACAACCTCCTCTTCCTCCTCCTCAGCAGCAGCACCTGCAGCCTCCTCAGGGTCTTCAAACATGGAGGTTTGCCTACCAGTGACATAAACAATTCTCTTCCTAGCTCTCTTCTTCTCCCCTGCCTTCTTAGGCATAGATTTCTTTGGGGTGACTCAAGGTGAAGAGCCATTTTTGCACTAGCACCCTCAGGTGCCCTCATAGCTTCAGAGCTAGCATACTCTTTCCTGACAGCTCTCCTTGAAGAGGTAGCTTCATTTGCAGACTTCTTGGCAGCCTTCTCTTGCTTCTTGGCAAGAATCTCCTCTGGCACAAAGTCTGAATCCTCCTCATCTGAATTCAGCTTCTTCCTGGCCCTTGTAGCAGCCTTGGGCAACCCATGAGAACTAGGAGTGCCTGGATCTGAAGGTGAACTAGACTCAGGACTAGTGCCTGAATCCATCTCAACACTCTGCTCTTGGAAGTTATTCTCACTGTCCTCAGCACTTGACATACTGACCCTGTGAATAGAGTATAGAGGAGCAGAAGTAGATGAGTCATCACAAAATGCGGCTGGTTTTTGAAAGTTTGAAAAAAAGATTCTCAAGGTTTACATTCTGTCACATGAAAATCGGTACAGCCGAAGCAAATATTTCGGTGCTACCGAGACTGACTTTCTCTTTAACAGAAACTTGGTACTCCTTTCGGTGAGACCGAAAAGGAGTACTCGGTTTCACCGAGATAGTTCTCAGCAGCATAGATTGGCAAATCTGTGATACCGATTTGTTTGCTTCGGTTCCACCGAGTTACATCGGGCGGACTGTAAACCCTAGAAAATCAATCATTCGCTATTTACTGGAAGTTTCTTGTGGATAGAAAGATGTGCAAACGGTGGCATATAGATGAAATCAATTTCATTGCGCAAGAATCGGACGGGGGGCGCAAGAAAAATCGAATCCGTACCCTAGCTTGGCGACGGATCCGCTACGGCGGCGAAGATGCCCGTCGACGGCGAGAATCCCAGCGGCGGAGGAGCGCGGGGAGACAAGGGCGACGACCAGGGGGTCCTATTGCGGCAGCTTAGGGTTCTGAGGCGCGACGGTTTGAGATTGAATTTCGAAACGTCGGGGTCCACAGCATATATACCCTTCACTGTCGGTGACGCCGAGTCTAAATTTTTGGTGTCACCGAGTTCCCCAACTATCAGCTGACAGGGAAACTCGGTGTAACCGAGAATATGGAATCGGTAGTACCGAGATAGAAAACCAGATCAAGCCTAGGCATTCGATGAGACCGAGAATTGTGGGTTGGTTCCACCAAGATGCACTTGGGAGAATTTAATGGTCAGTCCTTGTCGATACGGAACTCCGAGTGCTCCACACACAGAGGGATCGAAAATTACTTGTTCAAAATTTGTGATGCAGCATGAATGGAATATGAGGTGAGAACGCATAGATAGCTAAAGAGTGGTCCTAGGCATTCTTGTCCATCCAATTGGCAAAAGATAAATCAAAAGCCAAATAGCAACAATTGGATGTCCTCGAATGGGAAAATAAATGCAGACCAACATGCTCACACATTAAGATGTCAAATGAAATCCTGACAAACATGCACATACACACTAGCATCTAACAAGCACTTGGGCGATGACGAAGTCATCTATATATGAGTATATTGACTTAGGAGCCAAGTAAGAATACTTGATCATAGGTCATACTCATCGTTTAAGCACAAGTGGGGTTACCACTTTTACATAAAGCATTTAATGTTGTCACATACTAAGAGATGCTTTAACTCAAGTCTTAGAGTAAAGCTCCCCCTTGATGTGACATCCCCCCATAAGAGGGATAAACTAACCTTGGGTTTTGTCGATGAAGACTTCATGTTGGTGAGGTAGTGGTGGATGCTCAAGGTTGATGAAGATCACCAAGAATTGGTAGCATCCTTGTTGTTTCCTTACTCTTCTCACCTACATGGGTTAGTCCCAACATACAAGAGACAAATACAAGGATATCTATGGACATGGAGTGCAAAGCATGTGTAATGATGTCCATTGATTTGTTGATTACCTTGTCCCTTGCTTACCTTTGAGGGAATGTGTGACTCCTTGAACTATTGCATAGAGTTGATGTTGATTGCAAATAATTCTTGCCAATAATGAATGTGAGTGAATTTCATTGGCGGAGTCACCCCTCAAGAACTCTCTAGTTCTTCTTCTTGGGGACCCACATCAAGTTGATGGGGATCCTGGGTGTTGAAGTAGCCTTTGTAGAAGTTGAGCTTGAAGTAACCTTGGGAACCCACTCCACAATTGCTAGGGATTCATCTTCATATGAGTCAATGTCCTCTTGAAGCTTGTTCTTGCCCTTGAGCTTGTGGTCTTGTGGTGGAAGGTCATCTTGAGTGTTTGTTCCCTTGGGAAGAGTATTTTCATACTTCTCCTTTTGAGGAACAAACTTGGGCTTGGGGTATTGACCTTCTTCCCATTCAACTCCATTTGCATTGAAGTAGCCAACACCATGGTTCTTTCGGTATCCTCCGTGCTTGCGTACAATTTCCTCAAATTGCTTACACCCAGCAAGATTCTTGTAGATACCTTTCTCTATAATTCCTTTCAATAAAGCGTTTTCTTGCTCAAGTGTAACTTGGCTAAGAGAATCATCATTAGTGGAATCAATAGAACTACTAGAAGCAACATCATTAGGTTTAGCATTTTTATTGTTGCTACTAGATGAAGAACCTTTCTTGCCTTTGTTACTAGATTGCTTAGTTTTAACTTGAGGCATGAATGTAGACAAGAGTAGTCGTTTGGCTAGATAAGATGAAATCTTCTTTCGGAGATCGTCATTGATAGCTTTAAGAAACTCATGCTCTTGCTCCAAATTGAGCTTCTCGAAGCGTAGCTTCTCATGAGTTCTTACAAGCTCTCTATGATCTTCAAGAGTAGATTCATGAGCTAACTTAAGAGTGTTTAGTTCTTTAGTTAGTTGTTCTATTTTCATCTTATCATCATCAATTGACTTATCTTCCCTAGCATGAGAATTATCAAGTTCACTTTGACTAACATCACTAGTTTTATCAAAGACCAAGTCATCATCACAAAGTAAATCATCTTCATCACTATTGAAATCAAGATACTCGGGGTGTGATACCTTGGGGCCTTTAGCCATGAAGCAACTTCCACTCCCTTCGTTTGGTGAATCAAATAGATCGTAGGAGTTGGTAGTCACTAGAGCAATTCCGGCAACACCATCATCTTGACTATAGTCGGAGTCGGAGTGATAACTTCTCTCGAAGTAGTTGTCGGAGTCGGATTCGGAAACCCATTCACCAACATGAGCTTGATGTTTTCTTCTTGAGTAGCTCTTGGTGCACTTGTAATTCTTCTCCAAGTCCCTACTTCTCCTTGAGGGTCTTCGTTCATAACAATCATCTCTACTCCTTCTCTCTCTTTGAGGTGATTCATTCCTTGAGCTTCGTCTTCGAGGTGACTCTTCTCTTCGTTTGTAGGGAGCCGTGCACTCATTGGAGTAGTGTCCGGGATTCCCACAATTTTAGCAATTGCGGTCACGACTTGACGAACACTTCTCTTCATATCTTGAGTTGGAGCTTCGTTCTTTGCCTCTATTCTTGTAGAACTAGTTGAATTTCTTGACCATGAGGCTTATCTCTTCATTGGTGACAAGGTTGTCGCTTGAAGTTGCGGGAGCATCACTTGTGGCTTTGTAACCACCGCTAGACTTGTTGTGAAGCTCTTCTTTGTCTTTGAGTGTCATCTCATGAGCAACAATCCTTCCAATGACTTCCGTAGGCCTGAGATCTTTGTAGTTGGGCATCATTTGGATCAATGTGCACACCGTGTCGTATCTCTCATCCAAAGCTCTAAGTATCTTCTTGATGATGAATTTGTCGGTCATTTCTTCGTTTCCAAGCCGGCAATCTCATTGGTGATGAGAGCTAGCCTAGAGTACATCTCTGCGACTCCTTCACCATCCTTCATCTTGAACTTGTCAAGCTGACTTTGAAGAACATCTAACTTGGACTCTCTCACGGACTCGGTTCCTTCGTGCATATCAACCAAAGTATCCCAAATCTCTTTTGCATTCTCAAGACGGCTGATTTTGTTGAATTCTTCAGGGCATAGGCAGTTGAAGAGAATGTCACATGCTTGAGCGTAGTATTGCAACATATTCAATTCTTCCGCGGTCGCTTCACGATCCGGTTCCTTTCCATCACAAAAGAATTCACCTTGCAAGCCAACACGAACAACAGCCCAAACGGCGGGGTTATGACCGGGAATATGCATTTTCATTTTGTGCTTCCAACTAGCAAAATTAGTACCATCAAAGTACGGACCTCTACGGTGATAATTTCCCTCACTAGACGCCACACTCTCCTAGGTTGTGAGACCAATGCAATGGAGACCAAAGATCTGATACCACTTGTAGGACCGAAAGTATGTCTAGAGGGGGGGTGATTAGACTACTTGACCAAATAAAAATTCTACCTTTTCCCAAATTTTAGAGTTGGCAAATTTTAACATTCATGGCAAGTCAAGTACACCCTACACATGCAAGTCTAAGAGTATAGCAGCGGAAAGTAACAACAAGCATGAGTAGAAAGGAAAGGGTTGGAAGATCAAACACAATTGTAGACACGGTGATTTTTCCCGTGGTTCCGATAGGTGGTGCTATCGTACGTCCACGTTTATGGAGTCTTCAACCCACGGAGGGTAACGGTCGCGAGAGTCCACGGAGGGCTCCACCCATAAGGGTCCACGAAGTAGCAACCTTGACTATTCCATAACGGCTTCCGTCCACGAAGGACTAGACTCACTATGGGTAGATCTTCATGAAGTAGGCGATCTCCTTGCCCTTACAAACTTCTTGGTTCAACTCCACAACACGAAGTAGGAGGCTCCCAAGCGACACCTAACCAATCTAGGAGGCACCACCCTCCAAAAGGTAATAGGCTCGGTAATGACGATGAACTCCTTGCTCTTGTGCTTCAAGATGATAGACTCCTCAACACACAATCACTATCTCACAGATTTGGCTTGGTGGAAGAGATGGGATTGGTGGAAAGCAACTTGGCGAGGCTAGAAATCAAGATCCATATGGTTGGAGTGGAAGATCTTGACCTCAACACAAGGGTAGGTGGCTCTCTCTCAGAAAACTGGATGGGGCAAGTATGGAATAGTTCTGAGTGCTTCTCTTTCGAGTGGGTGGTGGTGAAGGGGTATATATAGGCATCCCCAAAAATCCAACCGTTACACACAAAATGACCAACTCGGTGACACCGATGTGTTAATCTCGGTGGTACCGAAGTGACCAAAAGGTGGCAACTTTTGAATCTCGGTGAGACCGATATAGGAAACTCGGTTGCACCGATAAGGTGACCAACGGTCAGATTGACATTCTCGGTGACGCCGATCCAACAATCTCGGTGGTACCGATATTGTGAATTTGCGTAACAGAAAGTTGGCAACCTAAACTCGGTGGCACCGGAATGGAATCGGTTGCACCGAAGTGGCTAGGGTTTGGCTGAGTCTGTCTGAGTTTGGGAATCGGTGGCACCGAGTGGAAAGTGTTGGTTGCACCGATTTTGAATATTTGGCTATGGACAGACTTTGTGGAAGAGCTTGTGGGTGTTTTTTATTGACTATCACTTGTACACGTATGAGCATTTTGTTCACCAATCAAAACCTTACCTCCTTTTAATAGTATTGGCCTTCCTATGGACTCAAAGTGATTTCTCACAAATGTAAAAAGTAGAGTCCTCTTGCTTGAAGCTTTGCCAATCCATTTCCTTGCATCTTGGGGTATTTCCACAATCTTCATAATCCTTTTGCCATCCCTATCATTGAACTTTTCCTAAAATATACTTAGTGGGAACATTAGTTCAATGAATTATATGTTGTTATTAATTACCAAAACCACCAAGGGAGCAAATGTGCTTTCAATCTCCCCCTTTTTGGTAATTGATGACAACATATAGATCGAAGCTTCGACAAAGATATAATCAATGAATATAATCGTCGCTTTGAGAAGTATGTGATAAGCAAGAGCTCCCCCTAAATTTGTGCATTATTTTAAATTTGCGTTTGAATGCAAATGCACAATCGATTAGGTACATGGGGCACTTCTTCCATGTCACATACATCTTGGTGGTGTGCGAGAATAATTAGAGTGAACATCATAGCACAACACAACCAAACAAAGATAATGATCATCTCATAAGCATTAAGATGATAGGAAATAGTAGCACAACACATATAAAGTGTATGATCAAAACACAAAGCGTAGCCAAAAGTAAATGAACCATGTGTGTTTTTGAAAAAGCAATAAAAACCAAACGCTCTCTCACTCAAAGCCTAAAGATCTATATACACTTCTCCCCCTTTGGCAACAAGTTACCAAAAAATTCAAAGGCATATTTCTAAGTGTTCTTGGGTTGATCTCCTCCGGTTGTTGATGAAGGAGTCGAGAGAACAGCGTCGGCGAAGATCTCTGCAGATGTTGTGGATGGAGTTGGTTTGGAAACTGGAGGAACTGAAGATGAACTAGACTCAGGACTAGTGCCTGAACTCATCACAATGTTCTCCTCTTGGAAATTGTTCTCATTGTCCTCAGCACTTGACATACTGACCCTGTGAATAGAATATAGAGGTGCAGAAGAAGATGAGTCATCACAAAATTATCATCTGGTTTTTTTTGAAAGTTTGAACAAAAGATTCTCAAGGTTTACATTCTGTCACATGAAAATCGGTACAGCCGAAGAAAAAGTTTCGGTGCTACCGAGACTGACTTTCTTCTTAACAGAAACTTGGCACTCTTTTCGGTAAGACCGAAAAGAAGTACTCGGTTTCACCGAGAAAGTTCTCAGCAGCACAAACAGGCAAATCGGTGACACCGATTTGTTTGCTTCGGTTCCACCGAGTTCCATCGGGCGGACGGCAAACCCTAGAGAATCGATCGTTCTCTAACTACAGGACGTTTTAGGCGATTGAGAGGATTGCAAATGGTGGCTTATCGATAATATTGAATCTAATGCGCGAGAATCAGACGGGGACCGCAAGGAAAGACAAATCTGTACCCTAACTCGGTGATGGACTCACTACGGCGGCGACGGCGGCGAAGATGCCCATCGACGGTGAAAGCACAACATCCTCCCTTGGTGGTTTTGATAATTCATGACAACATACATTGTCTCTTGGACTAACACCTTTACCTAGTGTATTTCAGATATAGTCCACAGAGAGGGTTGGCAAAAGGATTGTGGAGATTGTGGAAATACCCCAAGATGCAAGGAAATAGGTTGGCAAAGCTTCAAGGAAGAGGACTCTACATTTTACATTTGTGAGAAATCACTTTGAGTCCATAGGAAAGCCAATACTATTAAAAGGGGGTAAGGTTTTGTTGGTGAACAAAATGCTCATACGTGCACAAGTGATAGTCACCAAAAACACCCACAAGCTCTCCCACCAAAGTCTGTCCAAAGCCAAATACTCAAAATCGGTGCAACCAACATTTCCATCCCGGTGCCACCGATTCTCAACCTCAGACAGACTCAGCCAAACCCTAGCCACTTCGGTGCAACCGATTCAATCCCGGTGCCACCGAGTTTAGGTTGCCAACTCTCTGTTACGCAAATTCACAATATCGGTACCACCGAGATTGTTGGATAGGCGTCACCGAGATTGGGAATCTGACCGTTGGTCACCTTATCGGTGCAACCGAGTTTCCTATATCGGTGTCACCGAGATTCAAAAGTTGCCACCTTTTGGTCACTTCGGTACCACCGAGATTTACACATCGGTGTCACCGAGTTGTCCATTTTGTGTGTAACGGTTGGATTTTTGGGGATGCCTATATATACCCCTCCACCACCACCTACTCGAGAGAAAAGCACTCAGAACTATTCCATACTTGAACCATCCAGTTTTCTGAGAGAGAGCCACCTACCCTTGTGTTGAGGTCAAGATCTTCCACTCCAACCATATGGATCTTGATTTCTAGCCTCCCCAAGTTGCTTTCCACCAATCCCATCTCTTCCACCAAGCCAAATCTGTGAGAGAGTGATTGTGTGTTGAGGAGTCTATCATCTTGAAGCACAAGAGCAAGGACTTCATCGACATTACCGAGCCTATTACCTTTTGGAGGGTGGTGCCTCCTAGATTGGTTAGGTGTCGCTTGGGAGCCTCCTACTTCGTGTTGTGGAGTTGAACCAAGAAGTTTGTAAGGGCAAGGAGATCGCCTACTTCGTGAAGATCTACCCATAGTGAGGCTAGTCCTTCGTGGACGGAAGCCGTTATGGAATAGTCAAGGTTGCTACTTCGTGGACCCTTATGGGTGGATCCCTCCGTGGACTCTCGCGACCGTTACCCTCCGTGGGTTGAAGACTCCATAAACGTGGACGTACGATAGCACCACCTATCGAAACCACGGGAAAAATCCTTGCGTCTCCAATTGTGTTTGATCTCGATATCTCTACTCTCTACTTCATGTGCAATGTCTTTACTTTCCGCTGCCGTGTTTGTTGACATGCATGTGTAGGGCTGTTAGACTTGCTAGACTTGCTATAACTGTTAAAATCTGCCAACCAATTAACTTGGGAAAAGGTTAGGTTTTAAATTCCTGCTAGTAGTCTATTCACCCCCCCTCTAGACACTCTTCTAGTGATCCCTCAATTGGTATCAGAGCTTTGGTCTCCATTGCTTCGGTCTAATCACCGAGGAGGAAGATGGATGTGTCTAGTATAGGGAGTTTGAGTTGTAGAGTGCCTATTCTTGATGGAAAGTACTATAGTCAATGGAAAACTTTGATGCTTGAGCTGTTTAATGAATTTAAATTGAGCAAATTTGTTAAGAGCCCCTATGTGCCTCCCATTGATCCCTTGCATCCCACAGACGAAGAGGAAGTTGATATGCTATGCAATCTTAGAACTGTCAATCTCATTGTTAGAGCTTTGCCTAGAAATGTGCTCAATCAAATGAAGAATTTTGTATGTGCTTACACTTTGTGGAATGACTTGGAGAAACGATATCCAAGTTATTCATTGAGTAATCTTGATGAAATTCTACATAAAACTATTGCCTTCCACAAAATGACGCCTAGTGATCCTAAATTTGATGATTGTCTATTTGAGCTTAGAGACCTCATGCGTGCTAAAGGAGATGTCACAACTATCAACAATATCATTATAGAAGTCCTTCACATTCATAAACTTGAACATTGTCATGATCACCATCCTAACGAATCTCTTGTTCTTTATGACGAGGATTTCCCACTTGATGATGACAATGTGGAACATGGCTACTATGATGAAGATGAGCTGTTCGACATCGAGTATGAGAAGATCATGAAGAATCTAAGTCTCATGGCAAACTTCAAGGATTACATGTCCGGAGGAAAAGAGTGGATTCTCGATAGCGGATGTACCGATCATATGACCGGAGATAGAGAGATGTTTGAAGAGATCACACCAAACCATGGACCACGAAGGTACGTAACGTTTGGAGACAACTCCAAGGGTAAGGTACTTGGTCTTGGTAAGGTGGCCATATCCCATGATAGCTCTATCCAAAATGTTATGCTTGTTGAATCTCTTGGCTACAATCTTCTTTCCGTATCTAGACTTGCTGACTTTGGTTTTAATGTGCTATTCACGAAAGTAGATTGCCAAGTGTTTCGTCAAGACAATCATAAAATGGTCTTTACCGGTTTCCGTAGAGGTGATCTATACATTGTTGAATTCACTAAGAGATCCAAACCTCGCACTTGTTTAATTGCTAAATCCTCTAAAGGTTGGCTTTGGCATAGAAGACTAGGACATGTTGGCATGCGTAATTTAGACAAGCTTATCAAAGGTGATCATATACTTGGTGTTAAAGATGTTATCTTTGACAAAGATAGACTTTGTAGTGCTTGTCAAGCTGGAAAGCAAGTAGGTGGTAGTCATCCCGTTAAGAATATCATGACTACTAGGAGACCACTCAAGTTACTTCACATGGATCTGTTTGGTCCCAACGCTTACAAGAGTCTCGGTGGAAATTCCTATGGTCTAGTTATAGTTGATGATTTTTCCAGATTTACGTGGGTATTCTTTCTTGATGATAAGTCGCAGGTTCAAAAGATCTTCAAGAACTTCGCTCGCAAAGCGCAAAATCAGTTTGAAGTGAAGATCAAGAAGGTTCGGAGTTCAAGAACACCCATGTGGATACCTTCCTTGACGAAGAAGGTGTCTCACATGAGTTCTCGGCTACGTACACGCCTCAACAAAATGGAGTTGTTGAGAGGAAGAACCATACGCTCATTGAGATGGCAAGAACGATGCTTGACGAATACAAGATGCCAAGACACTTTTGGGCAGAAGCCGCGGAAACAGCATGTCATGCCACAAACCGACTTTACTTGCACAAGCTTCTCGGTAAAACGGCATACGAGCTACTCACCGGTAACAAACCCCAAGTTGGATACTTTCGGGTATTTGGCTCAAAGTGCTACATTCTTGATAAGCATCGTCGTACTAAATTTGCTCCTAAATCTCATGAAGGATTCCTACTTGGTTACGGATCGAACTCTCACACTTACCGTGTCTACAACAACTTCACTCGAAAAGTTGAAGAGACGGTAGATGTGAAGTTTGATGGATCTAATGGTTCTCAAGTCGAACAATTGCCAAATGATCTAGGTGATAAGGACCCTTCGGAAGCTATCCAAGATTTGCCCATCGGCAAGATTCGTCCCATGGAGGTGAAGGAAAGTACTTCATCAACACAAGTGGAAGACCCTACTTCACGTCAAGGTGAACCACAACATGACATGGAGGCATCCACAAGCGGTACACGACAAGATGATGAAGAGGAGGAAGTGCATCATGAAGATCCACCACAACCACCTTCACCACCACCTCAAGGGAACGACACCATCAACAACAACGAAGATGAAGGAGATGATGATGATGAAGAAGAAGCTCCACCATCTAACAAGCCCAAGCTACCCCGAGTTCGAGCACAAGTGACCAAGAACCATCCCCTAAACCAAATCTTTGGTGACATCCAAACCGGAAGAATCACTCGCTCTAAAACTCGTCTAGCTAACTTTTGTGAGCATTATTCTTTCATCTCTAGCATTGAGCCCTTGAAGGTAGAACAAGCTCTTGAAGATGCGGATTGGGTGAACGCGATGCATGACGATTGAAGATTGAAATTTCGAATCGTCGGGACCACAGGCTATATACCCTTCACTGTCGGTGACACCGATTCTAAATTTTCGGTGTCAGCGAGTTTCTCAACTATTAGCTAACAGGGAAACTCGGTGTAACCGAGAATATGGAATTGGTAGTACCGAGATAGAAAACCAGATCAACCCTAGGCATTCGGTGAGACCGAGAATTGTGGGTTGGTTCCACCGAGATGCACTTGGGAGGTTTTAATGGTCAGTCCTTGTCGATACGGAACTCCGAGTCCTCCACACACAGAGGGATCGAAAAGTACTTGTTCAAATTTTGTGATGCAGCATGAATGGAATATGAGGTGAGAAAGCATAGATAGCTAAAGAGCGGTCCTAGGCATTCTTGTCCATCCAATTGGCAAAAGATAAATCAAAAACCAAATAGCAACAATTGGATGTCCTTGAATGAGAAAATAAATGCAGACCAACATGCTCACACAATAAGATGTCAAAAGAAATCATGACAAACATGCACATACACACTAGCATCTAACAAGCACTTGGGCGATGACGAAGTCATCTATATATGAGTATATTGACTTAGGAGCCAAGTAAGAATACTTGATCATAGGTCATACTCATCATTTAAGCACAAGTGGGGTTACCACTTTTACATAAAGCATTTAATGTTGTCACATACTAAGAGATGCTTTGACTCAAGTCTTAGAGTAAAGCTCCCCCATGATGTGACATCCCCTCATAAGAGGGAGAAACTAACCTTGGGTTTTGTCGATGAAGACTTCATGTTGGTGAGGTAGTGGTGGATGCTCAAGGTTGATGAAGATCACCAAGAATTGGTAGCATCCTTGTTGTTTCCTTACTCTTCTCACCTACATGGGTTAGTCCCAACATACAAGAGACAAATACAAGGATATCTATGGACATGGAGTGCAAAGCATGTGTTATGATGTCCATCGATTTGTTGATTACCTTGTCCCTTGCTTACCTTTGAGGGAATGTGTGACTCCTTGAACTATTGCATAGAGTTGATGTTGATTGCAAATAGTTCTTGCCAATAATGAATGTGAGTGAATTTCATTGGCGGAGTCACCCCTCAAGAACTCTCTAGTTCTTCTTCTTGGGGACCCACATCAAGTTGATGGGGATCCTTGGTGTTGTAGTAGCCTTTGTAGAAGTTGAGCTTGACGTAGCCTTGGGAACCCACTCCACCATAGCTAGGGATTCATCTTCATATGAGTCAATGTCCTCTGGAAGCTTGTTCTTGCCCTTGAGCTTGTGGTCTTGTGGTGGAAGGTCATCTTGAGTGCTTGTTCTCTGGGGAAGAGTATTTTCATACTTCTCCTTTTGAGGAACAAACTTTGGCTCGGGGTATTGACCTTCTTCCCATTCAACTCCATTTGCGTTGAAGTAGCCAACACCACGGTTCTTTCGGTATCCTCCGTACCTGCGTACAATTTCCTCAAATTGCTTACACCCGGCAAGACTCTTGTAGATACCTTTCTCTATAATTCCTTTCAATAAAGCATTTTCTTGCTCAAGTGTAACTTGGCTAAGAGAATCATCATTAGTGGAATCAATAGAACTACTAGGAGCAACATCATTAGGTTTAGCATTTTTATTGTTGCTACTAGATGAAGAACCTTTCTTGCCTTTGTTACTAGATTGCTTAGTTTTAACTTGAGGCATGAATGTAGATAAGAGCAGTCGTTTGGCTAGATAAGATGAAGTCTTCTTTCGGAGATCGTCATTGATAGCTTTAAGAAACTCATGCTCTTGCTCCAAATTGAACTTCTCGAAGCGTAACTTCTCATGAGTTCTCACAAGCTCTCTATGATCTTCAAGAGTAGATTCATGAGCTAACTTAAGAGTGTTTAGTTCTTTAGTTAGTTCTTCTATTTTCATCTTATCATCATCAATTGACTTATCTTGACTATCATGAGAATTATCAAGTTCATTTTGACTAACATCACTAGTTTTATCAAATAGCAAGTCATCATCACAAAGCAAGTCATCTTCATCACTATTGAAATCAAGATACTCGGGGTGTGATACCTTGGGGCCTTTAGCCATGAAGCTACTTCCACTCCCTTCGTTTGGTGAATCAAATAAATCATGGGAGTTGGTAGTCACTAGAGCAATCCCGGCAACACCATCATCTTGACTATAGTCGGAGTCGGAGTGATAGCTTCTCTCGGAGTTGTTGTCGGAATCGGAGCCGGAAACCCATTCATCAACATGAGCTTGATGTTTTCTTCTTGTGTAGCTCTTGGTGTACTTGCCCTTCTTCTCCGAATCTCTACTTCTCCTTGAGGGTCTTCGTTCATAACGATCATCTCTACTCCTTCTCTCTCTTTGAGGTGATTCATTCCTTGAGCTTCGTCTTCGAGGTGACTCTTCTCTTTGTTTGTAGGGAGCCGTGCACTCATTGGAATAGTGTTCGGGCTTCCCACAATTGTAGCAATTGCGGTCACGACTTGACGAACGCTTCTCGTCATATCTTGAGTTGGAGCTTCTTTCTTTGCCTCTATTCTTGAGGCTTATCTCTTCATTGGTGACAAGGTTGTCGCTTGAAGTTGCGGGAGCATCACTTGTGGCTTTGTAAGCACCGCTAGACTTGTGGTGAAGCTCTTCTTTGTCTTTGAGTGTCATCTCATGAGCAACAATCCTTCCAATGACTTCCGTAGGCTTGAGATCTTTGTAGTTGGGCATCATTTGGATCAATGTGCACACGGTGTCATATCTCTCATCCAAAGCTCTAAGTATCTTCTTGATGATGAATTTGTCGGTCATCTCTTCGCTTCCTAAGCCGGCAATCTCATTGGTGATGAGAGCTAGCCTAGAGTACATCTCTGCGACTCCTTCACCATCCTTCATCTTGAACTTGTCAAGCTGACTTTGAAGAACATCTAACTTGGATTCTCTCACGGACTCGGTTCCTTCGTGCATCTCAACCAAAGTATCCCAATTCTCTTTTGCATTCTCAAGACGGCTGATTTTGTTGAATTCTTCAGGGCATAGGCAGTTGAAGAGAATTTCACATGCTTGAGCATTTCCCGTGGTTCCGATAGGTGGTGCTATCGTACGTCCACGTTTATGTAGTCTTCAACCCACGGAGGGTAACGGTCGCGAGAGTCCACGGAGGGCTCCACCCATAAGGGTCCATGAAGTAGCAACCTTGGCTATACCATAACGACTTCCGTCCACGAAGGACTAGCCTCACTATGGGTAGATCTTCACGAAGTAGGCAATCTCCTTGCCCTTCCAAACTTCTTGGTTCAACTCCACAACACGAAGTAGGAGGCTCCCAAGCGACACCTAACCAATCTAGGAGGCACCACCCTCCAAAAGGTAATAAACTCGGTAATGACGATGAACTCCTTGCTCTTGTGCTTCAAGATGATAGACTCCTCAACACAGAATCACTCTCTCACGGATTTGGCTTGGTGGAAGAGATGGGATTGGTGGAAAGTAACTTGGGGAGGCTAGAAATCAACATCCATATGGTTGGAGTGGAAGATCTTGACCTCAACACAAGGGTAGGTGGCTCTCTCTCAGAAAACTGGATGGGGCAAGTATGGAATAGTTCTGAGTGCTTCTCTTTTGAGTAGGTGGTGGTGAAGGGGTATATATAGGCATCCCCAAAAATCCAACCGTTACACACAAAATGACCAACTCGGTGACACCGATGTGTTAATCTCGGTGGTACCGAAGTGACGAAAAGGTGGCAACTTTTGAATCTCGGTGAGACCGATATAGGAAACTCAGTTGCACCGATAAGGTGACCAACGGTCAGATTGACATTCTCGGTGACGCCGATCCAACAGTCTCGGTGGTACCGATATTGTGAATTTGCCTAATAGAAAGTTGGCAACCTAAACTCGGTGGCACCGGAATGGAATCGGTTGCACCGAAGTGGCTAGGGTTTGGCTGAGTCTATCTGAGTTTGGGAATCGGTGGCACCGAGTGGAAAGTGTTGGTTGCACCGATTTTGAATATTTGGCTATGGACAGACTTTGTGGAAGAGCTTGTGGGTGTTTTTGGTGACTATCACTTGTGCACGTATGAGCATTTTGTTCACCAATCAAAACCTTACCCCCTTTTAATAGTATTGGCTTTCCTATGGACTCAAAGTGATTTCTCACAAATGTAAAAAGTAGAGTCCTCTTGCTTGAAGCTTTGCCAATCCATTTCCTTGCATCTTGGGGTATTTCCACAATCTTCATAATCCTTTTGCCATCCCAATCATTGAACTTTTCCTGAAATATACTTAGTGGAAACATTAGTTCAATGACTTCTATGTTGTTATTAATTACCAAAACCACCAAGGGAGCAAATGTGCTTTCACCTGAGCAGGGGCGTCACTACCAACTATGCCCGCTTGCCCTTTGGCCTAGAGAACGCTGGCGCTACCTTCCGGAGGCTGGCGCAGCTCGCAGTAGCGCCTCGCGAGGCATCATGCCCTCGAGGGCCCTCAAGGTCTTAGGAGCCAACCGCCCCCTGAGAGGTGAACCCCCACGGCGTGCTCCACCAAGCAGCCAGACCCTTCCGCAGCAGCATGATTGCCAGGTGACTTTTTGTTTTGTTCAAATCGAGGGCGCCCTTCGGACTGCATTATCCTCAAGTGGGCAAGTGTTCCCCCTGCAACTTCCGCACTTTTTGGTTACCCTTTGATGAATTCATGATGCTTGCTTAAGCCTTCCGCCTTGTGCTTCGTCACCACTTGCAATTTCCGCGCCCTCGCGACTCTTCTCTCGGCCGTCCCATGACTGGGGCTAGACACGGTGTATGTTCTTGGGTTCGTCCCTGCAGCATTGATAAATCCAAGGGATCGAGCTCTGTCTCGCGGGCCTGCTCCCGTGCATGTCACCTCATAGAGGTCCTTGGTGTCTCGCCCTTTCATGGAATCGTCGCGAGCAAGCGAGAAAGGGCGCGGCCCAATATTGTATGACTGCCAATGAGGTGTTTCGCCACCTCAGGCACCACGTGTCCGGCGACCTTTCCCTTGATCATCCTATGGGGGGACTCGACACGACGTCTGTGCTCGGGTCCGTCCCTGCAGCGTCGCTAAATCCGAGTGACCGAGCTCTGTCTGGCGGGCCAGACCAGTACACGTCACCTCATTGGGTCCTCAGTGTCCAACCTCTCTATGCGGTGGCCTCGAGATGGCCGTTCCGCGCGCGTCGCTCCCATGTCTCAGGTTATATGAGCGCACAACTACATCAAGAGCTAGTGCAAACTGCATGAAGACCGAGGAAGGAGCTCCTGAGCCCTCTGCCCAGAGCGTCCCCCTCCGCAAACGCCGCCCGTGACCCTCTCACGTAAGAATGAGGTTGGGGTTGTACACGCCCCGGAGACTCTGAAACAGAGCTCCCGCCCACGCCCAAGTACAAGCCCCATGCTCAGCGCTGGCAGAACGGTCGAACCGTGACCATGCCTACGCCCAAGTGGAAGCCCAATGCTCACGATCAAACTATGATCATGCTCACACCCAAGTGGAAGCCCCATGCTCCGCGCTGGTGGATAGTCAACTGAAAGACTCACCCTACCCTACGACACGTGCTCGCTGGCTTTCCCCTTGTGCCTCATGCGAGCGGGGGCTGGACACGGTGTCTATGCTCGGGTTAGTCCAAGCAGTGCTGAAAAACCCAAGCGACCAGGCTTTGGCTCGCGGGCCTGCTCCCGTGCATGTCACCCCACCAAGGCCCTTGGTGTCTGGTCTCCTCGCGTGAGACCCAAGCGCAATCCAGCCAGCGCGCATCATTTGAAAACAAGCCATTTGTTCGCAGGTTTTCCCCTCGGGACCGATCACTCGAAGGGTCTCACAAGGCGTCCACTCTCGACAAGTGACAACCTATTGGTGTTGCGAAGAGCTAAGTATGAAAATCCCCTCGGGATAGCCTTGCAATTGCCAGCGTCTTCCCTCACGCGGGCCGCTTGCACATCAAAGGGGGGCCCTTGAGCATCGCGACTCAGGAGCCTTCACTAGCACTCGAAGCCCCTCACCTCCTGGTTTTGTCCAGGCACCACGACCTGACATTCCAGTGACGGCTGAGGTATGCTCGGGGCTGGGCCCTGCCGACGTAGAGCACAAAGGCAAGCAAGAGAGAAACCAAGCATGGAGAGGAAACCCGCGGATCACAAACTATTATTACATACTTCAAGTGTTTCACAAATTAAACCGTCGCCTTAACACCTCCGCAAGGTGGATTCGGCCTATTACCAGAGGACAAAAGGAAGCTTCAAGAAGAAGGGTCGCCGTTGCCCTCGCCGTCACCCACCACAGCCTCGCTGGTCTCTTCGTCGTCGCCACAGGAGAACTTCCCAAGCAGCACGCTCATGTGACTCTCCACAGCTTCCGCCAGGTTGCCGCGAGACTCTTCGGGGATGGGGCCTATCACCTCCTCAAATTTGAAGCCAGGATTGCAGAGGAGGAGGTGGTTGAAGACGCAGGTCGCTGCCAAGAAGAAAAGATCACGGCATTCTTCCTCCAGGATGCCATCCAGCTTCCAGGTTGAGTCCTCGAGCTCCTCCACGAGCTTGGAGGAAAGCTCGGCATAGCCAGCGTCTTGGGCGACAAGAGGAGCCTCGACCACCCCTGCATATGGAACTCAGGGCCTTGCGGGCCCTGAGCTCGAGAGAAGAAAAGGCGGCGTGGTCCGCCGCCACCTACGCATCGGTACCGACCTGAATCTCCTTCTCCCTGGCGTCCAGCCTAGCGTTGGACTCGGAGACATGCTTGGCATGGGCCTCTTGGGCCTCGGTCACCTCATGCTGCAGTGTCTCCATGCGCCCTCGCTCCGCGGCCTGATCTGTCGCCACCTTCACCAACTCGGAGTCACAGTTTGAGAGCTTCGCCTCGCCAGGTTGTCTTCCCGCAGCTGGAACTGCCGCACCTCGGGGGCTCGCTTGTCTTGAAGCGCCTTTAAGCTTTCCTCCGCTTCCTCGCAGCGCTTGGTAGCCGCCACCGCCTCGGCGAGGGCGCTCTGCCTAGCTGCCTTCACCTCAGCGGCCTCCTTCTCACTTCCTGTGATGGTGGCCTCGGCCCTGCCCAGGGCCTCTTTTGCGGCGATGTCGAGCTGGCGCCACCCCGCGGCTAGCCTCAGGCGCTCCGCGGCAAGACGCGTCTCGGCGTCCCGGAAGTCTGCCCCAAGCCGATCGAGCGCAGCCCGGGCATAAGTCAAGGCCCCGCGCCTGAGCAAGGCGCTGCAGTCCACAAGGGCGAGAGCCTCGCGGGGAGGTGGCATCTCGACGCATGTGGTCGTCTCAACCAAAGAGGCCTCAGCGCCCTCTGCCCGCGGGGCAGGGAGCTCCGGGTCCTCTCACGCGCTCGGTCCCCGCGGCGCGCTTGGTGGGACTGCCACGCCAGCCTCCTGGGACCCGGGGGTGGACGCAGCTTGAGGTTGCCCCGAGCATGCCCTGCGTCACGGCCGGTTGCGGGGGTAAGGATAGCCGCCGGAGGCTGCGGCGCGTGCCATTTCTAGTTGGCTAGGCATTCACGGCCTTGGCGGATGGTGCCGGGGGCTGGGCCGCCACGTCTTCGGCAATCGGAACCCCTCGCCATACGGGAAAGGCGCTGGGAGCTGCAGGGGCACCGCGCGCTCGGGCGAAGCGACACCCGCACGCCTAGGCGTAGCGTCGGGCCGACGAGCAGCACCCCCTTGCCCGCTAATGCTGCGGCCGAGTGCTGATGCTGCCTTCTGGGCGGAGGTCACTCTCGCCCTGGCAATCTCCTTCCTCCTCTTCTCTTCACCGCCAATCCTGCGCCTGCACAGGCGAGCTGTCAGCATGGATAGACGGACCACAGGAGCGTGGCACAAGAATGGACTGGAGCACTTACTCGTCCTCGGCGGCCCATTTCCTCTTCTTCTCAGTGGTGAGTGGCGTGCCCTCGCCGCCCTTGTGCGGCCCCCGGTGAGCATAGCTGAGTCTCCCTCCCTCCTGAGGGCTTGGGAAGCCCCCTGAGGGGGTGCGGCCGTTGCGGGCGTGGTTGCCACACCACTGCCGAGGTCCCCCGCCGATGGTATCTGGGCGGTCGCGGAGTTGGGCACCGTCCCCCACGCCGCGTCGGATGTCCGAGGAGACGTCGCCTGGGGTCGCTCGTTTACGTCGTCGTCGTCCCCGAAACCGCACAGGGACTGGCGGTGATCGGCCGTCGGCACCCGGCCGACGTCTTCGTCCTCCACCGTCGCCTTCGAGTCCTCGCTGTCGCCATCTTCGCTAGAGGACGACACTATGATGGAGGAGATCCTGTGCTACCCAACGCAATTGCTTTGCAGGAGCCCCCACTCGTTGAAGGCACGCATATTTGCGACCAGCTCAGCCTTGTCATCATAGCTGTACAGTGGGGACGCGGCCTCAAGAGGATTCTTAGGAGCGAAGCCGAGCAAAGCCCACAGGGCCCCGTCCAGCTCTTCGAAGCTCAAGCCGGAAGCGTGCTGCCTCATCATGTCCCCCGCGCCAGTGTACTCCCACACGGGCCGCGAGCATGCCTAGAGCGGCACGATGCGCTGTTCCAGGAATTCTTTGATGATCATCGCCCCTGTCAGCTGGGCATTCCCGTGCGCGGTGATCCGCTTCAGGACGGGCTCCGCCCTCGGGTCATTGAGCTTCTCGTGGCCCCACCTTGGGATCTGCTCAAGACGAGCTGCAGGGATCCTCAGGAGAGGGCTGACTCAGCACGCGTCCATGAAGACCCAGCGGTGCCGGTAGCCTTCCACCTTCTTCTCAGCCTCCAGGCGGATGTTCTCGCCCTTGATGACGACAAAGGAGACGCACGCAGAGCGCTGGTCCTGGGAAGTGAACCGCATGCTGAAGAAGTGGCGAAAGTGTGTCACCGAGGGCCTCACGCCCACGTAGGCCTCGTAGTAGAAGGCAAAGATAGCCAGGACGATGGAGTTGGGCTGGAGATGCCGGGCCTAGATCTGGTAATGGGAGAAGATGGCGTAGAAGAACTCAGAAAATGGTGGGACCAGCCCGGCGTAGATGATGTGGAGGAAGAAGGAGCAAGCGGACTTCCCAAGGACGCTCCGCGCCTCCGAGCCCGGCCAGATCTTGGTCGCCTGCCCCTCATTCTTGTCACCGGCTATCAGTGGGAGCACCGAGCCCAGGTCATCCTTCGAGGTGATGGTGGAGGGTAGGAGAGCTGGCTCGAGAGCTGGAGGGCTCGTGGTAGGAGCCGCGTCCTTATGTCGGCCTGAGATTGGATCGGGAGGAGACTCACGCAGATAGGGAGGCGCAGCGAGATGGAGGCGAGGCAAGCAGGGGCAATGATGGCCCCGCACCGTGCGCAGGCTTTATGTCGGCCTGGGCAGTTGCTGAGGCGTCGTGGAGAAGTGGGGGCGTCCCGTGCCCCGTTGAGTGCCACGCGTCGCGCCTGACTCGCAGGCGATTGGGGCCCGCACAGTTTCGCCCCTCCAACCGGCAGAATCGTGCTCGTTGCGGGCCAAGGGGCTACTATCGGGCCCGTGGGACTAGGGGTACCCAGGCCCATCTGCCTGCGACCCAAGACGTGGTGCAAGCCATGGGCCCCACATGGCCCACCACTGGACTTCATGAGCAAGAACCTCGCTAGCACCCCCGCCTCACGAGGCGTACGTCAACAAGCACCGTCAAGAGCCTCGCGAAGTCCCCTCGCGAGCTCGTCCCCCGAGGCTGCCCTCGGGGCCTCTGCAGGGTGGACTAATATAGGATGGTTCGGCGGGGCTGCGTGATCCTGCACCTTCACGTGAGCAATGCGCGCCACGCCAAGCAGCGCCAGGAGCCGCCCCAGCTGGCGCGGATAGGGAGGCTTTCCCCTTTTGTGCTAAGGGAGCAGGGCCAGCTCGCCGGTTCCCAAAGCAATCTCCAAAGGTTTCCTGTTTGGTGAAAGATGACCAAGGCTAGGGGATCGCCAGGACGGAGGTCACCCCCGAGCCCACCGGCGCGTCACGGCAGGAGGCTTTTGCAGGCGAAGACTGCTTTTGTTAGGATAAGCTGCAGTCCTATCCCCCTTCAAACTGGCCGTTGTGGCGACCCTTCCCACCTTGTGTTTTCGGGGCAAGAGGACCAGGGCCAGTATAAGATATGGCAAGCTGCCGCAGTAGAGGGGGATCAACCCCCAGTTAGCCAAAACCCACCCTTCTACTCGATCTCATCCTCAAGCAATGCAGACAAGCAGGAGTAGGGATTTACACCGCAAGGTGGCTTGAACCTGGGTAAACTACCATGTCCACCGTTCCTCTTCCTAGCTCGAGCTCGTCGGAGTGTCGCCGTGAGGTTGTGAGGTAGAGTAGGGCGAGAGAACCTACGCATCCCAGAGTTCGAACCTCCTTGAGTCCCCAGAGCCCGATTTCGACAAGTATTGGCCGAGTTACATGACGGTCCGTTATTAGGTTGAAACTTACCTCGGGCCTTGGTTGGCCCAATCAAAATAGTGGCCTTTAATAGGCTGAAAGCTTAGTAGAGCCACCAACAGACCGAAATATACGACATGCCTTTAACAGACCCAATGTCAGGTTGGGCTGAAATCTTGCCACTGAGATCACAGACCATTAATGGGCCAAATGTCGCATTGGACACCCATGTGCAGCATGGGCCATTAATAGGACGAATAATTACCGGGTCCGAACTATGGTGGGCTGTAAATGGGCCATGTTCAAGCAGGCCGCTAGTGGGCTGGCCCACTAGTACCTGACCAAATCTTATGAGCCTTTGACTGGGCCGACCTTTTTAACCTAAATGGGCCGCTGTTGTATGTGCCACGTGTCAACGTTGTATAGGCACTTCTTGTCTGTTGGGTGGATGACATCTGTCGCAACATAGAGCTGACACGTGGATCTTTTGTTGAATGAGAAAAGACACGTGGAAAATCGTCATCTGTCGGGGCTGTTAACGGGTATCAGATCCAAACCGACACCCGTTAGCTTACGGCGATCCTTACGGTGGCTGCCACATGTCGGTTACCCTTGACAAAATCACTTCTATAAGGCGCCATTTATCGTCATGGAAGTGGAAACCTCGATGATGATAATTTGAGTACTGTCATGGAGCACTTCTACAACAACACATGTCTGACTATCTTCATTCTGTTATAAAATCATCACGGATGTACAAACGTGACAAAAACATGACCTACTGTGACAAACATGTATTGACATAGAAGTGTTTTTTTGTAGTGATATGTGGGACATTCAAATTAAATGCTTTTAGCCAAGATGATATGAAACTTCAACTATTTTCTCACACATTGGCTAAGACAGCAAAAGATTGGTTAGTGTCTCACACTTCAGGTACCTTTGATACTTGAGATAAGCTTGTAGAAACCTTCTTATCAGAGTACTATCTTGAAATGAAATCTTATGAGGCCAAACAAAGGATCTTGATCTTCGGACAGAGGCCAGGTGAAAGTCTGGTAAATGCATATCAAAGGTACAATTTTTTTTTTATTAATGATTTCCCTCATCATAGACTCCTGGAATTGCTTGTATTGAATCTATTCTATGGAGGACTTCGGGATGATTCAAAAGAGGAACTAGATCTAGCTTCTGCAGGATCCTTTATTACCAGCCTAATTCCCAAGGCCCGGGAACTATTAGAAAGTAAGTTGGCTAATCATGAAGCTTGGGCGAGTGATGATGAAGAAGAGGGTAAATAGAGATAGATTTTGATTACATAAAAGCTTATCTTAATTCAGGGAGAGTTAATCAAGTTCATGATGAACTTTATCTTGATCCTGATGTTGTTTTAAGACTTGTTCAAACATATGCAAAACATAGGGTGCTTTGAAAGAAAAAAAGGGGAGAGTTACACTGATGAGGACCCAGAGGAGGAGGTCATTGTGGAGACCTTGGAGGTAGAAGCACCAATGACTCCCATGGATGAAGACTATGAACCAATACAAGATCTACCCTTTCTGGTTAGAAAGGCACAACTTGAATACCTGAGCAAAGGACATAACTATCGGAATCTGGGATGTGTGTCCAAGAACTTCTCCAAGAACAAAGTTCGAACATTGGAGGCTTGGCTTGCGACCTGCAACACGACGACAAATAGAGCAAAACTAACGGCAAGCTCACTCTTCCTCACGGGAAACGATGGGACAAACGAGCTACACAGGTTCGGGCCACCGTGCGGTGTAAAACCCAACTCCTGCTTGTGACTTTGTTGCCTTGGAAAAGGAGGATCTTGAGGCTCCAGTACACGGGGTGTTGGGGGAGAGAATGGTTCGATCCCCTTACATGGGTGTCAGGACCCCGATCCTAAGCCATATGAATCCAGCCTGTAACATGTCACACCACTTTGCGGCGTCACGCACGGTAACCCACGGCTGTCACCTTACTTTGGCCGGGACCGTTTGCGCCTTTTGGCTCACGGATATGAACGTGTCACTAGCATTCACACGTCAAAGAACCCGGGTCGACATGACTAGTTGTAGAACCCAAGTGGCACATCCGTACAGGGACAGGCATACGTAACCCAACAATGCAGGTGTCGGTCTCAGCGTGTGTAGATGAGTCATAGCAAGCTACAAGGACTCCATTACGCCGTGGGACATAAATGTCATCAACTGGGCATAGACGAGTCATAGCAGGCTAGATGGACTCCATTACACCGCGAGACATTTCCCCGAAGGGACAGACACGGCAGCAAAGCAGGATACATGCCGGTCAATCAATGTGTCCGGAGCAGTAGCAAGCTACCAAGGCTCGGTGGAAGCACAAAGAGGCATTTCCCCGTAAAGAGTACTACTAAAGGCACACAACTAGGTGTCGAATCCCACACATATCAATGCATTTCAAACATACACGCAATATGAACGATATGCGTAGATACAACATGGCATCACAACATAACTCTATGACTCAAGTATTCATTAATGACTCATAAGAGCCAACATAGTGTGATATTACAAACAGGGGTCACATGACCCAACACTCAAGTCATACAATCAACAAGCGGAAGCAAGACATGTCTGGGTACAGACATCTACTAAAAGTGGCTGGAGGAGCCTGAAAAGCTACAACGACCCTACCAAAGGAACCAGACCTCTGTCTGGGATTCCCAAGCTAATCCGGTCAACATCGAACTTCAGGTCGTAAGAATCACTAATGAGACTAAGGTCTCATCTGCAAAAACATAGATAAGCAAACATGAGTACAAAGGTACTCAGCAAGACTTACATCAGAACTATCTACATATGCATCATTGTCAACAAAGGGGGTTGTGGAATTTATTGCAGCAAGCCAGCTTTGACCCTTGGCTAACATGTACTATGACTACAAGTACTTTCTTTGAGGTGGGATAGCACACACGAGTCCACATATTCACCATACCAATACACCACTATGGATCAACTCCCGTCTTCCTACGAAAGGCCATCCACAGCACTCACACTTATCTTGCGCATTTTAGAGTATCCATTTCAAATTGTCTATGAACCACGTAAGTTCTCCAAGTAGTCCATATCTGAGGACGCGGCTATTCGAACAGATTCATAACCCTGCAGGGGTGTACTTCTTCACACATGCTCTCGCCACTTATCGCCATGTGCACATAAAAAGGGCACCTCAGCAACCTTCAAGCGGAAGCCCAGCGAGGGAGTCGGCCACGACCGTCAATCACACAAGACCCTAGTCCAGGTTTATCGCCTATTTGAGACTGAACCCGCACGGAAGTCCGGCCGAAGTTTCCGCTACGGCCCCAGACGATGTGCGCAGGGTTCCCAAGCCCACCGTTCGGGTGCCACTTGGTACACCGTGCCACTGTGTCTATACCACATCAAAGCCCACCCCGTCGGGCAGCGCTATGCACGGCCGCCAACACTTTTCGTACAAACACCAGAAACTAGTTGCAACTCCTGGACAGAGATCTAGGCAATTAATAAGTCGAGCGGGGTCATATTTCAGGGCCCAACGTGTGGTAGTATATGTCTTGGATCACAAACACAGAACTCAGTTCTTAAGGACGGTCCCAATGAGATAATCCGCCATGTACTCCTACATGGCCTCTCATCGCTACATTTACCAAATCGTGTTCACACACTTAGCTCTCACACAGTAGGACATGAACAAATCCATTCCGATTCATCACCCAGATGGATCAGACCATACACGACACGACTCTAAGCATAGCAGGCACAGTAAGTAAGCAAGCATGGATGAGTAGGCATATCAAGGCTCAAACAGTTGCTACTCATGCTAAGTGGTTTCAACTATTTACTGTGACAAAGACAGGTCATGCAAAGGAATGGGTTCAACTACCGAGAACAGGTAACAGTTGAATCGTTATTGTCCTAATGCAGTAAAAGAGAGCAGGAGCGAGAGAGTGGGTTTATATCAGTATGCTCATCGGGGTTTGCTTGCCTGACACTTCCAAAGATAACAACGAGTCTTCATCGGTGACAACGATCTCAACGTCGGGACAACGTTTACTGAGGAAGAACAACCACCGGCAAACAAGAAGGAACACATTCAATGCAATGCAACAAACATGATGTATGATATGGCATCTTAAAGCTTTGAATTGACCTAGTGCAATAGATAAACATATTAATTCAAGTGGAATTCAAATAGGCATCAAATTCCAACTCTAAACTATTTATCGAATTTGTCATAATCATGAAATGTCCTAGTTGGTGATGTTAACTTGCTCAAACATGCATGAACATGGCATAGACAGATTCATTGGATTTTTCTGATCATTTTTCATATATAAATTATTTTCATCTGAGTTACGGTTGAATTTCTATGATTTTTCAAAGTTTATAACATTTTCTGTAATTTCCTGAATACTTAATATCAGAAAATCCATTTACTGCGTCAGCTATACATCAGCATGACGTCATCCGGTCAAAGGCTCCAGTCCAGGTCAAACCTGGTGGCTGGGCCCCACCTGTCACTGACTCACTTAGTTAATAGGTTCAGAATTAACTTAACTAAAGAAATTAACAGGGTCGGGCCCATACGTCAGTGACACGAAGGGTTAACTAGCTGGTGATTAGCCTTAAGCTAATCACCTGATGACGTGGCCCAACCGGCCAGTGGCTCACCGGTGAGGCTCAACGCCAGCGACCAAATAGCACGGCGGAGTCCTCATGGCAGGCCACGGGCACGAGGGCCGAGGCTACTAGGGCGTTGCACGAGCTCGCCCGTATCCGGGAGGGCAGGCAGCTGGGCGTGGGGTGGCCGGAGCTCGGCCTCAAGGGTGGCATGGCTACAGGTCACGGCGACGCGAGGTGAGGGCTCTACAGCTTCATGGAATCCCTAGGAGCTCGTTTGTGATCTCGGACGCGACGTGTGATAGCTAGAACGACGGTGACGTCATGGCCGGTGGCGAGGGGTTCTCGGTGCTCACGACGACGGTGGCTAGAGCACGCTTTCGGGGAAATTAGGGGAGGGGAACGAATTGGGGGCTCACGGCGAGGTGTTCGGGACGCTCAGTGTGCTCAAGGACGACCCGGAGGCGACGAATTTCACGGCGGTTGCCGGCTGGTCCGAGATGGAAGACGAAGACGATGGTGAAGATTCCGGCTCTCCGAGCTCTTGTCCTTCGGTGGTTCGAGATGCTATGTCCAGGCGGTCCTCCGGAGCACGGTGTCTGGTCGGAAAAGGGCCGGTGCCTGCGAGCTCTAGGGCGGCATGGCCATGGCGGTTTCGGTAAGGAGGGGGAAAGAGAGACAGAGCGAGGAGTGGTGAGGTAGGGGAGCTGAGGCTGATCCAGACGGTAGCGAGGGGGCTCTGTCCCTACCGTCGCGCTGGCCTGCGGTGGCAAGGCAGGCAGCTGCGTGGAGCGACGGGCGTGCACGCGCGGGCGCCGTGCCCGGCCTCGCCTCTGCCAATAGGCAGAGGTTGAGGATGACTGGCACGGGCCAGATGGGCCAGCTGGGCTGCCAGGTAAGCTAGGTAAGGTTCCTTCCCTTTCCTATTTCTTTCTGTTTTATAATTTTTCTGTCATTTGTTCTGGTTTGGAAAAATATCAAACCACTTTGATAAATCTTGGGAATTGGCATGTGAGCTATATGGATTTATCCAGTGCCACACAACAATTTCCAGAATTATTGGATATAAACTTAGTATATAATAAATACATATCCAAGTCAAAAGATTATTGGATTAACTCAAATGCCCAAAGTAAAATGTTTCTGTGATTTCAAAAATATTGGTTTGCATTTTAACTCTTGCCACTATTTTCACAGAATATTAGGAACATTTCCTTGCACTGATTTGAAGCAATTTTTATCTTGCTTGTTTTGCAAAATTATTTCTGAGGTTGATAGTTCCCCAATTCAAATTCATTTGAAAAATTAAAATGCATGCATGAATATGCAATGACATGCAGAGGCTAAGCTAGGGCTGTGACAACTCACCCCCACTAAACAAGAATCTCGTCCCGAGATTCAGGCGTAGGGTAAGAGGGCATAGGGGACACAAACTCACACAATCTTCATGATCTTGTTTCCCTTCTCGAAGATGTTGATTCACTGCATCATGTTGATCTTGACATTTTGCTCTTGAGATCTTCATCTAAACACAATGACAAAGGGAACAGGAGAACTCTACAAGAATCGATCTTCGCGAAGATCGAGCAACTCATGATCAACTCATGGAATGAAACATAAGAATGTCTCTTGAGCTGAGACACCTAGCACATCGAGATCGATGGAATAAGGCAGATGACGGAGATTTCAATTGGTAGGCAACAATTCTACGCTTAGCTAGGATGGAGCATGGGTTTCAAAGTAGCGAGGAGTTAGTTGCCCTTCATACCATAACGGGCACCTTCGGGAAGGTGACTCGTAGGATTATCCCTTAAGTGGCAAAAGAATTACTTTTGATACAGAGATCATTGAAACTCTTCATACCAGCCTAAGGCAATTTACAAACGATCATTTGAAGGAATTCAAAAGAATGGCATACTCAGTTCAGAAAGGAAACTAGAGTTATAAAACAACTCGGCAACAGAAGGCACATTCCAATTGATGCCAAGGGTATAACCCAGTGTCTGAGCGTGCTCTCAAGAACTTGAGCATTTCCATATTCATCAAGGTTTTACCAACATCTATGCCAAGATCTTGGTGACTCATCATACTACCATGATGAATAACGATGGAGGATGCAGATGCAAAGGAAGACAACACTTTCTCAGATTTCACCTTAGCTATGCAAAGGGAACGAAATCTGGATGATTGACCGAGAGACATTTAGCACTCCGCTTCTAATGTTCTCCTTGATGTACTAGCATAAGTTGATTATAGATAATGCTTGATATCTAGTACATCAGGTATAGGTCGGACTTCGCGGTTCCAAGGGTCCATGAGGAATCACTTCTAAATAAGTCATATGAAATCCTCATGGGGAAGTGGCTAAGTTGCTGATACAAAATATTATAACAATAGTTCTTCCGGCTAGGTGCGTTAGCCACAACATCACTTTACCGGGTTATAAAGAGACCGATATTATAATTCTTGGGAATCGTCCCAACCATTTTATCTGCCTGAGATTCAGATATGGTTGGTGCCATGATATTCCAGACTCAGCATGTCTGAAGGAGAGAGTTTGCAACACAAGTCGACGATATGATGTTGCGAGATTCTCAGGAAATGAACTATGGAAGCCAACTCCAAAACATGAGCTGAATTGCAAGATACATGTGAACTCACTGTCCAAGACAATTGTGACCACATAGAGATCTTACAACAAAACACCACCGAGTTCTGGGCAGGAACCATCATTACGGATAACGAAGCCGGGTGCAAGTCCGTCTGGTACCTTCAGGAGTAGCACTTAACTTCTTTTCCTTGAACAAGTCTATCAGTGGCTTGGTGTGCTAGGCAATACATATGGAATGGAGGTTGCAAAGCTATCAAACCATAGCATACTTCGCACATGCGTGACTGACTTGAGATGATTCCGAAGGAAGCAAAATGAAGTTTTCTCAATTCACGGCGGCAACTTGCACTGAATGCACGTGAACCAAGAGGAAGTCACTTCTTACACCTAAGATATACTTCATGTACCGGACACAAAGATATTGCCTATAAAGTTTCCAATGCTAGCTTTATGTTCATCATGAACCATGGAGAGTATAAACAATGTTGTCGATGGGCTCAACAACAGTACCTCGAGGTTTCCATGAAGATGGAAGTCCATAACTATGTGAACAAGGTGATAGCATCGGTCAGACCCAAGGATATAATGGTATCTGCTCGAGGATACATCCACGAGTAAAATAACATTACGATAGTCATTGGTTCTGATTTAGATTTGATGATAACCCATACTCAAATCAAAGATTGGGCAAGACGATAGATGCAACAATTGATCACAAGGATCAATCGATGAAGATATCGCCTTTCTTCAACACACACAACCACAAAAGAAGATATCCCCTTGGAATGAACTAAGTCAGGCGAAGCATTTATCTTCCAACTCTCCAAGTTGTTGTTTAGCTTAACCAACTAGCTCAGAAGTATCTAACATAGATTCTTGGAGAAGGAGTGGTTTATAGGGAAACCAATTTGATCACGAACTCAACATAGCGGTCAGAAACAACCTGGTAATACTTCCGAAAATATATTCGGAAAATCACGAACCACCGATATGTTATTGAGCTCAAGAACAATCTTGCTTTCAGGGCAAGATGATATGATCAAAAGAGCGAGGGATTGATACAATCCTAACTCATTGATCAAAGAGTGCACCATGAAAGATGGACAAGGTAGCACGATCAATCTTAGAATGGTGATTCAATAACCAACACGCTAAGAATGAGATTATTGTCCATTAACTACCAAGCAAGAAATTTGCTAGGAGTATTGATTTCACACGTCACGGTTCACTTGTCAGCGTTCCGGCTGCAACCTGCATGGAGACCAAGGAATGAACAATGATGGCGAGAAGTATCACTGCATCAAGAGTCCATAAGAGGTTGTGCAATTCTCATGACAGTCTTGACATGAAGAGGGTAACACTTCAAGGTAGAACAGAGTAAAAGCTGGATTGGCATTTTGATCTGTGGAATACAACTGCTTTGACCCAATCCAAGAAATGGATGAGGTACCGGATTTTGTTTCTCCTAGTCATTCTGAAATAGAATGGCTTGGCAGACCATAAGAATAGTCGACATCGATAACACAAATGCATGACATACTCTTGACTATCCATTGATAGATGAAGGTCAGAAATCAATTGAAAAGGGCAACTCAAGATCACATAATTTTCCTGAGTTGTGGATGCATAGGTCAGCATGTCGAACGAGTTCAACAAAATTCTTCCGGATAACCCACGCGGAAAGGTAGGATTGGCAAAGTCACAACTCTGGAATGGAGAACTCATCAAGAGCACTCTTGTGGTGACCTTCGGTTCACGAGGAACTTCTGCCATGACTGGTTCATGGTATTGGAAGAATGATAGACCACGAACCATGAAGACTAAAACAAGGTTACTAATCATCCTAAAGGAGCGAGCAAATACTATCAACAGGAGTGAGTAGAATGAAGCTTGGGTTCAAGAACCCAGAAATAGAATACCTACTGACTAAGTAGAATCACACCATGCTTTCGATAACGATGGCCAGAATTATCACACTGGAAACAAAAGACACAACTAGACTGTTGGGTGGTTCACTTGAATAACACGGTTTCCTAAACACCTAACAATATGTCAAGGTAATGGAGTACCTCAACACGATAATTGGTGTGCTTTGTCTGGCCAAAAGACAATAACTCTGGAGGAAAGGATTTGCAAATGCATCAGATCATTTAGAAACCTTGGATAACTCGGACAGCATAACGGCTGTACGGGTATGAAATATGAGGCAACCTGCACAAGAAAACTGACAACATAACATTGAATTCTTATGGAAGCATCGATCCAGGAAGACATCAACTATCCTACAAGTCTGCGGCATTGTAACTCGTCATCCTGATAGATAGATGAGAAGCCTAATTCTTAAACCCCGTAGCATAGAGAAGAGGGTGACTCAGAATTAGAATGACACGAGGAAAGGAGTAAAAAGAATCTTACGTTCCCTTCCACAATCAATTCCCTTATATAACTAAAGCAGTTCTAGACTCAATATCGACCAGTTTGGCTTGGTAATCCTACAGGCAGTCAAGCTCTGATACCAACGCTGTCAGGACCCTGATCCTAAGCCATATGAATCCAGCCTGTAACATGTCACACCACTTTGCGGCCTCACGCAGGGTAACCCACGGCTGCCACCTTACCTTGGCCGGGACCGTTTGCGCCTTTTGGCTCACGGATATGAACGTGTCGCTAGCATTCATACGTCAAAGAACCCGGGTCGACATGACTAGTCGTAGAACCCAAGTGGCACATCCGTACAGGGACAGGCATACGTAACCCAACAATGCAGGTGTCGGTCTCAGCGTGTGTAGACGAGTCATAGCAAGCTACAGGGACTCCATTACGCCGTGGGACATAAATGTCATCAACTGCGCGTAAACGAGTCATAGCAGGCTACATGGACTCCATTACACTGCGTGACATTTCCCCGAAGGGACAGACATGGCAGCAAAGAAGGATACACGCCGGTCAATCAATGTGTCCGGAGCAGTAGCAAGCTACCAAGGCTCAGTGGAAGCACAAAGAGGCATTTCCCCGTAAAGAGTACTACTAAAGGCACACAACTAGGTGTCGAATCCCACACATATCAATGCATTTCAAACATACACGCAATATGCACGATATGCGTAGATACAACATGGCATCACAACATAACTCTATGACTCAAGTATTCATTAATGACTCATAAGAGCCAACATAGTGTGATATTACAAACAGGGGTCACATGACCCAACACTCAAGTCATACAATCAACAAGCGGAAGCAAGACATGTCTGGGTACAGACATCTACTAAAAGTGGCTGGAGGAGCCTGAAAAGCTACAATGACCCTACCAAAGGAACCAGACCTCTGTCTGGGATTCCCAAGCTAATCCGGTAAACATCGAACTTCATGTCGTAAGAATCACTAATGAGACTGAGGTCTCATCTGCAAAAACATAGATAAGCAAACGTGAGTACAAAGGTACTCAGCAAGACTTACATCAGAACTATCTACATATGCATCATTGTGAACAAAGGGGGTTGTGGAATTTATTGCAGCAAGCCAGCTTTGACCCTTGGCTAACCTGTACTACGACTACAAGTACTTTCTTTGAGGTGGGATAGCGCACACGAGTCCACATATTCACCATACCAATACACCACTATGGATCCACTCCCGTCTTCCTACGGAAGGCCATCCATAGCACTCACGCTTATCTTGCGCATTTTAGAGTATCCATTTCAAATTGTCTATGAACCACATAAGTTCTCCAAGTAATCCATATCCGAGGACGCGGCTATTCGAACAGATTCATAACCCTGTAGGGGTGTACTTCTTCACACATGCTCTCGCCACTTATCGCCAAGTGCACGTAAAAAGGGCACCTCGGCAACCTTCAAGCGGAAGCCCAGCGAGGGAGTCGGCCACGACAGTCAATCACACAAGACCCTAGTCCAGGTTTATCGCCTATTTGAGACTGAACCCACACGGAAGTCCGGCCGAAGTTTCCGCTACGGCCTCAAACGATGTGCACAGGGTTCCCAAGCCCACCGTTCGGGTGCCACTTGGTACACCGTGCCACTGTGTCTATACCGCATCAAAGCCCACCCCGTCGGGCAGCGCTATACACGGCCGCCAACACTTTTCCTACAAACACCAGAAACTAGTTGCAACTCCTGGACAGAGATCTTGGCAATTAATAAGTCGAGCAGGGTCATATTTCAGGGCCCAACGTGTGGTAGTAACTGTCTTGGATCACTAACACAGAACTCAGTTCTTAAGGACGGTCCCAATGAGATAATCTGCCATGTACTCCTACATGGCCTCTCATCGCTACCTTTACCAAATCGTGTTCACACACTTAACTCTCATACAGTAGGACATGAACACATCCATTCTGATTCATCGCCCAGATGGATCAGACCTGACACGACACGACTCTAAGCATAGCAGGCACAGTAAGTAAGCAAGCATGGATGAGTTGGCAAATCAAGGCTCAAATAGTTGCTACTCATGCTAAGTGGTTTCAACTATTTACTGTGACAAAGACAGGTCATGCAAAGGAATGGGTTCAACTACCGAGAACAGGTAACAGTTGAATCGTTATTGTCCTAATGGAGTAAAAGAGAGCAGGAGCGAGAGAGTGGGTTTATATCAGTATGCTCAAGGGGGTTTGCTTGCCTGACACTTCTGAAGGTAACAATGAGTCTTCATCGGTGACAACGATCTCAACGTCGGGACAACGTTTACTGAGGAAGAACAACCACCGGCAAACAAGAAGGAACACATTCAATGCAATGCAACAAACATGATGTATGATATGGCATCTTAAAGCTTTGAATTGACCTAGTGCAATAGATAAACATATTAATTCAAGTGGAATTCAAATAGGCATCAAATTCCAACTCTAAACTATTTATCGAATTTGTCATAATCATGAAATGTCCTAGTTGGTGATGTTAACTTGCTCAAACATGCATGAACATGATATAGACAGATTCATTGGATTTTTCTGATCATTTTTCATATATAAATTATTTTCATCTGAGTTACGGTTGAATTTCTATGATTTTTCAAAGTTTATAACATTTTCGGTAATTTCCTGAATACTTAATATCAGAAAATCCATTTACTGCGTCAGCTATACATCAGCATGACGTCATCCGGTCAAAGGCTCCAGTCCAGGTCAAACCTGGTGGCTGGGCCCCACCTGTCACTGACTCACTTAGTTAATAGGTTCAGAATTAACTTAACTAAAGAAATTAACAGGGCCGGGCCCATACGTCAGTGACACGAAGGGTTAACCAGCTGGTGATTAGCCTTAAGCTAATCACCTGATGACGTGGCCCCACCGGCGAGTGGCTCACCGGTGAGGCTCAACGCCGCCGATCAAACCGCACGGCGGAGTCCTCACGGCAGGCCACGGGCGCGAGGGCCGAGGCTACTAGGGCATTGCACGAGCTCGCCCGCATCCGGGAGGGCAGGCAGCTGGGCGTGGGGTGGCCGGAGCTCGGCCTCAAGGGTGGCGTGGCTACATGTCACGGCGACGCGAGGTGAGAGCTCTACAGCTTCCTGGAATCCCCAGGAGCTCGTTTGTGATCTCGGACGCGACGTGTGATAGCTAGAACGACGGCGACGTCATGGCCGGCGGCGAGGGGTTCTCGGTGCTCACGACGACGGTGACTAGAGCACGCTTTCGGGGAAATTAGGGGAGGGGAACGAATCGGGGGCTCACGGCGAGGTGTTCGGGACGCTCAGCGTGCTCGATGACGACCCGGAGGCAACGAATTTGACGGCGGTTGCCGGTAGGTCCGAGATGGAAGACGAAGACGATGGTGAAGATTCCGGCTCTCCAAGCTCTCGTCCTTCAGTGGTTCGAGGTGCGGCGTCCAGGCGGTCCTCCGGAGCACGGTGTCTGGTCGGAAAAGGGCCGTTGGCTGCGAGCTCTAGGGCGGCATGGCCATGGCGGTTTCGGTCAGGAGGGGGAAAGAGAGACAGAGCGTGGAGTGGTGAGGTAGGGGAGCTGAGGCTGATCCAGACGGTAGCGAGGGGGCTCTGTCCCTACCGTTGCGCTGGCCTGCGGGGGCCAGGCAGGCAGCTGCGTGGAGCGACGGGCGTGCATGCGCGGGCGCCGTACCCTGCCTCGCCTCTGCCAATAGGCAGAGGTTGAGGATGACTGGCACGGGCCAGATGGGCCGGCTGGGCTGCCAGGTAAGCTAGGTAAGGTTCCTTCCCTTTCCTATTTCTTTCTGTTTTATAATTTTTCTGTCATTTGTTCTGGTTTGGAAAAATATCAAACCACTTTGATAAATCTTGGGAATTGGCATGTGAGCTATATGGATTTATCCAGTGCCACACAACAATTTCCAGAATTATTGGATATAAACTTAGTATATAATAAATACATATCCAAGTCAAAAGATTATTGGATTAACTCAAATGCCCAAAGTAAAATGTTTCTGTGATTTCAAAGATATTGGTTTGCATTTTAACTCTTGCCAATATTTTCACAAAATATTAGGAACATTTCCTTGCACTGATTTGAAGCAATTTTTATCTTGCTTGTTTTGCAAAATTATTTCTCAGGCTTGACAGTTCCCCAATTCAAATTCATTTGAAAAATTAAAATGCATGCATGAATATGCAATGACAAGCAGAGGCTAAGCTAGGGCTGTGACTATGGGCGTGGCCCTTCCCCCTTTGTATTGCCTTGGTTCTCTTCCCCGAAAATGTCGGCGGGAAAGGGTGGCCACAAGGCGGCAATTCGAAGGGGGACAAGGGCCAGGCCTATCCTGACTAAAGGTGGTCTTCTCCTGATAAAGCAGTCTTCGTGACACGGTCGTGGGCTTGGCGATAACCTCCGTCCTGCCTCGCCGATCCGTCCCGTTCCTCTTATACCGAAGTGGCAAGCTTTTGGAACCTTTTTTGGGAGGCGTCGTCCGTTTCTCCCTTATCACCAAAGTGGAAATCCTCCATGTCCGTGCCGACCGGCGTGACCTTTGTCATCATCCTTTGTCTGGATGAGTCACCCACGTGAGGGGCACAGGGCCCTGCGACTGGCACCGTACGCCAAGCCTCGTGAGACTGCCCTGCGGGAGGGGCCTCACGTGGCATCCTGGTGCCTAGCAGCCTCAGTGGGGCTTGAGCTAGTGGCAAAGGGGCCTGGTGAGAAATGCCCCTCACGAGGCGGCTTTGTTTGGGGCCCCCAGCGCAGCCACTAGATGATCATCATTATACTCTGGTAGATGAGGTCTCGGTTTCCTCAATACAGCAACATCTTCCTCTTCTTCCATAGTGGAAGATCTCTTGTTCTCCTGATCAAGAGGAATATCTCCGGTGGTCCTCTTGGGCTTGGGGGCATCTGGCTTCTTGGCACTCTCAGGAGCCATTGTGTCAACGGTGCTGGCATATTCTTTCCTTATGGGCCTCCTCAAAGAAGTGACCTCATCAGAATTTTTCTTGGCATCTCTATATTTCTTCTCTTGCTACTTTCTAGCTATCAACTCTTCAGGCACAAAATCAGTATCTTCCTCATCTGAGTTGAGCTTTCTCCTGGCCCTAGTGGCTGCGTTGGGCAAACCATGAGAACTGGGGGTGCTAGGGTCTTCACAAGATTGGCTAGCCTCTGGGCTAGTGCCTGCTTCCAGATCAACACTTTGTTCCCTGAAATCATTGTCACTGTCCTGTGAACCAGACATGATGTCCCTGTGAATAGATGTAGAAGAGTGGAGGGGATAATCATCACAAAACACAGACATTTTTGCAAATTTTGAACTCAAAATCTTAGTCTTCAATTTCCGCCAAGTGGGTTTCGGTTCCACTGATTTTAAGTTTTCGTTGCCACCGAGACACACACCCTCATTTGACAGAGACTTGGCAACCTTTTCGGTTTCACCGAAAAGAGAAACTCGGTCTCACCGAGAGTATTCGCAGTAGCCCTAGACCCCGAATCGGTGGTACCGATTCGTATCACCTCAGAGACGCCGAGACACACATGGCGGAAATCTAAACCTAATTTTTTGTTCATCTAATCTATTCGAGTTTTCTTTTGGATAGAATTGTTTCAAACTGTGGCTAGAAGATAAACACGACCTATTGCGCAAGAATCAGATAGGGGAGCGCAAAGGGGTTGAGTTCTTACCCTAATGTGGTGAAGAACTCTCTACGGCGGCGATGGCAGGGAGGATTGCCGTCAACGGCGGCGGACTCTAGCGGTGAGGGCGCATGGGAGATGAAGGCGACATCCTTAGACACGAGCCGCGACAGCAGAGGGTTGCGGGAGGCCGAGAGATTGAAGTAATTTTCAATTTCGGATCCGTGGATATATATACCCTCCTGCTATCGGTGACACCGATGCCAAAATTTCGGTGCCGTCGAGTCTCTTAACTGCCAGAAGACACAGAAACTCGGTGAAGCCGAGATTTTGATTCCGGTTGTACTGAGGTTCAAAAACCAGATCAACCCTTTTGCTTCGGTGAAACCGAGTTTGTGGAGTTGGTTACACCGAGTGGCACATGGGAGGTTTTGGAAGTTAGCTCTTGTCGAAATGGAACTCCGAGTGCTCCTCACACAGAGGGTTCGAAAAGTGCTTGCTAAAATTTTGTGATGAATCATGAATAGAATTTGAGACGAGAAAGCATAGATAGCTAGAGGGAGGTACTTAGGCATTCTTGCAATCCAATTAGCCAAGGAAATGAAAGCCAAATAACAACAATTGGATATCCTCGAATGAGCAAAAATATTCATACCAACATGCTCACACAATAAGATGTCAAATGAAATATGGCAAACATGCAAAACTACTCTAGTATCTACCAAGCACTTTGGCGATGACAGAGTCATCTATATATGAGTATATTGACTTAGGAGCCAAGTAAGAATACTTGATCACAGGTCATACTCATCGTATAAGCACAAGTGGGGTTACCACTTTTACATAAAGCTTTTAATGTGTTCACATCTTAAGAGATGCTTTGACTCAAGTCTTAGAGTAAAGCTCCCCCTTGATGTGACATCCCCCCTAAGAGGGATAAACTAACCTTGGGTTTTGTCGTAGAAGACTTCATGTTGGTGTTGTAGTTGTGGATGCTCATAGTTGATGAAGATCATCTTGAGTTGAGAGCAATCCTTGTTGTTTCGTACTCTTCTCACCTACATGGCTTAGTCCCACACAAGGAACAAATACAAGGATATCTATGGACATGGAGTGAAGCACATTTAGATGTCTCCATTGATTCTTTAATTACCTTGTTCCTTTCTTACCTACGAGGGAATATTTGACTCCTTGAACTATTGCATAAGGATGGAGTTGATTGCATTAGTTCTTGCCAACGATGAATGTGAGTGAATTTTGTTGGCGGAGTCACCCCTTAAGAACTTCTCTAGTTCTTCTTCTTTGGGACCCACATCAACTTGATGGGGATCCTTGGAGTTGAAGTAGCACTTGTTGAAGTAGAGCTTGTAGTAGCTTTGGGAACCCACTTGACCATGGCTTGGGATTCTTCCTCAAATGTGTCAATCTCCTCTTGAAGCTTGTCCTTGCCCTTGAGCTTGTGGTCTTGTGGTGGAAGGTCGTCTTTGTCTTTTTTTCCCTTGGGGAGAGTAGGATCATACTTCTCCCTTTGAGGAACAAACTTCGGCTTGGGTATTGACCTTCTTCACATTCAACTCCATTGGCAATGAAGTAGCCAATGCCTTGGTTCTTTCGATGCCCTCCATGCTTGCGTACAATCTCCTCAAATTGCTTACTTCCAGAAATACTCTTGTAGACACCTTTCCCTATAATTCCTTTCAATAAATTGTTTTCTTTCTCAAGTGTAAATTGGCTAAGAGAATCATTAGTGGAATCAATAGAGCTACTAGAAGAAACATCATTGGATTTAGCATTAGTGTTGTTGCTACTAGATGAAGAACCTTTCTTGCCTTTGTTACTAGTTTGCTTAGACTTAACTTGTGGAATAGATGTAGACAAGAGTAGTCGTTTGGCATGATAAGAAGAACTCTTCTTTCGAAGATCGTCATTGATAGCTTTAAGGAACTCATGCTCTTGCTCTAAATATAGCTTCTCGAAGCGTAGCTTCTCATGAGTTCTTAAGAGCTCTCTATGATCTTATTATTTCATCAGGGGTCATAGGAAGCAAGTTAATTATTTTTCCTTCAAACATGAGAGTATACGAATTTGTTCTACCATGATGGGTAACACTATTATCATATTGCTAAGGTCGACCTAATAATAAAGAACAAGCTTGCATAGGTACGACATCACAGTAAACAAAATCATGATATGAACCAAGTGTAAAATATACTCTCACATGACATGTTACCTTCAACTTACCATAGTCGTTGAACCATTGGATGTAATATGGATGGGGGTGTCTTGTAGTGGTCACGCAAAGTTTCTCGACCATCTCCATGCTCGCCAAATTATTGCAGCTTCCACCATCAATGATCACAAGAACGGAATGCCCTTTCACCACAAACTTAGTTTGAAAAAGATTGTGGTGTTGAGGCAGCAAACCATGCCCCACCTGGGCACTTAGTACCCGCATGGTTATAAGACTTGGCTATTGATCTGCCATGCTAGCATTAATATGTATCTCCTCCATGTCATGCGCATTAGTGTCACCTACATTATTAGTGGCAAGCATAGCACGTGTATCTTCACCCAAATCACTAGCAGAGGAGTACTCACCATTTTCCCGAACAATGAATGTACGTTTATTTGGGCAGTCCTTCATCAGGTGCCCACCACCTTTGCATATATGACACTTCATGTCGCTTGTGCGTCCAGGCGATGTGCTGGGTGCTAGAGAAATTGCTTTTGAAGCCTCCGAGGAGGGTGGAGATGATTTTGAACTTGTTGGGTATGCACCAGTGTTCAAAAATATGTGGTGTTGCCTCAGTAGACGGCGGGACAGTCGAAGAGGGTGTCCATGATGAGCGATGACCTGCAAAAAAGTTACCTCGTCCCTTGTTGTGTCGTCCTTGTACTTCCCTTTCAGCTTTGCAAGGAAAATGAAACAAACAAGTAATAGAATTGTACTCCTTATAGTCCAATATATCCCGAATATCATGATTCAAACCACCTAAAAATCTAGCCATCATAGCATCGTCGGTTTCAAATAATCCACATCGCATTAAGCCAGTTTACAATTCTTGATAATAATCCTCTACATAACTACTACCTTGTTTTAAACGTTGCAATTCATTTAGTTCGTCACGAGCATAATATGAAGGAACATAACATTGTCGCATAGCTCGTTATAAAGCATCCCAAGTAGCAGGTGTATTGTTTGCATTAACACGACAATACTCACTCTCCCAAATAGAAGCAAAGTTTGTAAATTCACTAGTGGTTGCCCTAACTCTTTGGTTCTCGGGAATATCATGACATGCAAATTTTTGTTCAAGTGAAAGTTCCCAATCAAGATAAACATTTGGATCATATTTACCATTGAAAGCAGGCATAGTAAATTTAATTTTAGCACTAGAGTGTCCGTGATCTCTAACATCATACCTGTGTGGACCTCGTGCCATACCTTGGCGGTTGAAACGTAGTTGTCGGTGAGCACGATCACTGTGGCGCTTGACCATTTGGTCGTCTTCGGTGTCACCATAATAATCCCCGTAGTTGTCCCCATATTCCTCGTTGGCGCGTGGATGGGGTTGTTGGTGCTGGTTTATCGTGGCAGCATCGGTGACGGTAGCTGGGTGTTGTGGATCACCCACGGGCACACGTCGAGCTCGCGAAATAGCGGCGCCACCCATGGAGTTGTGAGGAGCAGCATTGTTGTTGGCAGGGGGTACACTCTGCAACCCGTCTAGACGTGACAAGATGTCCTGTAGATGTGTGGCAACACCTTGTGCGTCCTCTATGGCCTTGAGCCTCTCCTCTACCACAATGTGAGCACCCTCAAGTTGGGCGAGGCACTCGCTGGTGAACTTAACATCCGCGCTGAGGCCCTTGAGTGTGGGTTGATTCTCTGCCATTGTTAGCGAAAGAGAAAAGATACACAGTGTACAATCCCTATCAACTAGTAGGACGTGGTGGAGAAAAAATCGCTCACACTCAAGCTTAGTATCAAATTCTTACGTGTTCTTACCAATGCAACAGGTGGTGATCGACACATTAGTGTTGGCTTCAAACAACCGATGAAGATTGGATGGAGCGATAACTAGGAATCAGTAGAGCCGGGACCTGTACTTATTGGTAGGAAAAGGTGTAGCTTGGCAATGGCTTCTCAACTCACAATATTAGTGGCACAATTTAGCAAAAAGCAATGCAAGTTCAATAATTTCTCAAACTCCTAACTAGTGCTAGCAGTCGACTAGTAAGAGATAAAATAATATAAGCCTAGATATTGAATTAAATGAGTGGACCAATAAAAATATGGTAGCTCTAAATAGCTAGATATAAGTTATGTATAAATGATTATATAACAATGCTCCAAAATATATGATAGATGGAGTGGCGATCAAGTAGCAGCAAAAATTAATATCCCGAGTAGCAAATAGAACAAAGCAGTTCAAAAGAGATGCTAGCCGACCTAATTTTTTTAACTTTTTTTCCTTTCTCTTTTTCCTTTTTCTTTTTCTTTTTATTTCTTTTTTCCTTTTTTCTTTTTCTCTCTCTTTTATCAGGTACACGCACGAATGAACATGATATAACAGGACCGAATGAAAGTGCTACTAGAATCGACCGGTTGTACCACTGATATTAAGAATGAAGGAAAAACGAGTGTGATACTATTGCCGGACGTGTATTACTAGAGATGGGAAAAGCAACCAGTCAAAATAAAGCAATACACAGGTTTTCTGATGATGGGACGTGTACAGTGTACCTCATGCATGCAAGATCAATCAAGGGATATGTTCTAATTGAACAGCGGCGGCGCAGGGCAGGCCAGACACAACTGATCTGGATATGTGCACAGTAGCAAAAACAATAGCGGCGCACAAGAAATTGTTGCTGTATCAAAGATAAAATAAAACATGGAGTAACTTCTGTGGATGGAAAACAGGGTTGACTGCGTGGACCCGGAAAATAGATGACGAGGCTGGAAAAAATGATATGCGATGGGCGTGTGATGGGGACATGGCTACCTTGGATATAACCAAAAATATTGCATATATGCATATTTGTGAGGTGATTTCTTATAAGAATTATGCAATAATTTATTTATGTTATCCGGAACAAAAAATACGTCACCTATTTTTATTTCATGCATAAATGCAAAATTGTCGAACACTTTTACGAACCACGTGTGAACACAAAGGACGAGGAAATGATTAGGTGTTATTCAAGAGGTCCTCTCACTTCAAGGGAAGTGATTAGGTGTTGTTTAATAAGTTCTCCCACGTCACTTTTGGCTCGAGAGAAGATAGAGACCAAGTCCCCCACGTTTTGGACTCAGATTCGGATTGTATAGACATACCTGACTCAAAACGACAACAACTTTTTCATCCGGACTTAGAATTGGGTGATTCTTTTTTTGTTGGAAAGTAGATTTCATGTGATTTCCAGCCTAAATTTATTCACCTCCAAATTCGTCCGGAGGATGGAGATATTGACGAGACAATTTGGCGTTGCAGCAGAATCCGAGTCAAACTACAAGTCCAACGGTGTTGCATCACCTCCACTTGGGCCCCATGGGCCTTGTATGACATAGGGTTAGTTTTAGGCTTCCTTGGGATGTCCTCCCACCTCCTTGGCCGACACCCCTTGCTCCTATATAAGTAGATCAATCTATTATCTTTTTCTTTGGGTTTTTTGTTTAGTTAAAAGTTAGCCATTGCAACTTCGTGTACTTCGTTTGTGTCCAACGACTAGACCAAGATCGCTTTCGGAACCCCACCTTTTATCAGTACTTCATATATATTCGCAATATTCAGATTGCATTGCTATATTCTTGCTTGTTCTTTGATCGCATGCAGGAATAGACCTTCATGGTCAGGTTGATCATGCTCCGGTGTGGTCAATAACCTCTTGAAGTTGGTTTAACGATTGCTAAGGCCCAACGTCATGCACGTTTGTAGTCAGATTCAAAGTCGTCTCCACCAAATCGATATCTTTCATCTCATCGAAAGATCGGGACCCTCACATTTATCAGCGTGATACACGATGAGTAGATGGAGCGATCTGATGAACATGAATATCCTTTTCTAGGCTCCATCTTCTTCCGTGTAGATTTGTCATATGTATCCATGTATTGCCTCTCTCCTGCTAGATGATTTGCCATGTATTGAGTGCAGCAATGCTATTAGTTTTGCTAATGAGATTGCCCTCATAGCTTTCTCTCATATTATGGGAGCTTTTGACATTGTTCATGTGAAGCATGATCGCTTTCCTTCTTTGCACCATATGCCTAGTGCCATGAATATAGCCATTGTTGCATCATATTATCCATGCACTTGTGATCCTAATGGTTATGTGCAAGAGAAGAGAACCATCATGATGGATGATGTGTTTGTCTACCATGCACATTCATTATTTCCTTTGTTGTGTGTATGTGTAGGATACTTCGACTACATGTCAACTTCCACTTCACGTGAGTTGACTATTCGAGCTCTTGAGAGCGAGCCATGCTACACCGATGCGTTTCTACATCGCACTTGCTTGTGTTTCGGCATTGTGAAGGACGCACAAGGTCACACTTTTGAGGTGACACCCTTCTTGAGCATGGATATTGTGGATCATCTTACTTGTGTTGCTTGCACCATGACACATATTGGTCATCTTGGACCACATATTTGCACACAAGATAGAGATGTTGCTTCCATTGTTGATTGCCATCTTTTCATGCCCCATGACATATATACCTTGTGTGTCGTATCCAACTTGTGGATTACTTGCTATTATCATATGCTTGGTTGCCACAATGTCATTTCTTCATATATGCTATGCCCGATTGTTTTCTACATGCTTGACTTGATTGCCTCACACATGATGACCAATTGCTCTTTCTATTGTGTTGAGTGCCTCACTATCTTCACTACACCATGTGCACATTATGCCTGGATTGCCTTGCACTTTGGATTGCCCCATGTGTTTAGACACTTCATTTTATTTGGTGTTGCGAATGATTCCTATGCCTATCATAGACCTTTTGTTGATTGCTTTGTGCATGCGTGCTATGACCTTGAGTTAGATGCTCGTTTTATTGTCACACAAATTGCATCCATACCTCACATTTGCATACTTGTTCCCATGCTTACAATGCTTGTGCTCAATTTATATGCTTACATGCCATTACACAATCCCTTGTCACACCATATGTTATGCATGATGACGACACTTGTTCGGTGAATAACCGCTTAAATGCCGTGTTTTGCACTAACGCTAACCACATTTGTTTTTCCAAGTGTTTGTCTTATTTGCTCCTTTTGAAGGAATTACTAGGCGGTGCGCCATTGGAGAGTGGCCCTTTTGAGTTTGATGATGATGAGTGCTTGGTGATCGTCCACTTTGACACGATGACGCAATCTCTTTCCCATGGTGATTTGGATTTTGATCCAAGGACGGATCTTTCCCAAGGGGGAGGGGATGATGTGGAGCATCCTACGGACATCACCATCACAAGAGTCCATTTGGCAAGTGACACGTGTGACATCAACTCCACATACATAAAGGTGAATCATCCCCTTTACACGTGTTCACTTGACCCCTTCGAGGATGCTATACTACTTGACACTCCTCTCATGTGCATACATAGGGATTGTCGGAGTTTCACGGATGACGAGAAGGAGTGCAGGCGCCAAGGAACAACTGCCCCATCCATGAGGGAAGCCTGGAAGAGACAACGGAAGAAGACGGAGCTGTTGATGCTACAGTGGCCGGACATCCGGCCAAGGGCCCGGACATCCGGTGCCTAGAGACCTGGCCAGCAACAAGGTAGGGCCAGAATAGCTATAGCGGCCGGACATCCGGCCTCGCCCCGGAAATCCAACTTCAGCCCGGAAATCCGGCCCGAAGACACCCGAACCGGAAGTCCCCCTGACCAACTCCAGCCCGGACATCCGGCCCTAGCCCAGAAATCCGGCACGTCCTGAAGCCCCGGACATCCGGCCCCCACAGCCTGAACATCCGGCATCTGCCGGCGCGCATGGACGGGTCTAATACTTGTGATTTGCGTTGGGTTTTCCATGAAGAGGAACGGGTAATTGCAGCACAAAGCGGATAAGTATTTCCCTCAGTTATGAAACCAAGGTTTATCGAACCAATAGGAATATCAATCCTCAACCGTCTTTAGCGGCTGCACACAAATGAACAAACAACTTGCACCCAATGCGGGCAAGAGGGTTGTCAATCCCATTGATCTCGTTATTTGCAAGCAAATGAGTTGTGTAGATAATTTTTGATAAATATAAATTGCAATATAAATAAAAAGTAAATAAAGGCAGCAAGGTAAATATAGCATTTGCGAATATATAAGTGAATAGACCCGGGGGGGCATAGTGTTCCCTAGCGACATCTCTCATGTAGGCAGCATACGGTGGGTAAACAAATTTCTGTTGGGCAATTGATAGAAAAGCGGATAGTTATGCGATTTTCACGGCAAATAGGCCGACTCCTGCCTGCACCTATTACTATTTCTCCACTCATCGACCGCTCTCCAGCATGCATCTAGAGTATTAAGTAAAACAGAGTAATGCTTGGAGAACGATGACATGATGTAGACAAAGTAAACTCAAACAATATGAATGAAGCCCATCGTTTTATCCTTACTAGCAACAACACAAAGATGCATCTTGTCCCCTACTTTGTCACTGGGATACAGAAACTCGCCAGGTTGAACCTACCACAACGCACCACTCCCACCGATGAAATATCAATCTACTTGGCCAAAGCATATCAATAGATCGGAGAGCATTACGAAGCTATAATGACCATGCACATAAGAGATAATAAAATTTAGAGGCATCTCAAATACTTTTCATGAATAATCTGAACATAAACCCACAATTCGTCGGATCCCAACAAACACACCGCACAATAGGATTACATCAGATAGATCAAAGCGAAGATGCGATGACCATTGTATTGAAGATCATAAGAGAGAGAGATTACCATCTAGGTACTATCTATGGACCCGTAGGTCTGTGGTGAACTACTCACACATCATCATGAGGGCAGCAAGGTTGATGAAGAGGCCCTCCGTGATCGATCCCCCCTCCGGCAGGGTGCCGGAACGGAGCTCCAGATGGCCTCGCGATGGAACAGAGACTTGCGGCGGTGGAAAAAGGGTGAAAGAGAATTTATAGGCCAGAGAGGGACATCGGGAGGCAACTGAGGGAGGCACAAGCCATCAGGGCGCGCCCCAGGGGCATGCCCTGTTCGCTTGTGCGGCCCTCATGCGGCCCCGACCTCCTTCCGAAGCTTCCAGGTCTTCTTTTGGTCCAAAAAAATCATCAAAAAGTTTCGTGGCAATTGGACTTCGTTTTGTACTGTAAACCTGAAAAGTAAAAAAACACGCAAAAAACGGCAACTGGCACTATGCACTGGTTCAATAGGTTAGTGCTAAAAAATATTATAAATTGGTAAATAAACACCCAAAAAGTATCCTAGAATGATAATATATCAGCATGGAACAATCAAAAATTATAGATACATTGGAGACGTATCAAGCATCCCCAAGCTTAATTCCTACTCGTCCTCGAGTAGGTAAATGATAAAAAACAGAATTTTTTATGTGACATGCTATCCACTATGTAATCTTATTCAGGTATGCTCATTGAGAAAAGATGAATCAACAAATATTAACATAGCAATATTCAAAGGGTAAGAAACAGAATTGTTAAATCCTAAAAGTATACGATTCTTAAGAAATGTTTACCCCCCCCTTCATCTTATTGTATTGGCAAGGCATGGCTCCATCTTCACCACATTAATACAAATGTTAAGCACCACAGTGTCCAAGTCAGGCAATTGGTTCGTACCTTTTCAATATGCATCAACTTTTTATTCTTACGCAATACATGAGTGTGAGCCATTGGACATAGCATTTAAATGGAATAGAGTATGGTGGTAGATATCAAAGGGGTAGGAAGTGGAGAAGATAGTATCACATCAACTAGGCGTACCAACGGGCTATGGAGATGTCCATCGATAGATGTCAATGCAAGGAGTAGGGATTTCCATGCAAATGATGCACTAGAGCTATAAGTGTATGAAAGCTCAAATGAAGCTAAGTGGGGTGTGCATCCAACTTTCTTCCTCATGAAGACCTCGGGCATTTGAGGAAGCCCGTTGTAGGAATATACAAGCCAAGTTTGAAATAATGAATAGGTAATTCCCACTAGCATATGAAAGTGATCTATCATGGGACTCTCTACATGAGGAACATGGTGCCACTTTGAGGCACAAGTGTGGTAAAGGATAGTAGCAAAGTCCCTTCTCTCATTTTCTCTCATTTTTTTTGAATGGATGGTGGGCTCATTTGGCCTCCCCCATCTTTATTTTCGTCCGGAGTCTCATCTCGACTTATGGTTGAATCATCGTCTCCACCATTCTTTCCTCACTGGGACAATGCTCAAATAATGATGATCATCACACTTTTATTTACTTACAACTCAACATGGAGAACTGATATGAAGATATGACTCTATATAAATGCCTCTGGCAGTGTACCAGGATGTGCAATGATCTAGCGTGACATGTATCAAAAACATTATGAAGGTGGCTTTGCCACAAATACTATGTCAGATCTATATGATCATGCAAAGCAATATGACGATGAACGAACTAGTCATGTGAAGTGACGATGGAATTTGCATGGCAATATATCTCGGAATGGCTATGGAAATGCCATGATAGGTAGGTATGGTGGCTGTTTTGAGGAAGATATAATAAGGCTTATGTGCAACAGAGCGTATCATGTCACGGGGTTTGGATGCACCGGCGAAACTTGCACCGATCCTCAAGGTGAGAACGGGCTATGCACGGTACCGAAGAGGCTAGCAAATTATGAAAAAGGTGAGATTGCGTATGTCCATGGTTTCACATTAGTCATAAAGAACTCATATACTTATTACAAAGTTTTATTAGTTTATCATAAATCAAAGTACTAATCGCATGCTGTCAGCGTTCTCGGATCGGGGGTACCCAGACCTGCCTGCCTGCGGCCCAGGGCGTGGCCCACCTCGGCGGCCCGGTACGACATGGTGACGAACCCCACAAGACAAGACCCTCGCGGGGGCCCCGGCCACGCAAGGAGAACGGCGCCAAGACCTCCAAAGGAGCGGTCTCCCCAGGCTGCTTCTCGAGGAGCGGAGATTCCAATGCAATGCCCGGCCTCAGGAGTCTACGATGACGTGAGCCATGACAGCCATGGCAGGCGGGCGCCAGCGGGCGCAGCAAAGACAGTTTCCCCTTTCGTGCTAAGGAGGCAAGGACGAACGCGGGTTCCCTAGGAACCCCCCCAAAGGTTTCCATTCCGGTGCAACAAGACCAAGACCACGGGCTCGGCAGGACGGATGTCATCGCCGACCCCACCTCTGCGTCACGCCAGGAGCTTTGCAGCCGAAGACCACCTTTAGTCAGGATAAGTTGTACCTCCTGTCCTCCTTTAAATTTGGCCGTTGTGGGATCCCTTCCCGCCAGTGCGATAAGGGAAGAGGACCAAGGCCGCTATAAGTAGGGACTGGCCACCACCGTAGAAACGATCGGATCCTCCCACACCAAAGAGCCCTGGCGAGGTCGCTCAACCACTGTACTGGTTCATCCACGAACCTCCTCGTGAGGGCAATCCACCAAAGCAGGAGTAGGGTTTTACATCGCAAGGTGGCCCGAACCTGGGTAAATCTCTCGTTTCCATCTTCTTCCGCTCTCACGCATCTTCGGCAGGGTCTGGCTGTAGAGCGGCAGGCTTGAGACTTGAGCTGTTGGGATCTTCGCACACGCCTGAGAGTTCGATTGGGTCTGCGGAGCCCTGAATCCGACATTCGGCGTGCCAGGTAGGGGCGTGTCGAGGTCTCCCTTCCGGTTCCAATTTGTCTCCACTTCGTCGCTCCCATGGCCGAGGCCCGCCGAGCCGCCTGCGTCGCCCAGACAGCGCCCGTGGGCCGCGGCGCCCCACGCCGCTCCGCTTCTCCTGCAGCCAACGCTGCCACTGGTCCAGCCGTTCAAGAGCAGCAGGACTCGTCGCAGCCACCCACCGCGCGGCGCAATGGCCGCACTGCTACTCCGTCCCTCGTCCCCGCCTCGGTGTCGTCCTCTCACGCTTGCTACGGGCCAGCGAACGCGTAGGCTGCACTGTTCATGGCGCGCGAGCTGCTGCGTTACCGCCCCGCCCATGATCGCTATGATGACTGGCTTGGTCGCATCGCCGAGCTTGTCAGCGTCGCTGGCGAGGTCCCGGTGCCCACCCACTCGCTCCGTCCTCCGCCCTCCCAGGCGGGTGACGTGGCTCACGGCGCACCTCCCCCTCCTTCTCTACACGGTGTCGACCCGCCGAGCCCGTCCGCGCAACCAGCTGCATGAGGCGCTGGTGCAGGCAAGGGATGAAGCAAGTTGCCAGGTGGTGCCAAGGCCGCGGGGTGACGCGCGTGTGCTCCCCGCACCCCCGCGCCGTCATCAGGACCGTGCGCCGCCGGAGGCCGCGGAGCACGGGCGTCAAGACCCAGCTCCCCTCATACACGCCGCACCTGTGAGCGGAGCAGCCTACCGTGCTTTCTCCCCGGAGTTGCGCCGTGTCAACTGGCCTAGCAAGTTCAAGCCGGACCTGCCTCCACGCTACGATGGCACCCCCGACCCCGCGGAGTTCCTTCAGCTCTACGCGCTGAGCATCGAGGCGGCGAGCTGCGACGACAAAGTCATGGCGAATTGGTTCCCCATGGCCCTCAAGGATGTGCTCCACGAGCGCTTCATCGCCAACTTCCAGGGCATGCGCGACAGCGCCCTGGGGGTGAACGACCTGCGGCGCGTGAAGCAGCAGCCAGGCGAGACCCTGCACAAGTACATACAACGCTTCATGAACATGCGCCTCAAGATCCCGATGGCGTCGGACGAGGCCATCATCTCGGCGTTTACCGATGGCGTCACGGACGTCAAGATTTCCGCTGCGAGTTTATGTTTGCTATTTGGCCTTCATGGCCCTATCTATGTAAGACTTGACCTTGATGGTCTTTATTTGTGTAAGACGGTATGTATGGATGTAAGACTCTTGTTATTCGGCTTCTGTGTGTTCAGTGAGCATTGATCTCTGGGATCACTGTACACGTGCATTCGGTGATCACGACTTATGAGTCGGGGTCCCCACAGAGATGGTATCAGAGCCATCCTGACTGTAGGAAACCCTAGTTAGCATGGACGTTAGTTAGGACAAAACCATTATCAAAACTATGCCTAGTACCTACACTTAGGAGTTTCTGCACTTCTTACCTTTTCTAAGTCTACTTTCAAAACTCTACTGAATCCTCTCCCCTAAACCTTGTAGATGGCCGTCGTACCCGAAGCCCTCCTAGCATCCGGCTTTCCCCTACTCCTGGAGGATAGCCTGGAGAAGTGCCAGTATCGCCGACCACCCGTTTTGCTCTACCACGAGCACTGGGTCTACGCCGTCACGAAGGAGTACCACGTTGACGTGGTCGTGAAGGCAAACGACTCCCCGACGAGTTGGTTCTTTGAAGGACCACAGACGGAGACATTGGCATTTGCGGTCGAGACAGCCGCACGCAAGGCACTTATCCACCTTCGAGACATCATCCCCGAGATGTCTGACGAGCTAGCTACTCGCTACCTACCTCTCAGGAAGGATGGCTTTGGTGAGAGTTGGACGTTGGTTCCATCCAAGGAGGATGGGACACTGCTCAGATTCCAGACCTACTTCAGCCTCTCCGCCGACAGTCTGGCTCATAACCTGATTAAGGAGTCTGTGAAGCTCCGCAAGGAACTTCACCACACTCGGGAGCTACTTCGTCAAGCCAAGGTGAAGCCAGACAGGATTAACAAGGATGGAGCCCCCGAGGGACGACCAGCTAGAGCTTACAGAGGAGGAGTACCCCCAGCTAGAGGTGCACCCACACATCATCGTCGCATGAGTGCGAAAGAGTACTGTGAGCTCTTCACTGCACAACCAGCGAAGCACCGTCAGGATGGACCTCCTCGTTCTTCGACCCCCTCGACCGGAGACGACGCCCGTACAGATGATGATCTAGAGGAAGATCCTGAGGAGTGTGAGTACGAGACCGAGTACTCCAGCACTTGAGTCCGAGAACCCCTAGGGTAGGATCAGTCATGTACCCCTCATGCGAAGTCGAGTCCGTGTAATGGTTCATATGAAACCACGTGTGCTTGTTGTTTGCTTTTGTTGTTTGTGTTCGGATGCAAGTCGCACTTTTGCCTTAGGCAACATGTAAGCGACTCCATCACCTATCTTATCTTAATATAACATGTTTGGTCTTTCGACCTATGTTTGATCACACTTGCACTATACCAACCCCCTTAGGAGCGCTTTCTCTATTGCTGCTTTCCATCTCGTCTATCCCAATTGTTTGACTTGGCTGCTCCAAACAGGATGGTGACTGCAACCCACAACCACTCCTTCACCAACCCTGAAGCCGGCAACTCCAGCCAGCAACAGGGAGATGGTGGGGCTGCTCACGCTGGAGAGCACCCGGAGCAGCCACATGGCGACATTCCCCCGCCACCACCTCCACTAGAGAACATGACCATAGCTCAGTTTCTCCAAGTTCTCTGAGAGGAATGCCAAGCCAACACTGCCGCTATCCAACAGATGGCTCAAGTCCTTGTGAACAACCAGCGGCAAGGCAGGAACGGCAATGGCCGCTCCACTCTGTCTGAGTTCATGAGGAATTCACCCCCAACCTTCACTGAGACCGCTGAACCTCTGGATGCCGATGACTGGATCCGCACCATCGAGGACCTCCTTGCACTGGTCAACTACAACGAGGATCGTGAGAAGGTGCTTTATGCCTCTCACTGCCTCGGGGGTACCACCAGAGCTTGGAGGGATGGACTCAAGGTCATGCAAGGTGACCGTGTGATCACCTGGGCTGATTTCAAGGAAGGAGTCCTCACCGCTCACATTCCTTCTGGGATCATGGCTATCAAGAAGAGAGAATTCCGAGCGCTGAAGCAAGGAAGTGGCTCTGGCAAGGAATATATGCAGAAGTTCAACCTGCTGTCAAGGTAAGCCCCTGAAGATGTCAGCACTGAGGCCGCTAAGATGGAACGCTTCATGGAAGTACTCCAGCAAGCCCTGCAGTATCAACTCATTGTCTACGACTATCAGACCTTCTTCGACATGGTGAACAAGGCCCTCATGCTCGAAGACAAGCGTTGTTCCATGGAAGACACCCGCAAGCGCAAGATGATCAACAAGGGTAGTTCCAACAACCAGAAGTCTCGCCCCTGGCAGCCAACCCCAGCCAAACCAACCTACCAGCCTTAGCAGGCTAGGCCTCCTGCACCTTGTCCAAGCTACTAGCCTCAGCAGTATGCCAATCCTAGGCCAGCTTACAACAACCCCAATAACAACAATGGCGGCAGGAACACTAACACCAATAACTCTGGCCAGATCACATGCTTTGGATGTGGTCAGCCTGGACACATCTCTAAGCAATGCCCCAACAAGAAGCCAGATGCACCGCGCCCCAATGCGCCAAACCAAGGTCAAGGCCGTGGAGCGCCACCAAGGAACCAAGCTCCCCGCAACCAACCCAACAATGGCAAGGGTCGTGTGAATCACGTCACCACCAAGGAAGCCCAGGAAGACCCGGACGTCATACTGGGTACGTTCCACGTCAACTCAACTCCAGCAACTGTTCTATTTGATTGTGGAGCTTCGCATTCTTTTGTTACCCAAAATTTTGCACTATAGAGTGGTATGAATCCTACACCCCTGGGTAGTCATATGCTGGTACAAACCTCGGGATCGGTCATGAGAACCAAGATAGGATGTAAAGGAGTTGGGATTGTCATCAATGGAGTAGAATTCCTAGCAGACTGTAACGCCCAAGATGCGGTCCTATCCCAATTAAGGCGAGAGGACCTCGACGGGGATAGAAGCGCATCTAGTCGTTTCGCAAGTATAGAAATCATTGCATACATGTAGGAAGAGATGAGTATATGAGTTGGCTTACACTCGCCACAAGCTATATTAAAAGTCCACACAAATATTCATACATTAATCAGAAGACAGGGTCCCACCACAAAGATCCCTACTCATCCGGATGCGTAACATACATACGCCTACGTTCTTCATCGTACTCCCACTGGAGCTGAGACACATTATCTGGCACGTACTCGTCAACATATGTACCTGTATTGTTGTAATCTGTGAGCCACAGGGACTCAACAATCTCATAACCCGGGAACTGAAACTATGTAAGCCAATAGGTGAGGAATGGTTAAGTGGTGAGGCTGCAGCAAGCACTAAGCATGTATTTGGTGGCTAACTTACGAGAACATGAATGTAAATGTGGTGGCCTACGTATGACGGATGTGAACTAGCATGATCACTAAGTGATCCTGAACACCTACTTACGTCAAACATAACCCCGCCGTGTTCTCTCTCGGTTCATGTTCACGAGCAGAGACAGTCACGGTTACGCACACAGTTGTAGTATTTTATTTGAGTTTACTTCAAGTTTACTATAACCGGGTGTTAAACAAATTTCCAAGTTGCCACATAACCGCGGGCACGGCTTTTCGAAAAGATTTAACCCTGTAGGGGTGCTCCAACTCATCCATCACAAACTAACCACACGCTGCGGGAAAAACCTCGACCACGAATCCCGTGATCTCCTAGGAAATTCCATTGGAAAGCCTCAACCTCGAGATAGCCTGAAGTATCCTCGGAATTCCTCGTGCAAGACATTCGAGAAAGGTAAAACAAGTCTAGCAAGACCGCCTGACGTGTCGACGAACCCGATAGGAGCCGCGTATCTCGTTCTCAGGACACGGCCGAATGAGCGCAGCGTACGGTGGCCTGATAGACATCTCCCGAGTTTCCCCTGGTTGGCCCCGCACTCGACTCTAGTTTGGACCAACACTCATGAGTTGCACTCGCCCGGGGGGTTGATTAATTATCCACGGGGTAGCTATGCCCTATGCAATTTTATTAAGTTGTTTAGCAAATGTAGTACCAAAGTTGGGTCTTGCCAGACAAGTTTTAATCTAAAATGAATAGTCAAGGGGGGTCCCCATAACAACCCCGAGCATGTTAGGAGTGCAAAATATGGAACATAACTCCGCTTTTGGCCGAAGATGTTTCGTGATGTTGCATGCTTCACCAATCGATGCTCTACATGCCGCAAAGCTAAGTATAAAGCTCAATTCCATTGTCTTTACATGCCTCTTCCTATACCCTTTAAACATTGGGAAGACATTAGTATGGATTTTGTGCTTGGTTTGCCAAGAACTAAAAATGGCCATGATTCCGTTTTTGTCGTTGTGGATCGCTTTTCCAAGATGGCTCATTTCATTCCATGTCATAAGATCGACGATGCTTCACATGTTGCAAATCTCTTTTGTAGGGACATCTTATGACTACATGGCGTCCCCAAGACCAGTGTCTCGGACCACAACGTGGAGTTCCTTAGATTTTTTGGAAGACTCTATGCGCCAAGCTCGGAATCAAGCTGCTATTCTCTTAGGCCTATCATCCACAAACCGATGGACAAATGGAGGTGACGAACCAGACGCTCTCGACTCTCCTACGCGTGTTGATCAAGAAGAACATCAAGGAATGGGAAGAATGCCTCCCCATCACCGAGTAAGCCTACAATCGCACGCGTCACTTCACCACCGACAAGTCTCCTTTCGATGTGGTCTATGGCTTCAACCCTTTGTCCCCATTGGACATACTTCCTCTACCACTCCAAGAGCGCATCAACATGGACGCAAGTGCAAGGGCAAACTACATCAAGAAGATGCATGAAGATACAAGGTGCACGATCGAACGTCAAGTGGAACACGTCACCAACAAGCGCAACCTCAACAAGCACCCCATGGTGTTCAAGACCGGAGATCTTGTGTGGCTACACCTACGCAAGGATCGCTTCCCCGCCGAGTGTAAGTCCAAGTTACTCCCTTGAGCCGACGGACCATTCAAGGTGTTGGAACGCTACAACAACAATGCCTACAAGATCGACATTCCACGTGACAAGTACAATGTGAGCGACATCTTCAACATCAAGTAGCTTTCCCCTTTCCATGGTGATGAAGATCTTGATCCGAGGACGGATCTTTCCCAAGGGGGGGGGGGGGGGAGATGATGCAGAGCATCCCACGGTCATCCCCATGGACCCATCTCCTACAACCAAAGCTTCAAAGGGTCCTATGACAAGAACCCGTGCACGTGCAATCCAAGACGAGGTGACTTCTCTCCTATATGATTCTCATTTTGATGTTCATGGAACTTGGATGCTACCTCAAGCAGAGATTATATGCATGCTCAGGTACCATGAAGACGGTCTAGAAGACGCTCGGGGTGAAGGACAAGCCCACATGAAGACGGACACGAAGAAGGATGGACAAGAGCGAAAAAAGAAGGCAAGAACACCTTCCAGGCCTCGGACATCCGGCCAAGGCCCCGGACGTCCGGCCCCTGGAGACTGCACCGACACCAAGGACCAGCAGCCGAAGCTACAGAGCCCGGATATCCGGCCCCCGAGTCTCGGACATCCGGCCTGGCCCGGACATCCGGCCTTCGGCCCCGGAAATCCGACTGAGCCTATCTAGAGAGCATCAAACCAGGCACCCCAGCCCCGGCCATCCGACGCCTCATCCCCGGACATTCGGCACCTCCTACACAGAGAGCATCCGCAGCCGTAGCGCCAGCCCAGACATCCGGCCCCAAGCCCCGGACATCCGGCACCCCCAAGAAGCCTCGGACATCCGGCCACCCTGGCCCGGACATCCGTCCCCTTCCAGGCAGCCGCAGGCCAAGTGGCCTGGTAACCCCCTCTTTCGCCCCCAAATCCACTAGCACGATATAAGGACCTCCTCTCCACTTTTTAGGGTTAGCAATGTGTTGGCTCATAGATTAGTTGAGCATTGCTCCTTCCATGTACTTCTCTTAGAGAGATTGCGACCTCTTGTTGAGAAGATCCATTGGATGTCAAGGCCCCTTCTTAGGGAAGATCCCCTCGTGGATTTCAAGACCCATCTCTCCGGAGTGGGAAGGCTACCGGTACTTGTATCCGTTCGTTGATTTCGTACCTCGTATCTCGTGTTCATTGGATCTAGTGGATGTGTGACTTGAGGATGATCTTTGAGTGTTTATTTGCCTCTTGATTTTCCTCTCTTTCCCCTCCAAGTGTGAAAAGATCGGCCCTCACGGGTTTGCCCCGTATCACTACTCCACCAAAAATGATAGTCACATCTCATCGAAAGACAGGGACAACTTCGCCTCTATCACCGGGCCTGGATGGTGGAGGAGCAGATCGCCCTGCGGGAGCGAGAGCTCCAGGCGCACGAGGATGCGGCCGTGGCACGTGAGCATCACTATACTGCCCATGAGGAGGAGCTGGCCAAGAGGGAGGAGGCCCTCCTTGGCCGCGAGGGGGACCTCGCCATCCAGGAGCGCGAGCTCCTCACAACCACCTCCGACCAGGAGGCGGAGCGCGAGTACCTGCAGGCGCTGGAGAGCCAACTGTCCGCCGCCCACGGCGCTTTCGAGGCGGAGCGCACGACAGCGAACGAGCACCTTGCCAAGAAGGAGGAGAAGATCCAGGCCAAGGCTGATGCTCTGGTGGAGAAGGGGCGGGGGGACCTCCTGAAGGAGAACCGCGACAAGCTGGAGCGGCAAGAGGCCCGTTTCCAGGCGAAGTGCGACGAGCTACAGAAGGAGGTCGACGGCCTGAAGGTGCAGCTCCAAGAGGCCGATAGGAACCTCCCACTAGCCTTTTCCTAATTTTAGATGTTGGCAAGTTTTAGTAATTGTAGCAAGTCAAGCACACCCTACACATGCAAGTCTAAGAGTATAGCAACCGAACATAGAGACATGCACATGAAAATAGAGTATAGGGATAGGAGGATCAAACATAATTGTAGACACGAAGATTTTTCCCGTGGTTCTGATAGGTGGTGCTATCGTACGTCCACGTTGATGGAGACTTCAACCCACGGAGGGTAGCGATCGCGAGAGTCCACGGAGGGCTCCACCCAAAAGGGTCCACAAAGTAGCAACCTCGTCTATTCCATCGCGGCTTCCGTCCACGAAGGACTAGCCTCACTATGGGTAGATCTTCACGAAGTAGGCGGTCTCCTTGCCCGTACAAACTTCTTGGTTCAACTCCACACACGAAGAGGGAGGCTCCCAAGCGACACCTAACAAATCTAGGAGACACCACTCTCCAAAAGGTAATAGATGTGGTAACAATGATGAACTCCTTGCTCTTGTGCTTCAAAAGTTAGTATCCTCAACACACAATCACTCTCTCACAGATTTGGCTTGGTAGAAGAGGTTGATTAGGTGGAAAGCAACTTGGGGAGGCTATAAATAAAGATTCGTATGGTTGGAGTGGAAGATCTTGATCTCAACACATGAGTAGGTGGCCCCCTCTCAAAAAAATGGATGGGACAAGTGAAGATATGTTCTGAGTGCTTCCTTGTCACGCCCAAGATGCAATCCTATCCTTATTTTGGCACGAGGGCCTCGATAGGGATAGAAGCGCATCTCGTCGTTTTGCAAGAATGGATATCATTACAAGTACATGTAAAGAAGAGATGAGTATATGGAATTGGCTTATACTCGCCACAAGCTACATCAATATCACATCAATAGAACAACATATACAAACATCATACAGAAGAGCAGGGTCCGACTACGGACGAAATCAAATGATAAAATGACATCCATCCTTGCTATCCCGGGCTGCCGCCTGGAACCCATCCTAGATCGATGAAGAAGAAGAAGAAGAACTCCAAATCAAACAAGCATCGCGCTCACGTCAAATCATCGCATTACCTGTACCTGCAACTGTTGTTGTAGTAAACTGTGAGCCACGGGGACTCAGCAATCTCATTTCCAAGGGTATCAAGACTATTAAAGCTTAATGGGTGAGGTATGGTTAAGTGGTGAGGCTGCAGCAAGCACTAAGCATTTATTAGAGTGGCTAACTTACGAGTACAAGAATAAAGGGGGATGATTGTCGCATAACGGTCGTGAACTAGTAATGATCTCTCAGAGATCCTGAACACCTACATACGTCAAACATAATCCCACCATGTTCTTTCTCGGATAAGGACTCACGAGAAGAGACAGTCACGGTTACGCACACGGTTGGTGTATTTTATTTGAGTTTACTTCCAGTTTGCTATGACCGGGTGTTAAACAAAGTTTCCAAGTTGCCACGTAACCGCGGGCATGGCTTTCCGAAAGATTTAACCCTGCAGGGGTGCTCCAACTCATCCATCACAAACTAACCACATGCAGCGGGAATAACCTCGACCACGAATCTCGTGATCTTCCTAGGCAATTCCACTGGAAAACCGCAACCTCGAGATAGCCCGAAGTATTCTCGGAATTCCTCGCACAAGACGTTCGAGAAAGGTAAAACAAGTCCAGCAAGACCGCCCGGCAGGCCAGATCCCAATAGGAGCCGCGCGTATCTCTTTCTCAGGGCACTACCAGATGAGCTAGATGTCGGGTTTGCTGAAAGAGAGGGAAGTGGTGGCCCGGCGGCAGGTTTTTAAAACAGCGAAACATCTGACAATTAAACCGGCGGCGGAGCCGCTCTAGGACTAACGGTTCGGGTATCAAACGAGCTCTGATTGTGACGAAATTTGGCAGGCGGTCCAGCTACAACATATTACGATCGCTTGCCAAGTTTCGACCCGATCTGAGAAAGTTTCATCCACACTTTTAAAACAACATTTTAACGATGCCTCGGGCGCGTGCGTGTGTGGTTTGACTCGAAACGAACGACGGGAAGAACCGGCAACTGCTAATGGATGCAAGTTTTCGAAAAACGAGTGATGATGCTATGCACATGATGCGAATGATGCGATGATGAATCCGACAAACAGACGAATCACACGATGACAATGAAATAAAAGGGGAATCTTCTAGAGCGTCGGTCCCGGGCTGTTACATTCCTCTGCGAGTGAGAGGCGGTGGAGGGGGTATATATAGGCATCTCCAAAAATCCAACCGTTACAACGTTATTGCCCAACTCGGTGAAACCGGAGTAAAAACTCGGTTGCACCAACTAGTGCAAAATGTGGCAACTTTCAGCTTCTCGATGAGACCGATATGGGTAACCTAGGCAGTTTCCAAGTCTCGATGAGACCGATTTTCAAAACTCAGAAATTTTGATTCTTAAAATAGAGAGTTTGTCATAGATTTCGGTTGCACCGAATGGAATGTTGGTCTCAGCGAGACCTTAGGGTTTGTCTTAGTATCTGTCTAGGGTTAAAACTCGGTAGGGCCGAATCTGAGAATTTGGTGGCACCGATTTTAGTGGTAGGGTTTAGAAAGAGAATTTGTGGGAGAATTCCATGTGTATTTTTGGTGGCTAATCTCTAAGCACTTGAGTAACCAGATCATCATAGAAACATCATCCCCTTTTAATAGTGTTGGCTTTCCTATGGACTCAAAAGTGATTTCTCACAAAATGTAAAATGTAGAGTCTTCAAGCTTGTTGCCAATAGATGTTCCTTGCATCTAGGGGATCTCCTCACAATCCTTTTTCCAATCCATTCATTGAACTTTCCTGAAATATACTTGCTGAAAACATTAGTCCAATGATATATGTTGTTATGAATTACCAAAACCACCTAGGGAGAAGTTGTGCTTTCAATCTCCCCCTTTTTGGTAATTGATGACAACATATAGATCCAAGCTTCGATAGGAATAAAACAACGAATAGCATTGTCGCTTTGAGAAGTATGTGATAAGCAAGAGCTCCCCCTAAATTTGTTCACTATTTTAAAATTTGTATTTGAATGCAAATGCACAATCGATTAGGATCATGGATAACTCTTCCATGTCACATACAACTTGGTGGTGCACATAAATGATATGAATGGATTATTATTGCACATAGCACCAAACAAGAGTGGATGATCATCATATAAGCATCACATGGATAGAAAATAGTAGTATCATCAAGTAAATCGTATGATCAAACATGATGGAGTTTAAGAACAACCACACTATAAACCAAATGTTTTTGAAATAAAGAGAGCAAACAAAAGACAAAACACTCTCTCTCGAAGCCCTATGATCTATACACTTCTCCCCATTTGGCAACAAGTTACCAAAAAGTTCAAAGGACAACTCTGGAACTGATGCTGGTGCTGATGAAGATGGTCTTAACTCTGGAACTGGCACGACAGACGATCTGGCTTGTGTCTTGAACTGAGTCTGGGGCAGGAGAGGAGGACTAGCATCATCATCACTGGAGTGGGAACTGGGCACTGCATCCACTTCCTGCTTCAATTCTGTGACAGTCTTGGTCAGCTCATCCACCTTGTTGTCTAGAGCATGAAACTTTGTTTCCACAATCCTCTCAAGGCTCTTTGGGTTCTTGAGGATCTCTTCCACATTCTTTTCTATCCCTTGGATAGTGCTGATAAGATAGGACATTTGATCGCTCTTCGTCCTTGGAATTTGAGCACTAGTGACTCTAGCTGCCTCTACCTCTGCCTCTGCTTGTGCAGTAGCTGAAGTGGGATGTGAAGGATCCATCACCACAACATTTTCCTTGAAGTCTGGCAAGAGTGGCAGGTGTGGACGATCAAGTGCATATTGGCTCTTTCCAACTTTGGAATTGATGAGCATGTGAATATATGGAGCATATCCACATGATCTCTTCTGATCAGCAGTTGTCCTCTTGATTATCTCAACAATCAAATCCATCACTCTGAATCTGGTGTGGGTGTCTACATGATGAAGCATGTCGATGGAGTACCCCTTGATCATCTTGTCATCTCCAGACTATGGCATCAGAGTATGCCTCATAATAGTGTTGGTGGTGGGTAATCCTGCTTGCAAGAAGTAGATAGAGCCAAGCTTGTGAGTTTTTACGTAAGCAGTGGGGATGGTATTGCACATATTGGCCATGGAGTTGTGATTCATCTTGGCCTCAGTATACACATTAAGATCTCCATCCTGAATCTCCGGGGCTCCTAAGATGGTAGCCCACTCATCAACAGAAGACTGGTATCTGGTGTCCTCGGTCATCCATACAATTCTTCCATCTGGATAGAAATGAGCTATGGAATAGAATTGCATAATCATCTCATCATTCCAACAAATGCATCAGTATCAATGGCCTTGAAGTTCTCTAGCACATGAGGGAAGTAATCTTCATTTTCCTTGATGAACTTCCGATCAATGTATCTCATGTCGCTAACTGCAGGACTCTTATTTAATAAGATAGTCTCATAGAAATCTTGTCGCTCCTTGGTGTGGAAGCGAGCATCTACAGCATTCCTTCTCTAATGGAATATGGGTCATCTGCTCTCCATTTCCTCAGCCCTTGATCATTTCTCTTCTCCATGTCCTCTGCCACTAGATGATCATCATTATACTCTGGTAGATGAGGTCTCGGTTTCCTCAATACAGCAACATCTTCCTCTTCTTCCATGGTGGAAGATCTCTTGTTCTTCTCAGCAAGAGGACGTGGTCCTCTTGGGCTTGGGGGCATCTGGCTTCTTGGGGGCAGTTGGCTTAGCCTTAGATGGTGGCTTGCTAGGCATAACATCGGCCAAAAGCTTCTTCTTCTTGATAGGAGGAGGGTTTGCAGCAGGTTCTTCCTCTTCCTCATGCTAGCTGGGTCTTCAAACATGGAAGTAGGCCTACCAACCACCTGAATAATTCTCTTCCTCTCTCTCTTCTTCTGAGCTGGCTTCTTAGCCATGGACTTGGTCTGCCTAGAGGAGGTAGGGTTCTCAAGAGTGAGTGTCATTCCTTTCTTGGCACTCTCAGGAGCCCTTGTGTCAACGGTGCTGGCATATTCTTTCCTTATGGGCCTCCTCAAAGAAGTGACCTCATCAGAATTTTCTTGGCATCTCTATATTTCTTCTCTTGCTACTTTCTAGCTATCAACTCTTCAGGCACAAAATCAGTATCTTCCTCATCTGAGTTGAGCTTTCTCCTGGCCCTAGTGGCTGCGTTGGGCAAACCATGAGAACTGGGGGTGCTAGGGTCTTCACAAGATTGGCTAGCCTCTGGGCTAGTGCCTGCTTCCAGATCAACACTTTGTTCCCTGAAATCATTGTCACTGTCCTGTGAACCAGGCATGATGTCCCTGTGAATAGATGTAGAAGAGTGGAGGGGATAATCATCACAAAACACAGACATTTTTGCAAATTTTGAACTCAAAATCTTAGTCTTCAATTTCCGCCAAGTGGGTTTCGGTTCCACTGATTTTAAGTTTTCGGAGCCACCGAGACACACACCATCATTTGATAGAGACTTGGCAACCTTTTCGGTTTCACCGAAAAGAGAAACTCGGTCTCACCGAGAGTATTCTCAGTAGCCCTAGACCCCTAATCGGTGGTACCGATTCGTATCACCTCGGAGACGCCGAGACACACATGGCGGAAATCTAAACCTAATTTTTTGTTCATCTAATCTATTCGAGTTTTCTTTTGGATAGAATTGTTTCAAACTGTGGCTAGAAGATAAACACGACCTATTGCGCAAGAATCAGATAGGGGAGCACAAAAGGGGTTGAGTTCTTACCCTAATGTGGTGAAGAACTCTCTACGGCGGCGACGGCAGGGAGGATTGCCGTCAACGGCGGCGGACTCTAGCGGTGAGGGCGCATGGGAGATGAAGGCAACATCCTTAGACACGAGCCGCGACAGCAGAGGGTTGCGGGAGGCCGAGAGATTGAAGTAATTTTCAATTTCGGATCCGTGGATATATATATACCCTCCTGCTATCGGTGACACCGATGCCAAAATTTCGGTGCCGTCGAGTCTCTTAACTGCCAGAAGACACAGAAACTCGGTGAAGCCGAGATTTTGATTCCGGTTGTACTGAGGTTCAAAAACCAGATCAACCCTTTTGCTTTGGTGAAACCGAGTTTGTGGAGTTGGTTACACCGAGTGGCACATGGGAGGTTTTGGAAGTTAGCTCTTGTCGAAATGGAACTCCGAGTGCTCCTCACACAGAGGGTTCGAAAAGTGCTTGCTAAAATTTTGTGATGAAGCATGAATAGAATTTGAGACGAGAAAGCATAGATAGCTAGAGGGAGGTACTTAGGCATTCTTGCAATCCAATTGGCCAAGGAAATGAAAGCCAAATAACAACAATTGGATATCCTCGAATGAGCAAAAATATGCATACCAACATGCTCACACAATAAGATGTCAAATGAAATATGGCAAACATGCAAAACTACTCTAGTATCTACCAAGCACTTTGGCGATGACAGAGTCATCTATATATGAGTATATTGACTTAGGAGCCAAGTAAGAATACTTGATCACAGGTCATACTCATCGTATAAGCACAAGTGGGGTTACCACTTTTACATAAAGCTTTTAATGTGTTCACATCTTAAGAGATGCTTTGACTCAAGTCTTAGAGTAAAGCTCCCTCTTGATGTGACATCCCCCCTAAGAGGGATAAACTAACCTTGGGTTTTGTCGTAGAAGACTTCATGTTGGTGTTGGTGTTGTGGATGCTCATAGTTGATGAAGATCATCTTGAGTTGAGAGCAATCCTTGTTGTTTCGTACTCTTCTCACCTACATGGGTTAGTCCCACACAAGGAACAAATACAAGGATATCTATGGACATGGAGTGAAGCACATTTAGATGTCTCCATTGATTCTTTAATTACCTTGTTCCTTTCTTACCTACGAGGGAATATTTGACTCCTTGTACTATTGCATAAGGTTGGAGTTGATTGCATTAGTTCTTGCCAACGATGAATGTGAGTGAATTTTGTTGGCGGAGTCACCCCTTAAGAACTTCTCTAGTTCTTCTTCTTTGGGACCCACATCAACTTGATGGGGATCCTTGGAGTTGAAGTAGCACTTGTTGAAGTAGAGCTTGTAGTAGCTTTGGGAATCCACTTGACCATGGCTTGGGATTCTTCTTCAAATGTGTCAATCTCCTCTTGAAGCTTGTCCTTGCCCTTGAGCTTGTGGTGGAAGGTCATCTTTGTCTTTTTTTCATTTGGGGAGAGTAGGATCATACTTCTCCCTTTGAGGAACAAACTTCGGCTTGGGTATTGACCTTCTTCCCATTCAACTCCATTGGCCTTGAAGTAGCCAATGCCTTGGTTCTTCCGATGCCCTCCATGCTTGCGTACAATCTCCTCAAATTGCTTACTTCCGGAAATACTCTTGTAGACACCTTTCCCAATAATTCCTTTCAACAAATCGTTTTCTTGCTCAAGTGTAAATTGGCTAAGAGAATCATTAGTGGAATCAATAGAGCTACTAGAAGAAACATCATTGGATTTAGCATTAGTGTTGTTGCTACTAGATGAAGAACCTTTCTTGCCTTTGTTACTAGTTTGCTTAGACTTAACTTGTGGAATAGATGTAGACAAGAGTAGTCAGTTGGCATGATAAGAAGAACTCTTCTTTCGAAGATCGTCATTGATAGCTTTAAGGAACTCATGTTCTTGCTCTAAATATAGCTTCTCGAAGCGTAGCTTCTCATGAGTTCTTAAGAGCCCTCTATGATCTTATTATTTCATCAGGGGTCATAGGAAGCAAGTTAATTCTTTTTCCTTCAAACATGAGAGTATACGAATTTGTTCTACCATGATGGGTAACACTATTATCATATTGCTAAGGTCGACCTAATAATAAAGAACAAGCTTGCATAGGTACGACATCACAGTAAACAAAATCATGATATGAACCAAGTGTAAAATATACTCTCACATGACATGTTACCTTCAACTTACCATAGTCGTTGAACCATTGGATGTAATATGGATGGGGGTGTCTTGTAGTGGTCACGCAAAGTTTCTCGACCATCTCCATGCTCGCCAAATTATTGCAGCTTCCACCATCAATGATCACAAGAACGGAATGCCCTTTCACCACAAACTTAGTTTGAAAAAGATTGTAGTGTTGAGGCAGCAAAGCATGCCCCACCTGGGCACTTAGTACTCGCATGGTTATAAGACTTGGCTATTGATCTGCCATGCTAGCATTAATATGTATCTCCTCCATGTCATGCGCATTAGTGTCACCTACATTATTAGTGGCAAGCATAGCACGTGTATCTTCACCCAAATCACTAGCAGAGGAGTACTCACCATCTTCCCAAACAATGAATGTACGTTTAGTTGGGCAGTCCTTCATCAGGTGCCCACCACCTTTGCATATATGACACTTCATGTCGCTTGTGCGTCCAGGCGATGTGCTGGGTGCTAGAGAAATTGCTTTTGAAGCCTCCGAGGAGTGTGGAGATGATTTTGAACTTGTTGGGTATGCACCAGTGTTCAAAAATATGTGGTGTTGCCTCAGTAGACGACGGGACAGTCGAAGAGGGTGTCCATGATGAGTGATGACCTGCAAAACAGTTACCTCGTCCCTTGTTGTGTCGTCCTTGTACTTCCCTTTCAGCTTTGCAAGCAAAATGAAACAAACAAGTAATAGAAGTGTACTCCTTATAGTTCAATATATCCCGAATATCATGATTCAAACCACCTAAAAATCTAGCCATCATTGCATCATCGGTTTCAAATAATCCACATCGCATTAAGCCAGTTTACAATTCTTGATAATAATCCTCTACATAACTACTACCTTGTTTTAAACGTTGCAATTCATTTAGTTCGTCACGAGCATAATATGAAGGAACATAACGTTGTCGCATAGCTCGTTATAAAGCATCCCAAGTAGCAGGTATATTGTTTGCATTAACACGACAATACTCACTCCGCCAAATAGAAGCAAAGTTTGTAAATTCACTAGTGGTTGCCCTAACTCTTTGGTTCTCCAGAATATCATGACATGCAAATTTTTGTTCAACTGAAAGTTCCCAATCAAGATAAACATTTGGATCATATTTACCATTGAAAGCAGGCATAGTAAATTTAATTTTAGCACTAGAGTGTCCGTGATCTCTAACATCATACCTGTGTGGACCTCGTGCCATACCTTGGCGGTTGAAACGTAGTTGTCGATGAGCACGATCACTGTGGCGGTTGACCATTTGGTCGTCTTCGGTGTCACCATAATAATCCCCGTAGTTGTCCCCATATTCCTCGTTGGCGCGTGGATGGGGTTGTTGGTGCTGGTTTATCGTGGCAGCATCGGTGACGGTAGCTGGGTGTTGTGGATCACCCACGGGCACACGTCGAGCTCGCGAAATAGCGGCGCCACCCATGGAGTTGTGAGGAGCAGCATTGTTGTTGGCAGGGGGTACACTCTGCAACCCGTCTAGACGTGACAAGATGTCCTGTAGATGTGTGGCAACACCTTGTGCGTCCTCTATGGCCTTGAGCCTCTCCTCTACCACAATGTGAGCACCCTCAAGTTGGGCGAGGCACTCGCTGGTGAACTTAACATCCGCGCTGAGGCCCTTGAGTGTGGGTTGATTCTCTGCCATTGTTAGCAAAAGAGAAAAGATACACAGTGTACAATCCCTATCAACTAGTAGGACGTGGTGGAGAAAAAATCGCTCACACTCAAGCTTAGTATCAAATTCTTACGTGTTCTTACCAATGCAACAGGTGGTGATCGACGCATTAGTGTTGGCTTCAAACAACCAATGAAGATTGGATGGAGCGATAACTAGGAATCAGTAGAGCCGGGACCTGTACTTATTGGTAGGAAAAGGTGTAGCTTGGCAATGGCTTCTCAACTCACAATATTAGTGGCACAATTTAGCAAAAAGCAATGCAAGTTGAATAATTTCTCAAACTCCTAACTAGTGCTAGCAGTCGACTAGTAAGAGATAAAATAATATAAGCCTAGATATTGAATTAAATGAGTGGACCAATAAAAATATGGTAGCTCTAAATAGCTAGATATCAGTGATGTATAAATGATTATATAACAATGCTCCAAAATATATGATAGATGGAGTGGCGATCAAGTAGCAGCAAAAATTAATATCCCGAGTAGCAAATAGAACAAAGCAGTTCAAAAGAGATGCTAGCCGACCTGATTTTTTAACTTTTTTCCTTTCTCTTTTTCCTTTTTCTTTTTCTTTTTATTTCTTTTTTCCTTTTTTTTCTTTTTTTCTCTCTTTTATCAGGTACACGCACGAATGAACATGATATAACAGGACCGAATGAAAGTGCTACTAGAATCGATCGGTTGTACCACTGATATTAAGAATGAAGGAAAAACGAGTGTGATACTATTGCCGGACGTGTATTACTAGAGATGGGAAAAGCAACCAGTCAAAATAAAGCAATACACAAGTTTTCTGATGATGGGACGTGTACAGTGTACCTCATGCATGCAAGATCAATCAAGGGATATGTTCTAATTGAACAGCGGCGGCGCAGGGCAGGCCAGACACAACTGATCTGGATATGTGCACAGTAGCAAAAACAACAGCGGCGCACAAGAAATTGTTACTGTATTAAAGATAAAATAAAACATGGAGTAACTTCTGTGGATGGAAAACAGGGTTGACTGCGTGGACCCGGAAAATAGATGACGAGGCTGAAAAAAATGATATGCGATGGGCGTGTGATGGGGACATGGCTACCTTGGATATAACCAAAAATATTGCATATATGCATATTTGTGAGGTGATTTCTTATAAGAATTATGCAATAATTTATTTATGTTATCCGGAACAGAAAAAACGTCACCTATTTTTATTTCATGCATAAATGCAAAATTGTCGAACACTTTTACGAACCATGTGTGAACACAAAGGACGAGGAAATGATTAGGTGCTATTCAAGAGGTCCTCTCACTTCAAGGGAAGTGATTAGGTGTTGTTCAAGAAGTTCTCCCACGTCACTTTTGGCTCAAGAGAAGATAGAGACCAAGTCCCCCACGTTTTGGACTCAGATTCGGACTATATAGACATACCTGTCTCAAAACGACAACAACTCTTTCATCCGGACTTCGAATTGGGTGATTCTTTTTTCGTTGGAAAGTAGATTTCATGTGATTTCCAGCCTAAATTGATTCACCTCCAAATTCGTTCGGAGGATGGAGATATTGACGAAACAATTTGGCGTTGCAGCAGAATCCCAGTCAAACTACAAGTCCAACGGTGTTGCATCACCTCCACTTGGGCCCCATGGGCCTTGTATGACATAGGGTTAGTTTTAGGCTTCCTTGGGATGTCCTCCCACCTCCTTGGCCGCCACCCCTTGCTCCTATATAAGTAGATCAATCTATTATCTTTTTCTTTGAGTTTTTTGTTTAGTTAAAAGTTAACCATTGCAACTTCGTGTACTTCGTTTGTGTCTAACGACTAGACCAAGATCGCTTTCGGAACCCCACCTTTTATCAGTACTTCATATATATTCTCAATATTCAGATTGCATTGTTATATTCTTGCTTGTTCTTTGATCGCATGCAGGAATAGACCTTCGTGGTGAGGTTGATCATGCTCCGGTGTGGTCAATAACCTCTTGAAGTTGGTTTAACGATTGCTAAGGCGCAACGTCATGCACGTTTGTAGTCGGATTCAAAGTCGTCTCCACCAAATCGATATCTTTCATCTCATCGAAAGATCGGGACCCTCACATTTATCAGCGTGATACACGACGAGTAGATGGAGCGATCTGATGAACATGAATATGTTTTTCTAGGCTCCATCTTCTTCCGTGTAGATTTGTCATATATATCCATGTGTTGCCTCTCTCCTGCTAGATGATTTGCCATGTATTGAGTGCAGCAATGCTATTAGTTTTTCTAATGAGATTGCCCTCATAGCTTTCTCTCATATTATTGGAGCTTTTGACATTGTTCATGTGAAGCATGATTGCTTTCCTTCTTTGCACCATATGCCTAGTGCCATGAATATAGCCATTGTTGCATCATATTATCCATGCACTTGTGATCCTAATGGTTATGTGCAAGAGAAGAGAACCATCATGATGGATGATGTGTTTGTCTACCATGCACATACATTATTTCCTTTGTTGTGTGTATGTGTAGGATACTTCGACTACATGTCAACTTCCACTTCACGTGAGTTGACGATTCGAGCTCTTGAGAGCGAGCCATGCTACACCGACGCGTTTCTACATCGCACTTGCTTGTGTTTCGGCATTGTGAAGGACGCACAAGGTCACGCTTTTGAGGTGACACCCTTCTTGAGCATGGATATTGTGGATCATCTTACTTGTGTTGCTTGCACCATGACACATATTGGTCATCTTGGACCACATATTTGCACACAAGATAGAGATGTTGCTTCCATTGTTGATTGCCATCTTTTCATGCCCCATGACATATATACCTTGTGTGATGTATCCAACTTGTGGATTACTTGCTATTATCATATGCTTGGTTGCCACAATGTCATTTCTTCATATATGCTATGCCCGATTGTTTTCTACATGCTTGACTTGATTGCCTCACACATGATGACGAATTGTTCTTTCTATTGTGTTGAGTGCCTCACTATCTTCACTACACCATGTGCACATTATGCTTGGATTGCCTTTCACTTTGGATTGCCCCATGTGTTTACACACTTCATTTTATTTGGTGTTGTGAATGATTCCTATGCCTATCATAGACCTTTTGTTGATTGCTTTGTGCATGCGTGTTATGACCTTGAGTTAGATGCTCATTTTATTGTCACACAAATTTGCATCCATACCTCACATTTGCATACTTGTTCCCATGCTTACAATGCTTGTGCTCAATTTATATGCTTACATGCCATTACACAATCCCTTGTCACACCATATGTTATGCATGATGACGACACTTGTTCGGTGAATAACCGTTTAAATGCCATGTTTTGCACTAACGCTAACCACATTTGTTTTTCCAAGTGTTTGTCTTATTTGCTCCTTTTGAAGGAATTACTAGACGGTGCGCCATTGGAGAGTGGCCCTTTTGAGTTTGATGATGATGAGTGCTTGGTGATCGTCCACTTTGACACGATGACGCCATCTCTTTCCCATGGTGATTTGGATTTTGATCCAAGGACGGATCTTTCCCAAGGGGGAGGGGATGATATGGAGCATCCTACGGACATCACCATGACAAGAGTCCATTTGGCAAGTGACACATGCGATATCAACTCCACATACATAAAGGTGAATCATCCCCTTTACACGTGTTCACTTGACCCCTTCGAGGATGCTATACTACTTGACACTCCTCTCGTGTGCAAACATAGGGATTGTCGGAGCTTCATGGATGACGAGAAGGAGTGCAGGCGCCAAGGAACAACTACACCATCCGTGAGGGAAGCCTGGAAGAGACGACGGAAGAAGACGGAGCTGTTGATGCTACAGTGGCCGGACATCCGGTGCCTAGAGACCTGGCCAGCAACAAGGTAGGGCCAGAATAGCTATAGCGGCCGAATATCCGGCCTCGCCCCGGAAATCTGACTTCAGCCCGGAAATCCGGCCCGAAGACACCCGAACCGGAAGTCCCCCTGACCAGCTCCAGCCCGGACATCCGGCCCCAGCCCGGAAATCCGGCACGTCCTGAAGCCCCAGACATCCGGCTCCCACAGCCTGGACATCCGGCACCTGCCGACACGCATGGACGGGTCTAATACTTGTGATCTGCGTTGGGTTTTCCATGAAGAGGAACGGGTAATTGCAGCACAAAGCGGATAAGTATTTCCCTCAGTTATGAAACCAAGGTTTATCGAACCAATAGGAATATCAATCCTCAACCGTCTTTAGCGGCTGCACACAAATGAACAAACAACTTGCACCCAATGCAGGCAAGAGGGTTGTCAATCCCCTTGATCTCGTTATTTGCAAGCAAATGAGTTGTGTAGATAATTGTTGATAAATATAAATTGCAAAATAAATAAAAAGTAAATAAAGGCAGCAAGGTAAATATAGCATTTGCGAATATATAAGTGAATAGACCCGGGGGGCCATAGTGTTCCCTAGCGACATCTCTCATGTAGGCAGCATACGGTGGGTAAACAAATTTCTGTTAGGCAATTGATACAAAAGCAGATAGTTATGCGATTTTCACGGCAATGATCATGTATATATAGGCATCACGTCCATAAGCAAATAGGCCGACTCCTGCCTGCACCTATTACTATTACTCCACTCATCGACCGCTATCCAGCATGCATCTAGAGTATTAAGTAAAACAGAGTAATGCTTGGAGAACGATGACATGATGTAGACAAAGTAAACTCAAACAATATGAATGAACCCCATTGTTTTATCCTTACTAGCCACAACACAAAGACGCATCTTGTCCCCTACTTTGTCACTGGGATACAGAAACTCGCCAGGTTGAACCTACCACAACGCACCACCCCCACCGATGAAATATCAATCTACTTGGCCAAAGCATGTCAATAGATCGGAGAGCATTACGAAGCTATAATTACCATGCACATAAGAGATAATATAATTTAGAGGCATCTCAAATACTTTTCATGAATAATCTGAACATAAACCCACAATTTATCGGATCCCAACAAACACACCGCACAATAGGATTACATCGGATAGATCAAAGCGAAGATGGGATGACCATTGTATTGAAGATCATAAGAGAGAGAGATTACCATCTAGGTACTATCTATGGACCCGTAGGTCTGTGGTGAACTACTCACACATCATCATGAGGGCAACAAGGTTTATGAAGAGGCCCTCCGTGATCGATCCACCCTCCGGTAGGGTGCCGGAACGGAGCTCCAGATGGCCTCGCGATGGAACAGAGACTTGCGACGGTGGAAAAAGGGTGAAAGAGAATTTATAGGCCAGAGAGGGACATCGGGAGGCAACCGAGGGAGGCACAAGCCATCAGGGCGCGCCCCAGGGGGCACGCCCTGTAGGCTTGTGCGGCCCTCGTGCGGCCCCGACCTCCTTCCGAAGCTTCCAGGTCTTCTTTTGGTCCAAAAAAATCATCAAAAAGTTTCATGGCAATTGGACTTCGTTTTGTACTGTAAACCTAAAAGGTAAAAAATACGCAAAAACGACAACTGGCACTGGGCACTGGTTCAATAGGTTAGTGCTTAAAAATATTATAAATTGGTAAATAAACACCCAAAAAGTATCCTAGAATGATAATATATCAGCATGGAACAATAAAAAATTATAGATACATTGGAGATGTATCAAGCATCCCCAAGCTTAATTCCTACTCGTCCTCGAGTAGGTAAATGATAAAAAACAGAATTTTTGATGTGACATGCTATCCACTATGTAATCTTATTCAGGTATGCTCATTGAGAAAAGATGAATCAACAAATATTAACATAGCAATATTCAAAGGGTAAGAAACAGAATTGTTAAATCCTAAAAGTATACGATTCTTAAGAAATGTTTACCCCCCCCCCCTTCATCTTATTGTATTAGCAAGGCATGGCTCCATCTTCACCACATTAGTACAAATGTTAAGCACCACAGTGTCCAAGTCAGGCAATTGGTTCGTACCTTTTCAATATGCATCAACTTTTTATTCTTCACGCAATACATGAGCGTGACCATTGGACATAGCATTTAAATGGAATAGAGTATGGTGGTAGATATCAAAGGGGTAGGAAGTGGAGAAGATAGTATCACATCAACTAGGCGTACCAACGGGCTATGGAGATGTCCATCGATAGATGTCAATGCAAGGAGTAGGGATTTCCATGCAAATGATGCACTAGAGCTATAAGTGTATGAATGCTCAAATGAAGCTAAGTGGGGTGTGCATCCAACTTTCTTCCTCATGAAGACCTCGGGCATTTGAGGAAGCCCGTTGTAGGAATATACAAGCCAAGTTTGAAATAATGAATAGGTAATTCCCACTAGCATATGAAAGTGATCTATCATGGGACTCTCTACATGAGGAACATGGTGCCACTTTGAGGCACAAGTGTGGTAAAGGATAGTAGCAAAGTCCCTTCTCTCATTTTCTCTCATTTTTTTGAATGGATGGTGGGCTCATTTGGCCTCCCCCATCTTTATTTTCGTCCGGAGTCTCATCTCGACTTATAGGAGAATCATCGTCTCCACCATTCTTTCCTCACTGGGACAATGCTCAAATAATGATGATCATCACACTTTTATTTACTTACAACTCAACATGGAGAACTGATATGAAGATATGACTCTATATAAATGCCTCTGGCAGTGTACCAGGATGTACAATGATCTAGCGTGACATGTATCAAAAACATTATGAAGGTGGCTTTGCCACAAATACTATGTCAGATCTATATGATCATGCAAAGCAATATGACGATGAACGAACTAGTCATGTGAAGTGACGATGGAATTTGCATGGCAATATATCTCGGAATGGCTATGGAAATGCCATGATAGGTAGGTATGGTGGCTGTTTTGAGGAAGATATAATAAGGCTTCTGTGCAACAGAGCGTATCATGTCACGGGGTTTGGATGCACCGGCGAAAGTTGCACCGATCCTCAAGGTGAGAACGGGCTATGCACGGTACCGAAGAGGCTAGCAAATTATGAAAAAGGTGAGATTGCGTATGTCCATGGTTTCACATTAGTCATAAAGAACTCATATACTTATTGCAAAGTTTTATTAGTTTATCATAAATCAAAGTACTAATCGCATGTTGTCAGCGTTCTGGGATCGGGGGTACCCAGACCTGCCTGCCTGCGGCCTAGGGCGTGGCCCACCTCGGCGGCCCGGTACGGCATGGCGATTAACCCCACAAGACAAGACCCTCGCGGGGGGCCCGGCCACGCAAGGAGAACGGCGCCAAGACCTCCAAAGGAGCGGTCTCCCCGGGCTGCTTCCCGAGGAGCAGAGATTCCTATGCAGTTCCCGGCCAGGAGGCTATGATGACGTGAGCCATGACGGCCATGGCAGGCGGGCGCCAGCGGGCGCAGCAGAGACAGTTTCCCCTTTCGTGCTAAGGAGACAAGGACGAACGCGGGTTCCCTAGGAACCCCCCAAAGGTTTCCATTCCGGTGCAACAAGACCAAGACCACGGGCTCGGCAGGACGGATGTCATCGCCGAGCCCACCTCTGCGTCACGCTAGGAGCTTTGCAGGCGAAGACCACCTTTAGTCAGGATAAGTTGTACCTCCTGTCCTCCTTTAAATTTGGCCGTTGTGGGATCCCTTCCCGCTAGTGCGATAAGGGAAGAGGACCAAGGCCGCTATAAGTAGGGACTAGCCACCACCGTAGAAAGGATCGGATCCTCCCACACCAAAGAGCCCTGGTGAGGTCGCTCAACCACTGTACTGGTTCATCCACGAACCTCCTCGTGAGGGCAATCCACCAAAGCAGGAGTAGGGTTTTACATCGCAAGGTGGCCCAAACCTGGGTAAATCTCTCGTGTCCATCTTCTTCCGCTCTCACGCATCTTCGGCAGGGTCTGGCTGTAGAGCGGCAGGCTTGAGACTTGAGCTGTTGGGATCTTCGCACACGCCTAAGAGTTCGATTGGGTCTTCGGAGCCCTGAATCCGACATTCGGCGCGCTAGGTAGGGGCATGTCGAGGTCTCCCTTCCGGTTCTAATTTTTCTCCCCTTCGTCGCTCCCATGGCCAAGGCCCGCCGAGCGCCGAGCCGCCTGCGTCGCCCAGACGGCGCCCGTGGGCCGCGGCGCCCCGCGCCGCTCCGCTTCTCCTGCAGCCAATGCTGCCACTGGCCCAGCCGTTAAAGAGCAGCAGGACTCGTCGCAGCCACCCACCGCGCGGCGCGATGGCCGCACTGCTACTCCGTCCCTCGTCCCCGCCTCGGCGTCGTCCTCTCACGCTCGCTACGGGCCGGAGAACGCGCAGGCTGCACTGTTCATGGCGCGCGAGCTGCTGCATTACCGCCCCGCCCATGATCGCTATGATGACTGGATTGGTCGCATCGCCGAGCTTGTCAGCGTCGCTGGCGAGGTCCCGGTGCCCACCCACTCGTTCCGTCCTCCGCCCTCCCAGGCGGGTGACGTGGCTCACGGTGCACCTCCCCCTCCTTCTCTGCATGGTGTCGACCCCGAGCCCAGGCGCGAAGCCCGTCCGCTCAACCAGCTGCACGAGGCACCGGTGCAGGCAAGGGATGAAGCAAGTTGCCAGGTGGTGCCAAGGCCGCGGGGTGATGCGCGTGTGCTCCCCGCACCCCCGCGGCGTCATCAGTACCGTGCGCCGCCGGAGGCCGCGGCGCATGGGCGTCAAGACCCAGCTCCCCTCGTACACACCGCACCTGTGAGCGGAGTAGCCTGCCACGCTTTCTCCCCGGAGCTGCGCCGTGTCAACTGGCCCAGCAAGTTCAAGCCGGACCTGCCTCCACGCTACGATGGCACCCCCGACCCCGCGGAGTTCCTTCAGCTCTACGTGCTGAACATCGAGGCGGCGAGTGGCGACGACAAAGTCATGGCGAATTGGTTCCCCATGGCCCTCAAGGGTGGCACGCTCTCTTGGCTCCTGAACCTCCCGTAGGGGTCGATCTCTTCCTGGGATGTGCTCCGCGAGCTCTTCATCGCCAACTTCCAGGGCACGCACGACCGCGCCCTGGGGGTGAATGGCCTGTGGCGCGTGAAGCAGCAGCCAGGCGAGACCCTGCACAAGTACATACAACGCTTCACGAACGTTCGCCTCAAGATCCTGATGGCCTCGGACAAGGCCATCATCTCGGCGTTTACCGATGGCGTCACGGACGTCAAGATGAAGGAGGAGCTCGCCATGCATGATGAACTGTGCATGGGCCTGGAGATGTTCAACCTGGCGAACAAGTGCGCAAGGGCTGAAGAGGGTCGTCTCTCCCTCCTCGAGCTTCCGGAGGCAGACCTTGAGGACAAGAAGGCCAAGGCTAAGGAGGCGAAGCGCAAGGGGCCCGCAGTGCTGGCGGCTGAGCCCGAGACGAAGCACGGTTGCGGCCAAGATGAGCCCCCCAAGGGCGGCCGCCCGTTCTGCATCTTCCACTACACACGCAACCACAACACTCAAGACTGCCAGGAGCTCAGGACGCTCCGCGACGAACGCTTCGGCCGCCGCCCCGAGCGCAGCGACCGCGGCTACGGCCGTGGAGGGGGTCACGGCGGAGGTCGCTGGGACAACCACGACCCACGTCAGGACTGGTGTGACCAGCCTCGCGAGGACCGCTGGCGCGACGAGCCTCGTGACGGGCCCCGGCGCGATCAGCCTCGCGAGGTCCGTCCTTAGGGCAACGCTGGCCTCCCTCCGCTACCACCGCCACCAAGGAGGAACGATGATGACCGGCGGGATGATGGGGCTGGGGGCTTCCAGGAACCCCGTGCGATCGCCTGCATCCTGGGCGGTGCGCAGGCCCCTGTCTCCAACCGCATCTTCAAGCAGTTCTCTTGTCAGGTGAACGCCGCCCTCCTGAAGCTTGAATCTGCGCGTCCCCTCAAGTGGTTGCAGGTCGCCATCACCTTCGACTCTAAGGAACACCTCAAATGCGCGACCACCGCAGGCGTGCTCCCCATGCTCTACACACCTACCATCAGCAACATCCTCGTCACCAAGACCCTCATCGACGGCGGCGCTGGGCTCAATGTCCTCTCCGTAGAGACGTTCGAGACGCTTCAGGTGCCCTATGACCAGCTCATGCCGACCAAGCCCTTCTCAGGAGTGACCGATGGCTCTACCACTCCCCTGGGGCAGGTGCGCCTCCTAGTTACCTTCGGCAAGCGCGATAACTACCACACCGAGCTCATCGACTTCGGCGTCGCCCACATCCACCTCCCGTACAATGCCATCCTTGGGTATCCTGCCCTCGCCAAGTTCATGGCGGCAACCCACCATGGCTACAAAGTCCTCAAGATGCCAGGGAGTGGCGGTGTCATCACTGTCGCTTGTGATGAGAAGGATGCAGTCTGCTCCCTCGAGCGTGCTTACCAGGCTGTGGCGGCTAAGAATTCTGACGACGAGGGCGGCGTCCTGCCTCCTGAGGACACGCCCAAGAAGAAGAAGCAGCTCCTTCCTAAGGGCCGTCAGGGGACGGAGGCCCTCAAGAGCGGCACCCCAGGCTCTGCGCCCATCGCCGGGGCGCCTCGCCCTCCCGCATAGGAAGGCGCGCCTGGCGCCACCTTCAGGACGGGCTCGGGGGCTTCCACCTGGAGAGTCCCTGACCCGGCCGGCGCGGCGAGGGAGGTGCTCGGGAACCACTTGGAGGCGTGCACTGACGCGCGCCCCTACGAGCAAGGAGCACGGCGCGAGGTGCCAGGTTCATGAGAGTTCGTCACCCAACTGATTGAGGAGCTTCAGGAGGCGTTGGCCATGCACGGCGAGCACCGCCCCGCACCACCCAACGCGGCTACTGCCCCCGACGAGGGCGGCAGGCTGCACGTCTGAGTCAACATCCTGGGCCTCAACAGGGCCGCAACCCAGGGCCTCTTTTGGCCATCGCGTGTCGGCCGTAGTGGGGGCTACCCCTGCCACTATGTCCGCATGCCCTTTGGCCTCGTGAACGCGGGCGCCACCTACCGGCGCCTCGCACAGGCTGCATTTGCATCTCATGAGGCTCGACGCCGACCGGTCCTTCAAGAGGTCCCGGACCCTCATGAGCCCCCAGGGCCTCGCGAGCCCCTCGAGCCTCTGGAGCCCTCATGCTCATGAGGATCAAGCTTCGACGGCTACCCCAATGCTCCAGCGACATCATGCCAGGTGACTTTTTGGTTTTTTGAGGGAGCCCCTCGAGTTGCGTCATCCTCTAGCTGTTAGGGCCCGCCCCAGCAGCCATATCATTTTTTGCTCATGTATCAGAACTGGTTCCGTATTTGATGAATTTCCTAAGTATTCCAACCTGCATGTCCGGTGCTTCGTCACCATGAATGTCGTGCGCCCTAACAATCCTGCCCTCGACCGCCTCACGATTAAGGGCTGGCACGGCGTCTGTGCTCGGGTCCGTCCCTGCAGCGTCAATAAATCCAAGCGACCGAGCTCTGTCTCGCGGGCTAGCCCCGTGCACGTCACCTCCTAGGGTCCTTGGTGCTTTGTCCTCGCGTGAGCTAATCGGGAGTGGGTGAGTCAAGGCGCGCGGCCCAGTTCAATAACCGCAGTTCGGCGTTTCGTCGCCGCGGGAGCCACGCACCGTGTGTTTTTCCTCGGGTTTGTCGCATGAGAAGACTGGGCACGGCGTCTGTGCTCGGGTCCGTCCCTGCAGCGTCGACAAACCCAACGGCTGAGCTCTGTCTGACGGGCCGGCCCCGTTCATGTCACCTCCTCGGGTCGTTGGTGTTTGGCCTTCTCATGCGGTGGCCTCCGGAGATTCATTCGGTGCAGGTTGTCCCATTCACACAGGTTTTGTAAGTGCACCCCGCGCCAGAAGACCCATGCGCCACCCGCCTTGATGTAGGGCCTCGTGAGACCCGTGTTGGCTCACGGGTGCCCAGATACACCTCCTCCAGTTCTCCCGTGACACTCTCACGTAATAACGAGTGGGCCGTATACGCCCGGGGTCCCCCGAGGACGCAGAGGGGCCCCCACCCACGCCCAACTGGAAGCCCCATGCTCCGCGCTGGCGGACGACACGGTCATCCAATGACTATGCCCACGCAAGGTGGAAGCCCCATGCTCCGCGCTGGTGGATAAACAACTGAGGGCGCCCTAGCGGCTGCACCAACCTCAGGATGGCCCTTCGGCCCCATCACGCAGCATTTCCTTGGGATGCGCACGCGAGGGGGCTGGACGGGGGCTATGCTCAGGCCATGCCTGGTGCGTGCCGCCTCACCAGGTCCCTGGTACCTGGTCTTCTCGCGCCCCTCCCAGGCAAAAGCTATCGAGGAAAGGTATGGGAGCCGCTCGTACGTCAAGGGGGACCCCTGGGCATCGCAACCCAGGGGCCTCACTAGTCACGTAGCCCCTCACCCCTTGGTCTCGTCCTGGTGATCCGAACGCCCCAACGGCGGTCGAGGTATGCGCGGGATTGGGCCCTGCCAACACAGAGCATTAAGGCGCTCCAAATCGACTCTGTTGTTGCCATGTCTCCTTCATGAGGGCTGCTCGCACGTCAAGGGGGACCCCTGGGCATCACGACCCATGGGCCTCACTAGTCACGTAGCCCCTCGCCCCTTGGTCCCGTCCTGGTGATCCGGACGCCCCAACGGCGGTCGAGGTATGCGCGGGATTGGGCCCTGCCGATGCAGAGCACAAAAGCAAGTAGGAAGGAAACAAGGCGCAAAAGGAAATCACAGAATTCAAATGAGTTATTACAAGCACAGGATGTTTTGCAATTCAAACAAGTCTTATGCCTCCACGAGACACGATAAATGTCGCAGGTTAGAGTCTAAGAGGAGGAGCCGTCATCGCCAAGGCCGTCGCCGCCGATCGCTCCGGTCGCGTCGAGTTCGTCGTCAACATTGCCGTCGATGCCTTCGTCACGCAGCCGAACTTCTTCATCAGAGCGTCCACGAAATCCTTCACGGCCGCCCCAGCGGAGGCGCGGACCTCAGGGGCAACCGAGGCCATCACCGCGTTGAAATCAAAGCCTGATTCGCGGAGGTAGAGGTGGCTGAAGACACGCGTCGCGGCAGCGGAGAAAAGGCAGCGGCACTCCCTCTCCAGGATGGCGTCCACCTTGGCGACCGCACCTTCGAGCGCCTCGGCGAGCTTGGAGGAGAGCCTGGCGTAACCGCCCTCAGGAGCCGCCAGCGGCTCCCCGAATCCTCCCCTGCAGATGAAGCGCAGAGCCCGGCGAAGCCTGAGCTCAACGGAGGGGAAGGCATCATGCTCCGCGGCTGCCTTTCCCTCAGCAGCGGCAAGGGTCCTCTCCCTAGCATCCAGCTGGGCCGTCGTGTCGGAGACGCACCGGGCGTGAGATGTCTGGGCCTCTGCTACCTCATCCTTCAGCTTGGCTAGACGCTCGCGCTCCACAGCTTGGTCCTCGGCTACCTAGGACAGCACGGAGGCGCGATCTGCGAGTTTTGCCTCGTGAGCATTAAGGTCTTCCTCCCGCTGGTGAAGCTGTTGCACGTGCGCGGCTTGCTCCTCGTGAAGGGCCTTCAGTTTGGCTTCCGCCTCACTGCAGCGCTCCGCGGCAGCCGCTGCCTTGGCCAACGCCGCGTCGCGAGCTGCCACGGCCTTGGCGGCCTCCTTCTTGCTCTCCGTGGCGGCGGCCTCAGCCCGACCCCAGGCCGTCTTGATGACTGCGTCAGCCTGGAGGCACCCAGAGATAAGCTCCATGCGTTCCCCCACGAAGGAGCGCCTGTTGTTGCCTTGGAGGTCGGCCCGGATCCGGTCAAGCGCGGTGTAAGCCTCATCCAGGGCACCGGACCCGACCGGAGGGCCGCTGCCCGCGAGCACGAGGGCCTGACCAGGAGGTGGCACCGGCACCTCCACAGGCGCTGTGTCCAAGGGAGCTGCGGCGCGGTTGGCTTGGGACGCTTCAGGCTCTGGTCTCTCCTCGAGCACGACAAGAGCGGACGATTTCTCAGCCTGAATGCGCACGGGGGCTGGCTCCTCCCGAGGCCGCGCCGCTGCGTCCTAAGGAGCGGACTTCGTCAGGAGGGGGCAGGAGGTCGCCCCCTCCATCGGCGTTGGAGAGGCCACGGCCACGGCGAGGGGCGCCGCTTCGTGAACTTTCACGCTTCCGGAGGCTGGCCCCCCGAGTGGCGTCGCCACAATGTCAGGAGAAGGCATTACGCCCGCAAGCTCGGGCGCGATGCAACCGGGGCACTCACTGGTGCGACGAGCTTCCTTGCCCGCTAAGTTTGCGGCTGGAGGCCGAAGGCGCCCTCCGGACAGGGGGCTCCTTCGGCTCGGTGCCCGCCTTCCTCTTCTTCGGCTCGACGACGACCCTGGCCACCAAAGAGAGGGGGCCGCGAGCATGCGCGCAATTTATAATCAACCAAAGGCGAGGCGAGTTACTTACTCATCGACCACGACCCACTTCCTCTTCCTTTCCACGCCGTCGAGGGCCGGGATGCTCCCGCCTTTCTTCGGTGTGGCGCGGTCGTCCGGAAGGGTGGCGGCATCGCCTCGAGGGGCCATGGCAGGAGGGGCCACGTCTGCCCCGGCGGTAGCCGCCCCGTCTTTCGGCTGTGGCTCGGATGGGGAGGAGGACGGCGTCTCAAGCGCCCTGCTAGGACGCGGGGTATCCGCCGGAGAAGGCGCGGCTATGTGTTTCTTCGGGGTCGCCCGGCTAGGTGTCGGCGTGGTCTGGGAGGCAGACCTCGGCCTCCTAAGGGCCCTGACGAAGCATGGGGAGTCCGCGGTCGGGGGCTCGTCGTCATCTTCGAGATTACGAAGGAGCACACTTTGCGATGGGGGAGACGCCTCTTCCAAGCCGTCATCCACGGTCTCCTCCGAGTCTTCCTCGCCGCTGGCATTGCCGGAGGACACAGGCACCGGGGAGTTGGGGTGCTCGGGAGGCGTGAGCCCGTGTTCGTCAAAGGCGGGCATGGCGGCAACCAGCTCCCCCCTGTCGTCGCGGCGGTACAGCGGAGCGTAGGCCTCGGGGAGGTCCCCGGGATCGCCGTGGAGCAGGGTAACCACGGCCCTGCCCCGATCCTCACCGGTCAGGCTGGTGGACCGGAGCTTGATGGTGTCCCTCGCGCCATCGAACTTCCACATAGGCTTCGAGTGCGCCTGGAGCGGCGCCAGGCGCTGCGTCAGGAACTCCTTCACTATCATCGCCCCCGACAGTTGCTTGGCTTCCATGTCCCGGGAGATCTGCTCCAAGACGGGCTTCGCCCGGGGATTGGTGAGCTTCGCGGAACCCCACGCGAGGGCCTTCTTAGGCAGCTCCGTCGGGAGCTCCAGGCGCGAATTGAGGCCCCGAGTATCCACGAAGACCCAGCGGTGCCTGAAGCCCTCCACCTTCTTCCCGGCCTTCAGGAGCGAATTCCCGCTCTGGACCGCGACGAAGGAGGTGCACGCCGATCGCTGTGCGCAGTTGTGAAGCCGCATGCTAAAAAAGTGGCGAAAGAGGGCCACTAAGGGCCTCACGCCCACGAAGGCCTCACAGTAGAAGGCAAAGACGGACAGGAGAAGGATGGAGTTGGGCTGAAGGTGGAGTGCCTGGATCCCATAATTCTCGAGGATGGAGGTGAAGAACCCTGAGAAGGGCGGGACAAGCCCAGAGAAGACGCTATGAAGGAAGAAGGGGTAGACTGTCTTCGCCAAGGTGCGCGCCTCCGCGGAGCCGCACCAGACCAGGGTCTCCCCCCACTCGTTGGTGTCACCCACTAAGGGAGTCCTGGACTAAGGGGTCCTCGGGCCGTCGGCCTATCTCTCACAGGCCGGCTTGGTGGGCCGCCCTATGACTGCCATAGGAATGGCCGGATATGCGGTGACCCCATATTCTAGAAGGAATCCTCCGAAGATGGGGCGTGCACTCCAAGTCAAGATGAGAAGATCGGCGTCTCTATTTCTGGCTGGAGACTTACCATGTGTAAACCCTAGGTACCCCCGGTGTCTATATAAACCGGAGGGTTTAGATTGTAGAGGGCAGACAAGCTCATCTAGGGTTTTGGCTACTTGATCTCGAGGTAGATCGACTCTGTAATACTCATACACATCAATACAATCAAGCAGGACGTAGGGTTTTACCTCCATAGGAGGGCCCGAACCTAGGTAAACACCGTCTCCTTCGTCCCCTGTAACCCATCGATCCTAATCTCACAGCTCGGGACCCCCTACTCGAGATCCGCCGGTTTTGACACCGACATTGGTGCTTTCATTGAGAGTTCCGCTGTGGGATCACAAGAGGAATTGATGGCTCGCCTGATCCTTAGCGATGAAGTCCGTAACGGGGACTCCTTCGTCCCCGGATAGTTCCTCACTTTCGGCAGCATCGTGTTGCACGCTGACCCGACTGGCCACCTTGGTCGGATCGGGATTGTCGCCCCCGGTCAAGAGATCAGGTTTGGGAACCTAGAGTTCTCCGTAGACTCCCGGGGCGACCTTTCATTCGCCCGGCTCGCAGTTTCATCTGACGAGCCCGAAGTCTCCGAAGCCTTAACTTCGGGTCTCCTTCTCGACTCCGCCCTCGGATCTATCCCTGCCGATGATCTGGCTCCTAGTCCAGATCCGGTTATAGTACCTGAGGGCCGGGGGTCGGCCCCTGCCGAACACATTCTTTGTACGGACACGTCGGAGGTCAACTCCGGAAGTCCTAGGCAGATTGATCCGGTCGACCTCTTAGCGCTCAATGAGGCACTGGATCAGATCCTAACAATAAAAACCACAGACTACCCGACCTCGACCCATGCTCAGATCGGTCCGAAGGCGGGTCATTGGGAATTTTTCGACCCACCCACCACCCACTTGGTAGCCACTATCGAGGATTTAACCGATATGCTGGACTACGCCTCCGAGGAGGCAGAAGACATGGATGAAGAGAACGGCGCCCCTACCCCTGTCAACACCGGGCGATGGACTGCCACCTCCACTTACGACGTCTACATGGTGGACACCCCCGATGATAAGGGCAATCGCACCCCTCAGAATAACGGCGATAAATCCAGTGAGGCGCCGTCAAGGCGCCGAAAACAGCGCAAGCGATCTAAGGCACACAAGGGAAGGGAATCCATTGCAGGCACCAGGGAAAACGATACCCCGGAAGACCTCGGCGACCCCGAAGTCCCCGAACACCCACTGGAGGACCAGGAAAAGCCCGAAGAGCGGCACGACACCGAGGATCCTAACAATTCCAAGGACGATAACTAGCCCCCCACCCCCCGAGGAGGAGGACGACTTGGAAGCCGAAGACTTCACTGTCTCCGATAACCCTACGGATCAGGAACGGTTTAGGCAGTAGCTTTTAGCCACCGCCCGAAGCCTGAAGGCAAAACAACAATAGCTCAAAGCCGAGCAAGACACCCTCAATGATAGATGGACGAGGGTCTTGGCAGCTGAAAAAGGGTACGGTTCCGATCTACCAGACCAACCCGAGAGCTACCCTTGCCGTCGGCTGCTACCACAGTTCGATGACGAGGCCTTCGAAACATTGCCTCCCAGGCATACGCTGTACGACCGGCCCGACCGCCCTCCCCGAGGACGGGATAGAATGGCCGGCGAGGCCGAGTACAGGCCTGAAGCACCCCACAGGAGAGGAAAAGAACCAGCGGGGCACGAGGACAGGTACGACTTACGACAGGACCTGGACTACAGAGCAGGCCACACAAGATCCATCTACGGATCTAGAGGGTACTCCCCCCCCCCCCCCGCTAGACGGGATGGATACCGCCGATCGTAGGCATGACATAGCTCGGGTCAGAGGCGCCGCTCACCCACTGTGCTTCACAGATGAGGTAATGCAGCATCAGTTCCCTGAAGGGTTTAAACCCGTTAACACAGAGCAATACGACGTGACAACAGACCCAGCCGTGTGGATTGAGGACTTCCTCCTCCACATCCACATGGCACGAGGAGATGACCTCCACGTGATCAAGTATCTGCCCCTAAAACTTAAGGGGCTAGCTCGACACTGGTTAAATAGTCTCCCCGAAAACTCCATCGGGAGCTGGGAAGAGCTCGAGGACGCTTTCCGATCTAACTTCCAGGGCACTTATGTCCGGCCTCCGGACTCCTCTGACCTGAGCAATGTTGTCCAGAAAGCAGGAGAATCGGCTCGGCAATTCTAGAATCGGTTCTTGACCAAGAAAAAACAGATCGTTGACTGCCCTGACGCCGAGGCAATAGCCTCCTTCATACATAATATCCGGGACGAATGGCTAGCTCGTCAGCTCTGCCAGGACAAGCGGAGGACAATGTCCGCCCTCACCTCACTAATGACCCGCTTTTGCGCGGGTGAGGATAACTGGCTAGCTTGACGAAGCCATAACTCCGAAGACCCCGGCACCTCTGAAGTCCGGGATGGAAACGGAAAACCACGACGTAACAAAAATAAACGCCGCCACAGCAACGGCGATATGGAGGACACGACCGTCAATGCCGGCTTCCGCAATCCGAAATCCGGACAGCAGAAGAAACCCTCTAAAGGAAATAGAGACGGACCTACCACGCTGGACAAAATTATGTATAGGCCCTGCCAGATCCACGGCACCCAAGACTAGCCCGCTAACCACACCAACCGTAATTGTTGGGTATTCAAACAAGCCGGCAAAGTTGCAGCCGAGGAGCAAGGCAAGAGCCCACGCAGCGAGGACGATGACGAGCCCCGCGGTCCAAGCATCGGAGGACAAAAGCAGTTCCCTCCAGAAGTAAAAACTGTGAATATGATATATGCCAGTCACATACCAAAAAAGGAGAGGAAACGCGCCCTTCGGGAGGTCTATGCCATGGAGCCCGTAGCCCCGAAGTATAACCCATGGTCGGCTTGCCCGATCACTTTTGACTGACGGGATCATCCGACCAGTATCCGTCACGGGGGTTCGGCAGCCCTCATCCTAGACCCAATTATCGATGGGTTTCACCTCACTAGAGTCCTAATGGATGGAGGAAGTAGCCTTAATCTGATTTACTCAGACACGGTGAAAAAGATGGGTATAGATCCGTCAAGGATCAAACGTAGCAACACTACCTTTAAAGGAGTGGTCTCCCCCCACTCGTTGGTGTCACCCACTGAGGGAGTCCTGGACTAAGGGGTCCTCGGGCCGCCGGCCTATCTCTCACAGGCCGGCTTGGTGGGCCGCCCTCTGATTGTCACAGGAATGGCCGGATATGCGGTGACCCCATATTCTAGAAGGAATCCTCCGAAGATGGGGCATGCACTCCAAGTCAAGATGAGAAGATCGGTGTCTCTATTTCTAGCTGGAGACTTACCATGTGTAAACCCTAGGTACCCCCGGTGTCTATATAAATCGGAGGGTTTAGATTGTAGAGGGCAGACAAGCTCATCTAGGGTTTTGGCTACTTGATCTCGAGGTAGATCGACTCTGTAATACTCATACACATCAATACAATCAAGCAGGACGTAGGGTTTTACCTCCATAGGAGGGCCCGAACCTGGGTAAACACCGTCTCCTTCGTCCCCTGTAACCCATCGATCCTAATCTCACGGACCCCCTACTCGAGATCCGTCGGTTTTGACACCGACACCCGCCGTAAACGGGAGCACGGGGTCGAGGTCCCCCTCCTTGGCAATGGCGGAGGCCGAGAGCGCCGGCGAAGGGGAAGAAGAGGACGAGGCTTGAGCCTCGGGCTTCGACTTCCCGGCGGGCGCCATCTGCAAGGTCCCTAAGGGAAAAGAGCAAGAGGAAGGGTGGCGCAGCGTCGAGATCTGGAGGAGGTTCTCGCAAGGGAAAGGGGATCTGAGCAAGGAAGCAAGGGCGCAAGGAAGGAGAGCAATAATGGCTCGGCAGCGGGCGCCAGGCTTTTGTCAATCTGGGCAGTTGTCGAGGCAACGTGGGGGCGGAAGCACCCGTGTCCTGCCGCGCGCCACGCAGATTGGCCCGCAGGCGGTTGGGGCCCGCTGCGTTCCGGCCTCTCTTCCTTGGCTTTGCCCCGAAGACAGCCCAAGCGCGCCTTGGGCCCGGGGGCTACTGTCGGCGTTCTGGGATCATGGGTACCCAGACCTGCCTGCCTGTGGCCCAGGGTGTGGCCCACCTCGGCGGCCCGGTACAGCATGGTGACGAACCCCACAAGACAAGACCCTCGCGGGGGCCCCGGCCTCGCGAGGAGAACGACACCAAGACCTCCAGAGGAGCGGAGATTCCTATGTAGTGCCCGGCCTTAGGAGGCTGCGATGACGTGAGCCATGATGACCATGGCAGGCGGGCGCCAGCGGGCGCAGCAGAGACAGTTTCCCCTTTTGTGCAAAGAAGGCAAGGACAAACGCGGGTTCCCAAGGAACCCCCCAAAGGTTTCCATTCCGGTGCAACAAGACCAAGACCACGGGCTAGGCAGGATGGATGTCATCGCCGAGCCCACCTCTACGTCACGCCAGGAGCTTTGCAGGCAAAGACCACCTTTAGTCAGGATAAGCTGTACCTCCTGTCCCCCTTTAAATTTGGCCATTGTGGGATCCCTTCCCGCCAGTGCGATAAGGGAAGAGGACCAAGGCCGCTATAAGTAGGGTCTAGCCACCACCGTAGAAAGGATCGGATCCTCCCACACCAAAGAGCCCCGGCGAGGTCGCTCAACCACTGTACTAGTTCATCCATGAACCTCCTCGTGAGGGCAATCCACCAAAGCAGGAGTAGGGTTTTACACCGCAAGGTGGCCCGAACCTGGGTAAATCTCTCGTGTCCATCTTCTTCCGCTCTCACGCATCTTCGGCAGGGTCTGGCTGTAGAGCGGCAGGCTTGAGACTTGAGCTGTTGGGATCTTCGCACACGCCCCAGAGTTCGAACCTTCTTGGGTCTGCGGAGCCCTGAATCCGACACATGCCCCGAGGGAAGAGGTTGGTAGGAGTTAACCATCGCGCGCTTCTGACCCGAAACAACACTAGGATTTCAACGAGGAATAGAAATGCTCACACATCATCACCATGCCTCTTTAATTTTTAGATGAACAAAAAGGTCAACCCCTCTTAATATCGACACTTCTACGGTTTAACAATTCTGAACTCATGCCTATTTCATATTACTACATCAATATCATTAACCCACAATTTCTTTATATGTGCTACATGATGGTTTTGATTATCACTCTTTGAATACCTAATATTTTTGGACTAATTTGTATGACCCATGCAAATTACCGTCACTATTTATTAACTCTCAAACAAATATAAGTGAATAATGAGAGTGAAATCAGTTCTTTAAAATCTACAAGCCACCGTGCTCAAAAAGATATAAGTGAAGTACTAGAGTAACTGCTAAGCTCAAAAGATATAAGTGAAGCACATAGAGTAGTCTAACAAATTATGATGAAAGTGTGTCTCTTTTAAATAGGTGTGTCCAGCAAACAATGATTGTGGCAAACTTAAAGTAAAAGCAAACAAAAGAAAATGACACTCCAAGCAAAACTCATATCATGTGACAAATAAAAATATAGCTTCAAGTGACATACCGATGGATTTGAGACGAAAGAGGGGATGCCTTTTGGGGCATCCCCAAGCTTAGACGCTTGAGTCTCCTTTAAAATATTACCTTGGGGTACCTTGGGCATCCCCAAGTTTAGGCTCTTGCTACTCCTTATTCCTGTCACGCCCAAGATGCGATCATATCCTTATTTTGGCACGAGGGCCTTGACAGGAATAGAAGCGCATCTCGTCGTTTCTCAAGAATGGATATCATTACAAGTACATGTAAAGAAGAGATGAGTATATGGAATTGGCTTACACTCGCCACAAGCTACATCAATATCACATCAATAGAACAACATATACAAACATCATACGAAGAGCAGGGTCCGACTACGGACGAAATCAAACGATAAAATGACATCCATCCTTGCTATCCCAGGCTGCCACCTGGAACCCATCCTAGGATGAAGAAGAAGAAGAAGAACTCCAAATCAAACAAGCATCGCTCTCACGTCAAAGCATCGCATTACCTGTACCTGTAGCTGTTCTTGTAGTAATCTGTGAGCCACGGGGACTCAGCAATCTCATTTCCAAGGGTATCAAGACTATTAATGCTTAATGGGTGAGGTATGGTTAAGTGGTGAGGTTGCAGCAAGCAACTAAGCATTTATTTGAGTGGCTAACTTACGAGTACAAGAACAAAGGGGGATGATTGTCCCATAAATGGACGTGATCTAGTAATGATCCCACCGTGTTCTTTCTCGGATAAGGACTCACGAGAAGAGACAGTCACGGTTACGCACACGGTTGGTGTATTTTATTTGAGTTTACTTCAAGTTTGCTATGACCGGGTGTTAAACAAAGTTTCCAAGTTGCCACGTAACCGCGGGCACGGCTTTCCGAAAGATTAAACCCTGCAGGGTTGCTCCAACTCATCCATCACAAACTAACCACACGCCGCGGGAATAACCTCGACCACGAATCCCGTGATTTCCTAGGAAATTCCATTGGAAAACCGCAACCTCGAGATAGCCCGAAGTATTATCGGAATTCCTCGCGCAAGACGTTCGAGAAAGGTAAAACAAATCCAGCAAGGCTGCCCAACATGCCGACAATCCCGATAGGAGCCGCGTATCTCGTTCTCAGGGCAAATCGGATAGGTCACACTACGAGTCAAACCAAACCTCGAGTTTCCCCGCGGTGGCCCCGTAGTCTGCCCGTTTTGGACCAACACTCATGAGGAGCACTGGCCCGGGTTGTTGATTAATTATCCACGGGGTCTGGAAAGTCCCTATGCAATTTTATTAGTTATTAGGCAAATGTAGTACCAATGTTGGGCCTTGCCAGACAAGTTTTATCCTAAAACGAAAATCAAGGGGGTCCCCATAACAACCCCGAGCATGTTAGGAGCGCTCAATTATGGAACATGACACCGGTACACAAGTAACTAGGGGCGGCAAGAGTGGCACAAAACACCGAGCAAAAGGCCAAGCCTTCCACCCTTTACCAAGTATATATGTGCATTAAATTAAATAGCAATAATATTGTGATATAACAAAAGGATATCCATGTTGGCACATGGAACAATTTGCACCTGCAACTAGCAACGCTATAAGAAAGGCTGAGCAAGCAGTAACATAGCCAAACAATGTTTGCTGGGATGTGGAGGGGTTAGAGGCTCTTCATGGCAATTTGGGAGGCTTGACATACAAGTGGTAGGTAGCGAGACAGCGATAGAAATGAGACATCTAGCATGGCAATGATAGTAATGGTATCCAGGGAAATGGTCATCTTGCCTGAGATCCCACTTGGAAGAAGAACGAGTCCATGAAGAAGACGAGCCAACGTAGTCGAACGAATCCTCACACTCCGAACGCTTTCGGAACTCTATCGAGAAGAAGCAATCCGAAAACAACAATCAACACATGAAGAACACCACAACATATGCATGACATGATGCGCAAACAAATATGATGCATGTCCGGTTTAAATATGCAAGACATGGCAAGCACAACAATCAAACACTACACATTAAGTGAAGCTCAATATGCAACGAGTTGCATATTGACGAAACTCCACATTCGGATATTTAGTTCTCTCTCGTTTAGGTACACAACAATATTAAATGTTGTTAAACATGGCAAGAGGTGAAGCATAAGTAAACTACACATCTAGGCAAGTTTAAATGAGGCCGGAAACAACATGTAGCATTTCCGAAACGACCCCATATGTTAATTTCAAAATTGGTCCAGATCTGAACTAATCATGTTTTATATTTATTAAACAGGGAAATAAAGTGCACCATGCAATTCTACACGTCATTCTAGTCGATTTACATATATGGAACATCTCAAACGGAGCTACGGTCTAAAAGATATGACCTTCACAAGATGACATGACATGAATGCAAAATGCATGAAAAAGACAACCACAAACATTTCAAATCATGGATGCAGCAAGATATTATGAAACTACATGGAATTCTAAGCAAGTTTCATATATGGCATGCCCAAAACGGAGCTACGGTTCAACCACAACAACCAACACAAGTTTTTTGTGCAAATCTGTCCAAAACAGCAACATGGCATTTTGCACACATGAAAACAACAAGTTACAATATTCTAAAATGCACAAACTAAGCATGGGGTAGTAGCATGTAACACACACTTCATTTCATCTTCACATATCATACTCAAAAGAATAATGGAACACATGGTAGGAAGCTCACAACATGGTAATAAAATATAGCAGATTAGGACTTAGTGAAAATAACAGTTTTTAGCATAGCAGATTTTCATGGAGGCATATTGGCAGCAGTAAAACTACACGCTACAGGGCATATATTGGCATGAAACTTAACAGCATGGTAGTGGACATGATGCATTACAATTCATTACATGGTGGCAAGGTCAAATTATGCCTAGAAACATGGCTAGCATCAACACAATATGGCATTATGAAGAAAACAGATTCTCGAACTTAGTGAAAATTAGAGTAGACATGTGCAGCAGCTTTTAACAGATTGACATGTTGGACAGCAGAATTAATTATGATGCTAAGCCTATTCATGCAAACTATTGGCACAATATGATAGAGCATAACATGCTTAAAAATACATCCCATTGTGGCAACACCAAAAGAGCTATGGATCAATAGCAAACCACATGGCAAGACAGCAACAAAATAACACAGATTTCAGACTTAGAAATATTTTGGACCCTCAAAACCGCAGATTTTTATGGCATGTTGGCAACAAGAAAATAACACCTAATCATGGATTATCATGGCAAACAAAATGACCAGGGACTAGTGGACATGTCAAAGGGCATATCTCATGTTCGAGAATAATTCATATGATGCATGGATTTAATCGCACGAAAATAACAAAAGGGCATCACAGCAAAAATAACATGTACCCAAATTTACTCAAATGACAAAACTAATTACACAGATGAATTTAATGGATTTTTCTACCCCGAAAACATATATAATATGACTAGGTTACTATACAAGAATATGCCACAATCAATTATGCAAAACGGACATATATTTTATATAAACAGAGCGTCATATTGCGAAAAAAAATGCACGGGCGAGGGCTACGGCTGGGCGCTCACCATGGGCTTGGCGCAGCTCGAAGCAGAGGAGGCCGGCTGGGCCTTGGGGAGGCGCAGGCCCATGCGGCCGACGCAGTCAACGACGGGGTTGGCCTGGGCCCACGCGGGGAGGTCAACGGGGCTCGTCCCTGTCTCCTGCCCGAGCGCAGGGAGGCGGCGGCGCGGCGCGCGGCAGATCCCGACGAGGCCAGGGATGGGAGGCGGCGGCGAGGCCCAAGGTGGCCGGAATGGGTAGATCTGCGCCTAGGGGTCCGGGATCTGGTCACGGAGGTCGACGGCGAGCTCGGAGGCCGGCTGGAGCGCAACGACGGCGACGAGCTCGAGGCCATGGCTGCCGGTCTCCGGGGCGCACCTGCGAGGTGAGCGGAGGAGAAGGGTGAGCTAGGCAGAGGGAGAGAGGAGAGGGCGGTGCGGGCACCTGATCCGGCGACCCTCCGGTGGTCGGCCGGCGGCGGTTGGCGGCGACGGGCACGGCTCGGCTCCTGGGGACGGGAGGCAGCGACGGGAGGCAGAGGCAGGAGCCTCGGGCGGCGGCTCGGGCGACCCGGGCCCGGATGGGCTCTGGCTGGGCTCTGCAGGGCCGCGGCGGCTGGGGGCTACGGGGCGACGTGGCAGCTCCCCGTTGGCTACGGAGCGGCGGCGCAGGTGGGGGTTGCGGCTGACGGCGCGACAAGTGGCGGCGGCTGACGGGGCTGGCGCGGAAAACGATGCGAGGCTGGTGGCTGTGAGGTGGGAGGCGGCTGGGTTGCACGGATTTCGAGGCAGAGGTGGGAGAAGGCCAAAAATGGACATGGGGTGTCTATTTATAGCAGGGGAGGGCTAGGTTAGGGTTTTTGGGGGGGGTTTCGGAGCCCTCCGATCGCGATCCGATGGTCCGGTCGGAGTGGCAGGTTAGGATGGGCTGGTTGGGCTATGTAGATGGGCTAGGTGGGGAAGAGAGGGAAGATTTGTGGCCCGTGACAAGTTTTGGAAAACCGAAAACGACCGATAGATAAACCAAAGACGGTGCCTCTACGGTCGACCGTTCGGGTATCAAACGACCTATGATTGCGACGAAATTTGGCAGGCGGTCTACCTACAATACAATAAGGCCGCACGCCAAGTTTCGACCCAATCTGAGAATATTTTATACGCACTTTTGAAAACAACATTTTATCGATGTCGCGGGCGCGTGCGTGGGTGGTTGGGCTCGAAACGGACAACGACACGAACAGAGAGAACCGGCAGCTACGAACGGATGCAAGTTTTCGAAAACGAGTGACGATGCTATGCAGATGATGCGAATGATGCGATGATGAATGCAACAACCACTCGAATCACACAACGACAATGGAATAAAAGGGGAATCTTATGGAGCGTCGGTTCCGGGCTGTTACAATTCCTTGGTCCATCAAGATAACACCCAAAACTTGAAAACTTCAATCACACAAAACTCAACAAAACCTCGTGAGATCCCTTAGTATAAGAAACATATTGCATAATTTAAGTGTTGTTGTAAATTGATTCAAATTTCCTAAATGCATATTAGGTACTGTATTCTAACTTCTCCATGGCTTATACCCCCCGATAAAATCCATAGTTTAATCAAAATAAGCAACTATGCAAGCAAAAACAGAATCTGTCTAAAACAGAACAGTCTAGCAATATGTAGAGAACCTATACTTCTGTAACTCTTAAAATTCTGAAAAATTAGGAAAACCACGAAAATTTGTATAGAAACACTGTGTAAACATTTCAGATCATTATCACGCTCCAGCAAAAAATGAAAATTCCTGTACTGGAGTCAAAAGTTTCTGTTTTGTTTCAGCATCGATTCTACTCATCTTGTGAGTCATCCCAAAGGCTTTACTTGGCACAAACACTAATTTAAACACAAAAACATAATCATTACAGAGGCAATAATCATGTTATTAAAAATAAACAGAAAGTTCAAAGCAAAAAAAATTAAAGATAAATATTGTGTTGCCTCCCAACAAGCGCTATTGTTTTATGCCCCTAGCTAGGAATAATGCATAGTTTCAAGTTTTGTCATCTTTGACATCAAGCTCCTCAATAACACAACCGTGGATAGTGGGGGAAATAGCAGGCTTGGCAATAGGATCTTTTATCAAATTTATAAAGTTGGGATGAACACTAATCATCTTAAAATCCTCGTTTCTTTGGGTAGGAGGTGTACTAACACTCTTAGGAATGTATATGAACTTGGTATTTTTGTTGCGAGAGGCACTAGTATTAGCCTTAGGAGGAGTGAAGGAGGAAACTACTTTGTCAATGACCTCTTCCATTTTATCAATTCTTTTCAAACCTTGGTCTATCCTCTCATCAATAGTGGTGTCTTTTTCCTTTAAGGTTTTCAAAGTCATTCCTACCCGTGACCCAAGTTGAGTGATATGATTATGAAGTTTTTTATTCAACTCCTCAATTGGTTTATTTGTGACCATATTCTTTTCAATAGCATCAAGCCTTTGCATAACATGTTCCAAGGTCAAATTTGTTTCATTAACAACAATAGGTGGTGACCCTACAAGATATTCAAATGTGGTGTAGGCATCCAAGGTGTGACACATTAAGAAATTCCCACCATTGATGGTGTCAAGTACAAACCTATACCAAGTGGTCACACCAACATAAAAATTGTGAAGCAAGGTAGTGGTGGATAACTTTTTAGTTGCTTTACTTTGAGCAAAGCAAATCCTATACCATGCATCTTTTAAGCTTTCTCCTCCCCTTTGTTTGAAATTTACCACATCATCATTGGGAGTAAAGCGAGCGGAAGAAGAACTAGCCATGACTTCGAACAAGAAAACTAGTAACAAGCAAAGATAATTATTTTTGTATTTTTGTTTTTATGAGACAAGCTAAATATAACAACAAATAAAGAGAAGAACAAGTGGAAAACTTGTGTGAAGTTACTTGGTAGTTGATGATGATATTCCCCGGCAACGGCGCCAGAAATCCTTCCTGATACTTGTGATCTGCGTTGGGTTTTCCGTGAAGAGGAACGGGTAATTGCAGCACAAAGCGGATAAGTATTTCCCTCAGTTATGAAACCAAGGTTTATCGAACCAATAGGAATATCAGTCCTCAACCGTCTTCAGCGGCTGCACACAAATGAACAAACAACTTGCACCCAACGCGAGCAAGAGGGTTGTCAATCCCCTTGATCTCGTTATTTGCAAGCAAATGAGTTGTGTAGATAATTGTTGATAAATATGAATTGCAAAATAAATAAAAATTAAATAAAGGCAGCAAGGTAAATATAGTGTTTGCGAATATATAAGTGAATAGACCCGGGGGGCCATAGTGTTCCCTAGCGACATCTCTCATGTAGGCAGCATACGGTGGGTAAACAAATTACTGTTGGGCAATTGATAGAAAAGCGGATAGTTATGCGATTTTCACGGCAATGATCATGTATATATAGGCATCACGTCCGTAAGAAAATAGGCCGAATCTTGCCTGCACCTATTACTATTACTCCACTCATCGACCGCTATCCAGCATGCATCTAGAGTATTAAGTAAAACAGAGTAATGCTTGGAGAACGATGACATGATGTAGACAAAGTAAACTCAAACAATATGAATGAACCCCATCGTTTTATCCTTAGAAGCAACAACACAAAGACGCATCTTGTCCCCTACTTTGTCACTGGGATACAGAAACTCGCCAGGTTGAACCTACCACAACGCACCACTCCCACCGATGAAATATCAATCTACTTGGCCAAAGCATATCAATAGATCAGAGAGCATTACGAAGCTATAATGACCATGCACATAAGAGATAATAAAATTTAGAGGCATCTCAAATACTTTTCATGAATAATCTGAACATAAACCCACAATTCATCGGATCCCAACAAACACACCGCACAATAGGATTACATCGGATAGATCAAAGCGAAGATGCGATGACCATTGTATTGAAGATCATAAGAGAGAGAGATTACCATCTAGGTACTATCTATGGACCCGTAGGTCTGTGGTGAACTACTCACACATCATCATGAGGGCAGCAAGGTTGATGAAGAGGCCCTCTGTGATCGATCCCCCCTCCGGCAGGGTGCTGGAACGGAGCTCCAGATGGCCTCGCGGCGGAACAGAGACTTGCGGCGGTGAAAAAAGGGTTTCTAGACTGCCTCCGTTATTTTTAGGGTGAAAGAGAATTTATAGGCGAGAAAGGTGCGTTGGGAGGCAGCCGAGGGAGGCACAAGCCATCAGGGGGTGCCCCCTGGGGCGCGCCCTGTTGGCTTTTGCGGCCCTCGTGTGGCCCCCGGCCTCCTTGCGAAGCTTCCAGGTCTTCTTTTGGTACAGAAAAAATCATCAAAAAGTTTCGTGGCAATTGGACTTCGTTTGGTAGTGTAAACCTGAAAAGTAAAAGACACGCAGAAAACAGCAACTGGCACTGGGCACTGGGTCAATAGGTTAATGCTCAAAAATATTAGAAATTGGTAAATAAAGACCCAAAAAGTATCCTAGAATGATAATATATCAGCATGGAACAATCAAAAATTATAGATACGTTGGAGACGTATCAGGGCCCGAAGCTCATGTATATTTCCCAATTCGCCCCTCACTTACCCCTTCGTGGCTTGGACTACATATACTCCACCCCCTCCTCATTTCTAGGGTTAGCAAACTGATAGCTCATTCATACATGAGCTTTGCTCCTTCCTCTACTTCTCACATGGAGACCGAGGCCGCCACCGGAGAAGATCCCTAGAGGATGTCAAGGCCCCTTTCGAGGGAAGATCCGTCTATGGATTTCAAGGCCCATATCTCCTAGAGATTTGGATGAACTACCCATGTATCTTTATTTCAATTGTTCTTCTTGGATCTTGATGCACCTCATGTATTGCTTGTGATTTGAGGAGTACTTCGTGTGGATCTTGTCCATTAGAGTGTTTTCCCCTTTGATTTCCCCACGTTTTCCCCCTCGTGTTCTTCCTCGAATCCACCTCCAATTAGTGAAGATCGGGCCACCCTCGGGTTTTCCCCGTATCATCTTGGTATCATGAGCCACGTTGCCACGAATTTGGAGCCCTATCCCCCACTTTTCTTGCTTTAGTTCGAATTTTCTCCCCAATTTCGAAAATTCCCCACAAAACGAGCCCCAAAAAATTTCTTGTGATTTGTTGTTCTAGTGAGTTTTTGTTGATTTTGATCCATGAATTTGGTGTTTGGCAAGTGGATCTACCTCCCTTGGCATCCCTTAGCCCTAATTCCACCTTTTCTCCCTTCAATTTTGGCTTTGGAATCGTGAAATTCTGCCCCAAATCGAGTTTTCGAGCCCCGAATCGCGATCTGGATTTGTCGGGCCAGACATCCGGGCCACCAGCCGGACATCTGGCTCCTGGAGCGCCAAAACAGACTCGGTTCTAGCCATCAAGCCCGGATTTCCAGCCCAACCCCCTGATGTCCGGCCCCTGTAGGTTTTCAGCCTTCCGTGTTTCACCGTTTCGGCCATAACTAATTCAACCGGAGTCCGATTTAGGCGTTCTTTAGCTCGTTCTGTAGCTATTGACATCCACCATCCATAAAAATTAGTTCCACCATCATATTGTTCAAATTTTGGCAAGTTTTCCTAGGCCCCCCACTATATCATCCGCAATACCACCATAGACTTCCGCAACCTAACCCATTTGGTTCCCATTGCATTTGTGGTTGATTGAGTTGTGATTTGAGTATCCGAAGGTTTTCGGCTACTTAGGGATGGTTACTTATTCATCAACCACCAGTGACTTGTATCAGTCCATCATCTACATCGACCACCGACAATCGACATCGACGACGACCATCCATCCTTTGAGACCATCTTCAACCGGAAGCAAGGCCGGTTACTCCCAACTTCGTGAAATGTTAAGTGTGACGAAGGTATCAATTCCGTCATAAACTTTTCCTTCCTTGCCATTATACCTTGATAGCCCCACCATCTTTGTGCATACCTTCATACCTATTGAGACTAGCTATCCGAGTATTACCGAGCTTCACGAAACTTGTGCACCATAATGATACGATATCATATTGTTGCACCATTTGAAATATCATATAGTGCAATTACTTGCTCCCGTGCATATCTTGTGATACTTGTCTCATATATTTTGTTGAGGGTCAATAAAAAAAGACAAAAAAAGCTTCTAAGCAAGAAAGAAAGATCAGAAGCTTATAAGCAAAAGAGAGTTGAGCATGAAAAGAGATACTTGTGCATGAGGATACATGGAATATGAAACATTTTGCTTGCATGAATAGGATTGGTGCCAAGTCATGAATCGTGCCCAAACGTGCAATCAAGCTAGCGTCTCTCCTTGTGTTTGTGCAACACGAGCTTAGTCTTCGTTAGGCAGTTTTGTATTGCTCATCCCTATAGTTGCACAAGCCCCATTATCCCACCGTGTGTGTTTCTTTATTGCCCTCCTCTATATTGGTGATCACTTGCTTTGCATTTTGAGTACTTTGGATTTATTTCAACATTTAAAATATCTTGGACTTCATTTGCTTGATTTTTGTGCCACTAACCCCACCGAGCTCCACTATAAGCCATTTGTGTAGGTTGTGAGAATTGGACAAGGTTTTTCACCAAGTGCACTCTTTTCCTTGCATACATTGTGGTCTTTTGAGATCCATATACAACTTCGGAAAGAGGTAACTTTGGTATGTTCATTCCATCTCATTCTCACACCTTCTCAAGTGCTTCTATGGATAGGGACGACACATTTACTTCGGTCTACCACCACCACGACAAGTTCGATGCCAAGAAGAACTTTATCGATGCCAAGATAGATGCTCAAATGGAGGAGCTCAAGGTCCTCATCAACACCGGCAAGAGGTCTTCCTCATCTTCAAGGAGATGCTCAAGTGCATATGCTTCCGAGCTTCCATCTCCGACAAGATCACATCGGCATCGAAACCATCAACGACATGAAGAAATAACAACGCCAACATCAAGGCGTCCAATAAAGAACAAGTGTGAAGGTCACGAGCTCGACACCAACCACCGCTCGACGACTCACCACCTCCTTCAACCATGGCGGCGTTTGGAGTTGAGTTGAGAGATTTTTTCCACCATATTGAGAGTGAGAGTGCCATCACCACTAGCCCCATATATGGTGAGCTGCCCCAATTCCCATGTGAGGAGAGCCACAACCCCCACCACTTGAGTGAGATGAGTGACTCCGCCATATGTGACATTGAGTGCACCTACTTTGAGGGAGTGAGTGAGCCACCACCACATAGAGCGAGTGAGGTAGTTGGTAGGGCATGTGAGGCCATTTTGATTTCTAACAACTTAAACTCTACCTCTATTGTGTCTTCTCATTTGGTGCTAGGTCTCATACACGATGACGCACCGATCCTTGATGACTTCGTCCTCCCTTTGGACAAGACGATGGCCATGGTGGAATATGACGCACCCCCCCACATGGTTCCATCACAATGACGATGACCATGAGTTGGTCCTTTCGACCTCACCTACATCTCATTAGCGGAGCTCTAAAGGTAACATAGGTGATGGTTCTTCGCTTGTCCCACTAGTGGACTATCTTGACATTGATTGCTTGCATGATGATGATCACCCTATTGCCATGCTTCATGATTGTGCGACTTCCTCATGTGATGAATTACCCATTTATGATGAGTTTGACGATTCTCATGTGGAGTCTATTAGTTGTGATGCCATATTGCATAGGATACCTTGTGAAAATTCTATTGGTCACATCATGTTTGACGATCTGCTTGACTTGTCATATGCTATGAATGAGATAGCACATATCGCATCCTTGCAATCTCTTCATAGTAACGATGCATATGCCATTAAAATAAATCCAATTTGCACATTTGGCATAGATGACAAACCCATGGTTATTGGCATTTGCTTTTCTTGTGATGATATTACCATGCTTCCTTTGCATCATTTGCGCAATTGTTCACTAATTACATGCCATGATCACCATGCTTTGGAAATGCATTGTTTTGGATGTTGTCCATATTCTCCATATTATGCTTCCACTATTGCACATGAGTAGACCCCCATAGTTTCCTCATACCTATTAGGAGATTTTGATCCATCCTATTCATTGCATGATTCCATTAATTGTGTGCATAATATGCCTGCCATTGATATGAATAATATGCTTATGCCACATACTTGCTACAATTTGCGTCCAAATCATGTTGAGCATAATAACTATCATTGCATGATGGATGACGTATACATATACCATGCCTCAAATTTCTTTGAGCATTGCTTATCTTGTGCTAACTCTCATGTGCACATACACATCATGGATGATGTGTACATTTACCATGCACATACTTTGTTTCATGTGTCTCCTTGTTGTGTAGGTACACATGATTCTTCGGCAACCTCACAAGTGCATGAGTTGACCAAACGAACTCTAGAGAGCAACGACAACATGCGCCACCATGGAGTGCTTACCCTCCACCCACCCACTTTGTGCAAATACTTCGCACATTTCTTCTACATGGCTCTCACATGGCTATGGCTTCTTTCTCATTACACTTATTGTGCCCATATTGCCATGTTCACTTTGCATGATATGCTCATTTCTATGCCCTTGCCATGCATTTGTGACCCATGCTTTGCATCTCACATGACACTTGATTATATGACTTGTATGTGTATTTGCAAGCTTGGTGGAGATATTACTTGCCATTGCCATGCTTGCTTTGTGCCCCATGCCTATGATGACACATTGATTTTGCTTTGTGTTCGTGCTCGCGATATGTCATGTGCATTATTTATGTCCACTATTTGCTCATATGACATGATTGACATGATTTCCTCTAGTATGTTGCATCTTCACACTACTAGCTTGCACGACATGGTTACTATGCTTGCATATGTTGCATCACCGATGATTACTACTTGCTCATTTCATGCGGTTGATGACAACCATTGCCATGCTTCGCACATGATTGCTATTGCTTGTTGTCATATGTTTCCATGTGTTGCCTCTCTCCTGCTAGATGATTTGCCATGTATTGAGTGCAACAATGCTATTAATTTTGCTAATGAGATTGCCCACATAGCTTTCTCTCATATTATTGGAGCTTTTGACATTGTTCATGTGACGCATGATTGCTTTCCTTCTTTGCACTATATGCCTAGTGCCATGAATATAGCCATTGTTGTGTCATATTATTCATGCACTTGTGATCCTAATGGTTATGTGCAAGAGAAGAGAACCATCATGATGGATGATGTGTTTGTCTACCATACACATACATTATTTCCTTTGTTGTGTTTATGTGTAGGATACTTTGACTATATGTCAACTTCCACTTCACGTGACTTGACGATTCGAGCTCTTGAGAGCGAGCCATGCTACACCACGCGTTTCTACATCGCACTTGCTTGTGTTTCGGCATTGTGAAGGACGCATAAGGTCACGCTTTTGAGGTGACACCCTTCTTGAGCATGGATATTGTGGATCATCCTACTTGTGTTGCTTGCACCATGACACATATTGGTCATCTTGGACCACATATTTGCACACAAGATAGAGATGTTGCTTCCATTGTTGATTGCCATCTTTTCATGCCCCATGACTATACCTTGTGTGTTGCATCCAACTTGTGGATTACTTGCTTTTATCATATGCTTGGTTGCCACAATGTCATTTCTTCACATATGCTATGCCCGATTGTTTGCTACATGCTTGACTTGATTGCCTCACACATGATGACCAATTGCTCTTTCTATTGTGTTGAGTGCCTCACTATCTTCACTACACCATGTGCACATTATGCTTGGATTGCCTTGCACTTTCGATTGCCCCATGTGTTTAGACACTTCATTTTATTTGGAGTTGTGAATGATTCATATGCCTACCATAGACCTTTTGTTGATTGCTTTGCGCATGCGTGCTATGACCTTGAGGTAGATGCTCGTTTTATTGTCACAAGTATTTGCATCCATACCTCACCTTTGCATACTTGTTCCCATGCTTACAATGCTTGTGCTCAATTTATATGCTTACATGACATTACACAATCCCTTGTCACACCATATGTTATGCATGATGACGACACTTGTTCGGTGAATAACCGCTTGAATGCTTGGTTTTGCACTAACGCTAACCACATTTGTTTTTCCAAGTGTTTGTCTTATTTGCTCCTTTTGAAGGAATTACTAGACGGTGCCCCATTGGAGAGTGGCCCTTTCAAGTTTGATGATGATGAGTGCTTGGTGATCGTCCACTTCGACACAGTGACGCCATCTCTTTCCCATGGTGATTTGGATTTTGATCCATGGACGGATCTTTACCATGGGGGAGGGGATGATGCGGAGCATCCTACGGACATCACCTTGACAAGAGTCCATTTGGCAAGTGACACGTGCGAAATCAACTCCACATACATAAAGGTGAATCATCTCCTTTACACGTGTTCACTTGACCCCATCGAGGATGGTATACTACTTGACACTCCTCTCATGTGCATACATAGGGATTGTCGGAGCTTCACGGATTACGAGGAGGAATGCAGATGCCAAGCAACAACTACACCATCCGCGAGGGAAGCCTGGAAGAGACGACGGAAGAAGACGGAGTTGTTGATGCTATAGCGGCCGGACATCCGGCCAAGGGCCCGGACATCCGGCGCCTGGAGACCTAGCAAGCAACAAGGTAGGGCCAGAAGAGCTACAGCGGCCGGACATCCGGCACCTGCCCGGAAATCCGGCTTCAGCCTAGAAATCCGGCCCGAAGACACCTGAACCGGAAGCTCCCTAACCAGCTCCAGCCCGTACATCCGGCCCCAGCCCGGACATCCAGTGCGTCCTAAAGCTCGGACATCCGCCCCCCACAGCCCACACATCCGGCGCCTGCCGACGGCATGGATGGGCCCGAAGCCCATGTATCCTTCCCAATTCACCCCTCACTTACCCCTTCGTGGCTTGAACTAGATATACTCCACCCCCTCCTCATTTCTAGGGTTAGCAAAGTGATAGCTCATTCATACATGAGCTTTGCTCCTTCCTCTACTTCTCACATGGAAACCGAGGCCTTCACCGGAGAAGATCCCTAGAGAATGGCAAGGCCCCTTTCTAGGGAAGATCCGTCTATGGATTTCAAGGCCCATCTCTCTTAGAGATTTGGATGAACTACCCATGTATCTTTATTTCCATTGTTGTTCTTGGATCCTGATGCACCTCATGTATTGCTTGTGATTTGAGGAGTACTTGGTGTGGATCTTGTCCATTAGAGTGTTTTCCCCTTTGATTTCTCCATGTTTTCCCCTCGTGTTCTTCGTGTTCTTCCTCGAATCCACCTCCAATTCGTGAAGATCGGGCCACCCTCGGGTTTGCCTCGTATCAATTATCTTCACATCCAATTCGGCTTCCAAATAGGAATTTTTGCCCTCTGAAGTTAACGAACACAGTTTGTCAGTATTTTTCATGTTCGTTCCCGAATTCTTTGACTCCTCATACGAATTCGGAATTGAGTGATTCTTTTTGTATTGGAAAGCTTGAGTCAGTAGCATCCTTGAGAAAAAATATCAAATTTTTGGCATAATTTTTTCGAAAGGAAAGTTGTAGAGAGAGTTTGGTATATCCTGTTTAGCGACTGTTTATCATCATTGTCTTTATTGCCATTGTGATCTTCACTTATATTGTTGTCTAGGGCTAATTCGTATCATATGTTGCTGATGTTTGTCCTACGCCGTGACTCCATTGGTGTTCTAGGCTCTAGGCTCGCGTCTCTGGTACGGTCTAGCTTAGGACCAGCACAGTACCATCGTTGAGCTTTTATTCAACATTGCATCTCTGAATTGATTATTGCCAATCGTTTGCTGCCATATATTTAATCCTTCCAAGCTCCACATATATCTACACTATGTATACATACGTTCACCTGGTAATCGCTTTACTCAATCTTCGGAGTTATTCGACACTGTTGGTTGCCGATCACCACCTACTGCATGGTAAGAACTTGTAAGATATTGATATTTGCTTTACTGTGAGCACTTTACCGCCACATCCTAGTAGTTTATAGGAACATTATTCTTGGATTTTGTTTCTTGTTTTCTACTAATTATGACAAGTTTTGGAGCTGCAAGTTCTAGGACGACGCACACATCTTCACCACCACGAGAGGTGCGACTACAGACACAAGCATACGACCAAATTATATATCTACCTCCTTTTCAGGGTAGATTTAATCCTGCTATGTATCTTGATTGGGAGCTTGAGGTAGAACAAGTTTTTAGTCGCCATGATTTTTTGAAGTTGAGAGAGTAGGAGCTGTCACTCGAGAATTTATTGATTTTGCTTCCGTTTGGTGGAGTATGTATCGTAAGAAAAACATTGATAATCAACCTACAACTTGGAAATATTTGAAAGATATAATGAGACATCAATTTGTTCCTGCTTACTCTCGTCGTGAATTGCTTTGCAAACTAGAACAATTAAAACAACGCAATAACAATGTTAATGCTTACTACTAAGAGTTCAAATCTTATATGCATCATTGTGATTTAGATGAATCCGAGGATGAAATAAAGAATAGATTTTTTTTCATGGTTTAAACCATGACATTCGTGCAAGATTTCATTATATTCCGCGTTGCATTGCTGGTATGTATGTTTGTGCTTGTACCTTTGAGAGACAAATGCAGGAAGATGCATTGGGAGACTACAACAACTGCTATTCCAGTTCATGCTCACCACCATTGGTTGTATCCTCCACCGATGCACCTGCTAGAGTGGCCACACCTCAGATTGTGAGCGCGACATCGCCTCAAATATATGGAACATTACCATTGTCCGTACCTACATCGTCTGAGTCATTGCGACAAGGTAACACTAAAGGTATTGATGACATAACTTCACATGAGGATGATGAATGCCTAGTTGACTTTTATACATCATGTGTTGAGTTACCTATTGATTTGAGCACCACACCTATTTTAGCGAATGGTGTTACTGTTATGAATGTGCCATGTGGTCAAACAACTGAAGTGCCAACGAGTTTGAGTGCACCCATTGAATTAATTGTTGATGAGGAAGAACCATGTGAATCGGTGAATAAATCAGATTTGGATCAAATATGTTTGAAAATAAGTGTGCCAATGTTTAATCATTTTGATATGACCTCCAATCTTGGTTATGATTATGTATCAAATGACTTGTTGCATGTTTGCTTAGTTAAGCATGTTGTAGCATGTCAATTTGAAGAAATTAAAGTTTATCTATCAATGTTTGGATGGTTTAGTGATGAACATTGTCAATCTTTTGATATGAATAAGGGCTTCACTTATATGTGCAAACTGAGTTCCACTATTTTCATGCCTTCTACTTCTTATGATAATATTTTGGTTTTATATTTCATAACATATGAAAGTTACTCATGTATACATGTATCATATGTGCAAAAACCAAGGGAAGTAAAAAATGGATGACATATACATATACAACATGTACATATTGTCTCTTGTGTTAGCCACATTTTAGATTAAGCAACGTCGAGGACGGCTTTGTTTTCAAGAAGGGGAGGATGATGAGGACATGGCTACCTTGGATATAACCAAAAATATTGCATACATGCATATTTGTGAGGTGATTTCTTATAAGAATTATGCAATAATTTATTTATGTTATCCGAAAACAAAATACTTCACCTATTTTTATTTCATGTATAAATGCAGAATTGTCGAACACTTTTATGAACCACATGTGAAGACAAAGGAAGAGGAAATGATTAGGTGCTATTCAAGAGGTCCTCTCACTTCAAGGGAAATGATTAGGTGTTGTTCAAGAAGTTCTCCCATGTCACTTTTGGCTCAAGAGAAGATAGAGACCAAGTCCCCCATGTTCCGGACTCAGATTCGGACTGCACATACATACCTGTCTCAAAACGCCAACAACTTTTTCATCCGGACTCCGAATTGGGTGATTTGTTTTTTGTTGGAAGTAGATTTCATGTGCTTTCCACCCCGATGGATTCACCTTCAAATTCATCCGGAGCGTGGAGATATTGATGAAACAATCTGACGTTGCAGCACAATCTGAGTCAAACTACAAGTCCAAAGGTGTTGCATCACCTCCACTTGGGCCCATAGGCCTTGTACGACCTAGGGTTAGTTTTAGGCTGCCTTGGGACATCCTCCCACCTCCTTGGCCGCCACCCCTTGCTCCTATAAGTAGATCAATCTAATAGCTTTTTCTTTGGGTTTTGTTTAGTTAAAAGTTAGCCATTGCAACTTCGTGTACTTTGTTTGTGTCCAACGACCAGACCAAGACCGCTTTCGGAACCCCACCTTTTATCAATACTTCATATATATTCGCAATATTCAGATTGCATTGTTATATTCTTGCTTGTTCTTCGATCGCATGTAGGAATAGACCTTCGTGGTCAGGTTGATCATGCTCCGGCGTGGTCAATAACCTCTTGGAGTTGGTTTAGCGATTTCTAAGGCGCAATGTCATGCACGTTTGTAGTCGGATCGTCAAAGTCGTCTCCACCAAATCGATATCTATCATCTCATCAAAAGATCAGGACCCTCGCATTTATCAGCGTAATACACGACGGGCAGATGGACCGATCTGATGGACACGAATATCCTTTTTTTACGAACAACCAACTCGCGGAAAGAAATATTGGTGGACAAAAAAAGTGCGATCTAGTAGATAACTTTGTCCCGAACTAATCTAAACCAGCACTAATTCTAGGGTGAATGCAACCAAAAATTCAACAAAGCAAATACTAGATGCAAAAATTGCTAAAGGCTAAAAAGGATAGGTGGGGCGGATGAACTAATATATTTTTTGGCTTTTTGTTGGGTATAGGACAGAAAAAAAAGATCTAATCTAAGAACTGTAAAGCTCTTGCCGATGAACCTGAAAACTAATACCACTTGATGTGAACTAGGGGCCTGATCTTTTGATGAGAGGTGATAGCTACGATTTTGTGGGACTTGACCCTCACGATCCGGCTACCAACCGTACAGGGAGAACCGTACACGACTGATATCCAAGGCAACCGTTGAACCAACTCCATGGTATAATCGACCGAGCCAACGGTGCCAACCTATCCACGAAGGATTTTTCCTGCAAGCAAATCGAAGAACATGCAAAAAAAAAAATAGCCAAGCAATCTGAAATTGCGAATATGCTAGATGGAATAAATCTCATAAGATGGGGTTCCTATAAGATGTCTTGATGGTCGCACTAGTCGCTACGAGTGAAGACAAATAAAAGTAGCAATAGCTAAACCTCTCTAAACAAATCCCGAGTCTAAGCCCTAATTTAGGATAGCTACATATTAAGGGACGGCCGGCCGCGGAACGCAACGTCGTATGGAGAGCTGGAGACCGAATATTACACGACTTCTGTTGACAAGACGTGTTGTCTTAGCCAACATGGTGTACCGAGTCCTTGGATCCAACGTTGTTTCTTTGTCCCTTCTATGGTTGTGTGCTTGTGGCCCTGTGCATGCATCATGCATGGATATGCACGCACACGTATGCTCCATGTATGTATGAAAGGAGCATGTACTATCAAAGTCTTGAACTTGAATATTTTCCATGCATGATTTGTTTGAAAATGCTTTCTTGTATGAAATGAATGACCGACGTTTTTGGCTCATGTTCGTTTGAGCTTCTCGTTTCAGATCACCGATTTCGTCGTTCCTGAGTATAATTAATAAATCAAATAATGAGTGTAGCATTATTTTCTTGTCACTTAAATTGTACGTATGAAGGAGCAAAAGTACCTAATCATTTATTTTTCTTGTAATATCTATAAATATTTTCATGATTTCTATGTCCATATCATGGATGGTTTTTATTCGGGATCTTAGTATGACTGTAACAGCCCAAGAGCATTCCTTTGCTATTTGTAATATATTTCCATGTGTGACCTTCTACGGATGTTATCAATGCCATCATGAGTTTGAGTTCGACTTGCCATTGTCATTTCATGCATCATGCATCATGCCATCATGATCTTCATATCAAATGCATAATAATTCTTGCCATGTTTGCATTGTGAATGTGGTGGTGTTGTGAGTGCATGTGTTGTGGAGTGAGTGCATGTGTTACTTTGTTTGGAGTGCTACTCTAGTCCCTCCCATTTCAAAACTATCCCCATTCCTCTCTTATTCTAAATATGCCTCATGTCAATATTTTACTTGCTGTTTCCTACATTAAAAATGTTGAACTTCTTCTAAATAATCTGTCATGAATTGTTGAGTAGCTCTGGTCAATGCTTGAGGGGTTCACCTGTTGGTTATTTGCAAAAACAGATTGCATTCTATTAAAATATGATTTTATTTTGTTGCTCTAAAAATGTCATTTTCATTTTTATTAAATAGTATGCATTTTTGTGAACCCAAAAATGTATTTATTTTTCTTTAAAAACTTCTCTCTCCACCTCTGCGATTTTTTGTTGTCTCTGACTTATTTAAAATGGGAAGGGGTTTTGTTTTCTGCAGAGAGAGAGAGAGGAGGTTCTCTGGGCCTCCGCAGTCGCAGCCCAGCAGCGTTCCCGCTCGCTTTCCATCCTGTCGCACGCGGTCCCACCTGTCGGCGCCTATTCGCGTTCCTTCGTCGTCCTCCTTTCCAGCTCCTCCTCAGAGAGAGCGCGGGCAGGGGCCCCGCCATGGCCGAGGTGGCGAGGAGCGCCGTGCCTCCCAGGCCTATAAAGCCCCCTCGTCGTCCGTGCCCTTCCCTAGGGTTTCCCCCTTTCTCTCCGCGCCGCCGCCACCCCTTCTCTTCCCTTCCTCCTTGGTAAGTTCAGCGAGCGAGAGAGAGATTCAGAGAAGTTCAGAGAGGGAGAGAGGTTCAGTTTCGTCAGAGAGAAGCAGAGGCGCGCCGTCGTCGTCGTCGCGTCGTTGCCTCCGGGTCTTCCTCCGCTTTGTCCATGGTGTCCTGGAGATCCCTGGCGACGCCCTCGACCCGTTCCCGGCACTAGTGGAAGTCGAGCTCCTCCGTGGCGTCGGCCCCTTCATCACCATCGTCGGTGCGAGGGAGCTCCGCTGCTTCAGGCCTCCCCGAACCTCTTCTTCGCCTTGCGTCGTAGTCTCTGCCTCCCGAGCGTTCTGGATGAGCCAGCGATCGTCTCCTTCCCTCTCCCGCGTCCTTGTTCCTCTCTGCGCGTAGATGCCGTCGCCAGTCGCCTGCGAGCGCCATGCCCGAGCGAGCGCAAGCTCGAGCTCAAGCGCCGCCTTAGCGCGTAGCTAGATTTCCCCTCTGTGTGCAGATATGGAGTTCCCCAGGTCTCCGCGTTCCCCGCCGGCGTTTTGCCCCTCCGTAGATCGCCTCTGTAGTCGCCGGCGGCGAGGTCTTCTGCTCTGAGTCGAAGCAGGGGCCTTTTTGTATTTATCTGAGGTGAGCTCCCTCCTTTGCCAAGAGCCGAGGCAGTGCGCGTAGTGGTTTCGACTCCAGGGGAGGACCGAGAGGTCCAGGGATCGAATCCCTCCCCTGGCCTTTTATTTTTCGTGTGCCTGTGTATGTTTCTTGCTGTTAACATGATAAGATAATAGCACTGGTTTCATGTCTCAAATTTTGCTAAGTGTTGATGCTGTTATTTTCTTACCATATTGTGAGGATGGTTCCCATGGATGTGTTGTTCCTTTGAGTTTGGGCCTTAACATGTTTTGTTGTGCTCATCATACTCTACTAAATTGTGCTAAGAACTTGAGAATTAAACCTTTGCATCACAGTTTAAACCTGCTGTCAAGTTGCTATTCTGTTAACATTTGTCCAGCTTTGCCTGCTAAATTTTGTCCAAGTCTGAGATTCTGTTGTTATTTTTATGCCATGTTCAGAGGATGCTACCAAATGATATGTTGTGTTCTAGCTCATGCTCAGTGCTAATGTTTTGTTGTATATGTTACCCTCTATATCCCTGTTAATTTTCATGCCATGATATGCCCTCTAGCATATATAAATAATGCTGTCAATATGCCATCTGGTTAACTCAGATTCTAGAAAACTGAAATTTTCACTAAGTCCCTGAAAACTGATTCAACATGCCATCTTGTGAGCTTCATTGCTATTGATCCATGCTTCCTTTCAAGTTTGAGTAGATAGATGAATTGTTAAGCATGATGTATAGTTTCTGTACATGCCTTGGTTTTGATTTAAAACCTGCTGTAGCTCTGGCTATGTGTGTGACAAGATGCCATGTTGCTGTTTATGGACAGATTGTGTGCTTGAATGTTTTGTGACTTGTGGGAGCTATACTCCATTGTTTTTCTTGATCTTTAGCTCTATTCTTACTAGATTTTCATTTCCTATCCAGTGGTATCCTTGGAACACCAAGGTATAGCCCAGAGATTGCCTCATGTTGTGTTTTGTCTCCGTTAACGTTCGTACCTTGCCGTGAGCGTACCGTGAGCTACGTTACTCCGTTTGCAACGTTCTCCATATGCATTTGCATCGATTTTGCATGAAGCATCCATATTTGCCATGATCATGCATGTACAAATAAGTAATATTGAGGTTCTGTCCAGAATACTAAATAACTTAATAAATGCATGTGAAACGTGACTAGCATAGGCTTGCCATGCTATATTTCTTAATATGACCATGCATCATCTTGTTTGTGCATTGCACCTCGCTGTTTGTTTATTTGGTGTTGTTCTCTTTGGGTAGACGCGAGTGTTGAGCCTGAGTACGAGGATCCCGGAGAGTACAACTACGAGGACCCAGCTCTTTGTCCCTCTGAAGAACCAACAGGCAAGATGATCATACCCGGATCCCGACACTATTTTTGCCTTGCTAGATGTCTCGCTTTTACCGTTATGTTACGTTACCTACCACTTAAACGGTTAGCCTCCTAAATTGCCATGAAAGCCTCTAACCCTTCCACTACCTAGCAAACCTTGATTGGCTATGTTACCGTTGCTCAGCCCTTATCTTATAGCGTTGCTATTTGCAGGTGCAAGCTTTCCATGTGTCAACATGGATTTTGTTTATATCACTCTATTTATTGTTATTTAATTTAATGCACATATATATCTGGCAACGGTGGAAGGCTTGGCCTTTTGCTCAGTGTTTTGTTCCGCTTTTGCCGCACTAGTTCCGAGTACCGGGTGTTATATTCCATATTTTGCGCTCCTAACATGCTCGGGGTTGTTATGGGGACCCCCTTGACCATTCGTTTTAGATTAAAACTTGTCTGGCAAGACCCAACTTTGGTACTACATTTGCTAAACAACTTAATAAAATTGCATAGGGCATAGCTACCCCGTGGATAATTAATCAACAACCCGGGCCAGTGCTCCTCATGAGTGTTGGTCCAACCCAGAGCCACTTGCGGGGCCACCTCGGGGCAACTCGAGGGATTTCTATCAGGTCGCCGTACGTAGTGTTCATCCGGTCGTGTCCTGAGAACGAGATACGCGGCTCTTATCGGGTTCGTCGACACGTCGGGCGGTCTTGCTGGACTTGTTTTACCTTTCTCGAATGTCTTGCGCGAGGAATTCCGGTTTTTCTTCGGGCTATCTCGAGGTTGCGGTTTTCCAGTGGAATTGCCTAGGAAGATCACGAGATTCGTGATCGAGGTTATTCTCGCGGCGTGTGGTTAGTTTGTGATGGATGAGTTGGAGCACCCCTGCAGTGTTTAATCTTTTCGGAAAGCCGTGCCCGCGGTTATGTGGCAACTTGGAAATTTGTTTAACACCCGGTTATAGTTAACTTGAAGTAAACTCCAATAAAATACACCAACTGTGTGCGTAACCGTGACTGTCTCTGCTCGTGAACATGAACCGAGAGAGAACACGGTGGGGTTATGATTGACGTAAGTAGGTGTTCAGGATCACTTAGTGATCATGCTAGTTCACGATCGTCTTACGTATGCCACCATATTTACATTCATGTTCTCGTAAGTTAGCCACCAAATATAAGCTTAGCGCTTGCTGCAGCCTCACCACTTAACCAATTCCTTACCCAATGGCTTACATAGTTTCGGTACCCGGGTTATGAGATTGCTGAGTCCCTGTGGCTCACAGATTACAACAATACAGGTGCAGGTGTTGACGAGAACGTGCCAGACGATCTGACTCAGCTCCAGTGGGAGTATGACGAGGAACGTGGTCGGATGTATGTTACGTATCCGGACGAGTAGGGAGCTTCATGGTGGTGATCCTGGGATAGCGAGACAGTTTTACATTGCTTCTTTTATCGTTTGTTTTCGTCCGTAGCCGGACCCTGCCTTCTGAATGATGTATGAATAAAGTTGTGTGAACTTGTAAGATAGCTTGTGGCGAGTGTAAGCCAACTCATATACTCATCTCTTCCTACATGTATTGCGATGTATTACTGTACTTGCGAACGACGAGATGCGCTTCTATCCCCGTCGAGGCCACAAGCCTTAATAGGGATAGGACCGCATCTTGGGCGTGACAATGACATTCATAGAATCTAGTGCAGGGAAGTGCCTTCCATCTTTTGCTTGGTGTCTCTATATCCGATGTTGGGCAATCAGTGATGAAGTGGCCGAATCTTTTGCATTTGAAACATTACATTTCTCACTAGTAGATATAGATATGGCTAGCCACAACTTATGTTGGTGGCGCGCCAATTTGACGCGACGCCAACACTATTTTTTTCAAATAGCGATGGCATTGGACAAATTGGTACGTCAGCTTTGTACATGTAGTGCTGGCGTGGATTTAAAGTGGAACGCCAAAATATGGGCCCTGCTGAGCTGATGAGTCGGAATATATTGGTGATGTCGGATATCCTGCCACGTCACACGAATATTATGTAGTGCTGACGTTCACTGTTCGTGAACGTCAGCATTAAGTTTTGCCTATATAAGCTAGTGTTGATAGCACCTTTGTTTCTCAAAATACATTCACTTCCAATTCTTCTCCCTAACTAGTTCAATTCGACAGCTACGCCACCAGCGTTGAAGATCCTGACCATGTGCTGCTTTGCGGCTGTCGACGCCCTGTTGATAAGCATATGTCGCACACATAATGAAACCCAGAGCGAGAGTTATACATCCGCGCCAACCGTGAAAAGGTACGTATATGACCAAACAATACATCTGGATCTATTTTCAGTTAATTTGCACAATTCAACTCCTCTAGTGTCGCTCACATCAATATGTGTGTGTATATATATTGTGATCCACGGAAAACAGGGGGAAAATATTGCTGCACATGGATATGGGTTGATCTCGTCCAGAAGTATGTAAGCGAGTTGCTCGACTACTCCATTGGACCACTGAGACGACAGATAGAGGAGATGCAACTCAAGAACGATGTGATGCGAGGCCAAATCAAAAAATTCAAGATGCTTCGATATGCATTTTTAGCCGGTTGCATGATTGGCCTATTTCTCTAAGCTGGATCGATGACATCATTTCTTTTCGTGGTCGTCATCACATTGGTGATGTTCTTAGTCTAGATCTAGTAGTAGTAAATTATATTTGTTATTGTTTATTATCCTTCCGTAATGTATGTAAGCAGGCCAGATTAATTAATGAAATCTATGTTGTTCTCATATATATGTATATATATATATTCACAAAAAATGAAAATGGAAAAAAATCTTAATTAAAGAAATAAATAATAAACTAAACATATATAGAAATACAAAAATAATATGTACCAAAAAACTAAAATAAAAGTACATAGCAAATGGCGTTGGCCAGGTGGACCAACGCTAGCAAACACACCACCGCCCGTCAAATCCAACCACTCATATACACACCCGGATCTATTCCCCACCCACCAACACCCCCAAATTAATCTCCAACCTGACGCCGCCGCCAACGACCAAGCCCCCGGCCACCGTCGCCATCTCCGACTCCACACCGCCGCCGTCTCCACCGCCGTCGTCTCCGTCTTCACCTCCACCGATGTCGTCGTCGTCTCCGCGCCTCCACCGTTGCCGTCAAGGACCCGCTAGTCTCTTCGCGTCCACCGTTGCCGTCTTCTCCATCGTCGTCCCCTCGCAGTGGTCTCCACGTCCACTGTAGAGCCCTCGCCATGATCTATGCCTCCATCGCCGCCGTCAAGGACCCGCCAGCCCCGTTGTCTCCATCGCCGATGAGTAATTGTAGTGTAGAATTTGTTAGTGTAAATGTAGGGTAAAATTGTACTGTAATTGTAGTGAGATTATCGTATATAAGATTTTATTCTAGTTGAAGTGTAGAATTTAGTGTAGATGTAATGTAAGATTGTAGTGTAGTTGTGTAGTGTAAGAACATAATGTAAAATTTTAGGGTAATTGTAGTGTCAGATTTTAGTGTAGTTGTGTAGTGCGGATTTTTAGGGTAATTGTAGTTTTAGATTTTTAGTGAGATTTGTAGTGCATAATTGTAATTGTAGTTACAGCTAGTGTAGAAATTTTTATTCTAGTTGTAGTGTATATTTTTGAGTGAGATTTCTAGTGTAGTTGTACTGTAATATTTAATTAGTTTAGTTTGTAGTGTAGTTGTAATGCAACAACGTAGTGTAGTTGTAGTGCAAGATTGTAGTGTATGTTTATTTACATTGTCTAGATTGTATATATATATATATATATATATATATATATATATATAGGTGTTGTCAGTACAGTCAGATGGCTCTGAAGTTTCGTGGTGTGCAACAGATGAGGACTAAGTACTATGCAACCATCATGAAGGACAATGTCGTCCACCAGCTTGGACACTGGAACACCCCAGAGTTAGTGGCGCGCACCTACGATGCAAAGGCGGTTGAGTATCATAAGGAAAAAAGCGATTCTAAACTTTCCTGGTTGCCATGAGTACGCGTAGTTCCTCGCGCCGGAGAACATAAGGATATGCACTAGGGCTGAAGAGAAGGAGAACCTCCAGGTCGAGCAACAGTTGTTCGACCCATTAGTGACGGACCTTGCGAGAGATGACAAACTCTTAGAGACCTATAAGATGATGCTCCTTCAGTATGCTGCGAGGAAGAGCGCAGAGGAGGATCTCGTAGATTGGGATAAGCTCGCAACACTGGAGGAGGAGGAGGTTCGGCCGCTATAGCGTCGTTGTAGGTCCGCGAGGGACGACCATGAGATCGGCCCCTCTGGCCAGTAGCTTGCTAGATGGACGTAGCACTAGCTATTTCGTATATGAATGACTGTTTAACTTTATGCATGTTATTTTATTTTTGAACCGTGCGCGTTTGGAATTGTTTATATCTTCTATTTTGATGTGTTAGTTATTTAGTTTAATGATCTATGCTTACTTTGGTCAATGATATTGATAGCAGTAAATGGATGCCCCGTGTAAGAACTGTGATGCTTTGATATGCCAGAAGGATAGGAAGTTCTTCATCGATCTTCTGAAAGACTTCATCACTAAGACGGTATATATTTGATTTACTTCAACATGTTCTGATTGGGTTTCATATGGTACGGTTGTGGTCGAAATTGTCTAACTAGTTATTTTTTCAATTTTGCTCAGGTCATCCCTTGCGGTGCAAGGCGTGACTTCTTAGAGAAGTTTCGAGTGCCGCTTGATGCAACCATCACATTCCAATGCACCCTCATGAAGATGTTGACGGCCCAACGCTTCAATTGTCTTGTCACCAACGAGTCAAACCGTACCTATTTCAGTTGCCCTGGTTTGGCAGTTCTTGCAACTGCGTACGAGATGGAGGTTGGGGAGAGAGCCACGTTCTAGCTTGACTATGATCGTGACGAGATCATGGTCTATTATAGGCATGCTGACAGCGATGATGATGGTCCACTTACTCCAGACTATGATCCTGACGCCGCCCGCCGAAGTCTGAGTTAGCTAGCTAGTAGGCATGCATGCATGGCATCTTTCATGTTGTTACCACCTCCTGTTTAGTTGAACTTGTGTACTTGTGTTATTTTCCTATTTTTGATACTTTTTTGAATAAATAGATACTGTTGAACTTAGATTCTGGTATTTGCATTGTACTGTTCAAAAACTTTGATTATGTTGTCATTTTGGTTGGATCGCGCTGCTGTACAGATTTGGTTTAAATCTAAAAATGAAATTGTTGGCGTTGCACTAACATGCAATGCCGCTACTGATGTATATTACTGCTAGCGTTGGCCACGTGGCACTCCATAAATATGTCAAATACTGCTGACGTCGTCTCCAACGCCAGCAGTATTTTTTTAACAGTGGCGCCATATTGGTGGCATCGGGTGTCCACGCCAGCAAGGCCATTTTTGCCACGCCATAGCTAGGCTTTTCTGCACTAGTGTCTAGTGGAGGTAATCTTGTTGACGGAGATGCTTGATCATTTGAAAATTGCTCGGACAAAATGAGATTTTGCCTTCTGAGTACATCTAAGCGTTCAGTTAGTGTGCCCAGCCCCCTATTCAAGGAGTGTTGATCTTCAGTGTCATCTTGTGAGCCACCATAGTCCGAGAAGATTTCACCTTCTTCCTCGGAAGATGAGTGTGAGTCCTGGTTTTGTTTCTCCATCAATTCTTCATGAATAACTAGCAGTTCCATGATCTCGGTGTATTCAAGTTCTTCGTAATCTGGTCTCTCTTTGATTTGTGTAACTATTTGATCAAAGTAATCATCGAGAACATTGAACGGTTTTTCAATAACTTCTTTATCGATGATGTCTTTGATGCCTTGTTGTTGTAGACGTACAACAATATTGCTCAGACGTTAAGTGAGCTCAGTAACACTTTCCCTTTGAAGACTTCTAAAGTGATTGAATGTGACACGAAGCATTTCTGTGTGATTTTTGTCTCAAGCAACTGATACGTCATGAACGTCCTTGATTGCATCCCAGTTTTACTTCGTTGTTTCTAACTTTCAAACTCGAATGAAAATATCTCTGGAGCTATTGTCACAGATGATATCTTTCGTTTGAGCAACTATTTGGAGATTTGTAAGGTCTTTCGAGGGTTGGCATTTCTGGATTGGCATCGACATATCCATTTTCCACCATTTGCCACATCTCGAAGCTTTTGGCTTGAATCTTGATTTTCATTCGATTCTGACACTGAAGATAGTCATTTCCATCGAATTTGGGAATTCTTTCAGAGTGCCTGGATCCACCTATGTGCGACATACTCAACTCCAAGGTTGTTAGACCTTAATAAGCAGAGGCAAGGAGTACCTCGCTCTGATACAACTGTAGGGACCGAGAGTATATCGCCCAAAGGGGGTGAATGGGAGATTCAAAATTTCATGCGAAACTTTGAAAGAACCCAATACACAACAGCGGATAGAAACGAGCAAGTAGATCTTAGAAAGAAAACACGAAAGTAATGCTAGCAAGAGATAAACTAGATGGGGTGTTGAGCAAAACTTTTGAGGAAATCCTTGATTATACTCTTAGCATAGAGACTGATAGCTTTTACATACACGATGGCGACACATCAATAAAGTATAATAACTATCATGAACACAAGAAACTAGATGAGGATATGCACGAAGGTAGTTCATACCTCATACAAATAAGTTGATTAAATGAGATGATACCAGATGTTGCGAATTAAATGAACTAGAGAGAGCAGATATAAGTGATAAGAGCTACTGAGCAGAATAATGGTCACACACAACAAAGTAAATTGAGAAAAGAAAGTGAACCAATGGTGCTCGATGGCGATAGTCGATTTGGTAGACGAGTTCACTCTTCTGCATAAGAGCTATGTCTGGTTGGAGGGACTTGTGATTAAAGACAGGAGCAAAACTCTCTCCTCCTATTCTCCTTCAACTCGAAGCTGAATAGACTCCACTTGATTTCACTCGTGGTAGATACTTTTCTGTGATCTCCAAACCTTCGACAGACTTAGTCTTCGGTGACCACAAATACTCTTGGTCACTCAGCGAACCACAATCACTATTGGTTCCTAAAGACCGACTCGGAGTCGACAATTACTCTCCGTCACTCGAGCCGACACCTATCCGTCTAGAGAGTGTGCAGCTCTCAAGAGTAATAGGCACAAAAACTCTTAACTCATATGTACTGTGATGCTCAACAACTGTCTAAGTTATGGCTCTTGATTTTCTCTCAGTGGATTTTAAACTCAAATCTCTCGAAGAGGGGATGCTCAATCAATCTTCTCAGAAATTTTAAGCGGAGCAGCCAACGAATAATGTTGGAACAGGGTGGCTATTTATAGCTGCCACCTTCCCTGATGGGAAATGACCAAATTGGACGTGAGGATCAGCCAATAGCCGAATGCCACGATTCCAACGATCGGATTTTGAGCACAATGCTAACATTTCTTGCGAAGCAAGGAATGCTAACTCCTCAGTCCGAAAGATGTCTCATGCAGCACTGAAGAACAACTTCTTCTGCTGGCATGTAATCATTTGAAACATAAAGAGATTTCTCTCTATATCTCATAGGTTTCGTTTAAGCATCACAGCGAACTTAAGCTTTGAGGACATGTACCCCTCTTAATAGTTCGGTGGTCCTATGACTAAATTTAGAGAAAGAAGAACAACGAAACAAATGCTACGTCTTCGCTTCGTCTTCATACTTCTTGACTGCAGTCATCTGCAGTCATTTTCTTCGGGCACACCGAACCGATTGATTTTCTTCAGCAATATTTTCAAGGGGTCAACTCTTTCACTATAATCTTATCACCATCACGTCATCAACAAGCATAGCTCATCCTTCTCTACATAGCAGAAAGTCTTCGGTGAAGTTCCTCGAACTTGACAACGGATATAGCATTCTCCTTAGGCTTGCATGGACTATTTCTCTCTGTGTGCACTAGCAAACAAATCAGTCCATCCCTGCTTCTCCCAATAATTTCTAAAACAGAAGAGGGCAAGTTATTGCACCAACAATTGGGCCACAAGGACTTTTCCCTACATCACATGAAACCCGACATCGGTGAGCGATGATCAGCTGTTCTTTGAAGTAGGGGTTGAGGTGGTGTGGGTTAGCTACTCAAGATATTCGACAGGGACAACAGAGGCTTGGCGCGTTGGTAGCGGTGAGGCGTGCATAAGCACGGGACATAGCGACAGATCGAGACACTGGTGGTTAGACTTATTTTCACACAAAGTGTAAAGAGAATGTTGAAGCATTGTTGGCAAGTACCCAATTCAATTTCGTGACTGTGTCTATCGAGGTGTACACATCTGGAGATGGACAAAATTTGACCATGGAGGATTTGCAAAAATGGTGGCAAGTCTGAATGTCGAAAGCTTGGAGAGTACGTGGTCGTATATTCTGTGGTGTTCAGTGCACATGCGAAAGTGTGAATGACAAATGCAGAAGGAGGCAGGAAATAACAAGGATGATGAGTTTAGAAACTAAAGAGTAACAACCGATCGAGTCATGTAAAAGACTACCCGAAAAAGGATGTGACAACTGCGAATTTGACTCGATATGACTAAAGAGTAACAAAAAAATCTTTCAAGTTTAAACATGCAGTCAACAATAGCGGGGATGGTGATGGGGATATGTACCTAGGGTAGGGTCATAGATCTGCCCTACATACCCTACCTAAGGACATTACCTTATAAAACTTAAGGATTGCAAGGAAGTCTCCGACTGAAATCACCATGGCATATGAGTCACTCGACAACATCCACTCGGAGGTTTCTTCCTTCACTCGACGTTTGCCTTACACTCGGAGGAACTAGAAGCCAGTCGACCGCAGAAGACCAGAAGCCACTCCAGGGAGGTTAACGGTCAGGCGTTCGGCTGTACGTCATTAGTAGCATTTATTACGTACGTTATCAGTAACGTACGCTTTCATTACCACGATCGGACCCTTGGATGCCGGGCATTCATGAGGGGCAGCGCACTCTATATAAGCCGCCCCTCCCCCCTGGCACAAGGGTTCGCACCCCCTGTAACTCTCCTATTCCACACGACAAGAGCTCTCGAGCACTGAGACGTAGGGCTGTTACCTCCACGAGAGGGGCCTGAACTCATACATCTGTGTGTACACCCTCGCTGTAGCTAGGACTCTGCCCTCTCCTTTCGTACCCCTACCTTCTACTGTCAGACTCGTTCCCACGACAGTTGGCGCCCACCGTGGGGCAGGCGTCTAAGCGACTTCTGGCGAGGTTGCATTTTTTCTCCTTCGTCATGTCTTTCGGCGGTGATTTGTTCCTGGGCCACGAGATCCGTCTCGGAGCGCTCACCTTCATCGCCGACGACTCGGCATGGCTCCAGGAAGCGCCTCTAGACGTTGAGGCGCTCCCGATCCACGGGGCGACGCACTTCTGCGCAAGCTCCTGCGGTGTTCTTCTTCTACAGCCGTCGACTCCGTACTTGTCGGACCTTCCTGCTGTTCGTCGCCGCAAGCGATCCGGTCGTTCGCGGCTCCAACGCTGGGTGAGGCATGCGGCGGCTCGACAAACTTCGTCTCCGCAGATTGCGGCTATCGAGCCCGCCGAATCACTTCACGGCGTGTTTGATTCGGCGTCGGATCAGTCTGACGTCCCCTCCGAGTGTGAGAGCTGCGATCCTGCGGCTGAGGTTCTTATGGCTAGTTCTCATCAGAGTCCGCCGCCTGGCTTCGGTCGCGACAGACGGGAGGCTGGAGGACCGTCGGATGAGCAGCACCGCCGGGATGAGGAGATTCTCCATACTCCCATCATCGGTGCGACTGCTGAGGCCCAGGCCATGGAAGCCACGCGCCTTCGGCTCAAAGAGATGCAGGAGGCACTCGACGAGCGTGCCCACTAGCGTCCACTCGTTTCTAGTCAGCGATAGCTGTTTCCGAGTGGGTCTCATAACAATGTCAAGGTATTCCGTACTCCAATTCTGAATGTTGCAGCAGCTGCAAAGATAGCAGATTCCATTCAGCCGTCCCGTTCGGAGGCTGGCAGAGGTTTGCAGCAGATCCGAGCGTTGCTTGATGCAGCACAACAGCAGAATTTGGCTGTTTCTCAGTCGCGCAACAGATTCCATAGTAACTCTCCCAGGGCAGATAAAGTTCAGTCGGCGCATAGTCCGGGGTCACCTCTGCGTCGCAGAGGCGGAGGTTACCGTGAGGATCAGTTTCAAGATCAGGGGCGAGATCATTTTGCTCCTCGTTATCACCGTGATGACCGCCGTCGTGCACCCACTCCTTCGCGGAGTGGTTCATATGTGCCCCGGCACAATGACAATAGGCGCCCGTTTGGCGATGAGCGGAATCCTGGGTTCGACGCGAGGAATGTCCTCGCACAAAGGCGGATCGACAGAGGCAGAGCCCACAGAGATGGTTATGACAGAGACTATCCGAGTGGAAGTGGTACCGTTGTTTCTGGCCCCGAGTGTTTTAGCAGAGCCATTCGTTCTGCAGAAATTCCCCCCAACTTCAGGTTGGCGGCTGGAATAAGCAAGTTCTCCGGCGAGTCGAAGCCGGAAACATGGTTAGATGATTACAGAGTAGCTGTGCAGATTGGTGGAGGAAATGACAACGTAGCCATGAAGGATTTATCCTTGATGTTGGATGGTTCGGCCCGGGCATGGTTGAATCGTTTAGCTCCTTCTAGCATATATTGCTGGGAAGATCTTGCCCGAGTGTTCATCAGTACTTTCGAAGGCACTTGCAAGCGTCCTGCGGGTTTGATTGATTTGCAGCACTGTGTTCAGAAGCCCAATGAGTCCTTGAGAGATTACATTCAGCGTTGGTCCACCTTGCATCACACAGTGGAGAATGTTTCCGAGCACCAAGTTGTTTGTGCTTTCAAGGCCGGTGTGAAGTACAGAGAGCTTTACCTGAAGTTTGGGCGGACAGGTGACATTTCCCTGAGCAAGATGATGGAGATTTCCACTCGGTACGCCAATGGCGAAGAGGAAGACCGCCTCCATAGCGGCAAAGGAAAAGCAGTCGACAATGATGCCGGCGGCAATTCCAGTCGTAAACAGAAGCGCAAAGCTGATGGCCCTGTTCAGGCAGAGGCGGCCGCTCTGGCGGCGCAAGGAAAAAATAAGGGGAAGTCCAAAGGACAGTTTACCCCCAAGAAAGGAAAGAATCAGTCGGGAACTGATGTTCTGGATTTACCGTGTGCAATCCACACGAAGAAAGATGAGGAAGGCAATTTGATATTGCCTAAGCATACCACTCGGCAGTGCCGTCTGTTGATCCAGCAGTTCAAGGAAGGTCAGTCGAGTGAGAAAGCTCCTGAAAAGGAGGATGATGAAGACAAAGAAGAGTTTCCTGAGGTCAATGCCACTCTGTTGATTTTTGCTGATGTAGAAAGCAAGAGTCGACTGAAAGTTATCAACAGAGAAGTCAACATGGCTGTTCCTGCCACCCCCACATACCTCAAATGGTCTCAGACTGCTATCACGTTCGACCAGTCAGACCACCCTGCTCATATCGCTACCCCCGGTCGGCAAGCGCTGGTGGTGGACCCGATTGTGGGAGGCACTCGACTCCGTAAAGTCTTGATGGATGGTGGGAGCGGTTTGAACATCTTGTATGCGGATACCCTAAAGGGGATGGGCATTCCGATGTCCCGACTCAGCGAAAGCAACATGCAGTTCCACGGAGTCATCCCTGGGAAGAAGGCCAAGTCACTCGGCCAGATAGCATTGGATGTGGTGTTCGGCACTGACAAGAATTTTCGCAAAGAGAAATTGACGTTTGAAGTGGTGGACTTCCAGAGCGCATACCACGCCATCCTTGGCCGTCCGGCTTATGTTCGTTTCATGGCCCGTCCATGCTACGTGTATCTCAAGCTGAAGATGCCCGGGCCCAAGGGTGTGATCACAGTCACTGGCAATCGACAAAGGGCTAAGGAGTGTCTTCAGCAGGGCTCCAAAATTGCCGATCATCAGATGGCTGTGGTCGAGTTGGAGGAGTACAAGAAGAGTGTTGATCCTGCCGACCTGCTGCGTGCCGAGAAGCCCGCCTCCGAGTCAGTTTTCCAGTCGGCAAGCGAAGTGAAGCAAGTGCACATTCACCCGACGGATCCAAATGCTGCCCCGACCAACATCTCAACGACACTCGACAGCAAATAGGAAGCCGAGCTCATCCAGTTCCTCCGTGAGAACTGGGACATCTTCGCATGGAAGCCTGCTGACATGCCGGGTGTACCCAGGGAACTGGCTGAGCACCGACTGAGAGTCGACCCGAAGGCCAAGCCTGTGAAGGAGCACTTGCGTCGTTCGGCAGCAGAGAAGCGGAAGGCAATCGGCGACGAGGTGGCTCGTCTCTTGGCGGCTAAGTTCATACGCGAGATTTACCACTCCGAGTGGCTCTCGAATGTCGTTATGGTCCCCAAGAAAGATAAGTCACTCTGCATGTGTATTGACTTCAAACATATCAATCGGTTCTGCCCGAAAGATCATTTTCCGCTCCCCCGCATCGACCAGATTGTCGATTCGACTGCGGGATGCGAGCGTCTATCTTTTCTTGATGCATACTCCGGTTACCATCAGATCCGTCTGTTTGGTCCGGATGAAATAAAGACAGCCTTCATCACCCCATTCGGGTGTTTCTGTTATATCACCATGCCTTTTGGTTTGAAAAATGCTAGCGCTACTTTTATGCGCATGATTCAAAAATGCCTGCTTGATCAGATCCCTCGGAATGTTGAAGCATACATGGATGATATTGTTGTCAAGTCTCGCAAAGGTTCCGACCTGCTGACTGACTTGGCTGAGACATTCGCCAACTTGAGGAGGTATGATATCAAGTTAAACCCGACTAAGTGCACTTTCGGTGTTCCTGGTGGCAAATTGCTCGGTTTTCTCGTTTCCGAACGAGGAATCGACGTTAATCCTGAAAAGATCAGTGCCATTACCCGAATGAAGAGCCCTGAGCGTGTGCACGATGTCCAGAAGCTCACAGGTTGCCTGGCGGCATTGAGTCGATTCATTTCTCGTCTCGGTGAGAAGGCATTGCCTTTATACCGACTAATGAAGAAGTCTGATACGTTCGAGTGGACTCCAGAAGCTGAAGCAGCGTTTGTCGAGCTCAAAGCCCTGCTTTCCACCCAGCCGGTGCTTGCTGCTCCGCACAGCAAAGAGCCCTTGCTCCTGTACATCGCGGCCACTAATCAGGTCGTTAGTACAGTTCTCACTGTCGAGCGGGAAGAGGAAGGCAAAGCTTACAAAGTCCAGCGTCCTGTTTATTATATTTCTGAAGTGTTGACTCCTTCAAAGCAAAGGTACCCACATTACCAGAAGCTCGTATATGGTATATATCTGTCAGCGAAGAAGGTGGCACACTACTTTCAAGATCACTCAATTTCAGTCGTCAGTGATGCTCCATTGTCTGAGATCCTCAACAATCGAGATGCGACTGGTCGAGTGGCCAAATGGGCTATTGAGCTCCTTTACTTTGATATCAAGTTTGAAGCGAAAAAGGCAATCAAGTCTCAAGCACTTGCTGATTTCCTGGCCGAGTGGATAGAACAGCAGCAGCCAATCCAAATTCACTCGGCACACTGGACCATGTTCTTTGACGGCTCGAAGATGCTGAATGGGTATGGTGCTAGCGTAGTATTGGTATCCCCAAAAGGCGACAAACTCAGTTATGTCTTGCAGATTCACTTTGATTCTTCCAATAACGAAGCTGAGTATGAAGCACTCCTATACGGGTTGCGTATGGCCATCTCACTCGGCGTCCGGCGCCTGATGGTATACGGTGACTCTGATTTGGTGGTCAATCAAGTGATGAAAGAGTGGGATGTCAGGAACCCTGCTATGACTGGATATTGCAATGCAGTAAGAAAGCTTGAGAAGAAGTTCGAAGGTTTGGAACTCCATCATGTTCCCCGAGTGAAGAATCAGGAAGCTGAGGAGCTAGAAAAGATTGGATCCACTCGGAAGCCTGTCCCCAGCAATGTGTTTCTGGAGCACCTACATTCTCCTTCAGTGCAGGAAGATCCCTTCACTGAAGAGCCCCTGCAAGCAAAGAGCGCCTCTGATCCGACTGAAGTTGATGTCCCAGCAGTCATAGATCTGGTCATGGAGATTTTGGTGATCACGCCCGACTGGACAGTACCTTATATTGCATACATTCTGAGGCAAGAACTCCCAGATGACGAGGATGAAGCTCGACAGATAGTCCGCAGATCCAAGGCCTTTACTGTTATGGATGGACAACTCTACAGAGAAAGCGTAACTGGCGTGACTCAGCGGTGTATTTCTCCTGAAGAAGGTCGACTGATTTTGGAGGAGATTCACTCGGGGACTTGTGGTCATCATGTGTCCTCTAGGACGATTGTTGCCAAAGCATACCGAGCTGGTTTCTTCTGGCCGCACGCCAACGAGATGGCTAAGGAGATTGTTGATCACTGTGAAGGATGCCAGTTCTATTCAAACTTGTCGCACAAGCCTGCATCCGCCTTGAAGACTATTCCACTCGTCTGGCCGTTCGCTGTATGGGGTTTGGATATGGTCGGACCCCTTCGAACAGGCCAGAGTGGATTTACTCACTTGCTTGTAGCAGTCGACAAGTTCACTAAGTGGATTGAAGCTAAACCCATAAAGAAGCTGAACTCCCGCACCGCTATCAAATTCATGAAAGAGATAACATTCCGGTATGGAGTTCCCCAAAGTATCATTACAGACAATGGCTCAAACTTTGACTCGGAAGAGTTCAGACACTTTTGCTCCTCTCAAGGCACTCGGGTGGATTACGCATCCGTTGCGCACCCCCAGACTAACGGTCAAGCTGAGCGGGCGAATGGCCTTATCCTTCAAGGGCTGAAGCCTCGACTCATGCGAGATTTTGATCATGCAGCTGGAGCTTGGGTCACCGAATTGCCGTTTGTTCTGTGGGGCTTGAGGACGACTCCCAACCGGTCGACTGGGCGCACTCCTTTCTTCATGGTGTATGGAGCTGAAGCCGTTTTGCCATGTGATGTCCTTCACAATTCTCCCCGAGTAGACCTTTACTCCGAGGCTAAGGCTGAGCAGGCACGTCAAGACGGTGTAGATCTCCTGGAAGAAGAACGCGAGATGGCTCTGATTCAGTCGACTGTATATCAGCAAGATCTGCGCCGCTTCCATGCGAGGCACGTCAAGAGTCGGTCGTTCCATGAAGGTGATCTTGTACTCCGAGTGGATCAGCAGCGACCTCACAAGCTGGCCCCAGCGTGGGAAGGCCCTTTCATCGTCACCAAAGTACTGGACAATGGAGCCTACCACCTCTTCAGCCTCAAGAAGAATATCGACGAGCCGCGCGCCTGGAACGCGGATTTACTTCGGCGTTTTTATACTTGACCACTGAGTTGTTTTGATGTAATAAGAGTACTCCAGACAGTTTCGTTTGTTAAAGTTATGACTCCCGCAGTCTATTGTCGATTCCGATCGCGCAATTTCGTATTCAAAAAATACTCCGACTGACGAGCGATTCTCTCACTCGGGGGCTTAGCTGCGAACCAGTCTTCGCCTAAGTTAAAAAACTACTCCGAGTGACGAGCGATCCTCTCACTCGGGGGCTTAGCTGCGAACCAGCTTTCGCCTAAGTTAAAAAACCCTTCCGAGTGGATAGCATTCCGTTCACTCGGAAACTTAGCTGCGAACCAGTCTTCGTCTAAGTTCAAAACTTCTCCGAGTGGTGAGCGATCCTCTCACTCGGGAGCTTAGCTGCGAACCAGCTTTCGCCTAAGTTAAAAACTCTTCCTAGTGGATAGTATTCCATTCACTCGGAAACTTAGCCACAAATTAGTCTTCGTCTAAGTTCAAAACTTCTCCGAGTGACGAGCGATCCTCTCACTCGGGGGCTTAGCTGCGAACCAGCTTTTGCCTAAGTTAAAAAAAACCTTCCGAGTGGATAGCATTCCATTCACTCAGAAACTTAGCTGCGAACCAGTCTTCGTCTAAGTTCAAAACTTCTCCGAGTGGCGAGCGATCCTCTCACTCGGGGGGCTTAGCTGCGAACCAGTCTTCGCCTAAGTCAGAAATCCTTCCGAGTGTATAGTATTCCATTCACTCGGAAACTTAGCTGCGAACCAGTCTTCGCCTAAGTTTAAAACTTCTCCGAGTGATGAGCAATCCTCTCACTCGGGGGCTTAGCTGCGAACCAGCTATCGCCTAAGTTAAAAAACTTTCCCGAGTGACAAGCACTACTCTCACTCAGGGACTTAGCAGCGAACCAGTTTTCGCCTAAGTTCAAAATTCTTCCGGGTAATGAACATTCAACTCACTCGGAAATCAAACAAGTTTAGCCAAGCAAAAGGTCGGAAAGCAAAGTGCAAGTAAGACCAGAATCTCTAGCGCGGCAAAAAACTTGTCTGCGCAAAGGGAAGTACTCAGGCCCAAGGCCTGAACGAAGTTTTAATCGGTTACACCATCACTCGGCATACCGAGGCAAATAAAGTTTCAACTGCAAGCAAAGTGTTTTTCAAGCACCAGTGGGGCTCGCGGGCTCGACAAAGGTGTCCAGGTCAATCCCATCGGCGATCCGAGTGGCTGCTTCGATGAAGCTCTCCATGAAGTCTTCGAATCGAAGCTTCTTCGTGTTGATCACCCGTAGAGTCTTCAGTTTGTCCTCCTTGGCCTCCTTGCAATGGACCCGGACGAGTGAAAGCGCCACGTCGGCTCCACAGTGAGCAGCAGATTTTTTTTCCATGCCTGCACTCTACTAGGAATCTCGTTGAGGCGGATCATCATCGACTCGAGGTCAGTCTGGAGGGTGTCTTCTGGCCACAGTTCTTTGTCGACCTTTTCCAGAGCAGCCTTCAGTCGAGTGATATATCCTTGGACACTCCTGAGACGAGATTCAAGTTGAAACATGTCCATGGCCACAGCGTCCCCGACGGGTGACTTGGTGGGATCCAGATTTGGCTCGATCTCCTCAGTCTCCTTTTCAAAATCTTGGCAGAATTCTGCACGAAGAGAAGATGAAAAGGTGGTCACACTGCTGTTCTGAAGAAATTAAAGAAATTCACTCGACGGAAGAAAGTTACCTTCAAGCATGCCGAACATCTTCTTCGCGAAGTCTCCCAAGTATTTCTCCAGAGTGCTCCTTCTCATGGTCAGCTGTTCAACCTTCTGGATCCAATCGGCCCGTTCCTGCATGAGTTTGGCGTTCTCTTCTTCTAACTTTTTGGCTGCGGCAAGCTTCTTCTCAACAGCCTCGGTTTTCTCTCTTGCCACCCTTTGAGCACCAGCGAGTGTTTTGTCCTTGTCTTCAAGCGCCTTCTTCATGGTATCTAAAGAAATAGCATTGTTGAGTCGCGCTTGGAGTCGGCGGTTCTCATCACGTACGTCTGTTCGAGTGGATACACTCGGTTCAAAGGATGGAAGGTGAAAGTGACAGTACAGTTGGTCAACAAAAATTACCTCCTAGGGTCTTCAGCTCAGTCTGTGCACGGTCCAGATTGTTCTTGGACACCTCCAGATCCAGTTCAAGCTGATTCTTCTCCTTCTCCAAGTCAACGTACTTGGTCCCGAGCTCACAAGCTTTCTGAAATCAGTAAAGAAGAAGTTCAGTCGACACCAACATCTCTCCACTCCCGAGTGGAAAGAAACAAGTTCAGTCGACTGGACGGCGGCCCACCGCCCCACCCCACACCCCTATACAGCGTCATATCATGGTTGATGGAAATGATGTCCATGAAACCTGCAGGATAGTTCTTAAGACTGCTGCCCATCGTAAACGATCGACAGTAGTCTCGGGGACTACACCCAGTGGGTGCACTCAGCGTGCCCCCACTGGACCAGGGACCACTCGACCAGGTCCGACCTGTCCGAGTATAAAAAAACATGCAAATATTGTCTCTATCAGACCCCCGCCGATGCAAGCACTCGACGGCGGTCTCGGGGACTACACCCAGTGGGTGCACTCAGCGTGCCCCCACTGGACCTACTATCACTTGACCAGGTACGTCCTGTCGAGTGACAAGCAACTTTCAAAACGAATCTAAGACCCCTGCCGATGTCTTCGTCATTCGATAGCGGTCTCGGGGACTACACCCAGTGGGTGCACTCAGCGTGCCCCCACTGGACCAGAACCTACTCGACTAAGACCTGATCTATTCGAGAAGAAAGCAAGCAAGTATGCATCTGAAGAAAACACCCAGTGGGTGTAAAGTCAAGATGGGTCAAGATGGACAGGAATTCAATCGGAAACGAACTTACAATCGCACTTACTCGGACATTGGCTTGAAGCGCTGAGCTGGCATCATAGGCTAACTTGCTGGCCTCATACGCCTCCTTCGTTCGCAGCATCATTTGCCCAGCCTGGATCATGGCTTCTTTGGCAGCTCCAGTCTGGTCTTCTGGGACGTGGTACAGAGGGTATGCAGGCGCCAGATGAGTCGTTGCTGCAGTTGAGGTCACGAGAGGTGCTTGGGGTTGCCCAATCGGCACTGAAACCACGAGAGTTGAAGTCGCTGGTGGGGCACTCGACAGCGGAACCACATGATCAGTTCTGGCTCGGGAAGAATCACCAAGCTCTTGAGAGGACGCAGCAGTCGACCTACGCGGTGCCTGTCCTGATGACGTTCTCCGGGTGCGTACACGTGGAGTGTCCAAGGCCACGACTTCACCCTCAGCACCCTGCTGTGGCTCCTCGTCGTCTTCCACATGTATGACGTCGTCAACTGTCAATCGACAACATTGGCTTATTCATTCGACGAATTACCTTCAAAAAATCAGTCTACAGTGAAGATTTACTATACCTCGTTGAGAGGTGGCCGCGTCAGGAGTGTCCACTTCCATGTGATCCCCCTCATCCCGCAGAGGCGACGTCACCGAGGTAGCAGCTCTGGCGAATAAATTTCACTCGGTCAGCAAAGACATGAAGTTTCACAACAGCAGAAAAAGAAAATGAATACTTACGTTGAGGCGACAGGCACGGTGATCTTCATGCGGGGCAGAGCCTTCCGAGGTTTTGGTGCGCCAGACCTGGGCTATTTCGCGACCTTTTCAGTCGACTCAGGTGTCGCCACTCGGTCGCGCTTCGGATTCCTCGTGCTCGATGCCAAAGTTCTGCTTGGAGCAACTTCTGGATCTTCGCGGCATTTGGTTCGACGCTCGATGCGCGGAGGAGCCTGGGCTTCTTCCTCGATCTCCTCCAGGTCATCGTCGCTGCCTTCACTGTCGTCGGCGTAGTCGACGTCTGCGTTACCGCATGCGCTCTCTTCTCCGTCTTCAGGCTGCTCTCCATTCGGCACGGGCGAGTACATGTTCGTAAATTCCTACAAGATACAAACTGTCAAGTCAGTCGACTGAAGGCCTAGTCACTCGGCGAAATATGAAAGCACTCGACAAAAATATAACTCACCAGGTTCGTCGGTGGGTTCAAAGCAGAGAAGGGCAAGATTCGCTTGGCTCCCAAAGGGTTATCACAGGCTCCGGTGATGCTCTTGAGCCACTGGGCAACAGTCTCGTCGGAAACCTCCTCTGGATGAGTCCGAGTGGTGTCTTCGGGACCCGAATGATGCCACATAGTGTGATCCCTGGCTTGAAGAGGCTGGATTCGTCGACTGAGGAATGCCTCTAAGAGGACCATACCAGTCACTCCGCCATGGATCAGATCTACTACTGCGTTCACTAAAATCCCTACCTGGACTTTCTCTCCCTCTGTCACGTTCAGTGTTCTGGGAGTGGTGGGTCGATCCAATGTGAAGGGAGGAAGACCAGTCGACATGTTGGGAGATGCAGCGTCTTTGCAGTAAAACCATGTCGACTGCCAACCCCGAACAGATTCAGGAAAAGTCATTGACGGAAACACACTTCTACCTCTCTTTTGGAGTCCCAAGCCACCACATAGCTGGATGACATGGGTCTTGCTATCGCTAGGATTGGCTTTTTTGACACACTGAGACCGAATGGTGAATATGTGTTTGAACAAGCCCCAGTGTGGAGAACAACCCAAGAAGCATTCGCACAGAGTTATGAAAGCAGCAAGATACGCAATAGCATTCGGAGGAAAATGGTGGAGTTGCGCCCCGAAATAGTTCAAGAACCCACGGATGAATGGATGGGGAGGCAAAGAAAAACCTCGCTCGAAGTGGGTGAGGAGGAGGACTCGCTCGCCGTCGCGCGGCTCCGGCTCGGCCTCTCCCTCCGACAGCCTCCACGACCCGTCAGCTATCAGCCTGTCGGCGACGAGATTTTGGACGTCCTCCGTTGTGACGGTCGACCGGAGGAAATCCCCTTGGATCCACCCCGGCGGCACCGCCGACCGGGCGCCCGACGGCTTCTTCGCCTTGGCTCCCTTCTTGGCGCGCTCGAGCTTCTCCGTCTTCCCCTTCGTCATCGCGGCGGCGGTTGTCGAGGTGGAGCAGTGCGGCGCGCTTGGAACAGGGGAGGCGGAGAGAAAGAGGGGAATGGAGGAGGAGCACTGTACCAGCCCCGGTGTCGTCGCGTCTTATATCTGCCCGAGTGAGTCGCTGACCTGCGGGCCCGCCAGATCTCTGGATATCCCGATTTCAGAGGAAGAGCGGTACGTGGCGGTAATGACGGCGCGAAAATCGAGGCGTCGTGCCCCCACTTGCCCCAGTCGTTGCGTCATCGTCGCGCGGCGCGCGCTTACTCAATTTTCGAATCCCGTGAAATCCGGACCTGACGAAGCGACCCGTCGCATCAGAAGACCTTGCTGACCGCTCGGACCTGATTCCGTGCTCAACTTCACTCAGACACATTTCAAGACAGAATCGATCAGGGTGAATGACAAAGATTCCAATCGACGCAGACTTCTGTGAAGCCCTAAAATACACTCAGAATTTTTGTGTCTTATCAGAACCCGCATCGATCCCTTTTCACTCGAACCCCGATCAATTCAGGGGCTAATGATGGGGATATGTACCTAGGGTAGGGTCATAGGCCTGGCCTACATAACCTACCTAAGGACATTACCTTATAAAACTTAAGGATTACAAGGAAGTCTCCGACTGAAATCACCATGGCATATGAGTCACTCGACAACATCCACTCGGAGGTTTCTTCCTTCACTCGACGGTTGCCTTTCACTCGGAGGAACTAGAAGCCAGTCGACCACAGAAGACCAGAAGCCACTCCAGGGAGGTTAACGGTCAGGCGTTCGGCTATACGTCATTAGTAGCATTTATTACGTACGTTATCAGTAACGTACGCCTTCACTACCACGATCAGACCCTTGGATGCCGGGCATTCATGAGGGGCAGCGCACTCTATATAAGCCGCCCCTCCCCCTGGCACAAGGGTTCGCACCCCCTGTAACTCTCCTATTCCACACGACAAGAGCTCCCGAGCATTGAGACGTAGGGCTGTTACCTCCACGAGAGGGGCCTAAACTCATACATCTGTGTGTACACCCTCGCCGTAGCTAGGACTCTGCCCTCTCCTTTCATACCCCTACCTTCTACTGTCAGACTCGTTCCCACGAGTTTAGAAACTCTTTTATGTGAAATTCAATATGCAAGTTGCTCATTTTTGCGTAGATCGGGAAAGGAAGTATGGAATTTATGATCTATGTTGTTGAATATGGAATTTATGATCGATGTGTGAAGCGATACTCCAAAAAGTTGGAAACGCAAAACAAGAGCCCGAGAGAACCTAATTTTCGTAGGAGCTTTGACTATCATGGAGGTAGAAAAAGGACTACAGTTACGGATGAAGTCATGGAAGTAGCAGCGGAGTTCATGTTTAACAGTTCAAGCCCAAGGTACAAGGAGGTTCACACATGGTGGCTGGAAACGCAAAACAAGAGTCTGTAAGAACCTAATTTCATGGGAGCTTTGGCTATCATGGAGAAAAAAAAATGACTAAAGTTACAGGTGAAGTCATGGAAGTAACAACGAAGCTCATGTTTAACCGTTCAAGTCCAAGGTACAAGTTCACGTATGGTGGCTTCATCATGGCAGGAGGAACGGTCTAGGCACCTGTGGCCTAACAGGCTGCGGCACCATGGTTGGAGCACTACCTGATGGCCTCAATGGGCTTATCAATTGTATCATATGATACATGAGGAGGAAGGTCCATAGTCATGTCCTGAGGATGTAGTCATGTTGATGAACCTAGTTAAGAAATATCCGAGTCATGCTCGTGCTTGCGTGATTACGGGTCAATGTGCGCCTCGGATTAATTCTAACACATGAACTAGCTAGATCTTTCAGATCATGCTCGTGCATAAATGAGCTAAATTTTGTAGAGACTAGCTAGATCTTCCAGAGCATGTTTGTGCATAAATGAGCTAAGTCTTGTAGATTAGCTAAATCTTGTAGAGACTAGCTGGATCTTCCGGCGCATGCTTGTGCATAAATGAGCTAAATCTTGTAGAGCATTTACTTCCACGGTCGACAGATAGAGATGGCGGTTAACAGATGTTATTGGGGTATTAGGGAGAGTAGAACACCTAACGGTATTCCAGAGAAACAAAGCATACACACGCTCGTCGTCTGGTTATGTACAGTCAGCAACATCGATGACAAAGAATACCAGCAACTCCAGAGTCGGTCACCAGTCGCTATCCAATATCAACTCTGCGGCGACACCCATTGCCTCCGGTCCACCCCTGCAAAGGATGGCCACGGCAAGCTCCTTCTCTTTCCACTGCCGGAGCCCAATGCTAAGCTTCTTGAGCACCTTGAGGTCGACCTCATGCAACAAGCAGGGGGCGCGGTCCACTACCAGCTCCAGGAAGGCCGAAACGTAGGCACGCCATAGAGACATGTTGCAGCCTAGAGAGATCTTTCCGTCCAATGCGCTTGCTAGGAACTCCAGGTGCGACCGCATAACCATCTCTCGACGCCGGGACACTGGTGTCGGATCGATGCCCCAAGCGAACATCCCAGAGTACACTGCAAAGTAGGCAAGTGCATGGCCACCCAACTTGTATACCGTTCCTCCACTGGCTCCTCCTCGGTGCAGATCCTGCCCAGAAAGGAACCAAGAGGGCAACATCTCTTGAAACAGAGACTGGACAAGGGTGGTACCGCCTGATAACCACACAAGTGTCGCTCCAAGTGATGCCGCCACCTTAACTTGTGTCATTGCAGTAGCAAGAGAGATCTGTCCATGTCCCATTGCATACTTGGTCCTCTTTAGCTTGTCCGATCCATGCCTGGACACTGTTGTCTCAGCTATGTCTTCCACCGAAAGCATCAGCTGGGAAAGTATATCTTCTGCAAGTATAGAGCAGTCCTTGATGCACCGGAATATCCGAAGGTAGAGAATTCCTGGTGCAACTGGTGAGAGACCACCAGAGCAATGGGAGCCAAACCCGTGACCCAGAAGGCTAGCAACACCTCCGCAACAGCCTAATGATGTTGATGACATGCCAAGAATAGAAGTGAAGCAGCTTCGGAGGAGCTGGACAACTGCATCATTGTTATGGTGGAAGACCGTGCGCGACGCTGAAAAGACTAGAAAATCACTCCATCGCTTGACCTTTTGAGTCCACAGTGCTGCGACAATTGCCATGCTTGGCCAAGGGCAGCTAGCAGCAAGGTTCTCTAAAGCTGGACCAGCTAGGTTAAGGAAACGTTCGGATGCCTTGTCAAGCTTGTATGTGATGGTGAGACTCACAAAAGCAGCCAGTGGCAATGGAAGTCTACCCAAAGTAGTTCCTCCTGTGAAGTGATACAAAACCAGATTAATATTCTCTGCAAACTTACATGTAGCATGTAGCATGACGCATGGCAGGAACACTCCTAGTATGGCATAAATGCATAAGAATTCACTTGAACTGTCAGAAATAATAACCTGTGGCAAGTCTTGGAACATCAACACCAGTAGCAGCTACAATTTTCTTGATATGCTCTTCAACCATGGATAAATTGGCAGCCGGGCTAGGCCAATCTGTTCCATTCATGAATGCAGGTTTCCAAACACCACGTGTGACTTCAGCTGAAAAGTAGCTTACGATTGTTGCAGTAGATGCAGGCAGAAAATCAGCTAGATCTTTGAGACCTGGAAATAAAAAAAAGGCAGCATTCAAAAGGTGAGATGATCCCATAGGCCATAGTAAATAGTGATGATTAAATACTGAAGCTCAACCTGTCACTCTCATTTCTCAAACCTGATTGAGAAAGTTGTTGACCTTAATTGAAAACAACAAACCTGTAGCCAGTTCACGCGGAAATAGTCTTCCATGGGAGCAAGCAGTTAGAGCAGCATCAACCACAAATGGAACAGCTTCTAGTATTTCCCAAGCAGGTAACTGAGGCCAAAGATGTGAATCGTCACCACCAGGACCAGAGGAGTTACTTATGCTGCTACTCCCAGATACAGAACCAATAGATGCACTTCCTTTGCTGGCCTTCCTGAACATCAAGTTGAGAAGGCTGTCTACAATGTTATGTACAGGTGTTCCATGAGCAAGTCCAGAGAGAGTCGAGGCCAGACAAGCTTGGTGCTGCCGATACCACAATTTCAACTTCGGAAAAGAATCCATAAAAATAGGGTTCTGAGATGATCGACTTGAAGTAACAGGTAATTGCTTCTGGCTGCTTCTACTTTTGGATGAACTGCTGGCAGAAAGAACTTGGGAGTTTCTCAATAACAGAAGATACTCAGGAGTTAGTTGTGAGCCAACTGGAGCACCATCTCCCATTAAACAATATTCAAGTGGTGGATGGTTAAACTTCCATAGTCTTAACAGAAGAATGAACGCATTTGAGAAGACCGTGTGAGCAGATATTTCCTCCCCTCCCAGAGTCCATGAAACACTTGGGGAAAGACACCCAAAAACTTCACAGATCACCATGAGCACAGTAGCCAGTTCTGGAACCTATTGATTGTTTGGAGCATAAATATATTTCACAATAAAAATGTAAACATAAACTGGCAGCTGGAAGCATCGAAGTCATGGCAAGTTGTTGTATTGATCATACCAGACCATGGAATGAGAAGATTGGAGCATAGTCTACGGGTGATATTCCAGTTAGAATAACATTAAGCATTGGACCATGCTTTATTAACTGGCTCTCTCTACCAGAATAATCAGCAGGATCAGAATGTGAGAGCAGTTTAACGACTAAGCGAACTGTATGCTCCTACAAGATATCACAATGTCAGAAAATTCATAAGTTAAAACAACCATAGGTTTAGTAAGATAGTCCTCATGACTAGGACCAACAAGTCATATTATGGGAACTGCACAATCACTAACCTGAAAATTCCAACCTCGTAACAAGGTTGCTCCACAGAGAACAGTAGCAGCAGACACCTTATCGTCATCTGATCCGTTGACTGCAACTTCAAATAACTTTTCGAGCTCTGCTAAGCTTCCATCAAGTTTATGAGCTTCATTCAGTGATTTATTATTAACAGGAACAGTTTATGAGTCATTGTTTATAGGGCATCCCGCCTTGGACGCTTAGGCGCATTGCATTTATGCCATTTTAGGCGCTTAGGCGGCAAGGCAGTTGGTTGCTTCAGGCGCTTAGGGGACTTAGGTCGCCTTACCACTTTATAAACAATGTTAAGAGTATCAACTAAATGACATGATTTGATCATACATAGTAATACAATTTACAGCAACACGGAGACAACATAAAGAGCAGCTAGTAGCATGGTACATCCGAATAATCAAACCATACGTCATACTGTTGTTGTAGAACTGGCTAACTGCTTATCTCAAACAAACAAACAACAAAGCCTTTAGTCCCAAACAAGTTGGGGTAGGCTAGGCTAACTGCTTATCTCGAAGAAGAAAAATAAATTGTATTGAACAACACATAGACGATGATCTTGAGTTGCTAAATGTAGCTTTCTTTTTAATGTAACTAGATGATGCCCCGCACGTTGTTACAGGAATGTTTTGCAATAAATTTTGGTGAGTTTTAGTTGGAATATTTGGATAATAATATGATAGCTAAAACTAATAATACATATGATTTACTGTGTATGATTATTGTATAGTTGAGAAATATTTATTAAGTAACATAATAGAATGGAAATTCTGATGCATGTTTGCATGTTGAGGTGGGCCTTTTTTCATGCATGTTGCATGCCAAGGTGGCATACTTGCATGTGGACAAAAATAGGTTAGTGGGGGCTAGCTATTTAGATATAGAAGATTGGTGACATCTCTTGTGGAAGATGCCAAGTCCAAATGCATGAAACATTATGTTCGTTTCTTTTCCTTAGAGAAGAAGTGCACACCTTGAAGCAGGACTTGAGACCAACACACTAACCAGTGACTGAGTTAATGGTGTACCCTTCATGAAGGCCGCCCACCCAGCAAGTTGGCTAGGAATTGCATGAAACATGGAGTTGACATGACCATTAATATAACCAGGCCAATAGTAAGCTGACGTATCCAATAAGTTTCTTGAGATACATGACTCCACAATCAAGTGCCTCATGTTTCCAGCTGATCAAAATTAAAATAAGTTTGCCAATTACTTAAATATATGTATTGAATTAAAAAGGAGTAACCAAGTACAATAATTTAGCATACTTTCATTTATACTTTCCATGTAGCCGCTGCTACTGTTAATTCCTGAAACAAGCATTGCAGCTTTCGAAGCAGCCTGATTAGCTGCCGAGATGATACATGGAGGAGGAACAAGCAGACTTTTGTAATCGCCAAGAGCCTGTAAGCTTAATATCAATTCCTTACGCAGATCATCACTTGCTGTTTTTTGTTTCCAGTGACTGCTGAGGCCAGTTTCACCACGACGTAAATCTGCTTCCTCAATTATGTCAGCAACTGCAAGTGCTGCAATAGACAAAAGCATACATAGTCGTGTTTCAAGGTGAGGCACAGGACCTTCAATCGGTTCTCGTTCCTGTTTGTTTTACAGGATCAAACATTAGAATATGAAAGGTTGTTTCACTGATTAAACAAAATGAAGAGTGAAGACTCACCCTTTGTACAAGGCGAACTGATGCTATCCAAAGGGCCATGAATGCATCATGCCAGCTGGATCCATTGACTGCTTGAAGTGCTTTGACCAAACCTGCAAACTTCTATTAAATTATAAAAGTAGCAGCGGAAAGCAAAACTATGAGAAGAAAGTTACGATTCAATACAACTAAGGATTTCATAATTTAATGTATTTACCACTTAAAATCTCGATGGAATTTGTGGCAGCAATTGAGCCATCAAGGCAATCCTCAAGATACATATCGATAGGAGTCCATAGTGCAGAATAACTACCACCAAGGCAATGTCCATTTGGAGAAGATAGAGAATTAGAAGTCACCATGGGGTGGAATTTTTTGTGCAAACTATGTTTATAATCGCCATGGACATTGTGGTCATCTAGAATCAACTGCTGAAATGATTCTAAGGACATCGTCAAAGCTTGTAAGGTGGATGAGTTTGCCACAAGCAATTGTAACCGATAAGTGAACAGTCCCCACTGAGTTTGCCTGAACCATTAAATTTTTGTTAACAGTGATATGTAACACAACATGCTACATTATTGCAAGAAACAGTAGGTTCGACTGGTTGTTTTGAGTAAGTAAGAACAATTTATATAAACAATGAATGCTTCTATACAAGCCTGCATAGGGATAATGGTTCACCTTTAGCTTATTCTACAGACTAATTCTAAGCATCTGAGCAACTTCAACTGAAACACTAAATGTTATTCTGAAGTCTGAACAATCAACTCCAGCTGCAATACTAAATGTCCGCATGCACGCATATTGTTTATGTTAGCGCAGGTCCCTTCGAATCGTCGAGTACTTTCCGACGAGGCCGATGTCTCTGACCGAAGCTGACTTCCGGATGCGCTCGCCGGTGCTTTTGGCTAGAACACACACACCGCCAAAGCTAGCTAGACCAAGCAGGCACACAAGCTGGTGGATTGATCCCAACGTGAAGCTAGCTTGTACTACGTACTGGCAACACGCACCTACACCAGCCTTCTGACTTGATCGATCCGATCCGTCGGACAACGCACACGAGAACACGCCAAGGAGACGCCGAGTTTATAGCAACGGGAGCTTAATATTTTTTATTGCTTTTCTCTCAACGTGGTACAAGTTTACAGGGGTACACCAATATATATATACTAGCTAGCCTACGTAACTAGCAATCCTATATGGTGATGATTTTGAAACCTACACGAACAAGTACATGTATTGGACCAGAAGGACACGGACACATCTTGTCGTGTTTACTTCCAGCAATCACCCCCCTAAACACGGCGTCGTCACGTCACAGCTTTGACGTCGTCACGTCACAGCTTCGACGTCGATCCTTCTTCGCATCTCCAAGAACTTCTCTCTATCCAAAGCCTTGGTTAGGATGTCCGTCATTTGATCATCGGTGCAGACGTAGTTGACCTTCATCTTACCTTCTTCCACGCAGTCCTTTATATAGTGATACACCGTATCAATGTGCTTGCTCCTATCATGCTGCACTGGATTCTCGTGTAGAAAAGTTGTAGACTCACTGTCAACATTGAGCACCACTCGTTCCGGATCTCGATTCATGAGATCACCGTGTAGCCTCCCTAGCCACACTGCTTCACCTAAAGTCGATGTCACCACTTTTTGCTTTCGTGATAGCCAGCTTACTATGCTTCCACCAAGGAAATATGCCATGCCCGAGGTACTCTTACGGTCGTCGACAAGTCCTTCCTTGTCACTACCACTGTAGCCGAGTAGTCTGACCATCTCCTTCTTGCTCAGCTCAAGACAAGGTTTCATTGAAGCTACAATTGGATTGCAATATTTCATGCCACAGCTTTCAAGTACCTTCCTTGTGTATGCCTCCTGGTATAGTATGATCCCCTCCGGCTTTTGTTTTACCTCAATCCCGAGGTAGTAACTCAAAAGGCCTAGATCATTCATCTTGAAAAGCTCCTTCATTTGTAGCTTGAACTTTGCAATCACCTCTTCATCTGCTCCAGTTATCAATAGGTCGTCGACGTAGATGCCAACTAGTAGACGATCCTTTCCTTCACCTCTCTTGTACATTGCATGCTCGAGTGGGGCTTTCTCAAATCCAAGAGAAATCAACGTCTGATCAAGTTTGATGTTCCACGCCCGAGGGTCTTGTTGTAGCCCGTACAAGACTTGTGTAGCTTCAGTGCCTTGTGTTCTTCTCCCTCTTTGATGAAGCCCGGTGGTTGGTTCACATACACATCTCCCTCCAACTCTTCGTTCAAAAACACAGATTTTACATCCATGTGATGTATCTTCCATGATTCCTGAGCTGCGAGAGCTATGAGTAATCTTGCCGATTCCATTCTTAGAACGGGAACGAACACTTCCTCGAAGTCCACATCTTTTTCTTGCACGTACCCTTTGGCCACAAGCCTCACCTTGTGCTTCACATATCATTCGGCATCTTCCTTGATCTTAAATTCAAGCTTGAGCTCTATGGCTTTATTGTTGTTGGGAAGATCGACGAGCTCTCATGCTTTGTTGTCGTTGATCGACCTCAACTCCTCTTCCATAGACCGACGCCAACACTCCTTTGTATTTGCGTCTTCAAATTCCGCCGGTTCCTCGACGCTTGCAATACACCGTCGTCCACTCCTTTTCATCTTTACCAGGTCAAGCGTCCGAAGAGTTTTCTCCGGATATTGTAACACCGGTTGAGCAACACGGATGTGGATGATGATGCCCTTTCCTCCATTACTATCGGAGAAAAAACAAATTACTTCAGGAGATGCCAAAACTCCAATTTCTGGCACTTTTGGCCCTTTCAAACTGCTCTCTAGAGAAGAACCTGCAACGCTTGGGCTGCCACTTTCCTGCCCACCAGACACTAGGCTAACTTCTGGCCCTTCACGTGGTGGTGTGCTCCCTTGAGAGGAGCTGCCATGTGAGGCGTCCTGCTAGTGGCTACCTCGGCTTGCTCCAGCCACGTCCGTTGGGCTGCACTCTGGAACGCGCCCTCCGATAGATGTAACGCTCACTGCGCTGCCACATGGGGGTGGCACGGCTGCTTCAGGACCTCCTGGCCAAGCGTCTCTTCCTTCCTTCCGGATGTTGAGCATGTTGCACAAGGCGACCGCTCGTCGCGTGTACTGCAGCATCCGACATGGCTGGGCTCGCCTCGTGATCTTCTGACACGATGCACACGCTCTTTACGACACTGTCTGCCACCGTGTACATGCCGCGCTCGTCAGGTCCGAGCGGCATAGCTCGCCGTGTGCCATGGTTTTCCAGCACGACCATACCGGTCCGTCTTGCGTCGTCGTCTTTTGGTGTCACGTCTTTGATTGGAGTCAAAACTTTGGTTTCGCTTTTTCGGCCGACTATGGGCCTCTGCTTCAGTCGACTAGCACAAAGAGTGTTTCTCCATGGTCGAGCCACGCAATTTTCGCTGCATCCGCTCCAGCAAAGATGGCACTTACATCCATAGCATTGACGTAAGTTTCGGAATCACCCCCCGCATCTGTAGCATCGACACGAGTTTCCGAACCATGATCATGATGGCAAACTTTTTCTTCCGCAAGCTCGACAATTTCTTTAGTCAACACTTGAGAGTCTGGATCCTCCTCATCCACCAATTTACACATCAACATCATGTCTCCATCATCGCCTTCCTTGGCTATGAGCGCCCTTTGCTTTGGTGATTCCTGGCAGTCAGCCTTGAAGTGACCGAGGAGACCACACTTATGACACCTCACTTTCCTGATGTCAAACTTTCTCCTCGGTGGTGGTGCAGCCTCGTCGTCCGAGTCAGCGTCCGAGTCGGCGTCCGAGTCAGCGTCCGAGTCAGCGAACTTCTTTCTCGCCGAACGCTGCTTCCCCTTCTTATTGCTGCTTTTGGATCCGCCTTGCTTTTCTTTCGACAGGGTGATCCATTACGCCTTTGTGAGCATCACAAGCTCATCATTCCTCCCGTCCCCAAGACTGTACCGCATCCGCTCGTCGTGAGCCTTGTACCGTCCAACGAGATCGTCGATGGATAGAGTCGCGAGATCAACGCGCTACTCGTTCGCCGTGACAATTTGCAGGTACCGGGGAGGGGCCGCGCGCAAGAACCAACGAACAACCGAGGCCTACATGAGGTTTTCTCCAAGCGCACGAATCCGATTGACGAGAGTTACTACCCGTGAAGCGAACGCGTCCACGGACTCATCGTCGCCCATGACCAAAGTCTCATAGTTCCTTATGAGAGTTTGGAGATTGGCTTGCCTGACGCGGGTGTGTCCCTCGAACATGAACTTCAAGGTATCCCACACCTCCTTTGCCGTTTCTTTGGCGATCAGGTGTTGGAGGACATCCATCGGCATCACCGAATAAATCGCCGACGCCGCCTGCCGATCCTTCCGGTGCTCGGCTCCCTCCTTGAACGCGTCGCCTCCTGGATCGACCGCGTTCCATAACTCGTTGGCGCGAAGACCACACTCCGTGAGATCCTTCCAGACCCCGAAGTTCTCGCGATCAAACCGTGGGTACGACAAACTCGCCGGAGCAGCAAATACTTTAGCCGCACCGTAGTACTCCGCCAGCTGCTTGGCCTTGTCGCCGTCCGACATAATCTCCCGTTACTAGAAGATCAACCTTGCTCTAGATACCAGTTGTTAGCGCAGGTCCCTTCGACTCGCCGAGTACTTTCCGACGAGGCCGATTTCTCTGACCGAAACTGACTTCCGGATGTGCTCACCGGTGCTTTTGGCTAGAACACACACGCCGCCGAAGCTAGCTAGACCAAGCAGGCACACAAGCTGGTGGATTGATCCCAACGTGAAGCTAGTTTGTACTACGTACTGGCAACATGCACGTACACCAGCCTTCTGACTTGATCGATCCGATCTATCGGACAACGCACACGAGAACACGCCCAGGAGACACCGAGTATATAGCCATGGGAGCATGTCGCTCCCGTTAATATTTTTTATTGCTTTCTCTCAACGTGGTACAAGTTTACAGGGGTACACCAATATATATACTAGCTAGCCTACGTAACTAGCAATCCTATACGGTGATGATTTTGAAACCTACACGAACAAGTACATGTATCGGACCAGAAGGACACCGACACATCTTGTCGTGTTTACTTCCAACAGTTTAGCCAGACTCTTCGTCGTTACTGAAGGTACAGTCAAAGTAGCTGATGCATAGAATCCCAATAAATTCTAGAGCATTAATTCGATGTTAAGATGGCAATATTGGAAAAAAAATCTAATACAGCCATTCCATGAATACTTTTATATTTTAGCAGTCCATTGCACAAGCTTGTGGTGGTTTAAAAGGCGAGTCTCACCCACTTGGTTAGGATAATGGATTTACAAATCCACCACCTAGGTTTTAAGTTCAAACAGATGTGTAATTAGGTTCCTAATCATACTGCTAGGATTTCTTACAGTTTTCCTACAAAGAAAAAAAAAAGGTGTGCAGAAACTTCACTTGAGAGCTTCAGACCATTAGAATTAACTATTTGGATTGCAGATGCATTTAAGATAGCCAGGTTATTAATTGGAACGAATGTGGTTTTCAATTGATCACTCAAACCAAGAAAAGTTTACAGTCTCTTGGTGATAGGGAGAAAATAGCTGAATTAACTCAGTAAAAGAGCATGTAAAGTTCAAAAGCCATACATGTTTTCGCGTGCCAATGAGAGGATACGAGTAATTACTTTATCGTGAAGAAAATGTCCAATAAGCTCCATAGTTATCACACTATTCATCCTCTGTAATTTCTCAATTTTCTCTGGCTTTTGTTCAGAAAAAGAAACTTCAAATGCACTAATATCTTGAGGCCTAGTTGGCCATTGCGCTTTCTTTTCTGGTATTAACTCTAACAGACTCTCATCATCTAATGCGGTATCAACCAACTGCCATAAAATGCAAAGGACAAATTCAACAATAAAGACCCCTGGTTCACATGCTGAAAAGCCAAATATCTTGGAGAGGTTAAGGTTATCATCTATTAACTGCCTGATCCTGCAAAATAACGGACAAGCATTAACAAACTTCCCTTATATTGCCCCCGCAACAGTTTTCCCTTAAAGACGGGGTTTATTTACCACACAGATATATGATACGGCTACAGGAATAAATTGAGTAATATAGGTACATGCAAGGCATAAACATATAGAATACTAAGTTGCTAACAGACTATGAGTATTACCAGACAGACTTAGAAACAATATGAAAAAACTATATACATTGAACAAACAACACAAAGAATAACTGAAGAATACAATAACGAAGGAAATTTGTGGAGCACCAATTCTGAAGGAAATGACACTTAACCAATTTAAAATAATAGATTATGTTTGTAGTAGTGGCTCCGACCCTACTCGAGGTCCCACCCCCTATCCAACATGGCACGCCGCATGGGCGGTCAGCAAAAGTCAAGGGCGGTCAACACAAGTCAAGGAGGTCAACGATAGTCCAAGCAAGCCACCCTGGTCAGCGAAAATCGAATCAAATCTTTGTGGTCAACAAGTCAAAGGAAGAAGAGCTCATAAAAGATTAAGTCAAAGATGGAAGCAAAGGAGCAAAGAGGCGCAAGCCCAAGCAAGAGGGAATCACATCCCCCCCCCCCCCCCCCCCCCCCTCTTGTTCAAGAAGCCTACATGGTCAACAAGTCAAAGATGGAGGCAAAGGAGCAAGCAAGCCACCATTGTCAATTGAAAATCCAAGCAAGTCTTCATGGTCGACAAGTCAAAGGAAGAAGAGCCCATAGCTCATAAAAGAATTAAGTCAAAGATCGAGGCAAAGGAGCAAAGAGGCCCAAGCCCAAGTAAGAAGGATTCATATGGTGGAGGGAATCCCTCCCCACCCCCACCCCCCTCCCCGAAGGTCCAAGCAAGCCTTTGTGGTCAACAAGTCAAAAGATGGAGGCAAAGGAGCAAGCAAGGCATCCCGGTCAGTGAAAATGCAAGCAAGTCTTTGTGGTCAATAAGTCAAAGGAAGAAGAGCTCATAAAAGAATAAGTCCAAGATAAAGGCAAAGGAGAAAAAAGGCCCAAGCCCAAGCAAGAAGGCTTCATATGGTGGAGGGAATCTCCCCCTAGGGCCTCCAACACCACACCCCACCTAGACCAACTAAAGGCACATGGGCCAAAGGACAGAAGATAACCTAGTTCTACCCTCCCACCTCCTTCTTCAAGAGTAGCCTTGGTCATTCCTCAAGGACACCTAGGCTACATAAGCCCCCCTCCCCCCCCATGGGCATGTAAATCACTCGCTACCTTGAATGAATTCAGGAGGAGGGTCACTCTCTTCTCCCCTTCGAGCTCTCTCCATCATGATAATCCAAACTCCGCGTCTTGAGAGTGTTGTCGTAGCATGTAGAGTCTTCAGAACCTGTCAAGTCAAGCGAAAGGAGATAACAAAGAAGATGGCGCACCAGAAGAAGGCACCACATCAGTACAAGATACAAGGCAAGTATCAAAGAGAAGAGGGTGGTCAAAAGAAGATGACACATCAAGAGAATGATAGCATTGCGCAGAAAATATAGCCCAAGAAAACCGGCGGCGAAAGAAGCTCGGCAGTAAGAGAATGGGCGTAGACCAATAATGCAAAAGGAGGCCATCAAAATCCTATAGAAAGGACAAGGACCAGAAAATGGGTAACAGACAAACGTATGGAGGGCAAGGAACCTACGGGGTGGCGAGCGGGAAGCAGCAGGCAGATGGACGCTGCGCAACTTACGCGGGCGGCTGAGCAGACACGCGATTATCACAGAGGCGCGGGATGCGCGAATGAGTGATGCGGGCGGGCTGGGTGAGAGAGCAGCAGCTGCCGACGGGAGAGAAGAAAACAACGACTCCGGCAAAGAAGACAACAGCGGCAGCAGCGCAAGAGATTGGATCAGGAGGAGCACGAGTTGCACCTGTGGAAAAAACTAGGGCTCTAATACGATGTTATGGATGCAACTTATCTCTATTGCATAGCTGGTGCGAAGCACCCCATGGACATCACCACGGATACTACAGCAATACCTACACCACCAAGTGGACCCTTGACAAGAGCTCGCGCACGTGCCATTGAAAGCAAGATGAACTCACTCCTCTTTGAGCTCCATGTGCAATTAGATGAGACTTGGCTACTACGTCACAAAGAGACTATGTCTCATTAGGTACATTGATGAACATCACAAAGAAGCAAGGAAGGTGCACCAAGTCCATGAAGAGGAGCAAGAACGCACGGAAAACGGTGCCCAGCAGCTGAACAAGATGAGTTGCTCTATGGATACCCCGTGCCCATGGGGCCCCCATACCCCGTGCGCACGGGGCATCCAGAAGCTCTCTTGACACCCCATGCCCACGGGCTCTTGGACCCCGTGCGCACGGGCCGCTGCTACAACCACTGGACACCCCGTGCGCACGGGCCTTGTAACATGCCCATGAAACCCGTGCGCATGGGCCCTTTACGACATGGGCACGGGCCCTGCCTGCATGCAGTGATGGGAACTAGTCCTTGTACCCCGCATCTCATCCCCTATCTCCAGCCACCTATATATTTGGTATCTATCTCACAATTTAGGGTTAGTAAAGTATACCCAAGGATATTGAGAGAGCTTTGCTCCTTCTACCTCCTCCTAGAGGAACAAGACCTCCATCTAGGAGAAGGATCTCTCTAGATCTCAAGACCTCCATCACGGAGAAGGATCTCATCATAGATCATCAAGATCACCTAAGGGAGAAGGATCTCTCTAGATCATCAAGCCCCCACCTCCACTTGTGGATTTGGGAAGAACTACCCTAGCTAATCTCTCTCTTAGTTGATTGTGGATCTTCTTACCTTGTGTGGATTTGTGAAAGAGTGCATGTATGATTGGATCTTGTGTGAGTGCTTGTTTCCCTTGTGTTCTTGTTATTCTCTTGATCCACTTCCAAGTGTGAAAGATTGGGCCACCTAGGGCTTTGCCCTACATCAATAGCCCATGGGCGTATATATATGGGTGTGTCTAGGGCACATCTAGATGTGCAATACTTATGGCACATCTAGATGTGCTTTAGCAAAACTGTATATATATATTACATAAGACTTGGAAAGGAAACATAGCCTAATAGGGCCCATAGAACTAATACTAAGGGCATGTACAATGGTGCTATCTTAGGTGTCCCGCAGAGGATAATTGTTGAGGTGGAGGAGAGAGAATCCATAAGAAAAGGCTTGTCTTCTCTTATTTAAGAGATGATCTCTTAGCCCAATATGTGTCACCATGATTTTAGAAATAGCTAGTTCTCTTAGATAAGGCTAAGAATAACTCATTGTATGCATGTTTTATTGTCATCTCTAAATTACATGCAAGGTTTAAGATAAAACTATCATATCAACCATTGTGCATGCCCTAATACTCCTTAACACTAAACACCTTACAAGAGGCACCCCCTTTCAATAGTTGATTCCATAACATCAACAGATTATACGCATTTTGAAGAACACATTCTTGCAAAGCCTCAAGGATATGCCCGGTCCAGATGTGTACAATACAATGCAAAAAGGTTGAAGACTGGTATACATTCAAATTATAAGTACTTCATACCCAAACATACATATGCTTTTGGTGTAATTTCAAAACTTACTAACACCAAAAAATTGTAGTAACTAACTATAGCATGCAGTGACTGTGGGATAAGATTACTTGTTGGAATTTGCCGCTTTCATCTGAGAACATAATTTGAATCCATGTCTTCGCAAGAGCTCCAAATAAAGTCGATACGCTGTTGGCCTTGCAACCCGTTGAGGAATGACCCTTCAAGGAGGAGGAACACAGTGAACCCATCAATATAATACTTGCAAACAGTCTATTTCTGTCATTTAACATTCGCTGGCAAATTGGAGAAATTACCATGTGCTTGATTTTGCTCCTTTTATCTAAGTGCTCAGAACTTTCGCAAAAAAAAGTAAGTACTCTGAAACACAAGTTAAATTTGGTATAATTCAGCTAGTATGAACTTGAACGCTCAGTATTGATTAGAGAGGCAAGTCAGTATATCTGCCTCTACTCATCCGCAGATGTACACTGCATTTTCCTCGCACAGCAAAAAAAAATCTACTCCCTTCAATCCGAATTAAATGCCGCAACCTCTATACAATGTCCATTCTACATTGTAAATATGGTCAATTAATTCGGATTGGAGGGAGTAACATTTTTGGGGAACGATATCACCTGCCTACAATAAGTGCGGCAAATAAGGTTTTCTTCCATTTCCACGTCTACCTCCAGCCATTCGGAGGTCCAACAGAAATTCCTAGATCCGAACTAGCACTGTTTCGGTCGCGAGTCGCAATGGCAGGTTCCATCAGACACCAACCAGGGACCACAAGCGCATTCGACTCTCCTACCACCCTCCCAGCCCGCGTGCACCAAAGGGAAGGTGTACTGTATGTACCTTGAGGAGAGTAGCGCGAGGAGGAGCGCCGGTGACGCGACGCGTGCGGCGAGGGCAGCCTCGGCGTACTTCCACGCTGCGGCGGGAGCAGCGCCGCTGCTTTCCCCAGACAGGAGCACGCGCGCCAGCATTTCGGCCAGTCCCGCCGAAAACTGTACGTCCCCTCTTTCCCCCGCGGCCGCCGCCGCTGTGGCCACCCGCGCCGCCCACTCATTCGGCGAGAGCGCCTCCGCTTGCGCCGCCTTGGTGTACTCCCCGGCCCATTCAACCCACGGCGAGGACAACGACGCCATGTTGAAGGGCGGGCCCCGCCCTCTCGCCCTCGGCAGCGGCGAAGCGGCTACTCTAGCCGGGGTGTTGGTTTCGTTCGCCGTCGCCAACGTAGTAGGCGCGGTGATAGTAGGTCCTGGTGTTTGTTGGTGTACCCACTTCGCCCACCGCACCACGAGCGAGTCTACTTTAATCAGTACTACCTGGAGTATATAATTGTCTCTGCAATTCTAAGAGCATCTCCAACATAGCCGGCAAAATCTCGCACACAGGAAAAACCATCGAACATATAAATCACGCTAGAGTACCCGCATAGCTGGTGCATTTGCGTGTTGGGGTGAATCCGGCTCGCACGTTCCAACCCGGTCCGTACTTTTTACCTTGCTGTTATAAATCTGGTCGTTCGTTTTACTTCACACTGCGAGTTCGGGTTACAGTGTATGACGCATGGGGCCCCTTGCGCGCGGGACCGCTGCTGCAGAGTGCGTTGTGCGCGTGCGTCGGGTGAAAAAAGGGTGAGCGAGGGGTGGACTGCAACGACAAAGGTGTGTACTGCGGTGAAAACCTAGCCCCCAAACCTCCCCCCCCCTGCCCCCGCAGCCGCCTCCCCGAGCTCCCTGCTATCTCTCCTCCTTCCCTCCTCGTCCACGCGCGCTCGCCTCCGGCCACCTCCGTCGCGAGCCCTCCTCTATCTCCTCTCCATCTCCCTCTCACCCCTCCTCCACGCGCCCATCGCCCGCGTGCTTGCCTTCCGCACCAACCGCGGCCGCTCCGTCGGGGCTCGGCCGCCGCGCGTTGCCATGGGGAAGGAGCAAGGCGGCGCACACGCGCGTTGCCATGGGGAAGGAGCAAGGCGGCGCACACTTCATGGGGTGTAGGAGAGGACATGGGTGAGCTCCAACGCCAGGTGAGGAAGAAGGGGGTTACGGGTCAGATCTGGCGGACGGTAGGTCGGAGCTCGAGCTCGAGACCAAGACAGGAAAGGTGAGGAGGAGCCGAGGGAGTGGAGCAAACGGCGGCATGGATGAAAGGAGAGCAGTGGCCGGCGGCGCAGATGAACGGGAGGAGCAGCCGGTGTCGCGGATCAAGGGAGAGAGCACCGCCGGCTGCGGGGACGCACATATGGGAAGAGTTCGTGCGTTGGGAGAGGGAGGTGAGAGCGCCGAGCCCCGCTCCGCTCCTCCCCTGCTCACCACTGTGCCGCCTCCTCCCCTTTACTTTTCTCTACGGCCGCGGCGACGACCTGCAGGCAAAAGGAGACGGCGACGGCGCTCGATTTGATCCGCGGGAGGGAGAAGATGAGAGGAAGAGAGAGAAGGAAAGGAGGGAGAAAGAGAGAGGAAAATAGCGAGCAGGTACCTAACCCATCTTGCCAGCCTTTTCGTTTGTGCCATGCCGTGCTGCCCTTCTCCCGCTTGTTGTTTTGGTGTGATGTTAGGTGAGTTTCTGATGCGTGGTGGCTGCTTGCAGGCGCAGAGGAGCAAGTTTTGGTCAAAATTGAAATTCCTGAAAGCAAGGTACTGTCAAACCATACTTGTTTTGTTGTTCAGTGCTTATTTCCTTGTGGATATACATATTTACTATCACATATGCTACAGATTTTGAATGATTTTTCTGTTGCAACTGCTCTTTGACCTTGGTTATTCTATTGAATACTGACCTGATGCACTAAAAAATCCGCCCAACCTTCATTTGCATGAAGTCCTGTATTTTTAGATTTTCTGGACTCTATCTGAGAAAGCATATTTGCTAACAATTACAACTCTGCTACAGAAACTTCTATATTGTTCTGTTCTTTGTTATATGGTACAGCTCAAGGAAACTGAATCAACTGATTTATGCAGGCAACTGAATGGGTTAAAGCTCGAAAGCTCATACCTGGATGGTTTTTCCACACCAAAATGAAGTAAAAGAAAACCTTATAAAAGAAGAAACATACCTGCCTCGGCGTCCTTGCTATCGTCATTTCCGACCCGTCCGCAGGTATTGCAGCTCCTTCCTGGATATGTGCTTAAGCGGCTACAGTGTGGCTTCTTTTTTCCATGAAATCTTTCACATCTGAAGCTTTTTTTTCATCCCCAATCTGGATTTCTGATTGACTTGATTCAATTTTGATTCTGCAGTGTGGAGATGGTTCTTAATTATCAGAGATGATAATATATTCATTTGTAGGATGCAGCAGCAGGCACAAATAAGTTTGCTGGTAAGCTTCCATATTTCTGTTATTCATCCCTCTGTACTTTTGTTCCAGAAAAAATGAACCCTGTACATGGCTTAAGATGGAAGCTTGCACACTCAGGGTAGGTTCATCCTATTGCTTGCCTCGGTATTCCATAGATTATCTCCCATGTATGCCTATTGCTTTCCTAGCTTGGTAAGTTCCTCAAATTTTGTTCTGTGCATTTGGGCCTTTCCATCCTTCTTGTTGAAGAAAACAGGATCCTGATGAATGTAATAATGTTGGACAAAGGGCGATTTCTCATGATTGGGAGAGCCTTGCTGATTCATTTCCACCACGGTACTGGAACCCAGGTTGGTACAACACCACGCTGTAGTTCTGTTGCTTAGTAGAAAGTCACTTACTTATTTAGATGATGAGAAGTCAATCACTTAGTCGCTATAGATGTTAACTTCTCATAGGAAAATACTTGTTGTTAGATAATGCTAGAAATAGGAACTGCAGTATGACTAGCATTTCAGCCGACAATACAGCATGATGCCTGCTGAACTTTCCCTGACATGCCTTTGGTTCCTACACGCTGTTGCGTTTGTCTGACAGTGTCATGTCTATGTGGACACAGCTGAATGCAGTTGACTCTTGAAGATCAAGGGCGCCAAAGACATGCCGAGGCCGTCCATCGACAACCTACCCAAGGTCCGGATTCACCGAGGAGTACAACAGCAGACACTGTCGGCTGCCTGCAGGTGTGGAAACCACACAATATCTCTGAAACCCACTATCCCCTAATGCATGAATCTCTAGGCTCAGTTGGGCTACAGCTAATTTATTATCGTTTCATCTTATTCTATAATGCAAACATCCTGTTTTTTCATCAAGAGAAAGAATATTAAGAATTTTTGCTCATTCTGTTGTAGCAATAGCGACTGTATGAACAACAGTATTGTGTTTGGCCGTTTGTTCTTGTGGCTTCTGGCCATGTGCACTTTACTGCTTTGTTCCAAAAAAGCCTGGAATATTTGTTCTGCTGGTACAACTACTCTTTGGCTAGGACATTTTGGCGTCGAATAACATAAATGAACCTAAAATTTCTTAATATGTTATATCTCTTTTTGTATTGATGTTCTTGTGCACACCATGTGGGTGCTTTGAAAGATTTTACCCTGCTTTCTTTTGATTTGAGTTGTCTTTATGTCAAACACTATCTGTTTTAATATATTTAATATCTCAGTTCTCGCTAAATCGCTATTAGGTGCTCTCTCCCCTGTCGGTTTTTTGTTTCTCTGGTTTTGATTTCCTAATATTCAGTTTATCTAAACACTACAATCTGTCAGATCTGAGAGAGAAGAGGAACAAAAGAACCCAGTAGAAGAATTTGGTGCAGAACAAGGTGACTCTCTCTCTCTCTCTCTCTCTCTCTCTCTCTATCTCTCTCTCTCTCATGCGAACACGGTTCATATGTTATATATTGTGCTAATGTAAACATGAGTTGTGTGTATTGATCTAAATGTATTGTAAAAATGGTCTGGTTGTGGAACATTTGGTAGACAATTTTTTTATTCAAGATGGAACAAGTTTGTTATCGATGTTCCTGTAAATGGTTTGTATAGTTTGTTTTGTTATTAAGCAAACATAGGGTTGTATGGTTATCGGAATTCAGAGGTCCTGCGACGGCATAAAGATAGTCTTTTTTTTCCTGATGTACAATTTAACTTTACCAAACAGAATAAAGATAGCTACGAAGAAGAGCATATATAATTGAAATACTGGTGTGATGTCTACACTGTTGTCCTCATATATCCACTATTTATCTCAATCAAGTAGACACAGTTTTGTTTTTATGTGTTGATATGCTCTGCAATTTAGTAACAATCATCTTGCGTAATGCAGACTAACATGGGAACGAAGGACGATGATCTTCCTGAACGTTTAATGGTTTGACCCCTCCCTCCCATTCTTGTTCTTGGCACCATGAACTGAACTGTGCTCTTGACAATGTCCACAAACTTATGTAACTGAATTTTTGTGTTGCCACTGCGGCTATTATTTGTTCTGATATGCAAGTATGGTCTTCCTCAGTTTGGTACTTTTCAGCCTATCCAACCTACCTTACACTGGCCTGATCAGCAGGTAATTTATTATACTCACAAGCACTTCATTTATTTTATCATCCAGGCAAAGATGGCATAGTGGAGCAAGCATCATGTCAGGTTTAGGGAAGACAAACGCTTCATTCTGTAGAAAATTCGCACCATAGTTATTGTACACCGGCTGGAAAGAAATTATTGGACACATGCCCCGGTTATAAGAAAGAATAATTTTATAAATCAGAGGGAGATATGCTCTCATCAATTGCTCACCTTTTGAACGTTGAATACATATGGGCCTGATGAAGCCGTTTTTCTGTTTACAATTTCCTATATCAACAACTCCCTATATAATCCTGAAATGGATTGTCGCTTTTTTTTTATTTTTGCTCATTCACACCATTATTTAGTTCAGAGGAATACCAGTCGTTTGCGAACACAACTGATGGCAGTGTTCGTATGGATTCGAAAGAAATTATTTTTTATTATTCACGCCATTATTTAATGCAGGGGAATACCAGTCGTTTACGAACACAACTGATGGCAGTGTTCGTATGGATTTGAAAGAAAAAAATAGTGTTGCCAAAATATATTTTGATCACACCGCATTGCAATGTTGTGTTTTTCCAAAGAACTGAGCAATGGTTTACATGGATTGCTGAAAATATTAGTAATCGAACGGCAGATGTGTCATAAGAACAAAACAACCTGGCAGGAAGTTTAATTATATCTATTTTATATTATGCATTGATTGTTGAAAATATTGTTTGATGTATGCATCACCTCTCTTCCATTTAACTAGGTTTCTATTTCTTATACTAGGATGGTGATGCCGATGCTTCTCTGGCTTCTACTGAGGACAGCAGTGATCCTCTCACCCACCCAAAGTCAAAGAGGTGTTGTTCTTCCCATCGCTTGTTTATTTACGCTATGCAGTAAACAGGTACAATGATCCTCTTTTGCTAAACATGGGTGTTTGGAACTTCAGGAACACTTGTGGTGGGAAAGGAGCTGGAGGAAACAAGAAAGCGAAGTAGTAATTCCCCGTGCAAATGTCCTTGATGCCAAATTAGTAAGTCAATTCGATCACATGCTTTGGAATTTTTTTGTGCTCATAGATCATGTTGTATGTGTATTTGTGCTTGTAGATCATGTTATATGCGTATCTCTAATTATTTTCCTGGTTGTTCAGTACCTTAAACACTTAGTCATTAGCATTGATAATCCATCATTGTAATTTGTAGCCTGGTGGATCAATTCATGGTTAAAACCCTGAAAAAGCGCACTGTAGTCAGGACACAATGGTGCCATCAGCAAGTACTGTAGGTATTTTCCTTTTTTGAAAAAATGTGTTCTTGCTGTCCTATGCCTACCTCCTTAATTTGTTCCTTACTGTGAGTTTTGTCTAGGAATGAAGCACAGAAAAGGCAACAATAATATGTATGAGCATCTCCAGACTTTTTTGTGTACCAAGCTATTGAAAAAGTTGTCATTCTTTATACCTTGCTGGCGCCTCTTCCTCTGGCCCCGATCTTCCTGTCTTGTGTTGTTTTGGTGCTGCAGCGTTCATGGCAAGAAAAGGTATAGCCTCTAAATGCTTTAGGTTTGCATACCCAGGAAATCGGATGCCATAAATCTTTAATGTATCTGAACTTTTGTCTGATTGCCACCTATGCTTCTTTACTTTAATTTTAGAGAGGATGTTGGCTTCTTTTTTAGGATGCAATTATGGTACAATATGATTCATTTGGCATAATGTTGTTTTGTGACGCTTAATTCTTCCTTATCTTTCAGAAATTAAAGGAGCAATTATACAATGTTGCGATCCGCTATATCTTGCACTTCTAATAATCTGTTGCCAATGAATAATCCTTGGCCTCATCAGTTAGCTTGATGTATTTTTACAAGAAAAGGTTGGGAGCTTGCGTCCGCTATTACTTGTATTTACTGTTGTCTTTGGAATTCTAATTTCATCAAATGCACTGTATTTGGAGCTGAGAATTTGCTGAATATTCACATAATTTGTATCACTCATTTCAACCGAACCATGTCTGTAGCGGCGGAGGGCGAAGGCAGGAAGGGGCAGCAGCAGGTGTGCCTCCTCTCTAATTCATGATATTTTTCCATCTAAGATTTGGGGGTGGTGGTTGATTTGAACACCAATTTCGCTGCTGGCTGTGTACTGTGGTCCTGTGTACTTTGTCCAAATAGTTAGGCTATATAGGCTTGGATGAATTATTTTGCTGATTAACAAATTCCATTTTTCTGATAAGAGTTTTGGAAGTTTGGCAATTATAATACAGTAAACGTCTATCCTGAAGTTAACTTTTGTATTGTGGTCTATTATCGGTAAACACCTAACTGAGTAAATGCAAGGTTATTCATGTTGCTTGAACCATAATTGAATAAGGTTTTGTTATTTTTAATTTTAACTGAGTGGTATGACTGCAGATTGGCGTTAAATTGTCGGGAAAAGCCATCCTTTTGGAAACTTGACAGTGCTCGTTAGTTATATTGCTACATGTTGGTATTGTGATTCTCTATTGACCTACTGATGCAGCTCCTAGCTTTACAGAGCATATCTACCTATTGTAGCGTGCCACACATCTGAAATTGTTAGATGTTCCCATTTTTGTAGCTCCATAGATGGGTCATGGGATTACAAATCTTCACGGGCCATGAATATCACGTATTCGGGAATATGCTTTTCCATGTCTCATTATTATGCCAATTGGAATCTAATAGAAAAGGCAGGATAACTGTATTATGCTACACTCCTGTTGAAAAGAATCACCTCTCTTATTTCATTCTCTGAACTTTTATATACGTAACACTCAATTCATATGCTTGGGATTTGTTTCATCGATGGACCTTCGGGCTAATGTAATAATACACGAACTTACCAAAAGGTATACATTGACTTAGTTACCACTCCTAAATCAACAACAGCGTTTCTGCATTAACCTAATCCTCTATGGTATGGATTACCATTTACTAGCTACTGGGTCATAATAAACAAAGTTAGTTGCATGTGTCAGTATCAGTCGTGACTTGGCATGCGTATAGGATACACTATTTCTCTTTATTTAGCCATCTTCTTGAAATTTTCCAGTCGTCTTGATAGTTTAGTAGTAACTGATATCCATTGTAAGAGATATCATTCTTTTTAGGTGGCTAGCTGATATGGTCGGTTTATGTTATAGGGTGTGATGTGAAGATCGTGCTGGTTCATTACAAGGTATTGTTCATGTGTCATTTCCTTGACAAAAATAATACTCCCAACGTCCCAAAATAAGTGTCTCGAGCTTAGTACATGCTAACTTGTTGGTTGTTAGTACAGAGGTGGTGACATTATTTGGTTCTCTGGTATTGATTTCATGATTTGTGGTTAATACATGATGTTGGTATCTGATCTCTTTGTTGCTCATGCCTCACTTGATGTTGCATATGGTACACGCAAAATACCATTGGAGTGGCATATATCGTACTTCGCTACTGCCTACACGCGATTCCATTTGATTTTGTTTGTCTGCTGATCGTTTCTAGGTGGCTGCTGATGAATCATGTAAGGGTGGCGCAGAAGGCAGAACTCACAAGACGGAAAAGACCGCCTTCAAGTGCATGTGGAAGTGTATTATGCAAGCATTATGCGACAATGACACTCTGCTTATTCGTACGTTCACACACTCTGAAGACCACAATCCGACTAAGATGCCTAAATAAGTTGTGAGGTTGCCTATATATATGTGTTTTCATAAACCGATAATAAGTCATTCTACTATCTGTAATACAATCCACATTGCATTATATTTCCAGCTATATCTCCTACTTACTCCCTACTAACATTGCTTCTAATTGGCTTCTTGCGCCATTGGCGCAACCGGGTCATCTAGTTGTTTTAACGCGCGAGCGGCCGCGCGGCGCATTCCAGCGGACGCGTAAACGCTGGCTCGCTAAAAAAAATCCCCGAAAATCCCACGCGGGGAAAAAGATAGCCCACGTGTCATTTTTGGCGCGCGTCGGCCAATGCGCGTTATAAATCCCGCGTCGCGCTCGCGCTTACCAACCGTCTCATTCCCTCCCGCGCTTTCTCCCCGCGCTCCGCCACCGCCCCTTCTCCCCTGCCTCTTCCAGCGCCTCGTCGCTGCCGCACCTCACCATGCCGATGCGCCGCCGGGGCAACTCGGGCTTCCGCGGCGTCCGCGCCTGTCCCTCCGACATGTTTTACGCGGAGATCCGCTCCGACGACACACGCCTCGGGCTCGACACGTTCGAGACCGCCCACGAGGCCGCCCGTGCGTACGGCGCGGCGGCGTGGCGCCTCCGACGGCCTCGGGCGCAGATGAACTTCTAGGACGTGTTCACGTGCGAGCAGGCGTAGGAGATCACGCCTCCCCACGTCTGGTCACCGAGGAGGACCGTCGCCTCGCGCGCAATTGGGAGCGCCGCCTCTTGATCGCCGAGACTGACGAGGCCGCCATGACTGAGTGGCGCGCGCTTCCCGGAGGACGTCGTCGTCGAGAACGAGTTTTGGACGTAGAGGAGGACGGAGCGAGTTGCGCGTCGCCAGGACAAGCGTGCGCGCAAGGCACTGGTGAATGCCCAGATAAACAACCCGGAGACGAGCTGGGGCTCGGACGATTCTCGATGGGGGGACGCGTTTACGTCGTTAGACTACACCACCGAGGAGGAGGAGGAGTAGTCGTCGTCTAGGTGTTTTTATTTTATTAGCATGTTTTATGAATTTGAATTTGCTTGTTAGTTTGAATTTGAATTTTTAATGTTTGCCGATGAATTGTTTATGTTGATTTATTTTGTGTATATTTTGGTCGCGCGCGTTCTATTTTTACCGTGCCTGCTGAAGCGCTACTACGGCGCGCTAAATTTTGCAGCGCCTGGAAAAGCTACCACGCGCAGACGCTAAAACACTATTTCGGCGCCCAAAAAAAAATTGCACGCTGTGCACCCGCGCATCTGTTGAAGATGCTCTAAGGAGAGCGGATTCAGGGAACGCAAGTGTCGGGCACCAAGTCGTTGATACTCCTCCAACGTATTTATAATTTTTGATTGTTCCATGCTATATATTATCGTTATACGATGCTTTTGGATATTTATTTACCAATTCATATTATTTTTTAGCACTAACCTATTAACCAGTGACCAGTGCCAGTTGTTGTTTTCTACATGTTTTTGGCTTTCCAGGTTTACCGTACCAAACAAAGTCCAATTGCCACGAAATTTATTTACGAATTTTTCTGGACCAAAAGAAGGCCTGAAAGCTTCGGGAGAATACCGGAAGCTGCACGAGGGAGGCAGCACACATCAGGGCGTGCCAGGGGGTGGTCGCGCCCCGTTGTGTGCTGGCTCCCCTGGCGTCTCCCGACGCTCTCTGGCCTATAAATTCCAATGTTTCCAACCCCAGAGAGCCCCAGAGAGCCTCCCGAAACACTTTTTCCACCCCTCGAGTCTCTGTTCCGCCGTGTGCCCATCTGGAGCCCTGTTTCGGTGCCTTGCTGGAGGGGGGATCGATCATGGAGAGCCTCTACAGCAACTTTGCTGCTCTCATGGTGATGTGTGAGTAGTTCCCTACAGACCTACGGGTCTGTAGTTAGTACGTACATGGCTATCTCTCGCCCTCTCTTGATCTTCAATACAAAGTTCACCGCATCTTCGCGGTGATCTATTCGATGTAATCACTTTGTGCTGAGCGTTTGTTGGGATCCGATGAATTGTGGGTTTATGTTTAGATTATGAGTCTTCTCTGAATTCTATTATGATTCTTATTTGCATGATTATTATAGCTTCGTAAATCTCTCTGATCTATTGAAATAGTTTGGCCAACTAGGTTGATATTTCTTCAGTGAAAGGGGTGCGTTGTAGTGGATTCAATCTGGCAGTGCTCTATATCCCAGTGAGAGGAAGGGACAAGACACGTCTTTGTATTGTTGCCACTAAGGATAAAACGATGGGGTTAATTCATATTGATTGAGTTTTCTTTGTCTACATCATGCCATCGTTCTCCAAGCATTACTCTGTTTGTCATAAACTTAATACTTAGAGAGGCAAGCATAGAAGCGCTCTCGACGTGGAGTAATAGTAATAGGTGCAGGCAGGAGTTGGCCTAATTGCTTATGGACGTGATGCCTATATAAACATGATCATTGCCGTGAAAAAATATTGCATAACTATGCGCTTTCTATTAATTGCCCAACAGTAATTTGTTTACCCACCGTATGCCTACTACATGAGAGATGCCATGTAACAGCCCGAGACCAACGCTCCACATGCTTTCCATGTTTGTCGTGACCGCCACATTAATTATTTGTTTGTTGCATTGCATCATGTCATCATGTCATTATTTTTGCAACTCAATTAAATAAATTGTATGCATCTTCGGTCCATTTAAATTGAGGGAATTCACATGGTGAGTCTCTTGATAACATATCCTCCCAATATTTTAGGGAGCTACTATAAAATATTCCAATATTTTGAAATCACCCATTAACACACACGCAATTGAAATTTCTTTTGATTCCAAATATTCTAAGTCCGTGTTCTTTCTCTTTTCACCCCATTTGAAGTTGTGGCGCTTTGAATTATTTTTTAGTAGCCACATGTCAAGATTCCAGCTCAATTGGGATTTATTTGGCCCTCCAAATAAATCGATTGGCTTCTATTTTGTTTTTCTGTAATAAAAGAGGAAACCCTTTTTTCTCTCTTCTTTTAGACTATCCCAGCAGCTTGCCCATTTGGGCTAAGGCCCAGTCGCGCCCCTCCTAACCCTAGCTCCTCTCGATCTCTCTCTCTCGAACCCCTCGCTCCTCTCCCGACCGCCGCCACCTGCACTCACACGCACGCACTCCCACGCGAACCCTCGACCATTCCCTCTCGTCTCTCCTCGCGTCGTCGCACAGGGAGGAGCCCCCGCGTCCCGACCCTTCCCTCGCACCTCCAACCCCCTCAGCCGAGCCGCCGCCGGTTGGAGACCACGTGCGCCACCACTGGTCGGCCTCCGCCTGCCTACCCTGACCAGCGCCGCGTCCGGGCCCTCCCGGCCTCCTTCCCGCCTCGCCGGCTTCGCCCTGGCCTCCGACCTTCGCCGGAGCCGCCCACCGGAGCTGCCTGCGCCGCGCCGCGCCATGGCCTCCGACCAAGTCTCGCGTCGCCTCGCCCCTTTTCTGCCTTGCCTCGCGCCGCCGCGACCAGGGGCTCGAGCTCCTCATCTCCGGTCGTCCGCCTCGCTTCGGTCCTCTCCCTCCCTTGGTTCCTCCCTTTTCTCTGACTCTGCTCCTCACCCGTGTTGTTGCCGCTGTTGTTTGTCTCGTGCAGAATGCCATGGCCGCCCGTAGTCTTCTACTTTGAGGTGAGCGTGCCCAGTGCCTCCACCTTCCCATGCTCGCCTTGCCCAAGCCGCTGCTTGCTGCCGCTGCATGCGCTGCATGCCCCGCCTCATGTGCGCTTGCCACTTCTCCTCAAGCTCCGCCTCCACCCACCCGTGCACATCCTGCTAACTTCATTTGCCGAGCTGCACCACGCCTCCACCACTTGCTGCTACCGGTTGTCGTGGATGCCAAGGTTGGCCTCCGTGAATGTTGCGAGTACCACGACTCCTGAACGAACGTTGCCTTAGTGGGCTTCACCAAGTACCCCTTCGTCGCAAGACCAAGACCACCTCCGACCTGAGCGTCCCTTGAATGTGTCAAGTTCGACTCCATCGCCAAGAATGAATGCACGACGACCCTGGATTGGAACCGCAAAATTGGCAAGTACCCATCGACCGCCAAGTTCATCTACGAAACATGTACGACTACCATCGCCGAAGACCGTCAAGTGAACAACTACCATCGTGAGAACGACTACTTCCACGACGACCACACGAACATCTACCCCACACCGAACCATTCCGCCTTGCCCGCACGCTTGAAAGGTATAACCCCAAGACGATCGCGTTGTGATGAACTTGTGATATATGAGAAGCATGTTTCAATGTGTGTATCCATCCATGGACGTTAGTTGCACTCCCTCGTTTTGCCATGCCACCAACACGTGGGACACTGATACGTCTCCAACGTATCTATAATTTTTGATTGTTCCATGCTATTATATTATCTGTTTTGGATGTTTTATATGCATTAATATGCTATTTTATATTATTTTTGGGACTAACCTATTAATCTAGAGCCTAGTGCCAGTTTCTGTTTTTTCCTTGTTTTTGAGTATTGCAGATAAGGAATATTAAACGGAGTCCAAATGGAATAAAATCTTCGGAATAATTTTTCTTGGACCAGAAGCAACCCAGAGGACTTGGAGACCAAGGCAGGGGAGCCACCGTGTGACGACAAGCCACAGGGGCGCGCCCTAGGGGGGGCGCCCCCCTGGCTTGTGGCCCCACGGCAACTCCTCCAACCCTATTCTTCGGCCTATAAATTCAGAAATATTCCCTGGATACCAAAGAGAGCCACGAAAACACTTTTCCGCCGCCAGGAGCCTCGGTTCCCGTGAGATCCAATCTTGGAGCCTTTTCCGGTAATCTGCCGGAGGGGGATTCGATCACGGAGGGCATCTACATCAACTCCATTGCCCCTCCGATGATGCGTGAGTAGTTCACCACAGACCTTCGGGTCCATAGCTAGTAGCTAGATGGCTTCTTCTCTCTCTTTGCTCTTCAATACCATGTTCTTCATGATCTTCATGGAGATCTATCCGATGTAATACTCTTTTGCGGTGTGTTTGTCGAGATCCGATGAATTGTGGGTTTATGTTCAGATTATCTATGAATATTATTTGAGTCTTTTCTGAATTCTTATATGCATGATTTCATATCTTTGCAAGTCTCTTCGAGTTATTGGTTTGGTTTGGCCAACTAGATTGGTAATTCTTGCAATGGGAGAAGTGCTTAGTTTTGGGTTCAATCTTGCGGTGTCCTCACCCAGTGACATAGTAGGGGTAGCGAGGCACGTATTGTATTGTTGCCATCGAGGATAAAAAGATGGGGTTTTCATCATATTGCTTGAGTTTATCCCTCTACATCATGTCATCTTACCTAATGCGTTACTCTGTTCTTCATGAACTTAATACTCTAGATGCAGGCAGGAGTCGGTCGATGTGTGGAGTAATAGTGGTAGATGCAGAATCATTTCGGTCTACTTGACACGGACGTGATGCCTATATGCATAATCATTGCCTTGGATATCTTCATAATTATTCGCTTTTCTATCAATTGCTCGACAGTAATTTGTTCACCCACTGTAATACTTGCCATCATGAGAGAAGCCTCTAGTGAAACCTATGGCCCCCGGGTCTATTTTCCATCTTATACTTTCAGATCTAAAACCAAAAATACCTTGCTGCATTATTTTTACTTTTGTTTTACTTTCCGTTTAAGCAATCTATTCTATCTATCTCTATCAGATCTCATCCTTGCAAGTAACCGTGAAGGGATTGACAACCCCTTTATAGCATTGGGTGCAAGTGTTTGATTCTTTGTGTAGGTACATCTATTGGGGACTTGCTTGTATCTCCTACTGGATTGATACCTTGGTTCTCAACAACTGAGGGAAATACTTATCTACTTTGCTGCATCATCCGTTCCTCTTCACGGAAACCAACGCATGCTCGAGAAGTAGCAAGAAGGATTTCTGGCGCCGTTGCCGGGGAGATACATAGCAAGTCAAGAGAAGAACTTTCCCGTCAACTTGTCAATTTCTGACGTGGTTGCCGGAGAGATCTACATCAAGCCTACCAAGTACCCATCACAAACTCATCTCTTGCATTTACTTTATTTGCCATTTGCCTCTCGTTTTCCTCTCCCCCACTTCACCAATTTGCCGTTTTCTTCGCCCTCTTCTTTGTTTGCCCTTTTTCTCGCCGGATCTCTTTGTTTGCTTGTGTTGCCATGTGCCTTCTATATGCTTGCATCTTCGCTTGCTAAAAATCTATTGATATGGATCCTCATCCACTTGCTAATGTTTTTAAAAGACCAAACTATGATGAACCAATTGCTAGTGAGTTGAGTGCACTTGATTATCTCTATGAAGTTTTGCTTGAAAATCATGAATCTGAAAATTTTGATGAAGTGTTGAAAGAAGAAATCTATAAGGTGATTCATGATAGCTCCTTGATTGAAAAGCATGATTGCAATGATATTGTTATAAATTCTATTAATATCTATTGTGCTAATGATATGCAAACCCACAAGCTTGGGGATGCTATATTTGATGAGTCTGCTATGACCACTACTTATTGCAATGATCATGATTGGGGTGATAATGCTTCTTATGATCTTGATAATTTATTTAATACTCATGATGAATATGATATCAAAAGTGGGTTTGGAGAGGTCATGACTTTAGTTAATGATAATCCCACTATTTTGGAAGAGTGTCAACTTTGCATGCATGTGGATCATGAAGAGAAAATTTTATATGATAGTTATATTGTTGAATTCCTTCATGATGATACTGAAATTTATTATGAGGGAGGAACATATGCTTGTAGGAATTGCAATAATATCAAGTTTCCTCTCTATGTGTTCAAAGTTTTGAAGTTATGCTTGTTTTGCCTTCCTATGCTAGTTGATTCTTGTTCCCATAAATTGTTTGCTCACAAGATACCTATGCATAGGAAGTGGGTTAGAATTAAATGTGTTTTTCATGAGATTCATGATGCTCTCTTGCATATTTCAATTACTACTTTTTATGTGAGCATCATTGAAATCATTATGCCTAGCTAGGGGCGTTAAACAATAGCGCTTGTTGGGAGGCAACCCAATTTTATTTTTGCTTTCTGTTTTTTTGTTTCTGTTTTGGTGTGTTTTACACATTATTACTTCTGTAATAATTGTGTTTTCTTGTTTAAATTAGTGTTTGAGCCAAGTAAGACCTTTGGGATGGTCTACGGTGTTTGTTGATTTGATTTTGCTGAAAAACAGAAACTTTTGCTCTCAGTCCAGGAATTTTGTAAATTCACTGGAACGTGCTTTTGATCTGAAATTTTTACACAAGATTGATATACAAATTTCCCTGATTGTCCTAATTTTTCAGAATTTTTGGAGTTACAGAAGTATTCGAAGTCTATAGATTACTACAGACTGTTCTGTTTTTAACAGATTCTGTTTTCTTTGTGTTGTTTGCTTATTTTGATGAATCTATGGGTTGTATCGGGGGGTATGAACCATGGAGAAGTTAGAATACAGTAGATATTACACCAATATAAATAAATAATGGGTTCACAACAGTACCTAAAGTGGTGATTTATTTTTCTTATACTAACGGATCTCATGAGTTTTCTGTTGAGTTTTGTGTTGTGAAGTTTTCAAGTTTTGGGTAAAGATTTGATGGACTATGGAATAAGGAGTGGCAAGAGCCTAAGCTTGGGGATGCACAAGGAACCCCAAGCCATATTCAAGGATACCAAAAAGCCTAAGCTTGGGGATGCCCCGGAAGGCATCCCCTCTTTCGTCTTCAATCCATCGGTAAATTTACTTGAGGCTATATTTTTATTCACCACGTGATATGTGTTTTGCTTGGAGCGTCTTGTATGATATGAGTCTTTGCTTTTTAGTTTGCCACAATCATCCTTGCTGCACACACTCTTTTTGAGAGAGACACGCTGAATCGTGAATTTATTAGAATACTCTATGTGCTTCACTTATATCTTTTGAGCTAGGCAATGTTGCTCTAGTGCTTCACTTATATCTTTTTAGAGCACGGTGGTGTTATATTTTATAGAAATTATTGAACTCTCGTACCTCACTTATATTATTTTGAGAGTTTCTTAAAACATCATGGTAATTTGTTTAGGTTATGATTTTAGTCCTAATATAATGGTCATCCAAGAGGGATATAATAAAAACTTTCATATTAAGTGCATTGGATACTATGAGAAGTTTGATTCCTTGCATATAGTTTTGAGATAATGGAGATGGTAATATGAGAGTCATGCTAGTGAGTAGTTGTGAATTGGAAGAGATACTTGTGTTAAAGTTTGCGATTCCCGTAGCATGCACGTATGGTGAACCGTTATGTAACGAAGTCGGAGCATGATTTGTTTAATGATTGTCAACCTTTGTGTGAGGGTCGGGAGCGCGCGATGGTTAACTCCTACCAACCTCTCCCCTAGGGGCATGCGTCTAATGCTTTGTTTGATAACTAATAGACTTTTGCAATAAATATGTGAGTTCTTTATGACTAATGTTGAGTCCATGGATTATACGCACTCTCACCCTTCCACCTTTGCTAGCCTCTCTAGTACCGCGCAACTTTCGCCGGTACATCAAACCCACCTTCCTCAAAACAGCCACCATATATTTTCCTCAAAACAGCCACCATACCTACCTATTATGGCATTTCCATAGCCATTCCGAGATATATTGCCATGCAACTTCCACCGTTCCGCTTTTCATGACATGCACCATCACTTTCATCTTGTATATAGAGTCATATTTTGTCATAGGTATCGAGTTGTAATTTTCTTTTTTTTGAGTTGTAAGTAAATAAAAGTGTGATGATTTTCATTATTAGAGCATTGTCCCATGTGAGAAAAGGATGATGGAAGCCATGACTCCCTCACAAGTTGGGATGAGTATCCGGACTTTACAAAAAAATAAAAGAGGCCAGCGAAGCCCAAATAAAAAAAAAGAGGCCAAAGATGCCCACCAAAAAGAAAAAAAAGAAAAAAAAAGAGAGAAAGAGAGAAGGGACAATTGCTACTATATTTTTCCACACTTGTGCTTCAAAGTAGCACCATGATCTTCATGATAGAGAGTCTCCTATTTTGTCACTTTCATATAACTAGTGGAGTTTCATCTTGCACGACCACTTAGTTTTCTTTTTGAGCTTTCATACACTTATAGCTCTATGTGCATTTGTTGCATGGCAATCCCTACTCACTCACATTGATATCTATCGATGGGCATCTCCATAGCCCGTTGATACGCCTAGTTGATGCGAGACTATCTTCTCCCTTTTTCCTTGCAACCTCCACCATATTCTATTCCACCTATAGTGCTATATCCATGGCTCATGCTCATGTATTGCGTGAGAGTTGAAAAGGTTTGAGAACACCAAAAGTGTGAAACAATTGCTTGACTTGTTCATCGGGGTTGTGCATGATTTAGATACTTTGTGTAGGGAAGATGGAGCATAGCCAGACCATATGATTTTGTAGGGATAACTTTCTAAGGCCATGTTATTTCGAAAGGACACAATTGCCTTGTTGGTGTGCTCGAAGTATTACTGTTTTTATGTCAATATTAGACTATTGTTTTGAATCTTACGGATCTGAATATTCATGCCACAATAAAGAATATTACATGGATAAATATGTTAGGTAGCATTCCACATCAAAAATTCTGTTTTTATCATTTACCTACTCGAGGACGAGCAGGAATTAAGCTTGGGGATGCTTGATACGTCTCCAACGTATCTATAATTTTTGATTGTTCCATGCTATTATATTATCTGTTTTGGATGTTTTATATGCATTAATATGCTATTTTATATTATTTTTGGGACTAACCTATTAATCTAGAGCCTAGTGCCAGTTTCTGTTTTTTCCTTGTTTTTGAGTATTGCAGATAAGGAATATTAAACGGAGTCCAAACGGAATAAAATCTTCGGAATAATTTTTCTTGGACCAGAAGCAACCCAGAGGACTTGGAGACCAAGGCAGGGGAGCAACCGTGTGGCGACAAGCCACAGGGGCGCGCCCTAGGGGGGGGGGGCGCCCCCCTGGCTTGTGGCCCCACGGCAACTCCTCCAACCCTATTCTTCGGCCTATAAATTCAGAAATATTCCCTGGATACCAAAGAGAGCCACGAAAACACTTTTTCGCCACCAGGAGCCTCGGTTCCCGTGAGATCCAATCTTGGAGCCTTTTTCGGTAATCTGCCGGAGGGGGATTCGATCACGGACGGCATATACATCAACTCCATTGCCCCTCCGATGATGCGTGAGTAGTTCACCACAGACCTTCGGGTCCATAGCTAGTAGCTAGATGGCTTCTTCTCTCTCTTTGCTCTTCAATACCATGTTCTTCATGATCTTCATGGAGATCTATCCGATGTAATACTCTTTTGCGGTGTGTTTGTCGAGATCCGATGAATTGTGGGTTTATGTTCAGATTATCTATGAATATTATTTGAGTCTTTTCTGAATTCTTATATGCATGATTTCATATCTTTGCAAGTCTCTTCGAGTTATTGGTTTGGTTTGGCCAACTAGATTGGTAATTCTTGCAATGGGAGAAGTGCTTAGTTTTGGGTTCAATCTTGCAGTGTCCTCACCCAGTGACATAGTAGGGGTAGCGAGGCACGTATTGTATTGTTGCCATTGAGGATAAAAAGATGGGGTTTTCATCATATTGCTTGAGTTTATCCCTCTACATCATGTCATCTTACCTAATGCGTTACTCTGTTCTTCATGAACTTAATACTCTAGATGTAGGCAGGAGTCGGTCGATGTGTGGAGTAATAGTGGTAGATGCAGAATCGTTTCGGTCTACTTGACACGGACGTGATGCCTATATGCATAATCATTGCCTTGGATATCTTCATAATTATTCGCTTTTCTATCAATTGCTCGACAGTAATTTGTTCACCCACCGTAATACTTGCCATCATGAGAGAAGCCTCTAGTGAAACCTATGGCCCCCGGGTCTATTTTCCATCTTATACTTTCAGATCTAAAACCAAAAATACCAAAAATACCTTGCTGCATTATTTTTACTTTTGTTTTACTTTCCGTTCAAGCAATCTATTCTATCTATCTCTATCAGATCTCATCCTTGCAAGTAACCGTGAAGGGATTGACAACCCCTTTATAGCGTTGGGTGCAAGTGTTTGATTCTTTGTGTAGGTACATCTATTGGGGACTTGCTTGTATCTCCTACTGGATTGATACCTTGGTTCTCAACAACTGAGGGAAATACTTATCTACTTTGCTGCATCATCCGTTCCTCTTCATGGAAACCAACGCATGCTCGAGAAGTAGCAGACACCCAGTTACCGGGAACACTCCCCCTCTCTCTTGCATGCTCCTCACACACCCACACTTTCTTGTGCACCGGCATCTCGATGAGTTGCCGGAACAACGGAATGTTGTCGTGGCACCGTTTCCGTTTTCGTTGCCGTGGCACCCCTTTCTTTCCGTCATGGTGACAAATGCTTCATATCATGTTTTATGTCAATGTTTTCATAGCATCTAACTTGATCATGTCATCCTCATGCATGTTAACAACATCTAAATTGTTGGTTGTTTTAAAATTTCCAAAAATGCCATGCTAAAATGGTTTTTATCATAAGTAAATAACCGTAGCTCCGTTTAAAATGTTCCACATATGTAACTTGACTATAAAAATGTGTAGAATCACATGGTGCATTTTGTTTTCCTATTTAATAAATATAAATATGCTTAGGACAGATCTGTACCAAACTCATAATTTGCATATGGGGTCATTTCAAAAATGCTATGTGTTGCTTTCGGCCTCATTTAAAATGCCTAGATGATGTAGTTGTGTATGATTCACCTCTTGCCATGATGAAAAACATTTAAAATTATTGTTTAGTTAAACAACATTAACCGCATTTCTTGTAACATGGAGAGTTATTATTTTGTTGTATGTATGTTCTCATTCTCCATTTAAAATTGCTTTAATTCCATCTTCACCTCATGCCATGACCACCCATGTTAAACAACATTTAATATTGGTGAGTACATAAACAAGAGTGAACTAAATAATTTGAATGTGGAGTTTCGTCAATATGCAACTCGTCGCATATTGTGCCTCACTTAATGTGTAGAAGTTGATTGTTATGCTTTGTCATGTCATACATAACATGCATCATCCTTGTTGTGCATCATATCATGAATATGTTGTGGTGTTTACCGTGTCATTTGTTTGTTTCCGAATTGCTTCTTCTCGATAGAGTTCCGAAACCGATTCAGAGTGTGAGGATTCGTTCGACTACGTCCCATTCGTCTACTTCATGGATTCGTTCTTCTTCCAAGCGGGATCTCAGGCAAGATGAACATTTCCCTGGATACCACTACTATCATTGCCATGCTAGTTGTATCGTTTCTATCGCTATGTCTCGCTACCTACCACTTGTTTGTCAAGCCTTCCAAGATGCCATGATAAGCCTCCAACCCTCCATATCCCAGCAAACCATTGTTTGGTTATGTTACCACTTGCTCAACCCTTCTTATAGCGTTGCTAGTTGCAGGTGCAAGTTGTTTCCATGTGCCAACATGGATATTTTTGAGATATCACAATATTATTGCTATTTAATTTAATGCACATATATACTTGGTAAAAGGTGGAAGGCTTGGCCTTTTGCTCAGTGTTTTGTTCCACTTTTGCTGCCCTAGTTACTTGTGTACCGGTGTTATGTTCCATATTGAGCGCTCCTAACATGCTTGGGGTTGTTATGGGGACCCCCTTGATTTTCGTTTTGGGATAAAACTCTTCTGGCAAGGCCCAACATTGGTACTATTTGCTTAATGACAACTAAAATATGCATAGGGCATGATCACCCCGTGGATAATTAATCAACCCCCGGGCCAGTACTCCTCATGAGTGTTGGTCCAAAATAGAGCACTGTGCGGGGCCACCCCAGGGCAACTTGGGTGATTTCTATCAGGCCACGGTACACTAGCTCACCCGGTCATGTCCTGAGAACGAGATACGCGGCTCCTATCGGGTTCGTCGGCACGCCGGGCGGCCTTGCTGGATTTGTTTTACCTTTCTCGAACGTCTTGTGCATGGGATTCCGAGGATACTTTGGGATATCTCGAGGTTGAGGTTTTCCATCGGAATTCTGAGGATACTACGGGCTATCCCGCGGTTGAGGTCTTCCACGCAACGTGTGGCAAGTTTGTGATGGATGAGTTGGAGCACCCCTGCAGGGTTAAATCTTTTCGAGAAGCCGTGCCCGCAGTTATGTGGCAACTTGGAAATTTGTTTAACATCCGGTCATAGAAAACTTGAAGTAAACTCAAATAAAATACACCAACCATGTGCGTAACCGTGTCTGTCTCTACTCGTGAGTTCTAAACCGAGAGAGAACATGGTGGGGTTATGTTTGACTCGTAGGTAGTGATGGTGTCCTGAACTAGGGGGTACTCACCACGTCGTCTCCCGACCAGTGGGTCGGGCCGGGGACCCCCAGGAAGGTTTACTAATGGGCCACTTCGGGCAGCCCATGATGCATACAAGGGAGATTCCACAAGACTTGGCGCACAAGACAAGGACTCCTCTAAGCACTAGGCCTACGGTGCATTATATAAATCGAGGCCAGGCTAGTCAATATACAACCTCAATCTCATATTCATTACGACAATCTCGTGGTAGATACTTGTACTATGTACTATCCCCATATCAATACAATCAAAAGCAGGACGTACGGTATTATCTCCTTGAGAGAGCCCGAACCTGGGTAAAATCCTGTGTCCATGTTACCATCACTCCAAGACGCCTAGCTTAGGACCCCTACTACGAGATATGTCGGATTCGACGCCGACATTGGTGCTTTCATTGAGAGCCTGTTGGGCGTCGTCACGGGTCGATGGATGATCAGGTTCGTCCCATATCAATTTTGGTCTGAGATCGGCCGTCTGTACCCATTCAACATCTATGTGTCTGCACAACAGAGGACCGTGTTACGGTGGCAGCCAGACCAGAGCTGGAACACATCTGGAGCAGATCAACTAAGCGTGGGCCTCGTGCCGCAAGCAACCAAGGAGACTGGAACAACTCTGCTCGGAAATCTTACATGCAGGAATAATTCCCTGCAATGGTTGATTACTCCATGGATGATATGTCACGAGGATATCAATTGTCCTTGGGAAAAGGGTTAGCGTCGTCGATCTTGCCTGATGCGGAGACCAAACGATGCTGCATCATGTGAAGCATCAAAACTCTTAAAAATTCAGAAGACTACTAGTACGTGTGCTTGTATCCATGTACTACGTAAGAGCAATTGAGGCGTCAAGGTAGCACACGCCCAGCGCTACATCACGTCACATAATTTCAAGTTTTATTTCTCCTAGCTATTCGTTTAGCATGTAAAATTAGTACATACAGAATATTTTTGGTTGGTCTGTACCGTGTTATTTTTGCAGAGTTATTTTGCTGACACATGTACATGGCATTTTTTGTCCGCGTCGATCTGGCGAGCTTCTCGCCGGCCCACTCCTTTTTCACAGCCTGTCGAAGGTTCAAATTCAATTGTGACCATACCTGTCGTCACCTCGGCCAGCTGACCTACACGTTGGAAACCTGGTCAAACCAACCTCGACGACCAGGCTGTGCTTACAGGATTATCTACTTCGCATAAATTAATTGTGCAGTTTTTTTCTCTCTCTATCATTATTATTATTTTTTGTTTGCACTATTTTATATGTGCAGGTAATCGGCTTCGACAGCGTCACACGGTCACCTCAGCGTGCTAGTGTTGTCGTCCCTCCTACGTCGACCAAATCGTGTCGTTGCCATGGTGCCCTGCCCTGCGTCGGCATCGTAGTGATGTCGCTTTTTCAAACCGACATTCACCTCGTCGACCTGTTTCGACACGTCGGCTGACGTGGGGGCTCCGGCGTCACCTCGGCTAGACCGGGGGCTTCGCCATCGCTTCATCGACCTAATCCGGGGACTTTGGTGTCACCCTGTCGGCTTACTCTGCCGCCTCGGCTAGACCAGGGGCTTCGCCTCGACACATTTGGCAGTGTTGTGTTATTGCTTCATCAAGCTGAGCTGTTCGCACGGCCACCTCGGGACCGGCTTGGGGGCTGGGACCTCGTCCCACCGCAGCTCGGACCGCGTCATCAACACTGAGCACATTAACCAGCTAAGTCGCTTTCATGCTCAACTTTTTTCAATTTTTAATTTTTGCTCGGTTCGACCAAGCATTATATTTGTGTTAAATAAAAAAGTTTGTTTGTTAAAAACACTTCCTTTTCCCATGATAACTGGGGGCTTCGCCGTCACGCTGCCGAACTACTCTGTCTCCTCGGCTGGGCCGGGGGCTTCGCCTCGCCGCAGCAACCGTGTTGCGTTGCCACTTCTCGAACCGATCTCTTCACTCGATTACCTCGGGCTTGGGGTCTGGGACCTCGGCCAGGCCGAGGACTACGTCTCCGTCCTGTCACAACCCCGGACCGCACCGAGCACATTAACCAGCTAAGTCGTTTTCGTGCTCAGCTCTCTTTGAAATTTTACTTTTTGTTCGGTTCAACCAAACATTATATTTTTTGTTAAACAAAAAAAATGTTTGTTAAAAACTTTGTTTGTTAAAAATGTCCTTACCCGATTTAACCGGGGGCTCTTTAATTTGTATGAGCCGTTTTATAATAAATGTGTTTTCTTCTTGGTCGTTGCAGAGTTTTTTTCTACTACTCCTTTTTCCGACACTAGTGTGTGGTCAATAGCCGAATAGCCTGGTTTCTTTCTAAAGCCGCTCGAGTTTAGTTCGCTAAACAGGCCTCGGAGAAACACTCCGCCTTTGGGATATGGAGGTTGAAGCCAAAGGCTGACCCGCTTGGAGTCTGGAGATCGAATGTATCATGTTAAAGCACGACCAAAGCACGAATTAATTTTAATACCAATTTTTGAGTGGCACCAAAAAAACTTGATTTAGTTCAGACGTCGAAGTTTTTACATAAGTTTTTTGGCTTTTCGAGGTTATGGCACTTTTAAGCTACTTGTATGTTTTTCTTTGAGGATGCGGGACATCCTCATGGACGAGGTGCCCTGCATAATAATTTAGCTCGGGAGCTCTTTTCCGACCCACAACTCGGTATCTTTCCTGCCGACTTACACCTCGGCATTGGCGAAACGCACATGACATCTGGACTAGTTCCCGAGGAGATTCGATCCTCAGGTTGGTCGGCCGCACCCAACCTGAGTCTCGGGGGATATTGTGCATAGCTCTCGTAGTACAACGTCAAATGCCTTCAAAGTATCGGTAATATCAATGGGGGACTGCGACTAGAGCCGAACCCACCAAAGGCCAAGGTACTCCGAGGAGTCCTCGCCAAAACGTTCTCGGATATTGCTTTATATGCATCAGTTTCGAATTGTGTCTTCGGTCAATAGTTGGGTTGCCCTGCTCCTGTGATTGCCTCCTACATTCTGTTTTGTTCGGCTAGGTGTGCAAAGGGAGAACCACTGCAACTGTACTTCCGATTTAACTGGTCAAGTACCTAAGTGGAGAAAGCCGAAAACTGACTGTCACAATGAGCACCAACTGGTCAGCGATCCGATGACTCTGTCAAACTATAGACCTGATGTGGACATAGCCTCCACATATATGATCAAAAATATTATCCACATATACAATAATCAGGTGATTTCTGTTAATAATTTCGTAAATTATTATTTTGTTGCTCCGAACGGAAATACAACACAGTCTTTTATTTTATGCAGGTTTAACAAAGATTTATACAAACCGCGTGTCAAGATACGAAGGTGTATATGTACACATACATAGGGGTGTGTGTATAAATATATACATGCATGCGAGCACCCACAACATGGTGTTGTCATCCACCGTCCTTGCATGCATGCCTTCCATCACCGAACCATCCATCCCATCCATCATGCATGCACTACAAGGAGACACTCCATCCCATCCATCATGCATGCACGACAAGGAGACACCGCTACAGGGGAGTAATTTTGTTTTGGTTCAATATTTCAAGAGGAGTAACGTGTTTGGCCAAAGAACTCCCTGTGCGCTACCTCACGACGGGCTAACACGTCATCAAGTCAACCGAAGCAAGCAATGTCCGGTCCCAGTACGGCACGTCGTCCGTGGCATAGCGAACCGACTCGGCCACACGTCGTTCTTTAATAAATAGCTAGTTATTGGTAGGGTTTAGACTCGGGTTTTATTGTATTGTTTAGCTACTGCTACAAATCGCATCTACGAGACGTGTAGGACTACCGCCTTGTCAGATCCATAGTGGAACCCCAACTTTTCATCTAGTTTGTGTGCTCAATTTATTATCCGCAATTTCAGATTGCAATCACCATTGTTCTTGCTGGTTCTTCGGTTGCTTGCAGGAACTCTAACCTCGTTGTTCAGGTTGATCGTGCCTACGGCAAGGTCAATAACCATCGGAGATTGGTTTAGTGATTGTCGAGGCGTATCGTCGGGTACGGTATAGCCAGATCGTCAAGGTCAAAATCCACCAAATCGATAGTTATCCCCACTCTCATCGAAAGATCAGGCCGCCGTCACATCAAGACCGATAGAGGTTACCCCGTAGGCTTTTCATAAATTTGGCCGGAGTGTTGATGGCTTGACCTCGAGTGACGCCGAACACTAACCGGGGGCTAGTAACTGGCCTCCCAAACTTTAAGCTCCTATGACTAAGTGAAAGTTATAAAGCCTAGATATCTGATTTCCTCGTTTCCGCTAACACAACCGCCTCCGGGCACCGAGACGTCGGCTAAGGGTTGTCTTGTTACTGTGGAAACACCCTGCGTAGCATCTACGAAGGGGTAGAAGCCGACGATGGGCCACTCTCAAATGATAAACGGTCACAAAGGAGTCAAAATAGCATATAGCATAAAAGTATTTGAATTCAATATGCGAGTGTTGCCTTCTGTAATCATCGTTATAAAGCCATAAATATGCATCAATTTGCCTTAAGATTTTGGCCAAGCTGGGTTGCCTGGCTCCTGTGCTTACCCCCTACGTTCCCAATTGTTTGGCTAGGGGGTAAAGGGAGCACCTCTGTGATTATTACGTCTGGGTCATCCGGGTTAGTACCTCAGACTGGATGAAGCCGAAAGCTAGCCATCTTAAGAATATAATTGGTCGGCAACGATGGAAGTGAAAATTTCGGTTCATTAAAGACCACAGAGTTCGGGAACATTCCCCAAACTAAATCCGCAATATTTTCCTCCCACATTGATCGGAATTGAGGTTTCACGATCATGGTCAACATGATATCCTGGGAAAAGGAACTTATAAATGAACTATTTTTCCCAGAAGATGTTTCTTACGTTAAGTAGTAATATAACATATCTCTCCGCGTACCTTTGTTTATATAACTGTATGGCCGGATTGCCTTGTTTGCCGTAAATCTTTGCCCCTATAAAGGCTTTATAAAGTAGGACAAACACTCCTCGGCTACTGGCCGAGGAGGTTGAAGCCGATGGTCGGTCAACAAAGTCTTGTACAATGCGGATCCGAGCATTAATGATGTGAAGTACTTTGATACATCGAATCATTACACATAAATTGTGTCAAACGTAACAAAGTTTGTGTCAAACAACTACCGATCCTTAATTCGACCACCCGTGCCCAAATTAAGGCTTGGGGGCTACTGCATTGCCTATTCAATGCAGCAAATTCAAGTGCAATACTATTTCCGAGGAGATTCGATCCTCAGGTCGGTCGGCCGCACCCAACCTGAGTCTCGGGGGCTACTGCACACCACGTTTTAATTCCTAAAGCATGCTGCCGAGCAAGGAATTGATCCTCAGACCGATTTCGTGAATCGTCCTGAGTCTCAGGGGCTACTGGGATCAGCGATTTTATGTTCACCTTCAGGTGTATCTCGGGTTTTAGGCCGATACATACCTTGAGGGCTACTGGCTATACATCTTGGTAGTAAATAAATTGCGGCGATCGGAACTAAATTCCGCAATAAACAGCCCGAGACCGAGGTGGTGCACCACCTCGGAAGTAGTCCGGCATAAAGCTTAGATGCGAATGGCTGGCTCCATAAAAGACTATTTCGGCATTTAAGCTCGGATGAACTCCTTCAAATTTTCAGAGACCGAGGTAATCTATGACACCTCGGATGTAGTCCGGCGTTGGAGCTCGGATGCCGACCAGCGTTGGAGCTCGGATGCAAGAGGACACCACCGCACGGGAAACACTTCAAACCCGAGGTGTGGCGTAAAAAATAATAAGGCATTGATAAAGGCCGAGAACTTAAAGGGGCTCCTCGGATGCCCGACGTGTGAACTCTTCGGATAGACCTTGGCGATCCTCAAGATCAGAGATGGGAAGATTTGTTGAACCAGTTTTCAAGACCGACGGCTGAAGATGAAGAAAAGTTCGGAAGAATCGAGGAGCGTCCCCAACTTGAAGACCGGTTCAGGGGGCTACTGATGGTGTCCTGGACTAGGGGGTACTCACTACGTCATCTCCCAACCAGTGGGTCGGGCCGAGGACCCCTAGGAAGGTTTACTAATGGGCCACTTCGGGCAGCCCATGATGCATACAAGGGAGATTCCACAAGACTTGGCGCACAAGACAAGGACTCCTCTAAGCACTAGGCCTACGGTGCATTATATAAACTGAGGCCAGGCTAGTCAATATACAACCTCAATCTCATATTCATTACGACAATCTCGTGGTAGATACTTGTACTATGTACTATCCCCATATCAATACAATCAAAAGTAGGACATAGGGTATTATCTCCTTGAGAGAGCCCGAACCTGGGTAAAATCCTGTGTCCATGTTACCATCGCTCCAAGATGCCTAGCTTAGGACCCCTACTATGAGATATGTCGGATTTGACGCCAACAGGTAGGTGTTTAGGATCACTTAGTGATCATTACTAGTTCACGTCTGTTTATGCGTAGATCACCCTTCTTATTCTTGTACTCGTAAGTTAGCCACTCAAATAAATGCTTAGTGCTTACTGCAGCCTCACCACTTAACCATACCTCACCCATTAAGCTTTGCTAGCCTTGATACCCTTGGAAATGAGATTGCTGAGTCCCTGTGGCTCACAGATTACTACAACAACAGTTGCAGGTACAGGTAATGCGATGCTTTGACGTGAGAGCGATGCTTGTTTGATTTGGAGTTCGTCTTCTTCATTGACCATAGGATGGGTTCCAGGCCGGCAGCCTGGGATAGCAAGGATGGATGTCGTTTTTATCGTTTGATTTCGTCCGTAGTCGGACCCTGCTCTTCTGTATGGTGTTTGAATGTATTGTTGTATTAATGTGATCATGATTTAGCTTGTGGCGAGTTAAGCCAATTCCATATACTCATATCCTCTTTACATGTACTTGTAATGATATCCATTCTTGCGAAACGACGAGATGCGCTTCTATCCCTATCGAGGCCCTCGAGCCAAAATAAGGATAGGACCACATCTTGGGCGTTACATGCCACCAGGGAACACTACGGCCCCCGGGTCTATTCACTTGCATATTTACAAAAGCTTTCATTACCTTCCCGCCATTTATTTTTCTTTTATTTATTTTGCAATTTACGTTATTCAACCATCATCTACACACTTCATTGGTTTGCAAATAACGAGTCCAAGGGGATTGACATCCCTCTTACCCGTGTTGGGTGCATGTGTTTGCTTCTTTGTGTGCAGTTGCTGAAGACGAGGGTTGCGTGCTACTCCTATTGGTTCGATAACCTTAGTTCTCACTGAGGGAAATGCTTATCTATACTGTGCTGCATCACCCGCTCCTCTTCGCGAAAAACCCAACGCAAATCACAAGTATCAGGAAGGATTTCTGGCGTCGTTGACAAGGAGTATCACCAACCTACTATCATGTACCTTCGCACAAATTATCATTCACTTGTTCTACTTTTTATTTGCTGTTATATTTTGCTTTCTTCATAAAAATAAAAAAAATAAAAAAAAATTTATCTTTGTTAGTTGCTAGTTTACTTCTTTACTTGCTAGTTTACTTGTTTTGCTTGTTACTTTGCTTGCTTGGTCACCATGTCTCAAGATACTACTAAGTTGTGTGACTTCTCAAATACTAATAACAATGATTTTATTAGTACTCCTATACCACTTGCCACTAGTGCGGAGTTTTATGATATTAATATTGCATTGCTGAATCTTGTGATGAAAGAACAATTTTCGGGAAGTCCTAATGAGGATCCCGCTGCTCATCTTAATACTTTTGTTGAATTATGTGATATGCAAAAGAAAAAGGATATCGATAATTATGTGGTCAAGCTAAAATTATTTCCTTTTTCATTGCGAGATAAAGCTAAGGCTTGGTTTTCATCTTTACGACGTAATAGTGTTAGAACATGGGATAAGTGTAAAGATGCTTTTATTGCCAGGTATTTTCTCCCTTCGAAATCAAATTATGAATTTTAAACAACATGATCAAGAACATGTTGCACAAGCTTGGGAGAGAATGAAATTGATGATTAGAAATTGCCCTACTCATGGTTTAAACTTGTGGATGATTATCCAAAATTTCTATGCTACACTAAACTTTGTGTCTAGAAATCTTCTAGATTCTGCTACAGGTGGTACCTTCATGGAGGTGACATTAGGAGAGGCCACCAAACTTCTGGACAACATCATGTCAAACTACTCTCAATGGCATGCCGAAAGAGCTCCAACCGGTAAGAAGGTAAATTCCGTCGAAGAAATCACTACTTTGAGTGAAAAAATGGATGCTCTTATGAAAATGGTTCCTAGTAAAAATGCTCATGATGATCAAAATGATGTGTCTTTGTCTACCTTGATTGAGAAAAATGATGATGCTATTGATGTGAACTTTATCTCGCGAAACAATTTCAACAACAATGCTTATAGAGGGAATTTCAATGCTAGACCGTATCCCGGTAATTCCTCTAGTAATTATGGAAATTATTATGGAAATTCTTCTACAAATAATAATAGGATATCCTCTGATCTTGAGAACACCATTAAATAATTTATTAGTTCTCAAAAGATTTTCAATACTATTGTAGAAGAGAAGTTGCATAAAGTTGATGATTTGGCTAAGAACATGGATAGGATTGCTCTTGATGTGGAAACTCTTAAAAATAAAATTTTGCCACCCAAGCATGATTTTATCCAAATATATATTAATTAAATTAAGGAGAGGACCGCTAAGTTGAAAGATAAGCGAGAATTCTTAGAAAAAGCTCTTCCATCCGGTTTTTACTGTAATCATGATGAAGATCTTAAAATGATTGGTACTTCTCCTATTGAATATTTATATACTAATCTGAAAATAAATGATAAAGGGACTATATACGAGTCAACTTTAGCTAGAATGCACCCCGTTTGCTTGAAGGGTGATGATTCTAATGATAAAATTGAAAAACGTGGGTTTGGAGTGGTCAAAACTTTAACTAGTGATGTGCCCACTATCTTGGATTACAAGGACTTTAATTATGAAAGTTGCTATTTAGTAGAATTTATTTCCTTGTTTAAATCCATTATTAGCTCACCCAATGATTATGAACAAAATAAAGCTTTTACTCAACATATAGTAGAAGCGATGATAAAAGCTTATGATGAGTAACTTGAGTTAGAAGTTTCTATTCCTAGAAAGTTGCATGATGAATGGGAACCTACTATCAAAATAAAACTGAAAGAATATGAATTCCATGCCTTGTATAATCTTTGTGCTAGTGTTTCAACAATACCTAAATCTCTTTGTGATGTGCTTGGTCTCACCGATATTCAAGATTGTTCCCTAAACTTGCATCTTGCGGATTCTACCATCAAGAAACCTTTGGGTAGAATAAATGATGTGCTTATTATTGCAAATATAAATTATTTGCTTGTATATTTCATTGTGCTTGATATTTAATGCATTCCTACTTGTCCAATAATACTTGGAAGACCTTTCTTACGAACTATAGGTGCAATTATTGATATGAAAGAGGGAAACATAAGGTTCCAATTTCCATTAAATAAAGGGATGGAACACTTCCCTGGGAATAAAATTAAGCCACCTTATGAATCTATCATTATATCTACTTATGGGTGGAGTATCAAAGATGACAACACTTGAAACTATGCTTTATGGCTAGCTAGGGCGTGAAACAATAGCGCTAGTTGGGAGGCAACCCAATAGTTATCTTATTTTCTTGCTTTTACTTTATGTTTGTTTTTGATAACATGATTATTTCCTCTGTAATGATTGTGTTTTTATGTTTAAATTGGTGTTTGTGCCAAGTAAATCCTTTGGGATCGACTTACATGATGAGTAGAATTGATACGGTGCAAAAACAGAAACTTCAACGCCCAGTGTAGAATTTCTCTGATTTTACTGGAACGTCTTTTTTATCTGAATTTTGTACACGGTATTGATATACAAATTCCTCAGCTTGTCATAATTTTTCAGAATTTTGGAACTTACATAAGTATAGGTTCTCTACAGATCATTACAGACTGTTCTGTTTTAGATAGATTTTGTTTTTGCTTGCATAGTTTGCTTTTTTTTTATGATGCTATGGATTGTATCGGGGGGTATAAGTCATGGAGAAGTTAGAATACAGTACCTTATGCAATAATAAAATAAGAATCAAATTATAACAGTACCTAAAGTATTTGATATGGTACTATACTAACGGATCTCACAAAGGTTTCTGTTAAATTTTGTGTGCTAAAGTTTTCAAGTTTTGGGTGCTATCACGATGGATGAAGGAATAAGGAGTGGCAAGAGACTAATCTTGGGGATGCCCAAGGCACCCCAAGGTAATATTCTAGGAATACTCAAGCGTCTAAGCTTAGGGATGCCCCAGAAGGCATCCCCTCTTTCGTCTCAATCCATCGGTATGTCACTTGGAGCTATATTTTTATTCATCACATGATATGAGTTTTGCTTGGAGTGTCGTTTGCTTTAGTTTATTTTTGCTTTAGTTTTTAACAATCATTGTTTGCTGGACACACCCACTTGAGAGAGACACAAGATCACCATGATTTATTGGAATACTCTTTGTGCTTCACTTATATCTTTTGAGCTTAGCAGTTGCTCTAGTACTTCACTTATATCTTTTAGAGCACGGTGGCGTATAGATTTTAAAGAAATAATTGCACTCTCATTCTTCACTTATATTTGTTTGAGAGTTATTAAATAGTGATGGTAATTTGCATGGGTTACAAGACTAGTCCAAAAATAATAAGTATTCAATGGGTGCATAATCAAAACCACATGTAGCACATAAAAGAGAAAATGTGGGTTAATGATATTGATGTGGTAATGTGAAAGGGCATGAGTGCATGATCATTTGTTAGTAAGAACATTGTGAATTAGAAGGTGTTAACTTGTTGTTCATCTAAATATTTTTCATGGCATGGTGATGATGTGTGAGCATTCTTATTCCTCGTTGAAATCCTAGTGTTGTTTAAGTCGGAGGCACGCGATGGTTAACTCCTCCCAACCTCCTCCCTAGGGGCATGCGAGTAGTACTTTGCTTCGAGAGAGCTAATAAAACCTTGCAATAAATATGTGAGTTCTTTATGACTAATGTGAATCCATGGATATACGCACTCTCACCACCTCATATTTGCTAGCCTCTTCGATACCGTGCATTGCCCATCCTCACCTCGAGGATCGGTGCAACATTCGCCGGTGCATCCAAACCTCGTGACATGATACGCTCTATTACACATAAGCCTCATTATATCTTCCTCAAAACAGCCACCATACCTACCTATTATGGCATTTCCATAGCCATTCCAAGATATATTGCCATCTAACTTCCACCGTTACATCATATGACTTGCACTTTCATTGCCATATTGCTTTGCGTGATCATATAAGTTGACATATTATTTGTGGCAAAGCCACCGTTCATCGTTTTCTTTTTATACATGTTACGCTTAATCATTGCACATCCTGGTACACTGCCAGAGGCATTCATATAGAGTCATACTATAGCTTTTCATATTGAGTTGTAAGTAAATAAAAGTGTGATGATCATCTTGTTAGGCCACTATCTCAGTGAGGAAAGGATGATGGAGACAATGATTCCCCCACAAGTTGGGACGAGACTCCGGACGAAGAATAAAAGAAAGAAAAAAGGGGAAAAGAGAGAAAAAGAAAAAGAAAAAGAAAATAAAAAGAAAAGAAAAAAATAAAATGAGAGAAAGGAGAGAAGGGACAGTGCTACTACCTCCTTTTCCACACTTGTGCTTCAAAGTGGCACCATGTTCTACATACAGAGAGTCTCTTGTTTTGTCACTTTCATATGCTAGTGGGAATTTTTCATTACAGAACTTGTCTTGTATATTCCGATGATGGACTTCCTGAAATGCCCGAGGTCTTCATGAGCAAGCAAGTTGGATGCACACCCACTTAGCTTCAGTTGCACCTTCATACTTATAGCTCTAGTGCATCCGTTGCATGGCAATCCCTACTCCTCGCATTGATATCTATTGATGGGCATCTCCATAGCCCATTGATATGCCTAGTTGATGCGAGACTTTCTTCTTCACTTTTACCCCTTTGAAACCTACCACCATATTCTATTTCACCTTTATGCTATATCCATGGTTCACACTCATATATTGCATAAGTAATAAAAGCTGAAGCGCGTTAAAAAGTACGATCCAATTGCCTTACTTGACACCGTGGTGCTTGATATTTGTATTATGTGGTGAAGACGGAGCTATGCCATTCTATAGGGGGTGAACATTCTTGAAGGATTGTATATTTTGAAACTTGATGATTATGTTACTTATGTTTATGAATATTACTATGTTGATGTTTAGTAATTCATCATTTCTCAATGATCATGCCTGCAATAGATTACATGTTGGGTAGCATGTCACATCAAAAAATCTGATTTTATCATTTACCTACTCGAGGACGAGCAGGAATTAAGCTTGGGGATGCTGATGCGTCTCCAAAGTATCTATAATTTTTGATTGTTCCATGCTATAATATTATCATTATAGGATGCTTTTTGGGTATTTATTTACCAATTCATATTATTTTTGAGCACTAACCTATTAACCCAGTGCCTAGTATCAGTTGTTGTTTTCTGCATGTTTTTGGCTTTTCGGGTTTATCGTACCAAACGAAGTCCAATTGCCACAAAACTTTTTTATGATTTTTTAGACCAAAAGAAGACCTGGAAGCTTTGGGAGGAGACCGGAAGCCACACGAGGGAGGCAACACACATTAGGGCGTGCCCAGGGGGGTGGTCGCGCCCTGTTGTGTGCTGGATCCCCCTGGCGTCTCCCGACGTCCCTCTCTGGCCTATAAATTCTAATATTTCCCAAAAACCCTAGAGAGACTCCTGAAACATTTTTTCCGCCGACGCAAGTTTCTGTTCCACCGTGTGCCCATCTGGAGCCCTGTTCCGATGCCCTGCTGGAGGGGGGATCGATCATGGAGGGCCCCTACATCAACCTTGCTGCTCCCATGGTGATGTGTGAGTAGTTCCTTACAGACCTACAAGTCTGTAGTTAGTATGTACATGGCTATCTCTCTCTCTTGATCTTCAATACAAAGTTCACCGCATCTTCGCGGTGATCTATTCGTTGTAATCACTTTGTGAGGTGCGTTTGTTGGGATCCGATGAATTGTGGGTTTATGTTCAGATTATTCATGAAAAAGATTCGAGTCTTCTCTAAATTCTATTATGATTCTTATTTGCATGATTGTTATAGCTTCGTAAATCTCTCCGATCTATTGAAATAGTTTGGCCAACTAGATTGATATTTCTTCAGTGAGAGGGATGCGTTGTAGTGGGTTCAATCTGGCGGTGCTCTATATCCGAGTGACAAAAAGGGACAAGACACGTCTTTGTATTGTTGCCACTAAGGATAAAACGATGGGGTTAATTCATATTGATTGAGTTTTGTTTGTCTACATCATGTCATCGTTCTTCAAGCATTACTCTATTTGTCACGAACTTAATACTTAGAGAGGCAAGCATAGAAGCGCTCTCAACGTGGAGTAATAGTAATAGGTGCAGGCAGGAGTCGGGCTATTTGCTTATGGATGTGATGCATGTATACACATGATCATTGTCATGAATAAATATTGCATAACTATGCGCTTTTCTATCAATTGCTCAACAATAATTCGTTTACCCACAGTATGCCTACTACATGAGAGATGCCACTAGGGAACACTACGGCCCCCGGGTCTATTCACTCATATATTTACAAAATCTTTCATTACCTTCCTGCCATTTATTTGTCTTTTATTTATTTTGCAATTTACATTATTCAACTATCGTCTACACACTTCATTTGCTTACAAATAACGAGTCCAAGGGGATTGACAACCCTCTTGCCCGCGTTGGGTGCAAGTGTTTGCTTCTTTGTGTGTAGTCGTTGAAGACGTGGGCTGCGTGCTACTCCTATTGGTTCGATAACCTTGGTTCTCACCGAGGGAAATACTTATCTATATTGTGCTGCATCACCCGCTCCTCTTCGCGGAAAACCCAACGCAGATCACAAGTATCAGTCATATGCGTCCTTTTATTTTTGGTTTTCCATTTTCAAACATTTATATCTTTATATCTTGGACGTCGATATTGCATTTGGGACGACAGAAGACATCCCTCAGGTCTGTGATGAGGACAACAAATTCCCGGGTCCGGATGGTTTTTCTGCCGAGCTCTATCAGAACTTTCGGGAAGTCATCAAATAGAATGTCCTATTTTTGTTTGCCTAAATATATGTTGGCTAAATAGAAATATTTTGCTTAAACTTCAATGAGATTATATTATTACTTAAGGTTAATGTGGCTGTATAGAACAATCTGTCTTCTTAATGTTAGTTTTAAAATCTTTATGAAGGTTGCGACGATAGGCTAAATTCGATTGTTGAACATGTGGTTCGGGCTTCACAGGCTGCTTTTATGCAAGGCAAAAACATCCTAGATGGAGTTGTTATCCTTCATGAAACAGTCCAGGAACTGCATCGGAAAAAGTTGAATGGGATGGTACTCAGAATCAACTTTGAATAGGCTTATGACAAAGTCAAGTGGTCCTTTCGTCAACAGACTCTCATAATAATAAAAAAGTCCGCAGAGTGGCGCGCTATAATCTATAGTTTCGTTTCTGGAGGTAGCGTCGCCATTAAAGTCGATAATGATGTGGGCCCCTATTTCTAAACGGAAAAAGGATTGAGACATGGTGACTCCACTAAAAAACCACTTCCGTGATGATAAGTGTTTGTCACAATAGGTCACACATGTACATATGTGATGATTTTATGACATAATGAAGATAGTCATACATGTGCTGTCGTAGAAGTGTTCCATGACTATACTCAAATTATCATCACGGACGTGTCCATTTCCATGATGATAAATGGCGCGTCATAGAAGTGATTTCATCAAGGGTAACTAACACATGGAAGCCACCGTAACGGGTCGCCGCTAAGCTATGGGTTGCCGGTTTTGGATCCGACACTCGTTAACAGCCCCAACCAATGACGATTTTCCATGTGTCATTTTCTCATTCGCCCATGGATCCACGTGTCGGCTCTATTTTGCGACAGATGTCAACCGATCTATGGACAAGGCGCGCCTATGATACGTCGACATGTAGCACGGCCCAACAGTGGTCCATTTACGTAAAAAGTCCGGCCAAGTTAATATTAGCGGGCCGGCCCATTAAGGGCCTACTTGCGTTTGGCCCATTTACAACCACGGTCGATAGGGGTTCACCCAATTCGACCCATTCCTGATCCGTTTTATGATTCGACGCCATTGTGGCAATCATCAAATCGAGTCCGTTAATAGCCCCCTATGTCTTTGGGCTCATTTGCGGCCCGAGGTTCTTTTGGCCTTTTAGCATAGAATTCTAGAGATGTGCCAATTTCTAGTCCGTACGTCTTTCGGCCTTTTTGCAGCCCCCTCGAGAGTTGGGTCAATTTCCACAACGGTGAGTATTTTGGTCGATTAACGGCCCACAACAGAGTTGGGCCGTCTATGGTCCGATTTCACTTTTGGCCTCCTAGCGGCCCATGTTCTCCATGGCACAATTCCAGCCCATCCTGACTTTTGGCCTGTTAAAGGCTCGTGTTGTACATCGGCCTACTTATGGACTGATGGGATTTTGGCCTGTTAAAGGCCCAACAAGGAAATGGGCCAAGCATTAACTGAGTAGTATTATGGCCTGCTAATGGCTCGTTAGCTCGTTTGCACTATTGACGCTGTCAGGGTACGACAATCTATGTGCCTGATACGTCTCCAACGTATCGATAATTTATGAAGTATTCATGTCATGATTGCCTATGTTTACAATACTTTTATATGGTTTTGATGCACTTTATAGTATTTATTTAGAACTAACCCGGACTAACGCTGTTTTCAGCAGAATTACCGTGGTGTTGTTTTTGTGCAGAAAATGAAAGTTCTCGGAATCGCCCGAAACTTTTTGGTGATTTTTTCTGGAGGAAATAAGTCATATTGGAGTGAAGAACCACCGGAGGGAGACACCTGTGGGACACAAGCCATCAGGGCCCCCCCTAGGCCACGCCCTGATATGTGGTGGGGCCCACGTGGCTCCATTGCGCATGATTCCAACACTGAAAAATCCTATAAATCCCAGAAACCCCAGAAATATAGAGAGACTATCCGTTCCGCCGCCGGAACTCTCTGTATCGACGAAAAACCAATCTGGAGCCTTTCCAGTACCCTGCCGGAGAGGGAAATTGTCATCCGGTGGCTATCTTCATCATCCCGGCGGAGGCCATGACGAGGAGGGAGTAGTTCACCCTCGGGGCCGAGGGTATGTACCAGTAGCTATGTGTTCAATCGTTCTGTCTCTCTCTCTCTCTCTCTCTCTCGTGTTCTTGAGATGGCACGATCTTGATGTATCACAGGCTTTGTTAATATAGTTGGATCATATGATGTTTGTCCCTTGCTACCATGTTGTGATGAATTGAATATTTCCCTTTGAGATCTCATTATGTTGGATTAAATATTTTGGTTTGAGAACACTTGATGTACGTCTTGCATGGGATACCCGTAGTGACATTGGGGTATTCTATTGATTCACTTGACATATGTTGAGGCATCAACTTGCGGATTCCGGTGACCTTGGGGATCTAAGCATAGGGGTTGATTGCACGTTTTCATACTATGTTCTCCGATATAAATCTTAGGGTGCTCCTTGAAGTTCTTTGTGTTGGATTGAATATGATAGACCTGAAATTGTTTGATGCATGTTGCATAATTTACCCACGGATACTTGAGGTGACATTGGAGTATCTAGGTGACATTAGGGTTGATTGATATGTATCATTGGTGTTGTTCTAGTACGGACACTAGGGCTATTTGTGACACTTATAGGAATAGCCCAAAAGATTGATCGGAAAGAATAACTTTGAGGTGGTTCTACTACCTACACCAATTTCATCTTATTGTTCTCTGCTAGATAGGAACTTTGGAGTGATTCTTTGTTGCACGTTGAGGGATGATCACATGATTCAACTATGTTAGCATTGTTGGGAGATTGCACTAGTGAAAGCATGAACCCTAGGCCTTGTTTCCAAGCATTAATATACCGTTTTGTTCGCTATTTACTATTTATTACCTTGCTGTTTTTATATTTTCAGATTACAAAAACCTTTATCTACCATCCATATTGCACTTGTATCACCATCTCTTCGTCGAACTAGTGCACCTATACAATTTGCCATTGTATTGGGTGTGTTGGGGACACAAGAGATTTCTTGTATTTGATTGTAGGGTTGTTTCAGAGAGACCATCTTCATCCTACACCTCCCATGGATTGATAAACCTTAGGTCATCCACTTGAGGGAAAATTGCTACTGTCCTACAAAACTCTGCGCTTGGAGGCCCAACACGAGTCTACAAGAAGAAGGTTGCGTAGTAGACATCAAGCTCTTTTCTGGCGCCGTTGCCGGGGAGGTGAGTGCTTGAAGGTATATCTTTAGATCTTGCAATTAAATCTTTTAGTTTCTTTTTTCTCACTAGTTTGGTTTTATAAAAGAAAACTACAAAAAATGGAGTTTAGGTTGCCTCACTTGCTTCGTCTTTTTAATGTCTTTCGTGAAAATGATGGTTCGGAAAATTGTGCTCAACTGGTAGAGGAAGAATTTATGAAAATACTTAATGAGAATTCCTTGAATGATGAGCATGACTGCAATGTGGCTAGTATGAATTCTGTGAATATCCATGATGCTAATCATATGTAAAGCCACAAGCTTAGGGATGCTATGTTTGGTGAAGATGATATTTTTAGTCCCCCAAGTTTTGATGAGAAAATTTATTATGATGATGGCATGCCTCCTATATATGATGATTATGATGATGACATGTATGCTATAAAGACTGATAGTAATCATGAAACTTGTCATCATGATTTTAATATTGAATGTGTTTATGTCAATCAAGTCTCTCATGATTGTTATTTTGTTGAGTTTGCTCCCACTACCATGGATGTAAAGGAATTTCTTATAAGGAGAGCAATGAAAATTATATGCTTGTGCATCATGAAAAGAACGATTTATGTGATAGTTATATTGTTGAATTCCTTCACCATGCTACTAAAAATTATTATGAGGGAGGAACATATGCTTGTAGGAATTGCAATAATATCAAGTTTCCTCTCTATGTGTTCAAAGTTTTGAAGTTATGCTTGTTTGGCCTTCCTATGCTAGTTGATTCTTGTTCCCATAAATTGTTTGCTTACAAAATCCCTATGCATAGGAAGTGGGTTAGACTTAAATGTGCTTGTCATGAGATTCATGATGCTCTCTTGCATGTTTCAATTACTATTCCTATGTGAGCATCATTGAAATCATCATGCCTAGCTAAAAGGCATTAAAGAAAAGTGCTTGTTGGGAAATAACCCAACACTTTTCCTTTATGTTTTTGTGTGTTCACATGATTAAGCTACTCTAGTAATCATGTTTTGTGCCTTTTATTTCAACAATGTGCCAAGTAAAGCCTTTGGGATAGTATGGATACTTGTTGATTTGATTATGTGCAAAAACAGAAACTTTTGCCTCCAGTAAAGAATTTCTCTGATTTTACTGGTGCGTCAAAAAAGTCTGAAATTTTTACACATTATTTATATGTAAATTCTCTCAGTTATGCTAATTGTTCAGAAGTTTTAGAGATAGGGAAGTATGGTTATACTACTGATCTTCACAGACTATTCTGTTTTTGACAGATTCTGTTTTGCATGCATATCTTGCTTGCTTTAGTGTTTCCATAGCTTATATTTAGTGGTATAAATTATGGGAGTGATATAATACAGTATGTATTATGTGAGAACAATTATGAATCTTGTCTTGACAGTACCCAAGTGAATGATCTTTATTTATTATACTAACCCATCTCACGAAGTTCCGTTAAGTTTTGTGTGATTGAAGTTTTTCAAGTTTTGGGTGAGACACCGATATGAGGAGAATAAGGAGTGACAAGAACCTAAGCTTGGGGATGCACAAGGTACCCCCAAGGTAATATCCAAGGAAGACTCAAGCGCCTAAGCTTGGGGATGCCCCGGAAGGCATCCCCTCTTTCGTCTTCAACACTATCGGTATATCTTACTTAGAGCTATATTTTTATTCATCACATAATATGTGTTTTGCATGGAGCATCATTTTATTTTGTTGTTATATTTTATATGTTATTTATAATCTTTTTTTTCAATAAAAAGTTTCAAGAATTGCCTTTTAGGATGCTTGAATTGCATGTTTGATGTGTGCTGTGTAAAAACAGAAACTTTTGCTGTAGTGTTTGAATTTTCATATTTTACTGGAACGTGGAAAGGTTCGGAAATTTTTACAAAGTATTGCCATATAAATTATTTATCATTTCCTAAATTTTCATAATTTTGAGAGTTACATAAGTGCACTTTGTAAATTAATCGCTACAGATTGTTCTGTTTTGACAGATTGCTGTCATAGTTTTGTTATCTACTTCTCCTTTAGTTTTCATGACTTATATTGGTAGATATAAATTGTGGAAATGACAGTATACAGTAGATAATGCTTGAAAATTATTGTGCCACTTGTCTTGGCAGTACATGAAGTGTTGATTTGTTCTTATGTGCACTAACCTTTCTCACATGTTCTTTTCAAGTTTTGTGTGGATGAAGTTTTTGAGAATAGGTGAAACCGTGATATGAGAGGATTGAACGAGATACAAAAGGTCAAGCTTGGAGATGCCCAAGGCTCCCCAAGTAAATATTTCAAGAAGTCTCAAGCATCTAAGCTTGGGGATGCTACGCATCCCACCTCTCTTCATCATACAAATATCGGTTAGCCTATGTTGAGCCTAAATTTTTATTTGTCCACATGATATGTGCTATTCTTGGAATTATTTTTTATTTAGTTTGCTGTTTGAATAAAATACTCAGATCTGAAAATATTTATTGAGGGAGAGTCCTCACATTGCTACTTAATTTTTTGACTACTCATTGATCTTCACTTATATCTTTTGAGAGTAGTTTGATGTTTACTCTTGTGCTTCACTTATATCCTAAGAGTAAATTGTGAATGAATGAAATATCATAAATCTGAAATTATCAATGTGCTATATTATTAGTAGCAAGTCCACATTTGGTTTAGAAAGTAAAATCTATTGAAGTTTAACAATCACTGTATTGGTCATATGAGCAAGTCATGAATGATTAGTACATGAAAGAGAACTTTCACATACAAATATATTATCTTGGACATCTTTTATGATTGTGAATACCCATTAATTATTTTCAAACTTGATCAAATAGTTGAAGTTGGACAAGACAACGTAATTGTTATGTTTGGTATATTTGCATAGAAGTTATATTATTATGGATTCTCTAACATGTGGTGCTTGTTTAGAACCTTTTGCTAGCCAAAACTTCGTACTAAGTAGAGATACTACTTGTGCATCCAAATCCTTGAGCCAAGTTTCTTCCATGAGAGTCCACCATACCTACCTATATATGGTATTCACTGCCATTCCAAGTAAATTTGCATGTGCCACCTCTAAAACCTTCAAATAAACATCCGTTTTGTGTGCTCGTACCGCTCATGGAGCGACGGGGCGGTCATTATCTTCCATGCTAAGCGAGTTATTCTCAAGATGAGTGTTTATTCACTTGTAATTGCACGAGAGAGGCTGGTAAAAAGGATTCCCATTCCTGCATAATACAAAAATAAATAAACAACCCCCCCCCCTGTAAAGTTGATTGGTTGGAGGGCAACCGTGGATTCGGCTAGCCATGGAATGTGTTTGAATGGTGGAGGAGGAGTAAAATTTCAATTCTGTTTGGGAACCGCCAGTAATGCGATTAGCATGGAAGATATTGAAAACTTTGTTGTGACGTTGACAGGAAAAGCACACCACTCAAAATTACTTATTCATCTCTGTTTTAAACAATGAGCTCTGACACCTATGCAAATCCCTGCTTCCCTCTGCGAAGGGACAATCTATTTACTTTCATGCTATTTCCTATTCATGTTGAGTCAACTTCTTATTCCAACCTTAGTCTCTTAGTTGGCAAGCATCATGTGGTGGGGAAAGATCCAAACATATATATCCAGTCAAATATATTTGATCATGATTCATTATTGTTGACAATTATCTTCATGATAAGTATGTTGGGAGGCGAAACATTAAGCCCCTATCTTTCTATGTGTTCGATGGATGTTGTTTGTTCGAAAAATACGCCTTGAGTATTAGCAATTATAAAAGACTATATGATAATTGAGTATGTGGAGCTCTTACTAGACTTGATGATGCATTGGTGACCAAGAACATAGATTGTTAAGTTTCAAGGGAATGAATTGTTTGAACCATGACATGTGAATTGATTGCTACTCTATCATGATGATTTTTATGAGAAAAAGTTGTTGGTTATCATGCTAGAAAAGTAACTTAAATTATCAATGATCAAACTTATAAATTATGCTAGCATTCACACTTCATAAATTATTTCTTTTATCATTTACCTACTCGAGGACGAGCAGGAATTAATCTTGGGGATGCTGATATGTCTCCAACGTATCGATAATTTATGAAGTATTCATGCCATGATTGCCTATGTTTACAATACTTTTATATGGTTTTGATGCACTTTATATGATTTATTTAGAAGTAACCCGGACTGACGTTGTTTTCAGCAGAATTACCGTGGTATTGTTTTTGTGCAGAAAATGAAAGTTCTCGGAATCGCCCAAAACTTTTTGGTGATTTTTTTTCTGGAGGAAATAAGCCATATTGGAGCAAAGAACCACCGGAGGTGAGCCACCTGTAGGCCACAAGTCATCAGGGCGCCCCTAGGCCGCGCCCCGATATGTGGTGGGGCCCTCGTGGCTCCGTTGCGCGTGATTCCAACGCTGAAAAATCCTATAAATCCTAGACACCCCAGAAATATAGAGGGACTCTCCGTTTCGCCGCTGCAACTCTCTGTATCGACGAAAACCAATCAGAGCCTTTCTAGTACCCTGCTGGAGAGGGAAATCATCATCCGGTGGCCATCTTCATCATATCGGCGGAGGCCATGACGAGGAGGGAGTAGTTCACCCTCGGGGCTGAGGGTATGTACCAGTAGCTATGTATTCAATCTCTCTCTCTCTCTCTCTCGTGTTCTTGAGATGGCATGATCTTGATGTATCACGGGCTTTGATAATATAGTTGGACCATATGATGTTTGTCCCTTGCTATCATGTTGTGATGAATTGAATCTTTCCCTTTGAGATCTCGTTATGTTGGATTGAATATTTTGGTTTGAGAACACTTGATGTACGTCTTGTGTGGGATACCCGTAGTGACATTGGGGTATTCTATCGATTCACTTGATATATGTTGAGGCATCAACTTGCGGATTTCGGTGACCTTGGGGATCTAAGCATAGGGGTTGATTGCATGTTTTCATACTACGTTCTCCTATAGAAATCTTGGGGTGCTCCTTGAAGTTCTTTGTGTTGGATTGAATATGACAGACCTGAAATTGTTTGATGCATGTCGCATAATTTACTCATGGATACTTGAGGTGACATTGGAGTATCTAGGTGACATTAGGGTTGATTGATATGTATCATTGGTGTTGTTCTAGTACGAACTCTAGGGCTGTTTGTGACACTTATAGGAATAGCCCAAAAGATTGATCGGAAAGAATAACTTTGAGGTGGTTCTACTACCTACACCAATTTCATCTTATTGTTCTCCGCTAGATAGGAACTTTGGAGTGCTTCTTTGTTGCACGTTGAGGGATGATCATATGATTCAACTATGTTAGCATTGTTGGGAGATTGCACTAGTGAAAGTATGAACCCTAGGCCTTGTTTCCAAGCATTAATATACCGTTTTGCTCGTTGTTTACTATTTATTACCTTGCCGTTTTTATATTTTTAGGTTACAAAAACCTTCAAGTGTTCTTGTGGATTATGAGCGTTCACAATACAGGGCACAACAACCCCGACAAGAGGTGCATCGGGAGTGCAGCTACGCATGTAGAATGAACAGAGTGTCGACCTTTGTAAAGGTATCCATGGGCCTCCTTTTATAGACAAGGGGTTACCACAGTGGCAAAATGGTCTTTACATCTGGTAAACCGTGGATACTGCCCTCTGCCAAAGTGTCAGCAAAGGTGGTAGTGGGAAATACCTAACCCTGACGGGCTAGGACATGCACAATTAATGCGCCGTGAGGTGTCAAGCTGGTGACGTCTCCCAACAAGGATTGCCTCTCCTTCTATGTCGTCCGCCCAGCTACCTTCTATTCTTTTGCCATGCCATGGGATGGGTGTCGTTAAAGCTGTTGTAAATCCCCCCACGCTGCCACGCGTCCCGACCGGTTCCACCTATCCGCCTGCCCGCTCGCCACCTGGTCGATGTAGACAACCAGCCTGGCATCGTGGGGCTAGGTCTTGGCGGGCGGAGTCCTTGGCGAGCGCGTGCGTCCTTGAGCCCCCGGCAAGGCGTCTTACCTGGCTTACTTGGTCCTTGCTCGTCGTAGTTGGAGGAATGTTTATGCCTGGAAAAATCTTGCCGGGCTGGAGGCTGCGGCGTCTGGTGCACAAGCTAGGGTGCTAAGGACCCCGTTTCTTAGTACACCGACAGGAATCCCCCGGCCTGGGCCACACATGCGTTTGCGACGTTTGTTGGGCTAGGCCCAAAAACAGTGCATGGGCGCACACGGCCGCAATCTTCTGCGGTTATGATGACTTTTACCGACCTTTCCCACGATGCGCAGTAACTGCGGGTCGAGGGAGTGGTGGAGCGGGGCGGTTGCTTCGAGGGGTCGCGCCTGGGTAACCACGTCGCGCTGGGGCTGAGACAGGTGGCCCTTGTGTCTTCCGTCCCTATTAAGAGGGGAGGTTTTTGCAAGCATGCCGTCCATTCCAGTCGCAGTCCCGTAGCGCCATCGCCCCTCCTTGTTTTTTCCCTTCCGCCACCGAAAAAGCTCAGGACTCCCCCTCCACTCTCGATCGCCGCCTTCTCCCAAGTTCGCCATGGCTCCCAAGCGAGCGGCCTCTTCCTCTGCCTCCGGTCCGGCGAACAAGACGAAGAGGTCGGCGGAGGCCGAGGTGAAGGAAGCCTTGGCGTTAATGCGGAGGAAGTGTGTCGTCTTCTCCCCTCCCGCACTGAAGGAGAGCGACCTCGTGTTGAAGTACGCTCCAATGTGGGGCAGGGAGACCAAGGCGCATCCCGCGCCGGTGGTGCTTCCGGGGGGAGAGCAAACCCAGCAGTCGGAAGTACCCGTTCTTCGTGGCGTACTTTTACTACGGGTTGGTTCCCCCTATTCCGCCTTCTTCACGGATGTGATGCTGACATACGGTTTTCGCCTGCTGGATTTTACGCCCAACGCAGTGACGACCCTGTCCATCTTCGCGCATTTGTGCGAAAACTTCATAGGGATCGTCCCCAACGTATCCCTCTTTCGTCACTTCTTTTATCCGCACATTGAGGGCGAGGGGGCCCTTTCCAGCAGCATCACTTGGATTCCTCGTGCTTCCCACAAGGAGGTGTACCCCACTGGCAATTTGCACAAAAGGTGGGAAGAATGGCAGGAAGATTGGTGCCTCATCGTCGACGGGGAGCCCCCGGCCTTCTGCGAGGTCCAGATGTCCAAACCCGTCCGTGACGAGGGGTGAAGCGCCCTCACCAACGACGATGAGAAGCTGGAGATCGCCATCGCCAGCATACTTTGGCTGAGGACCGCCGGGCTCACCATAGAGATGGTGGGCTCCGATTGTCTTGCCCGGTGGATCGCTCCTCTCCAAGACCGGAAGCGCTTCGCCTGGGAGTACACTGGTCCTGCCAACATCATGCAGGTGCATCCTGGCCTTGACGATGACCTGACCTTTCTGCAGCTTGCCTTCTTCCGCCACCAGCTCTTCTGCCCTGAAGGCAAGTTCATACGGCCGACGTCTGTCATCCCGCTCTGCAACAATTCTTGCAAAGATTCAATTGTTGCGATGATGTCGGCGTGTAATGCGCATGCAGTGGAGCCCATGTGGAGGGCGCCGGCAAGGGAGGTGGTGCTGGCATGGTTCGATAGCTTGTCGGAGGTGCGCGTCATGGACGAGGGATCGATGATCCGCACCACTTCTAACGCGGAGCTCGAGTTCATCGGGCGGCGGGCTATGGAGGCGAGCCTTGGCCCGGGCGGCGGGGCTCGGGGGCTGTTGCACCTGACGACGATGAGGTGACCACAAGGAGGGGCGCGAGGAGGAGCCGTCGGCGCAAGATCTGCCGGAGGAAGTTGCCGGCGCTGATATCGCCGCGGAACCGGTGCTCGAGGAGCCCTTGGCTCGCGACGCCCCCAGGAGGATGATGACCCATAAGTATAGGGGATCAACTGTAGTCCTTTTAATAAGTAAGAGTGTCGAACCCAACGAGGAGTAGAAGGAAATGATAAGCAGTTTTCAGCAAGCTATTCTCTGCAAGTGCTGTAAGTAACGATAGTAGATAGTTTTGTAGCAAGATAAATCGTAACAAGTGACAAGTAACAATAGTAGCAAAGGTGCAACAAGGTAGCCCAATCCTTTTTGTAGCAAAGGACAGGCCTGAAGGTACTCTTATATTGAGAAAGCGCTCCCGAGGACACATGGGAATTATGTCTTGTCATATTCATCATGTTGAGTTGATTCGCGTTCGCTACTTTGATAATTTGATATGTCAGAGAAAACCTTATACATAGAACCTTAGCAGTAGCGCTGGATAAAAAGCGGCGCTACTACTACATAGCCGTAGCGCGCGTTCAGGACGGGCGCTACTGCTAACTACTTAGCAGTAGCGCGGCACCAAAAAAAAGCGCTACTACTAATATTGCCCCACCGTTGCCGCCAGGCTAGGTTTAGTAGTAGCGCGCCCAGGGTAACCGTGCTACTGCTAACAGAATAGTAGTAGCGTGTTTTTTGGGTAGGGAGCTACGGCTAAGTTTGAACCTGGCCACATGGCGGGCCCCACTTAGCAGTAGCACCTCTCCGAGGAGCGCGCTACTGCTAGCTTTTTAGCAGCAGCACGGTTTACTACCGAGCGCTACTGCTAAAACTGCACCCACCACCTTTTCCCTCCTCCCTCCCCCCTCCCCCATCCTCTCTTCCTTCACTTTCCCCTAGCTCCCACCTCCTCTCTCCCTCACTTTGCTTCTTCCTCACTACTTCTCCCCCCCATTACTCTCCTTCTTCTACCTCCCTCTCTCTCTTTATTGCTCCTACCTAACTACACCACCTCCATTAATGCATCTCCTTTCTCTTTTTTCCTTCCCCCTCCACTAGGTAGTTGAACTCATCTCCTTCCCAAACTAGCTAGGTAGATCTAGCATTTAGTGAAGTGACCTATGTACCTCCCTAACTAGATCTAGCCATGTCAAGAAGTAAGCTTTGTCCACTTTTGATCATTCCCTAGGTGTGTGGCGACACCGATCGACATCATCATCACCGTGCTCGATCTCGAGATAGGTGATTAAAAATTTGTGCTTTTGCAAGAATGGAAATATGTGTATGTGTGCGATATGACATAATCGGGCGATATGATGGAAATTGTGTGTGTGGCATGAGTTGCCGCCGATGTGTGCTTGAGTTGCCTATGTTTTGCTGAAATGTCGATTTATTTCTGTTTCGGCGAATTTCGGGCAAACTCTATATGTCCTATTTTTAGGGAAGGTCATGCCGAATTTTTGTATGACTTTGATGCATGCATGCATTTTTTATAATCAATTTGTTTATTATTATCGTGCAGGCATTCATGATGGTCAGTGGAACGATGGTGGAAAGGTGGTGGCGGTCGGCGGTGCAGGACATGAATGAAAATAACCGGACTGAGATTATATGTCCGTGTCGAAGATGCAAAGGAGGAGTTTGGCTCGACCCCTATGAGGATGGTCGTGTGATGGCGCACCTGCTCATGACTGGTTTCATGGATGGCTATACTCGGTGGATAATTGAAGATGATGATGAGGAGGAGGAGGACGCCGATGGGGTAGGCAATGACGACACGGGGCAAGACGAAGAGATGACTGATAATGGCGGCGGAGAAGGGGCCGAACATGGCGGTGGGGAAGAGGCCAGACATGGCGGCGGAGAAGAGGCCGGACATGGTGATGGAGAAAACATGGACTCCACGCCGCACACTTCGTCGGTACTAAGTTCAATCGTGCGGGACCCTCATGTTCAAGAACTGCTTCGCAAGGAGACGAGTACTGACAGAGCTGCTTCTAGAGAGGAGGCCAAGCTGCAGCAACTGGTGGTAGACTCGAACACTCCATTGTATGATGGTTGCGATCCCGAGGTGACCCGCTTGAGTTTCACGCTCGAACTTCTGAAGACGAAGGGTAAAAACAAATGGACCGACACTAGCCTCGATGAGCTTCTCAAGTACCTAAAGGATGCTCTTCCCACGGGGAATCTATGTCCTACTAGTGTGGATGAGGCCAAGAAGATCGTGTGCCCTCTTGATATGCCACACGTTAGATACCATGCATGCATCAACGATTGCATAATCTATCGAAAGGAGCACACGGAAAAAACCAGCTGTCCGGTGTGCAATGCTTCTCGATACAAGAAGGCCGGGAAGAAATCTCCCCAGAAAGTTGTATGGTACTTACCGATCACTCCCCATCCGCAACGTTATTTTGTAGATCCCAAGGAAGCAATCTCATGCGTTGGCACGCGGAGAGGACAAAGCCCGACGATGGAGATGATCCGAAGCTGAGACACCTCGTGGATGGAAGCCAGTGGAGAGCGTTCAACGGCGAATATCGATATTGTGATGCAAGGAACATTGTGCTTGGCACGTGTACCGATGGCATGAATCCGTTTGGCAACCAGAACACCAACCATAGCACATGGCCCGTGTTTGTATGGATGTACAACATCCCCCCTGGTTGTGCATGAAGTCGAAGTACATAGACATGAGCATGCTGATTAAAGGGCCGAAACAACCAGGAAATAATATTAATCTGTATCTGGGGCTACTTCAAGAGGAGTTAGACACGTTATGGAAAACACCGGCCAAGACATGGGACGCCAGCAAAGGCGAGTATTTCTATATGAGAGCCGCACTGATCATGACGGTGCACGACTATCTCGGTTACGGATATGTCGCAGGCCTGGTGTGCCATGGATATTGCGGATGCACGCAGTGCGTGGATGATACGACGTCTCAGCAGCTAACGTCAACAAAAGATGGCGGGTCTGGGAAAATCGTGTACATGGGGCATCGAAGATGGCTCGAGAAGGACGACCCATGGAGAGACCGTGGAGATCTATTCAATGGTGAGGCTGAGCATTGAGGACCTCCACGTAAGCGGAGCAGCGCCAAAATCGATGAACTCTTGAAAAACTGGGAACAGTGCCCCGCGCCGGGAAAGACGATGAAAAAGGCGCCGGAGCCACTGCTGAAGGTATGGAAGATGAGGTCTGTTTTCTGGGACTTGGAGTACTGGCACAAACTCGACACGCCACATTGCCTTGATCAAATGCATATATGTAAGAATGTCCTTGAGAGCTTGCTTGCGACACTGATGAACATGCCGGATAAGACCAAGGATGGGCCGAAGGCAAGAAGAGACTTGCAAGATTTGAATATCAGGGCAGATCTGCACATGCCACCCCGTAAAAAGTCAGAGGAGACAGAGACGGAGATGGAGGCGCGGGAGAAGAAGGGCAAAAAAGTGAAGGAAGAGGATTATTGCCCCCCTTCTTGCTTCACCTTAAGTCCGGCTGAGATCGATCAATTCTTCAAGTGCCTTACCGAAATCAAAGTTAGTTCCGGTTAGTGTGGGAAGATAAGCAAATTTCTAGACACGAAGAAGAAAAGGTTCAGCGCGATGAAGTCCCATGACTGTCATGTGATGACGATACAGATACTACCTGTTGCCCTTAGAGGGATAATGGACAAGCACGTCCGTGAGACGCTTATTGGTCTCTGCAACTTTTTCGACGTCATCTCTCGAAAGTCGATCAGTGTGAAGCAGCTCCGAAGGCTACAGGATGAGATCGTTGTGATACTAAATGAGCTTGAGATGTACTTCCCGCCCGCGTTCTTTGACGTCATGGTGCATCTGTGTGTCTATATTGTGGACGACATAATAGACCTGGGGCCGTCATTCCTGCACAACATGATGCCGTTCGAGAGGATGAATGGGGTCATCAAAGGATTCGTTCGTAACATGTCCCGTCCGGATGGAAGCATCATCCAAGGCTATCTGATGCAAGAGTGCATCTCTTTCTGCGAGAATTATCTATATGGCAGAGACCGTCCTGGTGTTGGTTTGCCCGTTAAGAAGCACCTTGGGAGGCTCGAAGGAGAAGGTCACACCAATGGTCGCAGGGAACTACATGTGGCCTACTCGGATCGACGCAACAACTTTGACAGAGCAAACCTAGTAGTGCTACAACACCTAGACGAGGTAGATCCTTTCGTTACACTGCACAAAGAAACCATCGCAAAGAAGTATCGTGACCGGGGGCTATGCAGGACGGACGCCGAAGTTACTAGAGAGCACAACTCCACTTTCCTGCATTGGTTCAAAGAGCATATTCTTGCTAATCCCCGGGAAGAGGGCTCTATGGACGGATTGCTCATATACGCCTTAGCACATGGCCCCTCGGCCAACCTCGCGACCTATCAGGCATACGATATCAACGGATACACGTTCTACACGGAGGCCAAAGATATGAACAGTGATTTTCAGAACTCAGGGGTGACGATGGAATGCATGACCGGCAGCGACAACGACGCAACTGAGAGATTTTACGGAAGGGTCGAGGAGATCTGGGAGCTTGACTACTCTGGACTGCACAGCGCGACGATGTTCCGTGTCTGATGGGCTAAGAATGTCGAAAGAGAAAACCGGTATTTCACTACCATGACTATACCCGACGCCAAGTGCGCTACCATGAACGCCATCACAAAAAACGAGCCATGGGTACACGCTAAGCACGTGACACAATGCTTCTTCATAACCGACTCGAGCAATCCTAGCCGTGTTGTCATGAGGAGAGGTAAAAGGAACATCATAGGAATGGATGGAGTCGCCAACGAGGAAGACTATGACCAGTACGGCAACCCGATGAGGGAAGATGACGATGACAATGAAGTATACGTCAAAAGAAGAATCAATACTACATTACCTAAGAAAGATCGTACTCCATGGAAAAGGAAAAGTCACAATGAGGGGCTCAATTATTCGTCAACGAACAAGAAGGGAAAGAAGCTCACTCAAAAACGAAAACGTCGATGCTGATCGAGAAACCGTTATCGGTCAAATGATGTAATATATATGTTCCTATTTTGTGTACACACTTAACCGTTATGCATGGGTCAAATGATGTAATATATATGTTCCTATTTTGTATACACACTTAACCATCAAATGATGCAATATATATCGCCTTAGTTATATACATTGTATCACCTTTCCTTCGTTCCTGCTCTCGGAAAAAAAGAAAAAGAAGAAAAGAAAAGGAAAATAGAAGAAACAAACAGGAAAGGAGTGATAGCAGTAGCGCATTTCTATAAAACGCGCTATAGCTATGTCAGGTAGTAGTAGCGCGTTTTCCTAAAACGCGCTATAGCTATGTCAAGATAGCAGTAGCGCGTTTTCACAAAACGCGCTATAGCTACTTTAGCTATAGCGCATTTTATAGAAACGCGCTACTGCTATCTTGACATAACCCCCGCGCGGGCTTCCTCCTCCATTCCATTCCCCATTCGATCCGTCTCCTCCGACGCCGCCGTCGCCCTCCGTCGCCTGCCCGCGCCCCGTCCGTCGCTGCCCTCCGTCGCCTGCCCGCGCCCCGTCCGTCGCCGCTCGCGCGCCCTCCGTCGCCGCCCGCTCCTCCACCCGCACCCGTCTCCCCCGAGCTCCACCTCGCCGCCGGCATCTCCCCCGAGCTCCACCTCACTGCCGACGTCTCCCCTAGCCCCTTGTAAGTCCTCCGCCCCTCCTTCTCTCTCTCTACCTAAGGGTTCTAGGGTTCTAGGGTTCATGTAGTTAGGTTTTGTAGTTAGGTTCTAGGGTTCATGAAATAGCTAGGTTTTGTAGTTAGGTTCTAGAAAATTGTGAATTCAAATTTCAGAAAATGTGTTGATGAAATAGCTAGTATGATCCCTATAGTTAATTAGTTGGTATGAACCCTAGTTAAAAAAACAGAATTAGTACGGGTTAAATGAATTCTAGGTATTTTAGGTGTAGTTGACAGAATTCTAGGTATTTAATTTTTTTAGTTAAAGCAATTGTTGCTATTTAAATATAAAATAGAATTGATTAACCCTACGTGAATTAGTATGAACCCTAGGACAGATTAGGTAGTATGAACCTAGTTAATTAGTATGAAATTAACTAGGTTTTCAAATTAGGACAGAAATTTAGCTAGGTTTCAAATTAGGACAGAAATTTAGGTAGGCTGAATTTAGTTTCAAATATTGTGAAGAAAAAGGACTTATTGCATTTTCTTCAAGTTCTATATTTTTCTTGCTGTTATATGCAAATTTGAAGTGGACATCTGATATGTGGACATGTGATTTGGACATGTGATGTTTGGAATTTGGACATGTGATATTTTGGACATGTGATGTTAGGAAAATGATGGTTATGTGCGGTAAATGACCCGAGTGGCCTATGTTTCGCCGGAATGTTGAATCATTTTCGTTCCGGTGAAGTTCAGGCGCTCGATATGTCCACTTTTTAGCAAAGGTCATGCCGAAATTTCCCGTGAATTTTGGCATGACTTGTGCAAGAAAGTAGGCATATCGAGTGCCGGGATTTGCTGTGAAACGGCATTCCGGCAAACCATAGACCTTTTTTTATGTCATTACTCATTTTTATTATAGTTTAAGAATTAAACCAGGAGACTTAATCGTAGGAAACATGTCGAACAACGAAGAAGCCAGGCCTTCTGACCACGATGCAGACGAGATGGATTATGAGGGTGAACAACAGTACCTCTACTTTTTGTCTGCTAAGCATAGTCAAGGTTTGCAGGGCGGCCTCGATGATGGTACTGACGCCGACATCGACACCGACGGCGCCGGCATCGGTGCCGGCGCCGACACCTGCGGGAAGGCACCGGCGGGGAAGATACCGGCGGGGAAGGTACCGGCGCCGAAGCCGCTACCGAAAAGAAGAAGTAGAGGATACGAAAACCTAACAAACTCGGTGATCACAAAGATGGCCCCTGGCAAGTTTGAGCCATTAGAGCCGGAAGAACCTCGCAAGTGCTACGGGAACCAAGTCGGATGCATCCTACGGGAATGCGTGAGCATCAACGATGATGACATAAGGGGTAAAGAACATTTCAAGCAGTTGCTCCTGACGAAGCTGTACAAGAGATTCAAGTTTCCCGACCGGGATGACGAAGCTGCACCCGTGGGATGATCCGAAGATGAAAAAGATTAACAATCACGCCATGGGCATGTTCAACAATGATTTGGCCTCCTAGAAAGGGAGGGTGAAACGAGCTATTGAGGCCGAGGAACCCCTGTCCAAGATTCTGGAGGAAAATCCGACACTTACGGAAGGGGAGTTCAAAAAGTTCAAGGACACTTGCGCTACCGAGGCAACCAAGGCTAAGGCTGCGAAATTCAAGAGCCTTCAGCAAAGGAACACAGAGAACCAACGCCTCGGAAGCCGTGGCTACCTTGGCAAAAGTCCCATATGGGATAAGGAGGACGCGGAACGTGAAGCCGCGGGTCTCCCAGACCCCTTCGCGAAGTTCACCAACCCCTTGGAGCATGACTTCATCAGGGCCCGCTACAAGTGGGACAAGGAAAAGAAGGTTTTTTACACAGACAAGATCACGAGGAAATTGATTAGAATACTGGTAATTATTCTTTTACCACCTTACATTTAGCTTCTGATCAAGTCGATTACACATTCGTAAATGGTTCACGTTCCTTCTGCAGGACAAGCAACACAAGCTTGCAGTCGAAAGCCAGTCTTCGTCGATGAGGCCCAAGTGGGACACCCCTCTCAACCGGGCCTTGAACGAACTTAAGGGACTCCCTTTGGACCAGCGGCCGCAATATGGACGTGTGCACGGCGCCGGAGACGGCGCCACGTGGAAGGTCTTTTACAACGAGGGCCCGGAGGCCAAGAAGCAGAAAAAGAAGTTCAGTCAGGCGGACATCGACGAGAAGGTGAAACTTGCGTTCGAGAAAAAAGGCAGTTGAGGACGCGAAAAAAGCAGCCGAGGAGAAAAATGAGTTGCTAGAGCAGGCAGTCGCTGCAGCTGTAGATGCCTGCAGAATTGATTTCGCTACTAACTTGATCCCGGCTATCATCAACGAGTTGAAGGAAAATCCAGACAAGACGGTAGATGATTTCCCCATGCCTAGCTTCGTCGGGAGCAACTTGGTGAACAACACAACCGCACCATCACCTGCTCACGCAACCACGCCTTCTCCCGCACCCGCACCCGCTCATAGCAACCCGTCCTCAGTCTCTGGCGCGCTAGGCGGGCCTTCGTCTTTGGTTGAGCTCGATGCCCTCACGGTAATTACATGTCGCACCAACATATATCTAGAATATTCCGTTTTCGTTGCCTTTTGGATGTTTTACGCCGCAGACATGTCTTTCCAGGCCGACGAAACCCCGCGCACCGTACTCTACTTGATCAAAGGCCAGAAGGTGGACGTGGGAAAGGCGGTGATAACGAAGCCCTTGGAACTCATGTTCCACGGCCAGCCGATGCCCGGTGGGCACTTCAGGGTTAACTTGTCGAGTGTGAAATCGGGGCACAAGGATTTGCCTCCTCCAGTACGGCTAGGGGGAGAGGACGACGAGACCCCGCCGCGGCTTGGAAACTGCAAGGGTTCGGTGCTGCTATGGCCGAAGAATCTTCTTCGTCTGGAGCCGGCCGAGAGCACACCAATAACCACACATCAGCAAGCAGGTATGAACACCACCACCCCGCCTACGCAATAACCAGTGCCTGTAGTGCCGAGTGAGAGCGGCGGATGTCACGAGGAAGGGGGTCCAATAGTGGCTGATGTAATCGCCCCCGTAGAACAAAGAATGAATGATGAGATGGACGAGGACCCTCTTCGGTTCCTCAATACAGGCGCCTATGACGATGACTTAGAATTTATGAGTCACCATATGACGACTCGGGCTATCAGCATGCTGATAAGATGGATGATCTGCCCGGGCAGGAACGTCCTAGCAGGGTTGATTGCAAGAAGTCTCTCTTCATGCAATCCTCACAGGACACGCCTGAAGATGTCGCTTCAACACATGCTCAACTAGCCGAGGGTCGTACAATGCTTAGCCCGACAACACTGGGGCAGGGGTTAAGGAAGGGTCTGGAAGGTCAGCCCGAGAAAAAGGAGAGGAGGAGACCGGCGGGGAAAGGCTCTGCTGCCTACAAACAAGCTAGAGCACATAGCAGCCAGACAGCGGATTTTGAAGAGCGTGTACCCGTCAAAGGTGCGGCCATGTTCCATGTCACGGGCGAGCCGATGCTACCGCCGAAACCGCTGTTGGCAATATCATGGGATCTCAGGAGACTGCACGACCATGTGCTGTCGATTGAGAAAAGCCTACTAGCCTCGAAGGATCCAGGATATCCGACATACGCGGCTCATGTGCCTGAGGGGAAGTGCTACGTCGACACACGGCCCGCGGAGGTGTTCTTCCTGCGGTTTGAGCATATCTTCGAGATGTTTCTGACAAGGCGGCTCGATTTTACAATCGTCCGCCTTTTTGCGCTACATATGAGCTTCGTTATGAAGAGAGAAGAAGTCTCGCAAATCTGTGTGGCGGATCCATACTACATGCACGAGTCCTTCTTGAGTCTCGGCGACTTTGAGCGTAAAACTGCTAGGGAGTACCTCGAAAACTTCATGGTACAGAATAAGGACCAGGAAATTGTTCTCCTGCCTTATCATCCAAAGTAAGTCAGTGCCGGACAACCCTTTCGTACATTTCAATCATTCTTTACCTGCGAGTCTCCCATATGGAGAATAATTTGAGTTGTTCTTTTCCCCGCAGCAACGGGCGCGCCATCCTTATCGTTCTTTACCCACGAGTCTCCCATGCCGTGTATTTCGACCCTACTAGAAACTACGAGAAGAAGGACTACACCCACGTAATGAATATTCTAGATGATGTTCTCCAAGGCTTCAGCTTGAGGGGTGGCCACCTACGGATCAGGAAACAAAGGAACCGCAAGACGGGTTTCTCGCATAAAACTAACTTCTGCGGCATCCATGTCCCGAAACAAAGTAGGAACGATGGATTCTACCTCCTCCATCTCATGATGGAGTTCAGAAGGGATCACCAAAAGCTTCGCATGACAACCAGAAATGATGATCATATCCGCAAGTGGGTAGAATCTCAAGGAGAAGCAGATTATAAACTTAGAGATGACTTCTTTCGCATCCAGAGGGACATTGCGACGATCATCATGAAAGAAGTCGTCGAACAGAAGGGGATGTCCACCACGGCCCTATATCGCGAGCTGACGTACGAACTCGCATAGGCATGCAACGTCAGGACCTCACACCGTTCAAGAAGCTAGGGTGCATCCTCGATGATCTGGAAGGATGGAAGTTCTAGTGATTTACGATGCCGATGATGATGATATGTGTCGATGAAACTTTGTGATGTCCACGGTCCCTGCCGAACTTGCGTAACGCTACTTTGTTAGTTTGGGTACGATGACCTGCGTACCTCTAGTTAATTAGTTTGCGTACGATGAAACTGCGTTGATTATTTATGTTTACTATATGTTGCATCTAGTTGCTAACCCTTTCTTTTCGTGTTGCTCAAGTATATTTTCTTGCATATGATTGTACATTCTCTTTATGAAGATGCATCTCTAACAGGTACCTAGATCCTTGATGGCAAAGAAGCAGTGCTATGTCGTGTACATAGGGAAGGTTCCGGGAGTGTACGACGAGTGGCACGAGTGTCAGCCGCAAGTGGATGAGTTCTCGGGCGCCAGCCATAAAGGCTTCAAAAGCAGACAAGAAGCAGAAGCTTGTTACTCGAGGTTCACGCTAGCGCGAGAGAGGACTCATAACCACCTCCTGTACTGCATAGTTCCGCTATCACTCATAGTGATAGCTCTTCTCATGTATATCATTGTTTAGATGGATGACGATGTAGTTGCAAGTATTCGAGACTTGTATCACTATTTTCGAGATGATGACGAGAGACCACTTTGTGTTGGATGATGATTATGATGATGACATGATTTGATGAGACTATTTGTATGTGTATGCTATGATTACATTTGTATGTGTATGATATGCTAGAGATTATTGTATAAAGACTATACAAATACAAAACAAATATGTAGAAAAAAAATCAGAAACTAAAAAAACTAGCAGTAGCAAGGGGAGTAAAGTTAGCAGCAGCGCGCACTTAGCAGTAGCACGGCTTACTATAGAGCACTACAACTATTAGCAGCAGCGCATCCTGGTGAAGCTCGCTACTGCTACCCATGTATAGCAGTAGTGCGTTTCAACATGCGCTACTGATACAAGTTAGCTGTAGCGCCGTATCAGTAGGGGGGTACCCGCGCTACTGATACACCTAAGACCCGCGCTACTGCTAGCCTTTTCCCTAGTAGTGTGTGGGTGGACCGGTGCTAAGGTGCTGTTCTGACTTGAACTAACAACCTACTTATGATTACCCCCTCTCGCAAGCATCCGCAACTACGAAAGAAGAATTAAGATAAATGTAACCATAGCATGAGACATGTGGATCCAAATCAGCCCCTTATGAAGCAACGCATAAACTGGGGTTTAAGCTTCTGTCACTCTAGCAACCCATCATCTACTTGTTACTCCACAATGTCTTCCCTTAGGCCCATAGCATGGTGAAGTGTCATGTAGTCGACGTTCACATGACACCACTAAGAGAAGTAACAACATACATATCATCAAAGTATGGAACGAATACCAACTTCTCATGATAACTTATAACCAGACTTCTCCCATGTCCTCAGGAACAATAGTAACTACACACACCTCATCAACATGTTCAAGATCAGAGGTGCAATAATAATAATTAAGGATCTGAACATAATATCTTCCACCAAGTAATCCAACAAGCATCAACTACAAGATGTAATCAACACAACTAGTAACCCACAGGTACCAATCTGAGGTTTTTGGGACAAAGATTGAATACAAGAGATGAACTAGGGTTGGAGATGAGATGGTGCAGGTGAAGATATAGATGAAGATTGGTCCTCCTATGAAGGAGGAAGCATTGGTGATGACGATGGCTTCGATCTCCCCCTCCCGGAGAGGGATTTCCCCGGCAGAATCTGACTGCCGGAGTGCAAAAGAGCCTCTGCCGAGGTTTCCACTTCGAGACGGCGGCGCTTCATCCAGACGGCGGTGCTTCATCAATAGGCAGTGGGTCATCAAGAACATTCTCATTCTAGACAGGTTATGTGCTACGGGGTTTTCAGCTCCTTTTCTATCAACAATATGCAAATCAAATTCTTGAAGCAAAAGCACCCACCGAATAAGTCTAGGCTTAGCATCTTTCTTTTCCATAAGGTATTTTATAGCAGCATGATCTGTGTGAATAGTTACTTTGGAATCAACGATATAAGGTCTAAACTTATCACATGCAAAGACAACTGCTAAAAATTCCTTTTCAGTGGTGGCATAATTTCTTTGAGAAGTATCTAGGGTTTTACTAGCATAATGGATAACATTCAATTTCTTGTCTACTCTTTGCCCTAGAACAACACCAACAGCATAATCACTAGCATCACACATAATCTCAAATGGTAGGTTCCAGTCAGGTGGTTGAACAATAGGTGCGGAAATCAAAGCTTTCTTAAGTATTTCAAAAGCTTCTACACAATCATCATCAAAAACAAAAGGAATATCCTTTTGAAGAAGATTAGTTAGCGGCCTAGAAATCTTTGAGAAATCTTTAACGAAACGCCTATAAAAACCAGCATGACCAAGGAAGCTTCTTATACCTTTGATATCTTTGGGGTATGGCATCTTCTCAATGGCGTCAACTTTAGCTTTATCCACTTCAATGACCCGTTCAGAAGTTTTGTGCCCAAGCACTATACCTTCATTAACCATAAAATGGAACTTCTCCCAATTCAAAACAAGATTAGTTTCTTCACATCTCTGCAAAACTCGATCAAGGTTGCTCAAGCAATCATCAAAAGAAGTTCCATATCGGAAAAATCATCCATGAAAACCTCAACAATCTTTTCACAAAAATCAGAGAATATAGCCATCATACATCTTTGAAAGATAGCAAGTGCATTGCATAAACCAAAAGGCATACGTCTATAAGCATACATTCCAAAAGGGCAAGTAAAAGTAGTTTTCTCTTGATCCTCCTTTGACACAGGTATTTGAGAAAAGCGGGAATATCCATCAAGAAAGCAAAAGTGTGTGTGCTTAGATAATCTTTCTAGCATTTGACCGATAAAAGGTGAATGATAATGATCTTTCCTAGTGGCTTTGTTTAATTTCCTGAAATCAATTACCATCCTATAACCAGTTACTATTCTGTGGGATAAGTTCATTTTTATCATTAGGGACAATAGTTATACGTCCTTTCTTAGGAACACAATGAACATGACTTACCCATCTACCATCAGCAATAGGATAAATTATACCCGCCTCCAGAAGCTTTAATATTTCAATTTTTACCACTTCCTTCATCTTAGGGTTTAAGCGGCGTTGGTGATTAACGACAAGTTTAGCATCTGGTTCCATATTAATCTTGTGCTGACACAGAGTGGGACTAATGCCCTTAAGATCATCGAGAGTATATCCAATAGCAGCCCGGTGCTTCTTCAGAGTTTTAAGTAATCTCTTTTCTTCATGCTCTAAAAGGTTAGCACTGATAATAACATGATATATTTTCTTTTCATCAAGATAAGCATATTTCAAAGTATCAGGTAAAGTCTTTAGCTCAAACACGGGATCTGCCTTGGGTGGAGGGGGATCCCCTAAAATATCAACCTGTAAGTTGTGTTTAAGAACATGCGTTTGTTTCACAAATATGTCATCTATCTTATTTCTCTCATTCATATGCATATCATTTTCATGGTCTAGTAAATATTGTTCTAACGGGTCGGTAGGAGGTACGACAATAGAAGCTAGACCAATAATCTCATCTTTGCTTGATAATTCTTTCTCATGAGGTTGTTTACTAAACTTGGAGAAATTATATTCATGAGACACATCGCCAAAGTTTACTTTAACCTTATCAGTAACACAATTAATTTCAGCATTAACAGTATTCAAGAAAGGCCTACCAAATATAATGGGGCAAAAGTTATCTTGTTCTGAACCAAGTACTAGAAAATCAGTGGGGTACTTGACCTTTCCACACAATACCTCAACATCTCTAACAATCCCAAGTGGTGTAATAGTATCTCTGTTTGCAAGTTTTATAGTAACATCAATGTCCTCAAGTTCAGATGGAGCTATGTCATTCATAATTTCTTGATATAAGGTAAAAGGTATAGCACTAACACTAGCACCAAGATCACACAAGCCATGATAGCAATGATCTCCAATTTTAACGGAAACCACATGCATGCCGACAACTGGTTTATTTTATCTAGTTCGTCTCGCGTGTTTCTAGATGGTTTTGCAATTCTAGCATCTTCACCATAGAAGTAAATGACCTGACCATCAATGTTGTCAACTAGCATGTCTCTAACCATAGCAGCTTTAGGCTCAACATTTATTTGTTCAGGAGGTGTAGGCGTCCTAGCATGACTCTTATTAACCACAGTTGTAGCTTTAGCGTGCTCCTTAATTCTAACAGGAAAGGGTGGTTTCTCAATGTAAGCAGTAGGAACAATCAGATCAACATGGCTAGCAATTATTTCTTCCATCTCAAGTTTAATTGGTTTCTCTAATTGTTCTTTAATGGGTGGATGGTACTTAAACCACTTCTCCTTAGGGAGATCAACATGAGTAGCAAATGATTCACAGAAAGAAGCTACTATCTCAGAGTCAAAGCCTTATTTATTACTCAACTTATAGGAGGCATCAGTTTCCATAAAAGATTTCACACAATCAAACTTGAACTTTATACCTGACTCTTTGCCTTTGTCGAGTTCCCAATCTTGAGAGTTGCGCTTAATTCTTTCCAGGAGATCCCATTTGAATTCATTAGTTCTATTCATGAAGGAACCAGTAGAGATATCATGGTTGGGACAAGTGTGCATCATAGATTTAAGCCTCCCCCAGGCTTGAGCGATACTTTCTCCTTTTCGAGGCCAGCAATTATAAATAAACTTCCGATCACGATGAACTAGATGCATAGGATAAAACTTCTGATGAAATTCTAACTTCAAACGATTCCAGTTCCATGATTCAATATCACCCAATAACCTGTACCACATTAATGCCTTTCCCTCCAAAGATAAAGGGAAAACTTTCTTCTTAACGTTGTCTCTAGACAACCCTACAAGCTGAAATAATCCACAAACTTCATCGACAAATATCAAATGATAATCAGGATGAGTCGTTCCATCATATGGGTGTGATAAGAGTTTTTCAAGCATACCAGAAGGAATATCATAATAAACATTTTCAGTAGGTTCAGTAGGTTGAGGAGCAATTTCCTCATCTTCAGTTCGGGGCGAAGATGCCCCAAACAAGCCACTCAAAGGGTGACCGTTCATAGTGACAAGCAACAGTAAAATTCAGCACGTATAGAAAATGCTACCTTACCAATTCCCACTTACCAAAGGCGCTTCACTCCCCAGCAACGACGCCGGAAAAGAGAATTGATGCCCCACAAGTATAGGGGATCAATCGTAGTCCTTTCGATAAGTAAGAGTGTCGAACCCAACGAGGAGCAGAAGGAAATGATAAGCAGTTTTCAGCAAGGTATTCTCTGCAAGTGCTGTAAGTAACGATAGTAGATAGTTTTGTAGCAAGATAAATCATTACAAGTGACAAGTAACAATAGTAGCAAAGGTGCAGCAAGGTAGCCCAATCCTTATTGTAGCAAAGGACAGGCCTGAAGGCACTCTTATATTGAGCAAGCGCTCCCGAGGACACATGGGAATTATGTCTAGTCATATTCATCATGTTGAGTTGATTCACATTCGCTACTTTGATAATTTGATATGTGGGTGGACCAGTGCTAAAGTGTTGTTCTTACTTGAACTAACAACCTACTTATGATTACCCCCTCTCACAAGCATCCGCAACTACGAAAGAAGAATTAAGATAAATGTAACCATAGCATGAGACATGTGGATCCAAATCAGCCCCTTATGAAGCAACGCATAAACTGGGGTTTAAGCTTCTGTCACTCTAGCAACCCATCATCTACTTGTTACTCCACAATGACTTCCCTTAGGCCCATAGCATGGTGAAGTGTCATGTAGTCGACGTTCACATGACACCACTGAGAGAAGTAACAACATACATATCATCAAAGTATGGAACGAATACCAACTTCACATGATAACTTATAACCAGACTTCTCCCATGTCCTCAGGAACAATAGTAACTACTCACACCTCATCAACATGTTCAAGATCAGAGGTGCGATAATAATAATTAAGGATCTGAACATAATATCTTCCACCAAGTAATCCAACAAGCATCAACTACAAGATGTAATCAACACAACTAGTAACCCACAGGTACCAATCTGAGGTTTTTGGGACAAAGATTGAATACAAGAGATGAACTAGGGTTGGAGATGAGATGGTGCAGGTGAAGATATAGATGAAGATTGGTCCTCCTATGAAGGAGGAAGCATTGGTGATGACGATGGCTTCGATCTCCCCCTCCCGGAGAGGGATTTCCCCGGCAGAATCTGACTGCCGGAGTGCAAAAGAGCCTCTGCCGAGGTTTCCACTTCGAGACGGTGGCGCTTCATCCAGAAAGGTTGCTTATGATTTTTCTAGGGTAAACACACCATATTGGAGAAGATGGGCGTCGGGAGGCCAGCCAGGGACCCGCCACACATGAGGGCGCGACCTGGGGGGCGCCCTAATGGCTTGTGCCTGGCTGGTGGCCCCCCTCTGGTATATTTTTGGCCCATAAATTCACATATATTCAATAAAAATTCCTCGTGAAGTTTCAGGTCATTTGGAGTCTGGTAATTTTTCTGCCTTTTTCTCGGTTTTCTGGCCCAGAATTCCAGTTTCTAGATAATTCCCTCTTTGTGATGTACCTTGCATATTCAGAGAGAAAGGGCATAAGAATTGTATGATAATAGGGAATAATGGGCAAGAATAACATAAATATGAATAGGAAATCATGATGCAAAATGGACATATTAGAGGACGCACGTGCTCCGCAAGGCCAGCAGCGGGGAGCCGGTCCGCCGCGCCGGGGTTTGTCCGGTCACTGAGGGCGAGGAAGAGGAGGAGGAGGAATATCCTGCCGCCAATGTCGGACGCTCGCGGCGATCAAGGCGAGTCGCTGCACAACGTCCGCCTGACGCGACAGCGCAAGAGGCGAGGTCGGTCGGCCAAGCCGAGCCCCCGGCGCGTCCTGACGCTCCCGCCCCACCCCCCCGCCCTCGTCGCTCGCGTGGGGGGAACGTGGGACCTCTCGGCCCTTAGTTCGTATGAGGAGGAAGATGAGTAAGCACCGATCCTTGCGGTTGGTTTTATCTTTCTCTTTAGCTTCTCTGATGTTCTTTTCCCTGAATGTTCTTGGTTTTGCAGGGAGGAGGAGACCCCCAGCGGATAGCGGACGGCAAATAACTACTGGAATTCAGTTATTTGCCGTCTGCCATAGCGAACGGCAAAGGACAGGACCACCGACGGCAAAATTTCCGGCACTGAGAACCCCGGTAAAGGAGTGCTTTGCCATCTGCCTTTGTACAACGGACGGCAAAGTGTTTTTGCCGTCAGGCAGCAGACGGCAAAGTGTCTGGACGGCCTAAACTTGAGTTAGCCCCGTTAGTGGCTAACGGAGCCTTTGCCGTCTGCCACTCCCCCTTTGCCGTCCGCACCCTATGTCGTCTGCCTCCCCTCCTTTGCCGACGGCCACTCCTTTGCCGACTGCCACCGTCGGCATAGCTTCTTTGCCGTCCGCCGCCCCGCCAGCCTCCTTTGCCGACGGTCACTGCTATGCTGACGGTGGCCGTCGGCATATCTTCTTTGCCGTACGCCCCGCCACACTCCTTTGCTACAGTGCCACTGCTATGCCGACGGTGGCCGTCGGCATAGCTTCTTTGCCGTCCGCCCCCGGACGGCAAATGTACCAAATGGCATCAGGCGCACTCCCAGGATGCACAGGTGGGTGCCACGTGTCGCCTTTGCCGTCGGTGCCGGACGGCAAAGAAACTATGCCGACGGTGACCGTCGGCAAAGTGGCAATATTGCCCCAGTTTTTTCTGTTTTTTCTAATATCCAATTTTCACAGGCAAAATATGCTATATATGTATATATTTCACAATAACCCTAGTGATGATCATCCAACAACAAGCACAAGCACAAGTATCCAACAAACATACCAAAACAAATGTCACATTGTTCACCATATTACAATAGTAACAAGTTTCACATATGTAGCAAGTTTAACATTGTTCATCGATACAAAATCACAAGCACTCCATCAATGCAAGCTTCCGTGAAGTGACTCTAATCTGCAAAATGGGAAATACGAAAGTTAGATGAAGAAGAGTAGAATAAGAAGAAGAAGATGAAGAAGCGGTTTTCTTCTCTCTATCTTTCTCCTCTTGTTTTCTTCTTCTTATTGCTTATTTGTGTCATTCGGGCGAAAGTTAGATGAAGAAGACTAGAATAAGAAGAAGAAGATGAAGAACACTAATATTTCGGAAGGAGCTAAGTTTGTCTAAGTGCTAAGTTTGTCTAAGTGCTAAGTTTGTCTAAGTGCTAAGTTTGTGTAAGTGCTAAGTTTGTCTAAGTGCTAAGAAGATGAAAAACGAGCTAAGTTTGGGGCTTACCGTCCTCGTCATCACGGAGGAGAGGCACCGCGGTTGCTCGGACCGGTTTCACCTGGAGAAGGCTGCCCTGGAGAAGGGTCGTGTGATGCGACTCCGGAGTTAAGCTGCACCAAAGATGATTTGCAATGTCTCGTTAGCATGATGACACTGAAAAGATCATTGCATTGAAATGAAACTCACCATTGCAGCTGTGGTAATGACTGGCATCGACGGAGCGGCCTGGCCGGTCTTCTCGCACATAGTCTGCACATTTGGTTTTCACAAGTCAACGATATTCATTATTAATCAAAGGAACATTATATGCAAGATTTGACAAATATGAAGAAGAATATTACCACGAAGAGCTCGTAGATGGCCCGGTAGGACGCATCGGACCGTGCCCTCTCCTCCTCCAACAACCTTGTCGTCCTCTCCTCCATCTCCTTCTCCTTCGCCGCCATAAGCGCCTGTGTTGCCTCTCTCTCTTTCAGAATAGCAGCCTGCAACACAACTCCTCGTTAGCATTGTAATCATCTTTGTTCACACACACAACATAATGAGGAAAGATATCTGAGTCCGTATAACTAACCTCGATGGCGAGCTCGACTGGCCGTGGACGAGGCCTTATCTCAGGACAGGAGCTCGTTTGGCGCGCCTTGATCTCCCGGAGGTTGCTAGGACAACGTATAAGGCCATCTCCAATGGCAATCGAGCCATGGGGCCTCCCGCCGCCAGCTATCATCACCAGCTCTGGATCAATAGGCTCCTGGCTCGGGTTAAAGTCCTCCCCTTTCCTCGCCTTCCCCTCATCTCTGTACCTCATGAGCTTGTTGTGGGAGGAGATGTTGCTGAACTTCAAGGGATCATCGAGGTCAGACTGAGAGAATGCCTTGACCTTCTTGTACGAGGCAGTATGGGCCATCGCATAGAGGTCGTACATCTGTGGCACCTCCGTTTTATTGTGATGCGCCTAAAAGAGAGAGAGAGGAACAAAGTATTAGTAAAGGGCTCAAGCTAGAATCAAGAATGAATTGCATGAATCATGAAGCTAACCACATACCCAGTTCAGACCAAACTGATTTAAGTTGGCGCTCCCTTGATGGTGTGGCACACCAACCATTTTGTTACGCCGGTCCTTGGCATTGTTGTGGACGGATAGCCATTGTTCTGAGCACCACTCATCCACCAACGCCTCCCAACAATCCATCATATCCGCACACCATATTGGGGGCACCTAAGTTAATAAAGAGATATTTGAGCGCTACGCGTAGGAATCAAATGAAGGAAACTAAGTACAAGGCCTTAAGAATACGTAATTACCTTCATGTAATGCTCCTTCTCCATCTTCTTTCCGCGGCACGTCGACTTCTCCTTCCTAATACGCCGCGAGGCGTAGTAGTCTCGAACAGCCTGCACCCGAGCCTCGTGCCGAAAGTTTTGCAGTAGGCGCCTGCATTGCTGATCGATAACCTTTGCCGCGGCCTCCTCGTATCCCTCCTGACACCTGTAGAAGGTCTGCAATCAAACGACACAACACTTATTAGTACAATAACTAGCTATTGTTGATTTTTAATTGTGTAAAGTAGAAATTACCCAAAAATGCCTGATCACCATCTCCGCCCTCGTGTGGCACAAAACACCGTCGATCCTCTCCTCAGGCGGGGCCGGTGCAGCCAAGTAGTGCTCCCAGGTCAGTCCTAACTCTCGAACCTGACCCTCACCAGGCAACGTGACAAACCCCGGGAAGTTTTGCCTGACAAGGACACCAAGGATGCTGTTGGGCCTGCGGGCATCCTTGGGATGATGCCAACCCCTGCAGTATGACAAAGCCAACACATTAGATATTTGAAAAAACGTGAAGGCAAAAGGTTAAAAAAGAGTACATGCACTTACCTCTCCCCATCAGGCCTAATCAACCACCTCAACTCGCGGGTCGCCGGCATGGGCGGGAGCCGTGTCATACCACGCTGGTAGACGGTGGCGCCCTCAGGCAGCTCCACGTCGCTATCAGAAAAACGATCCCCGCCACCATCAGCATGGCCACTAGGCTCCTCCGGCCAGGTATCCCATGGGGTCTGCCGGGACGTGCCCTCATCCCTACTCTGCTCTGGAGTCTCGTGGGACGAAGCCTCTGGGACAGGAGTCGTGTAGGTCGAAGGCTCGTCGACCCGAGGCTCGTGGAACTGTCTATGCATGTCGAAGCAAGAATACTTGCGACCCGCTTGCAGCCAACGGAACTCAAGAGCTGCCTTGCATGTGGGGCACGGGAACCTTCCATGCACACACCAACCAACGAATAGGGCATACGCCGGCAAGTCATGTGTCGAGTACATGTACCACACATGCATTTTGAAGGTTTTTTTGGTAGCGGCGTCGTATGTCTTGATCCCATTATCCCAAGCTTGTTGCAATTCATCCTTAAGCGGCTGCATGTACACATTCATATTCTTCCCCGGATAGTTGGGCCCTGGAATTATCAACGTCGGGAAAATATTCTTTCTTTTCATAATCTCTCCAGGGGGGGGGGGAGATTGAGTGGAATGACAAATACAGGCCAACAACTGTATTGGGTTGCCGTCATACCAAACACATTGAATCCATCCGTGCTGATGGCGACTCGAGGATGCCTTGGATCTGCCGCTTTATCGTTATGTAATGCATCGAAGTGCTTCCACGCAAAAGCGTCTGAAGTGTGTACCAACATCTGTTTCCCATCTGCATCTAGTTCGGTTCTTTTGCCCAATTTATGCCATGTCATCTGTCTGGCCGTCTCTTCGACCATGAAAAGACGTTGAAGTCTTGGTATGATTGGAATATAGCGAAGAACGTTAACAGGAATTTTTGTCTGCATCTTCTCACCCATACCGTTGTCTACGACAACATACCTGGAAGACTTGCAAATGGGACAATAGTTCAAGTTCACATACTCAAGCCTAAATAAGGCACATCCACTCTCACAGGCATCTATCTTCTCATAGGGCATCTTAAGTACATGGAGAATTTTGTCCGACTGGTACAAGTTTGGAGGCAGTACATGGCCTTTGGGTAGAAAGCGTCCAAATATTGTCATCATCGCGTCGTAGCATTCTCTGCCCAGGTTGAATTGAGCCTTCAGAGCCATTACTTGCGCGATGGCATCCAGCTGACAAAGCTCAGTGTGCTCGTGGAGAGGACGTTTTGAAGACTCCAGCATTTCATAGAATGCCTTTGCAGATTCCTCCATCTCATCGTCCGAATCCCGAGCATCATCAAAGTCTTGCACCATGTCTTCGATCCCGGTACCATGCTCGTCGGTGCGATGACGAACCACCTTAGCTCTGGCACGTTGGGCAGACTCACCATGAAAAGTCCACACCGTATAATTAGGCCTGAAACCCCACTTCTGCAGGTGTTTAACCATTTCACCCTCTGTCTGCCTTTTAAAGTTGTCGCACCGGGGACAGGGACACCATGTTTTTTCCTGGCCATTTGCAAATGCGGCTCTCACAAACCACTTGGTATTTGTAAACCATTCTTTGGTCATGTCGTTCTGACTGGTGTGACCGGTGTACATCCACGCACGATCAGTCATCTTGCCTAGCTACTGGACACACAAGAAATATATATATATAATTCAGCATATATATTCATCAGTTAATCAAGTTTGTCAGTTTTATTACGTCCATGCAACCTACACGCTAATAGGTAAAGATAGGTCCTAATCCCACCCCAGTATGTGTAGATTGGGTTCGTTTTCCCATGCTCTGCTCCGGATTCGACGCAGAATTTCGGCAGCACCTCCCCGCTGTTCTCCTGATACACGTCTCGGCAATAAGCAGATAGGATGTGTACCCGGAGAACAACAGGGAGGCACTGACGAAATTCCGCATCGGATCCGGAGCAGAGCATATGGGAAAATGATCCCAATCTACACATACTCGGGCTGTCCATGGATAACGTTGGACAATTCGAAAGGATGGCGGTTATAAGTATGCAAAGACATGCATATTTATAGATGCTGCCCTTTCGAACGGGAGACGCATACTGGTCACACATACTGATGATTGAAGACACCTATAGCTAGCAAGTTTCATCGGCGCGAAGACCGGAACAGAGCAAATTAAGGGGGGGAGGAGATGTGTGCTCACCCACGAATGCAGGGGAGCTCGTCAAACACACAGGGAGGTCGTCGAACAGCAGACCCTCGCAGCGACGAAACAACTGCACATTGAAATCCAAAGATGAGTAACATAGCATTATTGTTTTTTCCGTCAACCTAACTAAATATTTAAAATACGATGCCACCGCCAAGTTGAAATTTAGGGTTCCATCGACGCCGAGGTACGCCCTCCGCCGACAGGCCACCCTGGCCCTTTCTTTCCTATCCTCCTCCTCCTCCTCTTCTTCTTCTTCCTTCTTTTCCTTTTTCCTCTTCTTCCCTTTTCCTTTTTCCTCTTCTTCTCCTTATTTTTCTTTTCTTCTTAGTTTTTTTTTTCATCTTTCTTCTTGTTCTTCTAATTATCTAAACCAAAACTAAACCTAGCCCTAACCTAAACCTAAATAGTAAAACAACAGAAAAAAAGGAAAAAAATCACCTTGAGGGCCGGTGGAGGAGGGCCGGCGCGGTGGTGGAGGAGGGTCGACGCGGTGGTGGAGGAGGGCCGGCGCAGGGGGAGGAAGGCCGCGGAGAGGGGGGCAGAGCCGCGGCCTGCTCCGGCGGTGGGGCGGTGGGGCAGAGCAGCGGACGCTCCGAGGTCGTCGGGGGAGGGGCGGGCGCAGGGGCCGGAGAGCGGGGTGGCGGGGCAGGTCGTCGGGGAGGGGCGGCGGGGGAGCTCGTCGGGGAAAGGGCCGACGTAGGGGCTGGGGAGCGGGGCGGGGCGGCCGGTGACGGTGGCGGCGGGGTGAGGGGCGGCGGGTGAGGGTGGCGGCCGGTGCGGGGCGGCGGGGCAGGGGCGGCGGGTGAGGGGTGGCGGCGGGTGAGGGGCGGCCGGTGGTCGTGTGGGGTGAGAGAGAGATGCACAGAGAGAGAGAGGGGGTCGGGGCCGGCCGGGTGAGGGTCTTTGCCGTCCGCCGTTCGCCCCTTCGCCGTCCGCTAGCAGACGGCAAAGAGGGGGTGGGGCCGGGGGCTAACGACCGTTAGCCAGGCGTCTTCTTTGTCGTCTGCTAACGGACGGCAAAGGGACCAAAGGCAGACGGCAAAGATACGGCGGACGGCAAAGAGCTCGTCCATTTGACCTAACCAGCTTCACGCCCCAGTGGGGCCCAGCTGGGCTCTTTGCCGTCTGCCTTTGGTCCCTTTGCCGTCCGCTGGCCGACGGCAAAGACCTGGCGGACGGCAAACAATATCTTTGCCGTCAGTCCGTTTTTTGCCGTCAGTTTCTTGTCAGCGGACAGCAAAGACGTTCTTTGCCGTCCGCCAGCAGACGGCAAAGAACTGGCAGACGGCAAATTCCTGGATTCCAGTAGTGTCTCCTATGAAGGAGGAAGCATTGGTGATGACGATGGCTTCGATCTCCCCCTCCCGGAGAGGGATTTCCTCGGCAGAATCTGACTGCCGGAGTGCAAAAGAGCCTCTGTCGATGTTTCCACTTCGAGACGGCGGCGCTTCATCCAGAAAGGTTGCTTATGATTTTTCTAGGGTAAAACACACCATATTGGAGAAGATGGGCGTCGGGAGGCCAGCCAGGGACCCGCCACACATCAGGGCGCGACCTGGGGGGGCGCCCTGATGGCTTGTGCCTGGCTGGTGGCCCCCCTCTGGTATATTTTTGGCCCATAAATTCACATATATTCAATAAAAATTCCTCGTGAAGTTTCAGGTCATTTGGAGTCTGGTAATTTTTCTGCCTTTTTCTCGGTTTTCTGGCCCAGAATTCCAGTTTCTAGATAATTCCCTCTTTGTGATGTACCTTGCATATTCAGAGAGAAAGGGCATAAGAATTGTATGATAATAGGGAATAATGGGCAAGAATAACATAAATATGAATAGGAAATCATGATGCAAAATGGACATACCAGAGGACGCACGTGCTCCGCAAGGCCAGCAGCGGGGAGCCGGTCCGCCGAGCCGGGGTTTGTCCGGTCACTGAGGGCGAGGAAGAGGAGGAGGAGGAAGATCCTACCGCCAACGTTGGACGCTCGCGGCGATCAAGGCGAGTCGCTGCACAACGTCCGCCTGACGCGACAGCGCAAGAGGCGAGGTCGGTCGGCCAAGCCGAGCCCCCGGCGCGTCCTGACGCTCCCGCCCCACCCCCCGCCCTCGTCGCTCACGTGGGGGGAACGTGGGACCTCTCGGCCCTTAGTTCGTATGAGGAGGAAGATGAGTAAGCACCGATCCTTGCGGTTGGTTTTATCTTTCTCTTTAGCTTCTCTGATGTTCTTTTCCCTGGATGTTCTTGGTTTTGCAGGGAGGAGGAGACCCCCAGCGGATGGACAGGAGGGCGAACCTTGAGTCCGTTGTACCTCTGGTGAGTGCTTCGCAGGAGCGTGAGGCGGTGGAGCCCGACGCCACTACTAGCCCCAAGCAAGAGGTCCCGCTCTCGTTTCCAACGGCGAGTGCAGGCGCCAATGTTGTCACCTCCGTCCCTCCGTCGATGGGCACGGAACGCCCAGAGGGGACCCATGCATGCTTGACCCCGGAGGGGAGCTCCGCGATGAGGGCCTCCGTCGTTGAGCCGATCCCTGTGGAGGATGACTCACCGGTGAACGAGGCGGACGCGATGCCGTGGTAACGGAGGATGCCGCTGGAGGGGGAGAAGCGCCTCGCCAACAAGATCTCACGGGTAAGCTGCTCGTGGCCGAATTGTGTTTCTTCTTCCATTTTGTCTTCTTGAACTTCCTGTTGTTTCTAAGCTTCCCCTTCCCCCCGCCACCGTAGGCACGCCCCCGCTAGAGGACCTCGACCTCAACGCTGGCGTTGAGGAGATTTCTAGGGAGGCTGTCGCAGAGGCCAGCCGGACCGCGGCCGAGGAGGACGCCGGCCAGGTTGTGGCTGAGGAGGAGGAGGAGGAGACCCCCCACCGTCGTGTCAGGGACACCGGCAAGCAGGTCGTCGAGGGGTCACCCCCGAAGGTGGGGACGGATGCTGATGGCACCCCGTTCCCGGAGGTGCTGGAGGGCGGAGCATTTTTCGCGGCGCCGGGGGCGCGCCCGTTCTTCGCGATGGGGACTACCGGCGAGCCTGCCTCCGGTCCCTCCTCATCCACAGAGCCGCCCCCGAGCCGCTATTTAAGGGTTGGTGATCTCCAGTTCGTCCGCCTTCCCGGCAAGACGAACCTCAGAGTTTTCTCCGAAGAGGCAGCGGTCGACGGGGTGGTGGTCGCTCCCGGAGAGGTGCGGCCGCCGATCCCCTGGGTGGAGGTGACGAAGCCAGCGAGCACGTCATCCTGTCCTCCCTCAGCAGGGACTTTCGGCAGCTGCAGGCGCTCTACGCCCGTCGCTCCGAAAGGTCGAACCGCCGGGAGGCCCTTCTCGCAGCGGTGGAGGAGAGGTTCCAGGAGCTTCTCGCTGAGAAGCGGACTTGGTTCGCCGATCAACGCCAAGACCTCACCGCCCAACGGGTCGAGCTCGCCAAGTCCAAGGCTGATTTCATCAACCGGGAGGCCAAAGCGGAAAAGATTTAGAGGAGACGAAAGAGATCTTCACCGCCACAGAGGCGGAGCAGACCTCACGTAAGATCCTGATCGACACACACAAGGAGGAACTTGCGGCTCGGGAGAGGGCCCTTGGCGATAAGCTTGGCGTTGAGCTGGGGAAGCAAGTCCAGGTCCTGGAGGCGAAGCACAAGGAGGTCGTCGAGAGACAAGCCGCCGAGCACGCCGGCAAGCTCCAGGAGGCCGTCCAGCCGCCGAGGCTGCTCGCTCCACCCAAGTTGAGCTTGAAGGCAAGGTACAACAGCTGGAGTCGAATCTTGCCGCCTCCAACTTGGAGGTCCTGAAGCTGAAGGAGGAGGCCCAGAAAGGGGCCAAAACTCTGATGGACCTCCATCTGGAGCTCCGCGGCAGGATAGATGAGTTGAAGGTTGCCACAGACGCCAATGCTGACTCGCAGGTGAAGGTGAGTGCCCATGAGGATAGCCTCAGGGCCACCTAGAACAGAAAGCATGATCTGCGCGAGGAGCTTTGATACGTCTCCAACGTATCTATAATTTTTGGTTGTTCCATGCTGATATATTATCATTCTAGGATACCTTTTGGGTCTTTATTTACCAATTTACAATATTTTTGAGCACTAACATATTGACCCAGTGCCTAGTGCCAGTTGCTGTTTTCTACATGTTTTTGCCTTTTCAGGTTTACAGTACCAAACGAAGTCCAATTGCCATGAAACTTTTTGATGATTTTTTCTGGAGCAAAAGAAGACCTGGAAGCTTTAGAAGGAGGTCAGGAGGCGCACGAGGGACCTACCACACATCAAGGCGTGTCCTGGGGGGGGGAGGCGCCCTGATATGTGGTGGCCCCCTCGTGGCTCTCCGACGTCCCTCTTTGGCCTATAAATTCTCTAATATTGCAAAAACCCTGGAGGCAGTCCCAAAACCTTTTTTCCGCCACCGCAAGTCTCTGTTCCGTCGCGAGGCCATCTGGAGCTCCGTTCTGGCACCCTACCGGAGGGGGGATCGATCACGGAGGGCCTCTTCATCAACTTTGATGCCCTCATGATGATGTGTGAGTAGTTCACCACAGACCTACTGGTCCATTGCTAGCACCTAGATGGCAATCTCTCTATCTCCTGATCTTCAATACAATGATCATTGCATATTCGCTTCGATCTATCCGATGTAATCCTATTGTGCGGTGTGTTTGTTGGGATCCGATGAATTGTGGGTTTATGTTTAGATTATTCTTGAAAAGTATTTGAGATACCTCTGATATATATTGTCTCTTAATTGCATGATCATTATAGCTTCGTAATGCTCTCCGATCTATTGATGTGCTTTGGCCAAGTAGATTGATATTTCATCGGTGGGAGTGGTGCATTGTGGTAGGTTCAACCTGACGAGTTTCTATATCGCAGTGACAAAGTAGGGGACAAGATGCGTCTTTGTATTGTTTCTACTAAGGATAACACGATGGGTTTTATTCATATTGATTGAGTTTACTTTGTCTACATCATGTCATCGTTCTCCAAGCATTACTTTGTTTTACTTAATACTCTAGATGCATGCTGGATAGCGGTCGATGAGTGGAGTAATAGTAATAAATGTAGGTAGGAGTCAGCCTATTTGTTTATGGACGTGATACCTATATACACATGATCATTGCCGTGAAAATTGCATAACTATCCACCTGTCTATCAATTGCCCAACAGTAATTTGTTACCCACCGTATGCTGCCCACATGAGAGATGCCGCTACGGAAAACTATGGATCCCGGGTCTATTTACTTATATATTTACAAACACTACACCTACCTTGCTGCCTTCATTTATCTTTGATTTTATTTTGCAATTTATATTTATCTACAATTATCTACACAACTCATTTGCTTGCAAATAACGAGATCAAGGGGATTGACAACCCTCTTGTCCGCGTTGGGTGCAAGTTGTTTGTTCATTTGTGTGCATCCGCTGAAGACGGTTGAGGATTGATATTCCTATTGGTTCGATAAACCCTGGTTTCATAACTGAGGGAAATACTTACCCACTTTGTGCTGCAATTACCCGTTCCTCTTCACGGAAAACCCAACGCAGATCACAAGTATAAGGAAGGATTTCTGGCGCCGTTGCCGGGGAATATCATCATCAACTATCAAAAATCTTCTAGATTCCGCTGTAAGTGGTACCTTTATGGATGTGACCATAGGATAGGCCACAAAACTTCTGGACAACATTATGACAAATTATTCTCAATGGCATACCGAAAGGGCTCCAACTGGTAAGAAGGTAAATTCCGTTGAAGAAATCGCTACTTTGAGTGAAAAAGTGGATGCTCTTATGAATATGGTTGCTAGTAAAAATGCTCATGTTGATCCCAATGATATGCCCTTGTCTACTTTGATTGAGCAAAATAGTGATGCTATTGATGTGAACTTTTTCTCGCGAAATAATTTCAATAACAATGCTTATAGACAAAACTTCAATTCTAGACCGTATCCCGGTAATTCCTCTAACAACTTTGGAAATTCTTATGGTAATTCTTCTACAAATTCTAATCGGATGCCCTCTGATCTTGAGAACATAGTTAAAGAATTTATTAATTCTCAAAAGGTTTTCAACACTATGGTAGAAGAAAAATTGCATGTAGTTGACACTTTGGTCAAAATCATGGATATAATTGCTCTTGATGTGGAAACTCTAAAAAATAAAGCTTTGCCACCCAAGCATGATTTTAATTATGCTATTAAATCTATCCAAATATATTTTAATGAAAGTAAGGAGAGGACCGCTAAGTTGAGAGCTACACGGGAAATCTTAGAAAAAGCTCTTCCACCCGGTTTTTACCGGAATCATGATGAAGATCTTAAAATGATTGGTATTTATCCTATTGAATCTTTATTCACCTCTCTGAATATAAATAATGAAGGGACTGGAGATGAGTCAACTCTACTTTAGAAGCGTCCCGTTTGCTTGGAGGGTGATGATTTTGATGCTAAAACTAAAAAACGTGGGTTTGGAGAGGTCAAAACTTTAACTAGTGATGTGCCCACTATTTTGGATTACAAGGACTTTAATTATGATAATTGCTCTTTAGTAGAATGTATTTCCTTGTTGCAATCCTTTATTAGCTCACCCAATGCTTATGAACAAAACAAAGTTTTTACCGAACATATAGTAGAAGCTATGATAAAAGCTTATGATGAGAAACTTGAGCTTGAAGCTTCTATTCCTAGAAAATTGCATGATGAGTGGGAACCTAATATCAATATTAAGATCAATAAATATGAATGCAATGCCTTGTGTGACCTTGGTGCTAGTGTTTCAACTATTCCTAAAACTCTTTGTGATGTGCTCGGTCTCACTAATATTGCAGATTGTTCCCTCAACTTGCATCTTGCGGATTCTACCATTAAGAAACCTTTAGCTAGAATTAATGATGTTCTTATTATTGCAAATAAAAATTATGTGCCTGTAGATTTCATTGTGCTTGATATTGATTGCAATCCTTCTTGTCCCATAATACTTGGAAGACCTTTCTTACGAACTATAGGTGCAATCATTGACATGAAAGAGGGAAACATAAGGTTCCAATTCCCATTAAACAAAGGGATGGAACACTTCCCTAGAAATAGAATTAAACCACCTTATGAATCAATCATGAGAGCTACTTATGGGTGGAGTGTCAAAGATGACAATACTTGAAACTATGCATTATGCCTAGCTAGGGGCATAAAACAATAGCGCTTGTTGGGAGGCAACCCAATAGTTATCTTTAAATTTTTGCTTTAAACTTTCTATTTATTTTTAATAACATGATTATTGCCTCTGTAATGATTATGTTTTTGTGTTTAAATTAGTGTTTGTGCCAAGTAAAACCTTTGGGACGACTCAAAGATGAGTAGAATCGATGCTGAAACAAAACATAAACTTTTGACTCCAGTACAAGAATTTTCATTTTTTTACCGGAGCGTGATAATGACCTGAAATTTTTACACAGTGTTTTTATACAAATTTTCGAGGTTGTAATAATTTTTCCGAATGTTTAGAGTTACAGAAGTATAGGTTCTCTACATATTGCTACAGATTGTTCTATTTTAGATATATTCTGTTTTTGCTTGCATAGTTGCTTGTTTTGATTATGCTATGGATTGTATCGGGGGGTATAAGCCATGGAGAAGTTAGAATACAGTACCTGTTATGCATTTATGAAATTGGAATCAATTTAATAGTACCTAAAGTATGCAATATGTTTCTTATACTAACGGATCTCATGAAGTTTTGTTGAGTTTTGTGTGATTGAAGTTTTCAAGTTTTGGGTGTTATCGTGATGGACAAAGAAATAAGGAGTAGAACTAGGCTAAGCTTGGCTATGCCCAAGGCACCCCAGGGTAATATTTTAAAGCAGACTCAAGCATCTAAGCTTGGGTATTCCCCGGAAGGCATCCCCTCTTTTGTCTCAAATCCATCGGTATGTCACTTGTAGCTATATTTTTATTCGTCACATGATATGAGTTTTGCTTGTAGCGTCGTTTGCTTTTGTTCACTTTTACTTTCAGTTTACCACAATCATTGTTTGCTGGACACACCTATTTAAGAGAGAGACACCTACTTAAGAGAGACACACCTTCATCGTAATTTGTTAGAATACTCTATGTGGTTCACTTATATCTTTTGAGCTTAGCAGTTGCTCTAGTACTTCACTTCTATCTTTTTGAGCACGGTGGCGTGTAGATTTTATAGAAATAATTTCACTCTCGGTCTTCACTTATATTTGTTCGAGAGTTAATAAATAGTGATGGTAGTTTGCATGGGTCATAAGACTAGTCCAAAAATATTAGGTATTCAATGAGTGATAATCAAAACCATCATGTAGCACATATAGAGAAATTGTGGGTCAATAATATTGATGTGTCAATAATGTTGATGTGGTAATATGAAATAGGTGTTAGTTCATAATTGTTAAACCGAAGAAGTGTCGGTATTAAGAAAGATTGACCCTTTTTGTTCATCTAAAAATTAAAGAGGCATGGTGATGATGTGTGAGCATTTCTTTTCCTCGTTGAAATCCTAGTGTTGTTTCGGGTCGAAAGAGCGCGATGGTTAACTCCTACCAACCTCTTCCCTCGGGGCATGCAAGTAGTACTTTGATTTATCATAAACTAATAAAACTTTGCAATAAGTATATGAGTTCTTTATGACTAATGTGAAACCAGGGACATACACAATCTCACCTTCTCATATTTTGCTAGCCTCTTCGGTACCGTGCATAGTCCATTCTCACCTCGAGGATCGGTGCAACTTTTGTCGGTGCACCCAAACCCCGTGACATGACACGCTCTGTTGCACATAAGCCTTATTATATCTTCCTCAAAACAGCCACCATACCTACCTATCATGGCATTTCCATAGCCATTCCGAAATATATTGCCATGCAAATTCCATCGTCACTTCACATGACTAGTTCGTTCATCATCATATTGCTTTGCATGATCATGTAGAGCTAACATAGTATTTGTGGCAAAGCCACCATTCATCATATTTTTGATACATGCCACGCTAGATCATTGCACTTCCTGGTACACTGCCAGAGGCATTCGTACAGAGTCATATCTTCATATCAGTTCTCCATATCGAGTTGTAAGTAAATAAAAGTGTGATGATCATCATTATTAGAGCATTGTCACAGTGAGGAAAGAGTGATGGAGACGATGATTCTCCCACAAGTCGATATGAGACTCCGGACGAAAAAACAAAGATGGGGGAGGCCAAATGAGCCCACCATCCATTCAAAAAAAATGATGAGAGAAAATGAGAGAAGGGGCTTTGCTACTATATTTTACCACACTTGTGCCTCAAAGTGGCACCATGCTACTCATGTAGAGAGTCTCATGATATATCTTTTTCATATGCTAGTGGGAATTACCTATTCATTATTACAAACTTGGCTTGTATATTCCTATAACGGGCTTCCTCAAATGCCCGAGGTCTTCATGCGCAAGCAAGTTGGATGCACACCCCACTTAGCTTCATTTGAGCTTTCATACACTTATAGCTCTAGTGCATCATTTGCATGTCAATCCCTACTCCTTGCATTGACATCTATCGATGGGCATCTCCATAGCCCGTTGGTACGCCTAGTTGATGTGAGATTATCTTCTCCACTTTCTACCCCTTTGATATCTACCACCACACTCTATTCCACTTAAATGCTATGTCCAATGGCTCACGCTCATGTATTGCGTGAAGAATAAAAAGTTGATGCATATTGAAAAAGTACGATCCAATTGTCTGACTTGGACACCGTGGTGCTTGACATTTGTACTAATGTGGTGAAGTTGGAGCCATGCCTTGCTAATATAATAAGATGAATGGGGGGGGTAAACATTCCTTAAGGATCGTATACTTTTAAGAATTGATGATTTTGTTTCTTACATTTTAATTATTGCTCTGTTAATATTTGGTGATTCATCTTTTCTCAATGAGCATACATGCATAAGATTACATAATGGATATCATGTCACATCAAAAATTCTATTTTTACCATTTACCTACTCGAGGACGAGCATGAATTAAGCTTGGGGATGCTTGATACGTCTCCAACGTATCTATAATTTTGATTGTTCCATGCTGATATATTATCATTCTAGGATACTTTTTGGGTCTTTATTTACTAATTTATAATATTTTTGAGCACTAACCTATTAACCCAGTGCCCAGTGCCAGTTGCTGTTTTCTGCATTTTTTTTGCCTTTCCGGGTTTACAGTACCAAACGAAGTCCAATGGCCATGAAACTTTTTGATGATTTTTTCTGGACCAAAAGAAGACCTGGAAGCTTCGGAAGTTGGACGGGAGGCGCACGAGGGCCGCACAAGTCAACAGGGCGCACTTACCAAAAGGTGCAAAAGGTGCACTTACCAAGGTTACCAAACAAACGCGCATCACGTAGAGCAATAAAAACAGCACGCAAATGATCCAAGTGTTCCTCCAAAGTTCTACTATAAATCAGTATATCATCAAAGTAGACTACCACAAATCGTCCAATGAAAGCACGTAAAACCTTGTTCATTAATCTCATGAAAGTGCTAGGTGCATTAGTTAACCCAAAAGGCATGACTAACCACTCATATAATCCAAACTTAGTTTTAAATGCTGTTTTCCATTCATCTCCCAATTTCATACTAATTTGATGGTATCCACTACGCAAATCAACTTTGGAGAAAATTGTAGAGCCACTTAATTCATCAAGCATATCATCTAACCTAGGAATAGGATGATGATAACGAATAGTAATATTATTAATGCCTCTACAATCAACACACATACGCGATGTACCATCCTTTTTAGGCACTAGAATAATAGGAACAACACAAGGACTAAGGGATTCATGTATATAACCTTTGTCGAGCAGCTCCTGTACTTGACGCATAATCTCCTTCGTCTCCTCTGGATTGGTACGGTATGGCGCACGGTTGGGCAGCGATGCACCGGGAATTAAGTCAATTTGATGCTCAATCCCTCGAATAGGTGGTAATCCCGGTGGCACGTCTTGTGGAAAGACGTCAGCAAACTCCTGCAAAATGTTAGCGACAGCAGGAGGCAAAGAGGGAGGCATGTCCTCGAAGGAAAATAATACCTCTTTGCATAGAAAAGCATAGCAAGCAGATGTATTAACATCCAAACCAGTAATATCAGATTTAGTGGCAAGTAAACAACCACTCTTAAGTTTTATTTCAGATGCAACACTAGATGATTGTTTATTAGGCTTATTATGTTGCTCAAATTCCTTTGCCACAATCTGATTTTCACTCTCACTTTGCTTCTGCTTTGCTTTACTAGCTCTAGCAATATCATCTTTCATAATGTGTTCGTGAGACATAGGAAGCAAAGTTATATTTTTATCCTTATGAACAAGAGTATACTGATTCATCCTACCATGGTGTACATCAAGGGGGCTCCTAGGTCGGTACAGGCTCAGATACCAACTTGTCATGCCCAAGATGCGATCCTATCCTTATTTTTGGCACGAGGGCCTCGACAGGGATAGAAGCGCATCTCGTCGTTTCGCAAGAATGGATATCATTACAAGTACATGTAAATAAGAGATGAGTATATGGAATTGGCTTACACTCGCCACAAGCTACATCAATATCACATCAATACAACAACAAATCCAAAACATCATACAGAAGAGCAGGGTCCGACTACGGACAAAAACAGACGATAAAATGACATCCATCCTTGCTATCCCAGGCTACCGGCCTGGAACCCATCCTATGATCGATGAAGAAGAAGAACTCCAAATCAAACAAGCATCGCTCTCACGTCAAAGCATCGCATTACCTGTACCTGCAACTGTTGTTGTAGTATTCTGTGAGCCACGGGGACTCAACAATCTCATTTCCAAGGGTATCAAGACTAGCAAAGCTTAATGAGTAAGGTATGATTAAGTGGTGAGGCTGCAGCAAGCACTAAGCATTTATTTGAGTGGCTAACTTATGAGTACAAGAGTAAGGGGGGATGATCGTCGTATAAACGGACATGAACTAGTAATGATCACTAAGTGATCCTGAACACCTACTTACGGTCAAACATAAACCCACCGTGTTCTCTTTCGGATCAGGCCTCACGAGAAGAGACGGTCACGGTTACGCACACGGTTGGTGTATTTTATTAGAGTTTACTTCAAGTTTGCTATGACCGGGTGTTAAACAAAGTTTCCAAGTTGCCACATAACCGCGGGCACGACTTTCCGAAAGATTTAACCCTGCAGGGGTGCTCCAACTCATCCATCACAAACTAACCACACGCCACGGGAATAACCTCGACCACGAAACCCGTGATCTCCTTGAAAATTCCGTTGGAAAATCTCAACCTCGAGATAGCCCGAAGTGTCCTCGAAATCCCTCGCACAAGACGTTCGAGAAAGGTAAAACAAATCTAGCAAGGTCGGCCGACGTGTCGACGAACCCGATAGGAGCCGCGTATCTCGTTCTCAGGACACGACCGGATTGTCCAAACTTCCGGTAGGCCAATCACAGAGTTGCCCCTGGCGGCCACCGGCGGTTGACAGGTTTGGATCAACACTCATGAGGAGCACTGGTCTGGGGGGTTGATTAAATATCAGCGGGTGCTGGCGGGACCCTATGCAATTTTATTAGTTATTAGGCAAATGGTAAAACCAATGTTGGGCCTTGCCAGAAGAGTTTTATCCCAAAACAAAAATCAAGGGGGTCCCCATAACAACCCCGAGCATGTTAGGAGCGCAAAATATGGAACATTACACCGGTACTCGGAACTAGTGCGGCAAAAGTGGAACAAAACACCAGGCAAAAGGCCAAGCCTTCCACCTTTTACCAAGTTTCATATATGGCATGTCCAAAACGGAGCTACGGTTCAACCACAACAACCAACACAAGTTTTATTTAAAATCTGTCCAAAACAGCAACATAGCATTTTGCACACATGAAATCAAAACAAGCTACAAGATTCTAAAATGCACAAACTAAGCATGGGGAAGTAGCATATAACACACACTTCATTTCATCTTCACATATCATACTCAAAAGAATCATGGAACACATGGTAGGAAGCTCACAACATGGCAATAAAATATAGCAGATTAGGGCTTGGTGAAAATAACAGTTTTTAGCAGAGCAGTTTTATCACGGAGGCATATTGGCATTAGCAAAACTATATGCTACAGGTCATATCTTGACATGAAACTTAACAGCATGGTAGAGGACATGATGCACCACAATTCATTCCATTATGGCAACATCAAATTGTGCACAGATTCATGGCAATTATCAACACAACATGGCATTTTGAAGAAAACAGATTCTCGGACTTAGAGAAAATTAGACTATACAAGTGCAGCAGTTTTTAAAAGATTGACATGTTGGACATCAGAATTAATTGTGATGCTAAACCTATTCATGCAAACTATTGGCACAATATGATAGAGCATAACATGCTTAGCAATACATCCCATTGTGGCAACACCAAAAGAGTCCTAGAACACTAGCAAATCACATGGCAACATGGCAATAAAATAACAGTTTCAGACTTAGAATTATTTAGACCCCTCAAAACAGCACATTTTTATGGCATGTTGGCACAAGAAAATAAAACCTAAATATGCATTTCTATAGCAACCAAAAATACCAAGGCCTAGCACACATGTCCAAGGGCATATCTCATGTTTGCAACTATTTCAAAATATGCATGGATTAATCCGCACAAAATAAACAAAAGGGCATCCTAGCACAATGACATGCACACAAAATTGCTCAAATGACAAAACTAATTGCACAGATAAATTCTATAGATTTTCTACCCCGAAAACATATGTAGTATGTGGGTTTTAACTATAAAACAAATGACACAATATTTATGCGAGATTAGGACATAAACCGTTTTTAGCAAGTTATATATGCAACTTACATGAAAACAGCAAGTTAAATATTTTTAACATGCATGAAAATGCGATATAATTAATCTACACATTTGACATATATGGTTTGATTAATTCGGATGCACGCTTAAATATTTATGCGCAATGAAATTCATGACATTTATGCAAAATACAATAAAACAGCATGTCAAAAAATTTAAACATGGATGAAAGTGGGATATTGTGAATCTACATGAAATTCTAATCATTTTTCATATATAGATTATTTCGATACGATGCACGGTTAATTACTTCGCTAGGACATAAAAAAATCAGAACGGGCCGAATCTATCTGCTGGGTTGACAGGGCAATAGGCGCAACATGACATATATCGCGCGGGCGCTGGATAGGGCGACCTGGAGGCTCACCTTGTGGGCCAAGCCCTTGTTGGTGGGGGGGGGCTGGGCGATGTCGGGCCTTGGGAGGCGCGGCTGGGCCGCGGGCGAGGCCCACGCGGAGGCCACGCACGGTCAACGCACGTCGAGCGAGCGTCCTCTTCCTCATGAGCTCGTGCGCAACAGCGGAGGCGAGCCCGACGACGCTGGACGGCGACGAGGGTGATGCAGCGGCGGGATACGATGGGGATCGTCGGGGGTGGCCGGATCCGGTCAGCCCGCACCGGATCCAGGCAACAGCGACACTGGATCGGGCACGGGGCAGCGGTGCCCGGATGCGGGCGAGGCAAGGGGATCCGGGCAGCGGCCATGGCGGCGCGAAGCTCGGCTCCCCGGCCATGGGGGCGGCATCGGCTTGGCGCGGGGCTCGCCGGCGAGCGCGTGGGGCACTGACGAGGTCCGGCGGGGCGGCCACTCCGGCAGAGCTCCGATGGATGGGCGGCGCGAAGGCGGCGGGGAGCCGCGAGGTGCTCGGGGACGCACGGCTTGCGGGCGCGTGCAGGCGGCGGCGGTTCGGCCAGATGGGTTTGGCGGGCCCTGATTCGGGCTCGGGCGGGCCGGCGGCTGAGGAGGCGCCTGGGAGGAGAGAGAGGGCGCTGGGTGGCGGCTGGCTGTTGGTTCGGTGCGGAAAACGATGCACGCTAGGGTTAGGTCCAAAAATGGACAGGGAGGGGCATCTATTTATAGTAGGAGAGGCTAGGGTTACTGGATTTAGTCCGTTTAAGGACCGTTTGATCTTGATCGGATGGTCCGGAAGCAGAGGGGGGCTACTAGGCTATTGGGCTATGGTGAGGTGGTTGGGCCAAGGACAGAGGGAAGATTGCAGCCTGACGACAAGTTTTTAAACACAAAAAAACATCCGATAATAAACCGACGACGGTGCCACTACGGTCTACCGTTCGGGTATCAAACGATCTCCGATTGCGACGAAACTTGGCAGGCGGTCTACCTACAATATAACAAGACCGCATGCCAACTTTCGACCCAATCCGAGAAAGTTTTATACATGCATTTAAAAACAATATTTTATCGATGTTGCGGGCGCATGCGTGTGTGGTTGGTCTCGAAACGACCGCCGACGAGAACGGAGAGGACCGGCAACTACGAACGGATGCAAGTTTTCAAAAATGATTGACGATGCTATGTAGATGATGCGAATGATGCGATGATGAATGTGACAACCAGATAAATCACACGGCGACGATGAAATAAAAGGGGAATCTTCTGGAGCATCGGTCTCGGGCTGTTACAGTGATGAGCTCCGAATTTAGGGCAAACATACCATTTCTAATGTAAATCATTATAAAAAAAGTTTAAAATTCCAATAATGAAAAAATAAGTTCAGATCCTTCTTATTCACACTAAAATGAAGCTTTGGTGGCTTTTTTTTAATTTTCGTAAACTTAAACCCACTATCACTCTCTTCTCGAACTCTATACAATCTCGTACGTGATGGCTCATTTGTGTGAAGGAGTTTTCATGAAAATGTCCATAAACCAAGTTTTTTTTGTCATAACCATGTCACATACAAACTGCATTGTGCGCAAGTCTTCCATTTTTGTTTTTTTTTGAATTTGTTCTGCCCATTTGAACTTGGAAATGGTTGCTCACCTTAAAATAAGATTTTTCATAAAAATGCCCCTAAACCAAGGTTATACTTTTTATGGTAACTATGTATTATAAAACGAATAACCATGAAGATTTACTATTTTTTTGATTTTTTTGAATTAGTTAAGGTCATTTGAAAGTTGGTCAAACCTAAGATAACACCACTGACCGGCTGAATACCCCGCAGCACCTCTTCAAACCCTAGCGACGAACTGCAGTTGTTTGATTATACCCTAGCGCCAAGCGACAACCCTTAGATATGGGCTTCTAGAAGGAATTCTGAGGGTAGGCTGCGTGCAGGCTCTGCGCCGTTGGATCAAATGGACGGCTCCGCATCGCTGGATCGTTGGGCGATCCGCGAGAGGTTGGTTCTGCTCGCCCACTCGTATGCCCAAAACAAAACCAAGTCTTGGTTGGGCCTTCACAAGCCGTTGATTGTCGAAGGCCCACAAAGATAGATGAGGCCTATAAAACAGTGCACGCGTTGGTTCTGTTTTTTTTCTTTATTGATTTGATTGCACCGTTTTTTCTTTATTGATTTGATTGCACCATTTTTCTTTTTCTTTATTGATTTGATTGCACCGTTTTTTTCTTTTTCTTTATTGATTTGATTGCATCATTTTGTTTCATTTTTATTTTTGAGGGAAGCGCTAAGCTTTATTGATGATAATCCACATGGGGTGGGATACAATTCGGATCATGTGGATTGGCCAACCAAACGATGTTGTTTGTGTCATCGTTTTGTTTCATGCAGTATGGCCACCAACAAGTAAAAAATGGGCTCCACCAAGTAAAAAATGGCTTATATTATATTCAAAAGCATCATTCCACAAACCGTACATCTCATATTAAAAAGGGTGAATCCATAGAAAAGCATGCACCTACGTACTACAAAGAACCTATCTACTCTCCGTCGGAGATGTCGACCATCTCCATGCCCTCCGGCGGATAAATGGCTGCCTGTCGTAGCCGCGCCCCCTCCGGCGCCTGCGGCTCCTCCGCTGCCACCTCCTCTGCCTCTATCTCCACCTCCAGCTCGTTGAAGAGGGCGTCGGCCTCCGCCTGCCTCTGGCGGATGAGCCGGTGGTTGGCCTCCACCTCGGCCACATCCCGGATGGAATCCAGGATGGCCTGCTGCTCCGCCATGTCCTTCGAGTGGGCGCCGGTGAAATCCTCCTGCTGCTGCTCCTCCTCCATGGCCGTCGGCTGCTCCTCCTCCATGGCCACCGGCTGCTCCTCCTCCATGGCCGCCGGCTGCTCCTCCTCCATGGCCGCCGGCTGCTCCTCCTCCTCCTCCTCCTCCTCCTCCTCCGTCTCCAGCGAATCCGGAGGGAGACCCGCACGATTGCGGGCGGCGCGGCGAGCCTGTATCTCCACCTTGATTTGCAGGCGCCGCTCCGCAGTGAGCTGCGCGTAGGTGGTGATGAGGCGCCGGACCATCCTGACGGCGAGGGAAGTGCGAGAGGAGGCGGATGGGCTCGGGCGACGGTGGGTTGGAGGGAGAAGGAGAATGTGATAGGGCTGGGGGACGCCAGCCGCTTAAATAGCCGGCTATGGCCTCGGACAGCGATCCGAAGCGGCGCCACGCGGCATTCATACCGTGCCGACAGTCGAGGCGCCCGTCGGACCGCTGGGTTTCCCGGCGAGTCCGTGTGGGGCCACGCCGTTAGCCCGACGTTGTCGCAATCGGGGCTCCGCAAAACCAAACTAGGTTCGAACACTGGGGCGTGTGCGAAGATCTCAACCGGCTCAATGTCCCAACTTGTCACCCTACGGCCTAGCTATGTTGAGTACGTTCTTGCGAGGAAGAAGATGGACACAGTGGTTTGCCCAGATTCGGGCCACCTTGCGGTGTAAAACCCTACTCCTGCTTTGTGGTGGATTGGCCTCTCGAGGAGGCTGTGGAAGAACTAGTACAGTGGTTGGGTGGCCTCACAAGGGCTCTTGGTGGTGATGAACTCGACTTGGTTCAACCTGATCTCTCCTCGCTTCTACGATGGGGGCTCGTCCCTATTTATAGGGGCCATGGTCCTCTTCCCTCGCCGCACCGGCAGGAAGGGATCCCACAACAGCCAAATTAGAAAGGGGACAGGTAGTACCAAGGTTGTCAGAATCATGATTCTGAATCAGATCGGAGCTCTCGTAGTAGGATCACAAATCGTAGAATCTTAACTACCAGAATCGTAAAAACGTAGATTCTACTAAGCAAAATCGTAGAATCAGAGCGGTTAGCTTGGATCGTAAAGTCATAGAATCGTACAATAGAATCGTGATTCTGACAACCTTGGGTAGTACACCCTATCTTGACTAAAGGTGGTCTTCGCCTGCAAAGCCTCTAGGTGTGACGCAGCGGTGGGCTCGGCGATGACATCCGTCCTGCCGAGCTCGTGGTCTTGGTCCTCTTGCACCGGCAAGGAAACCTTTGGGGGGTTCCTTAGGAACCCGTGTACGTCCTTGTCTCCTTTGCACCAAAGAGGAAACTGTCCTCCCTCTGCGTCCGCTGGCGCCAGCCTGGCTTGGTCGTCAGAACCCACGTCACCCCGGCCTCTCGAGGCTAGGGGCCTGCATAGGAATCTCCGCTCCTCGGGAGGTGTCCTGAAGGGGTGCCGCTCCTCCGGAGGCCTTGGCGTTGTCCTCCTCACGAGGCGGGGGCTATCGCGAGGGCCTTGACTTGGGGGGTTCGTTGCAGGGCCGTACCGGGCCTTTGTGGTGGGCCACACGCTGGGCCGCAGGCAGGCAGGTCTGGGTACCCCCGTTCCCAGAACGCCGACAGACGTGACGGGCGCCTGTAAAAAGACGCCTGTAAAAATGGATGGACGCGTGTAAAGTTGGCGCATCGTGGCGGCGCGCATTGGCGCGTGCAGGCTGGATCACGTGGAATCCATAGCAGGCTTGTGTACCGTGGCGGCGCGCATCGGGCCAATAGTCCAACGAAACCAAGGCCCCACTCGTCAGCACTTAACGGTCAAACGATTGACCCGACGGCATCCTCCGCTGTGACCATTTGTGAGAGTTTCGGACAAGAGAGTGGGCAAAAGTGAGCAAACGTTAAGAGCGTGGGGATGAATGAGTACAACTAAGGAACCAAGGGCACAGGAATAGAAATCCCTAAAATTAATGGCAATGCATATAAGCTTGATCTACCTGTAGAATTTTGGGTTAGTTCCACATTTAACATTACAGATTTAAAACCTTATTTGGGTTAGGACGAGGAGATATCGTCGAGGACGGCTTTGATTCAAGAAAGGGGGTGATGAGGACATCACTTCCATGGTTACACCCACCGTAGCTCCTTCATCACTTGTTCCATCTAGACCTACGACTAGAGCGCATGCATGTCAAATAAATGGCCAGGTATTGTCGCTCCTTTATACATACGATTTAACTAACGAGAATATAATATTACACTCATGTTTCGATTTAATTGTACTTGGAATAAATGAAAGAATAGAGATGAAGACAAGGTGCATTGAGATCAAATGGAGCAATGTTTCTTGCATGCATGTCACGTCCCATCCATCAAGCATGTCACGTTTTTTTTGAGGGGTGGAACCAAGCTTTATTCATCCAAATGCACATGTAGTGGGATACAATTCAGTTCATGGGGTTGGCCATACCAAACGTGGCGCCCCAGACCTCTAGAAAGCGAGAACTTGGCTAAACTATGTGCTTCATAGTTAGCAGCATGACCTTCAAACACAAAATTATAGAGAAAATTTGAAGCTTTGATATTGATTTCAGTGATGATGGCACCATATGTTCCTCTGTCACCCTTTGCTATGTCCGCTATTACTTGTTTGCATTCAGAGGCAACGACGACATTCTGTAGGAGGAGATCTTCTACGAGAGAGTGCTTCCCGGCAAGCGATGGCCTCCAGTGTGGCAGGGTCGAAAACTCCTTCAATGATAATTGTCGAACTCCCAAGATAATTGCCCTCCTTGTCCCTACATATCGTAGCTGCTGATCCTCCTCTTCCCTTCAGAACTCCCACGGTGACATGGATCTTGCAGTATCCCACCGGCGGTCTCTTGGGCTGTCTCCTAACAGCTGCATGAGATGTTGAAACCGAACTCTTCCTTATGGTAATACCCTGCTGCATATCACCAACAATATCCAGATCATCTATGAATTTGGTGATGAAACTGTGAGTCATTTGTGGACTTTGAAAAATTGCCTCGTGAATGGCCTTACGCCGGGCATGCCAAATGGACCATAAATTCACAATTAGAAGGACAAACTGATCATGCGGGAGTGTTTCCATCAAGGTAAAGAGCCACTGCTTCGTGCTCCGCTTCGTTGTGCTTGTGATTTTATGTGTTAGCTCTTCAAATGATAAAGCCCACACACTCCTGGAAGCTGTACATTCCAGTAGGGAGTGGCGCCACGAATCTTGGACACCGCAGGGTCCACATGAGCTGGAGTCTGTCATATGTCGGTGTGCTCTTATGTCATTGGTTGGTAAAGTGTCTTTAGATAATCTCCATAAGTACATCCTGACCTTGGCCGGCACATTGGTTTTCCATAACCTTTTCCATGCCCCCTCCTCTGTCATAGTACTTGATGGGCCAGCCATGCCTCCCGGTGCTGCTTGGTTGCCACTGGCATTTTATACGCCGACTTCACCGAGAATGTGCCATGTTTTCCATAATTCCATGCCTAGAAATCCAGCATATTTCGTGTGCACAAGGGTATGCTCAGTATAACATGTGCGTCCAATGGCATGAACACAGATTCCACGAGCTGCTTGTTCCAGGCTGCCAAAGTGTGTTGATCAATTCAGACACAATAATGGGGGGATTCGGTCCAATACATCCATAAGGACAAAGCATCTCATCTATTGGCAGCCAATTGTCGTTCCATGTATTAGTTGTACCCCATTCCCTGTGCGTCTGACCAGCCCTTGTTTGAGGATATCTCTGCCCTCAATGATTGCACGCCAAACCTGGCTCGGATGCCCTCCCAACGTGGCTTCAAGTATATCCATGTTCGGGTAATAGATGCTCTTGAGTAGACAAGCGCTAAGTTTGTCAGGATTCTGCAACAAGCGCCATGATTGTCTGGCCAACATAGCTAGGTTGAATAACTCAAAATATTTGAAGCCTAAGACCCCCATACCTTTGGGCTGTGTCATGGTTTTCCAGGAAACCCAGTGCGGCTTGCGCTTCCCCTCCTTACTTCCCCACTAGAACTTCCGGGTCATCATGTTTAAGTGTTCACAAAGACCTCTTGGGAGTTTAAAACACGGCATAGAGAAGACTGGTACGGCTTGTGCAACAGCTTTGACAAGAACTTCCTTACCGACAGTTGACATGTTACTCTCAATCCATCCCTGGACCTTTCTCCACAATCGATTTTTCAAGTATTTGAAAGCACCACTCTTGGAAGAGCCAATGTCAGATGGCATCCCTAAATATTTCTCATTCATGGTTTCATTGGGAACATTTAGGACATTTTTAATTTCCTGCCTCACTGAGTCTGGCACTCCCTTGCTAAAGAAAACTGAGGATTTTGAGTAGTTGATGTGTTGCCCTGTGGCCTGGCAATAAGTATCCAGAACATGGTACACCTCGTTTGCCCCCGCACCGTTTGCCTTGAAAAACAGCAGGCTGTCATCAGCAAAAAGTAGATGGTTCACCAGTGGCGCCGTAGGAGCAACCTGTAAACCCTGTAAAATTGGATGACTCATTTTTAGATTTCAAAAGGCACGAAAGGCCCTCTGGTGCTAGCAAGAACAAGTATGCAGATATCGAGTCCCCTTGTCTGATTCCTCGTGATGGATTGAATTCCTGAAGTTTCTTCCCATTGAACATAACAGAAAATTTTACCGTTGTCACCAAACTCATGACTATATCCACCCATCTCTCTGTGAATCCCAGTTTAAGCATAATGGCCCTCAAATACGACCACTCCACCATGTCATAAGCCTTCATCATGTCCAATTTGAGCACACAAGCTTGATGTTTCTTAGCCTTATTCCTCTTCATAAAATACAAACACTCATAAACTTTGATGATATTGTTAGTGATCAATCTACCTGACACAAAAGCGGACTCCTCCTCAGATATAATATCTGGTAACACTACCTTCAATCTGTTCGAGATCACCTTTGAAGCTATCTTGTAAAGAATATTGCATAGGCTGATAGGGCAGAATGAAATCAAGAGAGTTGGATTTTTTACCTTGGGGATTAGGACAAGAATAGTGTCATTAATGCGGTGTGCTGATTCAGTCCCCTTGACAATTCTCAATACCACCTTGGTGGCCTCATCACCGCAAACCTCCCAATGGCACTGAAAAAAGTGTGCAGAGTATCCATCTGGGCCAGGGGATTTGATGGGGAACATCTGAAACAAGGCTTTTGTCACCTCCTTCTGACTGTATGGAGCATTCAACATATAGGTGGTTGTCATGTTATCCATCTCAGCCGCATTTTCTGTCATTTGACCGACTGATCTCTATAATTATTTTATTTGGTCTTCCTTTGCCGGTGACTAGCCCTGAGATGGAAGAAATATGTATTTTTATCACTATGCATCAGCCATTCCAGACGCGCTCTTTGTCGCCATAAAATTTCCTCTTTGTGATACAATTCGGTGAGATGGTCTATGATTTTAATTTCAGCATGAGTAGGACCAGATCTGCTTGGGATCTCCCACTGCTCTTGTAGCTCCTTTTTCAGCCGCGCAATGTCGCATCGCACGTTCCTGAAGTGCACGCGATCCCATGTGGACTAGTCAGCCGACAACGCCTGGAGCTTGTCGCTGAGCGACTCCACCGAGTCCCCACTCGCACCACTCCACGAGGTCTCCACTAGCATTGCCAGCGCCGGGTCCCTCTCCCAACATATTTCGTATTTAAAAGGACGCGGCCCCCTGTTCCTGCATGCATGCACATCGGCTAGCTAAACCAATATGGTTACATGATCGCTTGTGCAGTTTATGCTCTAGTGTAGCAGCAGTGAAAGCAATGGACCATGCTGCATTGGCCACAACCCTGTCTAATCTCACCCTTGTGAATGTTCCTTCTGCAACCTTTCTCTCGAATGCGCAGTTAGTGCCGACGTAGCCAATATCCAATAGACCGCAAGTATCTAGTGCATCGTGGAAGGCGTCCATTTGAGCTTGGCTTCTTTGTCCAATCCCATTATGGTCATGTGCTTGCAAAACCTCGTTAAAATCACCGAGGATTAGCCAGGGTATGTCATTTGCTCCAACAATATCCCGGAGTGTGTCACATGTATTGTATCTCTCATTAACTTGGGCCTCTCCATAGATGAAAGTCACCCTGGTCCTGGCATCCAGAAGCTCATCAATTATAACATCGATATGGTACTGCGAATAACCTACAACCTCAAGCTTTATTTCAGCATTCCAAAATATTCCAAGTCCTACACTCCTACCAGAACTGCTAAAGCAAAACTTTTATTGTAACCTAGAGTACCTACCAAGTTTTCAACTCTAGAACTCTCTATCTGAGTTTCAAGAATGCATAAAATAGAGGGGGCAAACTGCTTCGTTAATTCACAAAGCTCTCGAACTGTCGCGAGTTTGCGAGGACCACGACAGTTCCAACATAGGAAACTCATTGTGCTAGGCGCGACCCCGCGAGGGAGCCCGCCAAACGCGCATCAATGTTTTTGTTTGCTGTCACGTTCTTTTTGTTCCCTTTATCAATGGCCATGGGTGTGAGCTTGTTCCTCTTTTGGTCCTACCTAGAAGATGGGCTCTGCGGCACCGTCGGCACTGGTAATGCTAGTTGGCTTTCCTTCCCACCTGGCAGTGAGAGTATTGTTTCTGGGAGGGAAGCTGTAGCCTGAACCTGAGTTGCTCCCCTCTTCCTAGTTCCATCAACTTCTGGCATGTCCTCATCGTGCTTGCTAGCTTCTGGATCCACATCATGGTCCATCAAATCTGTGGGTTCATTTTGGTCAGTTCCACGCCCGTTCCCTCTTCCAGCATGGCCTCCTCGGCCACCACGGCCGCCTGGGACTCCTCCTCCACCCTGACCTTCATCGGGTCCTCTGCCAGGGCCATGGAACCAATCATCCCAGAGGTTTTTGAACACAAGGTCCTACGGGGGATGAATTCCAGTAGCACACTCTTTGACCCTGAAAATTTCCCACTTCCTCTTGATTACCAATGACACTGTATTCTTGAGAGGCACTGTGACATCCACCTTGACTCGAACCCGGAAGAAATTACCTTCAAAATCGTGGAATCTTGGCTCAGCATAGATGTATTCACCCACAGTAGCAGCTAGGGATTTTTAACAGATGAGAAAATAGCTCGGGCAGATCATGTATATGGATCCACATCTCCATCTTATTTAGCTTGATTGAGGATGGCCTCGTGAATCCGTCATAGGGTTCAATGACAACTGCCTTGCCCTTGAAAGTCCATGGACATTCCTCCATCATGCGTTCCCAATCGCCAAGACACGAGAACTGCATCGTGTATAGGTTTTCCTCCAGCGGACGAAACTTTACCTCCTGCGCCAAGTCCCAGGCTACGTGACTGTTACGGTAGAATCGATACTAGTTGTATAGCTTGTCTGTGTGGACTCACGTGATCGCCAACCATCGGATTGCGTCCTCCGGGAGATCGCCGTCTTCAACCACAACATCCACAAGGTCGTCCTCCTTCAATCCCAGCTCTTGCATCATAGCTTCCATCACGCTCATCACCGCTCCAGATGCAGATGACGAGTTTTCCATCAACTACCGTGAAGAGAAGTTTCTACGGGCGGGAGGTTCCCTAAAGACTTGCCTCTCCTCGCCGACCTAGCCAGAGCACACAGACCCCGGCAATCGCGATGGAAGGAGAGGGTAGGGGATCAAATTTCTCCATGGCGGGGCGAGGGCACCGTCAGGAGGACTTGGAACCCTAACGAGAGGGGAATCATGTCGCGCGAGATCGCTCCTGAAGCCGTGCACACACACTCAAGCATGTCACGTGCACGTGTACGAAATTCATCGGGACCCAAGGACTTGGATTAATGAACCAACATCAGCCACCAACGTGCGACTTGGCAGTTTTGGCCGCGCCATGTGCTCGCATGGACTTTTATTCCGCCTGCAAAGTTGGCCACTGCAGCCCGACGGACGTACGACAGTAGTCCGGATAAGACACAACGATGGACTCGTCCGCACGCTGCCTCAAATAAATAGCTATTTTAGACTAGGGTTTAGACTTGGATTTTATTATATTGTCTAACCATCGCTATAATCTGTATCTACGAGACGTGTAGGACTACCGCCTTATCGGATCCACAGTGAAACCCCAGTTTGTTCATCTATTTCGTGTGCTTAATTTATCATCCGCAATTTCAAATTGCAATTCACCTTTGTTCTTGCTAGATTTTTTGGTTGCTTACAGGAACTCGAACCTCGTTATTGTTCAGGTTGATCGTGCCTACGACAAGGTCAATAACCATCAAAGATTGGTTTAGCGATTGCCATATCGTCAGGTACACTGTAATCAAATCGTCAAGGTTAAAATCCACCAAATCGATAGTTATCCCCATTCTTGTTACATTAACAACGACCATGATCAGAACAATAAGATCATCAACAATATAGGAGCTAGTACATAGGCTTGACTAAGGATCTATTTGATGTTTATTATTCCACACATGCATTAAGGTTTTCCTTTGAATCTCATATTCATGAACTAACACAATTTTTGCATCTACTACCCCTATAAAAGCACGAAGTGTGGAGATCCAAAAGTTAATCATATCCATCTAATCACATCCGTAGGGTTCAAATTAGTCACTAAACACACTTGATCTAAAACAAGTGTTTAGCAACTCCCACCTACTATGAAAGCCATCTTCACGTCGCACGAAAATGAACTCGATCGTGAGTACTCGAACATGAGCGTCGCATGCACGCGAGCCCACTCCCCACCCTCCGCCGCGCCTCAACCATTCCCTTTCCCCTCACCTAGAACCCACCCAGATCGAGTAGCCATGAGCCTCCTAAGCCCGCGACTGCTGCTTCCAGATACACAACGGCGTCAAGGACTTGGAGACGTGATAGAGGCGAGGGTCATGATCTTTCGATGAGATGATAACTATCGATTTGGTGGAGACGACTTTGACGATCCGACTACAAACGTGCACAACGCTGCGTCTTAGCAACCGCTAAACCAATCTCCAAGAGGTTATTAACCATGCCGGAGCACGATCAACCTGACCACGAGGGTCTATTTCCTGCATGCAAACGAAGAACAAGCAAGAAACTGAGATTGCAATATGGATATTGCGAATATAAGAGGAAAGCTTCACTACTAGGGAAAAGCCTAGCAGTAGCACGGGTCTTAGGTGTATCAGTAGCGTGGGTACCCGCGCTACTGATATGGCGCTACAGCTAACTTGTATCAGTAGCGCGTGTTGAAACGCGCTACTGCTATACATGGGTAGCAGTAGCGAGCTTTACCGGGACGCGCTACTGCTAATAGTTGTAGCACTCTATAGTAAGCCGCGCTACTGCTAAGTGCGCGCTGCTGCTAACTTTACTCCCCTCGCTACGGCTAGTTTTATTAGTTTCTGATTTTTTTTTTCTGCATATTTGTTTTGTATTTGTACAGGCTTTATACAATAATCTCTAGCATATCATACACATACAAATATAATCATAGCATACACATACAAATAGTCTCATCAAATCATGTCATCATCATAATCATCATCCAACACAAAGTGGTCTCTCGTCATCATCTCGAAAATAGCGATACAAGTCTTGAATACTTGCAACTACATCGTCATCCATCTAAACAATGATATACACGAGAAGAGCTATCACTATGAGTGAGAGCGGAACTATGCAGTACATGAGGCAGCGGTTATAAGTCCTCTCTCGCGCTAACGTGAACCTCAAGTAACTAGCTTCTGCTGCTTGTCTACTTTTGAAGCCTTTATGGCTGGCGCCCGAGAACTCATCCACTTGCGCCTGACACTCGTGCCACTCGTCGTACACTCCCGGAACCTTCCCTATGTACACGACATATCACCGCTTCTTCGCTATCAAGGATCTAGGTACCTGTTAGAGATGCATCTTCATAAAGAGAATGTACAATCATATGCAACAAAATATACTTGAGCAACACGAAAAGAAAGGGTTAGCAACTAGATGCAACATATAGTAAACATAAATAATCAACGCAGTTTCATCGTACGCAAACTAATTAACTAGATGTACGCAGGTCATCGTACCCAAACTAACAAAGTAGCGTTACACAAGTTCGGCAGGGACCGTGGACATCACAAAGTTTCATCGCTACAGAAAGTATACAATTTCAACCGACACATATCATCATCATCGGCATCGTAAATCACTAGAACTTCCATCCTTCCATGTCATCGAGGATGCACCCTAGCTTCTTGAACGGCGTGAGGTCCTGACGTTGCATGCCTATGCGAGTTCGGATGTCAGTTCGCGATATAGGGCCGTGGTGGAACATCCCCTTCTCTTCGACGACTTCTTTCATGATGATCGTCGCAATGTCCCTCTGGATTCGAAAGAAATCATCTCTAAGTTTATAATCCGCTTCTCCTTGAGATTCTACCCACTTGCGGATATGATCATCATTTCTGGTTGTCATGCGAAGCTTTTGGTGATCCCTTCTAAACTCCATCATGAGATGGAGGAGGTAGAATCCATCGTTCCTACTTTGTTTTGGGACATGGATGCCGCAGAAGTTAGTTTTATGCGAGAAACCCATCTTGCGGTTCCTTTGTTTCTTGATCTGCAGGTGGGCACCCCTCAAGCTGAAGCCTTGGAGAGCATCATCTAGAATATTCATTACGTGGGTGTAGTCCTTCTTCTCGTAGTTTCTGGTAGGGTCGAAATACACGGTGTGGGAGACTCGCGGGTAAAGAACGATAAGGATGGCGCGCCCGTTGCTGCGGGGAAAAGAACACCTCAAATTATTCTCCATATGAGCGAGAAGGAATGATTGAAATGTACGAAAGGGTTGTCCGGCACTGACTTACTTTGGATGATAAGGCAGGAGGACAATTCCCTGGTCCTTCTTTTGTACCATGAAGTTTTCGAGGTACTCCCTAGAAGTTTTACGCTCAAAGTCGCCGAGACTCAAGAAGGACTCGTGCATGTAGTATGGATCCGCCACACAGATTTGCGAGACTTCTTCTCTCTTCATGACGAAGCTCATATGTAGCGCAAAAAGGCAGACGATTGTAAAATCGAGCCGCCTTGTCAGAAACATCTCGAAGATATGCTCAAACCGCAGGAAGAACACCTCCGCGGGCCGTGTATCGACGTAGCACTTCCCCTCAGGCACACGAGCCGCGTATGTCGGATATCCTGGATCCTTCGAGGCTAGTAGGCTTTTCTCAGTCGACAACACATGGTCGTGCAGTCTCTCGAGATCCCCTGATATTGCCTCCAGTAGTTTCGGCGGTAGCATCGGCTCGCCCGTGACATGGAACATGGCCGCACCTTTGACGGGTACGCGCTCTTCAAAATCCGCCATCTGGCTGCTATGTGCTCTGGCTTGTTTGTAGGCAGCAGAGCCTTTCCCGGCCGGTCTCCTCCTCTCCTTTTTCTTGGGCTGACCTTCCAGACCCTTCCTTAACCCCTGCCCCAGTGTTGTCGGGCTAAGCATTGTACGACCCTCGGCTAGTTGAGCCTGTGTTGAGGCGGCATCTTCACGCGTGTCCTGTGAGGATTGCATGAAGAGAGACTTCTTGCAATCAACCCTGCTAGGACGTTCCTGCCCAGGCAGATCATCCATCTCATCAGCATGCTGATAGCCCGAGTCCTCATATGGCTGACTCATCAATTCTAAGTCATCGTCATAGGCGCCTGTATTGAGGAACCGAAGAGGGTCCTCGTCCATCTCATCATCCATTCTTTGTTCTACGGGGGCGATTACATCAGCCACTATTGGACCCCCTTCCTCGCGTCGTCCGCCGCTCTCCCTCAGCACTACAGGCACTGGTAATTGCGTAGCCGGGGTGGTGGTGTTCATACCTGCTTGCTGATGTGTGGTTATTGGTGTGCTCTCAGCCGGCTCCAGACGAAGAAGATTCTTCGGCCATAGCAGCACCCAACCCTTGCAGTTTCCAAGCCGCGGCGGGGTCTCGTCGTCCTCTCCCTCTAGCCGTACTGGAGGAGGCAAATCCTCGTGCCCCGATTTCACACTCGACAAGGTAACCCTAAAGTGCCCACCGGGCATCGGCTGGCCGTGGAACGTGAGTTCCAAGGGCTTCGTTATCACCGCCTTTCCCACGTCCACCTTCTAGCCTTTGATCAAGTAGAGTACAGTGCACGGGGTTTCGTCGGCCTGCAAAGACATGTCTGCGGCGTAAAACATCCGAAAGGCAACGAAAACGGAATATTCTAGATATATGTTGGTGCGACATGTAATTACCGTGAGGGTGTCGAGCTCAGCCAAAGACGAAGGCCCGCCTAGCGCGCCAGAGACTGAGGACGGGCTGCTATGAGCGGGTGCGGGAGCAGGCGCGGTTGCGTGAGCAGGTGATGGTGCGGTTGTGTTGTTCACCGAGTTGCTCCCGACGAAGCTGGGCATGGGGAAATCATCTACCGTCTTGTCTGGATTTTCCTTCAACCAGTTGATGATAGCCGGGATCAAGTTAGTAGCAAAATCATTTCTGCAGACATCTACAGCTGCAGTGATTGCCTGCTGTAGCAACTCATTTTTCTCCTCGGCTGCTTTTTCCGCGTCCTCAGCTGCTTTTTTCTCGAACGCAAGCTTCACCTTCTCGTCGATGTCCGCCTGACTGAACTTCTTTTTCTACTTCTTGGCCTCCGGGCCCTCGTTGTAAATAACCTTCCACGTGGCGCTGTCTCCGGCGCCGTGCACACGTCCATATTGCGGCCGCTGGTCCAAAGGGAGTCCCTTAAGTTTGTTCAAGGCCCGGTTGAGAGGGGTCTCCCACTTGGGCCTCATCGACGAAGACTGGCTTTCAGCTACAAGCTTGTGTTGCTTGTCCTGCAGAAGGAACGTGAACCATTTACGAATGTGTAGTCGACTTGATCAGAAGCTAAATGTAAGGTGGTAAAAGAATAATTACCAGTATTCTAATCAATTTCCTCGTGATCTTGTCCGTGTAAAAAACCTTCTTTTCCTTGTCCCACTTGCAGCGGGCCCTGATGACGTCACGCTCCAAGGGGTTGGTGAACTTCACGAAGGGTCCTGGGAGACCCGCGGCTTCACGTTCCGCGTCCTCCTTATCCCATATGGGCCTTTTGCCAAGGTAGCCACGGCTTCCGAGGCATTGGTTCCCCTTGTTCCTTTGCTGAAGGCTCTAGAATTTCGCAGCCTTAGCCTTGGCTGCCTCGGTAGCGCAAGTGTCCTTGAACTTTTGGAACTCCTCTTCCGTAAGTGTCGGATTTTCCTCCAGAATCTTGGACAGGGGTTCCTCAGCCTCAATAGCTCGTTTCACCCTCCCTTTCTAGGAGGCCAAATCATTGTTGAACATGCCCATGGCGTGATTGTTAATCTTTTTCATCTTCGGATCATCCCACGGGTGCAGCTTCGTCATCCCGGTCGGGAAACTTGAATCTTATTGATGTGTACCTTACTAGTGCTCCTAGTAGCACCTGGGTATTGGATACCGGTTCGGTTGCTAAATGTTAGTAACTCGAAATAAAAGCTATGGAATAAAAGGAGACTAGATAAGGGTGAGGTGACGATGAGTGTTGGAAGTGTTTCAAAGGTTGATGTGATCACCATCGCACGCTCTCTCTACCTTCGGGATTAGTGATGAACCTAAATAAATGTTATTTGGTGTTTGCGTTAAGCATGAACGTGATTAGATCATGTTTATTGCAATACGGTTATTCATTTAAGTTAGAGAATAATGGTTATTCTGTTTACATGAATAATACCTTCAATGGTCATGCACCCAATGAGAATGGTTTATTGAATCTTGATCGTAGAGATACACATGTTCATAATATTGATGCCAAAAGATACAAAGTTAATAATGATAGTACCACATACTTGTGGCACTGCCGCTAAATGTCATATTGGTGTAAAGCGCATGAAGAAACTCCATGTTGATGGATCTTTGGACTCATTCGATTTCGAATCGGTTGAGACATGCGGACCATGCCTCATGGGCAAGATGACCAAGACCCCGTTTTCCAGTATGATGAAGCGAGGAAGTGACTTATTGGAAATGATACATGTTGATGTATTCGGACCAATGAGTGTTGTAGTGTGCGGTGGATATCGTTATTTTCCTACCTTCACTGATAATTTGAGTAGATATGGGGATATTTACTTAATGAAACACAAGTCTGAAATGTTTGAAAAGTTCAAACAAATTCAGAGTGAAGTTTGAGATCATCGTGACAAGAAGATAAAATGTCTACGATATGATCGTGGAGGTAAATATCTGAGTTACGAGTTTGGTATACAACTTAAGACAATGTGGAAGTTGTTTCACAACTCACGCCACCTGGAACACCATAGTGTGATGGTGTGTCCGAACGTCGTAGTTGTGCTCTATTGGATATGGTGCGAACTATGATGTCTCTTATCGATTTGCCACTATCGTTTTGGGGTTATGTATTAGAGACAACTACATTCACTTTAAAAGGGGGCACCATCTAAGTCCGTTGAGATGACACCGTATGAATTTTGGTTTGGCAGAAACCTAAGCTGTCATTTCTTAATGTTTGGGGCTGCGACGCTTATGTGGAAAAGGTTTTCAACCTAATGAGCTCGAACCCAAAGCGGACAAATGCATCTTCATAGAATACCCTAACGTAACAGTTGGGTGTACCTTCTATCTCAGATCCAAGTGCAAAGTGTTTGTTGCTAAAATGGGTCCTTTCTCGAGAAAGAGTTTCTCTCGAAAGAATTGAGTGGGAGGAAGATAGAACTTGATGAGGTTGTTGAACCTTTGTTTCAACCAGAGAGTAGCGCAGCGCAGAAAGTTGTTTCTGTGGAGCCTGCGTTAATTGAAGAGGAAGTTAATGATGATGATCATGAAGCTTCGGATCAAGTTACTATCGAACTTCGTAGGTCGACAAGGACGCGTACTGCTCCTGAGTGGTACGGCAACCCTGTCTTAGAGGTCATGCTGTTGGACAACGATGAACCTACGAGCTATGGAGAAGCGATGATGGGCCCGGATTCCGAGAAATGGTTAGAGGCCATGAAATCCGAGATGGGATCCATGTAAGAAAACAAAGTATGGGCTTTGGAAGTATTACCTGAAGGGCGAAAGGCCATTCAGAACAAATGGATCTTTAAAAGGAAGACGGACGCGGACGGTAATGTCACCGTCTATAAAGCTCGACTTGTGGCAAAGGGTTTTTCACAAGTTCAAGGAGTTGACTACGATGAGACTTTCTCACCCGTAGCGATGCTAAAGTCTGTTGGAATTATGTTAGCAGTTGCTACATTTTTCGATTATGAAATCTGGCAGATGGATGTCAAAACAGAGTTTCCTTAACGGTTTCCGTGAGGAAAGGTTGTATGTGATACAACCAGAAGGGTTTGTCAGTCCTAAGGATGCTAAAATATATGCAAGTTCCAGCAATCCTTCTATGGACTGGAGCAAGCATCTCGGAGTTGGAATATACGCTTTGATGAGGTGATCAAAGTTTTTGAGTCTATACAAAGTTTATGAGAAACTTGTATTTACAATAAAGTGAGTGGGAGCACTATAGAATTTCTGATAAGTATATGTGGATGACATATTGTTGATCGGAAATGATGTAGAATTTCTGGAAAGCATAAAGGGTTGTTTGAAAAGGAGTTTTTCAAAGGAAAACCTGGAATGAAGCTACTTAAATGTTGGGCGTCAGGATCTATAGAGATAGATCAAGACGTTTGGTAAAACTTTCAATGAGTACATACCTTGACAAGATTTTGAAAGAGTTCAAAATGGATCAGTCAAAGAAAGAGTTCTTGCCTGATTTGTAAGGTGTGGAGTTGAGTGAGACTCAAAGCTCGACCATGGCAGAAGAAAGAGAAAGGACGAAGGTCGTCCCCTATGCCTTATCCATAGGCTCTGTATAGTATGCCATGCTGTGTACCGCACCTAGTGTGTGCCTTGCCATGAGTCTGTCAAGGGGTACAAGAGTGGTCCAGGAGTGGATCACTGGACAACGTTCAAGATTATCCTTAGTAACTAGAGGACTAAGGAAATATTTCTCGATTATGGAGGTGATAAAGAGTTCGTCGTAAAGGGTTACGTCGATGCAAGCTTTGACACCTATCCGGACGACTCTGAGTAGCAGTCAGGATACGTATAGTGGAGCAACCATTTGGAATAGCTCCAAGTGGAGCGTGGTAGCATCTGCAGTATGACATATAGATTTGCAAAGAACACACGGATCTGAATGTTGCAGACCGTTGACTAAAGACCACTCTCACATGCAAAGCATGATCGAACCCCAGAACTCATTGGGTGTTAGATTCATAACAATGTAAATCACATGGTGATGTGAACTAGATTATTGACTCTAGTGCAAGTGGGAGACTGTTGGAAATATGCCCTAGAGGCAATAATAATTTAGTTATTATCATATTTCCTTGTTCGTGATAATCGTTTATTATCCATGCTATAATTGTATTGATTGGAAACTCAAATACATGTGTGGGTACATAGACAACACTGTGTCCCTAGTATGCCTCTAGTTAACTAGCTCGTTGATCAAAGATGGTCAAGGTTTCCTGGCCATAGACATGAGATGTCATTTGATAACGGGATCACATCATTAGGAGAATGATGTGATGGACAAGACCCAAACTATAAACATAGCATATGATCGTGTTAGTTTATTGCTATAGTTTTCTACATGTCAAGTATCTGTTCCTATGACCATGAGATCATGCAACTCACTGACACTGGAGGAATACCTTGTGTGTATCAAACGTCACAACGTAACTGGGTGACTATAAAGATGCTCTACAGGTATCTCCGAGGGTGTCTATTGAGTGGGCATGGATCAAGACTGGGATTTGTTACTCCGTGTGACGGAGAGGTATCTCAGGGCCCACTCGGTAATACAACATCACAATAAGCCTTGCAAGCAATGTGACTAAGTGTTAGCCACGGGATCTTGTATTACGGAACGAGTAAAGAGACTTGCCGGTAACGAGATTGAACTAGGTATAGAGATACCGACGATCGAATCTCGGGCAAGTAACATACCGAAGAACAAAGAGAACAACATACGGGATTAACTGAATCCTTGACATAGAGGTTCAACCGATAAAGATCTTCGTAGAATATGTGGGAACCAATATGGGCATCCAGGTCCCGCTATTGGTTATTGGCCATAGAGGTGTCTCGGTCATGACTACATAGTTCTCGAACCCGCAGGGTCTGCACACTTAAGGTTCGATGACGTTTCGGTATAGTAGAGTTATGTATGGTGGTGACCAAAGGTTGTTCGGAGTCCCGGATGAGATCCTGGACGTCACGAGGAGCTCCGGAATGGTCCGGAGGTAAAGATTAATATATAGGAAGTCCCGTTTTGGTCACCGGAAAAGTTTCGGATATTTCGGTAGTGTACCGGGAGTGCCAGGAGGGGTACCGGGGACCATCGGGAGGGGTATTTCGACCCAAGGGGCCTCATGGGCTGTGGGAGGATTCAAGCCAGCCCTTAGTGGGCTGGCCAAGCCCCCCACTAAGGCCCATATCCCCCCACTAAGGCCCATGCGGCTAGGGGTGGGAAAAACCCAAAGGGGGAAAGGTGGAAAGAGTTTCCAAGTGGAGAGGAGGAATCCTACTCCTAATAGGATTGGAGTAGGACTCCTCCACCTCCAATTTCGGCCAGCCCTTGAGGGTTTGAGGCTGCCTCCTCCCCTCCCTCCCTCCTATATATACTAGAGGATTTAGAGGGGAGAGCTAACCCTAATTGCCACGTGCTCCCTCTACTTCCTCTAGATCGTTTTCTCCTTTAGTCTAGTTTCAGCGGTGCTTAGGCGAAGCCCTGCCGGAATAGTTCCACCACCACCACCGCCGCCGCGCCGTCGCGCTGCCGGAGAACTCATCTACCTCTCCGCCCCCTCTTGCTAGATCAAGAAGGCGGAGATCGTCATCGAGCTGTACGTGTGCTGAACGCGGAGGTGCCGTCCGTTCGGCGCTAGATCGGAAGGACCGTGATCAGGATCGCGAGACGATTCGTGATTTGATCGCGGGACGGATTGTGATGGGATCGCGGGACGGATCGTGATTGGATTGCGAGACGGATCGTGATGGGATCGCGGGACGCTCGGCGATTTGGATCGCGAAGACGTTCGACTACATCAACCGCGTTTCTTAATGCTTCCCGCTTAGCGATCTACAAGGGTAGGTAGATCCACTCTCCCCCTCATAGATGCTCATCACCATGGATAGATCTTGCGTGTGCGTAGGAAATTTTTTGTTTCCCATGCAACGTTCCCCAACACGTAGCCCCCAGGGGTGACCTCTACCTCCACCCACGACGCCGCGCTGCAGCAGCCGTCGGCCTGCAGCCACAGGCTGGCAGGCCCTCCGGCCTGCAGCGCCCCCGCGAAGAAGTTCGGAAGCTGGAACCAAGCGGCCTCCGGCCTCTCCGCCCACGTCACGAACTCCAGAGCCGTGTCGGCCGAGTGGAGTCGCGGGCGCGGCGGCTGGATGGCCACCGCCAACCTCCTGCCTCGAGCGTCGCCGCTGCGGCCGCCCACGCTGGACAGTGCCCCACCGCGGCCGCCGATGGTGACCCCGGGCCGCGCAGGAGCACGCCCACGCTCGCTAGGAACCGCTGCCGGCATCGCGGGATGCTTCCGGGGACGACCGCGGCCCCTCCTGGGCGGCGGAGCGGCGAGGCCCTCCCCGGAGGCCTTCCCCTTCTTGGCAGCAGAGAACTTCCTCGTCGACGCCATGACTGGAAGATCGGCGGCTTGGAGATGAGGAGGCAAAGAAGACGAAAATGAGTGAGGACTTCCTCGCCCTCGCCCGCTTATATACAGCCAAGGACGCCCGGTGCCCCCTCGCGTTCCGGGGGCGTGCGGTCTCTGAAGGGTCACATCCGCGTGGCCCGAAGCAGCAGGCAGCATTCAAGGAAGGGCAATGATGACCGGCGCGGCGAGCGGGCGTCATGTCAAATTAGGCCTGGAGCGTCTTCCGACGCCCTCGGGGAGCGGGGGCGTCGCCGCCCAGGCAACCGACGCATGTCAAGCCTGGCCCGCAGGCATTTGGGGGCCCGCTACGCTTCGGGCCGTCCTCAAGGCTTCGCCTGGAAGCCAGCCCGAGCGCACCTTGGGCCCGGGGACTACTGTCGGCGTTCTGGGAACGGGGGTACCCAGACCTGCCTGCCTACAGCCCAGGGCATGGCCCACTTCGTCAGCAGATCACAACCAGGCACAGCCGCACTCGGGACGAGCCCCTCGTGAGGCCCCAAGGCTCGCGAGGAGGAGCAGTGACAAGACCGGCAAGGGATGGGCCTCCCCAGGCCCCCTCCGGAGCGGCGGAGATTCCAATGTAGAGCCCGGCCTCAGGGGTCAAAGGTGACATAAGGGAGGACAGGCGGGCGCCAGCGCGCCAGGCGGAGCAGTTTCCCCTTTGGTGCAAAGGGGACAAGGACGTACGCGGGTTCCCAAAGCACCCGCCAAAGGTTTCCATTCCGGTGAAATGAGACTACGGCCACGAGTCCCGCAGGACGGATGTCATCGCCGAGCCCACCCCTGCATCATCGACAGCCACTTTGCAGGCGAAGACCGCCTTTGGGCAGGGCGAGCATGTGCTCCTGTTCCCCTTCAAAATTGGTCGTTGTGGGATCCCTTCCCGCCATTGCGATAAGGGAAGAGGACCCGGGCCGCCCCTATATATAGGCTAGGCCACACCGTAGAGGGAGATCCGAAACCAGTCGATTCACCCATCCACCACCAAGCGAACAGCGGGCCAAGAGCCCCTGGGGAGCGCCTTCACGAGGCTCCGAAACACTGTACTAGTTCATCCACCAAACCTCCACGAGAGGCAATCCACCAAAGCAGGAGTAGGGTATTATGCTTCGCAGCGGCCTGAACCTGGGTAAACCACCGTGTTCAACTTCTTCCTCGCCATCGCACGAGTTCTTTACTGCATTCATCGAGTAGCGAGCTAGGTTGGGCGAGAGGCTGCAGGGGGACTTCGCACACGCCCCTGTGTTCAAATCTTAAGGGTTTTGCGGAGCCCGAAATCCGACAAAGAGTATATTGATTTGTCCTACCATGGTGTACAGAATTTGTATCAAATTGCCATGGTCTACCAAGTAAAACGGAGCATGCCTGCATGGGTATCACATCACAATCAACATAACCAGAATATGTAGCAATGCTAAAGTGCACACTAACAGTACGTGTTACCTTAACCTTGCCACTGTTGTTGAACCATTGGATGTAATATGGATGAGGATGTGCTGGTGGTTAGACACAGCTTCTCCACAATCTCCATGCTAGCCAAGTTGTTGCAACTCCCTCCATCGATGATGACGCGAACAAAACATTCCTTCACAACTCCCTTTCTATGGAACAAGTTGTGCCTCTGATTTTGCTCAGCCTGTGTAACCTGCACACTCAAAACACGTTGAGCAACTAAACTTTCATACCTGTCAGCGTAGTCAGCAGCCATGTATTGTGTCTCTTGTTTAGTATCCTCTACACCCTGTTCTTCACTTGCAATAAGAGCCAACGTCTCCTCGTCATAATCACTAGCAAAGTCATATCCTCCATCCTCAGTAATAATCATCACACGCTTAGATGGGCATTCTCTCGCATAGTGACCTCCACCCTTGCAATGACGACATATAACCTCATGTGTTTGCCATGTTGATGCAATGGATGAAGAAGAGCTCTGTGCAGGCCTCGAAGGTGTGCTCTTGGCGGAGGGTGGTGGAGGTGCTTGTTTCCTGGTGTCGCGGTTGGAGTTGGCGGCTGAAGTAAGCGGTGCTGGAGCAGGACGTGTGGATATAGATGAGGTACGTGGTGTCCATGATGAAGCTTGACCTACAAAAAAATTAGTTCTTGCCATTGCCTGTCGATCCTGCACTTCACATTCAGCTTTGCAAGCAAGATGGAATAAACGAGTGATAGTGTTATACTCCTTATACTCTAAAATAGTCTGAATCTCCTTATTTAATCCACCCATAAAATGTGCAAGAATAGCTTCATTTTCCTCAACAATACCACATCTAATCATGTCAGTTTGTAATTCCTGGTAATATTCCTCTATAGAATTTTTTCCTTGTCTTAAACGCTGCAATTTTTTATGTAATTCACGTTGATAATATGGTGGAACCCAACGAGTACGCATAGCAGCTTTCAAAGCAGCCCAAGTAGCAGGTATATTATCATGATGTATTCTACAATGTTCAGACCACCAAACACAAGCAAAACTAGTGAATGCACAAACAGCAGCAGCAACACATCTATCCTCAGGAAATTGTAAACATGTAAAACATTGTTATGTTTCTAACTCCCAAGTAAGATATATATCAGGAATGTATCTACCCTCAAATGTCGGAATATTCAATTTAACTTTAGGGAGATGGTCATGATCCCGTACCTGAGGGGGTGGTGCAGCCCTACTATTGTGATTGTATGCATATGGACGACCTGGTGCTTGTGCTGGTGGTTGCCCCTGGTGCTGATTGGGAGTAACCTTTCCCTCATCATAGTAATCACCATTGCAGTCCTCATTCTGCTCAACCATAGTAGCAGTAGTAGACACAAAAACCGCGACGGTAGCAGCAGTAGCAACGGCACCAGAATTTTGGCCGTTCTCGATAGGCACACGTTGCGCTCGTCCCGCAAAATTTGGTCGATGTTGTTGTTGTTGTTGCCGACGTATGGCAGGTGCAACATGTAGTGGTCGACGTGCAAGCACCTCATTAAACTTAGCGTCCATCTTGGTGTCCAACGTCTTCTCCAAACCATCTAGCTTCTCCATGGCCTCTCCAAGGCTGGTCACCAAGTCGTGCACCTGTTCACCCATCATTTGTTGAAATTTATCATGGAGCTCCTTGTTCGTCATGCTCTCCCAGTCAATCTCGTCGGCTTGTGATCTTGGCATGGTTAGCAGCAATAGGGAAACACAAGAATATGAACCTACAGACTACTAGGAAGTGGTGGTGGTGTTCAGGGGTGGAGCCCTACTGTCCAAACCTGTAGCACGCGCTACAGGGTCTAAAATAATTTTTAACACTAATTATCATGCATAAATCACGAGGCATCAGGGTCAGCCAGCGATTGTGCCACAGGCCCATCAATCCAGCCCACGTCAGGCTCTCTCTAGCATGTCGGTAGCCCATGTCGCAGGCCCCCACTCGGCCACATATAGGACGTTCGCGCGCGCTGGCAGGAACATATACTCCAGAAACACACAGAGGCAGCTGGCAGTCAGCCAGGCCACCAAATTCAGTGGACTCATCATTCATCCCAGCGAGTCTCCACAGACTGTAATTTTGTCTTTCCTTCTCACTTGGCAAAATCGCAATTTCTTTTTATCCTCAAAAAAAGAATAAGCAAAATACCAATGTTTGTTTCGTCCAGATTACAGCCAGTCACAATTTATTCAAATTCTCAATATTTTATGTAGATTAGTATTGTCCAGATTGGTTCTCCCTTTTATGTATTATTTCTTCTAAATATTTTGACAAGTCGTAACAATTTTATGCAAGAACTGGTAGCCAGTAGATTAATGTGTTTTGTTAAAACGTTGGGCACTGCCTCATGTTTTACTAAATTCACTTCACAATTTTCAATGTCCCATTTGTAATTTATTTATTAAATGCAGATAATATGGACATGTTTCTTGTTAAAAGGAAGGCACCATCACAAGATGCACCATCGCCTCAATGCTTATAGCTTGAGTGATGATGTTATTTGTTATGTGATGAAATAAGAAATAAAAAATGCCACCAATAACCAAGTGGCTAAGTATTTTTGGCCCAGAGGAAGAGAATACACTAATGGTAATTTTATATTCCATCTCAAAAAATTGATCTTTTTTTTAAATTGAAGTACTACTTTGATTTGGGCATTTCACTCCGTTATACTTGAAATTTTAATTCTGTTTTTTTTATCTTGTAGGTCTTTGAACCTTGATGTGTGATGACATGTTTTGGAATTTGGGAATACAAGTAAACTTTTCAAGTAAATTTCTCCTTTGTTTTATCATTATATTAAGAATTTTGGTTGTTGCATCTTGTTTATAAATCAACTTTTATTATGTTTGGCAAAGCGTATTACAAGCTGTGAAGCACATCTTTATTTAATATAATGTTACTTGAAAAGTTTACACTTTGATTAGGTGGTGCATCAGGGTATCATTAGTTCTAGCTCCGCCCCTGGTGGTGTTGTGTGTCAAAAATCCATCAAGCAAATCTCAAATTCTTACTAGTTCTAACCCAGCAGCAGGCGGTGATCGGCAACCGTTGTAGTCAAAAACTCTCAAAGTTTGGATAAAGCGATTGTGAGGTGGTGTCAAACACACGAAGTAGTAGTATGTGGAGCTGGGAATGGCTTATAATATGGTAGCAAAAGTGTTAGCAATAATCAATTCAAAGATGAAATGTTGAATAAATGCTCAACGATGGTACTGTGTTGGTCCTAGGCTAGGCTGTACTAGAGACGCGAGCCTGGAACACCAACAAAATCACAGCACGACACGTATCAAGGGAAAAGTTGTTGGGGAAAGTTGCATGGGAAACAAAAAAAATTCTACGCTTCACCAAGATCAATCTAGGAGATGATCATCTACATGAGGAGAGATTGCATATACATACCCTTGTAGATCGCTAAGCGGAAGCGTGAAGAAACGCGGTTGATGTAGTCGAACATCTTCGCGATCCATTCACGATCCGTCCCGCGAACTCCCGATCAAGTGCCGAACGGACGACACCTCCGCGTTCAACACACGTGCAGCTTGATGACGCCTTCACCTCCTCGATCTAGCGAGCAATGGTGAAGTAGTAGCCCGAGTCCTCCGGCAGCATGACGGCGTGGTGAGGTGGTGGTGGTGGAATCTTAGGAGGGCTTCGTCGTGCGTTATGAAGAGGAGAAGAACTACGAGGGAGAGGAGGGGCAGCGCCGTAGCACGTTGTGGTGCGGCTGCCCTCTCTCTCCCTCTCTATATATAGGGGATGGGAGGAGGGGAGGGCGCCCTAGGGTTTCCCCTAGGGGCCGGCGGCCAAGGGGTGTGGCTAGGGTTTGGGGTGCCCCCCCCCTTAGGCGCCTTGCCTCCCAAGTTAGGGTGGCCGACGGCCCTAGGGGGTGTGGCCCCCTTCCTAGCCGAGTGGGCTGGGGTTTGGGCGGCGCCCAGCCCCTTGTGGGCTGGTGCGCCCCCTCTCCTTGGCCCATGAGGCCCCAAAACACTTGCCGGGGCCCCCCGAAACCCCTTTCGGTACTCCGTCGAATCCCCGGTATGCCCCGGAACACTTCCGGACTCCGATGCCCTTCATCCTATATATCAATCTTCACCTCCGGACCATTCCGGAGTTCCTCATCACGTCCAGGATCTAATCCGGGACTCCGAACAACCTTCGGTCACCAACATAATAACTCGACTATACTTATATCGTCACCAAACGTTAAGTGTGTAGACCCTGCGGGTTCGAGAACTATGTAGACATGACCGAGACACCTCCATGGCCAATAACCAATAGCTGGACCTGGATGCCCATATTGGTTCCTACAAATTCTACGAAGATCTTTATCGGTTGAACATTGATGTCAAGTATTCAGTTAATCCCGTATGCAGTTCCCTTTGTTCATCGGTATGTTACTTGCCCGAGATTCGATCGTCGGTATCTCCATACCTAGTTCAATCTCGTTACCGGCAAGTCTATTTACTCGTTCCATAATACAAGATCATGTGGCTAACTCTTTAGTCACTTTGCTTGCAAGCTCATTATGATGTTGTATTACTGAGTGGGCCCTGAGATACCTCTCCGTCACACGGAGTAACAAATCCTAGTCTTGATCCATGCCAACTCAACACACACCCTTGGAGATACCTGTAGAGCATCTTTATAGTCACCCAGTTACGTTGTGACGTTTGATACACACAAGGTACTCCTCCGGTGTCAGTATGTTGCATGATCTCATGGTCATAGGAACAGATACTTGACATGCAGAAAACAATTGCAATAAACTTGACATGATCATATGCTACGTTCATAGTTTGGGTCTCGTCCATCACATCATTCTCCTAATGATGTGATCCCGTTATCAAATGACAACTCATGTCTATGGCCAGGAAACCTCGACCATATTTGATCAACGAGCTAGTCCATTAGAGGCTCACTAGGGACACAGTGTAGTCTATGTACCCACACAAGTATTTGAGTTTCCAATCAATACAATTATAGCATGGATAATAAACGATTATCATGAACAAGGAAATATAATAATAACCATTTTATTATTGCCTCTAGGGCATATTTCCAACAGTCTCCCACTTGCACTAGAGTCAATAATCTAGCTCACATCACTGTGAGATTTACATTGTAATGAACCCAACACCCATATAGTTCTGGTGTTGATCATGTTTTGCTCGTGGAAGAGGCTTAGTCAATGGGTCCGCTACATTCAGATCCATGTGTACTTTGCAAATATTTATGTCCTCCTCCTTGATGTAATCGCGGATGGAATTGAAGCGTCGCTTTATGTGTCTGGTCCTCTTGTGAAACCTTGGTTGCTTGGCTAGAGCAATGGCACCAGTGTTGTCACAGAACAGAGTCATTGGGTCCAGTGCACTGGGCACAACTCCAAGATCTGTCATGAACTGCTTCATCCAGACACCTTCCTTTGCCGCCTTCGAGGCAGCTATGTATTCTTCTTCGCATGTAGAATCAGCTACCACGCTTTGCTTGGAACTGCACCAGCTTACCGCTCTCCCATTGAGAATATATACATATCCGGTTTGAGACTGAGAGTCATTTGGATCAGTGTCAAAGCTTGCATCGACGTAACCCTTTACGATGAGCTCTTGATCACCTCCATAAACGAGAAACATTTCCTTAGTCCTTTTCAGGTACTTAAGGATATTATTGACCGCCCGTCCAGTGTTCCACTCCTGGATCGCTTTGAAACCTTCCGGCCATACTTATGGCAAGGCTGACATCTGGTCTTGTGCACAGCATTGCATACATGATAGAGCCTACGACAGAAGCATAGGGGATGACACTCATCTTTTCTCTATCCTCTGCAGTCATTGGGCATTGAGTCTTACTCGACTTCACACCTTGTAATACAGGCAAGAACCCCTTCTTGGACTGATCCATTTTGAACGTCTTCAAAACTTTATCAAGGTATGTGCTCTGTGAAAGTCCTATTAAGCGTCTTGATCTATCTCTATAGATCTTGATGCCTAATGTGAAAGCAGCTTCTCCTAGGTCCTTCATTGAAAAACTCTTGTTCAAATATTCCTTCAAGCTTTCCAAAAATTCTATATTGTTTCCAATCAGCAATATGTCATCCAGATATAATATTAGAAACGCTATCGAGCTCCCACTCGCTTTCTTGTAAATACAAGCTTCTCCGTAAACTTGTATAAACCCAAACGCTTTGATCACCTCATCAAAGCGAAGATTCCAACTTAGAGATGCTTGCACCAGCCGATAAATGGATCGCTGGAGTTTGCAAACTTTGTCAGCATTCTCTGGATCAACAAAACCTTCTGGTTGCATCATATACAACTCTTCCTTAAGGAAACCGTTAAGGAACGCTATTTTGACATCCATCTGCCAAATTTCATAATCAGAAAATGCGGCTATTGCTAACATGATTCTGACGGACTTAAGCATCGCTACAGGTGAGAAAGTCGCATCGTAGTCAACTCCTTGAACTTGTGAAAAACCCTTTGCCACAAGTCGAGCTTTATAGACGGTGACATTACCGTCCGCGTTCGTCTTCTTCCTAAAGATCCATTTATTCTGAATGGCCTTTCGCCCTTCAGGTAATACTTCCAAAGTCCACACTTTCTTTTCATACATGGATCCTATCTCGGATTTCATGGCCTCTAACCATTTGTCGGAATCCGGGCCCACCATCGCTTCTCCATAGCTCATAGGTTCATCGTTGTCCAACAACATGACCTCCAAGACAGGGTTACCGTACCATTCAGGAGCAGTACGTGGCATTGTCGACCTACGAGGTTCGATAGTAACTTGATCTGAAGCTTCATGATCACCATCATTAGCTTCCTCTTCAACTGATGTAGGCTCCATAGAAACATCTTTCTACGCTGCGCTACTCTCTGGTTGAAGAAAAGGTTCAACAACCTCATCAAGTTCTATCTTCCTCAAACTCAATTCTTTCGAGAGAAACTCTTTCTCAAGAAATGACCCGTTCTTAGCGACAAACACTTTGCCTTCGGATCTGAGATAGAAGGTGTACCCAACCGTATCTCTTGGGTATCCTATGAAGACGCATTTGTCTGCTTTGGGTTCGAGCTTTTCTGGCTGAAGCCTTTTGACATAAGGATCGCATCCCCAAACTTTAAGAAACGACAACTTTGGTTTCTTGCAAAACCACAGTTCATACGGCGTCGTCTCAACGGATTTAGATGATGCCCTATTTAAAGTGAATGCAGTTGTCTCTAACGCATAACCCCAAAATGATAGTGGCAAATCGGCAAGAGACATCATAGAACGTACCATATCCAACAAGGTCCGATTACGACGTTCGGACACACCATTACGTTGTGGTGTTCCAGGTGGCGTCAACTGTGAAACAATTCCACATTGTCTTAAGTGATTCCCAAACTCATAACTCAGATATTCTCCTCCTCGATCAGATCGTAGGAATTTAATCTTCTTGTTACGATGATTCTCAACTTCACTCTAAAATTGCTTGAACTTTTCAAACGTTTCAGACTTGTGTTTCATCAAGTAAACATACCCATATCTACTTAAGTCATCGGTGAAGGTGAGAAAGTAACAATATCCACCGCGCACCTCAATGCTCATCGGACCGCACACATCAGTATGTATGATTTCCAACAAGTCACTTGCCCGTTCCATTGTTCCGGAGAACGGGGTCTTAGTCATCTTGCCCATGAGGCATGGTTCACATGTGTCAAGTGATTCAAAAGCAAGTGACTCCAAAAGTCCATCAGCATGGAGCTTCTTCATGCGTTTTACACCAATATGACCTAAGCGGCAGTGCCACAAGAAAGTGGTACTATCATTATCAACTCTACATCTTTTGGCATCAATGTTATGAACATGTGTATCATCACTATCGAGATTCAATAAGAATAAACCCCTCACATTGGGTGCATGACCATAAAAGATATTACCCATATAAATAGAACAACCATTATTCTCTTATTTAAATGAGTAACTGTCTCGCATTAAACAAGATCCAGATATAATGTTCATGCTCAACGCATGCACTAAATAACAATTATTCAGGTTCATCACTAATCCCGATGGTAATCGAAGAGCGAGCGTGCCGACGGCGATCACATCAACCTTGGAACCATTTCCCACGCGCATCGTCACTTCATCCTTTGCCAGCCTCCGTCTATTCCGTAATTCCTGCTTTGAGTTGCAAATGTGAGCAACCGAACCGGTATCAAATACCCAGGCACTACAACGAGAGTTGGTAAGGTACACATCAATAACATGTATATCATATATACCTTGTTTAGTGTTGGCCGCCTTCTTGTCGGCCAGATACTTGGGGCAATTCCGCTTCCAGTGGCCAGTTCCCTTGCAATGAAAGCACGCAGTTTCCGGCTTGGGTCCAGCCTTGGGTTTCTTCATGGGAGGAGCAACTGCTTGGCCACTCTTCTTGGAGTTACCCTTCTTGCCCTTGCCATTCTTCTTGAAACTAGTGGTTTTATTGACCATCAGCACTCGATGCTCCTTCTGGATTTCTGACTCAGCGACTTTCAGCATCGCAAACAGCTCGACGACTGATTTGTTCATCCCTTGCATGTTATAGTTCAACACAAAGCTTTTGTAGCTAGGTGGCAGTGATTGAAGAACTCTGTCAGTGATCACCTCTGGCGGGAGCGTAATTCCCAACTCAGCCAGACGGTTGGAATACCCAGACCTTCTGAGTATGTGCTCATTGACAGACCCGTTCTCCTCCATCTTGCAAGCATAGAACTTATCGGAGGTCTCATACCTCTCGATCCGGGCATTTTTCTCAAAATAAACTTCAACTCCTGGAACATCTCATATGCTCCATGACATTCAAAATGTCTTTGAAGTTCCGGTTCTAAGCCATACAACATAGCACACTGAACTATTGAGTAGTCATCAGAACGCGCCTGCCAGGCGTTCGCAAACGTTTGCAGACGACACTGGAGCTGCCAGGCGTTCGCAAACGTTTGCAGACGACACTGGAGGGGGTGGCGCACCGAGTGGTGCATCAAGGACATAAGCCTTTTGGGAAGCCATGAGGATAATCCTCAGATTACGAGCCCAGTCTACAAAGTTACTTCCATCATCTTTCAGCTTGTCTTTCTCTAGGAACGCATTGAAATTCAGGGGAGCTACTGCGCGAGCCATTGATCTACAACATAAATTTGGAAAGATTACTTAGACTATTGTTCAAGATAATGAGTTTAGTTAATCATATTACTTAAAACTCCCACTCAAATTGACATCCCTCCGGTCATCCGAGTGCTACATGATCCAAATTCACCAACCCAAGTCCGATCATCACGTGAGATGAGGTGGTTCCAGTGGTGAACATCTCCATGTTGATCATATCTACTATATGACTCATGTTTGACCTTTCGGTCTCTTGTGTTCCGAGGCCATGTCTGTACATGCTAGGATCATCAAGTTTAACTCGAGTGTTCCGCATGTGCAAAACTGGCTTGCACCCGTTGTATGCGAACGTAGAGTCTGTCACACCCGATCATCATGTGGTGCTTCGAAACGAAGAACTTTCGCAACGGTGCACACTCGGGGAGAACACAATTTTTATCTTAAAATTTTAGTGTGGGATCACGTTATAATGCTACCGTCGTCGTAAGCAAAATAAGATGCATAAAAGGATTAACATCACATGCAAATCATAAGTGACATGATATGGCTATGAACTTGTGCTTTTGATCTCCATCTCCAAAGCACCGGCATGATCTCCATCGTCACCGGCATGACACCATGATCCCCATCATCATGATCTCCATCATCGTGTTGCCATCGGGGTTGTCGCGCCAACCATGCTTCTACTACTATTTCTACCGCTTCGCGATAAAGTAAAGCATTACGTAGCGCTTAATGAGTGACATGCGGGCCACAAAATAATTAAAGACAACCCTATGGCTCCTGCCGGTTGTCGTATGCATCAACATGCAAGTCGATATAAAATATTAAAAAACATGAACATCTCATACATCAAATATATATCATCATGTCTTTGGCCATATCATATCACAACATACCCTGCAAAAACAAGTTAGACGTCCTCTAATTTGTTGTTGCATGTTTTACGTGGCTGCTATGGGTATCTAGCAAGAACAATTCTTACCTACGCAAAACCACAACGGTGATATACAAGTTGCTATTTAACCTTCTACAAGGACCGCCTTTGTCGAATCCGATTCAACTAAGGTGGGAGAGACAGACACCCGCCAGCCATCTTATGCAACAAAGTTACATGTCAGTCGATGGAACCGGTCTCATGTACGTGGACATGTAAAGTTGGTCCGGGCCGCTTCATCCCACAATACCGTTGAATCAAGAAAATACCAAGGAAGGAAGCAATCTGAATATCAACGCCCACAAACTCCTTTGTGTTCTACTCGTGATATCATCTATGCAAAGACCTAGCTCATGATGCCACTGTTGGGGAACGTTGCATGGGAAACAAAAAATTTCCTACGCTTCAACAAGATCAATCTAGGAGATGACCATCTACGAGAGGAGAGATTGCATCTACATACCCTTGTAGATCGCTAAGCGGAAGCGTTAAGAAACGTGGTTGATGTAGTCGAATGTCTTCGCGATCCAATCATGATCCGTCCTGCGAACTCCCGATCAAGTGTAGAACGGACGGCACCTCCGCGTTCAACGACGTACGGCTTGATGACGCCTTCACCTCCTCGATCCAGAGAGCGATGGTGAAGTAGTAGCCCGAGTCCTCCGGCAGCACGACGGCGTGGTGAGGTGGTGGTGGTGGAATCTCAGCAGGGCTTCGTCGTGCATTATGAAGAGGAGAAGAACTATGAGGGAGAGGAGGGGCAGCGCCGTAGCACGTTGTGGTGCGGTTGCCCTCTCTCTCCCTCTCTATATATAGGGGGAAGGGAGGAGGGGAGGCTGCCCTAGGGTTTCCCCTAGGGGCCGGCGGCCAAGGGGTGTGGCTAGGGTTTGGGGTGGCCCCCCCTTAGGCACCTTGCCTCCCAAGTTAAGGTGGCCGGCGGCCCTAGGGGGTGTGGCCCCCTTCCTAGCGTAGTGGGCTAGGGTTAGGGCGGCGCCCAGCCCCTTGTGGGCTGGTGCGCCCCCTCTCCTTGGCCCATGAGGGCCCCCAACACTTGTTGGGGCCCCCCCGAAACCCCTTTCGGTACTCCGTCGAATCCCCGGTATGCCCCGGAACACTTTCGGATTACGATGCCCTTCATCCTATATATCAATCTTCACCTCCGGACCATTCCAGAGTTCCTCGTCACGTCTGGGATCTCATCCGGAACTCCGAACAACCTTCGGTCACCAACATAATAACTCAACTATACTTATATCGTCACCAAACGTTAAGTGTGTAGACCCTGCGGGTTCGAGAACTATGTAGACATGGCCGAGACACCTCCACGGACAATAACCAATAGCGGGACCTGGATGCCCATATTGGTTCCTACAAATTCTACGAAGATCTTTATTGTTTGAACCTCGATGTCAAGGATTCAGTTAATCCTGTACGCAGTTCCCTTTGTTCATCGGTATGTTACTTGCCCGAGATTCGATCGTCGGTATCTCCATACCTAGTTCAATCTCGTTACTGGCAAGTCTCTTTACTCGTTCCGTGATACAAGATCCTATGGCTAACTCTTTAGTCACTTTGCTTGCAAGCTCATTATGATGTTGTATTACTGAGTGGGCCCTGAGATACCTCTCCGTCATACGGAGTAAGAAATCCCAGTCTTGATCCATGCCAACTCAACACACACCCTTGGAGATACCTGTAGAGCATCTTTATAGTCACCCAGTTACGTTGCGACGTTTGATACACACAAGGTACTCCTCCGGTGTCAGTGAGTTGCGTGATCTCATGGTCATAGGAACAGATACTTGACATGCAGAAAACAATAGCAATAAACTTGACACGATCATATGCTACGTTCATAGTTTGGGTCTCGTCCATCACATCATTCTCCTAATGATGTGATCCTGTTATCAAATGACAACTCATGTCTATGGCCAGGAAACCTCGACCGTCTTTGATCAACGAGCTAGTCCATTAGAGGCTCACTAGGGAGACAGTGTAGTCTATGTACCCACACATGTATTTGAGTTTCCAATCAATACAATTATAGCATGGATAATAAACGATTATCATGAACAAGGAGATATAATAATAACCATTTTATTATTGCCTCTAGGGCATATTTCAAACAAAAGCGCACTCTAGATTTTTTTTCTCTCTTTTGGTAGGCGCTCTTTTTTTTGCTCATCAACAAAAAAACGAAAAAGTCTTAGAATGGTCTAAAACCTGCCTAGCCAGAATTTTCTAGACTTAGTTTTTTTTAAAATTGGAACTATTTTCTTTTGCGGATATCACGGAAATTGGGGAGTCTGCCTTGCCCACGACACGTACTAGGGTATGATCTGGAAATCGAAAACAGAGAAGCAAATATTGGACTCGGACTGGTGGCGGAGATGAATCTAGTGGAACTCGGACTGGTGGCGGAGATATGTAGGGGCGGTGGAACACAAACTGGTAGCGAATCTGTGGTGGTAGTATATGGCAGGGGCGATAACGATGGTGTGGTGGTGGTATATGGCAATGGTGATGACGATGGTGTGTGGTGGTATATGGCAGCGGCGATGACGGTGGCGTGGTGGTGGTATATGGCAGCAACGATGAAGATGCTGCGGCAGCGGCGTGACAACCTTTGAACAGAACTCGAAACTCTAAAGGACTAGACGCTAACACCAACAACTCAACACGTCGATGCAACCGCAAATTCAACAAAGCAAAACACCGAACAGAAAATTGCAAAAGGCTCGGATTGGTTCGGATTGGATGAACTAACCCTAATTTTTTTGTGTCTTTTTTGTGGACTGTAGGTATGAAGAACAGATGCGATCTAGACTATGAAAAACCGGTAAACTTTCGATAAGATGTGACTATCACTTATGGTGGAGTAGACTTCAAAAAACTGAAAAATCTCACTGAGCAACCTAGAAATCTGATACCACTTGATAGAGGCGAGGGTCCCGTTCTTTCGATGAGATGATAACTATCGATTTGGTGGAGACGACTTTGACGATCCGACTACAAACATGCATGACGTTGCACCTTAGCAATCGCTAAACCAAACGAAGAACAAGCAAGAAACTGAAATTGCAATCTGGATATCGCGAATATAAGAGGAAAGCTTTATTGATGAAAGTGGGGTTCTGTGACATCTTGGTCTAGTCGTGGAACACAACCGAAGGACGCAAAGTAGCACCTATGGTGAACTTTAAATCTAAACAAAACCCAAGTCTAGACGGCGCCCTAAGGGCTGTATATATGGGGGAATAGAGGGGAATTTCGTGACCCCTTGGAGGAGGGATCCGAAGCAAACCCTAACTCAGTTTCCCCACACATACGGACTCTAAAAACAGCCTATAACGTGGTATTTCGAAATTACATGGGCCTGGCCCAAAAATAAGGTGGCGCGGCACATAGAATAGCCTATGAACAAAATTTATGAAGTGCATGGCATCTTGAATATTTCGTCCAAGCCTTCATGCTCTCCTTATGGTGGCTTCAAAGTGCGAAAATCACCATTGGAAGCTTCATTGTTCTTTCCCGCGCGCGCACCTTCTTCTCCATGCTTGTTCCCGCTCCAATGGCCATCCTTGTTGTCCATGCTAGGTCCTTCATTCATAATAAAAACAAAAGTATCTAATTTAGGCAACATCATATGTTCATGAACACTAGAAGGATTTCCAAGAAACGAAAGTACCTGGTAATTCAATTGGCGTGCGCGAGCTCTAGTAATTGGTCCGGTATGTATAGCAGCAGGGGATTTGGGTGTAACATTAGTAGGGAGGTCCTCATCAAGACGCGCCGCTACGGAGGTCGTCCCCTTCCTTCTCCACGACCACGTGCCGGGAGGGGCGACGATGCAGGTCGAGGAGAACCACGATGCGTACGAGGCGCTGCTGCACGAGGTGGAGGGGAGGATCGAGATTGTGTACGGGCGTAGATGAGGGGTTGTAGGAGGAAGAGGAGAAGGATGAACAGTATTACAGGAAGTTGAGGTACCTGCCCGAGGCGTTCAGAAGGATGCAGGGGCTCCGCGTGCTCAACTTCTCATACAAACAGCTCCATGTGAGAAACTTTAAATTTGTCATCTCATATGTTCATATCTGTTTATCAAGGAGTAGACATTGTTGTGCCATTTTGTGTAGAATTAACCTTATAGTTCTTGTGTTCCCCAAAAGAAATTGTGTCATTGCATTTTCTTGCTTGACCTTACTGCTTTATCTTTGATGTCACTAAAGAGCAGCACCTCATGCTTGCACAGACCGCACCTAGACACTTACCACTAAAAAACAGTTGGACCATTTCGGATATGAACATTGTGCAGCTCCCAACATCGATGAGAAGTATGCATCCTTCTTCCATGACCAACCATGTTGCTACCAGTAAACTATTTCATAAAGTAATTTGCTGAAGATATGTGGTGTTATGCAGGCAGTATGCTCTCTTTCTTTAGCAAGCAGACAATTTACTCCAAATTCGTATTTGTCTCATGAAAATCCGCAATAGGTGCCGCTTCTGCACTCAAGCATGTGCCGCCACTGATCCTGCAAGCATTGCGGCCATCGATTCTTGCATTCATTCAAGTTGATTAGCAGTAGAATCATTAGTACCCAAGGAAATGCAAAAAATTATAATATCATTAGCACCTCCTGATGACTAGAATTGCATAGATTAATTTGATGCATGCCTACCATCATAGGACAGCAACCCGGGGCGCAATGATGCACCGGTTATCTCGTCACCGTCTGTGCATATCACACATCCAAGCGTGCCCCGTCATCACCTGGTCGCTGCAGCGGATGGAAAATACTTCACAACCTGAACTTTTGCAACCATGTATCCCATATGTGCTGGATCTGGATTTGAAACTTCGATTAATTTGCATCGACTTCTTCTTTGTTAATTTACATCACCATCCAAAATTGTTTCTTTTTAATTCAAGTTTCACTTGAAAGACATGGGAAACAGTGTGACTCATTGTAATTTTTACTTTGTTAATTTCATCACCATCCAAAATTCAGGTTTCCAAATTACATGCGTACTCTGCAATCTGTAGACATTTTGAGTTTGCGGATTTGAGGTGGGAAAACCAAAATGATTTTTGTAGAGTAGGATGTATGTTTCAGGATCTCTGTCCGCTGTTATGTATCAGCATGTGATTGAGAAGTGGGGACGACCTGACGAAGGATGGAGCATAGACAAGTTCTTCTTAGCAATCCATACAATTGGCTTTCTATCCATCTATATAATGCAGCGTATATATCAAAATTCTTGGACTGAGTTTCTTATATTACTGGTACCATTCATCCAGCAACGGTCAAGCAACAATCCAGAAATCTGAGTCTGTCACCTGGAGCTCTAGCGTATTTTTTAACAACAGAGTCATGACTCATCCTTGCATTTTTCATCTTTTGCAGCTCGAAAGGTTTCAACTATTTCGATCAAAAGACGTGGAGGTGTCCTGTTGTGTGCTCGACAACAGAAGATGAACTGCGAAATTTTTGTCAAGTCGCAAGGTTCGACCTTCCCTCACTTATGATTTGTTCTTTGTAGAGATTCCATAGCTTAATTTCACCCGGCAGGTAGCTTGTACTATTAGGTGCCCACTATACTTGAGGACCCTTTGGTGATAGGTATTCAGTATGAACCCATCCAAATTTGATTGGGCAAGATGATTCAGTGGCTATGCATTTCCTCAAAACATAGTTTAATTCGGTTTTAATCTGTGCCACGTTGAAAAGCCAATGTTTCTAGGTTGATATTTTAACAAATCGGTGGAATAAATGGACATGACACTACCTTATAATTGTTGCTTGCTTGGGTATTCAACCATGCTTGCTCTGTTGCCCTTACTTTTGATGTTACTATAAGCATCTAGATTGGGTCTGCATGTAAGGTTTTTAGTTCAATGAACATTTGTATTGTATATTTGTGCATAAATCTATTAATTTTGTTCAGAAATCTACTTATTTTGTTCCGTTATATTCATTTAGATGACTTGTTGGTATTTGGTTTGGTTATAATTAATATCCTGATGTGAACCTGGATCGATAACTATGAATGGGTTGATATTTTTTCCAGGAAATTCGAGGAGCAAGAACAGCTGGGCAGGCATATTATTTCTTTCTTTGGGTTGAATAGTTACTAGCAGCACACCTTGTTACTATCTCGGGAGTACTCCTATATGTTGTACACACCTAAGAGCTATATTATTCTGCATCTCATGTAGGAGATTATAGGGAGCCGTGTGCAGCTGAGTGAGTGGTCATTGAGGACCAAGTCATGTACGCTAGCAAAAAAAATCCTCTCTATTTGATTGACCCTAAACCACAGGGAGCCCATATTATATACAATATAACAATTTTCATCACTAATGATCGACGTGTACCTTCTATTGTACTCCTCTGATCAAACACATTATGTTAACACCCTTTATCCTGACATCGGGTAGTTTCATGCGCTTGATTTTCTCATGCACCAATAAATTATATGCAAATCAATGTTTGATCTTATACGTCCCCATTTTCCAAAATGGTGTTAATAATGAGGATATGATGAATCATCATAATAATCCTCAAATCAAGTTATGCTTTCAATTTAAATTGAATTATGTTTGAATTTTTTATGTTAGTCAACACGTGCAAATGCACATGCACGATTACTAGTACAAATATAAGGAACTCTCGCAATTTTAGCATAGAAATATAAACAAGTTTATTATTGCATATTTCTAACAAAACCTTGCAACTATTTGAATATATACTTGAATTCTATATCTAAATAAATTCGACAAAGAGGCCTTACACTGCCATAAGGTTTCACAAACAGTGTTACAAAATCCCAAACATTCTGATATGTAGTGGAGTGTGCTTTATTACCAATCTTCTTCAACATTATGAGACCAAATTTTCCAGCTTTATTAACGATCTTAAGCGACAATAGTTCCATAAAAAATTATGCCGCTATATAAAATGCTAAAATCAGATCCCCTTCTATACGGATACTGCACCCCGAATTGCTCGGAAACAAAGACACAAAACATTCCACATGGCAACACAAGATTCAACTCTCACAAGTCACAAACGTAAATGGCCGATCAGGCCCATAATGGATCACAAGGGGTCTTGATGCTACCATACTGCTCAAACTCCCGACACTAGCGTCCAAATTCTATTTTCTCCTAATACAACAATCTCAGGTTGCACGTTATGTACACTGCATGCCTGACATTAGAAGGGGTCATAGACTGCCACAAACAACACCACAGACCTCAGACTCGAAGGCTATGTAGTTTGTAAATCCGTGTGGAAATTCCATCAAATTAATCCAGCCCATCACCTTCTCCACCTTTTCGACTCCACCGGCTGCACATGTTAGTATAAAAGAATAATGAGCTCATCGATCAGCTATCCAAGAATGACAACCCCAGCTTGTTTACTTAAGAATTCCATGCACAGGCTAGACGAGGTAACACGTTCAACTTTGGATGGGGTTGATTTCCTATTGAATTTCATTATGTTGTGAACCACCGCAGGATTACAAATCTATAAATACACTATGCTCCCTAATTTTTCAGGTCTCACGATCAATTAAGATCTTCAACTTAGAATTAGATCAACCAATTTTGACCGGGTCAACAATTTCTCAAGGATCTCTACTATTAAATTTTCTTTGAATTTACTGTGCCCCCTAATTTTGAAGTTCTCCAATTTGATTGAAATATTCAATTTTGAATTTGGTTCACGATTTTGATCGGGTCGACAATTTTTCAGACCAATGAGCAGCAACCGGACTATAAAAACATATAAATCACGCGCACCCTCTCACCACCGAGAAAAAAGGTGTCAATTTCATACTGCAGTACCAATATAGTACATGCAGTCATCAACACAGAAAATTTTCACACATACACATAAGTATGGATCGATTAGCAGATAACACCGAATCACACTGTGGAAGGCCCACCAAAACACCACACTATAAATAAAAAGAAAAAACAATCCATCGACTCCCCCACTCGCCAAACCAAATACTCTCTCAATTCCAAAATATAAGGTGTATTAGTTTTTTGGAAAGTGAAATTTCTTAAACTTCAACCAAGTTCAAAGCCAAAAATATCAACATCTACAATACTAAATAAATAGAATATAAAATTTCATTTCATGATGAATCTAATGATGCTGATCTGATATTATGTTTATTGATATGTTTCTCTACAAATTTGGTTAAAATTAAAAAGGTTTGACTTATCAAAAAACAAATGCCCTTTATTTTGCAACAGAGGAAGTAAAAATATTATGAAAACCCAACACCAACGGCAGCAAAGCACACCCAATCCTTCTAGTTTAGGATTATATATAGAATTAGACTACATTTAACCTTACACTGAGAAATGAACAAACAATATGTAATCCCCGATTTATTCTGAACTGATCACCCAAGTTTCAGTATACAGGTCGTGACAGCTGAGAAATGAACACCAATATAAATGGGATGGTATCTTTCCTTATGCGTAAAATGTGCTAGCAGTCTTGAAACATGCATGTTGTGTTCCCTTTTGAAGGGGTCCACCACAGGTCTGTCAGCGTACATTGAGTACTCTGCAAGCTTGGCATCCCAGTCGCATGGGCCCACTTATCAGCCCCACCTTCTCGTAGCCAGGAGCTCAATCTTGGAGCTAGGGGATGGGATCAATAAAGCATGCTGGTGGTAGTTGGAGTACCTAGGCATGAAAAAAGAAAAATACCCGCGGCCAACTATGACAATGGAAATGCAATCAAGGAGCAAGATTCATATTCAGGCACAGCCATCAACGGTGTAGGCCATGGCCATCCCAGGAAGCACCTGTTGGTCCTTTATGCATAAAAAAACGACGATTTCCCGCGGGCTGAGGCGTTTGAAGAATGATGTATGTGGCCAAAGCCGTGCATGCCAACAGCGCTTTGGTGCAACATTTCATCAAGGGGGTTACAACAGCATTGCTAGGAGCAGAGTGGAGCTGCAGGTGGCTAGGGCAGCGGAGGTAGCAACGATTGTCGGAAGGGTCGCCCCGCACCAGTTAGTTGGATGAATGAGGCTATTAGGATAAATGTGTTGATCGTGTGAGCTCGTCAGATCAGAAGAATGATGTATTCAGCCAGAGCCAGCAATGCATGCTTCGTAGACCCCCTGTGAACCTCTATTTTCTTGGCAAGGATCCTGTGAACCTCTCTTTTTTAAAGTTTAAGGAGAATAAACTGCGGTGTTAAAGAAATCGAGTCTGCGAAAATGGATTGGAGCTCTCAGGTGCCATGCACCCTATATGAACAGTAAAATCGAAAAAAATACTAGGAAGAATAAAAGAAATCTGAAATTTCAGCGTATCAAAACTGGTCGTTCATTCTACTCATGTACGAAGTTTCATGAAGAAATGGCATCCATGGTATTCTTAGTGAAGAAAATACAGTACAGCTATGATTCATTCAAACAGTTTTTTTTATATATAATCAAAATTTCTGTCTTTTTTGCTGAGAATACCACGGATGTCATTTCTTCATGAAACTTCACACAGGAGTAGAATGGTCGACCAGGTCTGATATCCTGAAATTTCAGAATTTTTTTATTTATCCTAGTATTTTTTTCGATTTTTCTATTCATACAGGGTGCATGGCACCCGAGAGCTCCTAATCCATGCCCGTGTCTGTGTGAACATAACCCGAGTGCTGCTACTGTGGATGATTGATCACCGTGGAAGGGTCTTTTTTTCCTTTCTATTTATTCCTCTTTTATTTTCTTTTTTAGGCTGTGTGCATCCTGGATGTTTTTAAGCATCTTGTTGGTGCAGAGGCTGGGTGTAATTGGTATCTACTTAATATTAATATATTCCCTTTTCAAAAAAAAAACAGTGCTAGTGGATTTCACTATGTACCAATTGGTGCGATGATTGTACCAGTTTGACTGCAGAACTGATCTCTCATTTCATAATTAAGCTAACCATGCTTTAACATTATCACAGATTATGTGCATTCTCAGGTTTTCACTAATATGAAATACATTTGCATAATTCATATTTTTTTATTGTCATTTCAAATAACCAACCAGACAACACACCAGCGATAATAAAGCATTCGTGTCATAGTTACCTTTTCTTCTGACTGTCCCGCACCAGCAGAACTGGCGCCGCCTCCCAAAATGCTGCTCGTCCCAAATCGCCTCCTCCCAAAATCACAGCACAAATCGTTCCTTGCCCTCCCAAAGACCGCAAGTCTCTCGTGCGTGATTTGTACCTTCCATGGCCGCTTGATTTCTCGTCTCCCAAGCACTGTATATGAGTTGTGAATCACTGCAGCCCGATGCATCACTGTGCCGCCCGCCCGCCCAAATCCCTGGCCTCGGGCCACGACACCGTCAGGTCAATTCCCGCACAGGAATAAGAAAGTTGGCTCCTGCAAGCCACTGCAATGTCAGGCTCAACACAACACCGTCAGGTCAATTTCCGCACAGGAATAAGAAAGTTGGCTATCAAGGACATGTACGATAATGTTGTGACAAGTGTTCGAACAAGTGATGGCGACACCGATGACTTCCCGATTAAGATAGGACTGCATCAAGGGTCAGCTTTGAGCCCTTATCTTTTTGCCTTGGTGATGGATGAGGTCACAAGGGATATACAAGGAGATATCCCATGGTGTATGCTCTTTGCGGACGATGTGGTGCTAGTCGATGAGAGTCGGACGGGGGTCAACAGGAAATTGGAGTTATGGAGGCAAACCTTGGAATCGAAAGGTTTTAGACTTAGTAGGACTAAAACCGAGTACATGAGGTGCGCTTTCAGTACTACTAGGCACGAGGAGGAGGATGTTAGCCTTGATGGGCAGGTGGTGCCGCAGAAGGACATCTTTCGATATTTGGGGTCAATGTTGCAGAAGGATGGGATATCGATGAAGATGTGAACCATCGAATTAAAGCCGGATGGATGAAGTGGCGCCAAGCTTCTGGCATTCTCTGTGACAAGAGGGTGCCACAAAAGCTAAAAGGCAAGTTCTATAGGACGGCGGTTCGACCCGCAATGTTGTATGGCGCTGAGTGTTGGCCGACTAAAAGGCGACATGTGCAACAGTTAGGTGTGGCGGAGATGCGCATGTTGAGATGGATGGGTGGCCACACAAGGAAGGACCGAATCCGGAATGATGATATACGAGATAGAGTTGGGGTAGCGCCAATTGAAGAGAAGCTTGTCCAACATCGTCTGAGATGGTTTGGACATATTCAGCGCAGGCCCCCAGAAGCCCCAGTGCATAGCGGACGGCTAAAGCATGCTGAAAATATCAAAAGAGGCCGGGGTAGACCGAACTTGACATGGGAAGAGTCCGTAAAGAGAGATCTGAAGGATTGGAGCATCACCAAAGAACTAGCCATGGACAGGGGTGCGTGGAAGCTTGCTATCCATGTGCCAGAACCATGAGTTGGTCGCGAGATCTTATGGGTTTCACCTCTAGCCTACCCCAACTTGTTTGGGACTAAAGGCTTTGTTGTTGTTGTTGTTGTTGTTGTTGTTGTTGTTGTTGTTGTTGAATAAGAAAGTTGGCTCCTGCAAGCCACAGCAATGTCAGGCTCAACACAGTATATGTTCATCCCCTCTCTGCTATTTTATTACGACAACGGCCTCAACCTTTGGATCTGCATCGGGCGACCTGGATGAAGCATCGAACCGGTACGGGAATCACTTAAAATTCCCATCTGATGGACATCCGATCTTCGTCCAACGACCGACATTCAATCACCGGCTCACGCCCTTTTCACTGTAGCTCGTGCATGTCGTTGTCGCCACCTTCTTTTACTTTCAATAACTTTTTCTCTATTTATAGACACTAGATCCCTCCTACATAGGCCATCGATGTAATCCGGGTTGTAAACCCTAGCTGCCACTTGAGTGGTTGGCCTCTACTTTCCTCTGCAATAGAAACCCGAGCTAGATCCCTTCCAATCGGGGCTAGTTCTTGTCTGAATTCGCCTAAATGATGTTTGAGTGTGAGTTAGAGCCTCTCAATTGGTATCAGTAGCCATCTGTCCTTGGCGGTGTGGTGGTTCGTGGCGGGAGAAGTTCGGTTCGCCGGTGAAACCCTTCCTCCTTGACCTCAGTTCCGGCGGTGGTGCGACATTCGGTGGCGCAGGCGGCGATAGACTGCTCGAGTGCAAGTTTGGCGCGGGCGTGGTTACTGAAGAACACCTCTTCGACAGTAAAATCCCACCAACCCTCCCATTCCGGTGCACTACGGAGGCGGGCGTTGGCATCGGTGTGGCAGCGGCCCGATCTGGTTGAATAGGTACGGTTACCACTAGCTAGCTGTAAAATTTCCCCCCTTGCCCTCCCAGATCTTGTTCACTTTGCTTTCACTAAATCCTACCGCAAAATGGCTCGTCCTACGGATTCAGCCGACACAGATGCACTTGAACTCCAATCCTTGCAGTTAGATGTTTGTCAATTGCAGCAACACCGTATTGCAGACAAGCAAGAGTTCATTGAGTTCACTCACTCGGTTAACCAAAACTTTGCTGATCTTCAGAGCAGCTTGTCCAAGATTCAGTCTAGTTTCGACCGTTTGTTTGCAAAACAGACAAACTGGGCAAACTTCTTGCTGCAGATGGCCCCCCTGGAACACCTGAAGTACTGTGGAAAGCCAGAGAAATTGGTATCTCACCTGGGCAAGGTAGCATCAATCAATCTCTGCACAAAAACCCTGGGATAGTCACCACTGTTGTCCATGACCAAGCTTGCAAGGAGCAGCCAGCAAAGCAACAACCTAAACACCCCTACAGACACCCACATTATGGGCAGATGGACACCACCAGTAAGCAAGTACACAAACCTGAAGCACCTCCGTATTTATCTGAAGAGGAAGCAGCTGAGCCGAGCAACAAGAATGTCAGGCAGAGAAGCAGTAGCCCTCATGAAACTAAAAGAGGCATTGTCAGTGTCAAGCCTGCTAAGCTTAACATACCTGAATTTGCTGGTGAAGATACTGAACATTGAATACAGACCATTGAGCAGTATTTTGACACTGCTAGGACACCCCTGGAGCAAAGAACTGAATTTGCTGTATCTATTTGAAAGGAACTGCAGTACAATGGTAGAGAGGTACTAGCTTTAACACCCAAACTCTTCCCTGGCACAGGTTCTACAGATACCTAGGAGAAAGATTTGCAGAAAGCTCCATTTGCGACAATGTTAACATTTCCATGCCTTAGTGCAAACTGGAACAGTGGGCTAATATATTGAGCAGTTTGAGAGAGCACTCAATTTAATGAGAAGAGACAATCCAAGTTTACCTGATGATTACTATACAAACAGTTTCATTGCTGGCTTATCTGACTACACTCAAGCTCACCTACAGTGCAACAAGATGCTATGTGGATGGCCAAAAGATTGGAACAAGCTGCTAATGTCAAGAGACCTCCTTTCACTCCCTTCTCGGTCAGGAGACAAGTTATTTTTGACATGCCAAAAACCCCTGCTGTTCCAACACCTACTCTACCATCTAATCAGGCCCTAAGACAACAGGCTAGGCAAAAAGGCATATGTTTCAGATGTAAAGAGCCTTGGGTATCTGGACACAGACAGGTGCAATCTCAGTCAAAAGAACCAGGTGCAAGCACTACAAGCTCAAGCAGAGGAACAACCTGAAATTGTCTACATAATTGGAAGTGAAGAGGACCTAGCTGAATTCCAAGCCCAGCAAGGAGAAGAGGAACAGAAATCTCTATGCATGCTCTCATGGGCATTGCAGCCACTCCAAATACTTTCACTGTCAACTTAAAATTGGCTTTGTTACTGCTACTGCTCTCATAGATAGTGGCAGCACATCCACATTCATGTCTCCAGACTTGGCTGACAAGATATCTTGCCCAACTATAGCAACAAAGAAGTTGAAGGTGCAAGTGGCAAATGGGGCACTTTATGGACACAATTTACATGTAAAGCACGCCCTTACTCTATCCAGGGACACAGAGTGTTACAGCTTAAGGGATATGACGTAATTCTGGGTACTGACTGGCTCAAGAAATACAGTCCTGTAGAGATGAATTTCATCACTATGACAATGAGGATTACTGATCTCGCTGGAAACCATGTCATATTTCAAGATGAAACTATGCAATATCCCTCTCTCTGAACACTGAATTTCACTAGGTTGGTTGAACAGCCAGACTGTGGAGTACTTCTTCTAGTCTCCCCTGTTTCTGAGAAAAGCAAGAACATGAGGGCTTATTCAAAGAGCCTACTTCCACTCCCCCTGTTAGGTTTTGTGACCATGCAATCCCTCTAGTACCTGATGCCAAAATCATCAACCAGAGAGCTTACAGACTCCCTCACCGCCAGAAAGATGATATGAAAGAAATTGTCAGACATATGTTACTGAGACACATCATTCAGCACAGCTCCAGCCCCTACTCATCACATGTTGTGCTAGTTAAAAAGAAAGATGGCACATGGAGACTCTGTAATGATTTCAGGAAACTTAATGCCATGACAATAAAAAATAAATACCCTATTCCTGTTATAGAGGATTTGCTAGATGAGTTGTATGGAGCTAAATACTTCTCCAAGATTGACTTGAGGAGTGGGTATCATCAAATAAGGATGAGGCACGAAGATATTCCAAAAACTGCATTTTCCACTCATATGGGCCGCTATGAATATCTTGTTAGCCTTATCAGCATGCTTTAGCCGTCCGCTATGCACTGGGGCAGGCCTCCAGAAGCCCCAGTGCATAGCGGACAGCTAAAGCATGCTGATAATGTCAAAAGAAGCCGGGGTAGACCGAACTTGACATGGGAAGAGTCCGTAAAGAGAGATCTGAAGGATTGGAGCATCATCAAAGAACTAGCCATGGACAGGGGTGCGTGGAAGCTTGCTATCCATGTGCCAGAACCATGAGTTGGTCGCGAGATCTTATGGGTTTCACCTCTAGCCTACCCCAACTTGTTTGGGACTAAAGGCTTGGTTGTTGTTGTTGTTGTTGTTGTTGCCCTTTGGGCTAACAAATGCACCTGCCACCTTTCTGTCCTTAATGAATGCTATACTGGCCAAGTATCTCGAAAAATGTGTGATTATCTTCTTTGATAATATCTTAGTTTTCAGTGAAACTCTGGAAGATCATCAACAACATTTAAGAGAAGTCTTCTCCACCTTGAAGGAAAACCAACTGTCTGTCAATCTCCCTAAGTGCTCTTTTGGACAGACTAGTGTGGAATACTTGGGACATGTAATTCAGGCAGATGGAGTTGCTACTGACCCAGTCAAATTTGTTGCAGTAACTAATTGGCCAGCCCCTACTAATGTCACTGAACTTAGGGGATTTCTTGGTTTGGTGGCCAGCCCCTACTAATGTCACTGAACTTAGGGGATTTCTTGGTTTGGCAAGCTACTACATGAGGTTTATCCAAGGATTTGGTGTTATTGGCAGGCCCCTATTTGATGCCCTTAAAAAGGACTCCTTCCAATAGTCTTCTGCTCAAGAAATGGCCTTCCAAGAGCTCAAACAGAAACTTACTACTGCCCCTGTTCTGGCCCTCCCCAATTTCTCCAAGCCCTTCATCCTGGAAGCTGATGCAAGTGGATATGGACTTGGTGCTGTCCTTATGCAAGAAGTTAGGCCTATTTGACACTATTGCCTTTATGAGCAAATCTGTGAGACCTAGGGCACAAACTCTGAGAACTTATGATAAGAAAACAATGGCCATCATTGAAGCACTCAAGAAGTGGAAACATTATTTTAATGGCTCCTCTGGTAGAACCAGGGGTCCTACCGGACCTGCTCCGGAGGTTGTAGGGGAAAGATGGAGCGGGGCGAGGTGATGAGCGGGCGCGCCGGCGGCTGGGCGCCGTCGCGAAGGAGGAAGATGGCGGCTAGGGTTTCCGGCTCCTCTGGGAGCCGGGCAATAGGGATAGTAATATTCTTATTGCTTAATTTCGAAATAAGTGTTTACATCGATTTATATAATCTCCTGGATGCCTAAGATAACTTGGAAACTAAGATAACTAAGATAACTTTGGGTTAAGCCCATAACTAAGCCTGCCCATTGGGCCTCCTCCTCTGGTACGTGGTGCCGGTCATAACATCTCTCCCCGCCTGCGCAAACAGCTCGTCCTCGAGCTGGAAGTCGGGGTAGTGTTGGCGGAACTCCTCGCGCTGCTCCCAAGTGGCCTCCTCTGCCGGAAGTCCAGCCCACTGAATCAACACGTACCACTCTCCGCGACGTAGCTGGGCCTTCAACACCTTCTCCGGTCCTGGAAGGAGACGCCCATCAGCAGTTGGAGGAAGCGCGGGAGGCGCCGCTGGTGGCTCCCCACGGAAGGGCTTGAGCAGCCCCACATGGAAGACATCGTGGATGCGCGCACCCACCGGTAGCTGAAGACGGTAAGCCACCTTCCCTATACGCTCGATGATAGCGAAGGGTCCGGCATAGCGAGGGCCAAGCTTCCGCTTCGCATGAGGGTCCAGTGACTGCGTAGAGCGATGAAGAAGACGCAGCCACACCCAATCACCCACCGCGAACTCCGCCTCGCGATGGTGGCCGTCGTAGTAGTGCTTGGCCAGCTGCTGGGCCTGAAGTAGGCGTTGCCGGACTTCTGCCAGCATCTCGTCCCGGCTCCGCAGAAGGTCACCGGCCGCCTCGGTGCGCGCCGTGGCCGAATCAACCGGTAGAATCGCCGGGGGCGGCCGGCCGTACACCACCTCAAATGGCGTGGCGCGGAGGGCGGAGTGATAGGAGGTGTTGTAGCAGTACTCCGCCCACGAGAGCCAGTCCACCCACGCGCGAGGTCGATCACCTGTGACACAACGCAAATACATGGCAATCACCTTGTTGACGACCTCTGACTGGCCGTCCGTCTGAGGGTGGAAGGCGGTGCTCAGGCGGAGTTTCACACCCGCCAGCCGGAAGAGATCGCGCCAGACGTGCCCTGTGAACACGGGGTCCCGATCGCTGACGATCGAAGAAGGAAACCCGTGAAGACGGATGATACCGTCGAAGAAAGCGCGGGCGACAGACGCCGCCGTGTAGGGATGACCGAGGGCGATGAAATGAGCATACTTGGAGAAGCGGTCTACCACCGTGAGAATGACCGACTTGCCACCCACCTTGGGGAGGCCCTCGATGAAATCCATGGAAATGTCCGCCCACACCTGAGACGGCACCTCCAAAGGCTGGAGCAAACCAGCCGGCCTGAGCGTCTCCGTCTTGTTGCGCTGGCACGTCACACACGACCGCACCCAGTCACTGACCAGGGCACGATCACCGGGAATGTAGAAGTCGGCGCGGAGACGATGGAGGGTTTTCTGCACACCCTCATGGCCCGCCGAGTGGGCCAGCTGGAGCACCTGGTGACGGAGATCCTCATGTGCGGGAACGAAAACCCGGCGCTCATGGAGGAGCAACCCATCGGCGAAACGCCACGGCTCCTCCAGCTCACCCGCCGCCAGCTGCTGCTGAAGGAGGAGCGCGTCATGCGCGGCCGCAGTCGCCCGGCGGATGGCGGTGAATAGGGCAAAGGAGGGTCCCGAGCGGATGCAGAGCACCGCCCCCTCAGAGGCACCTAGGGCGGTGTCGGCATCACGCCGAGACAAGGCGTCGGCGACGGTGTTAAGACGGCCCGGACGAAACTCGACGGTGAAGTCGAAGCCGAAGAGCTTACTGAGCCACTGATGCTGCGGCACGGTAGAGAGCCTCTGGTCCAGCAAGAACTTGAGGCTGTAGTGGTCCGTACGGATCCGGAAGGACCGACCCCAAAGATAGGGCCGCCAGTGGCGCACTGCCTGCACCAAGCCAATGAGCTCACGCTCATATGCCGCCAGCTTAAGATGGCGCGCGGCAAAGGGCCTGCTGAAGAAGGCGAGGGGTCCATCGCCCTGATGAAGGACCGCGCCGAACCCCGCACCGGAGGCGTCGCAGTCGACGACGAACGGGCGATCGAAGTCAGGCATCTGCAGGACGGGACCCGTCGTGAGGGCCCCCTTGAGGGCCTCGAATGCCGTGGTCGCCTCCTCATCCCAGGCAAAGGCATCGCGACGGAGCAGGCGTGTGAGCGGGGACGCGATGAGGCCAAACTCCCGGATAAATTTCCGGTAGTACCCCGCGAGGCCCAGAAACCCACGAAGAGCCCGCGGTGACTGCGGAACTGGCCAGGCGGCGACGGCCGCCACCTTGTCGGCGTCCATGGCCACCCCCTCGGCTGAGATGACGTGACCGAGGTAGGCGACGGAAGGCGTCCCGAACGAGCACTTCGAGCGCTTAAGCTGAAGATGATGCGCTCGAAGCTCGTTGAAGACGATGGCGACGTGCTGAAGATGCTCCGCCCACGAGGCACTGTAGATAAGAATATCATCAAAGAAAACGAGCACAAACCGACGCAAGTAGGGGCGGAGGACGTCGTTCATCAAGGCCTGAAACGTCGCCGGGGCGTTGGAGAGTCCGAACGGCATGACCAAGAACTCGAAGTGGCCGTGGTGGGTCCGAAACGCCGTCTTGGCGATATCATCTGGGTGCATGCGGACCTGATGGTAGCCCGACCGGAGATCGAGCTTGGTGAAGAAGCGCGCCCCATGTAGCTCGTCCAGGAGCTCATCGACCACCGGGATAGGAAATTTGTCCTTGAGAGTAAGGGCATTCAGGGCGCGGTAGTCGATGCAGAAGCGCCACGTGCCATCTGACTTGCGGACGAGGAGGACCGGCGCCGAGAACGGTGATGTAGAGATCCGAATGATGCCCAAGGCGAGCATGAGCGCGCACTGCCGTTCCAGCTCGTCCTTCTGCAGCTGAGGATACCGGTAGGGCCGTACTGCCACCGGTGCCGAGCCCGGCAGAAGATGAATACGGTGGTCGTAGACCCGGGCCGGCGGAAGACCCTGTGGCTCCTCAAATAGGTCACGGTGCTGCTGCAGGAGGTGATCCAACAGAGGGTGCTCCGTCTCGGTGGTGGCCGCGGTCAGCTGAAGCTGAGGGGTCGCTGAGGCGCCGCCAACGCCCTCCCACCGGACTTGGCGGCCGAGGCGCCAGAAGGTCATAGTCAAGGCGTCGAAGTCCCAAAGGATGGGGCCGAGAGATCGCAAGAAGTCGACGCCGAGGATGAAGTCGAAGCAGCCCAAGTCAATGCCGGCGCACGTGATGGTGAAGTGCTCGTCGCCGATAGTAATGGGCACGTCCCGCGCAATCCCATGGCACCGGAGGCGGTCACCGTTCGCCACAGTGACCCGAAGGTGTTCCCCGCCGGTCGGCTGAAGAGCTAAGCGCCGCATGGTGGCCTCTGGCAGGAAGTTATGCGTGGAGCCAGTGTCCAGGAGGGCCACCAGGCGCTCGCCGTGAATCGTCACCGGTAAGAGCATAGTCCGCTCGTCGCGGATGCCGGCCAGCGCATGGAGCGAGACGACGAGGGCCGTCGCCGGAGCGGGCGCATGCGCGGGTTCCGCTGCAGTGGCGTCGTCGAGCCCGTCGGTGGGTGTGTCCTCCTCATCGTCGACCGTCTCCAAGTAGAAGAGACGCGGGCAGACATGGCCTGGCGCGTAGGGCGCATCGCAGTTAAAGCAAAGCCCCAGGCGCCGGCGCTCGAGCTGCTCCGCCTGAGAGAGTCGACGAAAAGGCCGCGTCGCGGCCGGGGTGGCTGCTGGCGAAGATGCAGGGGCTGTCGGAGGTGGTCGGGGGGGTGGCCGTCCCCCTCGAGTCGGTGGCGCCGGTCGCAAGGCCTGGGCGCGACGCTCGAAGGCCCGAGCATAGTACATGGCCGTCTGGAGGTCCTGGGGCCCCCGCAGCTTGACGTCCACGCGGATGTGGTCGGGAAGGCCGCCGATGAAGAGCTCGGCCCGCTGGAGTGCCGTCACCCCCGGCGCGTGACACGCCAAGGCCTGGAAGCGGTCGGCGAAATCCTGCACCGTGGAGGTGAAAGGAAGGCGGCCCAACTCTGCCAGGCGGCTCCCGCAGATCGGTGGCCCAAAACGCAGAAGGCACAACTCACGAAAGCGCTCCCACGGGGGCATGCCGCCCTCGTCCTGCTCGAGGGCGTAGTACCATGTCTGGGCGGCGCCGCGGAGATGGTAAGAGGCGAGCCAGGTACGCTCCGATGCGAGGGTGCGCTGCCCGCGAAAGAACTGGTCGCACTGGTTGAGCCAGTTGAGGGGGTCCTCCGTGCCGTCATATGTAGCGAAGTCGATCTTGGCAAACCGCGGCGGTGCCGGGGTCGGAACGCCGTGGCGAGCTGGCTCGGAGGTGCGGAGCAGCGAGGCGGGTAGCGCCTGGTCGGGGTACTCCGGGTAGGGACCCGCGGAGCCGGACGGCCCGCCGAACTGCAGCGACGGGGTCGGCTGCTCCGGAGCCGTGGTGTAGACCGGCGAAGGCGAAGACCCAGCCGCCCACGCTGGGAGTGGCGACGGGGAGGGCGGGAACCGGACCTGATTGATCGGAAGCCCGGTCGGCAAGGGTGCCCCCGAGTTGGGCAGGGGCGGCGCCGGTGGTTGCAGCGGCAGCGGCGGGGGCTGGACAGGGGCGGTGGGTGCCGGGACCGGCAGCAGCTGCAGGGGCCAGAGGGGCGCCGTCGATGGTGGCGGCGGCAGATGCCACAGGCCCGTGGCCGCTGGTGGAGGCCCGCTGGAGTGCCCCGCTTGGACCGGCAACAGCGGGGGGGCCGCTGCCTGCGGGTGCGCCCGGGAACAGCCACGACGCGGTGTGGCCGTAGGCGGGGATCGGCGCAGCCGGCGGGGGCCCGTACGCGCCTGCCATGTACTGATGGAGCTGGGTCATGTGGAGACCGTGGACGGCCGTCACGAGCTGCTGCAGCGTGCTGGTCATCTGTTCCGGCGTGAAGACGGCGGCTGGTGGCGGCGCGGTGGTGACTGGGGTCGGCGGCGTGGGGAAGCCCGCGGTGGTGGCCTGGTCCGACAGCACGGGGGCCCCGGCGGAGGGCAGCGGAACGGTGGCCAGCGGGGCGGTGGTGCCGCCGGGCAGCGTTGGCGTGGATGATGAGGACGACATGATCGCAACTGAATCTCTGGATACCAAATTGGTAGAACCAGGGGTCCTACCGGACCTGCTCCGGAGGTTGTAGGGGAAAGATGGAGCGGGGCGAGGTGATGAGCGGGCGCGCCGGCGGCTGGGCGCCGTCGCGAAGGAGGAAGATGGCGGCTAGGGTTTCCGGCTCCTCTGGGAGCCGGGCAATAGGGATAGTAATATTCTTATTGCTTAATTTCGAAATAAGTGTTTACATCGATTTATATAATCTCCTGGATGCCTAAGATAACTTGGAAACTAAGATAACTAAGATAACTTTGGGTTAAGCCCATAACTAAGCCTGCCCATTGGGCCTCCTCCTCTGGTACGTGGTGCCGGTCATAACATCCTCCCTGATTATCAATCAAGAGAGCATCAAATATATTCAGGAGCAGAATTAACACAGGGAATAAAACACAAGCTGATTGTCAAACTCTTGGGCTACAATTTCACTATTGAGTACAAGAAAGGGAGAGAAAACAAAGCTGCTGATGCTCTCTCCAGAGTGAAACACTTCATTTCCTCTTTAACTGCTAGCACTGATGTTCCTTTGTGGATTACAGAAGTTGCAAAGTCTTACTCCCTGGACACTAAATACAAGGGTATTATTGCTGCACTTGCTGTGAACCCCCAAGCTCATCCTCACTATACATTCAAACGTGGAATTCTAAGGTTCAAAAACAAAATTGTCATTGGCAACAACACACCTCTCAGACAGGACTTAATTCAGACTTTCCACAAATCTGAGTTAGGAGGCCACTCTGGAGAGAGCGCTACCTATCAGAGAATTCACTTGCTCTTTCATTGGGCTGGTCTACAATAGGATGTAATTGCTTTTGTTAAAGCTTGCCGTTGATGCTTATCAACTTTTGCTTCCTGATGGTTGTAAGCTCCACCACACCTTTCATGTCAGACAGCTGAAGCAGCACATTGGCACTCATGCCATACCAACTACACATCTCCCTTTGTTGGATGAACAAGGTCAAATTCAACTACAACCTGAAGCTATTCAGGAAAGAAAACTCATACCCAGACCACAAGGAGACATCTCCATTCCTGTGGTCAGATGATTGGTTAAGTGGGCAAACCTACCTCCTGAAGATGCCACTTGGGAGAACTCGGCGTTCATACAAAAGAATTTTCCCGATTTCCAGCCTTGAGGACAAGTATGATCTTCACCTGGGAGTATTATCGGGCTCAACACTGTATCAGTTCATCCCCTCTGCTATTTCTATTCCGACAACGGCCTCAACCTTTGGATCTGCATCGGGCAGCCTGGATGAAGCCTCGAACCGGTACGGGGGTCACTTGTTCCCATCTGATGGACATACGTTCTTCATCCAACGACTGACATTCAATCACTGGCTCGCGCCCTTTTCACTGTAGCTCGTGACTGTCACCGTCACCACCTTCTTTTGCTTTCAGTAACTTTTTCTCTGAGGCCATCGATGTAATCCAGGTTGTAAACCCTAGCCGCCACTGGAGTGGTTGGCCTTCCTCTGCAATAGAAACCCTAACTAGATCCCCTTTCAATCGGGGCTAGTTCTTGTCTGAATTCGCCTAAATGATGTTTGAGTGTGAGTTAGAGCCTGTCAGGCAAGCGGCTGGACGAATTCTGCATCGGACGCTGCTGCTTGCCTGCAACGTAAGTAGTTGATTTCTATTCGGTCATATTCTTGATTCCATCCAGATCCAAGTTCATGATTTGATCCTAGTTGTGATGTGTACTGTTCTTGTCTGAATCAAGGTTTGCTTTATGTTGTGGATGTCTTCCGAGATAGAGGAGTCTCATACTCTCATGCTATTGTTCCCATGAACAAGGAGAGTGAAAATAAGGAGTCTCGAAAGCATATGGCTGCAAGATCAGAGATGTAGAACCATTTCGAGAAGATCAAGGTTGATGGTGTTTGCAGAAGGCAAAATGCAACTACTGCGAGACCGACGTCGCTGCTCATCTGATCATCAATGGTACATCTGCTTTGCGCAAGCACTTTCATGTTTGCAAGTGTAATGCTCATAGGAATATAGGTGATGATAAGCAAGCTGTGCTGCAAGTAAATCATCGATGAAGGTTGAAGAATAAGCAATAAAGCTTGAAGTTTAGGAGATGGGAGATTGGCAGATGGCAGCGGCGCAACGCTACTGATCATGTGCGCTTCCTGCTGCTTGTCTGCTTCTATTTCGTTTTATCAAACTTAAGTGTTAAGCAGACTTGTCAATGTGTCGTGTGTGCTAAACTACAGTTGGTTTGCTGGTGCTATTTGTTGAGTCGAATTTGCTATGTTTATGCCCAGTTTTGTTAATTATCTCGAAGTTAGTCTCTGTCACTTGTTTACTGTCATTCTTGTTTGTCAAGGAAAGGTGTGGTACAGGGTATATGCTGGCAAAAATTTCTGTACGTAATTTGCAGCTGATCGCCTGTACGAACCCAGCCATTTTTCTGTACATAATTTGCAGTTGATCGCCTGTACCAACCCAACCTGATCGCCTGCTGTGAAAATTTGCAGCTGATCGCCTGTAAGCCTACATGTTGTCTGTTGGTGCAGCTTGCGACTGTCGTAAGTTTTTTTTGGTGAGAGGAAGTTGTGCGTCTATGCCAGACAATAGATAGCTGCCAGCCCAGCTAGTATTAGCCGCTATTCTAGCCAACCAGCCCAGCCCAGCGCCCCATCTTGCTAGCAGGCCAGCTATGCCAGTCAGTCAGCCCCATGCTGTTGGAGTCTAAGTGTAGTAGTACTACTCTGGTAGAGTCTAGAGTATTCCAGGGAAGTTGGGAAGTATTAGTATAGTGGTAGTGTCCTACTATAGTCTAGATTGTTCTAGTGTATGAGTGAAGATGTAAGCCTAAGTTAAGATGTATATATATAGGAGAGTGGTGGAGGTCTAAGGACTCTGCCTATCCAGAAATTGTTCCCAAAGAACAACATGGTATCAGAGCTATGGCGGTGACCACCAGGCCTAGCTCTGGCAGACAGCGACTCGGTTGTGGACGGCGAGGAAGTAATAGGAGCAAGCAGCTGGAGGCACGAGCGTGGTCAACTACAGCTGCAGAAGGTGTTAGTGCTGAGGTGTGTGGAAGCTGAGGTGTTTGGAAGCTGCAGCAGGGGTGAGAGGCGGAAAGCCAGTGAAGCGTGCAGCGGAGCTCCCAGGCAGGCAGGACTGCAGGAGGAAGCTCCACCCAGGAGTTGCAGGAGGAGCCAAGGAGGAGAGAGAGAGCTGGGTGAGCTCGTGACTCTCAGCAAGAACAGCAGCAAGTGGACGTCGTGCTGCTAGAATTTGAGGTTTCAGTGGTGGCGGCCGGCGGTGTGTGTGTGCAGCCAGGAGAAAAATTCCAGAGGGGTCGACGTGAAGTGGTCAGATAGTGCAGCTAGGAGTGGTTGTACTGTAGCGGAGGAGCAGTTTGGGTCGTGGATTCAGTCTCAAGTGCTGAACTAGGTTGTTCACTATTGTTGCTGAAGGGATCTGCAAGAGAAGGTCCAATAGATCAAAGAGGAGGGAGGCACTACTTCAGCATAGGAAGGACAATGGGAGAGAATCAAAATATTGAGCAGTTGCTCGACAAATTGGCTGAATTGTTCAAGGTGAAAATAAAGGACAGACTGATTGCGATGGCGAAGGAATCAAATGAGGTGCTTGAAATCTCAACCAAAGATTTGGAAAAAATGAGACAATCAGAGAGGAGTGCAGATAGGGTCATACAGAGTGGCAAAACGATAATTCTTGGCAATTCTGTCAATCTTGCTCAAACTGAAAGTGGTACCCCGAATCATGCTTCTGGTTCAAATGAAACTTCTCGCTCAAATTGGATACTAGATTCGGGAGCGTCAGCACATGTCACAGGAAGGTGGAGTGAGTTTGCATCATATACTCCACACCCACCCATGCATAAAGAGACCATCCAAACAGCCGACGGGACCTATCAACCTATTAAAGGGGTCGGCACAGTGAAATGCACTCCGTCAATTACATTGTCTTCGGTCTTATATGCTCCATCATTTCCGGTTAGTTTGGTGTCTATGAGCTCCTTGGTTGATGATATTGATTGTCGAATCATCGCGGATCGATACAATTGCATAATTGAGGAGAGGTCAACTGGAAGGAGGATTGGGGTCGGTGTCAGGCATAAGGGACTCTGGTACTTGGATAGACAGGAAACAGATGATGAATTATGCACTGCTCTGATGGCTGCTTCAGGAGACAATGAAGCAAAGGTGATGCTCCAACATTGTCGATTGGGCCACATATCCTTTGATGCTATGACTAAGATTTATCCCGAAGAAATGAAGAAGGTAGATAAAGACAAACTTGTGTGTGATGCATGTGAGTATGGAAAACACACAAGGACTTCATATGTGAGTCGTGGACTCCGGAGTATATCGCCCTTCGTGTTGATCCATTCGGATGTCTGGACTTCTCCTGTGGTTTCTATTAGTGGAATGAAGTATTTTGTCACCTTCATTGATTGTCACTCCCGAATGACTTGGATATATCTCATGAAACAAAAGAGTGAGGTGCTTAATTGTTTCAAGGACTTCTATGCATATATCCAAAATCGTTTCAGCACCGGCATTCAAACTATTAGGACAGATAATGGGACAGAGTATGTGAACAATGAATTTGGCAATTTTCTATCGGAAAAAGGAATACTTCATCAAACTTCGTGTCCTGATACTTCTCCACAGAATGGAGTGGCTGAAAGAAAGAATCGTCATCTACTGGAGGTGGCTCGATCACTTATGTTTACGATGAATGTGCCTAAATTCTTATGGAGTGAAGCGGTTATGACCGCTACTTATCTCATCAACCGGATGCCATCAAGAGTGCTTGGAATGAAGACTCCATATGAAATGGTCTATGGAAAAAATGAGTTCATTGTTCCGCCAAAGGTGTTTGGTTGTACGTGCTTTGTTAGAGACCACAGACCTTCAGTGGGAAAATTGGATCCACGTGCTGTGAAGTGTATCTTCATTGGATACTCATCTGGACAAAAGGGCTACAAATGTTGGAGTCCTAGTGAACGGAGAACATTTGTGAGCATGGATATGACATTTAGAGAGTCCGAGCCATTCTATGGAGAGAAGACGGATCTCAGCTCGTTGTTTGACTTTGATTCTCCTAGCACAAGTGATGCTAGTCGAGAGGGGGAGAGTGAATTGTTGAGGACAAAGGAGGATGAACCATCGAGAATTGTGGTTGGTTCAATTCCATGTCCAAGGAGTGTAGAGAGATGGAGAAAGCCAAACGAGGAACAAAATTTGAGGGTATATACGAGGAGGCAATCACAACATCAACAACAAGCTCGAATAAATGGTGAGGTCCAATTGCAGGGGGAGCAAAATCAACAACAGCAGATTCCGGTGGTCGATGAAGTTGACTCATATGAGAGTGAGCCATGTGTCGATGATTCACTAAATTTGCCTATTGCCTTAAGAAAAGAACCACGAGCAAGAAAGCCTCCTGAAAGGTACGGTTTTGAGCATGATATTGCAAATTATGTGTCATATGACTCACTATCACCTGGGTATAGAGCCTTCATTTCTTCAATACAATCTGTGGCGATCCCAAGAGATTGGAAGGAAGCAAAACAAGACCCAAAGTGGTATGAGGCCATGTTGGAGGAAATGAAAGCTCTTGAGAAGAACAAGACATGGGATCTTGTTTCTCTTCCTATGGGAAAAAGTCCAGTTACTTGCAAATGGGTGTATACCGTGAAGCAATCCCCAGAAGGGAAAATAGAACGGTATAAGGCGAGGTTGGTGGCAAGGGGTTACAGTCAAACTTATGGGATTGACTATGACGAGACATTTGCACCCGTTGCAAAGATGAGTACAGTGCGAACTCTTATTTCTTGTGCTGCTAACTTTGGTTGGCCATTGCACCAGCTGGATGTCAAAAATGCATTCTTGCATGGTGATCTTCAGGAGGAAGTGTACATGGAAATTCCACCTGGCTTTGGTACATCTCAGACTCGTGGGAAGGTCCTTAGGTTGAGAAAGTCACTATATGGGCTTAAACAATCTCCACGAGCATGGTTTGATCGATTTCGCTGTGCTATGTGTAGTATGGGATACACACAGTGCAACGGGGACCACACTTTGTTCTACCGCCACTCTCAGCGCCACGTCACGATTCTTGCAGTATATGTGGATGACATCATTATTACTGGTGATGATACTGTTGAGATGGCACAATTAAAGCAGAAGTTGAGTAAAGAATTTGAGGTTAAGGACCTTGGCCAACTAAGGTATTTTCTAGGCATCGAGATTGCAAGGTCCCCTAAAGGGATAGTTCTCTCGCAGCGGAAGTATGTCTTGGACCTTCTTAGTGATACAGGAATGCTTGGTTGTCGAGCTACTACTTCCCCTATTGAGCAAAATCATCAATTATGTGCGCAATCTGGAGATCCAGTTGATAGAGAGAGCTACCAACGGCTCGTAGGTCGACTCATCTATTTATGCCACACAAGACCTGACATATCCTATGCAGTGAGTGTGGTCAGTCGCTACATGCATGACCCAAGAAGTGGCCATTTGGAGGCAGTACACAAAATTTTACGCTATCTAAAAGGGAGTCCTGGGAAAGGTCTATGGTTCAAGGCCAATGGGCACTTGAATGTAGAAGGCTATTGTGACGCTGATTGGGCTAGTTGCCTTGATGACAGAAGGTCAACATCGGGATTTTGTGTCTTTGTTGGAGGAAATTGGAGGAGCAAGAAGCAGCCGGTGGTCTCCCGATCAACCGCGGAGGCCGAATATAGAGCAATGTCTGTGTGTTTGAGTGAAATGCTATGGATGAAAGGCCTTTTATCAGAATTGAAGCTATTACGGAAAGGGCCATTGAACCTTTGGTGTGACAACAAATCAGCAATCAACATAGCTAACAATCCAGTTCAGCATGACCGAACGAAGCATGTGGAAATAGATCGATTCTTCATCAAAGAGCGGCTCGACGAAGGCACCTTGAAGTTAAGCCATGTAACCTCTAGAGAACAAATAGCAGATTGCTTGACAAAGGGATTAGGTAGTAAGGAATGTTCGTTGGCATGTAACAAGATGGGAATGATAGATATCTATCACCCATCTTGAGGGGGAGTGTTGGAGTCTAAGTTAGTGTAGTAGTACTACTCTGGTAGAGTCTAGAGTATTCCAGGGAAGTTGGGAAGTATTAGTATAGTGGTAGTGTCCTACTATAGTCTAGATTGTTCTAGTGTATGAGTGAAGATGTAAGCCTAAGCTAAGATGTATATATATAGGAGAGTGGTGGAGGTCTAAGGACTCTGCCTATCCAGAAATTGTTCCCAAAGAACAACACATGCACTACGATCTGTTCGGTCTAGAACAGACGACCTAACCGAACGATCCAGGGAGAAGTCTCGGTTACGTTAAATAGTAGAAACCAATCGGACCATATTTTCTGAGAACCAAAATTATGAAGCACTGAACCATTCTGTTCGGGGGAACCGAACGCCCACCCCCCTAGTTACACCACATCAAAGCCGAAAATAGGTACCAAAATGCTAAGTTCTTTTTGAACGATTAGCTGCAGTCATCATGAAAGTATCAAGGTGATGATGACCTTTTCAAAATGAACCAAAACAGAATGATACAAAATGAACCAGAGGAACCGACACCCATGACTTTGAAAAGTTAATTTGTATTTTTCAAATATACGATTTACTCACCAGTCGGAGCATTCCTCGCATTGGATCATAAGGTCATCAGGATTGTACGGCATCTCACACTTGCAAAACCTGTCACATTGTACAGAAAGACACGATAATAACAGTAAACAAGAGAACAATACTGATTCAAGAACTGTACAAAAATCAAACATGCAAATAAGGGAGGCAAGCAAAGCCTAGCAAGAAAGAGCGATTTGATTGAGATTACATACAGGAGTGGAAGAAAATAGACTCTGATCCATCTATGACTATCCATGACAATTAATTAAACATCAAACATTATATAACAAGAAGCACGGTTTAATGGGGCAACAAGCTGCAACAACTTTTTCCCAGATATAGCTGCTATAGCAAACAAGGAATTACTCTTCGATTGTGGACAATATAAGCCTGATACACATGCTAAAGCATGCATTGTGTACAACGAGCCCAACACACGAAATACCAACAACTGTTGACATAAACCTTGCATCCTTTTTATGTCCCTTCCTATTGCCTTGCATGCAAGAAAATATTTGTGTTGCCTCTTTAGGAAAATAACTAAAATAATTAGGCCAATAGATAGTGGGTTGTGAATAAAAAAATATATATCATCATATCATCAAGGGTACAAACTTGATAAGATTTGGGATAAATATAGACATCATTTATGAAGAGAAGGCTTGTGTGGACTAAACTAGGAAAACTATTTATAGTCAATATCATCGTAAAGTTAGAAATGCATCAGTTATATAATGAACTGCCATGCCAAAGAACTAAATTACAAAGTGCATTGAGAATCCATCTACCAACAATAAAACATTAGAGGTTGCATTGGATTCTTACACAGCTATACGGTCGGGCACGAAACTGCCAGATGCTGATTTGTAGTCAAAGCGACAGAAGAAGTCCTCGGCATTGATAAAATCAAGCTTTGTGTAGCTACGGAAGCTGTGGACATTGCATTTTCCCTCTATTGTGTCAGCACTCTGTACATCATAGTGGTCAGAGAGGAATACCTCTTTGGAACCATGAAACGGTCGCCTCCCACCAATGGATTCTTCTGGACGATAGTACCATCGAACCCGTACTCTCACATTTGTGCCTCGAGACCCTGCTGCCTCAATGGACTCAACTTTTGCCACATACGGTGGCTTTGATGTATCAGCTGATCTCATTAGCACACAGTCCCCAGCTGGAAGAACACGTGGGGAAATGAGACAAAAGCCAGATCAGTCTTAATTGGTTCGTTTTGAAAAGGTCATCATCAAAATATCAAGGTAATGCCGGATCACAATGACAGTGATATTTTGGAGCATGGAAAAGTGAGGTCAATACAGCAAGACATACATTCAGCAATAAAATGGACATCAAAGCATCTGTATTCTTTCACATCATTACACATCTGGATTGTTGCAAAAGGTAACGCTTCACTGTCCTTGTTTCTTACTTTCTGTGCAACATTTTTAAGACTCTAAAAATAGAATGTCAAAATTATACATCCTACCACACGGTGGTAGTTACCCTCACGTCTTATGTACTACCATGTGATAGTATATATACTACTTTATCATTCTAAGCATGTTTATATACTATGACTAAGATTTTTCAAAGCAGGCTCTATGAAAACTTGCATGTGAGTATAGTTTTTAGTTTATTTTGAAAATACTTCCATATTTATATGTATAAAACAATATACAAAAAAATGGTACATACTACCTAAAAAGTGATATATATAGGGCTTATCTCAAAATTTTAGTTTTTCCGTTTTATACTACATACTACTCCCTCCCTTCCGGTTTATAGGGATTATCTCAAAATTTTAGTTTTTCCGTTTTATAAGTCTCAATTTGATTGTTTTCCATCACATGTTCAGATTTCAAGGTGCATTAAATCGTTGCATGCAAAGATTAAGAAAAGATTGACCAATGCATGTTAAAGTTCTTGCATGCATTGCAATTAATGCGTTGGTAAAAGCAACCTTTTGAGTAAAACGAACACATTAATTGAGTATTTTTGCAAACTACAAAAACTATTCCACCACTCACCATCTACCTTGGTTGGTGAGATTTTTGAATTGAGCCCTATAAACCGGAAAGGAGGTAGTATGCGTACATACATACTCTCGGTTTTGACACATACTACATACAACATGCAAAACTCATGTGAGGGTAACTACCACTAGGTGGTAGGAAATATTTGTCCAAATATGTCACCAATATGTCCTAATTTTTCCTAAAATATTGTTATATATATAGGGGTGGGCACCCCTCTCAAGATGGATAAGGCGGGTCACGGTCGCGTTACGGAAACAGCGCCAGTCGGCACGGCTCGGGGCATTGGTGGATGGACAAGCCCCGAGCACCAAGGCCCCAGGGACCCCCTTCTGTCATTGTTCCTCGCAGAAGCGGTGGACCTCCCAGCGGGTCCCCGGGGCAGGTTGCGAAAATATGAGTTTATGGGCCTTGGCAAAAATAACAGTCATTTCAACTCACTACCATATATATGTATATGGAGTCAACTATTTGTCTTTTCTCGTCAAGGGCACATAAAGTCGCATTCTCCGAACCGCTCTGTTGGATCAGCTTATATTATAGGTGTCATGTTCCGGTATTTTCTTTCATGGTTTTTGGGAACTTTTACACCATCGAAACCTTAAACGAGTTCCATGGTAACTATACATAGAAAATCCTCCTGTATATAATATATGGACCGCCATAACTACCAAATGTTCTGTTTTTAAGCTTAGCCACCAAACACATCCATCCTCCCCATCCTCTATAACACTATGCTCCCTAGTTTTAAAGAGTCCACATTCAATTGAGGACAACATTTCTGATTTGGGTATTCGTTTTGACCCGGTCATCCCCCTGGCTGTACTGTTTTGTACAATGTTCAGGATATCGGTGTTAGAGTTATATTCTAGCCTGTATATTTTCCCCGTTGTATGAGGGGTTTCCTGCATATTTACCACATGTACATGTATATATATTGGCCATTGGCCCTCGGGGAATACAAGTTGCATATTCCTAACATGGTATTAGAGCTAGGTCAATTTTATGCACACCGCAACTCGTGCTGTTGATCCAACCGGCGTTGCAGACCTTCTCCGTGGCCGTCGCTGTTTTTCTCTCCCTTGGAGCCGCCGGCTCTCCATCATGTTCCTCTGCACGTCAACGCCGGCCTGCTCCTTCCCTCGTCCCACCCGCCCGCTGTGTGCGTTTCCCCTGGATCGATCAGATCGAGCCGTCCTTCTGGCCCCGATCAACGCCTCCACTTGTTGCCAACCTGTTGCCGATCTCTGTCGCCCGTCGTTGCGCCCTGCTCGAGTCGTCCATCGGTTCTGCTCTCCAGATCGGGCAGCGGCTGTCTCCAGATCAGATCGCCCAGCTGCTCTCCCGAACGGGCTCCCTCCGCACCCAAGACCTCCCGCTGCATGTGTGGCTGCATGCATCTCCTTGCTGCCCGCTTCCGCTGAAGGCAGCTGATGTACGTCCGTTGAAGGCAGCTGTTGTACGTCCTGCCGTACATCTTCCGTCCAGATCTGTTGCGTTGTAGAAGGACAACGCCTCCCGTCTTCTTATCGAACCAACCGTTGATCCGCCCAAGCACTCCCGTCCGAGCCGCCAGCTCCAGAAGCCTGCTAGTTCTGCTGCTGCAAAAAAAAACTGTCATGTTGTTTGCCGCGTGTTTTCCGGTAATTTCGACGGTGTTTTCGGTGTACCCTACACTGACCCCGTCTCGCACATGTCCCTTCCCTCGGTGCTTGGTGCTCGTCCGTCTGTGCCGTTGTCTCCTGCGGCAACTTTTGCAGATGGCGATGGTCGTTCTACACTGGTTTCTAGACGGTCGTGCTGGTAGCTCTTCTGCTGCTCCTCCTGCGAGCTCCACATATGATGATTGTCGCTCTACACCAACTCCTCTCGCGACTTTCACCGGTGAATGTCGCTCTTCCCCAACACCTCTCGCGACTTTCACCGGCTGTACTGGTGCATATGACTCCATCGACTGCGCTTCGCACACGCGTCTTCCATTGGCGCTTGGTGCTTGTCTGCATACGGCCTCGTCTTCTCCACCGGCCTTTGCGGACGATAATGGTCATGTACACCGCCACGTTTAGCGGCTTCCACAGGTGGTGGTGGCCCCTTCTCTCCCGGTGCCACTACATCGCTTACTTCAGCTGTGTACTTCACCGAGGAGGAGATTGTGCGATTTCGCGCCCTGCTGATTGCCTCCGACTCTCTATTGTCGGGTGCATCTACATCGACATCTTCAGTTGCGTCCCTGACTGAGCAGGAGATTGTGCGATTTTGCTACCTGCTAGCTCCATCTTCTGGTTCTCCATCGACAGGTTCTGCTGGTTCTGCTACGGACTCTTCTGGCAATGTGAGACCACCTTCTACACAAACAGGTACATCTCCCTGGATTCTTGATACTGGAGCATCTTTTCATATGACTCATGATTCATCCACTCTGTCATCTACTCAACCTCTCGATTCTCCTATTCATGTTCTTATTGCTGATGGTACCTCTCTCCCGGTTACTGGCTGAGGCACTCTTAGCACTTCATCTTTTCATGTTCCCGATGTTGCTCATGTTCCTCGACTTACCATGCAGCTCATTTCTGGTGGTCAGATTGTTGACTCTGGTTGCAGGGTCATTCTTGACTTTGACTCATGTTCCGTTCTAGACCGTCACACCGGTGCTCTTCTTGGTGCTGGCCCCCGGCGCCGTGACTCTCAGGGTCTCTGGGAGCTTGACTAGCTTCACCTTCCATCCGCTGCCACCGCCGCCAGTCTCTCCACCTCTGTTGCCTTGTCTACCAGCTCTTTTCAGCAGTGGCATCATCGCCTTGGTCACTTATGTGGCTCTCGTCTCTCATCCTTAGTTCGACGTGGTCTTCTTGGATCTGTTTCCGACGGTGTGTCTTTAGACTATCAGGGTTGTCGGCTTGGTAAACAGGTTCGGTTACCTTATCCTCATAGCGAGACTGTGTCTCAGCGTCCTTTTGACCTTGTTCACTCTGATGTCTGGGGTCCAGCTCCCTTTCCCTCGAAGGGAGGCCATCGCTACTATATTATCTTTATAGATGATTTCTCTCGACACACATGGATATATTTCATGTCTTCTCGTAGTGAGGTAACTCCGCCTATGTTGTCTCAACATAGCCGGTCCCAAGCCCGGGTAAAGGAGGAGGGTTGTGATAGGCTTGGCGAGCCAACGTCAAAACTCAGCCACTCTTATGGAGATGAAACCCAAAAGATTTTCGTTGGGCGTAACCCTCTCAGCGACACGAAACATCGGAACCCGGGTGTGGTGGAAAATGGGCAAGGGCCGGGCCGCCACCCCCCAGGTGGCGCGCCGTATCGTGATCTGGATACGGTGGCAAGTGAGCGAGGATCGGGTCGTCGCATCCTTAGCGGCGCGCTACATCGGCGCCCGGGTGTAGTGGAAATTGAGCAAGGGTTTCGCATTTGACTCGACGAGTGCGAAGGGTAAGGAAGCTAGCCGAGCCTAGGAGGATTCGCTTAGGTAGCTGGAACATAGGGTCTCTGACAGGTAAGCTTCGGGAGGTAGTTGATACAGCGGTGAGGAGAGGCGTTGATATCCTTTGCGTCCAAGAGACCAAATGGAGGGGACAAAAGGCGAAGGAGGTGGAGGGTACCGGCTTCAAGCTGTGGTACACAGGGACGGTTGCAAACAGAAATGGAGTAGGCATCTTGATCAGCAAGAGCCTCAAGGATGGAGTGGTAGACGTCAAGAGACGTGGGGACCGGATTATCCTGGTCAAGCTGGTAGTTGGGGACTTAGTTCTCAATGTTATCAGCGCGTATGCCCCGCAAGTAGGCCACAATGAGAACACCAAGAGGGAGTTCTGGGAAGGCCTGGAGGACATGGTTAGGAGTGTACCGATTGGCGAGAGGCTCTTCATAGGAGGAGACCTCAATGGCCACGTGGGCGCATCTAACACAGGTTTTGAAGGGGTGTATGGGGGATTTGGCTATGGCATCAAGAATCAAGAAGGAGAAGATGTCTTAAGCTTTGCGCTAGCCTACGACATGATCGTAGCTAACACCCTCTTTAAGAAGAGAGAATCACATCTAGTGACTTACAGTAGTGGGCAACACTCTAGCCAGATTGATTTCATCCTCTCGAGAAGAGAAGACAGGCGTGCATGCCTAGACTGTAAGGTGATACCTGGAGAGAGTGTTGTCCCTCAGCATAACCTTGTGGTTGCTGACCTTCGCTTTCGGATTCGTGTCCAGCAGGACAAGCGTGCCAAAGTCGCTAGAACGAAGTGGTGGAAGCTCAAGGGGGAGGTAGCTCAGGCATTCAAGGAGAGGGTCATTAAGGAGGGCCCTTGGGAGGAAGGAGGTGATGTAGACAACATGTGGATGAAGATGGCGACTTGCATTCGTAAGGTGGCCTCAGAGGAGTTTGGAGTGTCCAGGGGAAGTAGAAGAGAAGCTAAAGATACCTGGTGGTGGAACGATGATGTCCAGAAGGCAATTAAGGAGAAGAAAGAGTGTTTCAGACGCCTATATCTGGATAGGAGTGTAGACAACATAGAGAAGTACAAGATGGCAAAGAAGGCCGCAAAGCGAGCTGTGAGTGAAGCAAGGGGTCAGGCGTATGAGGATCTCTACCAACGGTTAGACACGAAGGAAGGCGAAAGGGACATCTATAAGATGGCCAAGATCCGAGAGAGGAAGACGAGGGATGTTGACCAAATCAAGTGCATCAACGACGGAGCAGATCAACTCCTGGTGAAGAACGAGGAGATTAAACATAGATGGCGGGAGTACTTTGACAAGCTGTTCAATGGGGAGAGTGAGAGCTCTACCATTGATCTGGACGACTCCTTTGTTGATACTAGCAGGCGTTTTGTGCGGCGAATCCAGGAGTCGGAGGTCAAGGAGGCTTTAAAGAGGATGAAAGGAGGCAAGGCGATGGGCCCTCATTGTATCCCCATTGAGGTGTGGAGAGGCCTCGGGGACATAGCGATAGTATGGCTAACCAAACTTTTCAACCTCATTTTTCGGGCAAACAAGATGCCAGAAGAATGGAGACGGAGTATATTAGTACCAATCTTCAAGAACAAGGGGGATGTTCAGAGTTGTACTAATTACCGTGGAATTAAATTGATGAGCCATACAATGAAGCTATGGGAAAGAGTCATTGAGCACCGCTTAAGAAGAATGACAAGCGTGACCAAAAATCAGTTTGGTTTCATGCCTGGGAGGTCGACCATGGAAGTCATTTTCTTGGTACGACAACTTATGGAGAGATATAGGGAGCAAAAGAAGGACCTGCATATGGTGTTCATTGACTTGGAGAAGGCCTATGATAAGATACCGCGGAATGTTATGTGGTGGGCCTTGGAAAACACAAAGTCCCAACAAAGTACATTACCCTCATCAAGGATTAAGATAGGACTGCATCAAGGGTCAGCTTTGAGCCCTTATCTTTTTGCCTTGGTGATGGATGAGATCACAAGGGATATACAAGGAGATATCCCATGGTGTATGCTCTTTGCGGACGATGTGGTGCTAGTCGATGAGACTCGGACGGGGGTCAACAGGAAGTTGGAGTTATGGAGGCAAACCTTGGAATCGAAAGGTTTTAGGCTTAGTAGGACTAAAACCGAGTACATGAGGTGCGCTTTCAGTACTACTAGGCACGAGGAGGAGGAGGATGTTAGCCTTGATGGGCAGGTGGTGCCTCAGAAGGACATCTTTCGATATTTGGGGTCAGTGTTGCAGAAGGATGGGGATATCGATGAAGATGTGAACCATCGAATTAAAGCCGGATGGATGAAGTGGCGCCAAGCTTCTGGCATTCTCTGTGACAAGAGGGTGCCACAAAAGCTAAAAGGCAAGTTCTATAGGACGGCGGTTCGACCCGCAATGTTGTATGGCGCTGAGTGTTGGCCGACTAAAAGGCGACATGTGCAACAGTTAGGTGTGGCGGAGATGCGCATGTTGAGATGGATGGGTGGCCACACAAGGAAGGACCGAATCCGGAATGATGATATACGAGATAGAGTTGGGGTAGCGCCAATTGAAGAGAAGCTTGTCCAACATCGTCTGAGATGGTTTGGACATATTCAGCGCAGGCCTCCAGAAGCCCCAGTGCATAGCGGACGGGTAAAGCATGCTGATAATGTCAAAAGAGGCTGGGGTAGACCGAACTTGACATGGGAAGAGTCCGTAAAGAGAGATCTGAAGGATTGGAGCATCACCAAAGAACTAGCCATGGACAGGGGTGCGTGGAAGCTTGCTATCCATGTGCCAGAACCATGAGTTGGTCACGAGATCTTATGGGTTTCACCTCTAGCCTACCCCAACTTGTTTGGGACTAAAGGCTTTGTTGTTGTTGTTGTTGTTCTCGTAGTGAGGTCTTATCTATCTATAAGCGTTTTGCTGCCATGATTCACACTCGGTTCTCTACACCTATTCGTGTGTTTCGTGCTGTATCTGTTGGAGAGTATATCTCCAAGATGTTGCGTGGATTTCTTGCTGAGCAAGGTACTCTTGCTTAGTTGTCTTGTCCTGGTGCTCATGCTCAGAATGGCGTGGCTGAGCGCAAGCATCGTCACCTTCTTGAGACGGCTCGTGCGATGATGATCGCCGCCTCTCTTCCGCCTCACTTTTGGGCTGAGGCTGTCTCCACTTCCACCTATCTCATCAACCTTCAGCCGTCCACTGCTTTGCAGGGTGGCGTTCCTTTCGAGCGTCTCTTTGATCTTTCTCCCGATTACTCGACGCTTCGTTTGTTTGGTTGTGTTTGCTATGTTCTTCTTACCCCTTGTGAACGCACCAAACTATCCGCTCAATGAGTTGAGTGTGTCTTCTTAGGTTATAGCGATGAGCATAAGGGCTATCGTTGTTGGGATCCTGGCGGTCGTCGGATGCGTATTTCTCGGGATGTGACTTTTGATGAGTCTCGTCCCTTCTACCCGCATCCATCTTCCTCGACCTTTGCAGTGGAGGATATATCTTTCCTCACTTTTCCTGACACACCTATCACTCCCGTTAAGCCCTTGCTCGTCCGTCCTACTGCCCCTGCTTCTCCGACTGTTGCAGATTCAACACCATCATCTCCCATGGTTTCCTCACCTCACTTGTCACAGGATTCTGCACCTACATCCCCGCTGTCTTCTCCGTCACCTTCGCCTATTCCGGAGATCCCTCCTCGTATTCTTCCATCTTTTCCTCAGTATTATACTCGTCGTCCACGTGTTGTGGATGCGTCTACTGTGTCGTCTTCCTCGTCTCAGCCTAGTTATGGCTTGCGTCCTCGTCCGCTTCCGCCCGATGATCGTCTTGGTTTTCCAAGCGCTGGTGCTGCCGTTCTTGAGCCGACATCTTATCGTCAAGCTGTTGTTCATCCTGAATGGCAGTTTGCGATGGCCGAGGAGCTTGCAGCTCTTGAGCGTACCGGCAAGTGGGATCTTGTTTCTCTTCCTCCTGGTGTTCGTCCCATCACTTGTAAGTGGGTCAAGGTTAAGACTCGCTTTGATGGTTCTCTTGAGCGTTACAAAGCTCGTCTTGTGGCTCGTGGTTTTGAGCAGGAGCATGGTCGTGATTATGATGAGACTTTTGCTCCTGTGGCCCATATGACAGCTGTTCGCACACTTCTTGCCGTGGCCTTTGTTCGCCACTGGTCTGTGTCTCAGCTTGATGTTAAGAATGCCTTTCTTAATGGTGAGTTGCGTGAGGAGGTTTACATGCAGCCCCCACCTGGGTATTTTGTTCCTGATGGCATTGGAATGTCGTCTTCGTCGCTCTCTCTATGCCCTTAAGCAAGCCCCTCGCGCCTGGTTTGAGCGTTTTGCCTCTGTGGTGACTGCCGCTGGTTTTTCAGCGAGCGCTCATGATCCAGCGTTGTTTGTCCACCTTTCTGCTCGTGGTCGGACTCTTCTTCTTCTATACATTGATGACATGATTATCACTGGCGACGACCCCGAGTATATTGCCTTTGTGAAGGCTCGTCTTAGTGAGCAGTTTCTTATGTCTGATCTTTGGCCCTCTTCGCTACTTTCTTGGGATTGAGGTCACTTCTACCTCTGATGGCTTTTATATTTCCCACGAAAAGTATATCCAGGATCTTCTTGCTCGTGCTGCTCTTACTGATGAGCTCACTGTTGAGACTCCTATGGAGCTCAATGTTCACCTCTATGATACTGATGGTGACCCCTTGCCTGATCCGACGCGTTATCGTCATCTTGTTGGGAGTCTTGTCCATCTAGTTGTCACTCGTCCGGATATCTCCTATCCGGTCCATATTCTGAGTCAGTTTGTCTCCGCTCCCACTTCGGTTCACTAGTCACCCCCTTCGTGTTCTTCGATATCTTCGAGGCACGATCTCTCACCGTCTGTTCTTTCCTCACTCTGGTTCGTTACTGCTTCAGGCCTATTCAGATGCTACGTGGGCTAGTGATCCCTCGGATCGCCGTTCACTTTCTGCTTACTGTGTTTTTCTTGGTGGTTCTCTCATTGCCTGGAAGACGAAGAAGCAGACTGCAGTTTACCGTTCGAGTGCAGAGGCTAAGTTACGAGCTATGGCTCTGTTGACGGCAGAGGTGACTTGGTTACGGTGGTTACTTCTGGACTTTAGTGTTTCTGTCATTACACCTACTCTGCTATTGTCTGACAGTACAGGTGCTATCAACATTGTGCACGACCCTGTGAAGCATGAGCTCACCAAGCATATTGGTGTTGATGCTTTCTATGTGCGTGCTGGTGTGCAGGATCAGGTTATTGCTCTTCAGTATGTGCCTTCCGAGTTACAGTTGGCGGATTTCTTTACGAAGGCCCAGACTAGAGCACAACATGGCTTCTATCTCTCCAAACTCAGTGTTGTTTATCCACCATGAGTTTGAGGGGGGGTATTAAGAGTTATATTCTAGCCTGTATATTTTCCCTGTTGTATGAGGGGTTTCTTGCATATTTACCACCTGTACATGTATATATATTGGCCATTGGCCTTCGGGGAATACAAGTTTCATATTCCTAACAATCGGTAACCGGTACCATATCGGTCGGAGGCTGATAAGGGATTAATCGGCAAACCGGCCATTTAACTGAATATATCGGTAACCCATTTATCGGTAGGTTAACTAGGGCCATATCTATATATCCTAGGCTATATAGCAACATGCATTGTACTGAATGCCTAAATATGCAATCCTAGGCTACATAACAACAAGGAAGAGTGTTACCTTGATGTTTTATGATGCCTAGATCTACATAGAAGAGCAACAGCAACAACAACACGGCAGCAGTAATTGTACATCACTATCTAACATCAAAGGAGAGCAGCACAACAATAGTACTACTTGTACATAAGAGAGCAGCACATCAGCAGCAACAACAACAGTAGTACAACAGCATTTACAGAACAACGCAACATAGGAGAGTAGTGCTCCTGTTCTTGGCATAGGAGAGTAGTTTTGGGCCAAAAACTGCTTCCCAGTTAATCGGCCCAGCCGATAATTCGGCGAACCAATAAATCGGCTTGTCAAACCGATTAACTGGCCCACCCAGTTAATGGACATGAATAGCACTTTCTTGTATCGAGAGGGGTCCGAATAGCAATTAACTACAGTCAACTGGCCGATATTTGGAACATTGGTTTTGTAGGGCCGTGATGTAAGTGCCTGATGGTGTGGCCTGTGCGTATCAGCTGTGGGCTTGGTGGTCTTTTCCCCTGGTGAAAGACGTGGCCTGGTGGCTCAGGGTTTCTTTGTTGGCCGCGGTGATAAGTGATTCATACGCGAAGGAAAGGGGCTGGGGTGAGTTGCAGCGACGCCCACGCAGACGCACAACCAGCAGCACCACCCACGCCCAACCACCTCTAGCAGCAGTGAGATGGGAAGCGGAGAACAGCCGGAACGGTCACCTCTGTCTCGCTCTTGACTCCCTCTCTCCCCCAAAATCCCCACAACCGTCGTCACCTGTTCCGACAGCTTCCACCGCTAACTGCACCCGTTGCCGCCTCGAACTTCTGCCCCAACACTTGCAACCACGGTGAACCCTAGCGGGATCTTAGTTCGCCATTGTGGCGGTCCATCGGTCAATGACAGGCCTCCATGGATCTGGCATCGAGAGAAACCTATGCCGGCCTGCCTAACCCCCCGTGCTACTGCCCCGTCTCTTCGATGCCTTGTGCATACTGTTAGAGTTATATTATAGCCTGTATATTTTCCCCGTTGTATGAGGGGTTTCCTGCATATTTACCACTTGTACATGTATATATATTGGTCATTGGCCCTCAGGGAATACAAGTTGCATATTCCTAACATGGTATTAGAGCTTTAGGTTTTTTTTTCGCACGCGCAACTCGTGCTCTCCCGATCCAAAATCCACTGGTTTCATCGCCGCCGCCTCTTGTCCAGATCGAGCCGCCCTGCTGATCTTCCGATCGGGCCGCCCTGGTTTGCTGTCCAGATCGAGCCGCCCCGATTTCCTCTCCTTTGCGTCGCCGGACTGTGTCTGTCCGGTCAACGCTCGCCCAACCCGATCTGCTGCACGAGCCTACGTGTTGCAGGCAGCCTCAATCCCGTACGAGTGCATGATGCCTCCATCTCGTACGTACGAAGCTTGCGTACTGCACGCTTTCTTCATCCTGCACGGTGTTGCTTTTGCACCGCTGCGTCCGCTTGCAACCGCTTCCAGCGCTGACTTCCTACTGCTACTAGCGCCGGGCGCCAGAGCTCTGCTGGTTATGTCGCTAGCTCGTCCCGAGTCGTGCACTCCCATCCACTGCCGCATTCCTGCCGCCGGACGCTTGTTGATCTAAAAAAAATGTTGTCTCTCGCCCGCTCTGAGGTGATTTCCGACGGTGTTCTCGGTGTTCCCTATACTGATCCCGTCTCGCACATGCGCCTTTCCTCGGTGCTTGGTGTTCGTCCGTCTATGCTATCCTCACATGCGGCACATGATGATGGTCGTTCTACATCGTTTTCTACCTATGGTCGTGCTGGTCGCTCTTCTGCCTCGAGCTCCGCACACGGTGATGGTCGCTCTACATCGACTCCTCTTGCGACTTTCACTAATGATTGCCTCTCTACATCACATGGTGATTGTCGCTCTACATCGACTCCTCTTGCGACTCTTACTGGCCGTGTTGGTGCATATGACTCCATCCACACGCGTCTTCCCGTGGCGCTTGGGGCTCGTTTGCATGCGCCCTCGTTTCCTTCACCGGCCTCTGCGGACGATGCTGGTTATGCCACACCACCTCCTCTAGCGGCTCCCACAGGTGGTGGTGGCCGCTCCTTATTCGGTGTTGCTGCGTCGACTACTTCAGCTATGTCCTTCACCAAGGAGGAGATTATGCGGCTTCGTGACCTAGTCATTGCCACTGGTTCTTCCTTGACGGGTGCATCTACAGCGATCTGCTCCGTTGAGCCCTTGACTGCGCAGGAGATTTCGCGACTTCGATGCTTGATAGATGCGTCCTTTGGTTCTCCATCGACCGGTTCTGTTGGTTCTGCTACCGACTCTTCTGGCATTGTGAGACCACCATCTACACAGGCAGGTACATCTCCGTGGATTCTTGATACTGGAGTATCTTTTCATATGACTCATGATTCATCCACTTTGTCATCTATGCGACCTCTAGATTCTCCTGTTCATGTTCTTACTGCTGATGGTACCTCCCTTCCGGTTAATGGTCGAGGCATTCTTAGCAATTCATCCTTTCATGTTCCTGATATTGCTCATATTCCTAGACTTACCATGCAGCTCATGTCCGGTGGTCAGATTGTTGACTCTGGTTGTCGGGTCATTCTCGACTTTGACTCGGTCTCTATTTTAGACCGGCATACTGGTGCTCTCCTTGGTGCTGGCCCCCGGCACCGTGACTCCCAAGGCCTTTGGGAGCTTGACTGGCTTCACCTTCCCTCCGCTGCCACTGCCGCCAGTCTCTCCCCCTCTATCGCCTAGTCTACCAGCTCTTTTCAGCAGTGGCATCATCGCCTTGGTCACTTGTATGGTTCTCGTCTCTCATCCTTAGTTCGACGTGGTCTTCTTGGATCCGTCTCCGGCGGTGTGTCTTTAGACTGTCAGGGTTGCCGGCTTGGTAAACAGGTTCGGTTACCTTATCCTCACAGCGAGACTGTGTCTCAGCGTCCTTTTGACCTTGTTCACTCTGATGTCTGGGGTCCAGCTCCCTTTGCCTCGAAGGGAGGCCATCGCTACTATATTATCTTTATAGATGATTTCTCTCGACACACATGGATATATTTCATGTCTTCTCGTAGTGAGGTCTTATCTATCTATAAGCATTTTGCTGCCATGATTCACACTCGGTTCTCTACACCTATTCGTGTGTTTCGTGCTGACTCTGCTGGAGAGTATATCTCCAAGATGTTGCGTGGATTTCTTGCTGAGCAAGGTACTCTTGCTTAGTTGTCTTGTCCTGGTGCTCATGCTCAGAATGGCGTGGCTGAGCGCAAGCATCGTCACCTTCTTGAGACGGCTCGTGCGATGATGATCGCCGCCTCTCTTCCGCCTCACTTTTGGGCTGAGGCTGTCTCCACTTCCACCTATCTCATCAACCTTCAGCCGTCCACTGCTTTGCAGGGTGGCGTTCCTTTCGAGCGTCTCTTTGATCTTTCTCCCGATTACTCGACGCCTCGTTTGTTTGGTTGTGTTTGCTATGTTCTTCTTACCCCTTGTGAACACACCAAACTATCCGCTCAATCAGTTGAGTGTGTCTTCTTAGGTTATAGCGATGAGCATAAGGGCTATCGTTGTTGGGATCCTGTCGGTCGTCGGATGCGTATTTCTCGGGATGTGACTTTTGATGAGTCTCGTCCCTTCTACCCGCGTCCATCTTCCTCGACCTTTGCAGTGGAGGATATATCTTTCCTCACTTTTCCTGACACACCTATCACTCCCGTTGTACCCTTGCCTGTCCGTCCTACTGCCCCTGCTTCTCCAACTGTTGCAGATTCAACGCCATCATCTCCCGTGGTTTCCTCACCTCACTTGTCACAGGATTCTACACCTTCATCCCCGGTGTATTCCCCGTCACCCTCGCCTATTCAGGAGATTCCTCCTCGTATTCTTTCATCTTTTCCTCAGTATTATACTCGTCGTCCACGTGTTGTGGATGCGTCTACTGATGTGCCATCTTCCTCGTCTCAGCCTAGTTATGGCTTGCGTCCTCGTCCGCTTCCGCCTATTGATCGCCTTGGTTTTCCAAGCGCTGGTGCTGCCGTTCTTGAGCCGACGTCTTATCGTCAAGCTGTTGTTCATCCCGAATGGCAGTTTGCGATGGCCGAGGAGCTTGCAGCTCTTAAGCGCACTGGCACATGGGATCTTGTTTCTCTTCCTCCTGGTGTTCGTCCCATCACTTGTAAGTGTGTCTACAAGGTTAAGACTCGCTCTGATGGTTCTCTTGAGCGTTACAAAGCTCGTCTTGTGGCTCGTGGCTTTCAGCAAGAGCATGGTCGTGATTATGATGAGACTTTTGCTCCTGTGGCCCATATGACCACTGTTCGCACACTTCTTGCCGTGGCCTCTGTTCGCCATTGGTCTGTGTCTCAGCTTGATGTTAAGAATGCCTTTCTTAACGGTGAGCTGCGTGAGGAGGTTTACATGCAGCCCCCACCTGGGTATTTTGTTCCTGATGGCATTGTATGCCGTCTTCGCCGCTCTCTTTATGGCCTTAAGCAAGCCCCTCGCGCTTGGTTTGAGCGTTTTGCCTCTGTGGTGACTGCCGCTGGTTTTTCAGCGAGTGCTCATGATCCAGCGTTGTTTGTCCACCTTTCTGCTCGTGGTCGGACTCTTCTTCTATACGTTGATGACATGATTATCACCGGCGACGACCCTGAGTATATTGCCTTCGTGAAGGCTCGTCTTAGTGAGCAGTTTCTTATGTCTGATCTTGGCCCTCTTCGCTACTTTCTTGGGATCGAGGTCTCTTCTACCTCTGATGGCTTTTATATTTCCCAAGAAAAGTATATCCAGGATCTTCTTGCTCATGCTGCTCTTACTGATGAGCGCACTGTTGAGACTCCCATGGAGCTCAATGTTCACCTCCGTGATACTGATGGTGACCTCTTGCCTGATCCGACGCGTTATCGTCATCTTGTTGGGAGTCTTGTCTATCTGGCTGTCACTCGTCCGGATATCTCCTATCCGGTCCATATTCTGAGTCAGTTTGTCTCCGCTCCCACTTCGGTTCACTATAGTCACCTCCTTCGTGTTCTTCGATATCTTCGGGGCACGATCTCTCACCACCTATTCTTTCCTCGCTCTGGGTCATTACAGCTTCAGGCCTATTCAGATGCTACGTGGGCTAGTGATCCCTCGGATCGTCGTTCACTTTCTGCTTACTGTGTTTTTCTTGGTGGTTCTCTCATTGCCTGGAAGACGAAGAAGCAGACTGCAGTTTCCCGTTCGAGTGCAGAGGCTAAGTTGCGAGCTATGGCTCTATTGACGGCAGAGGTGACTTGGTTACGGTGGTTACTTCAGGACTTTGGTGTTTCTATCACTACACCTACTCTGCTATTGTCTGACAGTACAGGTGCTATTAGCATTGCGCGTGACCCTGTGAAGCATGAGCTCACCAAGCATATTGGTGTTGATGCTTTCTATGTGCGCGCTGGTGTGCAGGATCAGGTTATTGCTCTTCAGTATGTGCCTTCCGAGTTACAGTTGGCAGATTTCTTTACGAAGGCCCAGACTAGAGCGCAGCATGGCTTCTATCTCTCCAAACTCAGTGTTGTTTATCCACCATGAGTTTGAGGGGGGTGTTAGAGTTATATTATAGCATGTATATTTTCCCCGTTGTATGAGGGGTTTCCTGCATATTTACCACCTGTACATGTATATATATTGGTCATTGGCACTCAGGGAATACAAGTTGCATATTCCTAACACATACCTCCGCCTCTGGTGATGCGGTGATGGCAGTAACCCTGGTGTGGTTTGACTCTCCTTCAACTATCGTTAGGTACTCGGTACTCCGGTCTTCATATATTACGATTTAAACTACCACGCGCTTCCCGTCCACGGAGGCATTGGAGTACGTTCCTTCCTTGTTTGTCTTCACAAAAAAATCACACCGCCTCCTCTATGGCCTCTTTGTGGATGGGCTCCTAGAAAGTTCTTTTGGAAGTTTGCAATGCGCAAATCTGCCCTCGATTTAGCCATGCAGGACGTCTGACGCCTCCCCCCTTTTGGTCTGGCATAGCGGTAGTTTGGAGGGGATATATTGTTCAGTCAACGTATTTTGTTTCATTCATTTTGTTGTCTAACAACCAACTGAACCAGGGTCAACTGTGTCGAAGAAAAATAGATCAGTCAACATAGCCGGTCCCAAGCCCGGGTAAAGGAGGAGGGTTGTGATAGGCTTGGCGAGTCAACGTCAAAACTCAGCCACTCTTATGGAGATGAAACCCAAAAGATTTTCGTTTGGGCGTAACCCTCTCAGCGACGCGCCACATCGGAACCCGGGTGTGGTGGAAAATGGGCAAGGGCCGGACCGTCACCCCCCAGGTGGCGCGCCGTATCGTGATCTGGATACGGTGGCAAGTGAGCGAGGATCGGGTCGTCGCATCCTGAGTGGCGCGCTACATCGGCGCCCGAGTGTAGTGGAAATTGAGCAAGGATCTTCGCATTTGACTCGACGAGTGCGAAGGGTAAGGAAGCTAGCCGAGCCTAGGAGGATTCGCTTAGGTAGCTGGAACGTAGGGTCTCTGACGGGTAAGCTTCGGGAGGTAGTTGATACAGCGGTGAGGAGAGGCGTTGATATCCTTTGCGTCCAAGAGACCAAATGGAGGGGACAGAAGGTGAAGGAGGTGGAGGGTACCGGCTTCAAGCTATGGTACACGGGGACGGTTGCAAACAGAAATGGAGTAGGCATCTTGATCAGCAAGAGCCTCAAGGATGGAGTGGTAGACGTCAAGAGACGTGGGGACCGGATTATCCTGGTCAAGCTGGTAGTTGGGGACTTAGTTCTCAACGTTATCAGCGCGTATGCCCCGCAAGTAGGCCACAATGAGAACACCAAGAGGGAGTTCTAGGAAGGCTTGGAGGACATGGTTAGGAGTGTATCGATTGGCGAGAGGCTCTTCATAGGAGGAGACCTCAATGGCCACGTGGGCACATCTAACACAGGTTTTGAAGGGGTGCATGGGGGATTTGGCTATGGCATCAGGAATCAAGGAGAAGATGTCTTAAGCTTTGCGCTAGCCTACGACATGATCGTAGCTAACACCCTCTTTAAGAAGAGAGAATCACATCTAGTGACTTACAATAGTGGGCAACACTCTAGCCAGATTGATTTCATCCTCTCGAGAAGAGAAGACAGGCGTGCATGCCTAGACTGTAAGGTGATGCCTGGAGAGAGTGTTGTCCCTCAGCATAAGCTTGTGGTTGCTGACCTCCGCTTTCGGATTCGTGTCCAGCGGGACAAGCGTGCCAAAGTCGCTAGAACGAAGTGGTGGAAGCTCAAGGGGAGGTAGCTCAGGCGTTCATGGAGAGGGTCATTAAGGAGGGCCCTTGGGAGGAAGGGGGTGATGTAGACAACATGTGGATGAAGATGGCAACTTGCATTCGTAAGGTGGCCTCAGAGGAGTTTGGAGTGTCCAGGGGAAGTAGAAAAGAAGCTAAAGATACCTGGTGGTGGAACGATGATGTCCAGAAGGCAATTAAGGAGAAGAAAGATTGTTTCAAACGCCTATATCTGGATAGGAGTGCAGACAACGTAGAGAAGTACAAGATGGCAAAGAAGGCCGCAAAGCGAGCTGTGAGTGAAGCAAGGGGTCGGGCGTATGAGGACCTCTACCAACGGTTAGACACGAAGGAAGGCGAAAGGGACATCGATAAGATGGCCAAGATCCGAGAGAGGAAGACGAGGGATGTTGACCAAATCAAGTGCATCAAGGACGGAGCAGATCAACTCCTGGTGAAGAACGAGGAGATTAAGCATAGATGGCTGGAGTACTTTGACAAGCTTTTCAATGGGGAGAGTGAGAGCTCTACCATTGATCTGGACGACTCCTTTGATGATACTAGCAGGCGTTTTGTGCGGCGAATCCAGGAGTCGGAGGTTAAGGAGGCTTTAAAGAGGATGAAAGGAGGGAAGGCGATGGGCCCTGATTGTATCCCCATTGAGGTGTGGAGAGGCCTCGGGGACATAGCGATTGTATGGCTAACCAAACTTTTCAACCTCATTTTTCTGGCAAACAAGATGCCAGAAGAATGGAGACGGAGTATATTAGTACCAATCTTCAAGAACAAGGGGGATGTTCAGAGTTGTACTAATTACCGTGGAATCAAACTGATGAGCCATACAATGAAGCTATGGGAAAGAGTCATTGAGCACCGCTTAAGAAGAATGACAAGCGTGACCAAAAATCAGTTTGGTTTCATGCCTGGGAGGTCGACCATGGAAGCCATTTTCTTGGTACGACAGCTTATGGAGAGATATAGGGAGCAAAAGAAGGACCTGCATATGGTGTTCATTGACTTGGAGAAGGCCTATGATAAGATACCGCGGAATGTTATGTGGTGGGCCTTGGAGAAACACAAAGTCCCAACAAAGTACATTACCCTCATCAAGGACATGTACGATAATGTTGTGACAAGTGTTCGAACAAGTGATGGCGACACTGATGACTTCCCGATTAAGATAGGACTGCATCAAGGGTCAGCTTTGAGCCCTTATCTTTTTGCCTAGGTGATGGATGAGGTCACAAGGGATATACAAGGAGATATCCCATGGTGTATGCTCTTTGCGGACGATGTGGTGCTAGTCGATGAGAGTCGGACGGGGGCCAACAGGAAGTTGGAGTTATGGAAGCAAACCTTGGAATCGAAAGGTTTTAGGCTTCGTAGGACTAAAACCGAGTACATGAGGTGCGCTTTCAGTACTACTAGGCACGAGTACATGAGGTTTTAGGCTTCGTAGGACTAAAACCGAGTACTCAAAAAAGCTTTCATGTCACCATCCACAAACCTACCATCCACAAACCACAAACCCAGCAGACGTTCCGTCTTCCAGATGTCGTCGATGCAGACTACAATCTGCATCCGCTCCTAGACTACCTCCCAAGCTCCGCGCCGACGCTGGAGCAAACGCCGTCACACTGGCGAAGCCCGAGGACACAGGTCCACCACGAGGATGCCGCCGCAGCCACGCCATCCTTGCTTGAACACACTGGTTTCCAAATCCATCCCCAACCATAGGACCGATGGCCTCGTCAAGGAAGGATCCAAAGTTTTGTTATTCAGCGCCGTCATCGTCACCACCGAAGCCAAGACGATGAACAGCCTAAAAACTAGACTACGAAAACTAAAAAAGATCCACACGTGTGGATCCGGCGACCCCCGTCACCACCGACGACCGAGGTCGCCGACGGAGGGGAGCCGCCGGAGGACGGCGCTGGAAGTTGGCCTCTCCTGGCGGCGGCTAGGGTTCCAGCCGCTAGGGACAAGGAAAACCATCTCAGCACAATTAGACAAATGAAAGAATAACCAATGACAAGCCTAAAAGATATAATAACCATGTATAACATATCTACGATTGTGCTATTGTAAGCATGGGTAAAACAATATCAAAGCCAAATCAAACGACAGCTAGACGGGTGGTATAGACCTCGGGTGGCAAAGACATAATAACCATATATATATGTATACGATTGGCTATTGTAAGCATGGGTAAAACAATATATTTTACACCCCTAAACGGGTGGTATAGACCTCGGTTGGCAAATCAGACTGCTTATTTTACACCCCTAGTAACACTATATACAAAATCTAGTAAAACAATGTACAAAATATACTAATTCCAAAATAAAAAGTTACTATCCAAGTTGGTAAGTTGCTACATTCTTCCAAAAATTACTATATTTGGTATACCATGTTACTCCCTCCGTAAAGAGATAGCGTTTAGATCACTAAACACTCTTATATTTCTTTACGGAGGGAGTACTATATTTTGTATACCTTTTACTAGGGGTGTAGAATAAGTTATTCTACACTCAATACTTACCACAAAACTCATTTAAGGTTTCGATGGTGTAAAAGTTCCCAAAAATCATGAAAAAAATACTACAGCATCACAGCTATAATATATGATGATCCAACAGAGCGATTGAGAAAATACAACTTTATGTGCCCTGGACAAAAAAATAGTTGAGCCCATGTATATCAAAGTGAGTTGAAATAATTGCTTTTTGTCAAGGGCACATAAACTCATATTTTCCCAATCCATCTGTTGGATCATCTTGTATTATAGGTGTGGTGTTCTAGTATTTGTTTCATGTTTTTTCGGAACATTTAAACCCGTAAATCCTTAACAAGCCAGGTTCCCGGTCACTATTGATACATACAATTTTACTCAAGTATTAGTATTATTTCATCATTTTTTCCTTGAGGGGTATATGCAACAACCATAAGCCAAACTAAAAGAGAAACAAATAGCAGCTAGAGGAAGCTTTGGTTTCATACGTTGGCCCTATTCTCCCAAATACTCTGCTAGTAATGTTTTAAATTTTTGCTTTGTATACGTGTTGTGTGCGTGGAGTTGGAGGTGGGAATTGGGATCTGATCAGAGGGGATAGCGAAGTTCGCCCTTAGGCGTACGTAGAGGCCCGTTCCTGCCGTGACACTGGAGGCTCTGAACTCTCATGCTAGGGCAATTTGTTCATTCATAACACTAAAGGGGAGGCTTGGTGCGGCAGTAAAGTTGTTGCCTTGTGACATGAGGTCACGGATGCAAGTCCTGGAAACATCCTCTTCCAGAAATGTAGTGAAAGGTTGCATACAAAAGACATAAAGTGGTCGGACCCTTCCTTGGACCTTGTACAGGTGGGAGCTACGTGAACAAGGCTGCCCTTGATTCATAACCCTAATATAAACCATCCTCCCTTTATATAGATTAGTCAGATCACATAACTTCGAAAGCAAACCAAATCCTTCCTGTTCGGGAAGTAAAGACAACTTCCTAATAGAGATATATTTCCTAGGGATAAACTTGGACTTCTTGGCCGCCAAAGTACTAGCCATGTGCCTGCCTAAGGCCCAACTATTGGTATTGGGGTTACGGCCTGCTGCAGCTTATGTTTGTCCATCAGTTTGGGGGTGAAATGCATAATTGCGTTGTAGTTTGACACCAACGAGACGTAAAATCTTGGTCCAAAAATCGATAGTAAATACTGGGTCACGATCACTGACAATGGACGTTGAAAATCCATGAAGACGGACTATGTTATCAAAGAAGGCCTTGGCAGCAGAGCTAGCAGAGTATGAATGTCAAAAAGCAATTAAGTGGTTATATTTCAAGAAACGGTTGACAACATCAAGATGGCTGACTTACCACCATATCTTCCAAGGGCCTTCCACAAAGTCCATGGAAATGTCTATCCAAACATGATGAGGGACCAGAAGGGGTTGGAGAAGGCCACCGAGATGCAAATGCTCAGTTTTGTTGCGCTGGCACACGGCAAAACACCGCACAGACTCCTCCACCACCGCCCGCATGAGGGGTGTAAAAATTGTCACGAAATGCGTGAAGTGTCTTTTGAACACCCTCATGATCAAAGTCATGGGCATCTGCCAAGATTGCAGGGAGGCAAAGTGAGGTCAGTGTGATGTAGATTCGACCCTTATGGAGAATGAGGTTGTCGGTGACGCTCCGAGCCCTGCAACCATCCTTGCTTCAATGGAGTCACTTAGTGTTGTAAGGTTTGCACTAGTGTCAATTTCCTGGCACGGGTCATAAAAAAGTTAAAACTGAGGTCTGAGGACACGAGCACAAAGACAGCCCCTAGCTCATGCCTAGAGAGAGCATCTGCCATTGTATTTTAACGGCCTGGTAGATACTCCACAGTGAAGTCATACCCATTGATGTTGTGAAATGGTGGAAAGGTGTTGGTCAATCAAGTACTTCGGGTTATTGTGGTTCGTTCTTATTTTGATGCTCCGGGCCCACAAGTATGGACTCCAATGTCTAACAACTTTCACCAATCCAATCAGCTCACTCTCACAAGCTACTAGCTTGGCATGGCATGGTGCCACCGCCCTGTTGAAGAAAGCAAGAGGTCTGGCCCCTTGGTGTAGCATGGCTCCAAAGCCCGTGCCAGATGCATTACAATCCACCAAGAACGGAGAGTTGAAAGTTGGTAGCTGCAAAGCAGGTGCTGCTGTGAGGCCCTGCTTGAGCGTGCAAAAGGCCGCATAGGCCGCATTGGTCTCTGAGGACCACATGAAGCCTTCTTTCTTGACGAGCTTGGTGAGTGGAGCTAAGAGCACGCCGTAGTCCTAGATGAACTTGTGATAATACCCAATAAGCCCAAGGAACCCGCAAAGGGCACGGACACTTCATGGTTTTGGTCATGCCTCCACCGCTTCCACCTTGGTCAGGTCCATGGCGACGCCGTTTACTGAGATGATATAGTCCAAATAGGCCACCTTGCGCTCACCAAAGAAGCACTTGGAGCGCTTCAGGAATAGCTGACGTTGCTGGACGAAAAACAAGACGGCACGCACATGACAAAGGTATTCTGTCCAAGACTTGTTGCAGATCAAAATATCATCAAAGGAAACGAGTACAAATTTATGAAGAAAAGGACGAAGAACAACATTCATCAAAGCTTGGAACGTGAATGGTGCGTTGGTGAGGTCAAAAGGAATGACCAAGAACTTCTAATGGTTGTGATGCGTGCGAAAGGCAGACATCTTGGCGTCTGGCTCGTGCGTGCACCTGATGATACCTGCTATGGAGACCAAGCTTGGTGAAGAACAAAGGAACGTTGAGCTCATCCAGGAGCTTGTCGACAAGCGGAATCTGGTATTTATCCTTGACAATACCATCCTTAAGTTGCTGGGAGTCCACATAAAACCGTCATGCGCCATCCAGTTTCTTGACAACAATCACCGGGGAAGAAAATTCAGTGTTACTTTCCCGGATGATACCTTGTTGGAGCATATCCTCGCATTGGTGTTTGATCTCATCCTTCTAGAGCTCAAGGTAACGGTATGGGTGAACTGCAATAGGGGATGTTATTGGCAGGAGCCGAATGCGGTGGTCGGACATGCACACTAATGGTGTGCTGCATGGCTTATCAAATAGTGCCTTGAACCCTTGCAGAAGTACGGCCATGTGGTCATTGATGGCACAACGCTAATAATGGAGAAGAAAATTATGAAGTTGGAGAATGAATTGAACCCACTAGCACCAACACCATTGCTTGTCCCAGCAGCGGTAGTAGAGGAAGAAGAGCCCATGAAAAAGGTGCTCTACCACACTGATGGAGAGAAGGCCGGTATGAGTTGAGGACCCTCTCATACAATTCGATGGACGATAAATGTTTACCATGGTCATTTAATAGTCAAAATCTATTTTCCTGGCTGCAAATCAGATCACTAAATATCTACTCCCTCTGTCCCACAATATAAGACGTTTTTGCAAGCTAACATAGTTTGCAAAAACGTCTTATATTGTAGGACGGAGGGAGTAGTATGAAGAATTTATCAAGCCCGCTATGGATTATAGTAAATTATCCCCCTTCACTATTGAATTATTGATGCCATAGTCGACTGTTGGCAGTTTCATGCCATATATCGGTAAAACGTAGTAGTATTTGTTTAATTACTCAGTGTATGGATATGTATATAATTAAATGGCAGTTAAGGGCTTCAGTTATGTACAAGGCCATGTAAAATGCATTTATGACATACTAAGAGGTTGGGTGTCTGGTAACTGTTATTCAGAATATTGCATAGTTGTAAGTTGCATGCCATAACACAAACGCACAATAAAAGGGAAGTTAATCGACACATAATCTAAAGCGGTAATTCAGTATCATAAAGGTCATAACAGAACAACAAAGCTTCCTATGTGTTCCCTAGCCGGGAACCTCTAGGAATCAGACTATTGGTTCCTTGCTTCCTATCAGATTACTCTAGCACCGTACGATGGATTTCATCTGGATCATGTGATGGGCTCGTAAAAAATGGGTTGGGCAGTTAGTACTTCCCTCAATTAGGGTCACAGTTACAGGACGTACGGAGAAACATTGAAGCATCCAGGTTTTTAGGAAACTAAACCCTGATTTCTAGGGTATAAATCCCATAAATCGCGTTTTGTTTCTGGTAACAAATCACTCGCCGGTTCTTTTGATGGAAGCATTTTTCAGCGACAGAAGCAAGGCAGGTAGACTAAGGAAACACTTCTCACTTACCATGGAAGCATCATATAGGTTCTCAAATACGTATTGGAAACAATATTCATGTGTCACTAATATTACCATACGTGTAACAAATTCCATGTGACCTTTAGCTGTTTCATACATAGCATATAAAGCTTCATTGCTCTGTCATTTGATGCTTTGGTACGAAAAACACAAATGACCCATGCTTCCTTACATGTTTAATAAAGCTTCATGGCTTATCATTCGATGCTTCGGCACCAAAAAGGTAACCAAAACTTTGTTCAATAGTGTACAAGAATATTGATTTTGTGAAAGTTGCATCATACATTACAGAAGCATTGCTCTTATGCGTAAGAAGCAAAATAGAGCAATGTTGGATACAACATTGATAGACAACTGAATTACGGGTGAAAAGCATACCACCTACATATAGGTTTTGACCAAAGGAAATTATGCTTCGAAAAGAGTGGAAGTTTGTTTCCAACGGCAATCACTTGTATTTCCAATGTAAAGAAAAAATGATTCGCGTGTGGTGAGATAGCATGGCAGCCTTCAACAAGGCCACATGCAAGAACGCCGGAGCACGGCCGCCGTTGCACGGCCGCCGTTGCACGCACAATAGAGTCGCCACCACACAGCCACGTTGAAAAGGGACCTCATGAGTCTATAGCCTGCAGACACGACTACAGGTTCAACGAGTAGAGCATTGGCCATACTACCACGAGCAACAACTAGCACGTCAACGAGTAGTAGCAGAGAAAACAAGGTCTGCACGTCGGCAAGATTGTAGTAACACACCGGCCAGATCGAAGATGCAGCGAGACGAATGGATCACAAGGAGCGTTGTGGGGGCATGAGTTGTGTGTCTGCCAAGACGTGATCGGCCATCTAGCCGACGTGGAGTGTGCATTCTTGCCGAAGGATTTGTTGGCCGATGTAGATCCGGTGATGTGATGACGAGAGCGAGGTTGAAGCTAGGAGGATTGACGACGGGTGCGGCACGGAGGGCGGCAAGGTGGTTAATTAGGGTTTGATGGTGCATGTGAGGATGGTTCGGGGGGATTATATAGTCCATCCAGCTACCGTTGGATGCATCGCTCCAAACTATTGGCGAGATGCTGGTCTGGTGAAAACCAATTATCAAACATCTGACATGAAGAGTTTCCCTAGCTTATTCTACCCAACTTAATTTGAGCGGACTGCATGTGCACAAGCACATAAACACACTATCCAACTTAAAATTTTGAAGAGACAAAATTTGGTCACGGACATAGAAAACTTGAGTTTTACTGCGGAGAATTGTCATCCCTAATAACCAGTTGATCTATCATTTTGTAAAATTCAAACAACACAGCAAAGATGATGTGTTAAAATGTCCTTTCAAGTTTCAATGTGTTAATTTCTTACTGAGCTGGCTATCCAGCTTATCCCCGAAGTGAACAGCAAAAATCATTTGCTTTCTTCACCATGGTTCAAACAACACGGCAACTAAAACGTCCCAAGCAGTTCTCCGTTTCGCGACATTAATCTCCCCCCGAGGAACAACAACAGATATAAGGCACCGAGACGAGCCAACCAATACCACAAATGATAGCCGCAAAAATAATCCAGAAAACTCAGGATCAGAGGGAGGAGATGAGCTAGGGGGAGAGCCTCACGCTTGATGACTTTGTCGGACCCCTTGATGGTGTAGGACTCGAGGATCTTCTTGGGTGGACGCGCCTTAGCCATGGGCGCGGCGGGACGGGGACGGCGACGGCGAGAGGCGTAAGGAGCGGGCAGCAGGGAGCGAATAGCTAGGGTTTGGAGAAGAATGGGGAAATTTCATGTTGTCTACTGCCCCTCCAAACAGAGCCTCGGCCTTTTTGGTTCGAAAACGCCGAGGCGCTCTTTTTTACCGCCTCTGTCGCGTTTTCCTCTCGTGCGCTACCACTTGGTTCGTGCAGTGAAAAATCGCTTGGTAAAACATTCGCGGTAAAATATTGCCGCCCAGTGAGCAGATGGAAACGCTTTGGATGGTCGGAATGAAGCTGGACGGATTGGCTCTGGGACTCTTCTTTTTAGGGAAAGATTGCAATTATATTAACAAAATCATCACCATCATTACAATTAGCACCAGCAATTTCAGATCTGGAGGTAGTTGGCCCAAAAAGACCGCTCCCCTACCACTGATCTGAGTTTGCTTGGCTAGTTCATGAGCACATTTGTTGCCCTCTCTCCCTATCTTTCAAAAAATAATGTCTAATCTAACATGCAGCAGCTCCCTAATCACTATATAGTGCTCTCTCCAAGCAACTAAAGGGGTTGCAGGTGACAAAATGTTTGAAATGACCGCCGCGCAATCAGATTCAACGATGATCTTTTCATTTCCCAAGTTCAGAGAAGCCTTCAGCCCAGTGACACACGCACAAGCTTCAGCCTCTTCGACACTCGCACAAGCATGGAGTTTTACGCTCTCAGCTCTTACCAGCCTGCCCATATAATCTCTTATAATGTACCCAACACTAGATTCTCCCGAACTGGCTACAAATGCAGCATCCGTGTTAACTTTGAGCCATCCCACCGGAGGTTTGGTCCAACTAGACTTTTCTGCCATACTCGGTCCAGGTTTGTTCAACACTGACATATGGCACTTCAGGGGGGCAGTAGCATCAATCGGCTTCTTTCCCTTATCATCGGTAGCGAGGCACTCACCCGAAAGAGTCAGAACGTACTTTTACAGGAATCTAACCGAGTCAATAATGGAGTGTTTCCCTTGGTCGTGGACCACGTCATTTCGAAGGAACCAAGCACGCCAGAAGAGAAGGAGAACCAAATCCCGTTGCCTTGGTTTGATTTTTGCAAGGAGTATTAGAAGCCAGTCCGGCCCATTGTAAATAAAAACCCTTTCCTCCGAAAGATCCCACACTCCACGCATTTGATCATGCAAGGCACGGGCTTTGGTGCACTCCACCACAGCATGAAAACTATTTTCATTCACCATTCCACAAATATTGCACGTCATATCTATCTCCAGATTCCTTTTGCATTTGTTCTGCTTAGTGACAAGGTTATCAGAGGCCAGTCTCCAACCAAAAGACCGAACCTTGTTTGGGACGTCAGCCTTCCACACCAATTTCCACGTATTCCTGTCCCCCTTAGGAGCAGAGTTGCTACCCGTCTGGTTGTCATTGCAGTGCTTCAAATTATATGCCATCTTGTACGCACTACGGACCGAGAAATGTCCGGACGATTCATAGTGCCAAGCCGGAGCATCCTCCATCTCGTGACTAGGGATCTTTATCTTCAAGATCACCTCCATCATTTGGCCAAAAAACCTCTCTCACCAACTCATCATTCCATTCCTTACTCTCCGGTAAGAAGAGATCACACACTCTACGAGTCCTGGACTGTAACCTGCTACCAAGAATTTTTAGGGACGGTTCAGTAGGGATCCAATTATCCCTCCAAATACGGATGGATTTGCCATTTCCAATCCTCCAGATTACACCTTGCCTCAATAGCTCCAAACCAAATTCGATCCCCCTCCACACTTGTGATGCTTCACCAAAAAACATTGTATCAAGGACATTGCCGTTAGGGTAGTACCTTGCTTTGAAGAGGCGAGCACATAAACTCTCCGGCGACTGGATTAATCTCCAAGCATGTCGCGCTAAGAGAGCCTGGTTGAAGCAACAAGAGTCACGGAAACCCATTCCTCCCTGGGTTTTTGGTTTGATCATGCAATCCCAAGAGGCCCAATGAACCCTCCTCTGTCCTTGCTCCCCCCCCCCCCCCCCCCCCCACCAGAAGAATTGCCTAATGAGTTTCATATAATCTTCATGAAAACTCATCGGCATCTTAAACACACTCATCGTGTAAGTGGGGAGTGCCTGAGCAACAGATTTGATGAGAACCTCTTTTGCAATCATGGCCATATATTTTTCATTCCAGTCCGAGAGCATTTTGCTGAATCTATCGTTGATAGGCTGAAACTTCTCCGCCTTCATCCGCCCTTCCGGCGTGGGGAGTCCTAAATATTTCTCCTCAAAAGCACAATTTTGGACACCCGGACACTCTTCACTTTTTCCAACCTAGCTTCAGGGCACTCCGAATTGAAAAGGAGCTCAAGGTTGACTAGTTGGCCCGTGCTCCTAACAAACTCCTGGATCACCCTTTTTACCACTGAAGCTTGTTGACTATTTGCTTCAAAAATAGAGTAATATCATCAACAGAAAATAAGTGGGATATCCCCGGGGCAGAACGAGCAATCTTCAGCTCTCCGAGTTCCCCCTTTCTTACCGCATTCTTTAGCAATCTAGAAAGCCCATCAGCTACAAAGAGGAACAGGTAGGGAGAAAGAGGATCACCCTGGCGTAAACCTCTCGCAGGGGAGAACTCTTCCGAAAGCTCCCCATTAACTCTTATGGCATAACGGACCGAAGTGACACAAACCATGACCCAACAAACCCATCTTGGGTTGAAACCAACTTGATGAGCATACCCTTTAAATACTTCCAGTCCACACGGTCATAAGCTTTTGATAGATCCATCTTGAAAGCGCAAAAACAGTCACTGGAATTTCTCCCTCTCTGGATGGCGTGGAAGCATTCAAACGCGATAAGAGTGTTATCACTAATGAGCCTTCCTAGGATGAAAGCGCTCTGTTCAATGCCAATAAGATTGTCCAGAAGTGGTCTCAATCGGTTCACGATGCACTTCGACACAACTTTGTAAATAACATTACATAAAGAGATAGGCCAAAAATCTTTTAACTCCAACGCTTGGTTAGACTTGGGGATGAGAACAATAGTAGTGGTATTCAACTCACTCGGCATGACACCTTCTGAAAAGAAATGCATAACAGCCCCAACCACCTCTTCCTTTAGGACATCCCAGTTTCGTTGGAAAAAGCGCGCAGGGAAACCGTCCGGCCCCGGAGATTTTAGCAGGCCAATCTGAAAGAGGGCGTCGCTGATCTCTTTTACCGTAAACTCTTCCATTAATTTATCATTCATCTCATTTGTAACCAAAGTCTCAATATGGTTCAGCAGACCCGCTGGGTTGACATTTGGGTCTTCTGTGAACAGATCACAGAAAAATGTCTTTGCCATCTCTTTGATTTCTTCTTCATTGTTCGTGATTTGACCACTAGACTTTCGAAGTTTTTTGATTTTGTTTTTTCTGGCACGCCACGAGGCCCTTCGCTGAAAATATTTGGTGTTTTGGTCGCCCTCGCGAAGCCAAGTAACTCTGCTCCTCTGAAGGTAGAGAAGCTCTTCCCGCAATAATAATTAATCCATTTTAGCTGATATGATATTTATTTCTTGCTCATTTGAGTTATAGTCCTTCAACAGATCCGCTAGTTTTCCTCTACATTTGGCTATTTCTTTTGTAATAGAACCAACAGATTGGTTGCTCCAGGATTTGAGCACTTCCATGACGCAATCCACCTTCTCTGTTAGGTGCTTGAGATCACGAACAGGTGCATGATGTTTCCAGGCATTCTCAATAATTTCGCCTAAGGCCTCTTCTCTCTCCCACATCACTTCATAGCGACCTTTTTTCTTTTTTCTTTTCCTAATTTGCAACTTCTCCAGAGAGAGTACAAGAGGACAGTGGTCAGATCTCGGCGACACAAGATGTTTAACACTTGCATCAGAGAAAATGTCTTGCCAGTCTGGCGAAGCAACAGCTCTATCCAACCGCACTCGAACATTTTTATCCCCCGACTGGTTGTTATTATACGTCCAGCCCACTCCTTTAAACCCAAGGTCGTGTAAATTACATTTCGACAAAACATCCCTAAAAGCTTTCATCTGGGGTTCACTTCTTTTCTTCCTAGAAAAATGTTCGCTTTGCCACATAGACTCGTTAAAGTTGCCGATCATGAGCCAAGGATCATTAGTGTTAGGTTTGATGCGTCTCAACAGATCCCACATACAGTGCCGGTCCTGGGACCTAGGCTCACCATAGACAAAGGTTCCTCTCCATTTTATTTCACCAGGAACAGAAACTATTACATCGATATGATGGACTCCATAGTTTATTAACTCAACCTCTACGGAATCATACCATAAGAGGGCTAGACCTCCCCCCTCCCTTTCACCGTGACAATTAGACTATGCTTGACGCCAATTCTACGCCCCACACCCTCCACAAACTTCTTACCCTGTTTGGTTTCAAAGAGGAACACTACCTCTGGACAATGTTCACGCACAAGGCGTGTTAGTTCCTGAACTGTCCGGGGCCGCCCAAGTCCCCGACAGTTCCAAGCTAAGATTTTCATGGCTCCTGACGGGCGCTATCACTCGCGCCCGTCAGTTTACCGGCAGCCCCTGGGCCGGCAGCTTCCATACCACCATTCTCATCCTTGTTGAACTCTACCTCTACAGAGCCTGCTTCTCTAGGCTTTTTGTTACTCACAGAAACATCAGCACTAATGCTCTCAGGTTCTACATACAAAGTATCTTTGACTCTGTCCAGCCGCTTTCCGACAACAGAATCGGCGTCTCCTCCTTTGCCAGCAGACATGTCCCCCTTTTGACCTCTCTTTCTTAGATAGACTTTGTTCTTGACCATGCTTGGAGGGTCCATCCCTTTAGCGAACACCTGCTGATCAACATGACCCTCCATAGATTGCTTCGTACCATCGTCGGAGCCTCCCCCATCACTAGCCTTTGGAATGGGAATAGGAACCCGACTCACCGGAGGGGTAGATTCATCCGTCTCAAGAGTCTCCTTGTCTATTGCCTCGTGACCAGGCATTTGGCCCAATTCTTTTTCCTGAGTATGCACTCTGTCTCCTTCATTCTTTGTGTTGCGGGGGGTAGTTGTTGAAACCATGACAACATCAGCAGTGTAGGAAGCATCCGCCTTGTCATTTAACTTACTCACAGCAGCCGAGGCTCCTACCGGAGCACTAGCATAGCCATCACTCACACCCTTGCTGTTGTCCTTACCCTTCTGGTGGGCATCGGATTCCATCAATTCTCCCACTGATAGGCGAGCAACCTCTTCACTCACTTTATCGACTGTCCTCTGTAGCACAACCACATTTGGAGTGTGAACTTCAGAGTTGTTGGTTGGCTTAGGGGCACGCCAAAGAGAGTTTGCCGCCTGCGAGGGCTTTGGCTTCCCCATCTTATCAGCCAGGAACCAGACACGGGGGTCATCAAAGTGCGCGGGATGCACACTGATATCCTTGGAATACCTCAGTTTTTTCTCATCATTTGGAAGATCACATCGGGCTTCCATGTGCCCTAAGTAGCCGCAGAACAAACAGAACTTTGGAGGTCTTTTATAACGTAGAGAAACAACTACCTCTTCTCCAGTTATCTCATCAGCCAGGGTTATCTCCTTTAGGAGAGCAGAATACAGGGGAAGTTGCACTCTCGCTCGCAAGAATTTGTCGCAGATGTTGCCCCTCGCATGCTGATCAACTAGTAACGTCTTCCCCACATGCTCTCCCAGATTTTGCGCAAGCTCCTTTGTGAGGAGGTAAAAGGGGATACCTCGGAACTGCACCCATATCGGCACATGGGAGAACACCGCTGAAGCAGGGTCAGCCCCGGACTCTAGGCCGACCACCAAGAACGGGTCGCCCTTAAACTGCCATGGACCACCCCTGATGACACGTTGACGATCTCTATCTTCCGAGAATTCTAGTACGAATTTACGTCCTTCCTTAGCCGCCATCTGATGGTCGCCCAACGCCCCACGGACCTTCCAGACTCCTTTCATATGGTCAATCAACTAATAGGAGTTCACCAACAACACGGACAAAAAGAGACCAACATCCAAGAAACAAGTCTGAACCGCTTCGCGAGCACCCGAAATGTTCACGATCAAGGTTCTCTTCAGTGAGGGCAAGCTCCTTACCCGGTCGGCGGATGGCTTTACCGGCGTCCTGCGAAGCCAGGCACCCAGCGCCAAACAAGGGCCCCGGCGCAATCCCCCGCGGACGCGGACACCAACCCTGGAGTCACCGGCGAAGCCATCTTCTGGGGGCCTGCAGACGACTCACTCAGGCCAAAGATCGAACACCTAAAGTGCGTGGAGCAGAGGCTGGTGTGCCTTCCCAAGGAGAAGGATGGGGAACGCAGCACCTGCAGCCTCCTAAATAGCAGCTCATCCATGGGGCATTAAATGCCCCCATTATTCTCCAAAAAAAACTCCCAGAAGGTGGAGATGAAAAATCCTCCTCAAAATGAACGCTCTAGTTCATCATGGCCTAATAATTCAGGAAACGGAAGGGACTCTGATGGTGGATCACTACCTGGATCAGACGGCTCCTTGCCTCCTTCCTCGGGAGAGAGCAGTAACTTGCCCCTTCCGATCTTCACTCGTAACCTCAAGAACAAGAGGCGAAGCTTCAGTCTTTGTATTTCCTTCAGAGATTTTCTAAGACGACTTTGAGGTGTGGGGGAAAGGAAGTGGTCTGGTTGAGTCCGGGATTGTGGAGGGTTCTTGAGCTTAGATTTCGAAGGGTTGTGGGTTTCAGGGGCTATCCATCGATGATTCCGAGAGGAGAGGAAGAAATCGCCAATGGAGTCGCCCGTGGCGGGTTTCGGGAGGGGAACGGGCATCGTTTCCTCATCCGGCTCTGGGCCTCTGGTTGAACCCGCAGTGACCTAGCTAGCCACACACACAAAAAAGATGTTTAGAAGGGCAAAGACTAATCTTTACCTAATCTCTATCTCTACTCTCTACTCCCTACCTAATAGTAAGAAAGTAAGGACTGTTTATGGTCGTCCGTCATTCAAATTACCCTCGAAGTTGGTTAAAATTACCCACCAACGCCATCTATAAGTCATAAAAAACGTTTCACACAGGAAAATCTTCTAACTGGGTCGGTCATGCAGGGACCTCTATACTACGCTCTGAGCATTGGGAGAAGATGCAACACACCTGTTTGGGTCCAGTCGGCTTAGCCCCAGCCGACTGGGTCATATTTTTGAAAATTTTCAAATTTGTATATTATTTCTGTAATTTATAAAAAAAAATGTATTATTTAAAAAAAATTAGCCGGCCCATGCGCGGGCGCCTGATTTTTTAGTTTCACTTTTCTTTCAGTTTCGTTTTGTTTTTATACTTTAAATAATTTAGAACTTCAATTTTTTTTGTCAAATTTTAAGAAATTGAGAATTCTGAAATAAAATATTCAAGAAAACATAAAATGTTTGTGAATTCAAAAACTGCTCGGGATTTTTGTAAAAATGTTCGCATATACAAAAACAATGTTTGCAATTTTGAAAAAATGTTCGTGAAATAAAAAATGTCCATGATTCTAAACAAAAGTCCGTGTATTAAAAATTATTAATGAAATTTAACAAAATATTTGCTAATTCAAAATATGTTCATGCATTTTAAAAAATGTCCTAAAATTTTAAAAACACTTCGTGTCTGTTTTTTAGTTTCGTTTTTTATTTTCAATTTTCTGTTCCGTTTTTTTTCTACATTAAATAATTTAGAACTTCAAAAAACTTTTGCAATTTAAGAAAACTGAGAATTTTAAAATAAAATGTTGAACAAAACATAAAATGTTTGTGAATTCAAAAAATGCACGATATTTTTGTAAAATTGTTCGCACATTCAGATAAATGTTCGCAATTTTAAAAACAATGTTGGTGAAAACAAAAAATCCATGATTTAAAAAAAGTCTGTGTATTATTTTTTTAATGCAATTGAACAAAATGTTTGCTAATTCAAAAATGTTCATGCATTTCAATAAATGTCTAATTTTTTTTAAAACAGTTCGTAAATTACAAATGAGTTTATTGATTCAGAAAATGTTTGTTGATTCAGAAAATGTTCATGCATTCAGAAAATGTTTGTTGATTCAGAAAATGTTCATGCATTTCAAAAAATGTTCGTGAATTTCAAAAAAATCCACCAGCTTCAAAAAATATGTTCGTCTGTTCTAGAATTGTTTGCCAATTCAAAAAAATACTTAGAAACTGTTTGCAATATAAAAAATGTTCACAATGTTTCAAAAATGTTTGTAAATTGTAAAAAATGTTCCCAAATTTGTAAAAATGTTCACAAATGATCGTAGGTATATAGTTAAACAGTAATATTTCTGAGTCTTTGTGACAATATACCGTGTGAATTTTGAAGAATTAACTTACGGGGTGGATCGGAATATTATAGTATGTTTTCTAAAAAAGTTTCTTGAAATTTAGAATAATTCTTTGAATTACCAAGGTTTTTAACAACCATGATATTTTTTCAAAAATGTGAGCATTGCTCCAACTTGTGAATAAATTTAAAAGAAGAAATATTTTCTTGCATTTGTGCACAAATTTTCAAAATCATACGATGAGATGTGAACATAATGTGGTCATCACCATTGGAGATTATGATTTTTTTCTTCCGTTACAACGCACGGGCCCTTTTGCTAGTTTTTACCTATTAATAAAAGACGGATGACTTCTGCCAGTACGTCATTAGCGATTTTGCAAAGAAAAAACTGACGATATATATATATTAAACCTGCAGTCCCTTTTTATGGACGACTCTGTCAACACGTGCACTCGCTCGTGGACGGAACGCGAAGGGCCATCAGCACGACCGCGGTTGTCCTGCTCGGCCGCCGCCAGATCGGCCTCCACCTCCTTCCGGAGCCGCTTCATCGCGTCCCGCACCGGTGCCGCCGTCCTCCCGAGCGCGCCCTTGGCGCCCTCCAGGGCCTCCAGCCCTTGCCTCCGCCTTGCGATCACCACGCCCACGCCGTCGCCGGCGACGTCACCGTTCTCGCGCAGCAGCCGCGCCGACCGCAGGCACACCTCGCCGCGGAAGTAGGCCACCTTGGCCTGCGCAGTTGTCGGCCACGGCTTGTCGACCTGGTGCAGCTCGGGCGCTGCCAAGGAGCGGTGCGTTGTATCCCGTCGGCCCTGCGTCTGTCCTCCTCCGTCGTCGCGCGGGCTCCGTGGCCAGCGCGAACAGACCCACCGCGCGCTGGGCGACCAGCGCCGTGTGTGTTCGGCGGCGGATCGTCCCGACGTCCCGCCACACGAAGCAAAGTCGGTGGCGTTCGGCCGCCTCGGTGAAGCGCGGGGCAATGGCGTCGAGCTTGCGGACATACTCGCGGAGGAGGTCACCACGCGCGGCCGCGACACCCTTCTTGTTCGAGTAGGTCTAGACAAGGTGGCTGCGGCAATGTATCAGGTTCCTCAGGTTGCCGTCCTCCTCCGAGGCCGAGGCGTCCTTCACGGCCATGGTGTCGAGCTCCGGGGTTTACCCCTGCTCCACAGAGAGAGAGAATGAGAGAAAGAAAGAAGGGGGCACAGCTCGGCGAGGCTTGCTCACCGGCGAGGTCGAGGCGACGCGGAATGGCGGAACGGCGGAACGGCACAGGAGCTCGCGCTCGCTCGCGAGGCTCGGCTGCGGCTCTCTGATGGCTCGAGTGGCTCATCGGAGTGGCGGACTGCGGCGCGGAGACGAGTAGAGGCAGGGAGACCCTGGCGATGGAGGCGAGCTGCTCGGAGACGAGGGAGCTCCTCGGGACTTCCTATGAACATCGAGGGAGAGAGAAGAGACAACAGAGAGAGAGACAGAAGAGGGACGCTGGGCACTGCACGCCTCTCTGTGAGCCTGTGAGTGTGACGGCGCTGGGGAAGATGGGGATCGGGAGGCTGAGGGATCTGGCTAGGGTTAGAGTAGTGGGGCGGCTGGGCCTTAGGGGGTTAGGTGGGCCGACCTGCGAGGTTACTCTTTTTTCGCGGGTGATGAGGCCGAAAAACTCGCCGTTCCCATCGTTGACTTGGGGGTTGCAGCTTTCCTAACCACAATTCCAGCACCGCCGCTTGGTGGTTGTAGCTTTTCTGCATCTCCTCGTCGACGGAGTAGAGCATCGTTCCAGCATCTCGTGCCCGCGGTTCTAGATTTTCTCGCGGCCGGTTCCAACAAATTTCACCATGGTTGAAGCTTTTCAGCAACTCTCCAGCATTGGGTCGGTCGAGCACCGTTGCAGCATCCCGTGACTATGGCTCCAGCTTGCTCGTGTCCGGTTCCAGCAATTTCCTGCCACAGTTGTAGCTACGACATCGTCCGGTTCCAGTGCGCGATCACCGTGTGTTCGGCATCCCGGCGAGTTCGTCCAGTTGCGATGGTTGTGAGTTCCAGCAAACCAGGACGCCGGATCCAACAATCCAGATCCCGGTTGCAACAAAATAACAAGGTGGTTGTAGCTCACAGTTGCCGCCAACCACACTTCACCGTCGCCCCTCCCCCCGTTTTGCAACATATGGTCGCCGGTGGAAGCTTTCACGTTGTCGTTTTCAACAACAACGTTGTGCCCCCGTCGCCGTCGCACTTCACCGTCGCCTCGTTGGATGTGGTTGCAGGCCGCACAACTGGAGGGAATGGAGCTGAGTGCCGCACCGGCGACGATGGTAGAAAGAGAGAGATGCGTTTTTGGGGAGAGAAAAAATGGGTGGAGGAGAGCGCCCCTTGCGTGTGAATAGATAAGGCAACGATTGAGCGGTGGGTGGGTCCAAGCGCGTAGCGCTGCGCGAGTGAGCGACCGATGATGGGGTCATATACTAGTGGTAGGGCCATGGACCTGACATCCAAGACCCACCTAGGGCCTCTCATGACCATTAAAGTCTAAGTATTACAGATGCATTCAGATGCATACACCGGATCCACTCAGACCCATGGAGTCACTTGGACGTCTTCCAGTCAGTCGGCCAGACACCAGCACTCGGACACAGAAGAGGCGTGGACGACGTGGGAGCCGCAACAGCCAAGGGACTTAACACCACACATGAAGTGCAGTCATGGCTACCGTTACGTGTAACTATTGTAGTTAGGGCTACCGTTTCTACTAACTCCCATAGTTGCTCACATTAATTACCCTTGTAATGACACACGGCGGGTCCTGGCGAACTCTATATAAGCCACCCCCAAGCTCTGTGACAAGGGTTCAGCACTCTCTGTAATCAGACACCCCCAGAGAAAACACAAAGCCTCCAGGCACGAGACGTAAGGTCTTTACCTCTCCGAGAGGGGCCCGAACTCGCTAAATCCGAGTGAGACACATGTGCCGTAGCTAGACTCCGCCCTCATTTGTACCCCTAGTCTTCATTGCCGGGCTCGATCCCTCGACAATTGGTGCCCACCGTGGGGCAGAGCGTCTAGCGATTTCGATGCGGGTGGAGATTTACCAGTCATCATGATTACTCTCGGCGGAGAGATTATGTTCGGTTCCCTCAGCTTCATCACTGACGACTCGGCGTGGCTGCAGGAAGCTCTGCTGGACACGGATGCGTTGTCCGCCCGCGGCACGGCGCATTTTCGTGCGTCTTCGTTCGGAGTCTTACTCTGGCAGTCGTTGGTTTCGTACCGCATGGCACCACTTCTTTTGGCTGGACGCAGTCGCAAGTGCTCTGGGCGCTCAGGGCTCCAACGTTGGATCAAACACACCGTGGCTCTCTAGACCATGGCCGAGCAGGTGGCTAGGATCGACTCCGATGATCCCACCCTTAACTTGTTTGCCTCCTTGCACGGAGACTCCTCCGACGAGTCCGAGTGCGAGAGCAGCGAACCGATGCAGAGATCTTGATGGCAGGAACCACTAGAGGTCCTTCTGGGTTCGACGAGGGGACTTCTCGCAGGCGCGGCGGCAACGGCCGCGGCGACAATGTTGACGACCCTTACATCTCCTAGCCTCTCACTCGGGAGCAGCGGGAGGAACTCAGGCAGAGGAACGAGCACACTCTGCTCACTCCTGTCACCAAGACGACCCCAGAGGCCATCGCCTTGGAAGCCGCGCGTCAAGCTACTCTGGCCAAGCGCGAGCGGCTTGAGCGGCTCCAGAAGTCTCTCGACAACCGCACGGCTCGGGAGAAACCAAGCTCCAGTCGTCATCGCAATCAGTTGTTCCCGGACGATCGCTCGTAGAATTACCATGTGATGCGCACTCCGCTGCAAAACTTGGCTGCGGTGACTTGGATTGCCGACTCCATTCAACCATCTGATTCGGTGGCAGGAGAAGGCATTCGGAAGATCCAGACCCTTATGAAGACGGCCCTAGAACAGAATTTGGCAGTGTCCTAGTCGCACAACCGAATACACAACAAGTCCGTTCGGGCGTACACGGTGTAGTTGGCTCATAGCCCGCTTGCGCCAAGGAGGCACCGGCATTCTCCTCCTTCGAGAGACCAGTATGGGGACCAAAGGCGCGACAACGGTCGTCGCTCTCGGACGCCCCCTTCGAGGGATGTCACCTACGGATGCCAGTCCTACGATGTGAGGCGGCCGTACGAGGATGACCGGAGACGTAGTCTCGCTTGGCGAAGGGGCTACGAGGATGAAGACTTCCGAGCACCCCCGCTCAATGCCAGATCCATCATCACTCAGGGCGTGGTCGACAGGGCCCGAGCTAGTAGAGAGTAGTCGAGTGGCCGTAGCGTTTCTGGCCTCGAGTGTTTCAGCACATACATTCGAGAGGTTGAGATTCCCTCCAACTATAGGTTGGCAACGGGGATAGGCAAATTCAACGACGAATCAAAGTCAGCGACTTGGTTGGAAGACTACCGAGTGGCCGTCCAGATCGGCAGCGACAACTATTTTGTCGCAATGAAGCACCTGCCCCTCATGCTGGAAGGATCAGCGAGGGCGTGGTTGAATCAGCTGCCTGCGGGTAGTATTTACACCTGGGAAGACCTAGCCCAAGTGTTCGTCAAGACGTTCGAAGGCACTTACAAGCACCCGGGCGGATTGACCGAATTGCAGCACTGTGTGCAGAAGAACAACGAGACTCTCTGTGAGTACATTCAGCGTTGGACCATCCTATATAACACGGTGGAAAACGTGACAGAGCACCAGGCTATCTGTGCCTTCAAAGCAGGCCTCGGGTACCGTGAGCTCATTCTGAAGTTTGGCCGGTGTGATGTTTTGTCCCTCAGTCGAGCAATGGAGATCGCCAGTCGGTACGCCAATGATGAGGAGGAAGACCGCCTGAGGAGTGGCAAGGGCCTCGTCATCGATACTCCTCACTCGGGTGGCAACACAGGAAAAAAGCAAAAGTGGAAAGTCGAGTCTGCTGGCAAGGCCGAAGCTACGGACATGTCCAGACAAGGCATGAGCAAGGGAAAGCAGAAGCAGAAGAAGATTGGGCAGCCAAGAAGAAGAGCGAGCCTAAGGGTGACATTCTGGACCAGCCCTGCCAAATCCACACCAAGAGGGATGAGGATGGCAATCTCATTCTGCCGAAGCACACCACTCAGGAGTGCCTTCTGCTCAAGTAGGAAATGCAAGAAGAGCCCTCCGGGAGCAAGGACAACGACGACGAAGAGGGGGAAAACGCCTCCGGGTACCCTAACGTTGAGAAAGTCCTCATGATTTTCGTAGACGTCGAGAGAAAGAGCCGTCTGAAGGTGAAAAACCAAGAGGTCAACATGGCAGTTCCGACTGTCGCCAAGTATTTGGATTGGGCCAAGACGCCCGTCACTTTCGATCAATCGGATCACCCAGCCCACATACCGAGCCCCGGGCGGCAGGCGCTGGTGGTAGATCCCGCGGTCAACGGGGTCCGACTATGCAAAGTCCTCATGGACGGAGGCAGCGGGCTCAACATCATCTATGCTGACACACTAAATGTGATGGACATCCCGTTGTCCCAACTAAGTAAGAGCAACATGCACTTTCACGGGGTCATCCCCGGAAAGAAGGCAAAGTCACTCGGTCAGATCGCCCTGAATGTTATGTTCGACGGCGAAAAGAATTACCAGAAGGAGCGACTAACCTTTCGAGGTGGTGGACTTCTGTAGTGCCTACCATGCCATCCTGGGTAGGCCTGCCTACGCACGTTTCATGGCCCGACCATGTTACGTGTATCTTAAACTCAAGATGCCAGGTCCGAAAGGCGTGATCACTGTCACGGGCAATCTGAGGATCACTGAGGAATACCTCCAGAAAGGCTCTCGGATCGCTGATGAATAGATAGCAGTCGCTGAGCTCAACGAGTACAAAAAGACGGTGGATGCTGCAGAGCTGCTCAGGTCAAAGAAGCTGGCTACGGAGTCCGCTTTGTAGTCGATCGGTGAGACAAAGCAAGTTCATGTCCATCCGTCAGATCCGACTGCGGCGGCGACCAACATCTCCACTACACTCGGTGAGAAATAGGAAGGCGAGCTCATCCAGTTCCTCCGTGAGAACTGGGACATCTTCGCATGGAAACCGTCTGACATGATGGGTGTTCCCAGGGAGCTGGCTGAGCATTGACTCCGTGTCGACCCCAAAGCTAAGCCTGTCAAAGAGCACCTTCGACGTTCCTCTCTACAGAAACGCAAGGGGATTGGCGAGGAGGTCGCTCGACTCCTAGCTGTTGAGTTCATCCGAGAGGTCTACCACTCCGAGTGGCTCGCCAACGCCGTCTTGGAGCCAAAGAAGGATAAATCACTCCAGATGTGTATCGACTTCAAGCACATCAATCGGGCTTGCCCGAAGGATCAATTTCCCTTACCTCGCATAGACCAAATAGTACTCTACTGCCGGATGCGAACGCCTATCGTTCCTGGATGCATTCTCCGGGTACCACCAGATCCGATTGTATGGCCCAGATGAAATAAAAACGGCCTTCATCAACTCATCCAGGTGTTTCTGCTATATCACTATGCCATTCGGTCTTAAAAATGCTAGAGCTACTTTCCAGCGCATGATCCAAAAATGCTTGCAAAAGCAGATCAGTCGGAACGTGGAGGCATACATGTATGACATCGTGGTCAAGTCTAGGCAAGGTTCTGACCTCCTGACTGACCTCGCCGAAACCTTCGCGAACCTACAACGCTTCAGAATAAAGCTCAACCCAGCCAAGTGCACTTTCGGGGTCCCTGCTGGCAAGTTACTCGGTTTCCTGGTTTCTGAACGCGGGATCAATGCTAACCCCGACAAGATCGGTGCAATTGTTTGAATGAAATAGCCATAGTTTCCACACCATGTGCAAAAGCTCACGGGTTGCCTTGCAGCCCTGAGCAGATTTATATCCAGACTCAGTGAAAAGGTGATGCCTCTGTACCGACTAATGAAAAATCAGACAAGTTCGAGTGGATGACCGAGGTGCAAGTTGCGTTCCAAGAACTTAAAGCTTTGCTTTCCACCCAGTCGGTGTTAGATGCTCCTGGCAGCCAAGAGCCTTTTCTCTTGTATATCGCAACCACAAATCAGGTGGTCAGCACCATGCTCACTGTGGAGCGGGAAGAGCAAGGAAAGGCATTCAAGATACAACACCCCATCTATTACATATCAGAGGTCCTAACCCCTTCCAAGCAAAGGTACCCACATTACCAGAAGCTGGTTTACAGTATTTATCTGACCGTGAAGAAGGTGGTTCACTACTTCCAAGACCACTCGGTCAGGTGATCAGTGACGCTCCCCTGTCACAGATCCTGAACAATAGAGACGCCATTGTCCGAGTGGCAAAATCGGCGATTGAGCTCCTTCCCTTGGAGATCAAGTTTGAAGCCAAGAAAGCAATCAAATATCGATCTCTAGTAGATTTTCTAGCTGAATGGATCGAACAAGAGTAGCCGGCCCCGAGCCTCGCCGGGCATTGGACCACGTTATTCGACGGATCCAAAATGCTCCATGGCTCGAGGGCCGGAGTGTTACTAGTCTCCCCCAGAGGAGACCAGATGAGCTATGTGCTCCAGATCCGCTTCGATTCGTCCAACAATGAGGTCGAGTACGAAGCCCTTCTGTTTGGGCTACGCATGGCTATCACATTCGTCGGTTGATGGTCTATGGCGACTCAGACCTCGTGGTGAACCAAGTGATGAAGGAATGGAACATTCAGAGTCCAGCAATGACAGGTTACTGCAATGCCATCAGTGTTGGGGAACGTTGCATGGGAAACAAAAAATTTCCTACGCACACGCAAGATCTATCCATGGTGATGAGCATCCATGAGAGGGAGAGTGGATCTACGTACCCTTGTAGATCGCTAAGCGGGAAGCGTTAAGAAACGCGGTTGATGTAGTCGAACGTCTTCGCGATCCAAATCGCAAGCCGTCCCGCGATCCAATCACGATCCGTCCCGATCTAGCGCCGACGGACGACACCTCCGCGTTCAGCACACGTACAGCTCGATGACGATCTCCGCCTTCTTCATCCAGCAAGAGGGGGACGGAGAGGTAGATGAGATCTCCAGCAGCACGATGGCGTGGTGGTGGTGATGGTGGAGTAATCCCGGCAGGGCTTCGCCTAAGCTCTACCGGAATCTATTTAGTGGAGGAACTAGAGAATAGAGAACTAGCACGTGGCCGTGGGTTTTGGGGCTCTATTCCTCTAGTATATATAGGAGGGGGAGGGAGGAGCAAGCCTCCCTAGGGTTTCCCCTAGGGGTCGGCCGAACCAGGGCAAGGAGGAGTCCAATCCTCTTCCTACTAGGAAGTGGATTCATATTAGGAAGGAGTCCTATTCCTTCCTATCTCCACCTTTTTTCCTCTTGGGCATATGGGCCTTTATGGGGTCGGTTCCCCAGCCCATTAGGGGATGGTGCGCCACCTCTTGGGCCCATGTGCCCCCCGGGGTGGGTGGGCCCCACCCGGTGGACCCCCGGAACCCATTCGTCACTCCCGGTACACTACCGGAAATACCCGAAACTTTTCCGGAACCCAAATACCACTTTCCTATATATAAATCTTTACCTCCGGACCATTCTGGAGCTTCTCGTGACGTTCGGGATCTCATCCGAGACTCCGAACAACCTTCGGTCACCAACACATATATCTCAATACTACCGAAACGTCACCGAACGTTAAGTGTGCAGACCCTGCGGGTTCGAGAACTATGTAGACATGACCGAGACACCTCTATGGTCAATAACCAATAGCGGGACCTGGATGCCCATATTGGTTCCTACATATTCTACGAAGATCTTTATCGGTTGAACCTCTATGTCAAGGATTCAGTTAATCCCGTATGTTGTTCCCTTTGTTCTTCGGTACGTTACTTGCCCGAGATTCGATCGTTGGTATCTCTATACCTAGTTCAATCTCGTTACCGGCAAGTCTCTTTACTCGTTCCGTAATACAAGATCTTGTGGCTAACTCTTTAGTCACTTTGCTTGCAAGGCTCATTGTGATGTTGTATTACCGAGTGGGCCCTGAGATACCTCTCCGTTATACGGAGTAACAAATCCCAGTCTCGATCCATGCCCACTCAATAGACACCCTCGGAGATACCTGTAGAGCATCTTTATAGTCACCCAGTTACGTTGCGATGTTTGATACACACAAGGTATTCCTCCGGTGTCAGTGAGTTGCATGATCTCATGGTCATAGGAACAGATACTTGACATGCAGAAAACTATAGCAATAAACTGACACGATCATATGCTACGTTCATAGTTTGGGTCTTGTCCATCACATCATTCTCCTAATGATGTGATCCCGTTATCAAATGACATCTCATGTCTATGGCTAGGGAACCTTAACCATCTTTGATCAATGAGCTAGTCTTGTAGAGGCTTACTAGGGACACTTTGTTGTCTATGTATCCACACATGTATTTGAGTTTCCAATCAATACAATTATAGCATGGATAATAAACGATTATCATGAACAAGGATATATAATAATAACCATTTTATTATTGCCTCTAGGGCATATTTCCAACAGTCTCCCACTTGCACTAGAGTCAATAATCTAGCTCACATCGCTATGTGATTTACATTGTTATGAATCTAACACCCAATGAGTTCTGGGGTTCGATCATGTTTTGCATGTGAGAGAGGTTTTAGTCAACGGTCTGCAACATTCAGATCTGTGTGTTCTTTGCAAATCTATATGTCATACTGCAGATGCTACCACACTCCGCTTGGAGCTATTCCAAATGGCTGCTCCACTATACGTATCCGGATTGCTACTCAGAGTCATCCGAATTGGTGTCAAAGCTTGCATCGACGTAACCCTTTACGACGAACTCTTTATCACCTCCATAATCGAGAAACATTTCCTTAGTCCTCTAGTTACAAAGGATAATTTTGACCGTTGTCCAGTGATCCACTCCTGGACCACTCTTGTACCCCTTGATAGACTCATGGCAAGGCACACACCAGGTGCGGTACACAGCATGGCATACTATACAGAGCCTATGGATAAGGCATAGGAGACGACCTTCGTCCTTTCTCTTTCTTCTGCCGTGATCGAGCTTTGAGTCTCACTCAACTCCACACCTTACAAGTCAGGCAAGAACTCTTTCTTTGACTGATTCATTTTGAACTCTTTCAAAATCTTGTCAAGGTATGTACTCATTGAAAGTCTCATCAGACGTCTTGATCTATTTCTATAGATCCTGATGCCCAATATTTAAGTAGCTTCATTTCAGGTCTTCCTTTGAAAAACTCCTTTCAAACAACCCTTTATGCTTTCCAGAAATTCTACATCATTTCCGATCAACAATATGTCATCCACATATACTTATCAGAAATTCTATAGTGCTCCCACTCACTTTATTGTAAATACAAGTTTCTCATAAACTTTGTATAGACCCAAAAACTTTGATCACCTTATCAAAGCGTATATTCCAACTCCGAGATGCTTGCTCCAGTCCATAGAAGGATCGCTGGAGCTTGCAAACATTTTAGCATCCTTAGAACTGACAAAACCTTCCGGTTGTATCACATACAACCTTTCCTCAAGGAAACCGTTAAGGAAACGATGTTTTGACATCTATCTGTCAAATTTCATAATCGAAATGCAGCAACTGCTAACATAATTCCAACAGACTTTTAGCATCGCTACGGGTGAGAAAGTCTCATCGTAGTCAACTTCTTGAACTTGTCGGAAACTTCTTTGTGACAAGTCGAGCTTTATAAATGGTGACATTTACCATTAGCATTTGTCTTCTTCTTAAAGGTCCATTTGTACTCAACGGCCTGCCGTTCGGGCAATTCTACCAAAGTCCATACTTGGTTCTCATACATGGATCCTATCTTGGATTTCATGGCTCCTAGCCATTTGTTGGAATCCTGGCCCACCATCGCTTCTTCATAGTCTGTAGGCTCATCGTTACCTAACAACATGATTTCTAAGACATGATTTACATACCACTCAGGGCAGTACGTGTCCTTCTCAACCTATGAGGTTTGGTAGTAACTTGATCCGAAGTTTCATGATCATCATCATTAGCTTCCTCTTCAATTTGGTGCAGGCTCCGCAGAAACATCTTTCTGCGCCGTGCTACCATCCAACTGAAGTGACGGTTCAATAACCTCATCAAGTTCTACTTTCCTCCCACTCAATTCTTTCGAGAGAAACTCTTTCTCGAGAAAGGACCCGTTTTAGCAACAAACACTTTGCGCTTGGATCTGAGATAGAAGGTATACCCAACTGTTACCTTAGGGTATTCTATGAAGATGCATTTGTCCGCTTTGGGTTCGAGCTCATCAGGTTGAAACCTTTTTCACATAAGCATCGCAGCCCCAAACATTAAGAAATGACAGCTTAGGTTTCTGCCAAACCATAATTCATACGGTGTCATCTCAACGGATTTAGATGGGTGCCCTATTAAAGTGAATGTAGTTGTCTCTAATGCATAACCCCAAAACGATAGTGGAAAAATGATAAGAGACATCATAGTACGTACCATATCCAATAGAGCATGACTACGACGTTCGGACACACCATCACACTATGGTGTTCCAGGTGGCGTGAGTTGTGAAACAATTTCCACACTGTCTTAAGTTGCATACCAAACTCGTAACTCAGATATTCACCTCTACGATCATATCGTAGACATTTTATCTTCTGGTCACGATGGTCTTCAACTTCACTCTGAAATTGCTTGAACTTTTCAAACGTTTCAGACTTGTGTTTCATTAAGTAAATATACCTATATCTACTCAAATCATTAGTGAAGGTAAGAAAATAACGATATCCACCGCACGCTTCAACACTCATTGGACCGCATACATCAACATGTATCATTTCCAATAAGTCACTTGCCCGCTCCATCATACCGGAAAACGGGGTCTTAGTCATCTTGCCCATGAGGCATGGTCCGCATGTCTCAACCGATACGAAATCGAGTGAGTCAAAAGATCCATCAGCATGGAGTTTCTTCATGCGCTTTACACCAATATGACCTTGGCGGCAGTGCCACAAGTATGTGGTACTATCATTATTAACTTTGCATCTTTTGGCATCAATATTATGAACATGTGTATTACTACAATCGAGATTCAATAAACCATTCTCATTGGGTGCATGACCTTTTAAGGTATTATTCATGTAAACAGAATAACCATTATTCTCTAACTTAAATGAATAACCGTATTGCAATAAACACGATCTAATCACGTTCATGCTCAACGCAAACACCAAATAACATTTATTTAGGTTCATCACTAATCTCGAAGGTAGAGAGAGTGTGCGATGGTGATCACATCAACCTTGGAAACACTTCCAACACACATCGTCACCTCGCCCTTAGCTAGTCTCTGTTTATTCCGTAGCTTTTATTTCGAGTTACCAACATTTAGCAACTGAACCGGTATCTAATACCCAGGTGCTTACTAGGAGTACTAGCAAGGTACACATGAATAAAACGTATATCAAATATACTTCTGTTGACGTTGCCAGCCTTCTTATCTACCAAGTATCTAGGGTTGTTCTGCTTCAGCGACCGTTCTCCTCATAATAGAAGCACTTAGTCTCAGATTTGGGTTCAACCTTGGGTTTCTTTACTGGAGCAGCAACTAGCTTGCCATCCATGAAGTTTCCCTCCTAGCCCTTGCCCTTCTCGAAACTAGTGGTTTTACTAACCATCAACACTTGATGCTCCTCCTTGATTTCTACCTTCGTGGTGTTAAACATCCCGAATAGCTCAGGGATCATTATTTCCATCCCTGGCATTTCATAGCTCATCACAAAGCTCTAGTAGCTTTCTGGCAGTGCTTGGAGAACTATATCAACCACTATCTTATCTGGAAGATCAACTCCCACTCGATTCAAGCGATTGTAGCACCCAGACAATCTGAGCACATGCTCACCAATTGAGCTATTCTCCTTCATCTTGCTGGCAAATAATCTTGTTGGAGGTCTCATACCTCTCAACACGGGCACGAGCCTGAGATCCCAATTTCAGCTCTTAGAACATCTCATATGTTCCGTGACGTTCAAAACGTTTTGGAGCCTCAATTCTAAGCCGTAATGCATGACGCATTGAACTATCAAGTAGTCATCAAAACGTGCTTGTCAGATGTTCACAACATCTACAGACGATGCTTGAGGGGGTGGCGCACCGAGCGGTGCATTAAGGACATAAGCCTTTCTGTGCAGCAATGAGGACAATCCTCAGATCACGGACCCAGTCCGCATTTTTGCTACCATCATCTTTCAATTCTATTTTCTCTAGGAACGTATAAAAAAACAGGAGAGCTACAGCGCGAGCTATTGATCTACAACATAATTTGTAAAGTCACTTTGACTATTGTTCAAGATAATGAGTTTAGTTAATCATATTACTTAAAAAACTCCCACTCAAATTGACATCCCTCTGATCATTCGAGTGTCACATGATCCAAATTCACCAACCCAAGTCCGATCATCACGTGATATGAGGTGGTTTCAATGGTGAACATCTTCATGTTGATCATATTTACTATATGACTCATGTTCGACCTTTCAGTCTCTTGTGTTCCGAGGCCATGTCTGTACATGCCAGGCTCGTCATGTTTAACCCAAGTGTTCCGCATGTGCAACACTGGCTTGCACCCATTGTATGCGAACGTAGAGTCTATCACACCCGATCATCACGTGGTGTCTCGAAACGACGAACTTTCGCAACAGTGCACACTCGGGGAGAACACAATTTTATCTTGAAATTTTAGTGAGGGATCACCTTATAATGCTACCGTCGTCCTAAGCAAAATAAGATGCATAAAAGGATTAACATCACATGCAAATCATAAGTGACATGATATGGCCATGAACTTGTGCTTTTGATCTCCATCTCCAAAGCACCAGCATGATCTCCATCGTCACCGGCATGACACCATGATCTCCATCATCTTGATCTCCATCAACGTGTCGCCATGAGGTTGTCACGCCAACTGTTGCTTGTACGACTATTGCTAACTCATAGCGATAAAGTAAAGCAAAAAACGGCGAAAATAAATTAAAGACAACCCTATGGCTCCTGCCGGTTGCCGTACTCATCGACATGCAAGTCGTGATATTCTATACAAAACATGATCATCTCATACATCACGTATATCTCATCATGTAATTGGCCATATCACATCACAACATACTCTGCAAAAACAAGTTAGACGTCCTCTAATTGTTGTTGCATGTTTTACGTGGCTGCTACGGGTATCTAGCAAGAACGATTCTTACCTACACAAAAACCACAACGGTGATACACAAATTGCTATTCAACCTTCTCAAGGACTGCCTTTGTCGAATCCGATCCAACTAAAGTGGGAGAGACAGACACCCGCCAGCCATCTTTATGCAACAAAGTCACATGTCAGTTGATGGAACCGGTCTCTCGTAAGCGTACGAGTAAGGTTGGTCCGGGCCGCTTCATCCCACAATACCGCTGAATCAAGAAAAGACCAAGGGAGGAAGCAATCTGAGCATCAATGCCCACAAACTCCTTTGTGTTCTACTCGTGATCTCATCTACGCATAGACCTAGCTCATGATGCCACTGTTGGGGAACGTTGCATGGGAAACAAAAAATTTCCTACGCACACGCAAGATCTATCCATGGTGATGAGCATCTACGAGAGGGAGAGTGGATCTACGTACCCTTGTAGATCGCTAAGCGGGAAGCGTTAAGAAACGCGGTTGATGTAGTCGAACGTCTTCGCGATCCAAATCGCAAGCCGTCCGGCGATCCAATCACGATCCATCCCGATCTAGCGCCGAACGGACGGCATCTCCGCGTTTAGCACACGTACAGCTCGATGACGATCTCCGCCTTCTTGATCCAACAAGAGGGGGCGGAGAGGTAGATGAGATCTCTAGCAGCACGACGGCGTGGTGGTGGTGATGGTGGAGTAATCCCGGCAGGGCTTCGCCTAAGCTCTACCGGAATCTATTTAGTGAAGGAACTAGAGAATAGAGAACTAGCACGTGGCCGTGGGTTTTGGGGCTCTATTCCTCTAGTATATATAGGAGGGGGAGGGAGGAGCAAGCCTCCCTAGGGTTTCCCCTAGGGGTCGGCCGAACCAGGGCAAGGAGGAGTCCAATCCTCTTCCTACTAGGAAGTGGATTCATATTAGGAAGGAGTCCTATTCCTTCCTATCTCCACCTTTTTTCCTCTTGGGCATATAGGCCTTTATGGGGTCGGTTCCCCAGCCCATTAGGGGCTGGTGCGCCACCTCTTGGGCCCATGTGGCCCCCGGGGTGGGTGGGCCCCACCCGGTGGACCCCCGGAACCCATTCGTCACTCCCGGTACACTACCGGAAATACCCGAAACTTTTCCGGAACCCAAATACCACTTTCCTATATATAATTCTTTACCTCCGGACCATTTCGGAGCTCCTCGTGATGTCCGGGATCTCATCCGGGACTCCGAACAACCTTCGTTCACCAACACATATATCTCAATACTACCGAAACGTCACCGAACGTTAAGTGTGCGGACCCTGCGGGTTCGAGAACTATGTAGACATGACCGAGACACCTCTACGGTCAATAACCAATAGCGGGACCTGGATGCCCATATTGGTTCCTACATATTCTACGAAGATCTTTATCGGTTGAACCTCTATGTCAAGGATTCAGTTAATCCCGTATGTTGTTCCCTTTGTTCTTCGGTATGTTACTTGCCCGAGATTCGATCATCGGTATCTCTATACCTAGTTCAATCTGGTTACCGGTAAGTCTCTTTACTCGTTCCGTAATACAAGATCATGTAGCTAACTCTTTAGTCACTTTGCTTGCAAGGCTCATTGTGATGTTGTATTACCGAGTGGGCCCTGAGATACCTCTCCGTCATACGGAGTAACAAATCCCAGTCTCGATCCATGCCCACTCAACAGACACCCTCGGAGATACCTGTAGAGCATCTTTATAGTCACCTAGTTACGTTGCGACGTTTGATACACGCAAGGTATTCTTCCGGTGTCAGTGAGTTGCATGATCTCATGGTCATAGGAAGAGATACTTGACATGCAAAAAACTATAGCAATAAACTGACACGATCATATGCTACGTTCATAGTTTGGGTCTTGTCCATCACATCATTCTCCTAATGATGTGATCCCGTTATCAAATGACATCTCATGTCTATGGCTAGGAAACCTTAACCATCTTTGATCAACGAGCTAGTCTTGTAGAGGCTTACTAGGGACACTTTGTTGTCTATGTATCCACACATGTATTTGACTTTCCAACCAATACAATTATAGCATGGCTAATAAACGATTATCATGAACAAGAAAATATAATAATATCCATTTTATTATTGCCTCTAGGGCATATTTCCAACAATCAGGAAGCTGGAGAAGAACTTCGAAGGTGATATAGGCGAAGTTTTCCCTGTCTTTCGATGAGATGGTGGCTATCGTTTTCGATGGAGTCGACTTTGACGATCCGACTACGAACGTGCGAAGACGTCGCGCCTTAGCAATCGCTAAACCAACCCCAAGAGGTTATTGACCACGCCGGAGCATGATCAACCTGACCACAAGGGTCTATTTCCTGCACGCAAACGAAGAACAAGCAAGAAAATGAAATTGCAATCTGGATATTGCGAATATAAGAGGAAGGCTTTATTGATGAAAGTGGGGTTCTGTGACGTCTTGGTCTGGTCGTAGAACGCAAATGAAGGACGCAAAGTTGCAGATATGGCGAACTTGTAATCTAATCAAAACCCAAGTCTAAAACAGCGCCCTAAGGGATGTATATATGGAGAAATAGAGGGGAATTTTGTGACCCCTTGGAGGAGGGGTCCGAAACCAACACTAACTCAGTTTCCCCACACACACGGACTCTAAAAACAACCTATAATGTAGTATTTTGAAATTACATGGGTCTGGCCCAAAAATAAGGTTACGCAACACCCATAATTGACTATGGAAGAAATTTATGAAGTGGCATCTTGTATATTTCGTCCAAGCCTTCAGGCTCTCATTATGGTGGCTTCAAAGTGAGAAAATCACCACTGGAATCTCCATTGTTCTCTCCCGCGTGCGCACCTTCTTCTCCATGCTTGTTCCCGCTCCAATGGCCATCCTTCTTGTCCATGCTAGGCCCTTCATTCATAAGTAAAACAAAAGTATCTAATTTAGGCAGCAGCATATGTTCATGAACATTGGAAAGATTTCCAAGAAACGAAAGTACCTGGTAATTCAATTGGCGTGCGCGTGCTCTAGTAATTGGTCCAGTATGTATAGCAACAGGGGTTGTGGGTGTAACAATGGCATTGATGTCCTCGTCATCCTCCCCTTCTTGAAATGAAGTCATCCTCGACGGAAGCTCATCTTCCTCACCCAAATAAGGCTTCAAATCTACAATGTTAAAAGTGGGACTAACCCCAAAATCTGCATGCAGCTCAAGTTTATATGCATTATCATTTATTTTCTCTAACACCTTAAAAGGACCATCAACACGTGGCATTAGCTTCGACTTGCGCAAATCAGGAAACCTATCATTATGCAAATGTAACCAAATAAGATCTCCAGGTGCAAAGACAACATGTTTTTTACCCTTATCTCCAGGAAGTTTATATTTAGCATTCATACACTCAATGTTTTCCTTAGTTAACTCATGCATCTTTACTATCAATTCAACAAGTTCTTTAGCATCAAAATTAACCTTCTTCGAAGATGGAAGAGGCAACAAATCAATAGGTGCACGAGGTAAGAAACCATACACAACTTCAAAAGGGCACATCTTAGCAGTAGAATGCAATGAACGATTATAAGCAAATTCAATATGAGGCAAGCATTCTTCCCACATTTTTCAAGTTATTCTTCAAAACAGCCCTAAGCATAGTAGACAATGATCTATTGATTACTTCAGTTTGTCCATCAGTTTGGGGGTGACATGTAGTACTAAAAAACAGTTTAGTCCCCAACTTAGCCCATAAACATCTCCAAAAGTGGCTAAGAAATTCAGCATCACGATCTGAAACAATTGTATTTGGCACACCATGCAAGCGAATAATTTCACGAAAGAACAAATCAGCAACATTAGCAGCATCATCACTTTTATGACATGGTATAAAGTGTGCCATTTTTGAAAATCTATCCACGACAACAAATATGCTATCCCTTCCCTTCTTTGTTTGAGGTAAATCTAAAACAAAATCCATAGAGATATCTTCCCAAGGAACACTAGGTACAGGCAAGGGCATATATAAACCATGAGGATTGAGTCATGACTTAGCTTTTTGACATGTAGTGCAGCGAGCAACAAAACGCTCAACATCTCGTCTCATCTTTGGCCAAAAGAAATGTGTAGCAAGTACGTCCTCCGTCTTCTTCACACCAAAGTGTCCCATTAATCCTCCTCCATGCGCCTCCTGCAACAACAAAAGACGAACGGAGCTAGCTGGAATGCATAGCTTGGTAGCACGGAACACAAATCCATCATTAATGATGAACTTGTTCCATGTCCTCCCTTCTTTACAATTCTGCAACACATCTTTAAATCCACCATCATGCACATATTCATCTTTGATGGTCTCCAAACCAAATATTTTAAAGTCAAGTTGTGAAAGCATAATATAACGATGAGACAATACATAAACAATAACATTTTCTTTACCCTTCTTGTGTTTAATGACATAAGGGAAAGTCTCAATGAATTCAACCCATTTAGCATGTCTACGGTTCAGTTTTGCTTGACCTTTAATATGTTTCAAAGATTCATGATCAGAATGTATAACAAATTCTTTGGGCCATAAATAATGTTGCCATGTTTCCAAAGTCCGAACAAGAGCATATAATTCCTTATCATAAGTAGAATAATTAAGACTAGGCCCACTCAATTTTTCAGAAAAGTACGCATCAGGTTTACCATCTTGTAATAACACACCTCCTAATCCAATTCCACTAGCATCTCATTCAAGCTCAAAAGTCTTATTAAAATAAGGAAGTTGGAGTAAAGGAGCATGTGTTAACTTATCTTTCAATGCCGTGAAGGCTTCTTCCTGTGCGGTACCCCAAACAAAAGGAACATCCTTCTTTGTAAGCTCATTGAGAGGTGCACCAATGGTGCTGAAATCCCTCACAAAACACCTATAGAAACCAGTGAGTCCAAGAAAACTCCTCACTTGTGTGACCGTTTTGGGCTGCGGCCAACTCTCAATAGCTTCAATCTTGGCTTTATCAACTTCAATTCCCTATGGAGTAACAACATAGCCAAGAAAAGATACTCGGTCGGTGCCAAAGGTGCACTTCCCAAGGTTACCGAACAAACGTGCATCACGTAGAGCAATAAAAATAGCACGCAAATGATCCAAGTGTTCGTCCAAAGATCTACTATAAATCAGTATATCATCAAAGTAGACTACCACAAATTTCCAATGAAAGGACGTAAAACCTCGTTCATTAATCTCATGAAAGTGCTAGGTGCATTAGTTAACCCAAAATGCATGACTAACCACTCATATAAACCAAACTTAGTTTTAAATGCGGTTTTCCATTCATCTCCCAATTTCATACGAATTTGATGGTATCCACTACGCAAATCAACTCTGGAGAAAATTGTAGAGCCACTTAACTCATCAAGCATATCATCTAGCCTAGGAATAGGATGACAATAATGAATAGTAATATTATTAATGCCTCTACAATCCACACACATGCGCGATGTACCATCCTTTTTTGGCACTAGAATAATAGGAACATCACAAGGACTAAGGGATTCATGTATATAACCTTTGTCGAGCAGCTCTTGTACTTGACACATAATCTCCTTCGTCTCCTCTGGATTGGTACGATGTGGTGCATGGTTGGGTAGCAATGCACTGCGAATTAAGTCAATGTGATGCTCAATCCCTTGAATAGGTGGTAATCCCGGTGGCACGTCTTGTGGAAAGACGTCAGCGAACTCCTGCAAAATGTTAGTGAAAGCGGGAGGCAAAGAGGGAGGCATGTCCTCGAATGAAAATAATACCTCTTTGCATACAAAGGCATAGCAAACAGATGTAGTAACATCCAAATCAGTAATATCAGATTTAGTGGCAAGTAAACAACCACTCTTCAATTTTATTTCAGATGCAACACTAGATGATTGTTTATTAGGCTTATTATGTTGCTCAAATTCCTTTGCCACAATCTGATTTTCACTCTCACTTTGCTTCTGTTTTTCTTTACTAGCTCTAGCAATGTCATCTTTCATAATATGTTCTGGAGACATAGGAAGCAAAGTTATATTTTTATCCTTATGAACAAGAGTATACTGATTTGTCCTACCATGGTGTACAATTTTTTTATCAAATTGCCATGGTCTACCAAGTAAAACGGAGCATGCTTGCATGGGTACCACATCACAATCAACATAATCAGAATATGTAGCAATGCTAAAGTGCACACGAACAGTACGTGTTACCTTAACCTTGCCACTGTTGTTGAACCATTGAATGTAATAAGGACGAGGATGTGGTCTGGTGGTTTGAGACAGCTTCTCCACCAACTCCATGCTAGGCAAGTTGTTGCAACTCCCTCCATCGATGATGACGCGAACAAAGTGCTCCTTCACAACTCCCTTTGTATGGAACAAGTTATGCCTCTGATTTTGCTCAGCTTGTGTAACCTGCACACTCAGAACACGTTGAGCAATTAAACTTTCATACCTGTCCGCGTAGTCAGCAGCCATGTAGTGTGTCTCTTGTTCGGTATCCTCGGCACCATGTTCTTCACTTGCAATAAGAGCCAAAGTTTCCTCATCATAATCACTAGTGGACGCATATCCACCATGCTCAGTAACAATCATCACACGCTTGGAAGGTTATTCTCTCGCATAGTGACATCCACCCTTGCAACGACGACAAATAACCTCATGTGTTTGCCCTGTAGATGCCATGGATGAAGAAGAGCTTTGTGCAGGACCCGAAGGTGTGCCCTTGCTAGAGGCTAGTGGCGGTGCCTGTTTCCTTGTATCTCTGTTGGAGTTGGCGGCTGAAGTAAGTGGTGCTGTAGTAGGACGTGTGGAAGTAGATGATGTACGTGGTGTCCATGATGAAGCTCGACCTGCAGAAAAATTAGTTCTCACCAATGCCTGTCGATCCTGCACTTCACGTTCAGCTTTGTAAGCTAGATGAAATAAACGAGTGATAGTGTTATACTCCTTATACTCTAGAATAGTCTGAATCTCTCTATTTAATCCACCCATAAAACGTGCAAGCATAGCTTCATTCTCCACAACAATACCACATCTAATCATGCCAGTTTGTAATTCCTGATAATATTCCTCTACAGAATTTTTTGCTTGTCTTAAACGCTACAAATTTTGAAGCAATTCACGTTGATAATATGGTGGAACCCAACGATTACGCATAGCATTTTTCAAAGCATCTCAAGTAGTAGGGATATTATCATGATGTATTCTACAATGTTCAGACCACTAAACACAAGCAAAACTAGTGAAAGCACAAACGGCAACAGCAACACGTCTATCCTCGGGAAATTGTAAGCATGTAAAACGTTGTTCTATTTCTAACTCCCAAGTAAGATATATATGAGGAACATATCTACCCTCAAATGTCGGAATATTCAATTTAAGTTTAGGGAGATGGTCATGATCCCGTACCCGAGGGGGTGGTGCAGCCCTACCGTTGCGATAGTAGCCATGTGGACGACCTGGTGCGTGTGGTGGTGGTTGGCCCTGAGGCTGATCAGGGGCAACCTCTCTCTCATCATCGTAATCACCATCATAATCCTCATTCTACTCAACGGTAGTAGCAGCAGCAACAACAGCCACCGAAGCTGCAGCAATAGCAATGGCACCAGAATTTTGGTCTTGGTCAATAGGCACACGTCGCGCTCGTCCCGCGAAATTTGGTCGTTGTTGGTGTTGTTGTTGTCGAGGTACGACAGGTACAATTGGTGGAGGTAGACGTGCAAGCACCTCATTGAATTTAGCATCAAGCTTGGCGTCAACCGTCTTCTCCAAACCATCTAGCTTCTCCATAGCCTCTCCAAGGCTCGTCACCAAGTCGTGCACCTGTTCACCCATCATTTGTTGAAATTTATCATGGAGCGCCTTGTTGGTCATACCCTCCCATTCGATCTCGTCGGCTTGTGATCCTGGCATGGTTAGCAGTAATAGGAACACACAAGAATACGAACCTACAGACTACTAGGAAGTGGTGGCGGTGGTGTGTCACAAATCCGTCAAGCAAATCTCAAGTTCTTACCAGTTCTTACCAATCAGCAGGTGGTGATCGGCAACCGTTGTAGTCAAAACTCTCAAAGCTTGGATAGAGCGATTGCCCGGTGGTGTCAAACACACGACGTAGATGTATGTGGAGCTGGGAAGTCTTATAATATGGTAGCAAAAAGGGTCAGCAATAATCAGTTCAGAGATGCAAAGTTGAAAACACGCTCAACAACAGTACCGTGCTGGTCCTAGGCTAGACCGTACTAGAGACGCGAGCCTAGAACAACAACAAAAGCACGAAGCTACACGTAATCATGGGAAGAGCACACTCTAAAAAAAATCACTTTTTTTGGCGCCTGTTTTTTTTGCGCTCTTTTTTTAGAAAATCACTGTAATGGCGAGTGTCTCAAAACTATTCTCAAAACGTACAAACATGATAGACACAAAAAAAATTGACTAATTTCTTTTTCGGGAGCGATTCGGGGCTGTGACGACCAAAAACTGTGACAAAAAATCACTATGACGGAGAGTGTCTCAAAACGCTTTGGAAAGCCTAAAAACAGGATACGGAAAAAATATTTTCACCCGCCGAAATTTTGGCCTAAAAACTGTCGGGGGGTCTCTAGACTTCTTTTCTGAAACCTGCTCAGGCAAGGAAACCTGAAACTAAAAACAAAGGGATTTCGAAATCAAACCTAATATGTGATGAACTCGGATTGGTGGCGGATCTGTGGTGGTATATATGGACACAGATTGATGGTGATGGTGGGTGGTGATATATGGCAAGGATGACAACGATGGTGGGTGATGGTATATGGCAGCGGTGATGATGGTGGTGGGTGATGGTATATGGCAGCGGTGAGGATGGTGGTGGGTGATGGTATATGGCAACGGTGAAGATGGTGGTGGGTGATGGTATATGGTAGCGGTGAAGATGTCCCTATCTTTCGATGAGATGGTGGCTATCATTTTTGGTGGAGTAGACTTTGACGATCCGACTACGAACGTGCGAAGACGTCACGCCTTAGCAATCGCTAAACCAACTCCGAGAGGTTATTGACCACGCCGGAGCACAATCAACCTGACCACGAGGGTCTATTTCCTGCACGCAAACGAAGAACAAGCAAGAAACTAAAATTGCAATATGGATATTGCGAATATAAGAGGAAAGCTTTATTGATGAAAGTGGGGTTCTGTTACGTCTTGGTCTGGTCGTAGAACACAAACGAAGGACGCGAAGTTGCAGCTATGGTGAACTTGTAATCTAAACAAAACCCAAGTCTAAAACGGTGCCCTAAGGGCTGTATATATGGGGAAATAGAGGGGAATTTCGTGACCCCTTGGAGGAGGGGTCCAAAAGCAACCCTAACTCAGTTTCCCCACACACACGAACTCTAAAAACAGCCTATAATGTAGTATTTTGAAATTACATGGGCCTGGCCCAAAAATAAGGTGGCGCAGCACCCATAATTTCCCATGGACGAAATTTATGAAGTGGCAGCACCGGAGAAGAGCGGGGCAGGGGTGGGGGTGCTCGCGCGGCCATGATGGTGAACGCGCGCGCGGCGGCGGGCAGTGCCGGGCTGAAATCGGGGACGGGCGGGCGCGCCAGGGAGCGCCCGATCGGGGCAGGCGGCGCAGGGCTCCTCCACTGCATGCGTGGCCCGGAACGGGCGGCGCCGGGACGAGGCGGGGGCGAGGCGGGTGGCGCCGGGGCGAGCCGGGGCGCCAGGGCGAGGCACGCCGTGGCCGGAGATGGACTCGCCGGGACGGGAGGAAAAAAGAAAAAAAGAAAAAAATGAGCTATGGTGGGATACAGTTTTATTTACGGGGTCTGTTCTGTCTGGGGCAATTTCGCACCGTAAAAACGGTTTACAGTGCCCCTTATACGCGTTTTTAAGGGTCAACTTTTACGGGGCCTGCTAGAGATGCTCTAACAATGGTATTGATGTCCTCATCAGAAGGTTTGGAGCTACATCACATTCCTCGAATCAAGAATCAGGCAGAAGATTATTTGGCCAAGATCTGTTCCACTCGGCGAGCCGTGCCGAAAGATGTGTTCCTAGAACACGTGCGCACCCCAACTATCAAAGAAGATCCTTTCACAGAGGAGCCCCCACAACCAGTCGGTCCATCAGATCCGACTGAGGTTGACGTCCCATCGGTGGTCGACCTAGTCCATGAAATACTGGTGATCGTCCCCGAGTGGACTCAACCCTACATAGCGTACTTGCTCCGGCAGGAGCTCCGTGAAGACAAAGTGGAAGCCCACCAGATCGTCCGTCGATCCAAGGCCTTCACCGTGATGGAAGATCGACTATACAAGAAGAGCACCACCGACGTCGTTCAATGTTGCATCTCCCAAAAGGAAGGGCTACAAGTCCTGCACGAGATCCACTCGGGAACCTGCGGACACCACGCGTCCTCTCGGACGTTGGTCGTCAAAGCTTTCCTAGCAGGTTTCTATTGGCCTCGTGCCAATGAAGCAGCGAGGGACATTGTGGAGCTATGCGTCGGGTGCCAGTTCTATGCGAATCAATCGCACAAGCCCGCATGCGCATTAAAGACGATCCCGCTCACCTGGTCGTTTGTAGTCTGGGGCCTCGACATGATCGGATCCCTATGGCAGGGTCGAGTGGTTTCACTCATCTGTTGGTGGCAGTGGACAAGTTCACCAAGTGGATAGAAGCAAAGCCGATAAAGAGCCTGGATTTGACGGGCACCATCAGGTTCGTCAAACAGATCATCTTCAGGTTTGGGGTACCCCATAGTATCATCACAGATAATGGGTCTAACTTTGACTTGGATGAATTCCGTGAATTTTGCTACACTCAAGGCACTCGCGTCAACTACGCCTCTGTGGCTCACCCGCGGTTGAACGGTCAAGCAGAGCGGGCGAATGGGATGATTCTGCAGGGATTGAATGTCACACCCTGTGTTGTACCACTTTGCTATGCTATGATTTTATAAAATTTGGACCCATTTAAAACTTTTTTGCTTTCTTGTGATGATTGACATGAGTGCTATTTGCTTGTGTTTAGTTCCTCCAAGATTCTTCTTCCCTCTAAAAATTCTCTTACCTGATACAAACTCTTGCACAATGATCATACCATGTATATAGGACCTAAAGCTATTTTTATCAAATATTATTTTTGCCAAAAATAATTTATTCAAATTAGGTTTTCAAAACCCCCTAAATTGAGATTTGTACTACAAGTCCTCAATTTGGGTGGATTGTTTTGCCCAAAAGACTTTATTTGGAACCTACCATATTTATATCTTCCCAAAACCACCAAATATTATTTTTAAGGTTTATTTTCCTATTTTATTTAAAGGCTTTTTCTTAAGGCCAGAAAAGGTCTTTTATAGGGGAAAATTATTTTTATGCTTTAAAAACATTTGAGAAAATTTAGGGAAACTCAGTGGACATATATTTTCCATATATAAGAGTTTCAACACATGGTCAAGTTCAAAATATTGGACAAAACCCTCCTGGACCCTTTCTGCATAATTCTTGTATTTGAAATATTTCGATAAGAAATATTCTCAAATAAATCCAGTAAATTTCCAACAAGTCACACATTCTATATGTGATGATCTTGCAAAGTTTCATCTCACCAAATATTTTGGTTCATCAAATTGCCCCAAAACCCTCTTTGTCCAGAACCAAACATGAACAACTTTGCATTGTCAAGTTTCTCCTATTGATCTCAAACTTTGTGGACATGCTCTAATACCCAAATGATGACACTACACCAAGTGGTGCATCAAGGAGATTAGTTTAGCATGGCTAGATCTACAGAAACCAGATTCTATTGATTTCTAGGGTTTACAAAGTTTACATTGCCAACTTTGCTCAAATGAGCTCAAACCTTGTGACCCATCTCATTTTTACCCACCATTCAATCCTGTTAATTCTCACAGTAAGTGGGTAAATATTTCTTGCCCAAACAACCATCAAATACCTTCTGGTTAAATGGTAAATCCACTGTTTTGACCACTTCTACTCCTCCCCTTCACTTCAACTTTTTACCACATCATCTAATGGTGGTCTTTTACCTCCAGTAAGAAAGCCATGGCCTCAGACCAATAATTGATGGGGTAAAACCCCAATTTTTACCCCTTGACAACAAGAATCTACCTCTCTCTCCACTCTTCTCCCATTCTGATGAACCACCAGGGCATCCAATGTTTCCCCCCGACTTGTTTTCTCCCCCTAGAACCCATAGACGCAGGTGGCTGCGCAGAAGATGCCAAAGACATGCCGTGGCATGCAAAGGTCGCGCTCCAGAGCGCTCTATAGTGCACACCCGCACTGTAGCGGCGCCCAACCCGAGTCTCCCGACCACCTCGGGCTCCTCCCACACGCCAACATGCTCTCCTCGACGTCCGCTGCACGGCCGTGTGTTAGGCCCCTCCTTCCTCTCTCTCCTCGGCACCTGCTACGCGCGCCCGACGCCGCCCACTCCAGCCACTCCCTGGCCACGCTGTTGGCCCGCCTCTGACCTCGCCCCGCTCTCCCTCTCACCTCCCTCGCCCGTGGACAAGTCCCACGAGCGCCGCAGACCTACTCCAGCCCCCTTCCATGGCCACCAGGGCCCCTCCGGAGGAACCCGTGAGCTCAGCCTATGGCGAGTCCCCGTCCTCCCTATAAAAGGCCTCCCCGCGCTTCCCTTTCGACCTCTCTCACCCTCGGCCACCCAAATCGAGCACCCGCACCGAGCAACCTGGAAATTTGATACCACTTGATAGAGGCGAAGTTGTCCCTTTCTTTCGATGAGATGGTGGCTATCATTTTTGGTGGAGTAGACTTTGATGATCCGACTACGAACGTGCGAAGACGTCATGCCTTAGCAATCGCTAAACCAACTCCGAGAGGTTATTGACCACGCCAGAGCACAATCAACCTGACCACGAGGGTCTATTTCCTGCACGCAAACGAAGAACAAGCAAGAAACTAAAATTGCAATATGGATATTGCGAATATAAGAGGAAAGCTTTATTGATGAAAGTGGGGTTCTATTACGTCTTGGTCTGGTCGTAGAACACAAACGAAGGACGCGAAGTTGCAGCTATGGTGAACTTGTAATCTAAACAAAACCCAAGTCTAAAACGGTGCCCTAAGGGCTGTATATATGGGGAAATAGAGGGGAATTTCGTGACCCCTTGGAGGAGGGGTCCAAAAGCAACCCTAACTCAGTTTCCCCACACACACGAACTCTAAAAACAGCCTATAATGTAGTATTTTGAAATTACATGGGCCTGGCCCAAAAATAAGGTGGCGCAGCACCCATAATTTCCCATGGACGAAATTTATGAAGTGGCAGCACCGGAGAAGAGTGGGGCAGGGGTGGGGGTGCTCGCGCGGCCATGATGGTGAACGCGCGCGCGGCGGCGGACAGTGCCGGGCTGAAATCGGGGACGGGCGGGCGCGCCAGGGAGCGCCCGGTCGGGGCGGGCGGCGCAGGGCTCCTCCACTGCATGCGTGGCCCGGAACGGGCGGCGCCGGGACGAGGCGGGGGCAAGGCGGGTGGCGCCGGGGCGAGCCGGGGCGCCAGGGCGAGGCACGCCGTGGCCGGAGATGGACTCGCCGGGACGGGAGGAAAAAAGAAAAAAAGAAAAAAATGAGCTATGGTGGGATACAGTTTTATTTACGGGGTCTGTTCTGTCTGGGGCAATTTCGCACCGTAAAAACGGTTTACAGTGCCCCTTATACGCGTTTTTAAGGGTCAACTTTTACGGGGCCTGCTAGAGATGCTCTAACAATGGTATTGATGTCCTCATCAGAAGGTTTGGAGCTACATCACATTCCTCGAATCAAGAATCAGGCAGAAGATTATTTGGCCAAGATCTGTTCCACTCGGCGAGCCGTGCCGAAAGATGTGTTCCTAGAACACGTGCGCACCCCAACTATCAAAGAAGATCCTTTCACAGAGGAGCCCCCACAACCAGTCGGTCCATCAGATCCGACTGAGGTTGACGTCCCATCGGTGGTCGACCTAGTCCATGAAATACTGGTGATCGTCCCCGAGTGGACTCAACCCTACATAGCGTACTTGCTCCGGCAGGAGCTCCGTGAAGACAAAGTGGAAGCCCACCAGATCGTCCGTCGATCCAAGGCCTTCACCGTGATGGAAGATCGACTATACAAGAAGAGCACCACCGACGTCGTTCAATGTTGCATCTCCCAAAAGGAAGGGCTACAAGTCCTGCACGAGATCCACTCGGGAACCTGCGGACACCACGCATCCTCTCGGACGTTGGTCGTCAAAGCTTTCCTAGCAGGTTTCTATTGGCCTCGTGCCAATGAAGCAGCGAGGGACATTGTGGAGCTATGCGTCGGGTGCCAGTTCTATGCGAATCAATCGCACAAGCCCGCATCCGCATTAAAGACGATCCCGCTCACCTGGTCGTTTGTAGTCTGGGGCCTCGACATGATCGGATCCCTATGGCAGGGTCGAGTGGTTTCACTCATCTGTTGGTGGCAGTGGACAAGTTCACCAAGTGGATAGAAGCAAAGCCGATAAAGAGCCTGGATTTGACGGGCACCATCAGGTTCGTCAAACAGATCATCTTCAGGTTTGGGGTACCCCATAGTATCATCACAGATAATGGGTCTAACTTTGACTTGGATGAATTCCGTGAATTTTGCTACACTCAAGGCACTCGCGTCAACTACGCCTCTGTGGCTCACCCGCGGTTGAACGGTCAAGCAGAGCGGGCGAATGGGATGATTCTGCAGGGATTGAATGTCACACCCTGTGTTGTACCACTTTGCTATGCTATGATTTTATAAAATTTGGACCCATTTAAAACTTTTTTGCTTTCTTGTGATGATTGACATGAGTGCTATTTGCTTGTGTTTAGTTCCTCCAAGATTCTTCTTCCCTCTAAAAATTCTCTTACCTGATACAAACTCTTGCACAATGATCATACCATGTATATAGGACCTAAAGCTATTTTTATCAAATATTATTTTTGCCAAAAATAATTTATTCAAATTAGGTTTTCAAAACCCCCTAAATTGAGATTTGTACTACAAGTCCTCAATTTGGGTGGATTGTTTTGCCCAAAAGACTTTATTTGGAACCTACCATATTTATATCTTCCCAAAACCACCAAATATTATTTTTAAGGTTTATTTTCCTATTTTATTTAAAGGCTTTTTCTTAAGGCCAGAAAAGGTCTTTTATAGGGGAAAATTATTTTTATGCTTTAAAAACATTTGAGAAAATTTAGGGAAACTCAGTGGACATATATTTTCCATATATAAGAGTTTCAACACATGGTCAAGTTCAAAATATTGGACAAAACCCTCCTGGACCCTTTCTGCATAATTCTTGTATTTGAAATATTTCGATAAGAAATATTCTCAAATAAATCCAGTAAATTTCCAACAAGTCACACATTCTATATGTGATGATCTTGCAAAGTTTCATCTCACCAAATATTTTGGTTCATCAAATTGCCCCAAAACCCTCTTTGTCCAGAACCAAACTTGAACAACTTTGCATTGTCAAGTTTCTCCTATTGATCTCAAACTTTGTGGACATGCTCTAATACCCAAATGATGACACTACACCAAGTGGTGCATCAAGGAGATTAGTTTAGCATGGCTAGATCTACAGAAACCAGATTCTATTGATTTCTAGGGTTTACAAAGTTTACATTGCCAACTTTGCTCAAATGAGCTCAAACCTTGTGACCCATCTCATTTTTACCCACCATTCAATCCTGTTAATTCTCACAGTAAGTGGGTAAATATTTCTTGCCCAAACAACCATCAAATACCTTCTGGTTAAATGGTAAATCCACTGTTTTGACCACTTCTACTCCTCCCCTTCACTTCAACTTTTTACCACATCATCTAATGGTGGTCTTTTACCTCCAGTAAGAAAGCCATGGCCTCAGACCAATAATTGATGGGGTAAAACCCCAATTTTTACCCCTTGACAACAAGAATCTACCTCTCTCTCCACTCTTCTCCCATTCTGATGAACCACCAGGGCATCCAATGTTTCCCCCCGACTTGTTTTCTCCCCCTAGAACCCATAGACGCAGGTGGCTGCGCAGAAGATGCCAAAGACATGCCGTGGCATGCAAAGGTCGCGCTCCAGAGCGCTCTATAGTGCACACCCGCACTGTAGCGGCGCCCAACCCGAGTCTCCCGACCACCTCGGGCTCCTCCCACACGCCAACATGCTCTCCTCGACGTCCGCTGCATGGCCGTGTGTTAGGCCCCTCCTTCCTCTCTCTCCTCGGCACCTGCTACGCGCGCCCGACGCCGCCCACTCCAGCCACTCCCTGGCCACGCTGTTGGCCCGCCTCTGACCTCGCCCCGCTCTCCTTCTCACCTCCCTCGCCCGTGGACAAGTCCCACGAGCGCCGCAGACCTACTCCAGCCCCCTTCCATGGCCACCAGGGCCCCTCCGGAGGAACCCGTGAGCTCAGCCTATGGCGAGTCCCCGTCCTCCCTATAAAAGGCCTCCCCGCGCTTCCCTTTCGACCTCTCTCACCCTCGGCCACCCAAATCGAGCACCCGCACCGAGCAACCTGGAAATTTGATACCACTTGATAGAGGCGAAGTTGTCCCTTTCTTTCGATGAGATGGTGGCTATCATTTTTGGTGGAGTAGACTTTGATGATCCGACTACGAACGTGCGAAGACGTCACGCCTTAGCAATCGCTAAACCAACTCCGAGAGGTTATTGACCACGCCGGAGCACAATCAACCTGACCACGAGGGTCTATTTCCTGCACGCAAACGAAGAACAAGCAAGAAACTAAAATTGCAATATGGATATTGCGAATATAAGAGGAAAGCTTTATTGATGAAAGTGGGGTTCTATTACGTCTTGGTCTGGTCGTAGAACACAAACGAAGGACGCGAAGTTGCAGCTATGGTGAACTTGTAATCTAAACAAAACCCAAGTCTAAAACGGTGCCCTAAGGGCAGTATATATGGGGAAATAGAGGGGAATTTCGTGACCCCTTGGAGGAGGGGTCCAAAAGCAACCCTAACTCAGTTTCCCCACACACACGAACTCTAAAAACAGCCTATAATGTAGTATTTTGAAATTACATGGGCCTGGCCCAAAAATAAGGTGGCGCAGCACCCATAATTTCCCATGGACGAAATTTATGAAGTGGCAGCACCGGAGAAGAGCGGGGCAGGGGTGGGGGTGCTCGCGCGGCCATGATGGTGAACGCGCGCGCGGCGGCGGACAGTGCCGGGCTGAAATCGGGGACGGGCGGGCGCGCCAGGGAGCGCCCGGTCGGGGCGGGCGGCGCAGGGCTCCTCCACTGCATGCGTGGCCCGGAACGGGCGGCGCCGGGACGAGGCGGGGGCAAGGCGGGTGGCGCCGGGGCGAGCCGGGGCGCCAGGGCGAGGCACGCCATGGCCGGAGATGGACTCGCCGGGACGGGAGGAAAAAAGAAAAAAAGAAAAAAATGAGCTATGGTGGGATACATTTTTATTTACGGGGTCTGTTCTGTCTGGGGCAATTTTGCACCGTAAAAACGGTTTACAGTGCCCCTTATACGCGTTTTTAAGGGTCAACTTTTACGGGGCATGCTAGAGATGCTCTAACAATGGTATTGATGTCCTCATCAGAAGGTTTGGAGCTACATCACATTCCTCGAATCAAGAATCAGGCAGAAGATTATTTGGCCAAGATCTGTTCCACTCGGCGAGCCGTGCCGAAAGATGTGTTCCTAGAACACGTGCGCACCCCAACTATCAAAGAAGATCCTTTCACAGAGGAGCCCCCACAACCAGTCGGTCCATCAGATCCGACTGAGGTTGACGTCCCATCGGTGGTCGACCTAGTCCATGAAATACTGGTGATCGTCCCCGAGTGGACTCAACCCTACATAGCGTACTTGCTCCGGCAGGAGCTCCGTGAAGACAAAGTGGAAGCCCACCAGATCGTCCGTCGATCCAAGGCCTTCACCGTGATGGAAGATCGACTATACAAGAAGAGCACCACCGACGTCGTTCAATGTTGCATCTCCCAAAAGGAAGGGCTACAAGTCCTGCACGAGATCCACTCGGGAACCTGCGGACACCACGCGTCCTCTCGGACGTTGGTCGTCAAAGCTTTCCTAGCAGGTTTCTATTGGCCTCGTGCCAATGAAGCAGCGAGGGACATTGTGGAGCTATGCGTCGGGTGCCAGTTCTATGCGAATCAATCGCACAAGCCCGCATCCGCATTAAAGACGATCCCGCTCACCTGGTCGTTTGTAGTCTGGGGCCTCGACATGATCGGATCCCTATGGCAGGGTCGAGTGGTTTCACTCATCTGTTGGTGGCAGTGGACAAGTTCACCAAGTGGATAGAAGCAAAGCCGATAAAGAGCCTGGATTTGACGGGCACCATCAGGTTCGTCAAACAGATCATCTTCAGGTTTGGGGTACCCCATAGTATCATCACAGATAATGGGTCTAACTTTGACTTGGATGAATTCCGTGAATTTTGCTACACTCAAGGCACTCGCGTCAACTACGCCTCTGTGGCTCACCCGCGGTTGAACGGTCAAGCAGAGCGGGCGAATGGGATGATTCTGCAGGGATTGAATGTCACACCCTGTGTTGTACCACTTTGCTATGCTATGATTTTATAAAATTTGGACCCATTTAAAACTTTTTTGCTTTCTTGTGATGATTGACATGAGTGCTATTTGCTTGTGTTTAGTTCCTCCAAGATTCTTCTTCCCTCTAAAAATTCTCTTACCTGATCCAAACTCTTGCACAATGATCATACCATGTATATAGGACCTAAAGCAATTTTTATCAAATATTATTTTTGCCAAAAATAATTTATTCAAATTAGGTTTTCAAAACCCCCTAAATTGAGATTTGTACTACAAGTCCTCAATTTGGGTGGATTGTTTTGCCCAAAAGACTTTATTTGGAACCTACCATATTTATAACTTCCCAAAACCACCAAATATTATTTTTAAGGTTTATTTTCCTATTTTATTTAAAGGCTTTTTCTTAAGGCTAGAAAAGGTCTTTTATAGGGGAAAATTATTTTTATGCTTTCAAAACATTTGAGAAAATTTAGGGAAACTCAGTGGACATATATTTTCCATATATAAGAGTTTCAACACATGGTCAAGTTCAAAATATTGGACAAAACCCTCCTGGACCCTTTCTGCATAATTCTTGTATTTGAAATATTTCGATAAGAAATATTCTCAAATAAATCCAGTAAATTTCCAACAAGTCACACATTCTATATGTGATGATCTTGCAAAGTTTCATCTCACCAAATATTTTGGTTCATCAAATTGCCCCAAAACCCTCTTTGTCCAGAACCAAACTTGAACAACTTTGCATTGTCAAGTTTCTCCTATTGATCTCAAACTTTGTGGACATGCTCTAATACCCAAATGATGACACTACACCAAGTGGTGCATCAAGGAGATTAGTTTAGCATGGCTAGATCTACAGAAACCAGATTCTATTGATTTCTAGGGTTTACAAAGTTTACATTGCCAACTTTGCTCAAATGAGCTCAAACCTTGTGACCCATCTCATTTTTACCCACCATTCAATCCTGTTAATTCTCACAGTAAGTGGGTAAATATTTCTTGCCCAAACAACCATCAAATACCTTCTGGTTAAATGGTAAATCCACTGTTTTGACCACTTCTACTCCTCCCCTTCACTTCAACTTTTTACCACATCATCTAATGGTGGTCTTTTACCTCCAGTAAGAAAGCCATGGCCTCAGACCAATAATTGATGGGGTAAAACCCCAATTTTTACCCCTTGACAACAAGAATCTACCTCTCTCTCCACTCTTCTCCCATTCTGATGAACTACCAGGGCATCCAATGTTTCCCCCCGACTTGTTTTCTCCCCCTAGAACCCATAGACGCAGGTGGCTGCGCAGAAGATGCCAAAGACATGCCGTGGCATGCAAAGGTCGCGCTCCAGAGCGCTCTATAGTGCACACCCGCACTGTAGCGGCGCCCAACCCGAGTCTCCCGACCACCTCGGGCTCCTCCCACACGCCAACATGCTCTCCTCGACGTCCGCTGCACGGCCGTGTGTTAGGCCCCTCCTTCCTCTCTCTCCTCGGCACCTGCTACGCGCGCCCGACGCCGCCCACTCCAGCCACTCCCTGGCCACTCTGTTGGCCCGCCTCTGACCTCGCCCCGCTCTCCCTCTCACCTCCCTCGCCCGTGGACAAATCGAGCACCCGCACCACCCACGCGAGCCCCGGGAGGCCCTGTGCCCCGCCGCCACGGGCCGCCGTCGATCTTGTGGTACAAGGCTTCTCCGGTGCTCCTTCTTCTTCCTTTGCACCCCCCTCGCCATGCTGGTTTGATTCCCCTTCTCCTCCTCGTTGTTTGCAGCTGGTAACGACCGGGGCATCCCCCTCCCAAGGCACCGCTGCCAGACTTCCACGTCGCTGACGTGGCTTGAGACTGCGTCGGTATTTCCCCAAAGAGGAAGGGATGATGCAGCACAACGACGGTAAGTATTTCCCTCAGTTATGAAACCAAGGTTATCGAACCAGTAGGAGGATCACCACCACCCAATAAACAGCACCTGCACACAAACAACAAATACTTGCAACCCGACGCGAAAGAGAGGTTGTCAATCTCTCTACGGTAATAAGATAGATTAGGTAGTGATAGATAGGAGAGACAGATCTCTAAAGAACACAAATAAAAAGAGTAAATATGCAGCAATATATTTTTTGGTTTTTGGTTTTGTAGATCTGAAAACAAAGATTGCAAAAACGTAGATCGGAAAGCAATATGATGGAAAAGTAGATCCGGGGGCCGTAGGGTTCACTAGTGGCTTCTCTCATGAGTATAGCGCACGGTGGGTGAACAAATTACTGTTGGGCAATTGATAGAAAACCGAATAGTCATGACGATATCCAAGGCGATAATCATTATATAGGCATCACGTCCAAGATAGATAGACCGACTCCTGCCTGCATCTACCTCTATTACTCCACACATCGACCGCTATCCAGCATGCATCTAGTGTATTAAGTTCATGGAAAAATGGAGTAATGCAATAAGAACGATGACATGATGTAGACAAGATCTATTCATGTAGGAATAGACCCCATCTTGTTATCCTTAATAGCAACGATACATGTGTGTCTTGCTGCCCCTTCTGTCACTGGGAAAGAACACCGCAAGATCGAACCCATCACAAAGCACCTCTTCCCATGGCAAGAAAAATCGATCTAGTCGGCCTAACTAAACCAAAGATTCGGAGAAGAAATATGAGGCTATAAGTAATCATGTATATAAGAGATCAAAGAAGACTCAAATAATATTCATGGATAGAAACTGATCATGAACTCAAAATTCATCGGATCCCAACAAACACACCGCAAAAGTTTACATCAAATAGATCTCCAAGAGACCATTGTATTGAGAATCATAAGAGAGAGAGAAGAAGCCATCTAGCTACTGCCTATGGACCCGTAGGTCTATGGTGGACTACTCGCGCATCATCGAAGAGGCACCTATGAGGAAGATGAACCCCTCCGTGATGGTGTTTAGATTGGATCTCGCGGTTCTGGAACTTGCGGCGGCTGGAATTGTGTTTCGTCGAGTCCCCTAGGGTTTTTGGAATATTTGGGAATTTATAAGCATCAGAGGCGGTGCGGAAGGGAGCCGAGGAGGGCACAACCCATCAGGGCCCCCCTGGCGCGCCCTGGTGGGTTGTGCTCTCCACAACCCACCTCTCCGGCAGTTGTTTGGCCCACTGGGTGTCTTCTGGTCCAGAAAAAATCTCCAAAAAGTTTCGTCGCGATTGGACTCCATTTGGTATTGATTTTCTGCGAAGTAAAAAACATGCAAAAACAGCAACTAGCACTTTAGCACTATGTCAATAGGTTAGTCCCAAAAAATGATATAAAGTTGTTATAAAATAATTGTAAAACATCCAAGAATGATAATATAACAGCATGGAACAAACAAAAATTATAGATACGTTGGAGACGTATCAGCATCCCCAAGCTTAATTCCTACTCGTCCTCGAGTAGGTAAATGATAAAAACATAATTTTTGATGTGGAATGCTGCCTAACATGTTCATCACATTCTTTTCTTTTGTATAGCATGGACATTTGGACTTGTAATGATTCAAAGCAATAGTCTAGTTTTAACATAATGACTTCAATACTCAAGCATGTCAACAAGCAACCATGTCTTTCAAAATATCAACACTAAAGAAAGTTATCCCTAGCCCATCATGCTCAATCATTGATCCATTCATGAAACACACTCAAATATTAGCTATGCCCAATGCTCAAGTACGATCATAGTGCCCCCTAGTTGGTGCTTATAAGAGAATATGGAGACTCAAAGCAAAAATAAAAATTGCATAAAGTAAAAGATAGGCCCTTCGCAGAGGGAAGTAGGGATTTGTAGAGGTGCGAGAGCTCAAGGTTTAAATTGAGAGAGAGAAAATATTTTGGGTGGCATGCTTTTCCTGTCAACGAAAACGACAAAGCAGTTCACAATACTTTCCATGCTAGATATATCCTGGGCGGTTCCCAAACAGAAAATAAAGTTTATTCCTTTTTCCACCAAACTTTCACTTTCCATGGCGGGCCGTATCCACGGTTGCCTTCCATACCAACACTTTCCAAGGAATTTATTATTTGACAACATAAAGTAAATATTTTTTTCTTTTTCATTTCGGGAATGGGCATCCCTATTACCGCCGCACTCTCGTGCAATGACAAGTGAATAAACACTCATCTTGAGAATAACACATCTAGCATGGAAAAATATTGGACACTCTCCACCGTTTCATGAGCGGTACGGGCACACAAAAGAGAAAATTTATTTTGAAAATTTAGAGATGGCACATACAAATTTGCTTGGAACGGCATGGAAATACCGCATATAGGTAGGTATGGTGGACTCATAAGGCAAAACTTGGTTTAAGGATTTTGGATGCACAAGTAGTATTTCTACTTAGTACAAATGGAGGCTAGCAAATAGATTGGGAAGCAACCAAACCAAGAAACGAAAATTCACATAAGTGAGCATTCAACTAACACCGAATAATGCACCACAAGTAGGATGTAACTTCATTGCATAACTATTGACTTTCGTGCATGCATAGGGAATCACAAACCTTAACACCAATATTCCTACTAAGCATAATTACTCACTATCATGACTCACATATTACTATCATCATGTTTCAAAACTATTACAAGGAATCAAGTTTAATTTGTCCAATGATCTTCATGAAAGTTTTTATTATATCCTCCTTGGATATCTATCACTTTGGGACTAGTTTCATATATTGCGATTCCTTTTTGGCAAGCTCAAACAAATTTAAGCGAAGCACATGAGCATAAAGATTCCATCTCTCAAAAAGGTATAAGTGAAGCATGAGAGGATTTCTACAAAATTTACTAACTCTCAAATTAATCTAAGTGAAGCATGAGAGTATTTCTACAAAAATTTCCAAGCACACCGTGCTCAAAAAGATATAAGTGAAGCACTAGAGCAATTCTAAAGCTCAAAAAGTTTAAGTGAAGCACATAGAGCAATTCTAACAAATCATAGCATGATTTTGGATTTCTCAAATAGGTATGTACAGCAAGTATACAAAGGAAAAACTAACAAAAAAGCAAGCAAAGATACAAGACGCTCCAAGCAAAACTCATGATATGTGACGAATAAAAATATAGCTCCAAGTAAAATACCGATGGTCGTTAGAAGAAAGAGGGGATGCCACTCGGGGGCATCCCCAAGCTTAGTTGCTTGTTTCTATTTGGGTATATATTGGGGGTGCGGTAGCATCCCCAAGCTTAGGCTCTTTTCACTCCTTATTCCTTCATCCATCGTGATCTCACCCAAAACTTGAAAAGTTCAATCACACAAAACTCAACAAAATCTTCGTGAGATCCGTTAGTATAATAAAGAAAATCACCACTTTAGGTACTGTTGCAAACCCATTCATATTTTATTATTGCATTATACCTACTGTATTTTAACTTTACCATGGCTCATACCCTTCAATATAACCCATAGATTCATCAAAACAAGCACACAACGCAACGAAAACAGAATCTGTCTTAAACAGAACAGTCTGTAGTAATCTGTACTCTACCCATACTTCTGTAACTCTAAAAATTCTGAAAAATTAGGACAACGTAAGGAATTTTTATATAAACACTGTGTTCAAATTTCAGCTCAAGATTACGTTCCAGAAAAAAATGAAAATTCATATACTGGACGCAAAGTTTCTGTTTCAGAATCAGCATCACTTCTACTCATCCTATGAATCATCCTAAAGGCTTTACTTGGCACAAACACTAAATAAACCATAAAAACACAATCATAACAGAGGCATAATTGTGTCAACACTCAAAAACAGAAAGGAAAAAGCAAAAAATTATTTATTCATTGGGTTGCCTCCCAACAAGCGCTATCGTTTTACGCCCCTAGCTAGGCATAACGCATAGATTCAAGTATTGTCATCCTTGGTTTTCAACTCTTCAATCACACAACTAGATTTATTTAAGGGTTTAGCATGCATTTTTTTGATGACAACACTCCTAGGAAGAAACCCGAAAAATTCATTCTTATAGACAGGGTCTCTTATGATTTCTACAAAGTCGGGATGAATACTAATTATTTTAAGATCCCCCTTGTGACTACTAGGTGTAGCAACTTTGTTCTTAGTGACTTGCGTAACCTTGCCAATTTTCACGGTTGTTTTTTCAATAGTTTTGATAGAAGAAAAATCTGAACCCAAATTACTAAAAATCTCTTCTATTTTATCAATCCGGTAAGGGCTCTCTTCTACCCTTTTGTTAACTATGATTTATTTTTCCTCAAGCAATTTAAGAGCATCTCCCATTTTATTAGCAAGATTATGCAACTTTTTATCTAGATCATGAAGATGTCCTTTAGTAATCATATTATTTTCAATAGCATCTAATCTCTCCATAACATGTTCAAGAGTCAAAGTTGTTTCATTGATCATGATAGGTGGTGATCCCACTAAACTTCCCAAAGCATTAAAAGCATCTAACGCAGGACACATCAAGAAATTCCCACCGGTAATCGTATCAAGGATGAATCTATACCAAGTGGTGATGCCCACATAAAAACTGCGAAGAAGAACAACGGTAGATTGCTTATGGATAGATCTATTATGAGCATTGCAAATCCTATACCAAGCATCTTTTAGGTTCTCCCCTCCCCTTTGCTTAAAATTAAGAACCTCATTATCAGGAGTACACACAATAAAGGAAGAACTAGCCATAATGACAAGGCAAGAGATCTGACAAGAAAAAGGCAAACGAAGAAGAGGGCGAATAAAATGGCAAATTGGTGAAGTGGGGGAGAGGAAAACGAGAGGCAAATGGCAAATAATGTAATTGCAAGGAGATGAGATTTGTGATTAGGAACCTGGTAGATGATGATGGAGTCCCCTCGGCGCCCACGATAGGCACGTAGAAGAGACCGCTTCCTCCCTAGCAACGGCGCCAGAAACTCCTTTGACGTGGCTTGAGACTGCGTCGGTATTTCCCCAAAGAGGAAGGGATGATGCAGCACAGCGACGGTAAGTATTTCCCTCAGTTATGAAACCAAGGTTATCGAACCAGTAGGAGGATCACCACCACCCAATAAGCAGCATCTGCACACAAACAACAAATACTTGCAACCCGACGTGAAAGAGAGGTTGTCAATCTCTCTACGGTAATAAGATAGATTAGGTAGTGATAGATAGGAGAGATATATCTATCAAGAACACAAATAAAAAGAGTAAATATGCAACAATATATTTTTGGGTTTTTGGTTTTGTAGATCTGAAAACAAAGATTGCAAAAATGTAGATCGGAAAGCAATATGATGGAAAAGTAGACCCGGGGGCCGTAAGGTTCACTAGTGTCTTCTCTCATGAGTATAGCGCACGGTGGGTGAACAAATTACTGTTGGGCAATTGATAGAAAATCGAATAGTCATGATGATATCCAAGGCGATGATCATTATATAGGCATCACGTCCAAGATAGATATACCGACTCCTGCCTGCATCTACCTCTATTACTCCACACATCGACCGCTATCCAGCATGCATCTAGTGTATTAAGTTCATGGAAAAACGGAGTAATGCAATAAGAACGATGACATGATGTAGACAAGATCTATTCATGTAGGAATAGACCCCATCTTGTTATCCTTAATAGCAACGATACATGCGTGTCTTGCTGCCCCTTCTGTCACTGGGAAAGAACACCGCAAGATCGAACCCATCACAAAGCACTTCTTCCCATGGCAAGAAAAATCGATCTAGTCGGCCTAACTAAACCAAAGATTCGGAGAAGAAATACGAGGCTATAAGTAATCATGCATATAAGAGATCAAAGAAGACTCAAATAATATTCATGGATAGAAACTTATCATGAACTCAAAATTCATCGGATCCCAACAAACACACCGCAAAAGTTTACATCAAATAGATCTCCAAGATACCATTGTATTGAGAATCATAAGAGAGAGAAGAAGCCATCTGGCTACTGCCTACGGACCCGTTGGTCTATGGTGGACTACTCACGCATCATCGAAGAGGCACCTATGAGGAAGATGAACCCCTCCATGATGGTGTTTAGATTGGATCTCGCGGTTCTGGAACTTGCGGCGGCTGGAATTGTGTTTTGTCGACTCCCCTAGGGTTTTTGGAATATTTGGCAATTTATAGGCATCAGAGGCGGTGCGGAAGGGGCCAAGGAGGGCACGACCCATCAGGGCACGCCGGGGCCCCCCTGGCGCGCCCTGGTGGGTTGTGCTCTCCACAGCCCACCTCTCCGGCAGTTGTTTGGCCCACTGGGTGTCTTCTGGTCCAGAAAAAATCTCCAAAAAGTTTTGTCGCGATTGGACTCCGTTTGGTATTGATTTTCTGCGAAGTAAAAAACAAGCAAAAACAGCAACTGGCACTTTGGCATTATGTCAATAGGTTAGTCCCAAAAAATGATATAAATTTGTTGTAAAATAATTGTAAAACATCCAAGAATGATAATATAACAGCATGGAACAAGCAAAAATTATAGATACGTTGGAGACGTATCAGTCGCCGGCAAAAAGTAGCTTCCCAGCGCCCCTCTCCACCACCATTCGACTGGCGGCGAGGCCCTGGGCACAACGGTGCCACCCCCGTCTCGATTTACCGTTGGAATCGTCACCGGTGAGGTCCTCTCCCCCCTGTCCCGAGGAAGGTGATGACAAGTGGGACCCACCTGTCATCCCCTGACCTCCCTCTCTCCCACTGACGACTTGGACCCAGTCGTCAGGTTTGAAACCCCCCCAGCCGCGCGCGCCACCTCGCGCCTGGGCCGTTTCTCTTTTGGGCCGACTCGGCTCTGTCCGTTTCGACCCATAGTGAATAGGAAGCTTTTTCTTTTTCTTTTCCAGTAAACTCCCAAAAATTCTACAAGACAAAATATTTGTCCAAATGACATGATCCCAACTCCACAAATCTTGTAATATCATGTACTGTTTAATGATGCCACTTGTGATTTTTTTGAATTTTTTTATGTACTGGTTTTATTTAAAACCTAGTTTTGAATATTTAAAACCACTGCTAAAATAATTTTCACACCCCTTTTCACTTCAAAACCAGAAACTAATATTTTTAGTTTTTAGTATAGTATTTTACAGAGTGGTGTGACATTTTAGAAGTGATTTATTTTCTCTGTTTTTGTCGTGCTCTTATTTTTGCCCGTTAATATTGTGACGATAGATTGCGTTGTTGACGAGGGAGTTGGACCAGAAGACTTTCAAGACCCCGAGGACTTTGTTGAGGCAGGCAAGCAGCCCCTTGACCATGTTCAAAGAAACCATTTTTATTGCATGGCATATAGCACTTTACTTTTGATATGTTGATCATGATGTTATTGTGACCACTGATACTCGTGATCTGCGTTGGATTTTTCGTGAAGAGGAATGGGTAATCGCAACACAAAGTGGGTAAGTATTTCCCTCAGTTATGAAACCAAGGTTTATCAAACCAATAGGAATACCAATCCTCAACCGTCTTCATCGGCTGCAGACAAAAGAACAAACAACTTGCACACAACGCCGGCAAGAGGGTCGTCAATCCCCTTGATCTCGTTATTTGCAAGCAAGTGAGTTGTGTAGATAATTGTAGATAATAGTAAAACGCAAAATAAAATAAAAGGTAATAAATAACGGCAAGGTAATGATAGCGTTTGTGAATTTATAAGTGAATAGACCCGGGGCCGTAGAGTTCTCTAGTGGCATCTCTTATAAGCAAAGCATACTGTGGGTAAACAAATTACTGTTGGGCAATTGAAAGAAAAGCGAATAATTATGCGATGTTCACGGCAATGACCATGTGTATATAGGCATCACGTCCATAAGCAAATAGACCGACTCCCGCCTGCACCTACTACTATTACTCCACTTCAAGAGCGCTTCTATGCTTGCCTCTCTACGTATTAAGTTCATAACAAACGGAGTAATGCTTGGAGAATAATGACATGATGTAGACAAAGAGTACTCAACTAATGTAAGTAAACCCCATCGTTTTATCCTTAGTAGCAACGACACAAATACGCAACTTGTCCCCTGCTGTCACTAGGATATAGAAACTCGTCAGGTTGAACCTACTACAACGCACCACTCCCACCGAAGAAATATCAATCTAGTTGGCCAAACTATCTCAATAGATCAGAGAGCATTATGAAGCTATGATTATCATGCAAATAAGAATCATAGTAATCAGGTTTGACTCAAATACTATTCATGAATAATCTGAACATAAACTCACAATTCATCGGATCCCAACAAACACACCATACAAAGGGATTACATCGGATAGATCAAGGCAAAGATGCGATGAACATTGTATTGAAGATCAAGAGAGAGAGAGAGAGATTGCCATCTAGGTACTACCTACGGACCCGTAGGTCTGTGGTGAACTACTCACACATCATCGTGAGGGCAGCAAGGTTGATGAAGAGCCCCTCCGTGATCGATCTCCCATCCGGCAGGGTGCCGGAACGGAGGTGTAGATGGCCTCCCATCGGAACAGAGACTTGCGGCGGCGAAAAAAGTGTTTCGGGAGCGCTTTTGGTGTTTCTAGGGTATTTGTGAATTTATAGGCCAGAGAACGACGTCGGGAGGCACTCCAGGGGCCCACCACATATCTGGCTAGGGTTTAGGGTTTAGGGTGCCCTCTCCTGGCCCTCCTCCAAAGCTTCTAGGTCTTGTATTTGTCCAGAAAAAATCACCAAAAAGTTTCGGGGCAATTGGACTCCGTATAGTATTGTAACTCTGAAAAGGCAAAAATACGCAGAAAACAGGAACTGGCACTAGACACTGGGTCAATAGGTTAGTGATCAAAAATATTATAAATTGGTAAATAAATACCCAAAAAGTATCCTAGAATGATAATATGTCAGCATGGAACAGTCAAAAATTATAAATACGTTGGAGACGTATCAGCATCCCCAAGCTTAATTCCTGCTCGTCCTCGAGTAGGTAAATGATAAAAACAGAATTTTTGATGTGACATGCTACCCATTATGTAATCTTGGGTGTGTATGCTTATTGAGAAATGATGAATTAACAAACAACAACATAGTAATATTTATAAGTATAAGAAAGAAAAGCATTAATTCTTCAAAGTATACGATCCTAAGAGAATGTTTACCCCTATTCATCTTTATTATATTAGCAAGGCATGACTCCGTCTTCACCACATAGATACAAATGTTAAGCACCACGGTGTCCAAGTCAGGCAATTGGATCGTACTTTTTCAATTATGCATCAACTTTTTATTCTTCACGCAGTACATGAGCGTGAACCATTGGACATAACATATGGGTGGAATAGAATATGGTGGTAGGTATCAAAGGGGTAAAAAGTGGAGAAGATAGTCTCGCATCAACTAGGCGTACCAACGAGCTATGGAGATGCTCATCGATAGATATCAATGCAAGGAGTACGGATTGCGGTGATGCACTAGAGCTATAAGTGTATGAAAGCTCAACTGAAGCTAAGTGGGGTGTGCATCAAACTTGCTTGCTCATGAAGACCACTGTCATTTGAGGAAGCCCGTTATAGGAATATACAAGCCAAGTTTATTATATGAAAAGGTAATTCCCACTAGCATATGGAAGTGTAAACATAGGAGACTCTCTATATGAAGAACATGGTGCCACTTTGAGGCACAAGTGTGGTAAAGGATAGTAGCAAAGTCCCTTCTCTCTTTTCCCTCATTTCTTTTTTTATATGGTGGGCTTTTCTCTTCTTTTTTTTGTGCCTCCCCCATTTTCTCTTTTTTATATGGTGGGATCATTTGGCCTCCCCCATTTTTTATTTCATTTTTTGTCCGGAGTCTCATCCCGACTTGTGGGGGAATCATAGTCTCCATCATCCTTTCCTCACTGGGACAGTGCTCTAATAATGATGATCATCACAGTTTTATTTACTTACAACTCAACATGAAGAACTAATAGGAAGATATGACTCTGTATGAATGCCTCTGGCAGTGTACCAGGATGTGCAATGATCTAGCGTGACATGTATCAAAAATATGAAGAACGGTGGCTTTGCCACAAATACTATGTCAGCTCTATATGATCATGCAAAGCATTATGATGATGAACGAACTAGTCATATGAAGTGACGATGGAATTTGCATGGCAATATATCTCGGAATGGCTATGGAAATGCCATAATAGGTAGGTATGGTGGCTGTTTTGAGGAATATATAATGATGCTTATGTGCAACAGAGCGTATCATGTCACAGGGTTTGGATGCACCGGCGAATATTTGCATCGATCCTCGAGGTGAGAATGGGCTATGCACGGTACCGAAGAGGCTAGCAAATATGAGAAGGTGAAGATGCGTATGCCCATGGTGTCACATTAGTCATAAATAACTCACATGCTTATTACAAAGTTTTATTAGTTTATCAAAAATCAAAGTACTCCTCGCATGCCCCAAGGGAGGAGGTTGGTAGGAGTTAACCATCGCGCGCCCCCCACTCAAAACAACACTAGGATTTTAACGAGGAATATAAATGCTCACACATCATCACCATGCCTCTTTAATTTTTAGATGAATAACAATTTAACACCTCTTATCTCAACACTTCTACGAATTAATTTTTTTGGACTCACACCTTTTTCATATTACTACATCAATGTCATTAACCCATAACTTCTCTACATGTGCTGCACGATGGTTTTGATTATCATTCATTGAATACCTAATATTATTGGACTAGTCTTATGACACATGCCAATTACCGTCACTATTATTTAGCTCTTAAACAAATATAAGTGAAGAACGAGAGCATATTATTTCTATAAAATCTACACGCCACCGTGCTCAAAAAGATATAAGTGAAGTACTAGAGCAACTGCCTAGCTCAAAAGATATAAGTGAAGCACATAGAGTATTCTTGCAAATTATCATGAAGGTGTGTCTCTCTCAAATAGGTGTGTCCATCAAATGATGATTGTGACAAACTGGAAGTAAAAGCAAACAAAAGCAAACGACGCTCCAAGCAAAACACATATCATGTGATGAATAAAAATATAGCTCCAAGTGACATACCGATGGATTGAGAAGAAAGAGGGGATGCCTTCCGGGGCATCCCCAAGCTTAGACGCTTGAGTCTCCTTATAATTATACTTGGGGTGCCTTGGGCATCCCCAAGCTTGGGCTTTTTCTACTCCTTATTCCGTAGTCCATCGTGATCACACCCAAAACTTGAAAACTTCAATCACACAAAACTCAACAAAACTTCGTGAGATCCGTTAGTATAAGATACATATTGCATACTTGAGGTACTGTGATAAATTGATTAAAATTCATTTTTTCATAATAGGTGCTGTATTCTAACTTCCCCATGGCTTACACCCCCCGATATAATCCATGGCATAATAAAAACAAGCAAACTATGCAAGCAAAACAGAATCTGTTTAAAACATAACAGTCTGTAGCAATCTGTAAAGAGCCCATACTTTTGTAACTCTAAAAATTATGAAAAATTATGAAAACATAAAGAATTTGTATAGAAATACTGTGTTAAAATTTCATATCATTATCACGCTTCAGTAAAAAAAAGAAAATTCCTGTACTGGAGTCAAAGTTTATGTTTCAGATTCAATATCGTTTCTACTCATCTTGTGAGTCATCCCATAGGCTTTACTTGGCACAAACACTAATTAAAACATAAAACATAATCATTACAGAGGCAACAATCATGTTATCACACAAAAACAGAAAGTAAAAACAAAAATAAAGATACATGTTGGGTTGCCTCTCAACAAGCGCTATTGTTTTATGCCCCTAGCTAGGCATAATGCATAGTTTCAAGTGTTGTCATCTTTGACACTCAACCCGTAGGTAGCTATCATGATTGATTCATAAGGTGGTTTAATTCTCTTCCTAGGGAAGTGTTCCATCCCTTTCTTTAATGGGAATTGGAATCTTATGTTTCTCTCTTTCATATCAATAATTGCACCTATAGTTCGTAAAAATGGCCTTCCAAGTATTATGGGACAAGAAGGATTGCAATCAATATCAAGCACAATGAAATCTACAGACACATAATTTTTGTTTGCAATAATAAGCACATCATTAATTCTACCTAAAGGTTTCTTGATGGTAGAATCCTCAAGATGCAAGTTTAGGGAACACTCTTCAATATTAGTGAGACCAAGAAAATCACATAAAGTTTTTGGTATGGTTGAAACACTAGCACCAAGGTCACACAAAGCATTGCATTCATATTTATTTATCTCTATTTTGATAGTAGGTTCCCACTCATCATGCAATTTTCTAGGAATAGAAATTTCAAGCTCAAGTTTCTCATCATAAGCTTTTATCATAGCTTCTACTATATGTTCTGTAAAAGCTTTGTTTTTTGTTCATAAGCATTGGGTGAGCTAATAATGGATTGCAGCAGGGAAATACATTCTACTAAAGAGCATTTATCATAATTAAAGTCCTTGTAATCCAAGATAGTGGGCACATCACTAGTTAAAGTTTTGACCTCTCCAAACCCACTTTTTTCAGTTTTAGCATTAGAATCATCACCCTCCAAGCAAACGGGACGCTCCTTAACTAAAATTGACTCATCTCCAGTCCCTTTATCATTTATATTCAGAGATGTAAACAAAGATTCAATAGTAGAAACACCAATCATTTAAGATCTTCATCATGATTCCGGTAAAAACCGGGTGGAAGAGCTTTTTCTAGGAATTCTCGCTTAGCTCTCAACTTAGCGGTCCTCTCCATACTTTCATTAATAGATAATTGGATAGGTTTAATAGTCTCATTAAAATCATGCTTGGGCAGCAAAGACTTATTTTTAAGAGTTTCAACATCAAGAGCAATTCCATCCATGTTTTTAGCCAAAGTATCAATCATATGCAACTTTTCTTCTACCGTAGTGTTGAAAACCTTTTGAGAATTAATAAATTATTTAATTGTATTCTCAAGATCAGAAGGTATCCTATTAGAATTTGTAGAAGCATTGCCATATTAATTACCATAAGAATTTCCATAGTTGTTAGAGGTATTACCGGGATACGGTCTAGCATTGAAATTTCCTCTATAAGCATTGTTGTTGAAATTATTTTGCGATATGAAGTTCACATCAATAGCATCAGTATTTTGCTCAATCAAAGTAGACAAAGGCATATCATTGGGATCAACATTAGAATTCTTATTAGCAACCATATTCATAAGAGCATCCACTTTTTCACTCAAAGTAGCGATTTCTTCAACAGAATTTACCTTCTTACCAGTTGGAGCTCTTTCGGTATGCCATTGAGAATAATTTGCCATAATGTTGTCCAGAAGTTTTGTGGCCTCTCCTAAGGTCACATCCATGAAGGTACCACCTCCAGCAGAATCTAGAAGATTTCTAGACACAAAGTTTAGTCCAGCATAGAAATTTTGGATAATCATCCACAAGTTTAAGCCATGAGTTGGACAATTTCTTATCATCAATTTCATTCTCTCCCAAGCTTGAGCAACATGTTATTGATATTGTTGTTTAAAATTCATTATTTGATTTCTAAGGGAGATAATCTTAGCAGGAGGAAAATACTTGGCAATAAAAGCATCTTTACACTTATCCCATGTTCCAATACTATTATGAGGTAAAGATGAAAACCAAGCTTTAGCTTTGTCTCTTAGTGAAAAAGGAAATAATTTTAATTTCACAATATCATTATCCATATCCTTTTTCTTTTGCATATCACATAATTCAACAAAGGTATTAAGATGTGATGCGGGATCCTCATTAGGACTTCCCGAAAATTGATCTTTCATGACAAGATTGAGCAATGCAGCATTAATATGAAATGCCTCCGCACTAGTGGCTGGTGGTATAGGAGTACTAATAAAATCATTATTATTAGTATTTGAGAAATCACACAACTTAGTAATATCTTGAGACATGGTGACCACAAAAGCAAAACAAGCAAGACAAGCAAACTAGCAAGTAAAGCAAACCAGTAACTAGCAAAGGTAAATATTTTTGTATTTTTGATTTTTATGAGACAAACTAAATATAACAGCAAATAAAAAGATGAACAAGTGAATGCAATTTTGTGCGAAGTTACTTGATAGTTGGTGATGGTATTCCCCGGCAACGGCACCAGAAATCCTTCCTGATACTCGTGATCTATGTTGGGTTTTCCGTGAAGAGGAACGGGTAATCGCAACACAAAGTGGGTAAGTATTTCCCTCAGTTATGAAACCAAAATTTATTGAACCAATAGGAATACCAATCCTCAACCGTCTTCAGTGGCTGCACACAAAAGAACAAACAACTTGTACCCAACACCGGCAAGAGGGTCGTCAATCCCCTTGATCTCGTTATTTGCAAGCAAGTGAGTTGTGTAGATAATTGTAGATAATAGTAAAGTGCAAAATAAAATAAAAGGTAATAAGTAACAACAAGGTAATGATAGCGTTTGTGAATTTATAAGTGAATAGACCCGGGGTCCGTAGAGTTCTCTAGTGGCATCTCTCATAAGCACAGCATACGGTGGGTAAACAAATTACCGTTGGGCAATTGATAGAAAAGTGAATAATCATGCGATGTTCACGGCAATGATAATGTGTATATAGGCATCACGTCCATAAGAAAATAGGCCGACTCCTGCCTGCACCTACTACTATTACTCCACTTCAAGAGCGCTTCTATGCTTGCCTCTCTACGTATTAAGTTCATAACAAACGGAGTAATGCTTGGAGAACAATGACATGATGTAGACAAAGAGTACAACTAATGTAAGTAAACCCCATCGTTTTATCCTTAGTAGCAACAACACAAATACGCAACTTGTCCCCTTCTGTCACTGGGATATAGAAACTTGTCAGGTTGAACCTACTACAACACACCACTCCCACCGAATAAATATCAATCTAGTTGGCCAAACTATCTCAATAGACCGGAGAGCATTACGAAGCTATGATGATCATGCAAATAAGAATCATAGTAATCAGGTTTGACTCAAATACTTTTCATGAATAATCTGAACATAAACTCACAATTCATCGGATCCCAACAAACACACCATACAAAGGGATTACATCGGATAGATCAAGGCAAAGATGTGATGAACATTGTATTGAAGATCAAGAGAGAGAGAGAGATTGCCATCTAGGTACTACCTACGGACCCGCAGGTCTGTGGTGAACTACTCACACATCATGGTGAGGGCAGCAAGGTTGATGAAGAGGCCCTCCGTGATCGATCTCCCCTTCGGCAGGGTGCCGGAACGGAGGTGTAGATGGCCTCCCGTCGGAACAGAGACTTGCGGCGGCGGAAAAAGTGTTTCGAGAGCGCTTCTGGTGTTTCTAGGGTATTTGTGAATTTATAGGCCAGAGAACGACGTCGGGAGGCGCTCCAGGGGCCCACCACATATCTGGCGGTTGGATATGTGGTGTGGCCCTGGTGCCTCTCCTGGCCCTCCTCCGAAGCTTCTAGGTCTTTTATTTGTCCAGAAAAAATAACCAAAAAGTTTCGTGGCAATTGGACTTCGTTTAGTATTGTAACTCTGAAAAGGTAAAAACACGCAGAAAACAGGAACTGGCACTAGGCACTGGGTCAATAGGTTAGTGCTCAAAAATATTATAAATTGTTAAATAAATACCCAAAAGTATCCTAGAACGATAATATGTTAGCATGGAACAATAAAAAATTATAGATACATTGGAGACGTATCAACCACCTTTATGGTTTGCCTCCGATGCTTTTACCCGTTGATACTTGCATGACATGACTCTACTTTCTACTTATAGTTGTTCGGGTGGGAAGTAGTTAGGATGCTAAGTAGTTGCTACAAAAGTGGGATGGGATAACACATGGTGTCGGAAAGGAAATGTTTTCAAAGACTTTTCGAAAACCCCATCGGGTGCCACTAATGCCCGAGGGAGATGATGTCGAGCTAGGTAACCACTTGACAAATAAGTGGTATACCGAGGCAAGTGAGTGTGTGTGTTGTTTTTCGAAAACAGAGGGATTTAAGATCTGCTGACCGTTCCAACCTTACATGTACAACCACGATACCCCTTGTGGGATGGGGCTTTGTTGATTACTTTGGTAGGTACTAGCATTGAGCCCGCATTACTACTGGCGGGAGTGACGTGGTCACTCTCGATACGGGGTCATGCCTGAAAGGACGACCATGGGCTGTTTTCACAGACACCGGGCACACCGTTGCATGCCCCCGTGGATGATACTTGTGATGTACATCATGGGGGATGGCACCAAGGAGTGGACTCTTTGTTAGTATCGTCAGGGAAATGGCATTGTTCGGGTGCTTACCTCGGGTATGTGATATACCGCGAGTCATGGCTTGACACAAAAGTTCCTCGAGTCTTGTGGGTAAAGTGTGCAACCTCTGCAGAGTGTAAAACTATTCGAATAGCCGTGTCCATGGTTATGGACAGTTGGAGGTCCTGCTAAAACTACGTCCGATGTTTTCACAAACTTGGTGTGTGTGTGTGGGGGGGGGGGGGGCGGGGGGCGGAGAAAGATGGGATACTTGAGTTAAGTCGGATGACTTGACATGTGATAGAAGATGAGATGTTCAAACCTTGTTCGTATTGATATCTATAACATGTTCATACAGATACTTGTAACCTCATGATGCATGCTCTTACAAGTTGATTGATCATGTCATTGCACTAAAAAATTAGCTTTCCGCAACTTACCGACTTAGTGCTATATCATGCATTATTATACCTTGTTCCAAAACATGGGTTGCTTGCGAGTACATTCAAAGTACTCATTGGCTTGCCACTGGTTATTTAATTGGCCAGGCATGGAAGAACAGGAATATGGTGAAGAATTCGTTGGTGATGAACATGCGAATTAGGACGCTTCCCGGTCAGAATGCCTGTAGGGTTAGGGCAGATGGCATGGGTCTACGCTATCTTTCAAGATTTCCGTTGCGATTTTATGTTTTGTATTTGGCCTTCATGGCCCTATTTATGTAAGACTTGACCTTGATGGTCTTTATTTGTGTAAGACGGTATGTATGAATGTAAGACTCTTGCTATTCAGCTTCTGTGTGTTCAGTGAGCATTGATCTCTGGGATCATTGTACACGTGCATTCGGTGATCACGACTTATGAGTCGGGGTCCCCACAGAGCTGGCATTAGAGCCATCTTGACTGTAGGAAGCCTTAGTTAGCATGAACGTTAGTTAGGACAAAGCCATTTTCAAAACTATACCTAGTACCTATACTTAGGAGTTTCTGCACTTCTTATCTCTTCTAGTCTTCTCTCAACACTCTACTGACTCCTCTCCCCCCTTAAACCTTTGTAGATGTCCGTCGTACCCGAAGATCTCCTAGAATCCGGCTTTCCCCTACTCCTTGAGGATAGCCTGGAGAAGTGCCAGTATCGCCGACCACCCGTTTTCCTCTACCACGAGCACTGGGTCGATGCCGTCACGAAGGTGTACCACGTTGATATGGTCATGAAGGCAAACGACTCCCCGACTAGTTGGTTCTTTGAGGGACCACAGATGGAGACCCTGGTGCTCGCAGTCGAGACGGCTGCACGCAAGGCACTTATCCACCTTCGAGACATCATTCCAGAGATGGTTGACGAGCCAGCCACTCGCCACCTCCCTTTCAAGAAGGACGAGAATGGCGAGAGTTGGACGTTGATTCCATCCAAGGAGGGTGGGATGCCACTCAGGTTCCATACCTACTTTAGCCTCTCGGCCGACAGTCTGGCTCACAACCTGATTAGGGAGTTCGTGAAGCTCCGCGAGGAACTTCACCACACCCGAGAGCTACTCCATCAAGCCAAGATGAGGCCAGACAAGATAAAGAAGGATGGAGCCCCTGAGGGACGGCCAGCTAATGCTTATAGAGGAGGAGTACCCCCAGCTAGAGATGCACCCACACGTCATCATCGCATGAGTGTGAAGGAGTACCGTGCGCTCTTCACCGACCCATCGGCGAAGCTTCGTTGGGATGGACCTCCTCGTTCTCTGACCCCCTCGATCGGAGACGACGCCCGTACGGATGACGACCAGGAGGAAGATTTAGAGGAGCATGAGTACGAGACCGAGCACTCCACCACTTGAGTCCGAGCACCCCTAGGGTAGGATCAGTCATGTACCCCTCATGCGAAGTCGAATCCATGTAATTGTTCATATCAAACCATGTGTGCTTGTTGTTGTTTTGTTAATTGTGCTCCGATGCAAGTCGCGCTTTTGCCTTAGGCAACATGTAAGCGACTCCATCATCTATCTTATCTTAATATAATGTGTTTGGTCTTTCGACCTATGTTTGATCACACTTGCACTATACCAACCCCCTTGCTTTCTCTATTGCTGCTTTCCATCTCATCTATCCCAGTTGTTTGACTTGGCTGCTCCAAACAGGATGGTGACTGCAACCCGCAATAGCTCCTTCACCAACCCTGAAGCCGGCAACTCAAGCTAGCAACAAGGAGCTGGTGGGACTGCTCAGGCTGGAGAGCACCAGGAGCAGCCACATGGCGACATTCCCCCGCCACCACCTCCATCAGAGAACATGACCATAGCTCAGTTTCTCCAAGTTCTCCGGGAGGAATGCCAAGTCAACACTGCCGCTATCCAGCAGATGGTTCAAGTCCTTGTGAACAACTAGCAGCAAGGCATGAACGGCAATGGCCGCTCCACTCTGTCTGAGTTCATGAGGAATTTGCCCCCAACCTTCACTAAGACTGCGGAACCTCTGGATGCTGATGAATGGATCCGCACCATTGAGGACTTCCTTGCACTTGCCAACTGCAGTGAGGATCGTGAGAAGGTGCTTTATGCCTCTCACTGCCTCGGAGGTACTGCCAGAGCTTGGTGGGATGGATTCAAGGTCATGCAAGGCGACCGTGTGATCACCTGGGTTGACTTCAAGGAAGGATTCCGCACCGCTCACATTCCTTCTCGGATCATGGCTATCAAGAAAAGAGAATCCCGAGCGCTGAAGCAAGGAAGTGGCTCTGTCAAGGAGTATATGCAGAAGTTCAACCTGTTGTCGAGGTATGCCCCTCAAGATATCAGCACTGAGGCCGCTAAGATGGAACGCTTCATGGAAGGACTCCAGCAAGCCCTGCAGTATCAACTCATTGTCTGCGACTGCCGGACCTTCTTCGACCTGGTGAACAAGGCTCTCATGCTCGATGACAAGTGTCGTGCCATGGAAGACACTCACAAGCGCAAGATGATCAGCAAGGGTAGTTCCAGCAACCAGAAGCCTCGCTCATGGCAGCCAGCCCCAGCCAAACCAACATATCAGCCTCAGCAGGCTAGGCCTCCTGCACCTCGTCCGAGCTACCAGCCTCAGCAGTACGCCAATCCCAAGCCAGTCTACAACAATCCCAATAACAACAATCGTGGCAGGAACAATAACACCAACAACTCTGGTCAGATCACGTGCTTTGGATGTGGTCAGCCTGGACACATCTCTAAGCAGTGCCCCAACAAGAAGCCAGATGCACCGCGCCCCAATGCGCTGAACCAAGGTCAAGGCCGTGGAGCGTCACCAAGGAACCAAGCTCCCCGCAACCAGCCCAACAATGGCAAGGGTTGTGTGAATCACGTCACCGCTGAGGAAGCCCAGGAAGACCCGGACGCCATACTGGGTACGTTCCTCGTCAACTCAACTCCAGCAACCATTCTGTTTGATTGTGGAGCTTCGCATTCTTTTGTCACCCAAAAGTTTGCACTAGAGAGTGGTATGAAGCCTACACCCCTGGGTAGTCATATGTTGGTACAAACCCCGTGATCGGTTATGAGAACCAAGATAGGATGTAAAGGAGTTGGGATTGTCATCAATGGAGTAGAATTCCTAGCAGACCTTATCATCTTGAAGTCGCAAGGCTTGGATGTGATCCTAGGCATGGTCTGGTTAACCAAGCACCAAGGCTTGTTAGACTGTGCCTAGAGGACTGTTACCATGACCAATAGCCAAGGAGTTGAAGTCAAGTATGACCCCAACCCTACCTCCGCTCAAGCCCCTCAGGTTAATTGTCTGTCGGGAATTGAGTTGGATCAAGTGCCTGTGGTATGTGATTACCCAGATGTCTTTCCTGATGAGATGTCCGGAATGCCTCCTGACCGTGACATTGAGTTCATCATTGAGCTAATGCCCGGAGCAGGACCCATCTATAAGAATCCCTATAGGATGGGATCCGCAGAGTTGGCTGAATTGAAGGAGCAACTGGCTGAGCAGCTCAGAAAAGGATTTATTCGCCCTAGTGCCTCCCCTTGGGGATCACCTGTTCTATTTATGTCAAAGAGGGACGGAACTATCCGACTCTGTGTTGATTACCGTTCTCTCAATGAGGTCACAATAAAGAACAAATACCCACTTCCCAAGATTGAAGACCTATTCGATCAGCTAAATGGTGCCTAGGTGTTTTCCAAGATCGATCTCAGGTCTAGGTACTACCAGTTGAAGATCAGACCCAAGACATCCCGAAGACGGCATTTGTGACCGGTATGGCCTGTATGAATACACGGTCATGTCATTTGGGTTAACCAATGCCCCAGCTTACTTCATGTACCTCATGAACAAAGTCTTCATGGAGTATTTGGACAAGTTTGTCGTTGTCTTCATTGATGACATACTTGTCTTCTCCAAGTCTGAAGAAGAGCATGAGCAACACTTGAGATTGGTCCTAAACAAGCTTCGAGAGCACCAGCTTTATGCCAAATTTAGCAAGTGCGAATTCTGGCTGCATGAAGTTGAATTCTCGAGTCCTGTGTTGACTACAGAAGGATTGTTAGTGGATCCTGCCAAGATCGAAGCCGTGACTGAATGGCAATCCCCAAGCAATGTGAAGGAGGTCAGAAGCTTCCTCGGACTCGCGGGATATTACCGCAAGTTCGTCGAAGGGTTCTCAAGCATTGCTAGACCCATGACTCAGCTCTTGAAGAAGGACAAGAAGTTCAAATGGACGCCGAAGTGCGAAGAAAGCTTCCAAGAGCTGAAGAAGAGATTGACAACAGCCCCAGTTTTGGCCACCCCGATATTCACAAGGAATTTGTGATATATTGTGATGCATCAAGAACCGGGCTTGGTGGTGTTCTGATGCAAGAAGGCAGAGTCGTGGCATATCTATCCAAACAGCTACGTCCTCATGAAGAGAACTACACTACCCATGATCTTGAGTTTGCAGCTGTAGTTCATGCCTTGAAGACATGGTGACATTACCTTCTAGGAAAACAATGTGATATATACATACACCATAAGAGATTGAAGTATATTTTCACTCAAAGGGAGTTGAACATGAGGTAACACAGATGGTTGGAGCTGATCAAGGATTACGACCTCAGTGTTCAATACCACCCTCGAAAGGATAATGTGGTAGCAGACGCCTTAAGCAGAAAGGCTTGTTACTTGAATGCCATGATTAAGGAAAGGCTACCCGCCTTGTATGAAGAGCTTGAAAGATTTGACCTGGAATATGGAAGAACAGAAATATGGTGAAGCATTCGTTGGTGACGAACATGCGAATTAGGACGCTTCCCAGTCAGAATGCCTGTAGGGTTAGGGCAGATGGCATGGGTCTACGCTATCTTTCAAGATTTCCGCTGTGAGTTTATGTTTGCTATTTGGCCTTCATGGCCCTATTTATGTAAGACTTGACCTTGATGGTCTTTATTTGTGTAAGACGGTATGTATGGATGTAAGACTCTATTTATTTAGCTTCTGTGTGTTCAGTGAGCATTGATCTCTGGGATCACTGTACACGTGCATTCGGTGATCACGACTTATGAGTCGGGGTCCCCACATTGAAGCCGCGCCTCATGAGAGATCTGAAGCATGCTGCAGGAGCTTGGGTCAAAGAATTGCCATCTGTACTTTGGGGCCTTCGGACGACCCCGAATAGGTCCACCAATCGCACCCGTTTCTTCATGGTGTATGGGTCCGAGGTTGTCTTGCCGAGTGACTTACTTCACAACTCCTCCCGAGTGGAGCTGTACTCTGAGGCCGAAGCCGAAGAAGCACGACAGGATGGCCTAGACCTCCTGGAAGAGGAGTGTGAGCTATCCCTCATCAGATCAACCCTTTACCAGCATGATTTGAGGCGTTACTACAACAGACAGGTTAGAGGGCGTGCCTTTCAGAAAGGTGATATTGTCCTCCGACTGGATCAACAAAAGCCTCACAAGCTAGCACCTCCGTGGCAAGGGCCTTTTGCAATTTCCGAAGTTCTCAACAATGGAGCCTATTGTATCTATAACTTCGAGAAAGGCATGGAAGAGCCCTGAGCTTGGAACCCGGACCTGCTCCACAAGCTCTTCACTTAGAACAAAAATTTTCATTTATGTAATGATTTCCCATGTTACTTTTATGAATAAAAGTTTTACTTTTTCTGTATTTTGTCAAAATCTGCCAAAATCTTATTTCACTTTGGTGATTTCCATACCCAAAAAGTCCATTGCCCCCAGTGGGTGAAATGACTTTGCTGCGAACCAGTTTTCGTCTAAGTCCCAAAAATCCCGAGTCTCCGCGGTATGTCCTACTATCTCCTCTGTCTTCAGGTTTCTTTTTGGTCTGGTTCTCATGTGCCACGCCGGCTCCAGCCGCAGCGGTTTGTGCGGCAAATGATGGTGGACGGGACGCACCCCCAAATCCTCGACGCGGACCGCATGGAGTCCTATGAGGTGGACCTCGAGCTGGGGGGAAGCGATGACGAAGACGCTGGCTCCGGCTGGGAGAGCTGGCCGGCGAAGGGACTTGGCAACATCGGGGCCAGCGGGTCTGGAATAGCTAGTGAGTCCTGCACGAAACCACTATTAGGGACTAGCCCGATGATGACGATGATGATGATGACATCCGGATTTTGGACGTGCCGCTAGCCACAACGAGGGGAGAGCCACACGGAGCGAACGAGGAGCGCCCGTTTGGGAGGCTGCCGGCTGGAGGCCAGCCGGCCCGGCGCTAGGCGACCGATGGGAGATGGCGTGAGTACCGGTTGGCCAAGGCGCAGCCGTCCGCGCAGGCACTGGTCCAGAAGAGGACGCGTTCCGCCGCCATTCCGACGGGCATGCGATCGCCGACCCGTGCTAGGCGCCAGATCCCCACGTTTGTCGGGTAAGTGTGGGTTTCGCTTTCCATTCGAGGTTTGTCCTCCCTGGGCTTTTGTTTATGTTTGTCTTTTTCTTCAGTGATGCCATTGAGCTACTCGCTACGGGGACGGCCACTGCGCCGCTCACTAGGGAGCACGCCGCCACAGTGCTGCAAGAGAAGAAGCGCCTTGCCGCCGTAAAGACCACACAGGAGGCGGTGGCTAAGAGCGCGACAGGAACCACGACGCCACCGACCCTTGAGGCCGAGCGCACGGGGGGATCGCCCCACTATTAGGGGCACTCAGAATAGCGGCACGAGTCGGGTCGACCCGTGCAGAATATTGCAGAGTCTATGGAAGACCCGGGTGCGGAAATGGCTCCGGAGACGGATGCGGAGAAGGCCCCGGAGCCAGCCGTGGAGCAGGCCCCTGAGCCGGCCGTGGCCGAGTCGGCCAGGGGTGGCGCGGTGTCGGCCGCAGAGATGGAGGCGGTGCCCAAAGGGAGCGGAGCGGCAGCCTTGAACGTCGAGGTGGGCCGGACAGAGGCGACATCGCCCCTGCTAGAGACTGGGGTTCTGGGCGTCGACTCTGGGCCCTCGTCGTCACCACGGGCTCCGCCCCGGCCGACCCCGTCGTGTCGGGGTCGTCCAGCAGCGGGTTGGGCCAAACCGGGGAGTCCATGCAGCACGTCCAGAAGGACTAGGCGGAACTGTCCCACCGCCCAGCTGTGGCCGAGACGAGCAAGCCGACAAGCGAGCAGGCCCTCGCGACGGTTGGGTCGGCTCACGTCATGGCCCGCTACCGCGACGGGATCGCCAAGTTTACCATGACGACGGTGAGCAACTTCTGGCGGGTGGAGGAGGCCGTCGAGGTTAGCCTCTCTCTTGCTTTCCATTTTTTTTGTTGCTCTTCTAGTGGGGGCACGCCAGCGCATCCATTGGGTGTAGTCCCCGAGATTCGGGTCGGCTGGGGGGCTGCATGGCAGCTGGGCCGGATCTTTACCGAATCCCTATTTTGATTTTGTCTTGCGGGTTCCTTGCAGGCTGACAATGCCAAGCGTGAGGCGCTCTTCGCCGAGGCCGTGGGGTTGTACAAGCATAGCAAGAAGGCTTGGTGCATGGCTCAGGAGGAGCTGAAGAAGGTGCAAGGTGTCGGTGTCAAAACCGGCAGATCTCGGGTAGGGGGTCCCGAACTGTGGATCTTGGATCGATGGGTAACAGGAAGAAGGAGGGACAATGTTTACCCAGGTTCGGGCCCTCTCGAGGAGGTAAAACCCTACGTCTTACTTGATTGTATTGATATGTGTATGATGATTACAGAGTCGATCTACCACGAGATCAGATGAACTAAGCCCTAGATGGGTATGATGATTCTATGTCATATGAACTAAAACCCTCTGGTTTATATAGACACCAGGGGTACCTAGGCTTACACATGGTCGGTTACCATCAGGGAACGAATATGCCGAATCTATTATCTTGACTTGGAGGGCACACCAAGGCACCGGAGAATTCCTTCTCGAACACAAAGTTGTCTCATAGCTCGGCCTTCCGATAAGGACCATAGAGCGGCCAACAATCCGGTCTATGAGAGATAGACCGACGGCCCGAGGACCCCGTAGTCCCGTACTCCCTTAGTAGCCCCCGAACTAGCCTCCAATGCTAGGGTATACGGCCCCTAGTAGCTCCATGCACCCCGAGTTTCCGGCTTGTAGGGCGAGTTCTTCTCCCCTTCCTTCATTCAGTCGGTAACAATTTGGCTGCCGATGACTTCTTGATTTACGATTAGTTTATAGTACTTAACCTCAATGGCCAACCATCCAAGCGGAAACCGTGCCTTCTCCTGACAACTTTCGGTGAAAGGCCACGGCCAGTGGTAACCATAGACCAGCCATGAAGACTCGAATCGCGGTTCGAGGCGGTTCCCTCTATTGGCACGTCCCATCAATATGGAGATCAGGCCCCGTTGTTTAAGGGATATGATCAATGATTCAGGCTATCCCACACGTGCATAACGACACGATTATATCGGGAAATGGCGAGGCTTGCTGCACATTAAGGGGATGACATTTCTAGCTGCTTTATAAAAGGAAGCAGCCACCGAAATCTCCACACGCTTCTCTGCTCCTTCATCGCCATAGCCTTCCCAACCTCTTGAGCTCAAGCGCCCAGATCCAGTTTCCCCCCAGCCCCTCCCAAGCCACACTCTCAGTTCGGCCATGGCTGGCTCAGGTTCCAGAGCAAAGTGGGAAGCTTCCTGTGTCACCGACGACGACATCATGGAGCTGAAGCGCGCCGGTTACCTTCCGACCGATTTTGCTCACCGCGCTCCCGAAAAGGGGCAGGTCATCCCCACGACCAGGCAAGGTGAGAGGGTAGTGTTCATCCCCCACTTCATCCGGGGTTTGGGATTTCCACTTCACCCCTTCGTAAGGGGGCTTATATTCTTCTACGGGTTGGACTTTCATGACCTTTGACGTGGCTTGAGACTGCGTCAGTATTTCCCCAAAGAGGAAGGGATGATGCAACACAGCGACGGTAAGTATTTCTCTCAGTTATGAAACCAAGGTTATCGAACCAGTAGGAGGATCACCACCAGCCAATAAGCAGCACCTGCACATAAATAACAAATACTTGCAACCCGACGCGAAAGAGAGGTTGTCAATCTCTCTACGGTAAAAAGATAGATTAGGTAGTGATAGATAGGAGAGATATACCTCTCAAGAACACAAAATAAAAAGGGCAAATAAAAAGTGAAGCAATATATTTTTGGGTTTTTGGTTTTGTAGATCTAAAAACAAAGAGGCAAAAAGATAGATCGGAAAGCAATATGTTGGAAAGGTAGACCCGGGGGCCTTAGGATTCACTAGTGGCTTCTCTCCTGAGTATAGCACACGGTGGGTGAACAAATTACTGTTGGGCAATTGATAGAAGATCAAATAATCATGACGATATCCAAGGCGATGATCATTATATAGGCATCACATCCAAGATAAGTAGACCGACTCCTGCCTGCATCTACCACTATTACTCCACACATCGACAGCTATCCAGCATGCATCTAGTGTATTAAGTTCATGGAAAAACGGAGTAATGCAATAAGAACGATGACATGATGTAGAAAAGATCTATTCATGTAGGAATAAACCCCATCTTGTTATCCTTAATGGCAACGATACATGCGTGCCTTGCTGCCCCTTCTGTCACTGGGAAAGGACACCGCAAGATCGAACCCATCACAAAGCACCTCTTCCCATGGCAAGAAAAACCGATCTAGTTGGCCTAACTAAACCAAAGATTCGAAGAAGAAATACGAGGCTATAAGTAATCATGCATATAAGAGATCAAAGAAGACTCAAATAATATTCATGGATAGAAACTGATCATGAACTCAAAATTCATCGGATCCCAACAAACACACCGCAAAAGTTTACATCAAATAGATCTCCAAGAGACCATTGTATTGAGAATCATAAGAGAGAGAGGAAGCCATCTAGCTACTGCCTACGGTCCCGTAGGTCTATGGTGGACTACTCACGCATCATCGGAGAGGCACCTATGAAGAAGATGAACCCCTCCGTGATGGTGTTTAGATTGGATCTCGAGGTTCTGGAACTTGCGGCAGCTGGAATTGTGTTTCGTCGACTCCTTTAGGGTTTTCTGAATATTTGGGAATTTATAGGTGTCAGAGGCGGTGGAGGCGGGGGGCGGGGGGCGTGGAGGGCACAACCCATCCGTGCGCGCTGGGGGCCCCCTGGCGCGCCCTGGTGGATTGTGCCCTCCACAGCTCACCTCCCTGGCACTTCTTTGGCCCACTGGGTGTCTTCTGGCCCAAAAAAATATCCAAAAAGTTTTGTCGCGATTGGACTCCGTTTGGTACTGATATTCTCTGAAGTAAAAAAACAAGCAAAAACAGCAACTGGCACTTTGGCACTATGTCAATAGGTTAGTCCCAAAAAATGATATAAAGTTGTTATAAAATGATTGTAAAACATCCAAGAATGATAATATAACATCATGGAACAAGCAAAAATTATAGATACATTGGAGACGTATCAACATCCCCAAGCTTAATTCCTACTCGTCCTCGAGTAGGTAAATGATAAAAACATAATTTTTGATGTGGAATACTGCCTAACATGTTCATCTCATATTCTTTTCTTTTGTATAGCATGGACATTTGCACTTTATGATGATTCAAAGCAATAGTCTAGTTTTAACATAACGACTTCAATACTCAAGCATGCCAACAAGCAACCATGTCTTTCAAAATATCAACACTAAAGAAAGTTATCCCTAGTCCATCATGCTCAATCATTGATCCATTCATGAAACTGATAACCCACAAGTATAGGGGATCGCAACAGTTTTCGAGGGTAGAGTATTCAACCCAAATTTATTGATTCGACACAAGGGGAGCCAAAGAATATTCTCGAGTATTAGCAGTTGAGTTGTCAATTCAACCACACCTGAAAGACTTAGTATCCGCAGCAAAGTATTCAGTAGCAAAGTAGTATGGAAGTAACGGTAACGATGGCAAAGTGACAGTAGCAGTTTTGTAGTGATTGTAACAGTAGCAACGGAAAAGTAACTTAGCAAAGATCAATATGTGAAAAGCTCGTAGGCAATGGATCAGTGATGGATAATTATGTCGGATGTCATTCATCATGCAACGGTTATAACATAGGGTGACACAGAACTAGCTCCAATTCATCAATGTAATGTAGGCATGTATTCCATATATAGTCATACGTGCTTATGGAAAAGAACTTGCATGACATCTTTTGTCCTACCCTCCCGTGGCAGCGGGCTCCTAATGGAAACTAAGGGATATTAAGGCCTCCTTTTAATAGAGAACCGGACCAAAGCATTAGCACTTAGTGAATACATGAACTCCTCAAACTACGGTAATCACCGGAAAGAATCCCAGTTATTGTCACCCTGGGGGATGCGGATCATAACTCGTAATAGGTGTCTACAACTTGCAAGATAGGATCGAGAACACATATATATTCATGAAAACATAATAGGTTCATATCTGAAATCATGGCACTCGGGCCCTAGTGACAAGCATTAAGCATAGCAAAGTCATAGCAACATCAATCTCAGAACATAGTGGATACTAGGGATCAAACCCTAACAAAACTAACTCGATTACATGGTAAATCTCATCCAACCTATCACCGTATAGCAAGCCTACGATGGAATTACTCACGAACGGCGGAGAGCATCATGAAATTGGTGATGAAGGATGGTTGGTGACGACAACGGCGTCGATTTCCCCTCTCCGGAGCCCAAATCAGACTCCAGATCTGCCCTCCCGAGGAAGAACAGGAGGTGGCGGCGGCTCCGTATCGTAAAACGCGATGAAATCTTCTCTCTGATTTTTTTCTCCACGGATGTGAATATATAGAAGTGGAATCAAGGTCGGAGGAGCCACAGGGGGCGCACAAGCCATCAGGGCGCGCCCTAGGGGGGGGCGCCCTCCTGGCTTGTGGCCAACAGATGGGCCCCCCTGGCTTGTTTCTTTCGCCAATATTTTTTATTAATTCCAAAAATATTCGCCGTAAATTTTTAGGACAATCCGAGAACTTTTATTTCTGCACAAAAATAACACCAAGGCAATTCTGCTGAAAACAGCGTCAGTCCGGGTTAGTTCCATCCAAATCATGCAAATTAGAGTCCAAAACAAGGGCAAAAGAGTTTGGAAAAGTAGATACGACGGAGACGTATCAACTCCCCCAAGCTTAACCCATTGCTTGTCCTCAAGCAATTCAGTTGACAAACTGAAAGTGATAAAGAAAAACTTTTACAAACTCTGTTTGATCTTGCTGTTGTAAATATGTCTAACTTATGTTCAGATTTTCAGCAAAGATTATAGACTAACCACATTCACAATAACATTTAGGTCTCACATTTACTCATATCAATGGTATAATCAACTAGCGAGCAATAATAAGAAGTCTCGGATGACAACAATTTTATCAAAACAATCATGATACAATATGATATAATGGTATCTCGCTAGCCTTTTCTGAGACCGCAAAACATAAATGCAGAGCACCTCTAAAGAACAAGGACTGACTAGACATTGTAATTCATGGTAAAAGAGATCCAGTCACACTCATACTCAATATCAATTAATAACAAGGCATACAAATGACGGTGGTGCTCTCTAACTAGTGCCTTTTAATAAGAGGATGATGACTCAATAGTAAAGTAAAATAGACAGGCCCTTCGTAGAGGGAAGCATTGATTTGCAGAGGTACCAGAGCTCGAGCTTTTAAAATAGGGACGAATAATAATTTTGAGCGGTATGCTTTCATTGCCAACATAACAACTAAGAGATCTCGATATCTTCCATGCTAGATACATTATAGGCGGTTCCCAAACAGAATAGTAAAGTTTTTACTCCCCCTCCACCAATCAATCACACTCCACGGCGGGCCGAATCCACGGGTACTGTCCATACAAACACGATTCTAGGGGAGTTTTGTTTATTATATTTTGACTTAAATTTTGAGCATGGAACTAGGCATCCCGAATACCAGCCACTTTCTCGTGAATGATAGTGAATCAACACGTATCGTGAGAATAACCCACCTAGCATGGAAGATACTGACAGCCCCCAGTCGCCACATGAGCGATTTGGGCATACAAAACGGAATATTTATTTGAAGGTTTGGAGTATGGCACATGCAAATTTACTTGGAACGGCAGGTAAATACCGCATATAGGTAGGTATGGTGGACTCATATGGAACAACTTTGGGTTTAAGGATATGGATGCACAAGAAGTATTCCCGCTTAGTACAAGTGAAGGCTAGCAGAAGACTGGGAAGCGACCAACTAGAGAGCGACAACAGTCATAGACATGCTTTGAGATTAACCAACATTGAATGCAAGCATGAGTAGGATATAAATCACCATGAACATAAACATCGTGGAGGCTATGCTGGTTTTGTTTCAACTACATGCGTGAACATGTGCCAAGTCAAGCCACTTGAATCATTCAGAGGAGGATACCATCCTATCATACTGCATCACAACCATTTTAACATGCATGTTGGCACCCAAGACAAACCATTATACACTCTTAGCTAATTAAGCATGGCATGAGTAACTATAATCTCTAATTGTCATTGCAAACATGTTTCATCTATAATGAGCTGAATTCAGAACGATGAGCTAATCATATTTACAAAAACAAGATAGTTTGAGTTCATACCAGCTTTTCTCCATCTCAGTCATTTCATCATATATCGTCATTATTGCCTTTAACTTGCACGACCGAATGGTGTGAATAATAATAAGAGTGCACGTGCATTGGACTAAGCTGGAATCTGCAAGGAATAACTCAAAGGAGAAGGCAAAGTACTATGGGCTCTCTGATAGATAAACAATTAATGCATATGAGAGCCACTCAACATGTCATCGTGGTCTTCTCCTTACGACTCAAAGAAGAAAGGAAAAATATTTACACGGGAAAGCTCCCAACAAGCAAAAGAAGAACGAGAAATCTTTTTTGGGTTTTCTTTTAATACTACAACTAAACAAACTAGAAAGTAAAGCTGGAACTAATTTTTTTGGATTTTCTCAAGAATAAACACACAAGAAGAAAACGAAAAGAAGAAATAAACTACCATGGATGGTACAATGAAAAAGTATGAACACCGACAACTGAAATGAGTGTCTGAACATGAATGTAATGTCGGTGAGAAATACGTACTCCCCCAAGCTTAGGCTTTTGGCCTAAGTTGGTCTAGGGCCATGGCTGGCCCGGATGATATCCAAAGTCATAGTTGGGGTAGTACTGGGCTGCGGCGGCTACTGCCTGAGTGGCTGCAGCACGGAGGCGAGCGGCTTCCGCCTCTCTCTCGTACTCGTTTGCCTCCTCTCTGGTTATAAAGTATCTCCGTTTTTCCTAAAAGTTAAAGAAGGCAGGAGCAGGAAGAGTAACATGGATAGCACGCTGTCTGTCAAAAATTAGTCGGTACAGGAGGGCTTGTTCGTTTCTTTCAAGAAATTGGTAGCGCACCATAGCCTCATAATCAAGAAAAGCGGGGTGTAACTCAATATCATTCTCCCTTATGGGTACCCCAAGGTATTTAGCTAGACGGGTGGCATAAATCCCGCCAAAGAAATCCCCATCTTTGGCGTTCAAATGTAGCCTCCTGGCAATATTAGCCCCCAAATTATAGCATCTATCATTCGTTACCGCACACTTGAGGACGCTAAGATCTGATGCACAAAGGTGGCTATGATCATGTTTACCATTAATGCATCTACCTACGAAAAGAGCGAAATAATGTAAGGCAGGAAAGTGAATGCTCCCTATGGTAGCCTGTCTGATGTTCCTAGTCTCTCCCACACTGATGCTAGCAAGAAAATCGATATATTCAGTTTTGCGCGGCTTAATACAACTACCCCATTGTGGAATTTTGCATGCATCATTAAAATCTTCTAGGTCCAAGGTATAAGATTCATCATAAAGATTAAATAGAACATAATGATTATTACGCTTGGACGAAAATTCAAACCTCCGCACGAAGGAATCAGTAAGTCGATAATACTGTCCACACTGATCTGAGATGAAGTCTTCAAGGCCAGCATTCCGTATGTACGCGTAAAACTCTTCCATGAATCCGGCAATGTCCATGAATTGATCCGACGACCATTCGCAAGGCCGTACTTGAGCTTCCCTTGGTGGTTCAAAATCGGGCTCACGTATCGCGAGTCTCGGAGTTTTCTTGTTCGAGGAACCACCTTGGTACATTCTCCTCAACATTTTCTTTTTCTGAAAAATTTCTGAAATTTTTAGTGACTCAAAATAAAGGTGAACAAAACTCAACAAAACTTATAGCAACCACTCCCACAAGTGTCTAGAGGCCATATCATGCATCAAAACTACTTGGGACCATACAAATTTGACATGCAAGCTCAAGAACAAGGTCACCATAGCAGCAAAAAAATTCAATATATAAAGCACTAGAACAAAAACTAATTGGACCATTGGAGGAGTCACATACCGATGAGCAATCCCCTAAAACAGTTTTGCAAATGGAGCTTTGTGCAAGGAGATCGAAAATGGCAGCAAAATGAGCTAGAACACGGGTTTGAGCAATGGTGGGATTTTTTCTGGAGGAAGACGAAGTGGATGGTGGCTGGAATAAGTGAGGGGGGCCACGTGGGACCCACAAGCCACCAGGGCACACCCAGGGAGGGTGGGCGTGCCGGGCAGGCTTGTGGCCCACTGGTGCAGTCTCCTGATGAGTTCTCAGTGCCAAAAATTCTTAAATATTCCAGAAAAAATCATACTAAATTTTCATGGCATTCTGAGGACTTTTATTTTCAGGTCATTTTTCTATTGCACGGATAAATCAGAAAACAGAGAAATAAAAGAAATTTTACTTAGTTTACTCTAAATAGCAGAAAGTAAAAGTTGGGTACAGAAGGTTGTGCCTCTTAAATCCATCCATCTCATGCTCATCAAAAAGAATCCATCAATAAGGTTGATCAAGTCTTATTGACAAACCTTTTTCGAATAACACGGAACCGGAGAATTTTTGAATGACACTAGGTTACCTCAATGGGAATATGCATGTCCCCAACAATAAGTATATCATATTTCTTCTTGGCAGTAGGAAGAGGGAATTCAAAACCTCCAATGATAATCGTTGAAACCTTTTCAATGGAATTGATACTATGAACTTGAGGTTGTTTCTTCGGAAAGTGTACCGTATGCTCATTGCCATTAACATGAAAAGTAACATTGCCTTTGTTGCAATCAATAACAACCCCTGCAGTATTTAAAAAAGGTCTACCAAGGATGATCGACATACTGTCATCCTCAGGGATATCAAGAATAACAAAGTCTGTTAAGATAGTAACATTTGCAACCACAACAGGCACATCCTCGCAAATACCGATGGGTAAAGCAGTTGATTTATCAGCCATTTGCAAAGAAATCTCGGTAGGTGTCAACTTATTCAAATCAAAACTACGATATAAAGAGAAGGGCATAACACTAACACCAGCTCAGAGATCACATAAAGCAGTTTTAACATAATTCCCTTTAATAGAGCATGGTATAGTAGGTACTCCGGGATCTCCTAGTTTCTTTGGTATTCCACCCTTAAAAGTATAATTAGCAAGCATGGTGGAAATCTCAGCTTCCGGTATCTTTCTTTTATTTGTCACAATATCTTTCATATACTTAGCATAAGGAGACATTTTCAGAATATCAGTCAAGCGCATACGCAAAAAGACAGGTCTAAGCATTTCAAAAAAGGGCTCAAAATCCTCATCATCCTTTTTCTTGGATGGCTTAGGAGGAAAGGGCATGGGTTTCTGAACCCATGGTTCTCTTTCTCTACCATGCTTCCTAGCAACAAAGTCTCTTTTATCATATCTTTTGTTCTTAGGTTGTGGGTTATCAAAACCAACAGCAGGTTCAATCTCCACATCATTATCATTACTAGGTTGAGCATCATCATGAACATCATCATTAATATTATCACTAGGCTCATGTTCATTGCCAGATTGTGTCTCAGCATCAGAAATAGAAATATCATTTGGATTCTTAGGTGTATCTATAACAGGTTCACTAGCAGCATGCAAAGTCCTATCGTCATTCTTTTTCCTACTATTACTGGGACGACTAGGTGCATCAGTATTAACTCTCTGAGAATCTTGCTCAATTCTCTTAGGGTGGCCCTCAGGATACAAAGGTTCCTAAGTCATTCTACCACCTCTAGTCACAACTTTAACAGAATGATCATTGTTCTTACTATTCATCTCACTAAGCAAATCATTTTGTGCCTTAAGTACTTGTTCTACTTGAGTAGTTACCATGGAAGCATGTTTACTAATAAGCTTAAGATCATTGACAGTTCTACTCAAATAATCACCCAAGCGGTCGAGCATGTAAGCATTATGTTTCAATTGTCTACTAACTTAAGCATTGAAATTTTCTTGCTTAACTACAAAGTTATCAAATTCATCCAAGCATTCACTAGCAGACTTATTATAAGGTATATCACCTTCATCAAATCTACGGAGAGAATTTACCTCTACTACCTGTGTCGGGTTATCAAGACCATGTATTTCTTCAATAGGTGGTAGATTCTTAACATCTTTAGCTTTAATGCCTTTTTCCTTCATAGATTTCTTTGCCTCTTGCATATCTTCAGGACTGAGAAATAGAATACCTATTTTCTTCGGAGTTGGCTTTGGAGGTGGTTCGGGAATAGTCCAATCATTATCATTGCTCGATATATTATTCAATAGTAGTTCAGCTTGTTCAACAGTTCGTTCCCTGAAAACACAACCAGCACAACTATCTAGGTGGTCCCTAGAAGCATTGGTTAGTCCATTATAAAAGATATCAAGTATTTCGTTTTTCTTGAGAGGGTGATCAGGCAAAGCATTAAGTAGCTGGAGAAGCCTCCCCCAAGCTTGTGGGAGACTCTCTTCTTCAGTTTGCACAAAGTTAAATATTTCCTGCAAGGCAGCTTGTTTTTTATGGGCAGGAAAATATTTTTCAGAGAAGTAATATATCATATCCTGGGGACTACGCACACAACCAGGAGCAAGAGAATTAAACCATATCTTAGCATCACCCTTTAGTGAGAAAGGAAACAACTTAAGAATATAGTAATAGCAAATTTTTTCCTCATGAGTAAATAGGGTGGCTATATCATTCAATTTAGTAAGATGTGCCACAACAGTTTCAGATTCATAACCATGGAAAGGATCAGATTCAACCAAAGTAATTAACTCAGGATCGACAGAGAATTCATAATCCTTATCAGTGACAAAGATAGGTGAAGTTGCAAACTTAGGATCATATTGCATTCTAGCATTCAAAGATTTTTCTTTCCACTTGCATATCAATTTCTTAAGATCATCTCTATCTTTACAAGCAAGAAAGTCCCTAGCTACCTCTCCTTCCATAACATAACCTTCAGGTATATCAGGCAATTCATATCTAGAAGAGCTAGGTCTAGCAGGTGTATCATAGTGTTCAGTTTCAATAATTTCATCAAATTCAGAAATATCATCAGTTTCAGCATTGACTCTAGCAATTTGTTCATCAAGGAATTCACCCAGTGGCACAGTAGTATCAAGCAAAGCATCATCATAAGCATCATGCATAGCAGAAGTGGCATCATCAATTACGTGCGACATATCAGAATTACTAGCAGGTGGTGGTGTCGCAAGTTTACTCATAACAGAAGGTGAATCAAGAGCAGAGCTAGATGGCAGTTCCTTACCTGTCCTCGTAGTTGAGGGGTAGATCTTGGTTTTAGTATCCTTCAGATTCTTCATAGTGATCAACAGATATAAATCCCAAGTGACTCAGAGAATAGAGCTATGGTCCTCGGCAACGGCACCAGAAAAAGGTCTTGATAACCCACAAGTATAGGGGATCGCAACAGTTTTCGAGGGTAGAGTATTCAACCCAAATTTATTGATTCGACACATGGGGAGCCAAAGAATATTCTCGAGTATTAGCAGCTGAGTTGTCAATTCAACCACACCTGAAAGTCTTAGTATCTGTAGCAAAGTATTCAGTAGCAAAGTAGTATGGAAGTAACGGTAACGATGGTAAAGTGACAATAGCAGTTTTGTAGTGATTGTAACAGTAGCAACGGAAAAGTAACTTAGCAAAGATCAATATGTGAAAAGCTCGTAGGCAATGGATCAGTGATGGATAATTATGTCGGATGGCATTCATCATGCAACGGTTATAACATAGGGTGACATAGAACTAGCTCCAATTCATCAATGTAATGTAGGCATGTATTCCATATATAGTCATACATGCTTATGGAAAAGAACTTGCATGACATCTTTTGTCCTACCCTCCCGTGGCAGCAGGGTCCTAATGGAAACTAAGGGATATTAAGGCCTCCTTTTAATAGAGAACTGGACCAAAGTATTAGCACTTAGTGAATACATGAACTCCTCAAACTACGGTAATCACCGGAAAGAATCCCAGTTATTGTCACCCTGGGGGATGCGGATCATAACTCGTAATAGGTGTCTACAACTTGCAAGATAGGATCGAGAACACATATATATTCATGAAAACATAATAGGTTCAGATCTGAAATCATGGCACTCGGGCCCTAGTGACAAGCATTAAGCATAGCAAAGTCATAGCAACATCAATCTCAGAACATAGTGGATACTAGGAATCAAACCCTAACAAAACTAACTCGATTACATGGTAAATCTCATCCAACCCATCACCGTCCAGCAAGCCTACGATGGAATTACTCACGAACGGCGGAGAGCATCATGAAATTGGTGATGAAGGATGGTTGGTGACGACAACGGCGTCGATTTCCCCTCTCCGGAGCCCAAATCAGACTCCAGATCTGCCCTCCCGAGGAAGAACAGGAGGTGGCGGCGGCTCCGTATCGTAAAACGCGATGAAATCTTCTCTCTGATTTTTTTCTTCACGGATGTGAATATATAGAAGTGGAATCGAGGTCGGAGGAGCCACAGGGGGCCCACAAGCCATCAGGGCGCGCCCTAGGGTGGGGCACCCTCCTGGCTTGTGGCCAACAGGTGGGCCCCCTGGCTTGATTCTTTCGCCAATATTTTTTATTAATTCCAAAAATATTGTCCGTAAATTTTCAGGACAATCCGAGAACTTTTATTTCTGCACAAAAATAACACCAAGGCAATTCTGCTGAAAACAGCGTCAGTCCGGGTTAGTTCCATCCAAATCATGCAAATTAGAGTCCAAAACAAGGGCAAAAGAGTTTGGAAAAGTAGATACAACGGAGATGTATCAGAAACACACTCAAATATTAGCTATGCACAATTCTCAGGTACGATCATAGTGCCCCCTAGTTGGTGCTTTATAAGAGAAGATGGAGACTCAAAGTAAAAATAAAAATTGCATAAAGTAAATAGATAGGCCCTTCACAGAGGGAAGTAGGGATTTGTAGAGGTGCCAGAGCTCAAAGTTTAAATTGAGAGAGAAAAATATTTTGGGTGGCATGCCTTTCATGTCAACGAAAATGACAAAGTAGTTCACAATACTTTCCATGCTAGATATATCATAGGCGGTTCCCAAACAGAAAATAAAGTTTATTCCTTTTCCACCAAACTTTCATTTTCCATGGCGGGCCGTATCCACGGTTGCCTTCCATACCAACACTTTCCAAGGAATTTATTATTTGACAACATAAAGTAAATATTTTTTCTTTTTCATTTCGGGAATGGGCATCCCTATTACCGCCGCACTCTCGTGCAATGACAAGTGAATAAACACTCATCTTCAGAATAAAACATATAGCATGGAAAAATATTAGACACTCCCCACCGTTTCATGAGTGGTACGAGCACACAAAAGAGAAGATTTATTTTGAAAATTTAGAGATGGCACATACAAATTTGCTTGGAACGGCATGGAAATACCGCATATAGGTAGGTATGGTGGACTCATAAGGCAAAACTTGGTTTAAGGATTTTGGATGCACAAGTAGTATTTCTACTTAGTACAAATGGAGGCTAGTAAATAGATTGAGAAGCAACCAAACCAAGAAACGAAAATTCACATAAGAGAGCATTGAGCATAACTAACACCGAATAATGCACCATAAGTAGGATGTAACTTCATTGCATAACTATTGACTTTCGTGCATGCATAGGGAATCACAAACCTTAACACCAGTATTCCTACTAAAGCATAATTACTCACTAACATGACTCACATATTACTATCATCATGTTTCAAAACTATTACAAGGAATGAAGTTTAATTTGTCCAATGATCTTCATGAAAGTTTTTATTATATCCTCCTTGGATATCTATCACTTTGGGACTAGTTTCATATATTGCCATTGCTTTTGACAAGCTCAAACAATTTTAAGTGAAGCACATGAGCATAGAGTTTTCATCTCTCAAATAGTATAAGTGAAGCATGAGTGGATTTATTCAAAATTTACTAACTCTCAAATTAATCTAAGTGAAGCATGAGAGTATTTCTACAAAAATTTCCAAGCACACCGTGCTCAAAAAGATATAAGTGAATCACTAGAGCAATTCTATAGCTCAAAAATTTTAAGTGAAGCACATAGAGCAATTCTAACAAATCATAGCATAATTTTCGCTGTCTCAAATAGGTGTGTCCAGCAAGGATACAAGTGACAAACTAACAAGAAAAGCAAGCAAAGACTCAAATGATACAAGACACTCCAAGCAAAACTCATGATATGTGACGAATAAAAATATAGCTCCAAGTAAAATACCGATGGTTGTTAGAAGAAAGAGGGGATGCCACTCGGGGCATCCCCAAGCTTAGTTGCTTGTTTCTCTTTGGATATATCTTGGGGGTGCTGTAGCATCCCCAAGCTTAGGCTCTTTTCACTCCTTATTCCTTCATCCATCGTGATCTCACCCAAAACTTGAAAACTTCAATCACACAAAACTCAACAAAATCTTCGTGAGATCCGTTAGTATAATAAAGCAAATCACTACTTTAGGTGCTGTTGCAAAACTATTCATATTTTATTATTGCATTATACCTAATGTATTTTAACTTTACACGATGCAACGAAAACAGAATCTGTCTTAAACAGAACAGTCTGTAGTAATCTGTACTCTAACCATACTTCTCTAACTCTAAAAATTCTAAAAAATTAGTAAAACGTAAGGAATTTGTATAGCAACACTGTGTTAAAATTTCAGATCAAGATCACGTTCCAGTGAAAAATGAAAATTCATATACTGGACGCAAAGTTTCTGTTTCAGATTCAGCATCGCTTCTACTCATCTTATGAATCATCCTAAAGGCTCTACTTGGCAAAAACACTAAATAAACCATAAAAACACAATCACAACAGAGGCATAATTGTGTCAACACTCAAAAACAGAAAGGAAAAAGCAAAAAATTATTTATTCATTGGGTTGCCTCCCAACAAGCGCTATCGTTTTACGCCCCTAGCTAGGCATAACGCATAGATTCAAGTATTGTCATCTTTGGTTTTGGATCCATAGGATGCCCTCATGATTGATTCATATGGTTGCTTAATTCTTGTTCTAGGGAAGTGTTCCATACCCTTTCTCAAGGGAAATTGAAAACGAATATTGCCTTCTTTCATATCAATCATGCCACCTATAGTGCGTAAAAATGGTCTACCAAGTATAATGGGACAAGACGGATTACAATAGATGTCAAGCACAATAAAATATACGGGCACATAGTTACTATTTTGCAAGAATAAGAACATCATTAATTCTTCCCAAAGGTTTTTTAATAGTAGAATCCGCCAAGTGCAAATTAAGAGAACATTCTTCAATATGAGTAAGACCAAGCGCATCACATAGAGATTTCGGAATCGTGGAAACACTAGCACCCAAATCACATAAAGCAAAGCAATCATAATTTTTAATCTTGACCTTAATGGTAGTTTCCCACTCAGCATGTAATTTTCTAGGAATAGAAATCTCCAACTCCAACTTTTCTTCAAAAGATTTCATCATGGCATCAACGACATGTTTAGTAAAAGCTTTATTTTGCTCATAAGCATGGGGTGAATTCAAAATGGATTGCAGCAAAGAAATACATTCAATAAAAGAGCAACTATCATAATTAAAGTCTTTGCAATCCAAAATAGTGGGCACATCACTAGTTAAAGTTTTGACCTCTTCAAACCCACTTTTATCAAAATTTTCATTACGATTTTCACCCTCCAAATTATTGGGACGCCTTCTAGCTAAAGTTGACTCTACTTCAGTCCCTTTATCATCAATCTTAATATTACTAAACAAGGAATCAATAGTAGAAACACCAATCACTTTAAGATCTTCATCATATGAAGGCAATCACTAGAAAACGATTCTAATATTTCTCTTTTAGCTCTAAGCATAGCGGTTCTTTTCTTAATTTCAACCATAGAGACATACAAAGCTTTAATTGATTCATCAATCTTAGGCACAAAAGCTTTCAACTTGAGATTTTCAACATCATGAGAAATTCTATCAATGCTTCTAGACATATCATCAATCTTATTCAACTTTTCTTCTATCGTAGTATTGAAAGCCTTTTGCGCATTGATAAATTCTTTAATATTACTCTCAAGATCAGAGGTGTTCCTATTATTATTGTAAGAAGAATTACCATAGGAATTACCATAATTATTAGAGGAATTTCCAGGAAAAGGCCTAGGATTAACAGTACCTCTATAAGCATTGTTATTGAAATTGTTTCGCGAGACAAAGTTCACATCTACGGAATCATTATTTTGCTCAATCAAGGTAGACAAAGGCACATCATTAAGATCAATAGGATCATTTTTACTAGCAACCAAGTTCATCAAAGCATTAACCATATCACTCAAAGTACTAATTTCTTCAACCGAATTAACTTTTTTACTAGTAGGTGCTCTTTCGTTATGCCATTGAGAATAATTAGCCATAATATTGTCTAGCAACTTAGTAGCTTCACCCAAAGTAATTTCCATAAAAGTACCACCCGCGACAGAATCTAAAAGTTTTATAGAGACAACATTCAACCCCGCATATTTTTTTTGTATGATCATCCAAAGATTCAAACCATGAGTAGGACAATTTCTTAGCATCAACTTCATTCTTTCCCAAGATTGTGCAACATGTTCATGCTCAAGTTACTTAAAATTCATGATTTGTGTCCTAAGGGAAATAATTTTCGCGGGTGGAAAATACTTAGTGATAAAAGCATCCTTGCACTTATTCCAAGAATCAATACTATTGTGAGGCAAAGAAGAAAACCAAAATTTTGCACTATCCCGCAAGGAAAAAGGAAAAAATTTCAACTTCACTATATCATTGTCCACATCTTTTTTTCTTTTGCATATCACACAATTCTACGAACGTGTTTAGATGGGACGTGGCATCCTCATTAGGAGTACCGGCAAATTGATCTTTCATGACAAGATTCAATAAAGCGACATTAATATCACAAGACTCCGCACTAGTGGCGGGAGGAGCAATCAGAGTACTAATAAAATTATCGTTATTAGTATTGGAAAAATCACACAACTTGGTGTTTTTCTTGAGTCATCGTGACTACGCAAACAAGATTGCAAGCACGCAAGAGATCTGACGAGGAAAAGGGAGACGAAAAAGAGGGCGAATAAAACGGCAAATTGGTGAAGTGGGGGAGAGGAAAACGAGAGGCAAATGGCAAATAATGCAATTGCAAGGAGATGAGATTTGTGATTAGGAACCTGGTAGATCATGATGGAGTCTCCTCGGCGCCTGAGATTGGCACGTAGAAGAGACCGCTTCCTCCCCGGCAACGGCGCCAGAAATTCCTTTGATGTGGCTTGAGACTACGTCGGTATTTCCCCAAAGAGGAAGGGATGATGCAACACAGCGACGGTAAGTATTTCCCTTAGTTATGAAACCAAGGTTATCGAACCAGTAGGAGGATCACCACCACCCAATAAGCAGCACCTGCACACAAATAACAAATACTTGCAACCCGACGCGAAAGAGAGGTTGTCAATCTCTCTACGGTAAAAAGATATATTAGGTAGTGATAGATAGGAGAGATAGATCTCTCAAGAACACAGAATAAAAAAGGCAAATAAAAAGTGCAGCAATATATTTTTGGATTTTTGGTTTTGTAGATATGAAAACAAAGAGGCAAAAAGATAGATCGGAAAGCAATATGTTGGAAAAGTAGACCCGGGGGCCGTAAGATTCACTAGTGGCTTCTCTCATGAGTATAGCGCACGGTGGGTGAACAAATTACTGTTGGGCAATTGATAGAAGATCAAATAATAATGACGATATCCAAGGCGATGGTCATTATATAGGCATCACGTCCAAGATAAGTAGACCGACTCCTGCCTGCATCTACCACTATCACTCCACACATCTACCGCTATCCAGCATGCATCTAGTGTATCAAGTTCATGGAATAACGGAGTAATGCAATAAGAATGATGACCTGATGTAGACAAGATATATTCATGTAGGAATAGACCCCATCTTGTTATCCTTAATGACAACGATACATGCGTGCCTTGCTGCCCCTTCTGTCACTGGGAAAGGGCACTGCAAGATCGAACCCATCACAAAGCACCTCTTCCCATGGCAAGAAAATTCGATCTAGTTGGCCTAACTAAACAAAAGATTCGAAGAAGAAATACGAGGCTATAAGTAATCATGCATATAAGAGATCAAAGAAGACTCAAATAATATTCATGGATAGAAACTGATCATGAACTCAAAATTCATCGGATCCCAACAAACACACCGCAAAAGTTTACATCAAATAGATCTCCAAGAGACCATTGTATTGAGAATCATAAGAGAGAGAGGAAGCCATCTAGCTACTGCCTACGGACCCGTAGGTCTACGGTGGACTACTCACGCATCATCGGAGCGGCACCTATGAAGAAGATGAACCCCTCCGTGATGGTGTTTAGATTGGATCTCGAGGTTCTAGAACTTGCGGCGGCTGGAATTGTGTTTCATCGACTCCCCTAGGGTTTTCTGAATATTTGGGAATTTATAGGCGTCAGAGGCGGTGGAGGGGGGGGGGCCGTGGAGGGCACAACCCCCCTGGTGGGTTGTGGCCTCCACAGCCCACCTCTCTAGCACTTTGGCCCACCGGGTGTCTTCTGGTCCAAAAAAAATCTCCAAAAAGTTTCATCGCGATTGGACTCCGTTTGGTACTAATATTCTACGAAGTAAAAAACAAGCAAAAACAACAACTGACACTTTGGCACTATGTCAATAGGTTAGTCCCAAAAAATGATATAAAGTTGTTATAAAATGATTGTAAAACATCCAAGAATGATAATATAACAGCATGGAAAAAGCAAAAAATATAGATACGTTGGAGACGTATCAACCTTCCCCCGAATTCCTTCATGCACATGTTGACTTTCATCATCGTCTGCGAGGCCTTTCTACGAGTCCAGCCGCATTTCGGCTTGTGGCTGAAGGTCCTCAATGTCAAGCCGAAGATAGTCGACAGCCAACACGCGAACTGTGTGGGTGGGGGGGGGATGATTAGCAAGCTCCCCTGGGTTGAATGGCCGAACAGTACCTTCGTCAACACAGTCAAGATTTTGCAGGAGTGGTTCTACATCACCGAACCACGTGGCGCGGACTTGGCAGCACCCGCCGAATTCAGATCCAGCCCCCTCACCAGGTTGGTATCATGGATCAAGAAGGGCCTTGACTGGGGGTCGGAGGCGGAGGTGAAGTCGCTGCCAAAGCGCATCTCCCAGATGATAAAGGAGAAGATCGAGCTGACCAACGTGGTTCAGGTTATGCTTCGACGCCGCCTCCTTCCTTGTCAACATCAGACCTCCCCGATGTGGTCCTATAAGATTGACGACGCGATCACCGTGCTCTACTTCTTCCGCACTACCCACGACAAGTTGTGGAAGGCGCTGTTCAAGCCCTAGAAGGAATGGCCGCCCAAGGAGGAAGAGACCGGCCTCGATGCCGCTAATCCTCCCAAGGAGGCAAGACAAAGTTCTCCGATCTTGTGTTCGGATATTCCCCTTTTAACAAGTAGCTTCACCCTTTCCTCCTTACTCTTACAGAACTGGCTGAACAAGGTCATGCGGATCAGTGGTCTGGCCCCGCTGCCCGAGGACCCCAGGACGCCCTTATTGGAGGCGATGCTTGTCGAGGCACCGTACCAGGCGCCGGAGAAGAAGGAGGAGAAGAAGAAGGAGAGGGAGGCCCGAGAAGGTCTCCGTTCAAGAGGAATCCCGGACACTAAGTCCGGGAAAACCCACGCCTCTTCCACTCATGAGGAAGAGCAAGGAGAGGACGGGGAGGAGAGTGATTCCTCCCGAACAAGGAAGAGGGTGGCGTCTGACGACACCGAGGAGGATCTGCCTCCTCCTGCCCCGAAAAAGCAATGCAGGGCCAAGGTGACCCTAGCCGATGATAGCTCGGACTTCGCCGGGGAGTCTGAGGCCTCAGAAGGGGTTCCTGTAAGGATCCCCAGGGTCAAGCCCCCGGCCCAAAGGTATATATCCAAAGACCTCTTAGTACCTTCACATTAAGGTTCATTACTAACCTAACGAACTCCATCCATACTGTAGCCCACCGCGTGACCTCCCCACCGATCGAATCTCGGAAGGGGACTCCCCGCCAGCTGAGCTTGCGGAGAGCGGGACCTCCTAGTGCAATACACCTCCTCCAGCTGCCGAGGAGCCCGAGGAGGTGTTGTCCCGGAAGACCCCTCCAGGACCGAACACAAAGGGCGGGGGTGATGACATCATGGCCGAGGTTAATACCTCGGTCGCCGAAGACCAGAAGGGGGGATCCCTCCTGGCAAACAAAGAGGGGGAGCTCGGTCAATCCGATCTCTCTCCGAGGGCGCCCCCGGAGCCCCCAAGACCCCAGGATCCATCTATTACGGACCCCACCAACAGGGGAGCGGGGGCACTGTCGTGGTTTTGTCACGGCAGATGTCCTCGTGCAAGGACTTAGGTGTGAGGCCATCGCCGCTAGGTGGTGACTCAAAGGGGTTAAACAGGAACGGGAGGCGAGTTTACCCAGGTTCGGCCCCTCCGATGGAGGTAATAGCCTACATCCTACTTTGTGTCTATATTGATGATCATCTCGATTACAAGGGTGCGGAACCGCTAACCTAGCTTTCGAGGGTCTCTAACTTAAGTCCTTCGGCCCTAGGGGCCTGCCTTTATATATAGGCCAAGACCCTAGGGTTTACAACAGAGTCCGAGTCATATTACAACTCGTAACCCTCCATGTCTTTAACATGCCTTGCCTTTTGAGAAAGGAGTCCTTCGGCATCTTCTGCCCTGTGGGCCTCTGAGTTACCGTCTCCACGCGCTTGAGCCGCTCGGCGGTTTACTTAGTAACCGCCTTACTCTTTTCATCTTCACGACACGACCCATCTTGAACATAGTTCCAAAGCCGCCATTATACTGACCCAACCCAGTAGGGCGGGTCATACCGTGGGTGTTATATCCCCGACATTAGGCCCCAGATTGATTTGAATTTATTCATGTCTATTTCCCTTACCTTTTCTTGGCGGCTTATCGTCCGCTCGCATCCATGTTTTTCGTGGATCCTGAAGTGCTGGCTCATAATGCTCCCAAACTTGTCATTTTTCTAGTGTCTGCCCGTCGATGACGTCATCCTTGCTGACCGTTGCTCTTCGGAGTCATCATAACGTATCTTTTGAAAACTGCGCCAAATCCAGTCCGATGCGAAAATCGAGGCGCACTCCGAGCCCCAAATTTACCGCAACCATTTCGTCTTTCACAATGCCTTTCCGTTTTCCCTCCTTATAAATAAGTCCACTGAGCCCCCGCAGTAACTTTCCTTCATCTTCTTCCTCTCGCTCCTTCTTCAGCCGAACACCACCGGAGCTTCGGAGGCATCGTCAGGGTCCCTGATTCCGTCGTCGATGCCATCAAGCCTTCTTGCAGCCGTCAGAGCAAGCGCGATCATCTCCGCTTTCGCCCCAACGCAATCTGGTATGAATCCCCTCCATTTAGGGTTTGTTACTTCTGGTGTTTATGCCATGTTCATCGTGTTCGTCTGAGACGTAGCCCGTAGATCCATGCACTCGACGTTTCTCAGTATTGCGTAGTTTTAGTATGATCTCCGCCTTATTTTCCTCATAAGCAGATCTAAAATGAGCCACCGAGGCTACCCTTCGAATGCCGTAGTTTCGGTCTTTCCGTCAGTTAGAACACATATTTCATTGTTTTCCCTCATTTAATTAGATCCATCTGAAAGAAAACTTTCGTAGAAACCTGTTTGTGAGCCAACATGCTTGCTAAGTGTTGTGGAGATATGTCTTTGACCTTCTTCGATTTTGCCAGCTTAAAATAGCCAATTAGTATAGGCGACTTATAATTTGCACCGGATCATTTTTCTTGTTGCCCTTGTAGTTGCTCTATAACCGGCCATGGTTCTGAAGAACTCCAAAGTCTGTAACTGGGCCAAGACCAAAGAATCCAAGCTCACCTTAGATAACCTCGTGGATAAAGGTTTCTTGCCGGCTCGAAAAGTCATAGAGTGGCGGGCTCCCAAAGAAGAGCCGTACCCACAACCGTGACAAGGCGAAGTTGTTGTCTTTACTGATCATCTGCGTAGAGGTTTCCGTCCCCCCGGCTCAAAGTTCTTCAGGGATCTTTTGCAATTCTTCAAACTCATGCCTCAAGATATTGGTCCAAATTCTATGACCAATATTTGTCAATTCCAGGTGTTATGCGAGGTATATCTCCAGGTTGAGCCGTCCGTGACCCTTTTTAGGGTATTCTTTTATCTCAACCATCAAACTAAGGTGAAGAATGGTGCTGCCTGTGAACTTGGTGGGGTTTCCATTCGGAAGAGGAAGAACATCGCCTTTCCTGAATCAAAACTGGTGAGTCACCCAAAAGGATGGAACAAGACCTGGTTCTACTACAAGAATACCGCACCTAAGGGAGAAAACCCCCTGCCGGGTTACAGATTGGAAAGACTTAGCACCAAAGTGGAGTTTCCGGGTTGGCCAATAGATGAAGAGAGGGCTCCATTAGCGCCTCTTCATACAAAATTGAGAGCTCTGACCGCACATGGCTTAACTGGGATTGATTTGATTCGTTGCTGGCTAAAGTGGCGGATCCAGCCTGTCAGTGTAAGATGCGGCTTGATGTGTGATTACTCAGGCGCCTCATCTGATCCTCATCGCTTCTCTCATGAGAACCTGACTGATGACGCCCTTAACAAGGAAACGGAGAAGTTCTTTTCTGATTCGAAGGAGCAGTGCAGTGTTACTGGCTTGGGTCCGTTTTATCTACTCAACCCGTCACCTTCGGTATTGATTATTTTTACTGCCTTTTATTAATTTACTGTGACCCGCCATTCCTTACCACATGCTTTTGCAAGAGAACTCTATTTTCTGGAAAGTTACACCTCAAGCCCCTGTTTCTTCGTCGGGTAGAAAAGATAACCCGACCCCTGTGTCATCTTCTGGAGAGGAATCCGAGGTAGAACTTGATTCTCTAGGCCGCCTGTTTATTGAGCTTGTTAACGCGCCTTCTTATCAGGGTGACTCGGAATCTAGCCAAGCCGGCGAAATTGAGGTAAGTCCTACATCCTCTAGTTTAGAAATGTTTGTTCCCAGAAAACCAAGACAAGTCGTCCGGAAGGTTAAGTTGACACACCCAGATGCTCACTTGGCTCCCGATTTTCTTTTAAAGAGAGCACAATTCGCTGGCTCATCAAAACGCAAGACCCGGGGTGGTTCGGGTGACTTAGACCATGATTTGTCTGATGCACCGTCGGCTCAAAAACCACGCTTCGAGGTGCCTCATAGTCCAACCAATTCTCATCCTAGAGCCGGTTTGTTTAAGCAACCTCTTAGTCCTTCGAATTCGCTTTATCAGGCCTCCCCTTCATCTTCGGACGACTAAACTGCAACGCAACTTCCCACTTTCAACGTCAACCGCGGGTAAGCCCCTGAACTTGCACTTGTTGACTTATGTCATTTTAAACATTGAGCTATATTTTCCTTAGCATAATATTTGATCTTTTCAATTGTAGGGCCCAGGCCACTTCATCAAGGAGGGCTGGCGGGTCATCTTCTGGCACTGTAAACCAAAATATGTCAGACCCCCCGCCAGTGAAAACAACAACAGGAACTGACCCCTTTGTAGAGAAAGACACAAACGTGAGTGCTGAGGCGGCAATTGATGTTGAGACGCCTAGGCCGGATGAGCCGGTTTTTATGGATATACCACCTGAAGCCCAGGACGTATCTGATGAACCATCTGCCCGGTAGCCAAGCCCGGTTCGCCCTTCCAGCCCGGCGACTCATTTGGATGATCCCAAGGCACCAACAGAAGCAAACCTTCCGGATGTTATCATTGTGAAGGAGGGTTTTCAAGTTCCATTACTTCCACTTCCCTGGCTAAGATTGTGGCTAAGGATGAACCGGTTAACTTGGACAAAGGGAAAGCAAAACTGGAGATTCCAGAGTTATCTGCACTTGGCGTTGAAGATTTACACCAGCAATACTTGACCCGGCTGTCTGAGAGCCGGGCAATTGAAATAAGCATGATAAATGCTATGAAGGAGAAGTATGAGGTAAACTTCTTGTTCTACCACTATCTTTATCCTATCATTAGCCTCCAAAGACCAACTTATTATGGTAAGCTGGTTTCTTTAAAATAACCATGACCTGTAGCCGTAGCCCCCAAGGGCCGGCTCATCTTCTTGAGATGAGTCGGGTCTTGGTAATACGTTGAAGAATTCGACATGTAGCCCCCAAGGGCCGACTCATCTTCTTGAGTTGAGTCAGGTCTTTTCTAATACTTGGAATTCGACTTGTAAACCCCAAGGGCCAGCTCATCTTCTTAAGATGAGTCAGGTCTTTCCTACCTGTAGCCCCCAAGGGCTGGCTCATCTTCTTATGATGAGTCGGGTCTTTCCTAACACTTGGAATTCGACCTGTAGCCCCCAAGGGCCGGCTCATCTTCTTGAGATGAGTCGGGTCTTTTCATGCTAAGATTTTTAAGAAAAAACTGGCATGCATTAGCCCCCAAGTGTCAAGGATATTGCTTGCAATCTGCTTGGGACTTTGGTAGGAAAAAGTAATTCGTCACAAGGCGGTTTGAAACTTTTGTAGAAATATTTCCTGATTCTTCTTATACATCTGTCAGGAGTATGTTGAGGATGCTGAGTCGATTGCTGTGAAACTGCAGAAACGACTCAAAGAAGAAAGAAAGCTAAAAGCTGATGCTGAGTCCATGGCGGCTCGTTTTGAGGATTCTGCACATCAGGCAAATGAACGTCTTGAACAAGCCATAAAGCTTTTTGAAGCTGAAAAGGCCACTCTTGTAAAACGTGCAGAAAAGGCTAAAAAAACTTGATCCATTGAAGGAGAAATAGTCCACTCTTGTGAAACAGATCAATGAAATGCTGACGACAATCTTTGGTATGTGTTCCGTCTCTCCTTTGTAATTTATCGGCTGTTGATTTATATGGCGGCTTATTGTCTCTCTTTTTATTTGCAGGGCAGAAAGACCATAATCTTGTAGAGCTGCCTATTGTGAAATTGAAGGCCATTTTCACATATGTAGAGCAACTGTTCACAGGGTCTGTTTACTCCATTATGGCGGTGAAAAATCTAAAACACCCGCCAAGAAGCATCAAGGATATGTTGGAGCAGCTTTCCACCATTCCACAATGGGTGACCGAGACCCGGTGAGCGGCGGCTCGAGGAGGGGCAAACATGGCGCTTGCCCGAGCAAAGGCATATTTGCCTAAACTAGATGTGGAGCTCTTAAAGGGCGGCTTTCCTGAATTCAAACTCGACGGCTCCACGTTTACTCATTCAGATTATGCTAAGTGCGTTACAGAGACTGGGCCACTGGCGACTCGGATAGCTGAAGAGATTGACCTCTCGAAATACCATCCTATATACACCAACGACAATGAGCGCATTAACCCGCCCAAAAATGAGCCGTCTGAGTTGGTGCCTCCCCGACGTAAGAGACCTTTTGCCTCTGATGTTGACGCATCATCTGTTGTTGAGGGAACATCAAATTTTGAATCTCTGAACTCAATTCGATGGCGACAGAAGGGCCAGCAGGTTGATGAAGATGATGAGCCAGAGGAAGCTGATCCAGAGGCGGCCGATGAGGAGATGGCATGAAGGCATATCCGAAGATGAATGAATTGCCAGACTGAGTTAGCCCCCAAGTAAACTGGGAAAACTTGAGTATTTTGCGGCCTTGTTATGGGCCTATAATAGGGGTAGTCTTTAAAACTTCTCTGACATGCTTAATCATGCCATCGTGCATGCGTGCACCTTTATTGGTGTGGAACACCAGTCTTTCGAGCTGTTTAGCTGAGATGGAATTGATGCTGCTCTTTTGCTTATCTTTGAATATCTCTGTTGTTGTGCTCAATGAGTCGTTTGATTCTAAACAGAAAGAATAAGTCAAAAACAAGCCGGCAAAAAATCTTGACTTTCGAGGCCCAGATCTGTTGAACCTTTCCACGATGATATTGGGAATAGGCAATTTTTAACCTGGTCATAATAGGATCATGGTTTGTTAACCAAGGCAATTATATATGAGCCGGTTATAGGGACAATATTGTTCCTGAAAATGCATGATGTGATAATAAAGAATTGTATTTATATGAAGTACTAAAAAATAGGCCGGCTCAATGAGACTCGGCAAAAAGAGACTGGCTTTCGAGGCTCAAGTCTTACTTCAATGAAGCGGGTATAATAACCCATGGTTTTCCCTAGCTTTCTGTATGCCGGCTCTGACGTGTCTCAAGCCGGTGTTTTAACCTTGAAGTTCAGGGTCCTAAAGAGGATTGACTTGCAAGAGTACAAGGGGTCACCTGATCGGAGTCGCATCAAGCATACAAGCAGGTTTAACCATATATTGTGGCGTTTTTGCCGGGTCAAAAGGGTGAGAAAGCTAAACTCGATGAGTTGGAAGCCCCCAAGTGACCTATGTTGCAAACAATAAAGACTCATGCTCAATTTATGGGCTGAAACGACAGAGACCCCGAGTTTCATGGGTGACGGCTTTATTATATTTGAACATAAAGAAGTATATACATAATTTGCAGGGGGGGATTACATAAAGGGAGCCGGTGGCTCTTTCAAGTATAATAAGGCCGTAGGTGAGCGATGTTCCAGGGCCGGGTTGTCTCATCCTTAGAAGTGTATGATCCTTCTCGCAAGTCCACCAGATAATATGACCCATTTGTCGGGGCACGGATGCACACGATCACCAATGGAACCAGAGGTCCCTTGTGGTTCGGCAAGGGGAGGTCACGTAGCACAAAGAGCGGAGACCATGAGACAGCACGACGATCGGACGCTGGTGTTTTTACCCAGGTTTGGGCCGCTGTGAAGCATAAAACCCTAGTCCTGCTTTTAGTGGATTGATCAGAGGAACACGGAGATCACGTAGTGCTCAAACCCGGCAAGGGTTGCCGCCGGGGAGAGCTGCTACGCGAGTACAAGTGTCCAAAGGTCCGAATCTTGAGCTAGGCTGCCTTGGGCCTCCTTTTATAGGGCAAGGGACAACCACAATGGCAAAACAGTCTTTATCTAGCGATTAGATAGCTAACAGAGCTATCATATCTAACTCTGGCATTTAGGACAAAATACCATGATTGCTAGTTTAGGTGGCGCTCGGGGGTGCATCCCCGGCAAGCTCTTGCCATCGCTTGGCTGGTTGTTGCTTAGTGTATTGACACGCTTATGAACGGGCGTCAACTGGGCATAATCCGTCTTCCGGTGCATCGCCACGTGCTTAGCGAGAGCCACTTAGCCACCTGAGGGCTCGGCACCGCATCGATAAGTGACTGGCGTCGTGACGTGGTGGAGCGGCGGCCGATCAGCTCGCGCGTGCCGGTAGATTGCTTGCTGGGTCTTCCTGAAGATGTGCGTGCCTTAGTCCCCGGCAGGCGCCAAGGACATGGCTGGCGTGCCTTTGACCCCTCCTGGGCCGTTGTGTTGGTCTTGCCAGTGTTTGCTTGGCCTTCTGTAGGTCGTTGCTGCCGGGGTCAGGGTCTTGAATGTTTGCTTGGTGGTGTGGTAGCTTTTCCCGGCGGGCTCAGGCCACGAAGGCCGAAGGCTTATTGTCCATGCACAAGTCAGGGGAAACAAACACCCCTATTCGTGTACCCCGACAAAAGCCCCTGGGCCCGAGCCATACGTATCGCTTGGCACGTTGGGTTAGGCCCCAAACAGCGCACGGACACACGTCGAAGGGATGCTGTCCTCCCGTCCCACGTCCACTCCGCGCAAGTATCGCAGGTCGTGGGGTCATGGAACAGTAGCCGTTGGAGAGTAAAAAACTGTCAATAATAAAAACGGCAGTTTTCCGAAAAGATAGCGAAGAGCTAGCCCCCGTGCGGGTTCCCCTAAATAAAAAGGGCAATGCACAGGGGTGCTGCTCATTCACATCCTTTTCTCCGTCCTTCATCTTCCTCCTAAATCCAAGAGAAAAACCGCTCCCGTCGCCACTTCCAGCCCGCCGAGCGCTGCTAGATCATCCGCCGCTCTTGAAAGCTCTAGGGATGGGGCAAAAGACGGCTGCCAACAAGGGGAAGCAGACGGCCGCATCTGCGGACCTATTGGTCGAGGAGAGGAAGAAGAAAGCGGAAGAGCTGGAGAAGCGACGACAGGGGGATGTGGTTATTTCCCCGTCGAGCCTGGATGGCAATGTCTTGATCAACAGGTATGCCTATATGTGGGGGAGGGCGACGAAGGGGCATGGAGCACCCGTAGTCCTGCCGGACAGCCCCAAGGAGAAGAAGCCATCAGATTCATACCGCTTCTTCTGCGCGTACTTCTACTGTGGGCTCTCTCCCCCTTCTCTGATTTCTTCTGTGCCATGATGGCGACGTATGATTTCCACCTTCTGGACTTTACGCCCATTGCAATGGCGTGCATGGCGATTTTTGCCCATCTGTGCGAGAACTTCGTCGGAGTCGCCCCCAATGTGGATTTGTTCAGGCACTTCTTCATTCCTCGAATTGAGGACAGATCCCACCGCTCGGGGAATATAAGCTGGATCCCCCGAGGCAGGAAGGATGACTGGGATTACCTTCCTGGACAGCAGCGTGGGAAGTGGGAAGAATGGAGGGGCGACTGGTGCTGGATCAAGGACGACAAGGCCCCCGCGTTCTGCTTGGCATGGACCGGATGTGCCACGCGCGACAGTGACTGGGGCAAGCCGGGCTTCACTGACGGCAAGCTTCGCCTGGCGCTGAATAGGATCATCCGCCTTAAAGCTGCCGGGCTGACCATCGAGCATATGGGGGCTGACTTCCTCCGTCGCCGCATTGCGCCGTTGCAGAAGAGGGACAGGCTTGCATGGGAGTTCAACGATCCTGTTGACTGGATGCGACTGTACCCAGGCCCTGCCAACAACCTAACAGTTTATGGCCATGGCTGGCTGTGCGATTAGCTGTTCGGCCTCCTTGGGCCGTTCCACTTGCCGGCAGGAGTCGTCCCCTTGCACCACAACTCTGCCCAGAGCCAGATCCTGCAATGGATGCCTGATTGCGAAGCCTCTGGGGTTAAGCCTGATTGGGAGCTGCCCGCCCTGGAGAGCGAGATGGAGTGGGTCTCCAGCCTGGAGGAAAGAGCTTCCAAGCCAGAGGATAACCTGATCGCGCCCACTAGGACGGCGGAGAGGGGCTTCATCGCTGCTCGAATTGCGGAAGATAAGGATGTCAGAGTCACCAAGGGAGCAGCCTCTGGGGAAGAGGAGGAGGAGGAGTCTGGGGACGACGACTCTTCCGAAGAGGAGAGTGGAAATCTTGCTTCGGGGGAGGCTGCCGGGTTGGAGTCTGCCGGGGCTAGGAGCTCCCAGGCCATGGCGACAGGAACCCAGGAGGGGACTGGAGCGGAGGAGGCGAAAGAGCAGGAGGTGGAGGAAGAGGGGCTCGAAATGGGCCCCCCCAGCTCCATAACCAGGGCGCCGCCTCCGTCAACGCGTCAACCGAGAACCAACGCCCCGTGCGTCTTCGCGGGGCCCCTCAAAGGTGATGAAGACGACCTCCAAGGGAGGCGGGCACGAAGTAGCACGCCGCCAATCCTCCTGCCTTTCTCAAGCCAAAGCTTCTCCCGTCAAGCGACGGAGGGTGATAGGGGCGGACCCCAGCCCCCCGTCCAGCCCAACTTCTCTGCCAGGCTTGCTTTTGCCGGAAGTCCTGATCCCTCCGCCAAGCTCCGCCCCCACAACTCTGAAAAGGGGCAGATCAACTCCGCCGCCAGATCAACTCCGCCGCCTGCATCGTACGAGCTAGGCTCCATGCTCATCACCTCGGAGTAAGTCATTCGATCACAATCTTTGTTGAAGTCTTTATCCTTGATTTTCTTGATTGATCTTGTATGATTGATTCCGACAGGGATGAGGATGAGGAAACCCTTGCTCATAGGGCCAAGCGGGCCAAATCCGTGGTAGGACCGGATTTCACGGCAAGCAAGATCCCGGCAGGAGACGCGGAGGAGAACCTCGCGCCTAGCCCCCGATCCAGCCCTCTTCGTGAAATCCAAGTGCAGGCCTCGTCTATTGGCAGGGATGAAGAAGGACGTCTCCCTTCACCCGGCAGGGAGACGGGAGAAAAATATCAAGGAGAGGTTCGCCAGGAGGAACCTCTCCTTCAAGATTTCTCCTCAACCGCCGCCCGCGAGAAGGATTCGCCGGCAAGGGCCTCCACCGAAGAGCTTGCCCGTGTTGAGGTTATCGCCGAAAGGACGATGACAGACCGCACACCGGCAATCGATGTTGATGGGGAAGTGGATGTCCTTCCGCAACAACCTCCATCGGGTATCCCACTTGCCTGCATTTTTTACTTTCCCTGTATTCTCCCTTTACGTGTCTTATTGATTTCTGATTTCCATACTTCTGTTTATGGCTCTAATCTGCAGCTCCGCTACTCGAAGAGCCTGAGTTACTGGAAGAGGTGGCTGACATCGGGAAGGATGCTGCCGCGGAGGCGATGAAGATCGCTGCCGCGGAGGAACACGGGCAGGCTGTCAGTGATGTTCAGGGGTCCTCAGAAGGGACGGAGCTAAACCCCGGCAGCGCGCCTGGCCCAGATTCAGTAGTTGAGGAGAAGACCCCCCTTCAGTCCATGGGCCCCTCCTCGCCCAGCTATCCCCTGGCATCGTTTCTGCGCTCTCCTCAGAGCCATCTGGCATTGGTTACTTCTCAGCTGAGTCCCTCAGCTCCCGGCTCACCCTTTTCAGCGGGCGCAGACCTTGACGAGAAAATCAATAGGCTCCTGGCGCCACTGTCCCTGAAGATCGAAGGAGCTGATGGCACTGCCGATGGCGCCAAGGATTTGGATTTTCTAGAATCCATAGCGACAGGGCTCAAGGACGTGCAGAGCAGTTACAACCTCAAGTGGCAGGCGGTCAAGGAGCAGCGTGACTCGGCCGAGCTTGTGGACCAGCAGCTGAGGAACAAAGGGAGCAAGCTACGGGAGTGGTATAACTGGCAGTTCCATTCTCTCAAGAGGCGGCATGAGATGCTATCCATGGCCAAAGAGGATGTTGCCGCCTGGAAGGCTCGACTGGCGGAGCGCGAAGCGCTTCTGGTCGCCAGAGAGAAGAGCATTTCTTCCCGGGAAGGGGCCCTCGAGGCTACTCTCCGTGACAAGGATGAGGAGCTGGAGGCCCGCGTCTGGTAGCGTACCAAGGAGCTGGAGGACAGCCACAAGACCACTCTTGACGCACTTTCTCTGGAGTCCGCTGCTCAACTAAAGAAGGTGGCTGATGAGCTAGCTGCCGCATCTGCCGCCAAGGACAAACTCGAAGTTCAACTGACCAAGCTGACGGAGGTCCTTGCCGGGAGCACCAAGGAGATCGATGCCCTCAAGGAGGAAGCGCGAAAAGTAGAAGCTACCCTGGGAGAGGCGCAATCATGGCTTTCCTCCAAGAGCCAAGATCTTGATGCCGCCAACGACACCATCTCTGACATGAAATCCAGGCTTGCTTCTTTGGAAAAAGACCTTGAATCTGCCGGGCCCCGCGAGAAACTGCTGCTGACATATGCGAACAGCGCGAAAACCCTCCAGAAGGACGCTGAAGACATGCTGGAGAACTTAGTTGAGTAGCGCGACCTCTGGATCAAGAGCATGGTTGATATCGCCGAGCGCCTCACTGCCCAGATTGCAAAGATGGACATGAAGAGCTGGGCCTTCACCGTCGGCAGACACGAGGCTCGAAGCATCAAGCTGACGCTCTTCTTCGACGGCCTGATCGAGGGGTTGAAGACGTATGAGGAAGACAGGGTCGTCTGCTTTGCCAATGAATCCCGGAAGCTGGCACGCGACACCCTCTTCCTGGTCCTGAGCAACCTTGCCTTCTTCCACCAGGAGCTCGACCTCTCCGATGGTTTTAAGAAGCTACCGTCCGATGCCGACATCTCTGCCGCCGGGAAGAAGGCCGGCCCCCTTGCTGACAGGATCCTCACAGTTTCAAGGACCCAGGGGATCCACCGGAGTTAACTTTGAGCCTTCCTTGTTGTCATGCTATCCTGTACTTAAGACACAATAGGTATCTCGTATTAGGGCATGCACTTTCTTTATTTTAATGTTTGCTGAACTGATGTTTTTATGCAAACGTATGCTATCCCCTTCACTTCCCTACTGGCGTTCGTATGATTGGTTTCTTTGCACATTCTAGTTGCCCACCAACGACGTGTTGCCGCGATTGCTTTGAGGAACGGGTCCTTAGCATTCTGCTGGCAAGGGCACACCGCCGGTGAGATTTCCCTCGACAGTGTTGATGCTGCCGCGCATTATGTTGAGCAGGCTCGAAACAAAACACGGGCGCGAACAAATACGGTAAGGTCCCATCACACGCAAGATTCATCGTACGAAACCCTTGGTTCGATGAAGGGGCATACAAATGTAAATTCTACTGGAAGTTTGATAACCATGTCAACTTAGCTTTTGTCATGGCTTTTCTTTTGTCTTGGAGTGCGCTTATCCATGTTCATAGCCCCTCCCCTCATCCTCTGGTGCCTCTCCTCTTCGTGCTCCCTGGTGCGCGCATGAGCATGTACCCACTGCTGCCCTGAGAGGAAGGGAACGCGAAGAGAGGCGAAGGGGAGAAACTTGGAGATCTGTTAGTCATGAGCACAATCCACGGCACGAGTCTGCTGGGTTAATGTAAACATTCACAACTAGCGGGAATGAAGGAGAAAACATGAATGGCCGAGCACTCCCTACCTTCCTTCGCGCCCAACGGCCCCACGGCGACCTATGCGATGGATGCATAGGCGGGCGGGACCTTGCCATGGTTTGCCTGCCGGGGGCGCCAAACGGTGGACGCGCTCTAGCATTCGGCTCGGGATTTGTCCCCTACGGAATGAATGCAAGGCCGAACCTCATGCAGGCTTATCGACACCGATGGTACAGCCGCCATGGAGAACTGATCACAGGCGGGGAAGGAGAGGGGAGAAGGGCATAGCCAAGTACCCCTTTCTTTCCTTGGCCTACCGGATTACGCTGCACCTCCCTAGGATCGGGCGGGCCCATTTCTTTCCGGCGTTCCCTGATCCGGTCTTGGCCATGGGGAACGCGACGGCGGCGCCGCCTTTACCCGTCGCCCCGCCCTCAATGCACTCCTCGTTCGCTGCCGAAGTAGCACGCACGGCGTTCACGGCTGCGTGCGAGAGGGCCTTCGAGGCAGGTGGATGCACGATCACACCGGTCTTCTTCTTGGGAGCCATGGATAAAGAAGACGATGATGGAGATCGAGTCGATGCTCATGAACTTGGGTTCGCGCAAATGACGTAGCTCCCTACCAAGCGCGCCAAAGATGTCGGGGCACGGATGCACACGATCACCTATGGAACCAGAGGTCCCTTGTGGTTCGGCAAGGGGAGGTCACGTAGCACAAAGAGCGGAGACCATGAGGCAGCACAACAATCGGACGCTAGTGTTTTTACCCAGGTTCAGGCCGCTGTGAAGCGTAAAACCTACTCCTGCTTTTAGTGGATTGATCAGAGGAACACGGAGATCACGCAGTGTTCAAACCAGGCAAGGGTTGCCGCCGGGGAGAGCTGCTACGTGAGAACAAGTGTCCAAAGGTCCTAATCTTGAGCTAGGTTGCCTTGGGCCTCCTTTTATAGGGAAGGGGCAACCACAGTGGCAAAAGAGTCTTTATCTTGCGATTAGATAGCTAACAGAGCTATCATACCTAACTCTGGCATTTAGGACAAAATACCATGATTGCTAGTTGAGGTGGTGCTCGGGGGTGCATCCCCGACAAGCTCTTGCCACCGCTTGGCTGATCGTTGCTTAGTGTATTGACATGCTTCTGGACGGGTGTCAACTGGGCATAACACGTCTTCCGGTGCGTCGCCATGTGCTTAGCGAGAGCCACTTAGCCACCTAAGGGCTCGACACCGCATCGATAAGTGACTGGCGTCGTGATGCGATGGAGCGGCGGCCGATCAGCTCGCGCCTGCCGGGGGATGGCTTGCCGGGTCTTCCTGAAGATGTGCGTGCCTTGGTCCCCAGCAGGCACCGGGGACGTGGCTGGCGTGCCTTTGGCCCCTCCTAGGCCGTTGTGCTGGTCTTGCCGGCGTTTGCTTGGCCTTCTGTAGGTCGTTGCTGCCGGGGTCTGGGTCTTGAATGTTTCCTTGGTGGTGTGGTAGCTTTTCCCGGCGGGCTCAGGCCATGAAGGCCGGAGGCTTATTGTCCGTGCACAAGTCAGGGGAAACAAACACCCCTGTTCGTGTACCCTGACACCATTGTTAAGGTTTTTGCTGATGACAAAAGGACCTTCCCAAGGTGGAGAAAGTTTATGCATTCCCGTATGATCTTGAATCAGACGTAGCACCAAGTCGCCTTCTTGAAAAGTAAGGCTTCGGACTCGACGGCTGTGATAGCGGCATAGGTCTTGCTGATAAATGGCAGATCTGGATGCTGCTAAGTCACTCTCTTCTTCCAAGGCATCCAGGGAGTCTTGACGTGCTAGCTCATTGTCTGCCTCAACATAAGCGGTAACCAGAGGCGAGTCATGGCGAATATCACTTGGTAGAACTGCCTCGGCTCCATACACCAGGAAGAAAGGTGTGTGTCCAGTGGATCTATTTGGAGTTGTGCGAATACTCCAAAGTACTGCGGGGAGTTCTTCTACCCAACAGCCTGGAGTACGCTCAAGTGGTACCATAAGCAAGGGTTTGAACCCTCCAATGATCTCCTGATTAGCTCGTTCGGCTTGTCCATTGGACTGTGGGTGTGCAACTGCTGCCAGGTCAAGCTAGATGTGTTCGCGCTGATAAAACTGTCCCATGGCTCCCTTGGATAAATTGGTACCGTTATCAGTGATAATGCTATGAGGGTAGCCAGAACAAAAAATCAATTTTTTCACGAACTTGACCGCAGTCTCTGCATCGCAACTACTAACTGGCTCTGCTTGAACCCACTTGGTGAACTTATCAACCGCCACCAAGAGGTGGGTCTTCTTGTCAGAAGGCGGCTTGAACGGGCCAACCATGTCGAGCCCCCAAACCATGAACGACCAAGTATTTGGGATCATACGCAATTCCTGAGCCGGGACGTGGGCCTGCCGACCAAACTTTTGACATCCATCGCACTTGCGCACAATCTCTTCTGCATCTGCGTGAGCCGTCAACCAGTAAAACCCATGTCGAAAAGCCTTTGCCACCAAAGACCGTGAGCCGGCATGATGCCCACAATCACCAACATGAATTTCATTAAGAATCTCCTGGCCTTCCTCAGGGGAAACATAGCGTTGAAACGCACCAGTGCTGCTTCGCCGATGTAACTCGCCATTAACGATAGTCATTGATTTGGACCGCCGAATTGTCTATCGAGTGATGGTTTCCTCAGCTGGGAGCTCGCCTTGAGTGAGATAAGCCAGATATGGAATAGTCCAATCCGGAGTAGCGTGGATAGCCGCCACCAATTGTGCCTTCGGGTCAGGAATAGCTATGTCCTCCTCTGATGGCAGCTTGACCGAAGGATTATGAAGGACGTCTAAGAAAACATTGGGGGGAACCGGCTTCCTCTGTGAGCCGAGTCGTGACAGGGCGTCAGCCGCCTCATTGAGCCGGCGATCTATGTGATCGACCTCATAGCCTTGAAAATGACCCGCCACATCAGAGACCGCCTGCCGATAAGCCGCCATCAGGGGGCCCTTAGAATCCCAAGTCCCTGAAACTTGTTGAGCCACCAAATCTGAGTCGCCCAAACACCCGACCCAGCTCAGATTCATCTCTTTAGCTATTCTGAGTCTGTGTAGGAGGGCCTCATATTTGGCTGCATTGTTAGTACAAGGAAACATGAGCCGTAGAACATAGCAAAATTTATCACCTCATGGGAAGACAATATAACTCCAGCCCCGAGCCCTCCAACTGCCTAGATCCATCAAAGTGTATAGTCCAGTAGGTGTTATCTGGCCTATCTTCTGGAATCTTCAACTCTGTCCAGTCGTTGATGAAATCTACCAGTGCTTGGGACTTGATGGCGGTTCGGGGCACATACTTTAGATGGTGATCGCCAAGTTCAATCGCCCACTTAGCAATCCATCCAGTGGCCTCCCGGTTTTGTATGATATCACCAAGGGGTGCCGAACTGACCACCGTGATTGGATGTTCCTAGAAATAGTGCTTCAGCTTCCGGCTTGCCATAAAAATTCTGAAGACTAGCATTTGCCAATGCGGGTATCACTGCTTGGACAAAGTTAAAACTTCACTGACGAAGTAAACTGGGTGTTGAATCGGATATTCCTTCCCTTCCTCTTTCCGCTCAACAACAACTACTACACTCACCACTTTGGAATTAGTGGCAATGTACAGGAGCATCGGCTCTTTGTCGGCAGGGGCAGCTAAGATGGGCGGATTAACAAGCTATTTTTGAGTGCTTCGAAAGCGTCATTAGCGGCGTCAGTCCACTTAAAGTCGCCTTTCTTCTTCATCACTTGATAAAAAGGGATAGCCTTTTCCCCCAGGCGGCTTATGAAGTGGCTTAAAGCAGCGATGCGACCCGCCAGGCATTGAACCTGGTTTATATTTGCCGGCTCAGCCAGCGAAGTTACTGCCTTAATCTTGTCTGGGTTAGCTTCGATGCCTCGTTTATAAACTAGGAAACCCAAAAGTTTGCCTGCGGGAACACCAAGAACACACTTTGCCGGGTTAAGTTTCCTTGATGTCCTCCAAGAGCGTCTCCTTCTTCTGAGATTTCACCACGATGTCATCAACATAGGCGTGAACATTGCGCCCAATCTGCGGCTGAAGGCAATTCTGGACCAGCGTTGATAAGTCGCCTCTGCGCTCTTAAGCCCAAAGGGCATAGAGACATAGTAGAAAGCACCAAAGGGAGTGATGAAAGCCATCTTTTCTTGATCCTCAACAGCCATCTTGATCTGGTGATAGGCGGAGTACGCATCCAGGAAGCATAGGCGCTCACAACCCGCCGTAGAGTCAATAATCTGATCGATACGCGGGAGAGCAAAAGGATCCTTTGGACAAGACTTATTGAGATCTGTGTAGTCTACACACATGCGCCAAGTGCCGTTCTTTTTCAGAACAAGCACCGGGTTAGCCAACCACTCGGGGTGAAAAACATCGACGATAAACCCGGCAGCTAGGAGCCGGGCCACCTCTTCTCCAATTGCCTTGCGTTTCTCCTCATTAAAACGATGAAGGTATTGCCGTACTGGTTTCATCTTCGGGTCTACGTTAAGGTGGTGCTCAGCTAGTTTTCTCAGGACTCCAGGCAAGTCAGAAGGTTTCTGACGAGGTCACCTACCCTTGGTAGGGTCATAGACCTCTTATCTAGGACACACCTGGGGTCCTACAAGTTCACCGGAGTCCCTGGATTACCCCAGCACTCGGACGAATGTACAAGATGCACTCGGATCCTTGGAGGTCACTCAGACGCTACCAACCACTCGGCCTAGCTTAAGCAGCCGGGCGTGAAGAAGCAGAGGCGACGTGGGAGCTACAATGTTCGAGGGACTTAATAGCATTGAATACTGTAGACGTTGCGTTACCTGTAACGCTCGTAGTTAACACGACAGTTTCTAGTAACTCCAACAATTACTAGCATTAATGACCCTCATAATGGCACTCGGCTGGCGGTGGCGCACTCTATATAAGCCACCCCCCGACACGAGAGGAGGGGTTACAAACTCTTTGTAATCAGAAACATACACCAAGCAACACTTAGCCCCAGGGCTCGAGACGTAGGACTTGTACCACTTCCGAGTGGGGTCCGAACTCGTAAATTCCGAGTGTTACACTTGCTCCATAGCTAGGCTTCGCCCTACTCATACGTACCCCCCGTACTATTGCCAGGATTACTCCCACGACAGTTGGCGCCCACCTTGGGGCGGCAGTTCTAGCAAACTCCGGCGCAAGTGGAGATTCATCTCTTTTTTCGACCATCATGCTAGCACTCGGTGGTGAGATCCTCTTTGTCAGCCTCCGCTTCATCGCCGATGGTTTGGCCTGGCTGCACGATGCACCACAGGACCCAGATGCGTTCCCCGCCCGCGGGGCTATGCATTTCAGCGCGGCGGTGCACGGGGTTCTCCTGCGACAGTCGTTGGAGCCATATGGCTTAGGGTCGACCCATTCGACCTCCAGCCGCCGCAAACATTTTGAACGCTCACGGTTGCAGCGGTGGCTCAAGCATGTCATGGCGCGGCAGCCTACTTCCAGGCAGGTCGCTGTGCTCGACTCTGGTGAGCCTACCCTCAGCTTGTCTCCCACATCGGGCGGCGAGCTGTCCGACGAGTCTGAGTGTGAAAGCAGCGGAAACGCTGCTGAGATAATGATGGCACATTCCACCGATCATGGCCCCCCTGGATACTCCGTGGGTGGCTCCCGTGGCCAAGACGGGGGTCACCTCGGCGATTGTCCCTCCGATGGTTATTTTCCCCAGCCTCTCTCTCGGGAGCAGCAGGAAGAGAGGAGAAGGAGGGACGGCGAAGTCCTTCTTATCCCTATCACGGGAACGTCCCCGGAGGAGATAGCTTTAGAGGCCACGCGCCAGGCCACCTTGGCCGAGCGCGAGCATTTAGAAAGGCTCCAGCGAGCACTCGATGAACGCGCAGCAAAGGAGCAACCAAGCTCCAGTTACACCAGACGGCGGTTGATTCCGAGTGACAAGCCGCCCAAGATCCCAGTGACGCGCACTCCTATAGAGAACCTAGCCGCAGCCACTCAGATAACTGAATCCATTCAGCCGTCCGGCTTGGCGGCTGGAGAAGGCATTCGGCCGATCCAGACTCTGCTGAAAACAGTGATGAGACAGAATTTAGAAGTGTCCCAGTCGAATCAGCGTATATACAACAAGTCCCTTCGGGCTGACACTGTTCAGTCCGCGCATAGTCCGCATGCTTATGGGAAGCACCGATACTCTCCTCCTCTTCCGAGAGGCCAGCACGGAGGGCGTTGGCGCGACGACCGAGATATCAGTCGGACGCCCCCTCTGAGGGGTGAATCATATGGCAAATGGCCTTATGACGACAGTCGGCCTCACAGAGAAGATCGCAACCGGACTCCTCCTCGCCCCGGAGGCTATGAGGAAGCAGGCCGACATCCTCCGCTGCTCAATGCCAGATCAACCATCGCATAGAGGATGGTGGATAAAAACCGACTAGTCAGAGACTGATTGAGCGGATCGGGGACGTCAGGTCTCGAGTGCTTCTGCAGGTATATCCGAGAGGCTGAGATTCCCCCAACTACAGGTTGGCGACGGGGATTGGAAAGTTTAACGGCGAATCCAAGCCGGAAACTTGGCTCGAAGATTACCAAGTGGCTGTTCAGATTGGAGGTGGGGATGACTTCATGGCGATGAAGCATCTGCCCTTCATGTTAGAAGGATCCGCTCGGGCCTGGCTGAACCAGTTGCCTTCTAGCAGCATCTATTGCTGGGAGGACCTGGTGCAGGTGTTCATCAAAACATTTGAAGGTACATACAAGCGCCCGGGTGGATTGACAGAGCTGCAGCATTGCGTCCAGAAGAGCAAAGAAACTCTCCATGAGTACATTCAGCGATGGACGGTTGAGAATGTCACTGAGCACCAAGCTGTCTGCGCTTTCAAGGCAGGCACTCGGTACACGGAGCTCATCCTGAAGTTTGGCCGATCAGGAGATCTGTCTCTCAGTCGGGCCATGTAAATTGCTAACAAATACGTCAATGGCAAAGAGGAAGACCGCCTTCGCAGCGGCAAAGGGCGAGCTGGTGATGCTCCTCAATCTGTTGGGAACGCGGGCATGAAACAGAAGCGGAAAGCCGATCCTCCGGGGAAGGCAGAAGTGGCCGCAGTTCCTGGTGAGGGGAAGCCGAAGCCCAAGAAGAATAAGAAGAAAGACCGGGCCAACAAAAGGAAGCCCAAGTACAACTCAGAAGTGTTGGATCAGCCCTGCGCTATTCGCACGAAAAAAGATGAGGAGGGCAATCTCATTTACCCAAAGCACACCACTCGGGAGTGCCGAATGCTCAAGCATGAGATGGGTAAAGAGGCCTCTATAAAGAAGGACGATGGCAAAGAAGGCAAGCACGATTCCGAGTACCCTCACGTCGACAAGGTCCTGAACATGATCTTCGCAGATGTCGAAAGCAAGAACCGATTAAAGGTCATCAATCGGGAGGTGAACTTGGTAGCCCCGACTGCCGTCAAGTTCCTTAATCGGACAAAAACTCCTGTTACTTTCGACCAGTCCGATCACCCAGCCCACATAGCCACCCCCGGAAGGCAGGCACTGGTTGTTGATCCGGCTGTCAATGGAGTCCGACTGCGTAAAGTCTTGATGGACGGCGGCAGTGGGCTGAACATAATTTATGCCGACACACTCAGTGCAATGGGCATTCCGATGTCCAGCCTGAGTAAGAGCAACATGCATTTCCATGGGGTCATCCCCGGGAAAAAAGCCAAGTCACTCGGTCAAATCGCTCTTGACATCGTGTTCGGCGGGGAGAAAAACTTTTGGAAGGAACGCCTGACGTTTGAAGTGTTTGATTTTCGGAGTGCATATCATGCTAACCTGGGTAGGCCGGCCTACGCGCGTTTCATGGCCAGACCATGTTACGTATATCTTAAACTTAAGATGCCAGGACCGAATGGAGTGATCACGGTGACCGGCGATCGGAAAGTCGCTGAAGAGTGCCTCCAGCAGGGCTCTAAAATTGCAAATGAATAGGTACTCGCAGTCGAACTCGACGGCTACAAGAAGGCAGTGGACACTGCAGATTTACTTAAGTCTAAGCGACCGGCAACAGAATTAGCTTTCCAGTCGGCTGGCAAAACTAAGCAGGTTCACGTTCATCCCACCGATCCGAGTGCAGCTCCGACCAATATCTCGACCACACTCGATGAAAAATAGGAAGCCGAGCTCATCCAGTTCCTTCGTGAGAACTGGGATATCTTCACATGGAAGCCGTCTGACATGCCGGGGGTTCCCAGGGGACTGGCTGAGCACCGACTCCGAGTCGATCCGAAAGTCAAACTAGTCAAGGAGCACTTGCGCCGATCCTCCGTCGAGAAGCGCAAGGCGATTGGTGAAGAGATTGCTCGGCTCCTAGCTGCTGAATTCATTCGTGAAGTCTTTCATTCCGAGTGGCCGGCCAACCCAGTGTTGGTGCCCAAGAAGGACAAGTCCCTCCGGATGTGCATTGACTTCAAGCATCTCAATCGGGCCTGCCCGAAAGATCATTTTCCCCTTCCCCGCATAGACCAAATAGTAGATTCCACTGCCGGATGTGAACGCCTGTCATTCTTAGATGCGTACTCCGGCTACCATCAGATCCGAATGTATGGACCAGATGAAATAAAAACAGCTTTCATCACCCCATTCAGGTGTTTCTGCTATATCACTATGCCATTCGGCCTCAAGAATGCTAGGGCAACTTTTATGCGCATGATTCAGAAGTGTTTGCAAGAGCAAATCAGTCGGAACATAGAGGCTTACATGGACGACATCGTGGTCAAGTCTAGGAAAGGTTCCGACCTCCTGGCTAACCTCTCTGAAACATTCGCCAACCTCCGTCGTTTCCAAATAAAACTCAATCCTGCAAAATGCACAACCCTCGGGTAAGCTACTCGGTTTTGTCGTTTCCAAGTGAGGAATCGATGCTAATTCGGACAAAATCGGTGCTATTGTCCGAATGAAGAAGCATGTCCGTCTGCATGACGTTCAGAAGCTCATGGGATGCCTTTGAATGGACCCGGTGAAAAGGCTTTGCCCCTTTACCGATTGATGAAGAAATCTGATACCTTTGAATGGACCCCCACAGCGCAAGGTGCATTCGATCAGCTCAAGGCCTTGCTTTCCACCCAGCCGGTGTTAGCTGCTCCGAGCAGCCGAGAGCCTTTGCTCTTGTACATCGCAGCTGCTAGCCAAGTGGTCAGTACTGTCCTCACTGTAGAGCGTGAGGAATCGGGAAAAGCATTCAAAGTGCAGAGACCCGTTTATTATATTTCGGAGGTCTTGACTCCCTCCAAGCAAAGTATCCACATTATCAGAAGCTATTTTACGACATTTACCTCATAGTGAAGAAAGTAGCTCATTACTTCCAAGAGCACTCGGTCGTAGTTATCAGCGATGCTCCCCTGTCAGAGATCCTGCATAACAGAGACGCCACGGGCCGAGTGGCAAAATGGGCGATTGAGCTCCTCCCGTTGGAGATCAAGTTCGAAGCCAAGAAGGCGATCAAGTCTCAGGCACTTGTGGACTTTTTGGCCGAGTGGATAAAGCAGGAACAACCAGCGCCGAGTGTTCCTGAACACTGGACCCTGTTTTTTGATGGATCTAAGATGCTTCAAGGGTCCGGAGCTGGAGTAGTTCTCGTTTCCCCCAGAGGAGACTGACTGAGCTACGTCCTTCAAATCCATTTCGACTCGTCAAACAATGAGGCCAAGTACGAAGCCCTCCTGTATGGGCTCCGAATGGCTATCTCGCTCGGTATCCGACGCTTGATGATATTTGGTGACTCGGACCTCATGGTCAATCAGGTAATGAAGGAATGGGATATCCGGAGTCGAGCCATGACTAGATACTGTAACGCAGTCCGGAAGTTGTTAAAGAATTTTGAAGGTTTGGTGCTGCATCATATACCCCGAGTGAAGAACCAGGCCGCTGATGACCTGGCCAAAATCGGCTCTACTCGGCGGGTTGTCCCGAAGGGCATATTCCTTGAGCACCTACACTCTCCTTCAGTCAAAGAAGACCCTTTTACTGAAGAGCCCCCACAGGCAGTCGGACCTTCTAACCCGATTGAGGTTGATATTCCGGCTGTAGTGGATCTTGTTCAAGAGATGTTGGTGATCACTCCCAAGTGGACCCAACCTTACTTAGCTTACTTGCTCCGGCAAGAGCTCCCTGAAGATGAAGAAGAAGCCCGACGGATCGTCCGACGATCCAAATCTTTTGAAGTCATTGGAGAACAGCTATAGAAGAAAAGCACTACAGGCGTCGCACAAAAGTGCATATCCCCAGAGGAAGGGCAGCAGATTTTGCACGAGATTCATTAGGGAACCTCTAGCCATCATGCGTTCTCTCGGACATTGGCCGCAAAGGCGTTTCGTGCAAGGTTTTATTGGCCCCAAGCCAATGTAGCTGCAAAAGACATGGTCGATCTCTGTGTTGGATGTCAGTTTTTCAATAACCAGACACACAAGCCTGTATCTGCACTCAAGACCACCCCGCTCACCTGGTCGTTCTTCGTGTGGGGCCTCGACATGGTCAGACCCCTGCGTATAGGTTCGAGTGGGTTTACCCATCTGTTGGTTGCAGTGGATATGTTCACCAAGTGGGTCGAAGCGAAGCCCATCAAAAGCTTGGATGCAACTACCGCTGTTAGTTTCATTCAGCAGATTATCTTCAGATTCGGAGTTCCCCATGATATCATCACTGATAATGGGAAGAATTTCGATTCGGGTCAATTATGCTTCCGTAGCTCACCCGCAGTCGAATGGACAAGCAGAACGAGCGAACATGATGATTCTTCAAGGATTGAAGCCTCGATAGATGAGTGATCTGGAAATTGCTGCTGGCGTTTGGGTTGAAGAACTACCGTGTGTCCTCTGGGGCATTCAGATGACTCCGAATTGTTCGACCAAGCGCACTCCTTTCTTTATGGTATACGGGTCCGAAGCAGTTCTGCCGAGTGTTGTTCTCCACAACGCTCCCCGAGTGGAACTTTACAATGAAGACGAAGCAGAAGTGGCATGCCAGGACGGCCTGGACCTCTTAGAGGAAGAGAGAGAGAGAGTTAGCCTTGATCCGATTGACGCTATATCAGCAAGACTTGAGAGGCCTTTACGACCCACAAGTCAGAAGGCGTGCTTTTCAAGAAAGCGACCTGATAACCCACAAGTATAGGGGATCGCAACAGTTTTCGAGGGTAGATTATTCAACCCAAATTTATAGATTCGACACAAGGGGAGTGATACATCTCCAACGTATCTATAATTTTTGCTTGTTCCATGCTGTTATATTATCATTCTTGGATGTTTTACAATCACTTTATATCAACTTTATATCATTTTTTGGGACTAACCTATTGACATAGTGCCAAAGTGCCAGTTGCTGTTTTTGCTTGTTTTTTTACTTCAGAGAATATCAGTACCAAACGGCGTCCAATCGCGACGAAACTTTTTGGAGATTTTTTTTGGACCAGAAGACACCTAGTGGGCCAAAGAAGGGCCAAAGAGGTGGGATGTGGAGATCACACTCCACCACGGCGCGCCAGGGGGCCCCGGCGCACCCTGATGGGTTGTGCCCTCCTCGGGGCCCCTCTCCACCGCCTCTGATGCCTATAAATTCCCAAATATTCCAGAAACCCTGGGGGAGTTGACGAAAAACACATCCAGCCGCCGCAAGTTCCAGAACCTCGAGATCCAATCTAACACCATCACAGAGGGGTTCATCATCCTCATTGGTGCCTCTCCGATGATGCGTGAGTAGTCCACCATAGACCTATGGGTCCGTAGGCATTAGCTAGATGGCTTCCTCTCTCTCTTTTGATTCTCAATACAATGGTCTCTTGGAGATCTATTTGATGTAAACTTTTGCGGTGTGTTTGTTGGGATCCGATGAATTTTGAGTTCATGATCAGTTTCTATCCATGAATATTATTTGAGTCTTCTTTGTTCTCTTATATGCATGCTTACTTATAGCCTCGTATTTCTTCTTCGAATCTTTGGTTTAGTTAGGCCACTAGATTGATTTTTCTTGCCATGGGAAGAGGTGCTTTGTGATGGGTTCGATCTTGCGGTGTCCTTTCCCAGTGATAGAAGGGGCAGCAAGGCACGCATGTATCGTTGCCATTAAGGATAACAAGATGGGGTCTATTCCTACATGAATAGATCTTGTCTACATCATGTCATCGTTCTTATTGCATTACTCTGTTTTTCCATGAACTTAATACACTAGATGCATGCTGGATAGCGGTCGATGTGTGGAGTAATAGTGGTAGATGCAGGCAGGAGTCGGTCTACTTATCTTGGACGTGATGCCTATATAGTGATCATCGCCTTGGATATTGTCATGATTATTTTATCTTCTATCAATTGCCCAACAGTAATTTGTTCATCCACCGTGCGCTATACTCATGAGAGAAGCCACTAGTGAAACCTACGGCCCCCGGGTCTACTTTTCCAACATATTGCTTTCCGATCTATCTTTTTGCCTCTTTTGTTTTCAGATCTATTAATCCAAAAACCCAAAAATATAGTGCTGCACTTTTTATTTGCTCTTTTTATTTTGTGTTCTTGAGAGATATATCTCTCCAATCTATCACTATCTAATCTATCCTTTTATCGTAGAGAGGTTGACAACTTCTCTTTCACGTCGGGTTGCAAGTATTTGTTCTTTATGTGCAAGTGCTGCTTATTAGGTGGTGGTGATCCTCCTACTGGTTCGATGCTTTGGTTTCATAACTGAGGGAAATACTTACCGTCGCTGTGTTGCATCATCCCTTCCTCTTTGGGGAAATACTGACGCAGTCTCAAGCCACGTCAAAGGAATTTCTGGCGCCGTTGCCGGGGAGGAAGCGGTCTCTACTACGTGCCTCTCTGGTGCCGAGGCGAAACCATCATCATCTACCAGGTTCCTAATCACAAATCTCGTCTCCTTGCAATTACATTATTTGCCATTTGCCTCTCGTTTTCCTCTCCCCCACTTCACCAATTTGCCGTTTTATTCGCCCTCTTTTTCGTCTCCCTTTTTCTCGTCAGATCTCTTGCTTGCTTGCAATATTGTTTGCGTAGTCACGATGACTCAAGAAAACACCAAGTTGTGTGATTTTTCCAATACTAATAACAATGATTTTATTAGTACTCTGATTGCTCCTCCCGCCACTAGTGCGGAGTCTTGTGATATTAATGTCGCTTTGTTGAATCTTGTCATGAAAGATCAATTTGCCGGTACTCCTAATGAGGATGCCGCGTCCCATCTAAACACACTCGTAAAATTGTGTGATATGCATAAGAAAAATACGTGGACAATGATATAGTGAAGTTGAAATTATTTCCTTTTTCCTTGCGGGATTGTGCAAAAATTTGGTTTTCCTCTTTGCCTCGCAATAGTATCGATTCTTGGAATAACTGCAAGGATGCTTTTATCACTAAGTATTTTCTGCCCGCGAAAACTATTTCCCTTAGGACACAAATCATGAATTTTAAGCAACTTGAGCATGAACATGTTGCACAATCTTGGGAAAGAATGAAATTGATGCTAAGAAATTGTCCTACTCATGGTTTAAATCTTTGGATGATCATACAATTTTTTTATGCGGGATTGAATTTTGTCTCTAGAAATCTTTTTGATTCCGCCGGGTGGTACTTTTATGGAAATTTCTTTGGGTGAAGCTACTAAATTTCTAGATAATATCATGGCAAATTATTCACAATGCCATTTCGAAAGAGCACCTACTAGTAAAAAAGTTAATTCGGTTGAAGAAATTAGTACTTTGAGTGATAAGGTTGATGCTTTGACGAAGTTGGTTGCTAGTAAAAATGCTCCTATTGATCTTAATGATGTGCCTTTGTCTACCTTGATTGAGAAAAATGGTGATTCCGTAGATGTGAACTTTGTCTCGCGAAACAATTTCAATTACAATGCTTATAGAGGCAATTTCAATCCTAGGCCTTTTCCTAGAAATTCCACTAAGAATTATGGTAATTCCTCTTACAATAATAATAGGAACACCTCTGATCTTGAGAGTAATATTAAAGAATTTATCAATGCGCAAAAGGCTTTCAATACTGCGATAGAAGAAAAGTTGAATAAGATTGGTGATATGTCTAGAAGCATTGATAGAATTTCTCATGATGTGGAAAATCTCAAGTTGAAAGCTTTTGTGCCTAAGATTGATGAATCAATTATAGCTTTATATGTCTCTATGCATGAAAGTAAGAAAAGAACCGCTATGCTTAGAGCTAAAAGAGAATTCTTAGAAAAATCGTTTTCTAGTGATTGCTTTCATAAAAATGATGAAGATCTTAAAGTGATTGGTGTTTCTTCTATTGATTCCTTGTTTAGTAATATTAAGATTGATGATAAATGGACTGAAGTAGAGTCAACTTTAGCTAGAAGGCGTCCCAATAATTTGGAGGGTGAAAACCTTGATGAATTTTTTGATGAAAGTGGGTCTGAAGAGGTCAAAACTTTAACTAGTGACGTGCCCACTATTTTGGATTGCAAAGACTTTAATGATAGTTTCTCTTTGATTGAATGATTTTTTTGCTGCAATCCATGTTGAATTCACCCCACGCTTATGAACAAAATAAAGCTTTCACTAAACATATCGTTGATGCCATGATGAAATCTTTTGAAGAAAAGTTGGAGTTGGAGATTTCTATTCCTAGAAAATTACATGATGAGTGGGAACCTACCATTAAGGTCAACATTAAAAATTATGAGTGCTTTGCTTTATGTGATTTTGGTGCTAGTGTTTCCACGATTCCGAAATCTTTATGTGATGTGCTTGGTCTCACCAATATTGAAGAATGTTCTCTTAATTTCCACTTGGCGGATTATACTATTAAAAAGCCTTTGGGAAGATTAATTATGTTCTTATTCTTGCAAATAGGACCTATGTGCCCATAGATTTTATTGTTCTTGATATTGATTGCAATCCGTCTTGTCCCATTATACTTGGTAGACCGTTCTTACGCACTATAGGTGCCGTGATTGTTATGAAAGATGGCAATATTAGATTTCAGTTTCCACTAAGAAAGGGTATGGAACCCTTCCCTAGATCAATAATTAAGCCACCATATGAATCAATCATGAGGGCATCCTATGGATCGAAAACCATAGATGACAATACTTGAATCTATGCGTTATGCCTAGCTAGGGGCGTAAAACGATAGCGCTTGTTGGGAGGCAACCCAATGAATAAAATTATTTTTGTTTTTCCCTTTCTGTTTTTAGTGTTGAAACAATTATACCACTGTTATGATTGTGTTTTTATGTTTTTTTTAGTGTTTGTGCCAAGTAGAGCCTTTAGGATGATTCATAAGATGAGTAGAAGCGATGCTCAATCTGAAACAAAAAATTTGCCTCCAGTGTTTGAATTTTCTTTTTTTACTGGAACGTGATATTGATATGAAATTTTAACACAGTGTTGCTATACAAATTCTTTACGCTTTTTCAGATTTTTTAGAGTTACAGAAGTATGGTTAGAGTACAGATTACTATAGACTGTTCTGTTTAAGAGAGATTTTGTTTTCGTTGCATTATGTGCTTGTTTTGATGAATCTATGGGTTGCATTGAAGGGTATGAGCCATGGTGAAGTTAAAATAAAGTAGGTATAATTCAATAATAAAATATGAATTAATTTTCAATAGCACCTAAAGTAGTGATTTGCTTTATTGTACTAACGGATCTCATGAAGAATTGTTGAGTTTTGTGTGATTGAAGTTTTCAAGTTTTGGGTGAGATCACGATGGATGAAGGAATAAGGAGTGAAAAGAGCCTAAGCTTGGGGATGCTACAGCACCTCCAAGATATATCCAAAGAGAAAAAAGCAACTAAGCTTGGGGATGCCCCCCGAGTGGCATCCCCTCTTTCTTCTAACGACCATCAGTATTTTACTTGGAGCTATATTTTTATTCGTCACATATCACGAGTTTTGCTTGGAGCGTCTTGTATCCTTTGAGTCTTTGCTTGATTTACTTTTTAGTTTGTCACTTGTATCCTTGCTTGACACACCTATTTGAGAGAGCCAAAATTATGCTATATTTGTTAGAATTGCTCTCTTTGCTTCACTTAAAACTTTTTGAGCTATAGGATTGCTCTAGTGCTTCACTTATATCTTTTTGAGCTCGGTGTGCTTGGAAATTTTTGAAGAAATACTCTCATGCTTCACTTAGATTATTTTGAGAGTTAGTAAATTTTGAATAAATCCTCTCATGCTTCACTTATACTATTTTGAGAGATGAAATCTTTATGCTCTTGTGCTTCACTTAAATTTGTTTGAGCTTGTCAAAAAGCAATGGAAATATATGAAACTAGTCCCAAAGTGATAGATATCCAAGTAGGATATAATAAAAACTTTCCTGAAGATCATTGGAGAAATTAAACTTGATTCCTTGTAATAGTTTTGAGACATGATGATAGTAGTACGTGAGTCATGTTAGTGAGTAATTATGCTTTAGTAAGAATATTGGTGTTAAAGTTTGTGATTCCCTATGCATGCACGAAAGTCAATAGTTATGCAATGAAGTTACATCCTACTTATGGTGCATTATTTGGTGTTAGTTATGCTCAATGCTCGCTTATGTGAATTTTCATTTCTTGGTTGGTTGCTTCTCAATCTATTTGCTAGCCTCCACTTGTATTTAGTAGAAATACTACTTGTGCATCCAAAATCCTAAAACCCAGTTTTGCCTTATAAGTCCACCATACCTACCTATATGCGGTATTTCCATGCCGTTCCGAGCAAATTTGTTTGTGCCATCTCTAATTTTCAAAATAAATTTCTCTTTTGTGTGCTAGTACCGCTCATGAAACGCTAGGGAGTGTCCAATATTTTTCCATGCTAGATGTGTTATTCTCAAGATGAGTGTTTATTCACTTGTCATTGCATGAGAGTACGGCGATAATAGGGATGCCCATTCCCGAAATGAAAAAAGAAAAAAAATTACTTTATGTTGTCAAATAGTAAATTCCTTGGAAAGTGTTGGTGTCGGTGTCAAAACCGGCGGATCTCGGGTAGGGGGTCCCGAGCTGTGAGACTTGGATCGATGGGAACAGGAGACGAAAGGGACAAGGTTTTACCCAGGTTCGGGCCCTCCTATGGAGGTTATACCCTACGTCCTGCTTGATTATATTGATGATATGGGGATTACAGAGTTGATCTACCTCGAGATCCAGTAGCTAAAACCCTAGATGAGTTCTGTTGTTGTACAACCTAAAACCCTCCGGCTTATATAGACGCCAGGGGTCCCTAGGGTTTACACATGGTCGGTTACACGTCGAAGGGATAAACATGCCTATTCACTACTTTAAATGTGGAGGACACACCACGCTTCTAGAAGCTTCCTTTCTGGAGTCTGGGTCTTCCATCAATCCAATGTCCGGCATACGGCCCATATAGTTCGGCCTATAACGAATAGGGCGGCCTTCCGAGGACCCCTCAAACCAGGACTCCCTCAGTAGCCCCCGAACTAGCCTCCAACGCCAAGAGTCCTAGCTTCAGCTGCTTCATGTGATCAAAGTCTTCGGCTTGTGAGGCAAGTTCCTTCCTCCACATAGTGACCGGTCAAATTAGTTCGGCCTCCGACGACGTGTAGTTTTTCCGATCATAGATCGTCCGAACACCATGAGTCACCGGCCCCGAAGGCCAAACGTCAGGGAGTAAATAGCGAACCCTGACAACTTTTCAGACGAAAAGTCACGGCCCACCACGACCACCGAACCAGTCGTAAAGACTCGATTCACGATTCGAGGCCGTTTCCAACAGCACGATCCATCAATGCACAGATCGTGCCCCGTTTTATACGGGATATGTTTAGTCATGTGCGTATAACGGCACGCACGCCTTGGGAAGCGGAGAGATTCACGGCGCCGTGAGGGGAGGCTAACCGGCAGTAAGCTCAATAAAAGGGGAAGAAAACCCCAGGGCTTATCCGCATTTCCCATTTGCATCCCTGCTTCCCCAATCTCCGAGCTTCCAGAGCCCAGATCTAGGTTTTCCATCCTTCCTCCTCCGAGCTTAGCCATGGCCAGCTCTGGTTCCAACGGCAAGTGGGAGGCTTCCTCGGTGACAGACCAGGACATCCGGGACCTCAAGGAGGCCGGATACCTCCCCACCAACGTCTTCCACCACGCCGCAGAGGAGGGCCAGGTGATCCCCACCCCCAAACCAGGCGAGAGGGTGGTCTTCATCCCTCATTTCATCCGAGGATTAAGCTTCCCGCTCCACCCCTTCGTGAGGGGCCTCATGTACTTCTACGGGCTCGACTTCCACGACCTCCCGCCGAACTCGTTTATGCATATATCGGCCTTCATCATAGTCTGTGAGGCTTTCTTGCGGGTCGAGCCACACTTCGGACTGTGGCTCAAGATTTTCAACATCAAGCCGAAGTGTGTCGCAGGTGCCCATGCGGACTGCGGCGGGGCAGTCATCAGCAAGCTCCCTCGCACGGTATGGCCGTCCGGCACCTTCATTGATACCATCAAGACCTCGCAGAAAGAGTGGTTTTACATCACCGAGCAAAGGGAGGAGGGCGGAACTGTTCCTGCTAAATTCAGATCCGGCCCTCCGACCAGATTGACCTCATGGGTCCGAAAGGGCCTTGATTGGGGGTCGGATACCGAGGTGGAGGACCTGCAGAGGGGCATTGCCTCCCTGATAAAAGAAAACATCGATCTAACCAGCGTGGTCCAGATCATGCTCCGACGACGTATCCTCCCCTGCCAGCGCCGGGCCTCTCCTATGTGGACTTACCAGACTGACGATGATCTTACGATCCGTCAGCTCTTCCGCACCACTCGGGAGAAGCTATGGAAGGCGCTGTTCAAAGCGCAGGAGAAGTGGCCGGGCAAGAAGGAGGACAAGGGCCTGAGCGCCATCAAGCCCCCACCCGAGGTATAGCATAGTTTTATTTGATCGGCTCTGTCTTCCTAAAGATAGTATAAGCATTTTCCGATCACCTTTCACAGGAATGGCTGAGCAAAGCAACGGGCATCAAGTGTCCGGCTCCACAGCCCGAAGACCCCAAGTCTCCGCTGTTGTTGGAGATGCTCGTCGTGGCGCCTTACAAGGCGCCAGAGAAGAAGGAGAAAAAGAAGCCAGGCCGAGCCGGCCTGCGCATCAGGGACCAGCCGGAGGCTGTGTCCGAAGAAACCCACGCCTCCTCGAACCAGGAGGAGGAGCACGAGGGTGAGGAGGGAGGCGATTCCTCCCTCACAGGAAAGAGGGCGGCGTCATCAGACGCCCCGGAGGACTTAGATCCTCCCGCCCTGAAGAAAGCGTGCCGGACAGAGGTTATCTCGTCCGACGATAGCTCGGACTCGGATACTGGGTCCGAAGACTTCGAGAGGGTTCCGCGAAGGAACCTCAGGGTCAAGCCCCCAACTCGAAGGTACAGATCCGAAGACCTTTCCGAGCTATTAGTGCTAAGTTTCGAATACTATTAACATGTGAACGCTTATTGAACTGCAGCCCACCACAAGTCCTCCCCACCGATCAAGTGTCGGACGGGGAGACCCCGCCCGCCGAGCTAGCGGAGTGCGGGACCGCGTCACACCCCTCTCCTCCGGGCGCCGCGATGGATGCCACGGAGGTGTCCTCCCAACAGGCTCCCTTGGAGCCGGACACTGGGGGTGATGACGTCATGGCCGAGGCCAACACCTCGGCCGCCAAAGACCCGGGAGAGAGGCCTCTCCTGGATACTGAGGAGACCAGACGAGAAGATGTCCAGTCACCTCCAAGGCGGTCTCCGGAGCGCACCATGCATCCAGAGGCACCGGTTCAATCTCCGATTGGAGATCGGGCCAATCGATCCCCGCCGGCGCCATCGACCAATGGGTGGCCGGCTATGGTGGAAGCTCTATCAAGCGCCTCCATCTCCGGGGAGCACCGCACTCTTATGGGTGCGGTACTGCAGAGCATTCAGTCCGTGGATATCGGACTGAAGGAGGCCTTCAACGGTCTCCGGACGGGCTTTCAGGTAAGCCATGTAATGCTCTATTTTGTGAAATATTGATTTCTTTGAGTAATTATTATATACATGGCAGCCCCCGAGCCCTAGGTGAGTTTAGAAAAACTTACCTGGGGGTCTATAATAGAGCATTATCCGAACTAAGACAAATGTGTGTTCGGAATGTTGTAGCCGCCTAAAAAAGGACCGGGCCCATGATTTTATCTAGGACAGTTCGGAAGCTTTTCAACCCATGTAACTTGATATAGTTGGTTTGTATTTTGTAGGCTTCGTCTGCGGCGGCGGCTTCTAACGCTGCCGAGCTGGATGAGCTAAATCGGAAGCTCAAAAGCTCCGAAGACGAGCTTGACACTCTGAACAAGAGATTCGACGAGGCGCAAGGTAAGCCAGATGAGAGTATCAAAACTCTTCTTTACCGTACTATCGACACGGTTTCTTGATATAAGTCTATGCTTTATGCAGCCTCGGCGAAGGAGATTGAGAAGCTCAAAGCCGAGCTTGAGAAAGCGAAGCAGGAAGCTTTGGTTGAGAAGGCGGCAGCCAAAGAAGCGGCTACCGCGCTATTCGCCCTGAGAGCCACTAGCGACAAGCATGAGGCTCGGGTGGAAGAAATTCAACAGGAGCTCAAGGACGCTGGCCAAAAGTGTGAGGTCCTTGAGCGGAAAGGGAAGGAGCAGGCCACCGAACTATCCACCCTAAAAACCGATCTCCAAAAGGAGCGGGTGGATAGGCGGTCCTATGAAGAGGAGATCGGCCAGGCTAAGGCTATCATGGATGGTAAGCCATATTTATTGCAGTGTATCTTCGGGGATAGGAAGTTCAAACTGCTTACCCAAGTATGGCGTTCCTTAGGCGCCTGCTCGGACCTCCAGAAGAGCGCCGCGGACGCAAACCAGTTCTATGCTTCGCGGGGAGAAGGAGACGAAGCTCGGTAGTTTTGGGCGCAATTCAAAGCCCCCGAGCGCTCTCCTCTCCTCGTTGAGAAGCTGAAGCAGCTGGTGGAGTTACACCGGATGGCGGAGCCGGCCATGAAGGATCTCTGCATCCGGCTATGGCCCAACGAGCCACTGCCGGGCAGCTTCTTCGGCCTGGTGCAAAAGCTGAGCGACGCCTCTCCTCGGATCGATGCACTGAGGCGATCTTCCTGCATTGAGGGAGCTCGGATGACCTTCGCGAAGGCCAAGGTGCACTGGCCGGGGCTTGATCCAATGAAGATAGCCACCGCCCCTCCGCCTCCTGGAAAGGAGCATAGGCGCCCCGAGCTGTACTTCTCCGGAGTTATGGAGGGTGCTCGGGCCATAGAATCTCAGTGTTCGAGAGAGAACGTGTATGAATAAATTGTTGTAATATGTCCGAAGACCTTTCAACGTGTATATATTTAAAATGCATGGCTTATCATGTCTTGTATGTTTTGCATCCTTTATAACTCCTGTGTGGCCGTTAAAACTGAAAGCGGCGAGTCGTCGGCTTCAGCCCCCATGTAGATACTACGCGGGGTGTCCGTGCCAACGCACTGTGACCCTTAGCCGAACTGTCGGTACCCGAAGGCGGTAGTGCGGGGCGGACAAGGCAATCGGACTATAATGCTTTATTGCTTTCACTTAGCCGTAGGGGCGTGAGAAAGGAGTGCGGGAGGCTGATGGCTAGCCCCCAAGGTTCGTGATGTTCGGAATAACCGTGACCGAAGCCTATATCACCTGGTTTGTACTAATACCAAACCCATCGTATGACACGGAATAACCTCTGACGAGATCTAGTTAAGCTCGGATTCGCAGACCGGTTCTCGCATACCATTACAGTCAGTTTTCGGCTTTCTCCACTGAGGTGCTTGACCAGACTAGCCGGAAGCACAATCGCTGTGGTGCTCCCTTTGCCCCTTTAGCCGAATGAGCGGAACATAAAGGGGCAAGCACAGGAGCCGGGCAACCTAACTATTGACCCAAGACATAGTTCGGAACCAATGCATATAAAGCGGGATTCCAAGACGCCGAACACTAAATCAGTTGTGATTGGGGAGATTTTTAAGGTCGAGCCCCCGGTCTATTAGCCGGTTGCATCCTAAAGTATACCAAACAGGTTCGCAAGAAGAGGGAGAAAAGAGGGAGTGTTCCGAAAAGGGACAGCAAAAAGATACTGTAGGATATATCTGTAATTTACTCAGCAACTCTTATTATTCAAATTGGCGGTACAACTGTTTTACAGGTATAAAAAAAATAAATCTTACAGGAGGGGTTGTATCAAGGGTCTTCGATAGGTGACCTGACGTCTTTGAAGTGCCCTGTCGCTTGTCCGCTCCTGCGTCTCCCGAAGAGTTGTACACCGTTATGGGTGTGGTATTCGGCGAGCGGACTCTGGAGAAAAAGCCTTGAGAAGTCGCCGAAACGTGGACGAGCTTTACGCCGTAGTGGGTACTTTATGGTACCCGTAGTGTGTCCGAAGACATGTTGATGGTGATAGTTCGGTCTAACCGAACACCTTACCCTTTATTAGTTTTTCCCCACCGATGCCCATGGAATTTTAAGCGCGAAGTTGTGCCTTCTTGGCACGTACTTTGCAGGTTCTAGGGCCGTGCGATGGGGGGCGAGTCCCTATTTACTTGGAGAGGGAGGTGCTGGTGTTTCGGATTGAGACCGAGCTCGCTTCCCAGCCTTGGGTGCCTTTACGGCGGATGTCGGCACTTGCCAATCATCGGTGTAGTGGAATTCGGCCGCCAGGGCCAACGCATGTTCCTCAGTTCGGAGGGAGCGCTCTGTGTTGCCATTGACAGTAATGACCCCCCTGGGGCCGGGCATCTTGAGCTTGAGGTATGCGTAGTGTGGAACGGCATTAAAGTGAGCGAACGCTGTACGGCCGAGCAGGGCATGATAGCCGCTGCGGAAAGGTACGATGTCGAAGATCAAGTCCTCGCTTCGAAAGTTATCGGGCGAGCCGAACACTACTTCCAGGCTTAGAGAGCCTGTGTATCGGGCTTCAACGCCTGGGATCACTCCTTTGAAGGTAGTGTGACTGGGCTTGATCCTTGATGGATCTATGCCCATCTTTTTCACCGTATCTGAGTAAATCAGATTGAGGCTACTTCCACCGTCCATTAGGACTTTAGTGAGGTGGTACCCGTCTATGATCGGATCTAGGATCAGTGCGGCCAAGGGTTATACTTCGGAGCTATAGGCTCTATGGCGTAGACATCTCAAAGGGCGCGCTTTCTCTCCTTTTTGGGTATATGGGTGGCGTATATCATGTTTACTGTTTTTACCTCTGGGGGAAATTTCTTTTGTCCGCCACCGATCGGACCACGGGGTTCATCCTCGTCCTCGCTGCGTGGGCTCTTGCCCTGGTCCTCGGATGCGAGCTTGCCAGCCTGTTTGAAGACCCACCAGTTACGGTTGGTGTGATTGGCGGGCTTCTCCTGAGTGTTGTGGATCTGGCAAGGCCTCTCCAGTATCTTGTCCAGCGGGGTGGGTCCGTCGTGTTTGCCTTTAGGAGGCTTCTTCCGCTGCACAGAGCGGGAATTGCGGAAGCCGGCGTTAACAGCCGTGTCATCGGCATCACTATTATTGTGCCGGCGCTTGTTCTTGTTGCGCTTCGGTTTCCCGTTTCCATTCCGAACTTCAGAGGTTCCGGGGTCTTCGGGGTTGTGGCTACGTCTAGCTAGCCAGTTATCCTCGCCCGCGCAGAAGCGGGTCATGAGTGATGTGAGGGCGGACATTGTCCTGGGTTTGTCCTGGCCGAGCTGTCGAGCCAGCCATTCATCCCGAATATTATGCCTGAAGGAGGCTATAGCTTCGGCGTCCAGGCAGTCTACGATCTGGTTTTTCTTGGTCAAGAAATGGTTCCAGAATAGCCGCGCGGACTCTCCTGGCTTCTGAACGACATTGCTTAGATCAGAGGAGTCCGGCGGCCGAACATAAGTGCCCTGGAAGTTAGATCAGAATGCCTCTTCTAGGTCCTCCCAACACCCAATAGAGTTTTCAGGGAGGCTATTTAACCAGTGCCGAGCTGGCCCCTTGAGCTTCAGGGGTAAGTACTTGATGGCGTGGAGGTCATCTCCTCGTGCCATGTGGATGTGGAGGAGGAAATCCTCGATCCATACGGTTGGGTCAGTTGTCCCATCGTATTGCTCAATGTTTACGGGCTTAAACCCTTCCGGGAACTGATGCCGCATTACCTCGTCCGTGAAGCACAGTGGGTGGGCGGCGCCTCTGACCCGAGCTATGACGTGCCGGTGATCGGTGTCTGTCCTAGCTCGGGTTCGTTCCCGATCTTCATTGTCGCGGTCGAACCGAGGACGGTGCCCTTCCCGTCGATCGGGTGAGTATCCTCTAGATCCGTAAATGGATCGCGTATGACCTGCTCTGTAATCCAGGTCGTGTCGCAGGTCGAACCTGTCATCGGGCTCTAGTGGCTCCTTTCCCCGTCTACGGGGTATCGTCGGCCTATAGCCGGTATCATCAGCCGTCCTGTCTCGTCCTCGAGGCGGGCGGTCTGGCTTGTCGGATGGGGTATGCTTGGGAGACGGCGTATCAGTGAGCTCGTCGTCGAATTGTGGCAGCAGCCTTCTGCGCGGATAGCTCTTAGGTTGGTCCGATAGACCGGTGCCGTATCCTTCCTCAGCTGAGAGGACTCTCGTCCATCGGTCATTGAGGTCGTCTTGCTCGGCTTTAAGCTGCCGTTCTTTTGCTTTCAGGCTGCGGGCTGTGGATATGAGTTGTTGCCTGAATAGTTCCTGATCTGCAGGATTGTCGGGAATGGCGAAGTCATCGGCTTCCGCATTATCCTCCCCCTCGATAGAGCGGAGGTAGTCGTCGTCCTCGGGATCATCTAGTTCATCGGGGTCACGCCGGTCTTCCGGTCTCTCCTGACCCTCTAACGGGTGTTCGGGGTTTTCGGGATCACCGAGGTCTTCCGGGGTATCTCCGTCCCCGGTGCCCTCGGCAGCTTTTCTTCCCTTTTTTCCCTTTGACCGTTTATGCGGATTTGGCGCCTTGATGGCGCGTCATCCGATTTGTCGCCGTCTTTTTTCGGAGTGTCCACCATGTAGACGTCATATGTGGAGGTGGCCGTCCACTGCCCGGTCTTAGCGGGGGTGAGGGCGTGATCCTCCTCATCCATGTACTCTGCCTCCCCGGAGGCATAGTCTAGTTACCGTCGTTGTGCTGCATCATCGCTTCCTCTTTGGGGAAATACCGACGCAGTCTCAAGCCACGTCAGGGAGCCAAAGAATATTTGAGAGTATTAGCAGTTGACTTGTCAATTCAACCACACCCAGAGATTAAATATCTGCAGCAGAGTGATCAGTAGCACAGTAATATGATAGTTTTGATAGCAGTAGTAGCGGTAATAGTAATGGTAACAATGATAGCAATAGTTTTGTAGCAGTTGGAACAGTAGCAGTAGCAATAGTAATGTAGCAAGAACAATATGTGGAAAACTCGTAGGCACTGGATCGGTGAACTCATTGGATGATATTCATCATATAACAGTCATAACCTAGGGCGACACAGAACTAGCTCCAGTTCATAAATGTAATGTAGGCATGTATTCCGTAAATAGTCATACGTGCATGACATCTTTTGTCGTACCCTCCCGTGGCAGCGGGGTCCATAAGGAAACTAAGGGATATTAAGGCCTCCTTTTAATAGAGAACCGTGACAAAGCATTAATACATGGTGAATACATGAACTCCTCAAACTACGGTCATCACCGGAAAGTATCCCGACTATTGTCACTCCGGGGTTTACGGATCATAACACGTAATAGGTGCGTATGAGTAGCAAGATCGGATCAAGAACATAGATATAATGGTGATAACATAAACGGTTCAGATCTGAAATCATGGCACTCGGGCCCTAGTGACAAGCATTAAGCATGGCAAAGTCATAGCAACATCAACCTCAGAACATAGTGGATACTACGGATCAAGCCCTAACAAAACTAACTCGATTACATGATGAATCTCATCCAACTCCTCACTGACCAGCAAGCCTACGAAGGAATTACTCACTCCCGGTGGGGAGCATCATGGAATTGGCGATGGAGAAGGGTTGATGATGACGAAGGCCGAAGATTCCCCTCTCCGTAGCCCCAAACGGGCTCCAGATCTGGCCTCCCGATGAAGAACAGGAGGTGGCGGCGGATCCGTATCGTAAAACGCGATGAAACTTTCTCTCTGATTTTTTTCTCCGAAAATATGATTTTATAGCATCGGAATTAGGGTTAGTGGGGCCCCGAGGTGGGCACAACCCACCAGGGCACGCCCCCGGGGGGGGGGGTGGCGCGCCCTGGTGTATCGTGCCCAGCCAGGGCTCCCCCTCCGGTGGTTCTTGGCTCTAGTAGTTTTTATTTATTGTAAAATAAATCTCCAAAAAGTTTCGTCCAGTTCCGAGAACTTTTATTTCTGCCCAAAAACAACACCATGGTAGTTCTATTGAAAACAGCGTCAGTCCGGGTTAGTTTCATTCAAATCATGCAAATTATAGTCCAAAACAAGAGCAAAAGTGTGAGGAAAAGTAGATACGAAGGAGACGTATCAACTCCCCCAAGCTTAACCCATTGCTTGTCCTCAAGCAATTCAGCTGACAAACTGAAAGTGATAAAGAAAAACTTTTACGAACTCTTTTGTTCTTGTTTACATATATATGCTTAAGTAGCACCCAGGTTTTCAACAAAGATCATGACTAACCATGTCAGCAATACCTCTTAAAAATTATATTAACTCATATCAATGACATAAGCAACTAGCGAGCAATAATAAAATATCTCAAGCGCCAACACTTGTCAAAACAATCGTGATATAATATGACAACAATGGTATCTCGCTAGCCCTTTCTGAGACCACAAAACATAAATACAGAGCACCTCCAAAGTTCAAGCAGCGACTAAACATTGTAATTCATGGTAGAAAAGATCCAATCATGCTGCACCCAACATTAACTATACACAATGTATGAGGATGACAATAGTGCTCTCAGGTCTGGCGCTTATTTGAGAAGGTGATGACTCAACATAAAAGTAAATAGATAGTCCCTTCGCAGAGGGGAGCAGGGATTTGCAGAGGTGCCAGAGCTCAAAGCTTAAAACAGAGATAAATATAATTTTGGGAGGTACACCCTTCCTGTCAATGTTACGACCAAGATTTATCAATATCTTCCATGCTAAACACATTAGCGACGGTTCCCAAGCGGTAAAAGTAAAGGTTTACCCTCCCTCCACCAACAATCACACTCCACGGCTAGCCGAATCCACGGGTACCGTCCATACCAACAACATTCCTGGGGGAGTTTTCTTTAATTATTTGTAGTTTTTGATTTTGGGACTGGGAATCCCTATTACCGCCCCTCTCGTGTAAGGACGAGTGAATAAACACTCATCATGAGAATAACCCGCTTAACATGGAAGATACTGACCGCCCCCTGTCACTCCATGAGCGGTCCAGGCACACAAAACAGATGTTCATTTGAATTTTTAGAGGTGGCACATGCAAATTTACTTGGAACGACAGGGTAATACCGCATATAGGTAGATATAGTGGAGTCATCTGGAATAACTTTGGTTTAAGGATTTTGATGCACAAGCAGTATTCCTGCTTAGTACAGGTGAAGGCTAGCAAATAGGTTGAGAAGCGGCCAGCTAGAGAGCGAAAACGGTCATGAACATGCATTATGAATAATAAACATTGACTACTACCATGAGTAGGATATGGGCACCATGAACATAAATATCATGAAGGCTATGTTGGTTTTGATTCAACTACATGCGTGAACATGTGCCAAGTCAAGCCACTTGAAACATTCAGAGGAGGATACCATATCACAATCATTTTAATGCATGTTGACATCCAAGATAAATCATTATCCAATCCTAGCTACTTAAGCATGGCATGGGCAACTATAATCTCAAATTTTCATTGCAAACATGTTTGATCATAATATGCTGAATCAACGATACTAGGTTAAACATATTTACAAAAACAAAAACAAGTTGAGTTCATACCCGCTTTTCTCCGCCACAGTCACTTCATCAAATTTCGTCATCATTGCCATTCACTTGCACGACCGAATGATATGAAAATACTAATAGTGCAAGAGTGCCATGGACTAAGCTAGAATCTGCAAACATTTTATTCAAGAGGAGAAAACAAAGTAACATGGGCTCTTTGTTAGATTAACAATAATGCATATGAGAGCCACTCAACATTTTCATTGTGGTCTTCTCCTTGGTGTGACTCAAATAAAAGGAAAAGAATTTCAGAGAAACACAATAAAATATTTTTGGAGTTTTTAGTTTTTCTTAAAGAAAGCAAATTAACATGGGAAAAACAAAAACGAGAAAAACTATTTACACGAGAGAGCTCCCAACAAGTAAAACAAGAAATGAGAAATCTTTTTGGGTTTTCTTTTGATACTACAATAAATTTAAGCTAGAAAGAAAAGCCGAAAAGGAGTAGGAAATATTTTTGGGTTTTCTCAAAGTTTTTCAAACACTCAAGAAGAAAACGAGAAAATAAATCTAGTATGGATAATACGGTGAAAAAGTATGAACATCGACAACTGGAATGAAATGTGTGAACACAAATGTAGTGTCGGTGGAAATACGTACTCCCCCAAGCTTAGGCTTTTGGCCTAGCTTGGTAATCACCATCCGCGTCCTGGATAATAGTCTGAATGATAGCCCATCGAGGTCCTTGGTGCAGCTTCCTCAGCCCTCCTGACAGCTTCAACCTTCGCATTGTACGCGCGGGCCTCGCTCTCAAGAACATAGTATCTTCCCCTACTGTGAAAATCGAAGAGAGCAGGAGCAGGCAAAGTAACAGGCACAACGGTATCTTTATTAAACCTCAAGTTGTAAGTATAATTAGTGGTGTGCCCTTAAGGAATCTATGACGTTTCATGGCCTCAAAGTCTAAGTACTGAGTAGGTAAAATGGGATCATTAGGCCAAGGTAATACATTTAGCTTCTCTGCTACACGAGAGGCATAAATTCCTCCATAAAAATGGCCACTAGCAGCGTTGTGCTGCAATCTCCATGCAACAATTGCTCCAAGGTTATAACGTTTATCTCCTGTTATAGCAGTGTGTATGAGACTCAAATCAGGAGCACACAGTGTGCTACAATCTTGTTTGCCTACGACACATTTGCCATTAAAGAGTGCAAAGTAATGTATTGATGGGAAATGGATGCTTTTAATTCTACCTTGTGTCACTCCCCTATCTTCACCGAAATAGAGATTAATGTAACGCCCAAGATGCGATCTTATCCTTATTTTGGCACGAGGGCCTCGACAGGGATAGAAGCGCATCTCGTCGTTTCTCAAGAATGGATATCATTACAAGTACATATAAAGAAGAGATGAGTATATGGAATTGGCTTACACTCGCCACAAGCTACATCAATATCACGTCAATACGACAACATATCCAAACATCATACAGAAGAGCAGGGTCCGACTACGGACGAAAACAAATGATAAAATGACATCCATCCTTGCTACCCCAGGCCGCCGCCCTGGAACCCATCCTATGATCGATGAAGACGAAGAAGAACCCCAAATCAAACAAGCATCACGCTCACGTCAAATCATCGCATTACCTGTACCTGCAACTATTGTTGTAGTAATCTGTGAGCCACAGGGACTCAGCAATCTCATTTCCAAGGGTATCAAGACTATTAAAGCTTAATGGGTGAGGTAAGGTTAAGTGGTGGGGCTGCAGCAAGCACTAAGCATTTATTTGAGTGGCTAACTTACGAGTACAAGAATAAAGGGGGATGATCGTCGTATAAACGGGCGTGAACTAGTAATGATCTCTAAGAGATCCTGAACACCTACTTACGAACAAACATAACCCCACCGTGTTCTCTCTCGGTTCAGAAATCATGAGAAGAGACAGTCACGGTTACGCACACAGTTGGTGTATTTTATTTGAGTTTACTTCAAGTTTGCTATGACCGGATGTTAAACAAAGTTTCCAAGTTGCCACGTAACCGCGGGCATGGCTTTCCGAAAGATTTAACCCTACAGGGGTGCTCCAACTCATCCATCACAAACTAACCACACGCCGTGGGAATAACCTCGACCACGAATCCCATGATCTCCTAGGAAATTCCGTAGGAAAACCTCAACCTCGAGATAGCCCAAAGTATTCTCAGAATTCCTCGCGCAAGACATTCGAGAAAGGTAAAACAAGTCCAGCAAGACCGCCCAATGTGTCGACGAACCCGATAGGAGCCGCGTATCTCGTTCTCAGGACACGACGGATAAGCGACGCGTACGGTGGCCTGATAGACATCACCCAAGTTGCCCTGGGGTGGCCCCGCATAGTGCTCTATTTTGGACCAACACTCATGAGGAGCACTGGCCCGGGTTGTTGATTAATTATCCGTGGGTGCCGGCGGGTCCCTATGCATTTTTAGTTGTTATTAGGCAAATGTAGTTCCAATGTTGGGTCTTGCCAGACAAGTTTTAATCTAAAACGAATGGTCAAGGGGGTCCCCATAACAACCCCGAGCATGTTAGGAGCGCAAAATATGTAACTTAACACCGGTACACAAGTAACTAGGGCGGCAAAAGTGGAACAAAACACCGAGCATAAGGCCAAGCCTTCCACCTTTTACCAAATATATATGTGCATTAAATTAAATAGCAATAATATTGTGATATATCAAAAAACATCCATGTTGGCACATGGAAACAATTTGCACCTGCAACTAGCAACGCTATAAGAGGGGTTGAGCAAGCGGTAACATAGCCAAACAATGGTTTGCTGGGATGTGGAGGGGTTAGAGGCTTATCATGGCATTTGGGAGGCTTGACAAACAAGTGATAGGTAGCGAGACAAGTGATAGAAACGAGACAACAAGCATGGCAATGATAGTAATGGTATCCAGGGAAATGGTCATCTTGCCTGAGATCCCGCTTGGAAGAAGATCGAGTCCATGAAGAAGACGCACCAATGTAGTCGAATGAATCCTCACACTCTGAACGCTTTCGGAACTCTATCGACAAGAAGCAATCCGATACAACAATCAAGACATGATAAAAACCACAACATATGGATGACATGATGCGCAAACAAATATGATGCATGTCCATACGATTATGCAAGGCATGGCAATCACAACAAACAATACTACACATTAAGTGAAGCTCAATATGCAACGAGTTGCATATTGACGAAATTCCACATTCGAATTATTTAGTTCACTCTTGTTAGGTACTCAACAATATTAAATTTTGTTTAACAAGGACGTTGATGCCATACAGTGAAGAAGGAATTAAGCAATTTTGAATGGAGAAGGAGAACATGCATACAAAAAAATAATAACTCTCCATATTACGAGAAATGTGGTTAATGTTGTTTAAACAAACAATCATTTTAAATGTTGTTTATCATGGCAAGAGATGAAGCATGAACAACTACGTCAACTAGGCATTTTAAATGAGGCCGGAAGCAACATATAGCATTTCCAAAATGACCCCACATGCAAATTATGAATTTGGTCCAGATCTGTCCTAAGCATATTTTATATTTGTTAAACAGCAAAATAAAATGTGTCATGAGATTCTACACGTTTTTCTAGTCAAGTTACATATGTAGATCATTTTTATCGGAGCTACGGTTATTTAGTTATGAAATAAATCGTTTTAGCATGTCATTTATGCAAAATAATGCAAACAACAAGTTTAAACATTTTAAACATGTTAAAGTTGCATATTATTAATCTACACAAAATCTAAACATTTTTCATATAGGACATGATTTAATTCGATGCATGGAAATTTATTTGTTAACATTCTAAAATCAATGGCATTTGCAAATATGCATGCCATGAATATAGGTAAAATCGCACCAGATAAAAGCAAAATAATACATGCCGTATTGCAGCATACTGCAGCGGCCCAAGGGTGAACAGGCCCAAACGGTCATGTGTTCATATGTGAAAAAAAAATGGACAACAAGGTAAAAGATTTTTGGGTCGCTGGGAATTGATCCCACAACCTCTAGGTGGTGGCAAGAAGGGATGACCAGCTCGCCTGATCATGTGCTACTGATAATATATGGCATTCAACTTAGATGAACCAGTTAAACGGCTGAGTGCATGTGTGTGCGCAAAATAAAAAGGAAACAGTGGAAAATAACTGTGGCGCGTTGGACTCGAACCAGAGACCTCGTGGTCAAAACGAGGTGGAGCTAACCACTCCGGCTACTGCATGCGTTGGTGGCAGAAACATACTGGCAATTCTAAATAACCTCCACAGCAAGAACGGATCTAGGCAAAACAAAAAGCTTCAGTTACGGGGTCACATCGAGGAAACAGAGAACGACGGCCATGGCGATGCTGGGAATGGGCGAGGGAGGTCGGGGCCGGAGACGCGGGCGTCGAGAACGGCCAACAATGGGGTCTCCTCACCATAGAAAGGGCGGCGCTGGGCGTCGAGATGGTGCAGGTCATGGCGATGACTTCTTCCTATCCATGGCGCATATATAGCGAGAGAGAGAGAGAGAGAGAGAGAGAGAGAGAGAGAGAGAGAGAGAGGTCAGAGAAGATGAGAAGGAGAAGAGCAGGAGGAAGGAGAACTAGGGGAAACAAAAGGGCGCGAGCAGGGGACCTGCTGGTCCGGCGGCCGGACAGCGAGGCGGATGAAGCTCCTGTAGGGCGTCGTCCATGGCCATGGCGACCTTCCTGCATCAGAGAAGCAAGATGGATAGATTGAGATGTGAGAGAGAGAGGGGAAAACGTGAAGAAAATGAAACAGGGGAGGGATGAAGAAGGGGGACGAGGCCAGCCTGGTGGTCAACGGTGCCTAGCGAGAGTTTCCTCGCTCGCTCTGGAGCAGTTGCAGGAGGCAACTCGCCATGGATGGCGCAGTGGCGTGGCAACGCCGGTCAACGGCGACGGCGACGGGCGCGGAGGCTGGGAATGGGCGCGGCGGACCTTGAGGAGGCCGGATCCAGGTGGAGGCGCCCTATAGAGTCCGCCGGCGGCGGGACTTCGAGCTCCATGGCGGCCATGGCGTCGGGCAGGGCTCCTGTTCAGAGAAGGAGAAAAAAATAGAGTTTCAGAGAGATGAGAGACATGGGAGAAAGAGAAAAACGAGGGAGAATCAGAGGATGCAAGGGGCGGTAGGGAGGTCCTGGCATCTGCCGGAGGTGGTCGTCGGCAGGGGCGATGCGACGGATCGGGAGGAGCTTGCTGGTTGGGTGCGGGGATTTGGACAGATGGTTGGCTGGGCACGGAAACGGAGGGAGGTGGATCTGGGAGGATCCCGAGGTTGGAGAAGACACTAGTGGCGGCGGAGGGACCAATTCCCTAGATTTTAGGGTTAGGCTAGATTAGGTATGAGGTTGGTCTATATATAGCAAATTAGACTAGGTTTTGGACCCTCCGATTTCGATCGGACGATCGGGAAATATAGGATAGGGAGTCCAATTGACAAACCGATGATGGTTTTGGATATTACGGGGTTGATCCGGACCCAACGGTTATGATCGTCGGGTTTCGGTCCGGGGAAGTATCGGGCACGCGCGTGGGGTCTGTGCACTGTGCAGAGGGGCTAGGCATAGAAGAGAGGGAAAGCGGGCAGCCCGGCAACATGTTTTATAAAACGAAAACGTCCGACGATTTGACTGGCTATAGTGCCGCTATATGTTTAACTGTTCGGGTATCAAACGACCCCCGAATGCAACGAAACTTGGCAGGCGGTCTACCTACAATATAATAAGACCGCACGCCAACTTTTGACCCATTCAGAGAATAGTTTATACGCACTTTTGAAAACGATATTTTGTGATGTCGCGGGCGCTTGCGAGTGTGGTTGGTCATGAAACGGTCAACGACGCGAACGGAGAGAAACGGCAACTACGAACAGATGAGAGTTTTGAAATTGACGATGTTATGCAGATGATGCGAATGATGCGATGATGAATGCGACAACCAAATAAATCACACAACGACAATGAAATAAAAGGGAATCTTCTAGATCGTCGGTCTCGGGCTATTACAACTCTCCTCCACTAACAAGAGATCTCGGCCCGAGATCTTAGAATGAGAAGGGGAAGATGAAGAGGAAGGAAGAGGTAAAACTTAGTTGCTTCTTTGACAAACGAGTGAAACCAATGATCACTGAAGGTTTCAACGAGATGAAGAATGACATGAGGAACAAGCTAGAATTCACAAGAAATTTGGGCAACACTTCGGTAGGAAAGAGAAGAAAACTTGATAAGATGCAATGAACTTGAAAAGAGAACACAACACTCCGGTTAATGATAAGGAAGAAACGGACATGAACTTGACAAAATGAGACAACGTCGAAGAGAGCAACATGACAAAGCCTCAGGAACAAAAGAATAGAAGCTAGATTGTTGGAAAGAAAGGAACGGAGAAGAAAATGACAACTTCTACCACAATTCAATATGAAAAGCAACCTTACAAAGAAGGATTGAACGGCGATGTTGAAAATCAACAACGAAAAGAGAAAACTTGATGTGGGCTTATGGAAACATTCCAAAATTATGAGGTGACAACCGGCCACAAATGGAAACAATGATTGCTTGGAAGCAAAAAGAGATGCGAAACTTCTTTCACCAAGAGGATACATTGAGAACTTGGAACATTGATAAACAACATGATAGCAACAACCCTTAGGAAAAGCTTTAGGTGAAATCTATACCAAGATAACTCCAGAAAGGAATGCTGGATTTAAATATCTCATTCTTGATAAATTATCTTCGAGACTCCTCATGAAAGAAAACTATAACACCATCTCAAAAGATAAGGGAGAAGGAATTGCATCTTGAAATGCAAAATAAGAATACTTGAGCTCCTCCAACAGGAATCTTGAAAGAACACTTCGAGAAATAATAAAATCCTTGACGAATCACCATGAAGAACCTCTGTATATAAAGAATGATCAAAAGGGCCGAAGGTTGAAAAGAATAAGATTATGACCTTCCAAGATTAAGATGAAGCTTCGCGATGGGATACTTGAGAAAACTTTGGCACTCCAGAAAGAAAAGATGAACAACTTAGAATTGAGAATTTGATATCATGAACAACTCCGAAAGAAGGATTGAAATCACTTTGATGACACCAGAATAAGAATTATGTTATGCTTATCCTTCATCAAGTTAAATTGATGACAAGCAACGGATTTGGCATACTACTTATTCCTCTTAAAAAAGATTGAAGAGAAATATTGCACACTTGAAGAAGTCTTGAATGAAAACACCGGAAGAATTTGGAACGGAATGAGGATTCTACGAACGAATGGAAATACATGAGAATGAAGAGATCATGATCCGCCTAGCAGGAAACATCACTGAAGCGCCGGGTTGAGATACGAATTACATACATCAATTGAGAAGTGTTTGAGAACGAAAGCTGAAAGCTGAGAACGAAGAAATCTTCTGAAATGATGGCCTTCGGAGGATCGAGAATGAAAACAACTCTGAAATGCTCCGGATAGATATGGGAGGAATTACTCATGATCAAAACAATTCGAGAGGATAGCACCAAGCTGAAACCATGAATCTTCAAGAAAATGAGCAAAGATTTAAGAGAAACTCTCCTTCGGTCTTCAACGATGAGAATGATGCCGAGAAACAACACCAAGAATTACTGAGACACTCCAGAACAATGAGTAAGGAAAGGTTGAGCCAATGATGAAATAATTTGAAGCGATCTTGGAAAAGGAATATGACTGATGAGAATCATTCTTACGTCATATTTGAAAAGAACTTGAGATCTCCGGAAAAGATTAGAAGAGCCAGGTAAGATCCTGGGAAAAAAATCTGTGGGTTATGAGCCCACTCAAAGAGATCACCGTTGAAACGATTACTTAGGGAGAGAGATTGCACCGGTACAAATAAAAACTTGATGAGGTGAGAACCTCGAACTAATTGAAAGGACTTGAATGAAAACACGACTCTTCTGGGATATCTTCAGCACTCCGGATAGAATAGAGACGAACAAACAAGAGAGGCTTGGATAAGAACTTCCAACATGGGGAATCATATAACGAATGACAAGGATATGATGAACACCGAGAGATTGAATTGAATCCACCGGAGAAGAAAACGAGAATGAAGAACGATGAACTTGAGCACTTGAGCATCTTCACCACGAATCACCGTATAAATCACGGAAGAGAAGATAGCGGAAGCATCACATGAATAGAAAGGCACTTGGATGAGAATTTGATCTTTAAAAGAAAAGGGTGGGAGGGCGGGGAAAACAAAGAAAAACTTAGGACGGATGCAACGAACTCCGGGAAAGAGATATGAGGATAGATCTTGCAATATTGGGGAGGAATGAATATCTTGAAGAGAAGCACACCGGTTGGAAAGAATTGACATGACAATTTGATTGAGCAAAATGATTAGCATTCTCATAAAAATATGAGAACACCGCTTAGGAAGGATATGAAATCACCACTTGACATCGAAGCAACTCGAATTACCATACTCCAAAACAAAACCAAAGGATGAGGCTTGAGGATTAAGCCGGAAACAAATACATAACCCATTTGCATTTGTTGGAAGGATAATCCTAGGTAACTACTAGAATTCCCACCTAAGAACTTCCAAAATCTTGGTTATGCAATCGGGTCCACGGATACACGGAGTTTTTATCCATCACTCAACTCCTAGCAGTAATAATACTCTCCAGTGTATCACATCCCTCAACACACAACCAGAGGTCTCGGAAACTCATCTAACTCAGACCCTCGTAATCACAACGATACTAAAGATGGCAGTACATGTGATACCGCTCCCCAGTACTGGGTGCCGCCACACTCTTCGCACCACGAATAGTATTGAAGCAATTTCGAACATCCGCGTCCTGAGATACTAAGGAAACTGAACGATAGCGATGTGTCAAGAACCCCTTGGAGCTCAACTCCCCGGGTCCAATCCATACGTACGGGAGGCACGAAGAACAGAGTTCCGGTCACATTGACATCATAGAGGTTCCAAATTACCCGCGTGATCCTAAAAAAATTTGAGTGAGAAGAGGGTAGAATTAAAATTGCTAAGTCGTAATTCCTCACCAGAGCATAGAATAGGATTAAAAAGAATCCTACTCTCCGGTATAACTAGAGTCAAAATAGTTTTTTTCTACACTCGACTCGGTCAAAGTTCGATCAATCAAGGGGGCTCCTATGTCGGTACAGGCTCTGATACCAACTTGTAACGCCCAAGATGCAATCCTACCCTTATTTTGGCACGAGGGCCTCGACAGGGATAGAAGCGCATCTCGTTGTTTCGCAAGAATGGATATCATTACAAATACATGTAAAGAAGAGATGAGTATATGGAATTGGCTTACACTCGCCACAAGCTACATCAATATCACATCAATACAACAACATATCCAAACATCATACAAAAGAGCAGGGTCTGCCTACGGACGAAAACAAATGATAAAATGACATCCATCCTTGCTATCCCAGGCTGCCGCCCTGGAACCCATCCTATGATCGATGAAGAAGAAGACCCCCAAATCAAAGAAGCATCGCGCTCACGTCAAATCATCGCATTACCTGTACCTGCAACTGTTGTTGTAGTAATCTATGAGCCGTAGGGACTCAGCAATCTCATTTCCAAGGGTATCAATATTATTAAAGCTTAATGGGTGAGGTAAGGTTAAGTGGTGGGGCTGCAGCAAGCACTAAGCATTTATTTGAGTGGCTAACTTACGAGTACAAGAATAAAGGGGGATGATCGTCTTATAAACGCGAGTGAACTAGTAATGATCTCTAAGAGATCCTGAACACCTACTTACGAACAAACATAACCCCACCGTGTTCTCTCTCGGTTCAGAAATCATGAGAAGAGACAGTCACGGTTACGCACACAGTTGGTGTATTTTATTTGAGTTTACTTCAAGTTTGCTATGACCAGGTGTTAAACAAAGTTTCCAAGTTGCCACGTAATCACGGGCACGGCTTTCCGAAAGATTTAACCCTGCAGGGATGCTCCAACTCATCCATCACAAACTAACCACACGCCGCGGGAATAACCTCGACCACGAATCCCGTGATCTCCTAGGAAAATCTGTCGGAAAACCTCAACCTCGAGATAGCCCAAAGTATTCTCGGAATTCCTCGCGCAAGACATTCGAGAAAGGTAAAACAAGTCCAGCATGACCGCCCGACCTGTCGACGAACCGGATAGGAGCCGCGTATCTCGTTCTCAGGACACGACGGATAAGCGACACGTACGGTGGCCTAATAGACATCACCCAAGTTGCCCTGGGGTGGCTCCGCACAGTACTCTATTTTGGACCAACACTCATGAGGAGCACTGGCCCGGGTTGTTGATTAATTATCCGCGGTTGCCGGCGGGTCCCTATGCATTTTTAGTTGTTATTAGGCAAATGTAGTATCAATGTTGGGTCTTGCCAGACAAGTTTTAAATGTTGTTTATCATGGCAAGAGGTGAAGCATGAACAACTACGTCAACTAGGCATTTTAAATGAGGCCGGAAGCAACATATAGCATTTCCAAAATGACGCCAGATGCAAATTATGAATTTGGTCCAGATCTGTCCTAAGCATATTTTATATTTGTTAAACAGCAAAATAAAGTGTGTCATGAGATTCTACATGTTTTTCTAGTCAAGTTACGTATGTAGATCATTTTTATCGGAGCTACAGTTTTTTAGTTATGAAATAAATCATTTTAGCATGGCATTTATGCAAAATAATGCAAACAACAAGTTTAAACATTTTAAACATGGTAAAGTTGCATATTATTAATCTACACAAAATCTAAACATTTTTCATATAGGACATGATTTAATTCGATGCATGGAAATTTATTTGTTAACATTCTAAAATCAATGGCATTTGCAAATATGCATGTCATGAATATAGGTAAAATCGCAGCAGATAAAAGCAAAACAATACATGCCGTATTGCAGCATACTGCAGCGGCCCAAGGGTGAACAGGCCCAAACGGTCATGTGCGCACATGTGAAAAAAAATGGACAACAAGGCAAAAGATTTTTGGGTCGCTGGGAATTGATCCCACAACCTCTAGGTGGTGGCAAGAAGGGATGACCAGCTTGCCTGGTCATGTGCTACTGATAATATATGTCATTCAACTTAGATGAACCAGTTAAGCGGCCGAGTGCATGTGTGTGCGCAAAATAAAAAGGAAACAGTGGAAAATAACTGTGGCGCGTGGGACTCGAACCAGAGACCTCGTGGTCAAAACGAGGTGGAGCTAACCACTCCGGCTACTGCATGGTGGCAGAAACATAATGGCAATTCTAAATAACCTCTACAACAAGAACGGATCTAGGCAAAACACAAAGCTTCAGTTATGAGAGTCACATCGGGGAAACAGAGAACGACGGCCATGGCGATGCTGGGAATGGGCGAGGGAGGTCGGGGCCGGAGACGCGGGCGTCGGGAACGACCAGCAATGGGGTCTCCTCACCATAGAAAGGGCTGCTCTGGGCGTCGAGATGGTGCAGGCCATGGCGACGGCTTCTTCTTGTCCATGTCGCACATATAGCGAGAGAGAGAGAGAGAGAGAGAGAGAGAGAGAGGTCAGAGAAGATGAGAAGGAGAAGATCAGGAGGAAGGAGAACTAGGGGAAAGAAAAGGGCGCGAGCAGGGGACCTGCTGGTCCGGCGGCCGGACAGCGACGCGGATGAAGCTCCTGTAGGGCGTCGTCCATGGCCATGGCGACCTTCCTGCATCAGAGAAGCAAGATGGATAGAGGGAGATGTGAGAGAGAGGGGAAACCATGAAGAAAATGGAACAGGGGAGGGATGAAGGAGGGGGACGAGGCCAGCCTGGTGGTCAACGGTGCCCAGCGAGAGTCTCCTCGCTCGCTCTGGAGCAGTTGCAGGAGGCAACTCGCCATGGATGGCGCAATGGCATGGCAACGCCGGTCAACGGCGACGGCGAGGGGCGCGGAGGCTGGGAATGGGCGCGGCGGACCTTGAGGAGGCCGGATCCAGGCGGAGGCGCCCTGTAGAGTCCGCCTGCGGCGGGACTTCGAGCTCCATGGCGGCCATGGCGTCAGGCAGGGCTCCTGTTCATAGAAAGAGAAAAAAAATAGAGTTTCAGAGAGATGAGAGACAGGGGAGAAAGAGAGAAACGAGGGAGAATCAGAGGATGCAAGGGGCGGCAGGGAGATCCTGGCATCGGCCGGAGGTGGTCGTTGTCGGCGTCCTGGGAATGGGGGTACCCAGATTTGCATGCCTGTGGCCCAGAGCGTGGCCCACTTCGACAACCAAGTACGGCCCAGCGCGGTCTCGCTCAGCACAAGGCCCTCGCGAGAGCCCCGAGCTCGCGAAGGAAATGGCGTCAAGACCCGCATGGGAATAGGCCTCCCCAGGCCCCCTCCCGAGGGGCGTAGATCTCTATGCAATGCTCGACCTCAGGAGGCCAAGGATGACGCAAGGAGGGCTAGGCGGGCACCAGCGCGCCAGAGGAGACATTCCTCTTTCATGCAAAGGAGGGAGGGGTGCACGCAGGTTCCTAAAGCGCCCCCAAATGTTTCCATTCCGTTGCAACGAGACCGAGACCACGAGCCCCGCAGGACAGACGTCATCGCCGAGCCCACCTCCGCATCACCACCGGCTACTTTGCAGACGAAGACCACCTTTCATCAGGATAAGGATGTACTCCTTGTCCCCCTTCGAATTTGGCCATTGTGGGATCCCTTCCCGCCATTACGATAAGGGAAGAGGACCAGGGCCGCTATAAATAGAGGCTAGGCTGCTCTGTAGGAGCGGGGGGATCCAACACCACCCAAACGCACTCGCGAGGCAACTCACTACTGTACTAGTTCATCCACAAACGTCCTCGTGAGGCAATCCACCAAAAGTAGGAGTAGGGTTTTACGCTTCGCAGCGGCCCAAACCTGGGTAAACTCTCGTGTGTTGTCTTCTTCCCTTCCATCGAGCAAGGTTATCGCGTGGTGAGCTTGGGGGGAGTGGCGCTGTTGGGGATCTTCGCACATGCCCCTGGGCTCGAACTTCTTAGGGTTTTTGCGGAGCCCGAAATCCGACATTTGACGCGCCAGGTAGGGTGCGTGTTGAAGCTTCCTCATCTGCGGCTGCGGTCGGGCCCCGATTCACCGGCTCGATGGCCGACGCAACCCCCGAGGCCAGGAAGCCCTTGGCGCACGGTGGCGCCGCGGCCCGCAGGGTCGACCCTGCGGTCCCCTGCCTCCTTGGCGGATCGCCGGCTCCCGCGTCCAACCGCCAAGTCAAGCAGTTCCTCCGCCAGGCAAGCACGATTCGGCCACGGTCCGAGACCCCGCAGCCTCGAACGTGGCCGGAGACCGACATCACCTTCGGCCCCGACGACCACCCCAGAACAACGGCTGCCGCCGGTACGCTCCCCATGCTATGCACGCCAACCATAAACAGCGTGGCCGTCACCAGGATCCTCATAGACAGCGGGGCCGGCCTTAACGTCCTCTCCGTGGAGACCTTCAACACGCTGCAGGTGCCCTACGGCCAGCTCGCACCCTCAAGGACCTTCTCTGGGGTGGCCGGGGGCTCCGTCGCCCCCTTGGGGCGGGTGCCCCTCCCCATCACCTTCGGCACCCGCTGCAACTACCGCACCAAGCAGATCGACTTCAACATCGCCCACATTCACCTCCCTTACAATGCGATACTCGGCTACCCCGCCCTTGCCCAGTTCATGGCGGCAACGCACCCGGGCTACAACGTCATCAAGATGCCTGGGAGCGGCGGCATCCTCTCCGTCGTCGGAGACGCCAAGGACGCAGCCCACGCACTCAAGCTCGCCTAAAAAGCGGTGGCCGCGGCGCGCCCCAACGCTAGGGACGCCGCGCAGGCCTCGGAGGGCACTGGGGACGTCGTCGACGTCGCACTAGTAAAGAAGAAGCAGCTGTTCTCTCAGAACCGGGCTGAGACGAAGCAGGTGCCCGTAGATGACGAGAGTCCTGGTCTTACCTTCACCATCGGCGCCGGCCTGCCTCAGGAGCAGGAAGAGGCATTGGTGGCCTTCCTCCGCGCGAAAAAGGATGCATTTGCATGGAACGCTTCTGACCTGGTGGGAATCCCGAGGAATGTGATCGAGCACCACCTCATGGTGTGTCCCAATGCACGCCCGGTGAAGCAAAAGGCGAGGAGGCAGGCTCAAGAGAAGCATGCGTTCATCGCCCAACAGGTTGGCAAGCTGAAGGAGGCCGGAGTTATCCGGGAGGTGCAGTACCCGGAGTGGCTCGCCAACCCGGTGGTCGTCCCGAAGAAGTGCGGGAAGGAGCGCATGTGCATCGACTTCACGAACCTCAACAAGGCCTGCCCCCAGGACCTGTTCCCGCTGCCGCGCATCGACCAGATCATGGACTCCACCGCCGAGTGCGACCTCTTATGCTTCCTGGACGCTTTCTCTGGCTACCATTAGATCAAGATGGCGGTGGAAGACGTCGAGAAGACAGCCTTCCTCACCACGTGCGGTGTGTTCTGCTACACGTGCATGCCCTTCGGGCTGCGGAACGCTGGCGCAACCTTCCAGCGACTGATGCACATCGCCCTGGGGCAGCAGGTCGGGAGGAATGCGGAAGCCTACGTCGACGACATCGTGGTCAAGTCGCAAGAAGCCAAGACCTTGATCGAGGACCTGGAGGAGACGTTCGCCAGCCTGAGGCGGGTGAACCTGAGGCTCAACCCCGAGAAGTGTGTCTTCGGGGTCCCGTCGGGCAAACTGATCGGTTTCTTGGTGTCTCACCGAGGGATCGAGGTGAACCCGGAGAAGGTCAAAGCTATAAGCAAGATGAGTCCGCCTCAGGCCCTCAAGGAAATGCAGAAGCTGGCGGGCTGCGTGACCTCCTTCGGACGCTTCATCTCGAAGCTTGGCGAGCGGGCCCTGCCGTTCTTTGAGCTCATGAAGAGGAAGGGCCCCTTCGAATGGACTCTGGAGGCAGACGCGGCATTCGAGGACCTCAAGCAGTACCTCACGAGTCCACCAGTAATGGTGGCACCTCGCCCCCGGGAGCCCCTACTGCTATACCTGGCTGCCACCCCGCACTCCGCCAGTGCTGCGCTTGTGGCAGTCAGGGAAGAGCATGCCGACACGCGCGCTACGTCTTCAGGCGTAGGCGGGCCCCCGGGCAAGAAGCAAGGTGACTCACAGGACGCCACGAAGCCTTCACCTCCTCAAGACGACGCTCCTGAGGACCCAGCCGCCCCGGCGACCCCCGAGGCACCCAGGCCTCATGAGCCCGCGGCGGAGCGGGGCGGTGCGGAAGGCCTCTCCCTCGTAGAGCATCCGGTGTACTACGTTAGTACCGTGCTGCGGGATGCGCGCTTGCGCTACCCTATGCAGCAAAAGCTCTTGCTTGCACTCCTTGTCGCCTCGAGGAAACTGCGCCATTACTTCCAGGGGCATCCCATCAAGGTCGTCTCTGCGTACCCCTTGGAGAAAGTGCTGTGCAACCCCAACGCAGCAGGGAGGGTCGCAGAATGGAACATCGAGCTGCAGGCCTTCAATATAGAATTTAGCACGACCAGGGTCATCAAGGGGGCAGCCCTGGCGGACTTTGTAGCCGAATGGATGGACGCTCCCGACCGTGAGCTTGACGAGGGTCAGTCCCTTACCCCCAGCGACGAGGCGCCTGAGGGTTGGATCATGCACTTCGATGGGGCCTTCGCGCGCAGGGGAGCAGGGGCCGGAGTTGTACCCGTCTCCCCGACCGGGGACAAGCTTTACTATGCCGTGCAACTCTGTTTCCAGCATGGTGAGAAGGTCTCCAACAACATCGCGGAGTACGAGGGCTTAATCACCGGCCTCAAGGCCGCGGCCGCCTTGGGGATTCAGCGCCTCACCATCAAGGGTGACTCCCAGCTTCTCGTCAACTTCTCCAACAAGGAGTATACGCCTAAGGACGAGCACATGGAGGCATACTTGGAAGAGGTACGTAAGATTGAAAAACGTTTCCAGGGCTTGGAGTTGCAGCACATCCTGCGCGGCGCGAACAAGGAGGCCGACGACATCGCCAAGAGGGCATCGCGCTGCGAGCCTCAGGAGCCAGGTGTCTTCGAGGAATGGCTCTTCAAGCCATTCGCGGCACCACCAACCGAGGGTCCGGCGACGCGGAGTGAAGAGCTACCCCCAACACCACCCTCAGGGGCTCCAACTTGTGGTCCGGCCTCAGGAGCCCGACTGCTCCTGGCGCTGGAGCCCCAAGCCGACGACTGGACGCAGGAGTTCAGGGCATACCTACTTCACAGCGCACTACCGGAAAAGGAGGAAGACACGGAGCGTGTGGTACGACAGGCCACAGCTTATTGTCTGCGGGACGGCGAGTTGTACCGCAGGCGCCCGAACGACGTCACGTTGCGGTGCGTATCCAGAGAACAGGGGTGCGAGCTACTGGCCGACATCCATGGAGGGGACTGCGGACACCACTCCTCGTCGCGCACCCTTGTAGGGAAGGCGTTCCGCACTGGCTTCTACTGGCCCACGGCGCTCAACGACACCACTGAGCTTGTCCGGTCCTGCGAGGCCTGCCAATTCCATGCCAAGCAGATTCATCAGCCCGCGCAAGGCCTCCAGACCATCCCGCTCTCCTGGCCCTTCGCGGTCTGGGGGCTGGATATACTGGGGCCCTTTCCACGAGCAGCAGGCGGGTACCGTTACCTCTACGTCGCCATCGACAAGTTCACCAATTGGGCGGAGGTGGAGCCCGTCCGCACCATCCCCGCCGGAACGGCCGTCAAGTTTATCAAGGGCATCGTGAGCCGCTTCGGCGTCCCCAACCGTATCATCACCGATAACGGTTCGCAGTTCACAAGTAACCTCTTCAGGACCTATTGCGCTAACCTTGGAATGCAGATATGCTACGCATCAGTGGCACACCCACGAAGCAACGGTCAGGCAGAGCGTGCCAACATGGATGTCCTGCTGGGCCTCAAGGCAAGGAGCTTCAAGAAGAAGCTTGATGCCTGCGGCAGGGGTTGGGTCGATGAGCTTCAGTCCGTGTTGTGGTCCATCCGCACCACCGCGACTAAGCCCACCGGCGAGACTCCGTTCTTCCTCATCTACGGAGCCGAAGCCGTCCTTCCACACGAAGTCAAGCACCGATCCCCGCGGGTTTTGTCATTCGACGAGGAGCGTCAGGATGCCTCGCGGGGGACGGACCTCGTGCTCGGGGAGGAGGCCCGTCGTCAAGCCTCGCTCCGAGCTACGAGGTACCAGCAGGCACTGCGGCGTTACCATTGCCGTCACATCCACTCCAGGACCCTCGAAGTCGGAGACCTCGTTCTGAGGTGGGTCCTCTCCAGGGAAGGCTTGCACAAGCTCTCGCCCATGTGGGAAGGCCCGTTCAAGGTCGCCCGCGTCTCCAGACCTGGCGCCGTGCGTCTGGAGACTCAGGACGGGGTCCCCATCCAGAATGCCTCGAACATCCAGCGCCTCCGCAAGTTCTACCCGTGACACTCTCACGTAATAATGAGTGGGCTGTATACGCCCGGAGCCCCCCGAGGACGCGGAGGGGTTCCCACCCATGCCCAAGTGGAAGCCCCATGCTCCGCGCTGGCGGACAACACTGTCCTCCAATGACTATGCCCACGCAACGTGGATGCCCTATGCTCCGCGCTGGGGGAAGACGAAGACTAGCCTAGGTGCCGGACGCAGCTGTTCTTTGCTTTTCTTGTGTTCGAATTTGCCGTTTTTCTGGAATGAAGCCCGAGGCTTTTTTGACTCTATTTAAAGGAAAAGGGGCGGGAATTTTCTTTTTCTTCTTGCAGTTCTCTCTTGAAGTTTCTCTCTCTGAATTAACGCCCGCCAGCCTCTCTCTCCCGCGCCCCGCGAGCGGGGGCTACTGGCACGGTGTGCACACCTCGCCAAGGCCTTGGCGTCCTGGTCCCCACGTGGCCTTGGCGTCCTGGTCCTCTGAAAGCACATTTGCTCCCTTGGTGGTTTTGGTAATTAATAACAACATATATGTCATTGAACTAATGTTTCCACTAAGCACATTTCAGGAAAAGTTCAATGATAGGGATGGCAAAAGGATTGTGGATAACCCCAAGATGCAAGGAAATAGATTGGCAAAGCTTCAAGCAAGAGGACTCTACATTTTACTTTGTGAGAAATCACTTTGAGTCCATAGGAAAGCCAATACTATTAAAAGGGGGTAAGGTATTGTTGGTGAACAAAATGCTCATACGTGCACAAGTGATAGTCACCAAAAACACCCACAAGCTCTTCCACAAAAGTCTGTCCAAAGTCAAATATCCAAAATCGGTGCAACCAACACTTTCCACTCGGTGCCACCGATTCCCAAACTCAGACAGACCCATGCCAAACCCTAGCTAGTCGGTGCAACCGATTCTACATCGGTGCCACCGAGTTTAGTTGCCAACTCTCTGTTTAGCTATTTTCAGTCTTCGGTACCACCGAGATTTACCAGTCGGTCTCACCGAGTTTTGGACCAACTCTCTGGATAGCCATTCACAGGAATCGGTACCACCGAGAAATGTGGATCGGCGCCACCGAGTTTCTGGACCAACTCTCTGGTAAGCCATGGTCAAAAATCGGTACCACCGAGATGTGAGAATCGGCGTCACCGAGTTTGCGCAATCTGACCGTTGGTCACTTGATCGGTACCACCAAGAGTTATATATCGATCTCACCGAGATTCAAAAGTTGTCACCTTTTGGTCACTTCAGTACCACCGAGATTCACACATCGGTGTCTGATACGTCTCCAACGTATCTATAATTTTTGATTGTTCCATGCTATTATATTATTGGTTTTGGATGTTTTATATGCATTAATATGCTATTTTATATTATTTTTGGGACTAACCTATTAACCTAGAGCCTAGTGCCAGTTTCTGTTTTTTCCTTGTTTTTGAGCTTCGCAGAAAAGGAATATCAAACGGAGTCCAAACGGAATAAAAACTTACGATGATTTTTTATGGACCAGAAGAAGCCCACAGGGCATTGGAGTTGGGCCAGAAGAGCCACGAGGCCACCACAAGCCTAGGGGGCGCGCCCCCCCTAGGGCGCGCCCCCTGGCTTGTCGCCGCCTCGTGGATCCCCCTGACGTGATTCCAACACCAAATATTCTTATAAATAGAGAAAACCCCAGAAAGAAACCTAGATCGGGAGTTCCGCCTCCGCAAGCCTCTGTAGCCACGAAAAACCAATCGGGAGCCCGTTCCGGCACCCTGCCGGAGGGGGAAACCATCACCGGAGGCCATCTTCATCATCCCGGCGGTCTCCATGACGAGGAGGGAGTAGTTCACCCTCGGGGCTGAGGGTATGTACCAGTAGCTATGTGTTTGATCTCTCTCTCTCGTGTTCTTGAGATGACACGATCTTGATGTACCGCGAGCTTTATTAATATAGATGAATCATATGGAGTTTTCCCCTCTCTATCTTCTTGTGATGAATTGAGTTTTCCCTTTGAAGTTTTCTTATCGGGTTGAGTCTTTAAAGGATTTGAGAACACTTGATGTATGTCTTGCGATGGGATATCCGTGGTGACAATGGGATGTTCTATTGATCCACTTGATGTAAGTTTTGGTGATCAACTTGCGGGTTCCGTGACCTTGGGAATCTATGCATAGGGGTTGGCACATGTTTTCGTCTTGACTCTCCGGTAGAAACTTTGGGGCACTCTTTGAAGTTCTTTGTGTTGGATTGAACATGATGAAGCTGAAATTGTGTGATGCATATCGTATAATCAAGCCCATGGGTACTTGTGGTGACATTGTAGTATCTATGTGACATTAGGGTTTTGGTTGATGTGTATCTTAAGGTGTTATTTTAGTAGAACTCTAGGGCTGTTCGTGACACTTATAGGGATAGCTCATAAGATTGATCGGAAAAGATAACTTTGAGGTGTTTTCATACCCTACAATAATTTCTTCGTTTGTTCTCCGCTATTTGTGACTTTGGAGTGAACTCTTTGTCGCACGTGAGGGATTTACATATGATTCAACTATGTCAGTATTGTTGAGAGAACTTGCACTAGTGAAAGTATGAACCCTTGGCCTTGTTTTCAAGCATTGCAATACCGTTTTTGCTCACTTTTGTTACTTGCTACCTTGCTGTTTTTATATTTTCAGATTAAAAAAATCTATATCGACTATCCATATTACACTTGTATCACCATCTCTTCGCCGAACTAGTGCACCTATACAATTTACCATTGTATTGGGTGTGTTGGGGACACAAGAGACTCTTTGTTATTTGGTTGCAGGGTTGTTTGAGAGAGACCATCTTCATCCTACGCTCCCACGGATTGATAAACCTTAGGTCATCCACTTGAGGGAAATTTGCTACTGTCCTACAAAACTCTGCGCTTGGAGGCCCAACACGAGTCTACAAGAAGAAGGTTGCGTAGTAGACATCAAGCTCTTTTCTGGCGCCGTTGCCAGGGAGGTGAGTGCTTGAAGGTATATCTTTAGATCTTTCAATTAAATCTTTTAGTTTCTTGTTTTTCACTAGTTTGGTTTTATAAAAGAAAACTAGAAAAAGATGGAGTTTAGGTTGCATCAATTGGTTCGTCTTTTTAATGTCCTTCGTGAAAATGATGGTTTGGAAAATTGTGCTCAATTGGTAGAGGAAGAATTTATGAAAATACTTAATGAGAATTCCTTGAATGATGAGCATGATTGCAATATTGCTAGTATGAATTCTCTGAATATCCATGATGCTAATGATATGCAAAGCCACAAGCTTGGGGATGCTATGTTTGATGAAGATGATATTTTTAGTCCCGCAAGTTTTGATGAGCAAATTTGTTATGATAAAGACATGCCTACTATCTATGATGATGACATGTATGCTATAAAGAGTGATAGTAACCATGAAACTTGTCATCATGATTTTAATATTCAAAGTGGTTATGTCAATCAAGTATATCATGATAGTTATTTTGTTGAGTTCGCTCCCACTATTATGAATGAGAAGAAAATTGCTTATGTGGAGAGTGACAAATTTTCTATGCTTGTAGATCATGAAAAGAATGTTTTATGTGATAGTTATATTGTGGAATTCCTTCATGATGCTACTGAAAATTATTATGAGAGAGGAACATATGCTTGTAGGAATTGCAATAATATCAAGTTTCCTCTCTATGTGTTCAAAGTTTTGAAGTTATGCCTGTTTTGCCTTCCTATGCTAGTTGATTCTTGTTCCCATAAATTGTTTGCTCACAAAATCCCTATGCATAGGAAGTGGGTTAGACTTAAATGTGCTAGTCATATGCTTCATGATGCTCCTGTTATGTTTCAATTCTTATCTTTTATGTGAGCATCATTGAAATCATCATGCCTAGCTAAAAAGGCATTAAAGAAAAGCGCTTGTTGGGAGACAAACAATATTTATACCTACTGTTTTTGTGTGTCCACATGATTAAGCTACTGTATAATCATGTTTTATAGCTTTTGTTTCAATAAAGTGCCAAGTAAAGCCTTTGGGATAGTGTGGATGATAGTTGACTTGATTCTGTGCAAAAACAGAAACTTTTGCTCTCAGTACAGGAATTTTCTAAATTCACTGGAACGTGCTTTTGATCTGAATTTTTTACACGTGATTGATATACAAATTTCCTAGATTTTCCTAATTTTTCAGAATTTTTAGAGACGGGGAAGTATGGTTACACTACAGATCTTCACAGACTGTTCTGTTTTTGACAGATTCTGTTTTGCATGCATAGTTTGCTTGTTTTAGTGTTCCCACAGCTTATATTCAGTGATATAAATTATGGGAATGATAGAATACAGTAGGTATCATGTGGTAACAATTATGAATCTTGTCTTGACAGTACCTAAGTGAATGATCTTTATTTATTATAATAACCCATCTCACGAAGTTCCGTTAAGTTTTGTGTGATTGAAGTTTTCAAGTTTTGGGTGAGACACCGATATGAGGAGAATAAGGAGTGAAAATAACTTAAGCTTGGGGATGCCCAAGGCACCCCCAAGGTAATATCCAAGGAAGACTCAAGCGCCTAAGCTTGGGGATGCCCCGGAAGGCATCCCCTCTTTCGTCTTCAACACTATCGGTATATCTTACTTGGAGCTATATTTTTATTCGTCACATAATATGAGTTTTGCTTGGAGAATCATTTTATTTTCTTGTTTTATGTTAGGTGTTATTTATAATCTTGTTTTTCAATAAAAAGTTTCAAGAATTGTCTTAGGATGTTTGCATTGCATGTTTGATGTGTGCTGTGTAAAAAAACAGAAACTTTTGCTGTAGTGTTTGAATTTTCATATTTTACTGAAACGTGGAAAGTTTCTGAAATTTTTACACAGTATTGTCATATAAATTATTTAGCATGTCCTAAATTTTCATAATTTTTTGATTTACGGAAGTACACTGTTTTCATAAATTGCTACAGACTGTTCTGTTTGGACAGATTGCTGTCATAGTTTTGTTATCTACTTATCCTCTAGTTTCCATAGCCTATATTGGTAGATATAAATTGTGGAAATGATAGTAAACAGTAGATGATGTTTGGAAATTATTATGAAACTTTTCTTGGCAGTACATGAAGTGTTGATTTATTATTATGTGTACTAACCTATCTCACGAGTTCTTTTCGAGTTTTGTGTGGATGAAGTTTTTGAGAATAGGTGAAACCATGATATGAGAGGATTGAACGAGACACAAAACCTCAAGCTTGGGGATGCCCAAGGCACCCCAAGTAAATATTTCAAGAAGTCTCAAGCATATAAGCTTGGGGATGCTACGCATCACACCTCTCTTCATCAACAATTATCGGTTAGCCTATGATGAGCCTAAATTTTTATTCGTTCACATGATGCGTGCTATTCTTGGAGTGCTATTTTTCTTTTGCTTGCTGTTTAATAAAGTACTTAAGATCTTAAATTCTTAGATGAGAGAGTCTTCACATAGTTATTTAATTGTTGGCTACTCATTGATCTTCATTTATATCTTTTTGGAGTAGTTTGTCTTTTGCTCTAGTGCTTCACTTATATCTTTTTAGAGCACGGCGGTGGTTTTATTTTATAGAAATTGTTGAACTCTCATGCTTCACTTATATTATTTTGAGAGTCTCTAAACAGCATGGTAATTTGCTTAGGTTATGAATTTAGTCCTAATATAATGGGCATCCAAGAGGGATATAATAAAAACTTTCATATAAAGTGCATTGAATACTATGAGAAGTTTGATTCCTTATGATTGTTTTGAGATATAAAAATGGTAATATTAGAGACATGCTAGTGAGTAATTGTGGATTGGTATAAATACTTGTGTTAAAGGTTGTGATTCCCATAGCATGCACGTATGGTGAACCGTTATGTGATGAAGTCGGACCATGATTTATTTATTGATTGCCCTCCTTTGTGTGGAGGTCGGGATCGCGCGATGGTTAACTCCTACCAACCCTTCCCCTAGGAGCATGCGTGTAGTACTTTGTTTTGATAACTAATAGACTTTTGCAATAAGTATGTGAGTTCTTTATGACTAATGTTGAGTCCATGGATTATACGCACTCTCACCCTTCCACCCTTTGCTAGCCTCTCTAGTACCGCGCAACTTTCGCCGGTGCATTAAACCCACCATATACCTTCCTCAAAACAGCCACCATACCTACCTATTATGGCATTTCCATAGCCATTCCGAGATATATTGCCATGCAACTTCCACCGTTCCATTTATGACACGCATCATCATTGTCATATTGCTTTGCATGATCATGTAGTTGACATCGTATTTGTGGCAAAGCCACCGTTCATATTTTTTTATACATGTCACTCTTGAGTCATTGCACATCCCGGTACACCGCCGGAGGCATTCATATAGAGTCATATTTTGTTCTAAGTATCGAGTTGTAATTCTTGAGTTGTAAGTAAATAAAAGTGTGATGATCATCATTATAGAGCATTGTCCCATGTGAGGAAAGGATGATGGAAACTATGATTCCCCCACAAGTTGGGATGAGTCTCCGAACTTTACAAAAAATAAAAGCGGCCAAAGATGCCCACCAAAAAAAATTGAAAAAAATGAAAAAATGAGAGAAAAGAGAGAAGGGGCAATGCTACTATCCTTTTTCCACACTTGTGCTTCAGAGTAGCACCATGTTTTTCATATAGAGAGTCTCCTATATTGTCACTTTCATATACTAGTGGTAATTTTTCATTATTGAACTTGGCTTGTATATTCCAATGATGGGCTTCCTCAAATTACCCTAGGTCTTCGTGAGCAAGCGAGTTGGATGCACACCCACTTAGTTTCTTTTTGAGCTTTCATACACTTATAGGTCTAGTGCATCCGTTGCATGGCAATCCCTACTCATTCACATTGATATCTATTGATGGGCATCTCCATAGCCCGTTGATACGCCTAGTTGGTGTGAGACTATCTCCTTTTTGTCTTCTCCACAACCACCATATTCTATTCCACCTATAGTGCTATGTCCATGGTTCACGCTCATGTATTGCGTGAAAGTTGAAAAAGTTTGAGAATACTAAAGTATGAAACAATTGCTTGGCTAAAACCGGGGATGTGCATGATTTAATACTTTGTGTGATGAAGATGGAGCATAGCCAGACTATATGATTTTGTAGGGATAACTTTCTTTGGCCATGTTATTTTGAGAAGACATGATTGCTTTATTAGTATGCTTGAAGTATTATTGTTTTTATGTCAACATTAAACTTTTGTTTTGAATCTTATGGATCTGAACATTCATGCCACACTAAAGAATATTACATGGATAAATATGTTAGGTAGCATTCCACATCAAAAATTCTATTTTTATCATTTACCTACTCGAGGACGAGCAGGAATTAAGCTTGGGGATGCTGATACGTCTCCAACGTATCTATAATTTTTGATTGTTCCATGCTATTATATTATCGGTTCTGGATGTTTTATATGCATTAATATGCTATTTTATATTATTTTTGGGACTAACCTATTAACCTAGAGCCCAGTGCCAGTTTCTGTTTTTCCTTGTTTTTGAGCTTCGCAGAAAAGGAATATCAAACGGAGTCCAAACGGAATAAAAACTTATAATGATTTTTTATGGACCAGAAGAAGCCCACAGGGCATTGGAGTTGGGCCAGAAGAGCCACGAGGCCACCACAAGCCTAGGGGGCGCGCCCCCCCCTAGGGCGCGCCCCCTGGCTTGTCGCTGCCTCGTGGATCCCCCTGACGTGATTCCAACGCCAAATATTCTTATAAATAGAGAAACCCCCAGAAAGAAACCTAGATCGGGAGTTCCGCCGCCGCAAGCCTCTGTAGCCACGAAAAACCAATCGGGAGCCTGTACCGGCACCCTGCCGGAGGGGAAACCATCACCGGAGGCCATCTTCATCATCCTGGCAGTCTCCATGACGAGGAGGGAGTAGTTCACCCTCGGTGCTGAGGGTATGTACCAGTAGCTATGTGTTTGATCTCTCTCTCTCGTGTTCTTGAGATGACACGATCTTGATGTACCGCGAGCTTTATTAATATAGATGAATCATATGGAGTTTTCCCCTCTCTATCTTCTTGTGATGAATTGAGTTTTCCCTTTGAAGTTTTCTTATCGGATTGAGTCTTTAAAGGATTTGTGAACACTTGATGTATGTCTTGCGATGGGATATCCGTGGTTACAATGGGATGTTCTGTTGATCCACTTGATGTATGTTTTGGTGATCAACTTGCGGGTTCCATGACCTTGGGAATCTATGCATAGGGGTTGGCACATGTTTTCGTCTTGACTCTCCGGTAGAAACTTTGGGGCACTCTTTGAAGTTCTTTGTGCTGGATTGAACATGATGAATCTGAAATTGTGTGATGCATATCGTATAATCAAGCCCATGGGTACTTGTGGTGACATTGGAGTATCTAGGTGACATTAGGGTTTTGGTTGATGTGTATCTTAAGGTGTTATTTTAGTTAGAACTCTAGGGCTGTTCGTGACACTTATAGGGATAGCTCATAAGATTGATCGGAAAAGATAACTTTGAGGTGGTTTCGTACCCTACAATAATTTCTTCGTTTTTCTCCGCTATTTGTGACTTTGGAGTGAACTCTTTGTCGCACGTGAGGGATTTACATATGATTCAACTATGTCAGTATTGTTGAGAGAACTTGCACTAGTGAAAGTATGAACCCTAGGCCTTGTTTTCAAGCATTGCAATACCGTTTTGGCTCACTTTTGTTACTTGCTACCGTGCTGTTTTTATATTTTCAGATTACAAAAATCTATATCTACTATCCATATTACACTTGTATCACCATCTCTTCGCCGAACTAGTGCACCTATACAATTTACCATTGTATTGGGTGTGTTGGGGACACAAGAGAATCTTTGTTATTTGGTTGCAGGGTTGTTTGAGAGAGACCATCTTCATCCTACGCCTCCCACGGATTGATAAACCTTAGGTCATCCACTTGAGGGAAATTTGCTACTGTCCTACAAAACTCTGCGCTTGGAGGCCCAACACGAGTCTACAAGAAGAAGGTTGCGTAGTAGACATCAGTGTCACCGAGTTGGTCACTTTAGGTGTAACGGTTGGATTTTTGGAGATGCCTATATATACCCCTTCACCACCACCCACTCGAAAGAGAAGCACTCAGAACTATTCCATACTTTCCCCATCATATTTTCCGAGAGAGAGCCACCTACTCATGTGTTGAGATCATGCCATTCCATTCCAACCATCTGAATCTTGATCTCTAGCCTCCCCAAGTTGCTGTCCACCAATCCAATCTCTTCCACCAAGCCGAATCTATGAGAGAGTGATTGTGTGTTGAGGAGTCTATCATCTTGAAGCACAAGAGCAAGGAGTTCATCGACATTGCCGAGCCTATTACCTTTTGGAGGGTGGTGCCTCCTAGATTGGTTAGGTGTCGCTTGGGAGCCTCCTACTTTGTGTTGTGGAGTTGAACCAGGAAGTTTGTAAGGGCAAGGAGATCGCCTACTTCGTGAAGATCTACTCATAGTGAGGCTAGTCCTTCGTGGATGGAAGCCGTTATGGAATAGTCAAGGTTGCTACTTCGTGGACCCTTATGGGTGGAGCCCTCCGTGTACTCTCGCGACCGTTACCCTCCGTGGGTTGAAGACTCCATAAACGTGGACGTACGATAGCACCACCTATCGAAACCACGGGAAAAATCATCGTGTCTACAAATTGCGTTTGATCTTCCTACCCTTCCTTTACTACTCATGCTTGTCTTTACTTTCCGCTGCTATACTCTTAGACATGCATGTGTAGGGTGTACTTGACTTGCTATCATTGCTAAAATCTGCCAACACTTAAAATTGGGAAAAGGTAGAATTTTATTTGGTCAAGTAGTCTAATCACCCCCCCTCTAGACATACTTTCGGTCCTACAAGTGGTATCAGAGCTTTGGTCTCCATTGCATTGGTCTCACAACCTAGGAGAGTATGGCTTCTAGTGGGGGAAACTATCACCGTAGAGGTCCGTACTTTGATGGCACTAATTTTGCTAGTTGGAAGCACAAAATGAAAATGCATATTCTTGGTCATAACCCTGCCGTATGGGCTGTTGTTCATGTTGGCTTGCAAGGTTAATTCTTTGGTGATGGAAAGGAACCGGATCGTGAAGCGACCGCGGATGAATTGAAGATGTTGCAATACAACGCTCAAGCATGCGACATTCTCTTCAACTGCCTATGCCCCGAAGAATTCAACAAAATCAGCCGTCTCGAGAATGCAAAAGAGATTTGGGACACTTTGGTTGATATGCACGAAGGAACCGAGCCCGTGAGAGAATCCAAGTTGGATGTTCTTCAAAGTCAGCTTGACAAGTTCAAGATGAAGGATGGTGAAGGAGTCGCGGAGATGTACTCTAGGCTAGCTCTCATCACCAATGAGATTGCTGGCTTAGGAAGCGAAGAAATGACCGACAAATTCATCATCAAGAAGATACTTTGAGCTTTGGATGAGAGATACGACACCGTGTGCACATTAATCCAAATGATGCCCAACTACAAAGATCTCAAGCCTACGGAAGTCATTGGAAGGATTGTTGCTCCTGAGATGACACTCAAAGACAAAGAAGAGCTTCACAACAAGTCTAGCGGTGCTTACAAAGCCACAAGTGATGCTGCCGCAACTTCAAGCGACAACTTTGTCACCAATGAGGAGATAAGCCTCATGGTCAAGAAATTCAACAAGTTCTACAAGAATAGAGGCAAACAACGAAGCTCCAGCTCAAGATATGAAGAGAATCGTTCGTCAAGTCATGACCACAATTGCTACAATTGTGGGAAGCCCAGACACTACTCCAATGAGTGTACGGCTCCCTACAAACGAAGAGAAGAGTCACCTAGAAGACGAAGCTCAAGGAATGAATCACCTCAAAGAGAGAGAAGGAGTAGAGATGATCGGTATGAACGAAGACCCTCAAGGAGAAGTAGGGATTCGGAGAAGAAGGACAAGTACACAAACAGAAACACAAGAAGAAAAATCAAGCTCATGTTGGTGAATGGGTTTCCGGCTCCGACTCCGACAACAACTCCGAGAGAAGCTATCACTCCAACTCCAACTATAGTCAAGATGAAGGTGTTGCCGGACTTGCACTAGTGACTACCAACTCCTATGATCTATTTGACTCACCAAATGAAGGGAGTGGAAGTTGCTTCATGGCTAAAGGCCCCAAGGTATCGCACCCCGAGTATCTTGATTTCAATAGTGATGAAGATGATTTGCTTTGTGATGATGACTTGCACTTTGATGAAACTAGTGATGTTAGTCAAAATGAACTTGATAATTCTCATGCTAGTCAAGATAAGTCATTTGATGATGATAAGATGAAAATAGAACAACTAACTAAAGAATTAAACACTCTTAAGTTAGCCCATGAATCTACTCTCGAAGATCATAGAGAGCTTGTAAGGACTCATGAGAAGCTACGCTTCGAGAAGCTCACCTTGGAGCAAGAGCATGAGTTTCTTAAAGCTATCAATGACGATCTCCGAAAGAAGACTTCATCTTATCTAGCCAAACGATTACTCTTGTCTACATTCATGCCACAAGTTAAATCTAAACAAACTAGTAACAAAGGCAAGAAAGGTTCTTCATCTAGTAGCAACAATAAAAATGCCAAACCTAATGATGTTGCTTCTAGTAGTTCTATTGATTCTACTAATGATGATTCTCTTAGCCAAGTTACACTTGAGCAAGAAAATGCTTTATTGAAAGGAATTATAGAGAAAGGTATCTACAAGAGTCTTGTCAGGTGTAAGCAATTTGAGGAAATTGTACGCAAGCATGGAGGATACCGGAAGAACCATGGCATTGGCTACTTCAACGCAAATGGAGTTGAATGGGAAGAAGGTCAATACCCCAAGCCCAAGTTTGTTCCTCAAAAGGAGAAGTATGAAAATACTCCTCCCAAGGGAACAAACGCTCAAGATGACCTTCCACCACAAGACCACAAGCTCAAGGGCAAGAACAAGCTTCAAGAGGACATTGACTCATATGAAGATGAATCCCAAGCTTTGGTGGAGTGGGTTCCCAAGGCTACTTCAAGCTCAACTTCGACAAAGGCTACTTCAACACCAAGGATCCCCATCAAGTTGATGTGGGTCCCCAAGAAGAAGAACTAGAAAGTTCTTGAGGGGTGACTCCACCAATGAAATTCACTCACATTCATTTTTGTCAAGAACTATTTGCAATCAACATCAACTCTATGCAATGGTTCAAGGAGTCACACATTCCCTCAAAGGTAAGCAAGGGACAAGGTAATCAACAAATCCATGGACATCATCACACATGCTTTGCACTCCATGCCCATAGATATCCTTGTATTCGTCTCTTGTGTGTTGGGACTAACCCATGTAGGTGAGAAGAGTAAGGAAACAACAAGGATGCTCCCAACTCATGGTGATCTTCATCAACTTTGAGCATCCACCACTACTTCAGCTACATGAAGTCTTCGTCGACAAAACCCAAGGTTAGTTTATCCCTCCTATGGGGGGATGTCACATCAAGGGGGAGCTTTACTCTAAGAATTGAGTTAAAGCATCTCTTAGTATGTGACAACATTAAATGCTTTATGTAAAAGTGGTAACCCCACTTGTGCTTAAACGATGAGTATGACCTATGATCAAGTATTCTTACTTGGCTCCTAAGTCAATATACTCATATATAGATGACTCCGTCATCGCCAAAATGCTTGATAGATGCTAGTATGTTTGTGCATGTTTGCCATGATTTCATTTGACATCTTATTGTGTGACCATGTTGGTTTGCATTTATTTATCCATTCGAGGACATCCAATTGTTGCTATTTGGCTTTTGTTTTCTCTTTTGCCAATTGGATGGACAAGAAGGCCTGGGACCACTCTCTAGCTATCTATGCTTTCTCACCTCATATTCTTTTCTTGCTGCATCACAAAACTTGAACAAGTACTTTTCGATCCCTCTGTGTGAGAAGCACTCGGACTTCCGTATCGACAAGGACTGACCATTAAAACCTCCCAAGTGCATCTCGGTGGAACCAACCCAAAATTCTCGGCCTCACCGAATGCCTAGGGTTGATCTGGTTTTCTATCTCGGTACCACGATTCCATATTCTCGGTTACACCGAGTTTCCCTGTCAGCTGACAGTTGAGAAACTCGGTGACATCGAAAATTTAGAATCGGTGTCACCGACAGCAAGGGGTATATATGTCGTGGACCCGACGCTTTGAAATTCACTCCTCAAACCGTCGCGCCCCAAAACCCTAAGCTGACTGTCGGGGGGATTACCCCCGGGTAGGCTCATGGAGGCGACACAACATTTCAAAACATCGGGGGAGCCACCCCCGGTATGCCAAGCCCCGCGAATCACAAGACAAACGAAGAAGTGAAGACAGAAGACAAAACTGCGGCCCGGGCGGCTGGCCCCTCCTGCTGGCTCCTCCGGCTGGCTCCTCCGGCTGGCTCCTCCTGCTGGCTCCTCCGGCTGGCTCCTCCGGCTGGCTCCTCTGGCTGGCTCCTCCTGCTGGCTCCCCCGGCTAGCTCCTCCGGCTGGCTCCTCCTGCTGGCTCCTCTGGCTGGCTCCTCCGGCTGGCTCCTCCTGCTGGCTCTTCCTGCTGGCTCCCCCGGCTGGCTCCTCCTGCTGGCTCCTCCGGCTGGCTCCTCCGGCTGGCTCCTCCGGCTGGCTCCTCCTGCTGGCTCCTCCGGCTGGCTCCTCCGGCTGGCTCCTCCTGCTGGCTCCTCCGGCTGGCTCCTCCTGCTGGCTCCTCCTGCTGGCTCCTCCTGCTGGCTCCTCCGGCTGGCTCCTCCTGCTGGCTCCTCCGGCTGGCTCCTCCTGCTGCCTCCTCCGGCTGGCTCCTCTGGCCGGCCGCCGGCTGCGGCCCGACGAAGTCAACTCCAGGCGTCCCATCGAACACGAGCTGATGACACTGTAGCTGACGGACTGCAGAGCCTGCCACCCCGCTACAGTCGGGCACTATTGGCGAATAGTGCCCCGCTATGCACCCGTCGCGCGTCACTTCACTGCGCTCCAATAGTGGCACACTGTAGCCTGCATCACTTGTCATCTCCAATAGTAGATAGTTGGCCGGTGGGCCACCCCTTGTCCCCTGGGCCTCCCTATATAAGAGGCACCAGGGGAGCCTCCAAAAGGCAGCGACACACACAGACACGGGAGGCCTCCTCTCATCCTCTCCGTCTCACTCATGCTCATGCATGCGTACATATGAGGCCAAGGTAAGGAGCTCACAGCTCCCTCTTCCTCCTCAAACACAGCTCCAGGAGCAACCATGTACCAGATATACCACATATATACAGATACACAGGAGTAGGGGTATTATCTCTCCGGAGAGCCCCGAACCTGGGTAAACCACCGCGTGCTATTCGCATACCCGTCCCGGATCTCCACTGCAGCCTTGCTCTCACCTCTTAAGCCACCCCATGGCATCTGCCGTCCCGCGGTACCCCCCGTGAGAAAACGACGACAGTTGGCGCCCACCGTGGGGCTCGCTGCTACTGGAACCACGGTCCGGGCGGGACCCTTTTCGTCATCACCGCTCGGACGACGCCGCCGTCCCTCCGGCGACGCTCGGGGGCTCGGCATCGACACGCCCCCGAGCGCTCGCGCCTGCGCCGGTCGCGTCCTCACCGCCGGCCTCGGCGTCGTCCGTCTCCACCATCGAATCCCCGGCGCCGCTGCCGTGGGCGCTGCGGCTCGAGACGGAGCAGCAGGGGCTGTCGCCGCGTGCGTCTGTCCTCGTCGCTGCGGATCGCCCTACTCCTCCCCGCACTGCTCCCATCCCCAATGCCGGTCAACCGACCTTCTCGTCACCAGCGACGCCGCGCCGCTCGGGCCCCCAGCATGCCCGCACGCGCGTCGCGCCATGCGCGCTCGTACTCTCCCTCACCCAAGCTCAGCTCCGCCTCTTCCATGACGCCCTCATCCGCCGGGTCATTCGTCGCCGCTGCCGCGTCTGAGCCTCCTCACGGTCTCAGGCATCCATACAGGGTGGAGCCAGAGGGGCTCACGGCCGGCCCTCTCCCTCCTTCGTCCATGACGCAGCGACGCTCCTCGCGACCTCGCCGCCGAGTCCTGCCTCCGGACGAACCTACCACGCCCATTGCGCCGTTACCACGGCGGGCCGCTCCACCCGTCCGCACCCAGTGGGTGAGCGGGACGCTGGGCTCTGGCCAGCTCCATCTCCCCGCTCCCCCGCGTCGTCGCGCCGTTCCGGCCGCCCGCCGGCTCCGCCCGTCGTCGCCACGGCTCTTCTCCCCTCGCGCCACCGTGCGCGCACGCAGGACCAGGCACCCGAGCTCCTCCCCCGCCCCGAGCTCGCCGTTCCTCCGCTCGGAGGTCGCTGCTCCTCCGCGGCTCCTCCGGTCTCATGCCTCCGCGCCCTCCAGCGGGCCTCGCGCCGCCCTGTCCCGGTCTCGTCGCACGGCCGCGCGTCCGTTGACTCGCTCCACCAACCGCGCCTCGCGCTGCTGCGGGCCGCCGCCCCGCTCCGTTCGTCCCCGCGTCGCTCCTCGCACTGCGCGTCAGCTCCGCCTGCACCGCGCGCCGCTGCGTCGCTCCGCAACGCGCCCCCAGCCTCGACCGGCGTCGTCGCGGGCTCCCGACGATTCTCCCCGCCGTCTTCCGCGTGCCGGCTCGCTCCCGCACCGTGCCTCGGCCACGCACGAGCACCGGGCGCTCCCGCGAGCCCCGCGCCAACCAGCACCACCAAGCCAGATGGCTCCGGCTCGATCCCACGGCCCTCCGGGCTCCTCCCGCGTCTCGCCCCCGCCGGCGGGGCCCCACCATCCGCCTCCTACTTCCGCGCGGGGGCGCCGCGCCTCCCTCCATCGCGCCGGCATCCGTGCGCCCCGCCCCCACGGCAGCGCGGCCGCGCGCCCACGGGTCCCCATCGCCGCGGCCCCGCGGGCCCGCCTGGCGCCCCTTCGCGGCTCTGCCCTGGCGCGCCTCCCACGCTTGCGCTCCAGCCGAGCGCCCCCGCCGGCTCGCCGCGCGCGTCTCCCCCCGCGGACGCGCGGACGCCCATCGTCGTCCCGCTCGCGCCAGCTCCGCGAGGTCGCCGGCCCCGCCACAGGCCTCGCCGCCACCATCCTGGCCTCCTCCGCGCTCGCGCCGCGCCCGTCTGCCCTGTGCATGTCGGCTCCGGCTCCCACGCGTCCCGCTCCGCCTAGCGGCCGGCTCCGGCTCGCCTCTCGCCGCCCGGCCACCGGCTCGTCCAGCACCCGCGGGCGCGCCGGGCCCGCCTCGCCATCTCCACGCGACGACGCCGCAGCGGCTCATCGCCCGGGCCGGCTGCCCCGCCTCCGGCCTGACCGCCGCTGCGCGCGTGCCCGCACGCGGCCTCCGCGCTACCTGTCGGGCTCCGTCCTCCCACGCGGCCGGCCGCCCTACTCGGCCACCCGCGCTCCCGCTGGCCAAGGCCGGCCCCGACCCGCGCCTGTCGCGCCCGCCGGCCCCGCATCGCCATCTCTCCGCGCTCGCGCCACTCCGGTTGCGCCCGCGTTGCCTCGCGGCGTCAGCTCCGCTCCCCGCGGGGGTCGCCGGCTGCCCGCCGGGCTCTGCCGTCTCCTACTGTGCGCTGCCTCGCCCCGTCTCCGGTTGCGTGTGCGCGCGCGTGCCGGCTCCGCCTCGGCCCACCGCTGCCCTGCCGGCTGCCGCCTCCTCCTTCGCCGGCTCCGCGCCGGTCCGGCTGCGCCGGGCGCCGGCTCCGCCCAGCCCGCCCGCACGCCCGCTGGCCGGGCCGCCCCGTCCCCGTGCGCCCTGGCCGACCCCGGCTACGTTAGCTGCCCACGAGTCACAGAAAGCCGGTTAAAAAAAAACTTTCCATCCGTCTGCCCACGCCGGCTTGTCCGCGCGCCCGCGTCGCCGCTCGGCCGGCTGGCGCGCCCGCCCGCGGCGCCGTCCGACCGCCTGGCCAGCTTCCCGGCTGGCCCGCCCGCCTACTTCACCGCCGGGCCGGCGGGGGAGTCGGCTCCGCGGCTCGTCCACTTCGACGCTGGCCGGTCGGTCCCGGCCGGCCGGCACCTCCATCAACCCCTCCCGGAGGCTACACCCAGCGGGTGACACCCAGAGGGTGCGCCCAGCACGTCCGTTGGTAAAAAACCGCGCCGTCTGCAAGACGCGCCGGCCATCTTCAACAACACCCGCGTTGTCTACGCGAAAACGAATGAACCCCCTCGCTCGGAGGCTTGGAAGCCACTCTCGGCAGCGCCTCGCGCTCAGCAGCCGGCGGACCCCTCGTCCGCCCTCGGCAGCGCCTCACGCCCACTAGCCGGCAGACCCCGCGTCCGTCCTCGGCAGCGCCTCGCGCTCAACAGCCGGTGGACCCCGCGTCCGCCCTCGGCAGCGCCTCACGCACATCAGCCGGCGGACCCCACGTCCGCCCTCGGCAGCGCCTCACGCGCAACAGCCGGCAGACCCCGCGTCCGCCCTCGGCAGTGCCCGCGCATACCAGCCGGTGGACCACGCGGCCCCACCTGACAAGGCCCCGCGCCCATCGGTCGTCGGACCCCGCGTCCGCACCCGGCGTCCCCAACGCCATTGCCTGCTTCAGCAACAGCAAAGACCCTCTGCCCGACTCTTCGAGTCGCCCGGAGGCTATACCCAGCGGGTGCGCTGGCGTGCCTCCGCTGGAAACAGCCAGCCGGTGGACTCCGCGTCCACACCTGGCAGCGCCTCGTGCCCATGAGCCGGCGGACTCCAAGTCCCCGCCCGGCAGCGCCTCGCGCGCATCAGCCGGACCACGTCGGCTACAAGCAGCGCTGACCGACATCGACAAAACCGCCTCGCCGGCACCAAAAAGCAATGTGAGATCTCCACCCGCATATCCCCGAGCCGTACACATAGAACGAATAACCCCGAGCGACCCTCGAGGGCCATCTCCGCATTTATTCTGCTGCTTTACCGTTCGCCCCGGCGCCAACCAGTGTTGGCCCGGAGGCTGGCCGCTTGGCCTGAGACGTTCGTTCATACATACGGCTTAGTAGCGTGCACGGTACCAAAGGCTCACTCTTCGTCTCAGCTACAGACCGCAGCACGGCTGTCCGGCTAACAAGAGCAAACGCTGGAGGCCATCCACGCGAAAAACGTCCGGGGAGAAAACAGATTCAGGCGACCCGGCCGTTTGCTTTATGAGTATCTGCTCGGTCGAATCTGCTCCCAGAGTCTGAGTACTGTGCGCTTCACTCCGCGGCCCACTCTCCGCCACAGACCGTCACGCGGCTGTCCGGCTAGCGAGAGCGCATGCCGAAGAGCAGAGGGCACATGAAAAAGATTGAAGGGGGCTCGGACGAAAATGAGTCGACACCCTCTGCATAAACTTGCGTTACCAAAATCAAATATTTGATATATCTGCGCCGATTTAGCCGTATCTTCTACCCGGTCGTTTCCATGAGAAAACTCCTCACGCCCATCAGCCGGCGGACCCCGCTTCCGCCCTCGGCAGCGCCTCGCGCACATCAGCCGGCGGACCCCGCGTCCGCCCTCGGCAGCGCCTCGCGCGCAACAGTCGGCAGACCCCGCGTCCGCCCTCGGCAGTGCCCGCGCATACCAGCCGGTGGACCACGCGGCCCCACCTGACAAGGCCCCGCACCCATCGGTCGTCGGACCCCGCGTCCGCACCCGGCGTCCCCAACGCCATTGCCTGCTTTAGCAACAGCAAAGACCCTCCGCCCGACTCTTCGAGTCGCCCGGAGGCTCGGAGGCTACACCTAGCGGGTGCGCTGGCGCGCCCCTACTGGAAACAGCCAGCCGGTGGACTCCGCGTCCACACCTGGCAGTGCCTCGCGCCCATGAGCCGGCGGACTCCAAGTCCCCGCCCGGCAGCGCCTCGCGCGCATCAGCCGGACCACGTCGGCTACAAGCCGCGCTGACCGACATCGACAAAACCGCCTCGCCGGCACCAAAAAGCAATGTGAGATCTCCACCCGCATATCCCTGAGCCGTACACACAGAACGAATAACCCCGAGCGACCCTCGAGGGCCATCTCCGCATTTATTCTGCTGCTTTACCGTTCGCCCTGGCGCCAACCAGTGTTGGCCCGGAGGCTAGCCGCTTGGCCTGAGACGTTCGTTCCCACAGACGGCTTAGTAGCGTGCACGGTACCAAAGGCTCACTCTTCGTCTCAGCTACAGACCGCAGCACGGCTGTCCGGCTAGCAAGAGCAAACGCTGGAGGCCACCCACGCGAAAAACGTCCGGGGAGAAAACAGATTCAGGCGACCCGGCCGTTTGCTTTATGAGTATCTGCTCGGTCGAATCTGCTCCCATGAGCCGGCGGACCCCACGTCCGCCCTCGGCAGCGCCTCGCACGCATCAGCCGGCGGACCCCGCGTCCGCCCTCGGCAGCGCCTCGTGCCCATCAGCCGGCGGACCCCGCGTCCGCCCTCGGCAGCGCCTCGCGCCCATCGGCCGGCGGACCCCGCGTCCGCCCTCGGCAGCGCCTCGCGCCCATCGGCCGGCGGACCCCGCGTCCGCCCTCGGCAGCGCCTCGTGCTCATCGGTCGGCGAACCCCACGTCCGCCCTCGGCAGCGCTTCGCGCTCATCGGCCGGCGGACCCCGCGTCCGCCCTCGGCAGCGCCTCGCGCGCATCGGCCGGTGGACCCCCCTTGTCCGCCCTCGACAGCGCCTCGCGCGCATCGGCCGGCGGACCCCGCGTCCGCCCTTGGCAGGGCTCCGCGCCCCTCGGCCGGCGGACCCTGCGTCCGCCCCCGGCTGGGCTCCGCGCCCATCAGCCAGCAGACCCTGCGTTCGCGCCCGACATCCTCGACGCCACCGTCTACTTCTGCAACAGCAAAGACCCTCCGCCCTACTCTTCGAGTCGCCCGGAGGCTCGGAGGCTACACCCAGCGGGTGTGCTGGCGCGCCCCCGCTGGAAACAGCCAGCCAGTGGACTCTGCGTCCGCGCCCGGTAGGGCCCCGCGCCCGTCAGTTGGCGGACTCCGCGTCCACGCCCGACGTCCTCGACGCCACCGTCTGCTTTTGCAACAGCAAAGACCCTCCGCCCGACTCATGGAGGCTACTGTCGGGGGGATTACCCCCGGGTAGGCTCATGGAGGTGACTCATGGAGGCGACTCAACATTTCAAAACACCGGGGGAGCCACCCCCGGTATGCCAAGCCCCGCGAATCAACAAGACAAACGAAGAAGTGAAGACAGAAGACAAAACTGCGGCCCTGGCGGCTGGCCCCTCCTGCTGGCTCCTCGGGCTGGCTCCTCGGGCTGGCTCCTCCTGCTGGCTCCTCCTGCTGGCTCCTCCTGCTGGCTTCTCCGGCTGGCTCCTCCGGCTGGCTCCTCCGGCTGGCTCCTCCGGCTGGCTCCTCCTGCTGGCTCCCCCAGCTCGCTCCTCCGGCTGGCTCCTCCGGCTGGCTCCTCCTGCTGGCTCCTCCTGCTGGCTCCTCCTGCTGGCTCCCCCGGCTGGCTCCTCCTGCTGGCTCCTCCGGTTGGCTCCTCCGGCTGGCTCCTCCTGCTGGCTCCTCCTGCTGGCTCCTCCGGCTGGCTCCACCGGCTGGCTCCTCTGGCTGGCTCCTCCTGCTGGCTCCGCCTGCTGGCTCCTCCGGCTGGCTCCTCCTGCTGGCTCCTCCGGCTGGCTCCTCCGGCTGGCTCGTCCTGCTGGCTCCTCCAGCTGGCTCCTCCGGCTGGCTCCTCTGGCCGGCTGCCGGCTGCGGCCCGACAAAGTCAACTCCAGGCGTCCCATCGGACACGAGCTGACGACACTGTATCTGACGGACTGCAGAGCCTGCCACCCCGCTAAAGTCGGGCACTATTGGCGAATAGTGCCCCGCTGTGCACCCGTCGCGCGTCACTTCACTGCGCTCCAATAGTGGCACACTGTAGCCTGCATCACTTGTCATCTCCAATAGTAGATAGTTGGCCGGTGGGCCACCCCTTGTCCCCCGGGCCTTCCTATATAAGAGGCACCAGGGGAGCCTCCAAAAGGCAGCGACACACACAGACACGGGAGGCCTCCTCTCATCCTCTCCCTCTCACTCATGCTCATGCATGCGTACATATGAGGCCAAGGTAAGGAGCTCACAGCTCCCTCTTCCTCCTCAGACACAGCTCCAGGAGCAACCATGTACCAGATATACCACATATATACAGATATACAGGAGTAGGGGTATTATCTCTCCGTAGAGCCCCGAACCTGGGTAAACCACCGCGTGCTATTCGCATACCCGTCCCGGATCTCCACTGCAGCCTTGCTCTCACCTCTTAAGCCACCCCATGGCATCTGCCGTCCCGCGGTACCCCCCGTGAGAAAACGACGACACTGCCAAAAAGGACCCCCTGGTCGTCACCCTTGCCTCCCCGTGCGTCTCCGCCGCTGGGATCCTCGCCGTCAACGGGCATCTTCGCCGCCGTCTTCGCCGTAGCAGATCCATCACCAAGCTAGGGTATGTATCTGGCCCTCGTTGCGCTCCCCGTCCAAATCTTGCGCATTGGAGTTAAATTTATCGATAATCCACGGATAGCAAACCTCTCTTTCCACTAGAAATTCCAGTAGAATAGCGAACGATCGATTTTTTAGGTTTTGCCGTCCGCCACATGAATCTCGGTAGAACCGATGCAAAAGAATCGGTAGCACTGATTCCGTTTTTCTGGCCAGCTGAGAACACCTCGGTGGAACCGAGTACTAATTCTCGGTGTGACCGAGAATGGTGCCAAGTTTCTGGAAAGAAGGTTGTTTGTCTCGGTGGGTCCAAAAATTTTGCCTCGGCTGTACCGACATACATTTGGCAGAATGCAAAATTTGAGAAATCTTAGTTCAATCTTTTGAAAATGTCTGCATTTTGTGATGACTCATCTTCTACACTCTATTCACAGAGTCAGAGATGTCTGCTTCAGATGACAGTGAGAACAATTTCAGCGAGGAGAATATTGTCATGAGTTCAGGCACTAGTCCTGAGGAGAGTTTTTATGACGTGCCTAGTTCTCTAGATTTACCCAAGGCTGCTACAAGAACTAGAAGAAAGCTCAATTCTGATGAGGAAGATGAGGACTTCATACCTGATGAAGTGCCTCCCAAGTCAAAGCAGGACAAGTCTGTCAAAGACACTACTGCTGCCACTTCTTCCAAGAAGAAGAAAGCTGTCAGAAAGGAGTATGCTAGCTCTGAGACAGTTAGAGCACCTGAGAGCTCCAGAGCAACCATGACCATTGAGCCTCCCAGGAAGTCTATGCCTAAGAAGGCAGGGGAGAAGAAGAGAGTGAGGACAAAATCTGTCAAGGCTAAAGTTCTTCCATCCACTCCAGAGTATCTAGATGAGGAAGAAGAGGAGGTAGAGCCAGCTGCAAAGGCACCTCCCAAGAAGAAAAAGAAACTTATGGCAGATCCTATGCCCAAGACTAACACTTCCAAGAGCACCAAATCTGCTCCTAAGAAGGCTGTTGCTGCTGATAAACCCAAGAGGTTCTCCAGAGAGATCCCAGCTTCCTCCAAGAACAAAACCTCCACTTTCAGGGAAGCTAAGGATGATGATGATATCACTGCCTTGATGAAGCTCAGACCACACCTTCCAGAGCACAATGCCAGTCACCTGATTGCTGAAGACATGAAGAAAAGGAAGGATTCTGGTTTGAGGGCATGGAGAGCAATTGATCCATATGCCCAAAGGAGAAAGACAGCTGTGGATTACAGGTTCTACACCAAGGAGCAACAAGATTTCTATGAGACAATCTTGCTTGACAAGAGTCCAGCTATGAGTGACATGAGATACGTTGACTGGAAGTATATCAAGGCAAATGAAGATTACTTTCCAAATGCTCAAGACAATTTTCATTGCATTGACCTAGATGAATTTGTTGGCAAAGAATTCACTGCATGGAACGATGAGATGATCATGCAATTCTACTCCACTGCTCACTTCTATGGAGATGGTAGAATTGTATGGATGACTGAAGGAGCAAGATATGAGTCTTCTGTTGAGGAATGGGCTACCATCTTAGGAGTCCCAGAGGTGGAAGATGGTGACTTGGATGTCTATTCTGAATCCAAGGAGAGCCATGATTCTATGAAGAATATGTGCAATGAGATCCCTGCTGCTAACTTGAAATCTCACAAGTTAGGATCCATTTACTTCCTCCAGGCTGGCCTCCGCACCATGAACACTATCTTGAGGCATACCTTGATGCCTAAGTCTGGAGATGACAAGATGATTCGAGGCTATTCCATCAACATGCTGATCCATCTGGATAGACACACCAGGATAAGGGTGATGGATCTGATTGTGGAGACTGTGAAGAGGGTTGCTGCTGATCAGAAGCGCTCATGCTGCTATGCACCCTACATTCAGATGCTTATCAACTCCAAGCTGGAGAAGCACATTTTTACTCTTGACAGGCCCCATTTGCCCCTACAGCCAGATCTTGAGGACAACGTTGTGGTGATGGATCCAGATCATCCCACATCAGCTGCAGCACAGGCAGAGGCAGAGGCAGCTAGAGCCACTAGTGCTCTAGTCCCTAGATCCAGGAACGAGCAAATGGATCTTTTGATCTCAACCGTTCATGGCATGCAGAAGGACATCAAGGACATACTGGGAAATCAGAGTAGTCTTGTCAGGATCTTTGAGAATAGGATCAAGACCCTCAATGACAAAGTGGATGGGTTGACAAAGACTGTGAATGAGCTGAAGAAGGAAGTTGACAACGTGCCTAGTCCCGACACTACAGATGATGAGGATGAGTCTCCTCTCAGGCCAGGCACTCACTTCACTACCCAGGCCAGATCAGCCACAGTGCCAGCTCCAGATTTAAGGCCTTCTTCATCAGCACCTGCTACAGACTCCTCAGCTCTATCAGCTCCAGTACCTCCAGTTGCTACACCAACTCCATCCATGACATCAGCAGAGGTCTTCGCCGATGCAGTTCTCTCAACTCCTACATCAACTACCGGAGGAGATCAGCCCTAGAAGAATGCTTAGATGTATACCTTTGAACTTTTTGGTAACTTGTTGCCAAAGGGGGAGAAGTGTATATAGATCTTTAGGCTTCGAGTGAGAGAGCGTTGGTTTTTATCGTTTGTTCAAAAACATTTGATCTTTTGCTTTGGATGTGTGTGTTAAACTATGTGGTGTTTGATCATACGCTTAATGTGTGTTGGTACTATTTCCTATCATTATGATGCTTATGAGATGATCATTCACCTTTGCTTGATTGTGTTGTGCTATGATGTTCATTATTATTACTCTCGCACACCACCAAGTAGTATGTGACATGGAAGAGTGACCTATGTACCTAATCGATTGTGCATTTGCATTCAA